>JAQFWX010000010.1:252878-1592350 GCA_027605045.1 Phallus indusiatus | reverse complement strand
TCAGAGTTCCAAGTTTGTACGCTGGCGCGCCAGCTGGAGAGGCCTAGGAACCATTCAAAGCTACATCAATGAGAGATTGATATGATACCTTTAATCAACTGGTACTACGGGTACATACCTATACAGATATGTGCGCATTTGCAGATGTAAGGAATCTTTGAAATCGCAGGTTCTAAGGAGCGACAACGTATGGCGGGAGGGTATTTCGTCGATATCCGACATAATAACGACATTAGCAGCGTTGGGTGTTAACACCCTATATATGAGCGTAAAGCCTTTGTCATTGCATCACGAGTATCAGCTTCGGTATTCCATGGTGTTTTACCAGGTGATAAAGGGTATCCAGGAAAACTATGAATTAACAAGGCATAGGGAATCAACTTGGGGATTTGAGTAAATCATTGCGCATGCTCACAATTGGTATAAGATTTTCTTTTCAAACTTGGAGAACTCTCTCTGTTGTCGGCGAAGTAGGTCTTTTTAGGCAACCCAGTAAATGTAGCATTGGACTCCAGGATGACAAAGTAGTCCACTACAGCGTCTAACTCATTCAGACGAATCTCGAGCAGGTCAAGTTCGTTGCTCATAAGCATAGCATCGAAAACAACCGTCTCGGTCTGGGACGGTCTTGGATCCCAGCCATGCAAACGACAAACGTGAGCATCAATAGGCATGTCCTCGCCATAATAGTGTGTTATAGTTTCCGAAAAACTGAATGGCGTGTCCCATATAGGTCTTGTCGCGTATGAAAGATGATTTCTGAAAATAAAAAAATTGCGCAATATTAGATGCAAAGATACGAGCAAGAAAAGTGCAATTATAACGAATCGAGGTTTACACAGTGATCTGGAGAGCATGAAAAAAAAGGAAGAAAAGGAAGGAGCCAATAGACGGCGAAGATAAAAACGAGAACAAGAACGAAATATGATCACGTTTGGGTATCTCCGTCGCTAATCAAGACCGAACTCCAATACGGAGATGGCTTGGCGCGTATGTCCTAATTTAGGACTTAACGCACCGCGCGAGGGCTGCGTGAGGTCAGTTTACTACTGAAAAGAGCGATTGAAATTGTTTCATGATAATATTTGATAGAGAGGGATTTTTATGAAAGGCAGAGCTGCTTTTCATTCCGGGCGGTGGTCTGTCAAGATTGTCAGGTACCTCTTTCGGTTCCAAGTTCGCGATTCTTACGTAATCACCTCCATCTTCACGACAGGTTGATTGTAATCTACTGAAATCAGACTACCAGCATAACGCTCACATCAGGATGTGAGTACATCCGTCTAAAGACGTTGAAAACTGGTCGAATCTTGAAGATGATTTTTATAGGCAGCCAAGGTCTTCTGGCTTTTCCATTTTCCTACCTTGGGCATCGAACTTTGCAACTTTAATGATGGTCAAATTGCCTTAAAAAAACCATGGAAGATTCGTCAGTTCAAATGCAGCCGTCAGGGGCTTCCGTACATGGTGGATACCAGAAACTTGAAGAATCCTTACTGTGGCAGAATACAAAATGCAAAGTTGTCAATATTTGAAATCTTCGCAGCCAGGATGAACAAGCATACTTGATTGATAGACTCCGAATTCGATTCGGAAGTCCGACGGAATGCCCGCCAAATCATAATTGCTACCGAATAATGATGATGATAATAATGACGGAATCACATTGGAGTGACTCGGAGTGTGGCACATACCGCACTTGTTCGAATTGTGTCTTGAACAGAATAAACAATGAACCCAAATTGAATACGTACTCACGAGTATTAAATCCTTGTGAAAAAAGTAATAATAATAGAGTGCATGTTCCATACACATCTTGAAGGAGTTTGAAAGTTCTTGTCCGAACAGTTCCGAGCGGAATTGAGATGTTGCTGGTTATTTGTACCTCTCAAGTTTATTGTAGATAGGAATTGTCAGGAAATCTAGGTATGAATTGCTGGTGATTTTTGGCTGAAAACATCTGCGCCAGCGCTAGGTTCGACAGTGTACACCATCGAATGGAAAGACTTTAATTACAAAACCTGTATCTGGACCAGGACCTGCAGGACAAGTCACAGGGACAGAAAGTTACAAATACATGAAAACTATTCGAATGAGTCAAGGAGAAGAAATCCGAGTCAAATACAGTATTTTTCTACTCCGTCAGCCATTGTATACCGGGAGGCGCGGTCGGAAGTGAATTGAAGGATAAAAATTCCGAGCACTAGATGCATTATTTTTGCGGGACCCACAATGGACCACATCAGGGCGCACGGACCAGGAGCGAAACTGCGACAGCTGTTGGGGGCAAAAAGAGGTGCAAAAAACTGAGAAGAGACACCCCCCCACTTTCTACCTCTGTCTCAAACCACAATCATCTCGTGCATCTTTCTGCCACATCAACTCGCTTTACTCGAAATCTTGTCGTAAATATCGTCGTAAATGGCTCGTACCAAGGTTAGTATCTTATTTCTCGTACTAGATTCTCCATCCTTCGTCGATGCCACCTTTCGTCGTCGTCGTCTATTTTCCCTTTTCTTATCGTCGTCGTCGACATGTCTTTGTGATTTCACAAAAAAAATTACTTTTATTTATTTTTCGTTTTCTCTTACCGCGCTTAAATATTTCTTTCTTGTCTCAAAACTATCGCGGACTTTTAAACAACTGCGTTTCGCGTCAAATAATACTCGTCGTTGTCGTCGTCTCGGAACTTTGCTCATTTTTTCCTTTTTTGGTAATTTTAGCAAACCGCCCGTAAATCAACTGGAGGAAAGGCTCCTCGTAAGCAACTTGCCACCAAGGCCGCTAGGAAGACTGCTCCCGTAAGTAATAATAATAATATCAATCTAAAATAATAATTTTTAATGGTAAATTTTTTTTCTTTGTAGACCACCACCGGAGGTGTCAAGAAGCCCCACAGGTTCAGGCCCGGAACTGTCGCCCTTCGTGAAATTAGACGTTATCAGAAGTCAACTGAGCTTTTGATCAGAAAGCTCCCCTTCCAAAGACTTGTTCGTGAAATCGCCCAGGATTTCAAGGTATGTTTGTTAAAGGCTATGCTAAATGCTATATCTCCGCCGTCGTCTAATCCCTCCTATCTCAGACCGACCTCCGCTTCCAATCTTCTGCTGTCCTTGCCCTCCAGGAAGCCAGTGAAGGTATTTTGTATTCCTTTGCTCATGATTTCGCCATACATTCTCAACGCCATCCATCACAGCGTACCTCGTGTCCCTCTTTGAAGACACCAATTTGGCTGCTATCCACGCCAAACGTGTAAGTACACAACACAATCAATGTCTTTAACTTTTCGTATAACCTTTCCTCTTTATAGGTTACCATTCAGCCCAAGGATCTCGCTCTCGCTCGTCGTCTCCGTGGTGAACGCAGTTAAAGAGCTACAGAAACCTGAATTTAGAATGCGTGGTCTTATCAAACTATCCTGCTCCTTTCACCCCCAACTAAGGTCTTAAATTTTTTCTTTTCCATGTTTCTTAATTATTCTATTCTTTCTTCTTCTTTCTCTTTTCGATGTATTAGCTGTGTTTGTAATATGACAGTATGCTAGTACAGGCCTTAAGAATATAGTATATGCCATGCCTGTTGTTAATATTTTATAATGAACCTTGATACGCAAGACCAAATGTGAACTAGAAAGACAATTTTCTTTTATGACACGGTAATCAACTTTGATTACTTCCTGCATTTTTTTCAGCCACGTTGTTTCAACGCCGCAGCAGCGCTTTCCATAACTGGATAGACAGTGCCTGTAGGATACACGGCGTAGCCATCATTTGGAGAAGGACCAGTACTCAATTCCGAACCAGCTTGCCAGATAAGATCACCTGCAAAATAGTTTTTCGCGATAAGAAACTACTCTATAAAAATTGCGCAGAACACGACGGTGTTTAACATACCGGTGAGACCACTCGAGAGAACCGTGTTCCACCACAAGGCATAGGTGGTTGCTTGTCTGTTACACCAAACTCTTCCATGATAACAGGCTTGTTAGCTGCCTTTTGAGCGGCGGCGTGAGCATTAATCCAGTCAACACCCCACAAGGTCTCGTTATTTCCCTGTCCCCAAGACTAATAGATTATGAACGTCAGCACGACCAAGAGTCAAGCAACAGTCTATATCTTGTTTCTTTATCTCAGGATAAGAATGGAAAGTCCCAAAATCGAGAGTTGAAATATTAAGGTTGGTAACAAAATTGATTCCAACACCAGGAGCATACGGGTACGTCGGCGGATTAGCTTCTTGGAACCAACCTTCATCACCAATAGCAACAAGATGGTTCGAATCCAGCGATTTAATATACGCCGACATCGTCGCAGCCCATGTATAAATTGTGCTGCCGAGGGTGTCGCATGCGCTCGAGGCCGTCCCAGTAGATCCAGAGCAGCGCGGCTCGTTCGCCAATTCCCAAGCCATAATACCCGGTTCGTCGAGGTATCTTTCGATCCATGCTTTAACATAGTTTTGATACGCGGCCATGATTGTTTGGTCCGTGTAGAACGTATCGTGTGTTCCGCCTGGATTGAGTTGTGAAACGTACACGTCCATTCCACCGTAATCGCTCCAGTTGTTGGTCAACGTTACAATGAGTCGTATTCCGTGTGCTTTAGCGGAGGAGACGACATAGTCGAATTTTTCGAGCCCATTGGCTCCTGTGTTGATGGTCGCAGTGCCGTTTGTCCAAAGTTGGTAGTAAGCACCGTAGTTTTGGGGTCTATAACATAGAAAGTGTAAATAGGGCAAAAGTAGGACTTTGTAGAGAGCATCCATACGCTGTGACATCATTGAAACCCTAACCACCATCTTGAATCAGAAATGTGCTGGAAATCACTTGGGTAAAGTACTTTACCCATGTTCGAACAGTGGTCAAGCCTGCATTTGCAATATCCGAGAAAGCGGTATCAATGTCTTCGTTAGCTTCTTGAGCAAGCCAATAAGCATTAGTCCTAATCAATTATTTGCCCAGATAAGCCAAATGAATTGATAGGGTAGGGACGGACTAACCCAGCAACAATGTAATCCTCGCCATTCAAAGCAAACTTCTGACCGGATACTTTGACGAAACCAGTGGAGCTTGGTGGTGGCGATACAGGCGAGTTGGTTGCCGTCGGTGTTGGTGAAACCGGTACAGGAGTGGGTGTAGGGGTTGGAGTGACAGTGCTGGGTAGACATTGAGAATAGTATGGGTTTGAGTAGGTGCAGACGGATCCGCTGACGCAAGTGGTTGAACCTTCATATTTCGCAGGAAAGGGTCAGAATATTCAATTCATTTTTCCTTGCGAATTGGCTTACCACTCCAATTCTGACCTAAATGACAGATGGTAAGATGTATGCCCAGCCTTCATCATTTTCGTCACATACCACCACATTGTCCCCATACAGGCGACTGAGCCAAAGTGTAGGGAGCCGCTATCAAAGCTGCAAATACGAACCAAAGCTTCATCCTACAACAAATTGTCAAAGAATCTTTTTTGACACGTAAAACATCATTAATATATATATATCCCGGCAAATCCAGTGGAATAAATCGCAGTTATAGCGGATTTTGTGTTTTGCATCTCCTTGCTTTCCCGGCCCGTGGTCATTCCAGAGTGTCGAAAAGAATGCTCGGTCTGACTCGTGATTTGTTTTCACAAAGTGCGGGTAGCGAAACGGATCAAACCTAGGAAGTTTATTTCCCGAAAGTGTCCCGTTAATTGGCCGGAATCACAAATGGCGAGGTTATAAAACATTACTAGTATTCTGCCGAGAGGAGTGGCTAGCTTAAAGCAGCAAGGTTGTTCGTCCATTATAGCACAAGTAATACAATGGTGATCCATTGAATGACCGAACGAGCATCTTCGACACCGGGTGGCGTTGAGTACATATATGAACCGACAAAATCGTGGACTAGTTATTCCCCTTCGTCCTTGGAAGCTCGTTAAGCAATATAACGATAAGGCGATGTTGTTCCAGCGACGACGAATGAAACTTCGTCAATGAAATTTAATATCGACCTTGGGCATGCTAGCAACGAAAGCACTAAATAAACCATTCATTAATTACTCACTCTTTAATTCTTCCAATATTAGAATATTCTCATAAACAGGCTTTAAAGAGCACTATGATTTCCAGATCGACGGGAAATAGCACAGCTGGGCTGCACCAGAAAGAAACGAATTAATCTGTCCTTTATATCGATTTAATGAACATACATACCGTGAAAATTAAACAAAATGATCATCTAGGGATTTCCTCCTGATTTTCATGTTCTCTGTTAGGGACTTCCCAGGTAGGTATAGTTCCACAAATAGCGCCCTTTGGTCCAGTGTGATAAAGAGGCGACTATCATTGAAATCTTGGCACAGAAAGTCATTGGGCTCTAAAAGGATTTTCCTAACTAAAATCTGATATCAATTGCCCGATTGATAATGGAGACCTTTGTGATTTGAAAGATTTAACCCAAACACTTGTAGATACGCTTGAGTTTGGTATTGAGCATATATGAAAAGCCCTAAATAGCGTCATCTCATGTGGGACGAGGGATTCATGTCGCCGATGAAAAAAAGCACGGAAGCAACGTCATTATTAACTAATTTGTGCCAGTCGGTGGAGTTCATCCACATGATCCAACTACGCACGGGGCTGAACCAAGATTGCTTTGGTGACTGGTCGGGATAGATATGGGTTCAGACCTGTTCAGACGGGGTATGGCTATGCTGTGCACTGACCCCTGGACGAATTGAGCGGATCGTGTCGTGCGTCAGGACCGTGCCGAGTTCTTCAGCAGATTGGAATATCAATTTGCGTGCCCTCAGGGCAGTGTCCGACGTCGCGTTCGTCAGCATTGCTTTCCATTCGCTGCGACATTATTATCTATCTCGAAAAGAGATATCGGACGGAACTATGCCGATGTTGAATGGCGGGCGATCCCGGTGTTTTGTGACAAATGACCCTTAAACGGGAAGATGGAGCATTGGTAAAACGAATTCTCCTTCTCGCGACGTGGCACAGGAAGCGTGTGATTGACAAAGGAACCTGACTATAATGGAGACTAGGTACGACAATTTTTGACAACCCCGCAATTATCATCGGCGAGTGATGGTCGTTTTATCCCACCGAGCCCTAAAGAAAGAAAGCTTTTGAAACGTGCATGATATTTGATATTGGAATGATCAATTTGGGTTGCCAAAGGCAGAAACGGATTTGGAAACGGACTCAAGTGACGTGGTGCGCAGGATATAAATTACATGTGACCAAGCTGTGACTGTGACTGTGTCTAAAGCAAAGTTCTTCTTCACATTACATAACTCCTCTTTCCTCAGTTTCCAGTTTGTCTATTTCTTATGTCTCTCTCTTTGTCCCTGTTATAGTATTTATCCCACAAAACGATGGCCGACTACTCTCATTCTTTGTCTGACGAGCTGTTTGCAAGCTCGACACAGAAAAATGCTGTTTTGGAGGACTTGCCATCGCAAATTCCGTCTCCAATTATTTCTTCCCCGGTCACCACTCCGTCGCCCTCAACATCACCTCCTTCCACTCCGGAATACACACATGAATTTACTCTAGAGCCTCCGTTTGATTTCTCCCCAGGAATGGCCGTTGGACCAGTTCAGCTTCTTCGTCCTCTAGGCTTGGGGGCGTTTTCAAGTGTCTGGTTGGCAAAACCCATTGACGGCCAGTTGAGCCAGCTCAATGGTTGCTCAAACGACGAATTGAGTCAAAGAACCAAGAAAGATCGAAGGCCGTCGCTTGGTCTTCGTCCTCCTGTCGACAACCCATTAGAACGTAGCAAGAGCATTTATCTACGGGCGAGAAAGGGGGCGGATCACTCACACCACTATCGTCCAGAGACAATGGTCGTAGCTGTAAAAATGATCGATAGGAATGTTTGTGAGAGTAATGAACGGACTAGAACCAGTTTCCTGAGAGAAGTGGAGATCTTACGGGTAAGTTAACCCTCTCGCAGACTCCAATACTTTGAATTCACTTTCCCCCGTAGCACATCTCTCATCCGAATATTGTCGCCTATCTCCACTCATTTACAATACAAACGCATCATTGTCTCATTCTGGAAGCTTTAGAAGGAGGTGAACTTTATAGCGTGCTGGAGCGTGACGAGGACTACGCTCGGATGACCGAACCCCTAATAAAACGCGTATTTGTGGAGCTCTGCCATGCTGTCAGCTGGATGCACAGTATCGGTCTAGTTCATCGAGATATCAAGCTCGAGAGTAAGACTTTCCTCTTTGTTATTCCCTAAGAGTAATAACGACAATATTCATTTTCTTATAGATATTCTCTTCACCACTGACCCCTTCCTACCACACCCATTAAACTCCCTCTAATAAAACTCACTGATTTTGGCCTTTCCCGATTTATCGATCCTGCTTCGCCATTGTTGACGGCAAGATGCGGATCAGAGTCCTATGCTGCTCCGGAGCTTATCCTTGGTAGACCATACGACGGTCGCCAAACAGATGCCTGGTCATGTGGTGTGGTGCTATATGCCTTGGCTATGCGTGGTCTTCCCTTTGACAGAGAAGGCGACGAAAGAGGTGGCCGAACGGCATATCTAATGAGAATTGTAAATGTGGATTATTCTTGGTCTGAAGATTTTTCAGACGGCGAATCACATCAAGACCTGTCTATTGGCCGATTAGCAACATCAGATCTAAAAGCGGTCGTCGGCCGACTCCTCGTTCGAGATACTAAGAAGAGGGCCGCCATTAAAGAACTCTGGTCAGAACCTTGGATGACTGGCGATGGCGTACCACTACCACCTTCAGATCTTACAGAATCTGATGACAAACCAATATTCTACGACGACATTCCAAATGTTGCCAAAGAAGAAAGCTCATAACAACTATTATCAATAACAACACTCCTATATGCATCTTGTACTTGGCGATTTCCTCCTTCTCCTATCATGTCCTCCGATCGCTCTTCCGTTCCACTTCTTTTATTTATCTCGATGTCCCGTAACAGGACAATCTGTGCCAAACATGTCAATCCATAACCCCTTTGTCTTCTTTCTGTCCAGCTTCTTATGTACTTCGCATTTCATGTATTCCAGCCACCGAACTCAAGTCAAACCGTCATACAGATTACCAATAACCTCCTAACCCCCTGCTACTCACTTTGTTGTGGATGTAGACATATGTCCGACGATTTCTTTTGTGGCCATTGGTATTGCGTAACATCCTCAACCTTCCTTTTTCGAAACGACGAATTGGTTACATGTCCAGCAGTCCAACACACTCATTTCTCGACTTCATTTGCCATTGTGTATAGATTTCCCTCGCCATACGTCTCTTTTCATTTCATTTTTCCATTTGCCTCTATTTTTTTTTGAATATATATGTAAATTGTACTACGTCCATTAATTTTGTACTTTTCACTCATACATTACTGTGCTCACACTGTGTTGTCTGTCACATATCATTCTATAACAATAACTGCTTGCTCATCTTCACTTGAGAGATTTACCTGATATAATTTGTCTCAACTTCAACCGTCATCTCATAATGCAACTTAATCCTCCATAATTGAGGGTCTTAGATATCGAACAGCTGAAGTGGATTAAACCGGGTTTTATTTATAAATAGAGAATTGAACGTGGGCGTGAGGAGTATGCAGAAAAATATGGGCTAATGCTATAAGCAAGATGCACATTGAGAAAGACGATGTTAAGTACTAGTAGCCCCAGGCCGCCAGATAGATCATGAACATGATGTGGACATGAAATGACGTGGGTGAATGCTGATATTACAGTTTCAGTCGTGAGAGAATGTTCCATGAGGACGTGAACGAAAATGAAGATGAAAATGGAAAAGAGAAAGAGAAAGAAGATGAAAAAGAAAAATGAAGATACGGGAAAGTCGAAAGAAAAAAAAAGAAATTGAGAAGAGAAAAGACGAAGAAGGGAAAATCTGTGTTGATTAAATACAGTGTCCGAAATTTGAATTCAAGAAAAAGGAATTGAACCAAATTCCATGGGCTTGCTAGAAAGCAACCAAGAGAATAAAAGATACATATCATGTCTGCCATTAGTAAGGCATGAGCATAGAAGTCAGGCATACAAACCATAAAGGAGTGTGCTGGATCTGTTGAGATCCGGTAAGGAGCGTTTTTTTGATAAGGAATGGCATAGAGATGCATTGTTGTGTGTGTGTGGTCGTAGTGTGTCCAAAGACATAGAAGTTGGTTATATACCAAGTCTCCACGTAATGGATCAATTGATTGGATTCAAGAAAAGAGGTCGGATGGTCACGCGAACAATTATAAATGTGTGTTTGCTTATCTCCGTATTGGAAGAGCAGGACCAAAAGACACTGCACGATCAAAACCAGAGCGAGGATTCTTCCCAGCACCGAGGGGCAACAAAGCGGACAATCGACCACCAGCTTTGGAAGGTGGCGGACACGGACTTTCCTGGAGATCCAGACTGTCACCTTCTTCAATACTTGAAGAAACATCTTCGTCCAAAGTCCCAAGTTCTTTCGCCGACATAACTCTGCGACCACGAGCCGCGGTGGCGGCGGCAAACATCGTCCCATTACCGTTCATCCCACCGCTAGGAGCGGTTTTCCTGTTCTCATTCGAAATAGTATGACTACTTGAGGAGACCTCTGAGAGGTTCGAAGGTCCGTTTAAGGTCTGACCATAGGTGTACGATTGTGTACGGGCCCATTTACCGCAACGACGGAAGTTGTCCATATCAGCGTCTCGAGCTTGGACGTGGGCAGGATCATCCATTCGAACATATCCTCTAGGCTGACAATATTCCTGAAAAACAGTAAGTAGATGATCTATCAAGCACCGTTCAAGACGCTTACAGAGAAGTCATTGTAAAATTGCGAATATCCTCCTTCCAGAATGTACATTTCTGGGTAACATATCTTGGGGTAAACGCGACCGTTGATAGCACGATCTTTCGAGCGTATATTCTTAGCACTACAGGGCAAATCAGTTAAATATCCTCAACCTAGAGATTAAACACATTGCGTACAATGTAGGAGCACGTTTAACGCTGAATTCGCAGTGGAACACAACTATGTGTTTAGCCTCAACGTCACCGCTTTCACAAGGCGAGGGCCTATCCGATCCCAAAAAGTAGTCCATCATGGCAGCGGTGGTGTTGAAATTGATAGCACCTGGTATATGTCCCCCGGCGTATTCATAGTCAAAACGGCAGTCCACAATAGTGAACGACGACACTTGAGAAGAATATACTCCTTTCAACAAGTTCATCATCTAATCTAACGTCAGAAATACTGCGAAGAGAAAGCTTATTGAATTACACCCACAGTCGCACTGGTTATTCGCATGAGACCATCATCAGCAACGCGGTGGCAAGGTAAAAGCTTCTTCTGAACTTCTTTCATACCGAATCCGGCAAGACTCTTAGGACTGCAGCCTTTGCTCTCAAAGACCTCACGGTCACGCTTTTGAAGCGAACCGGCGCCGTGAAGTGGTCGTAGATCCTCACTTCCGTCGCATCTCCTAATAACGCGAGCATGATGCCGTTTAGCATATGCGGCAGCAGGAGAGCTTGCCTGATTGTCAGAGATGTCATCTGAACCGGGCTCTAAGGCCTGGTCGGGAGAAATCATAGCAGAAAAGGCACGACGGGGTGGGGGTAACGATGTTTCCCTCGCAGCAGCTACGGTCATAATAGGCATAGCAGATTTGGGCTTCTCCAGCTCATCTCCGCGTTGAACGAATGCGGAGATTGTGGGTCTCCGACCCGGGAAACGCTTAGTCGATGGAGCATTATATTCCAAGGTAGGTTTCTTGAACAATGCTCCTGAGGTTCCCACAGTAGCAGCTCGAGTGAATTTAGGCTGAGATGGTGAAGATGGAGGATCAGAGGAAGCTAAGACTAATACGTTAGGTTCCGGAGATATGGAACGCCTTTTTTTGGCAGCTGGAGATCCAGACGCAACTGGCGAAGAGTCAAAGAAAAGATTCGAGTAGTTTCCATTGGAAAGGCCAGGCACGGAAGGGGGAGGCGAGCTGGGTTCGGCATAATTTCCAGCTGGAAGGCTAGGAGATGAATCGACATCCATGGCATCAGGTGATGGTTGATTGACGACAGGCTAAAATATACTTCAATGCACGAGTTTTATAGGAAAAAAGGGTCTCACAATACTGAAGCCTTCCAGCGATGTATCCTTTATTGGTGCCGGGGAAACCCACTCGGTTGGTAATGCCGATCGCTGCAGGCCTTTGCTTTTGATTTTGACTGAGCAGAGCGGATGCTGGAAATTGACTCGGTATTGAGTAGGTTGCGTCCAAATTGACGCGAGGGAGGTGCGAGAAAACCTTGAGACTGTTGAGACTGTTGAATGGGGGCCGGAGAAATGTCCATGGCCATTGGCGAAGCAGCTCTGGAAGGAGCAGGTGAATTTAGCGACATAGTTGAAGCGAAAGAAAGCTCCAAATCAGATGAAAGAAAGTCGTCGATTTCGTTGTTCATGCGGCTTTGTTTACTCTTCCTGATTAAGGCAGGAGGAGATGCAGTGTGAAATTGATTCATGGTGGTGGAAGACTGAAAATTGGCAAATTTGTGGAGTGACGTGATGTGTCGTGCTGATATATATCTAGTGTACCGTCCAAGACATAGTCAACAAAATTAAGGAGTCGGACTACTTTTGGGAAACAAAAGAAAATGGACAGACCTGTAATGAAAGGCGGGGATTTGATTCTGCTACCTAGGGACAGGGGCTAGAAAGTACGTCAGCATAATAAAAAAATGGACAAAAGAAAACTGGGGAGTCACAAAGCTAAACAGGAATGAAGTTCTAGGGAGTGGTAGACGGAGGAGGCCGTAATGCCTGTGAGCGCGTGAGTTCCAAACACAAAGAAAGGATTAAACAGAGAAAGAGCAAGAGAGGTCAAGAGACAACTCAAACAAAGACGAAGATGAACGCAAGAGGTTCAAAACGTTTCGCTTACCGCGGGAATGTTTGGCAAAGTAGGCGTACAAAGTGAAAGTTCTTTGATCCCCACGCCCGGTTAGAGCTTCTTGCTGGCGTGTTTCAGTATCGAATAAAAATACGAGATGGGTTTTAATTGTTAGTTGTTAAAAAAAGAATACAAGAACCCCCCGAGTCGTCCAGAACACCGTTGGCAACGCTGTCTGTATGCTCTTACTGTCAGTCAATGAGAGAAGAGGACAACTACGCGTGAACTAGTCACGTGTGTATGATGTAATCACACACTCACACTGAAAGCAACCGAACGTTCCACTCGGCGCTCCGTTTTGCCGGAAGGAAACTGCCAAAGGGAGGCCGCGTTTGACCGAACGTCGTCATCGCAATGATCTATTATATTTTACAGTCGAAACATGTGAAAACGTAGAAAAATTAGAGAGATTGAGCTAAATCTGCAATCCCAGCTGTGTTACCAAATCCAGCTACACATGCAGCTGACCGGATCACAACTGGGAAAACGCGTGTAAAAGGAAGTCGAGGATAATCTGTGGTTTTAACTACGGTACTGTCTGGGAAGAAAGACGACAGACTCAATAGAGTCGACGCTTTGATGTCGGAATTCATAGCTGAAGAATTGAAAGTCCATATCTCCCAGCGATCGAGAACATTAGCTGTTAAATCATTACGGTAACTTGAAATAGAGGCTGCTCTGAGTAAAGGTGGTACTGTTGATGAAGATTCAAGAGTGCGGGTCCGTCGGCGAAGTCCACATAACGACCGTCCATCAACTATATCCCATCCTCCTCGCTCGTAGCTGATGTCGATCATGAACTCGACAATAAATTTGGGTTCCCATTTTGAGATGTTTTAGTTGATGTTGGACTCTCGCCATCGAGTCCGTGATTTATAGGGAATATCTCTGATATACGACGAGTCGGCTCCCGTTCTGAGCTAACCTTACGGGAATGAACGCCATGCGCGGAGACGGGAAACTCGGTCACATCTGGGCCAATTGACAACGCAGTCGATGGTAGCCTTTGACGCATTCGTTTTGGGGAAGAAGTTGCAGATGTCGTGCTACCACTGCGAGAGCGGAATCCAAAGCTTGATGACGATCTTCTGGCCACAGGACAATCGCAGCGCTTGGTGAGGGACGGCATAGAGCAACGATATACGTAGACTGTCTCTCCGACAGAGAAGGCGAGGATGAAAGCATCTGGAGTAACTTCGCCACAATGCTTGCATGTCTGAGACGAATAGTTCCCAAGACGTATTTGAGTCACCGCCCCGAAAGAATTGTCGAGAGTATGTAATAATTCGCCCGTTAAAGCATTCCAAAGCGAGACAGTGCCGGTCAGAGTTGCAACAGCAACAATCGTCAACTTGTCTTCTCGGATTCGAACTTGACTCACGTAGAGCTGAGACACAGGATTTGTCGGTTGTCCTGGCTGAATTAGACAGATAGAACGCCAAGTTCGGTCGTACGAAAGTATTTCCACCGCGCCGTCGTCGTACAGGAAACTCACGTATATGGCTCCTGATTCTTGATTCCGAATCAAAGATGATTGAAGTATAGTTTCCGGATGAGAAAATAAGATGGGCTGAACATCTGTGTTATGAAGGTTGATTTCGAACGCTCCACCATCCCCACACGTAGCGACGATTCGATGATTTTGCTGAGATGATGGCTCGAGTTCTTTTTTACAGGCTGTGTTAGACACCATTATGAATGCTAGATCCGTGATGGCAGCAGATAATGTGGACATCATCAGATGTGGAACTCGATCAAGGGGTAGTTTCTGAGATGGTATGTTCCAAATAGCGACCGTTCCCGAGTTTGTTCCTATGGCACAATAGCGACCTTGGTGATCCAGTGCAATACTGGTAATGGTAACCTGGGTTTCCGAGCTGCTCGAAGCAGCGTACAGGACATCGTCAACATTGAGTCGATGGTACCCATCATTCCAAATGGTAACCTCATTCTCGACGCTGACCAGCGCAATAATAGACATATCATGGTTCCCTGCAATCAGTTCGATATCGGTCGCGAACGCCCGAGGAAGGGTAGAAAATTTGATAGAAGACTCTACCGGCGAGATTCGTGGTGTCTGACTGTCGTCGCTTCCAACGTCTGGCTCAGTTCTGTAAGCTTCGAGAGCATCGGTGCCTTTCAGAAGATACCGTAGTAACAAATAGAGCAATCCAATTGTGGTGCCCATGGGAAGAATCATGATCTTGAAAAGCCATGTCAACTGCCTGATACTAGTATTATAATGTCGGGGTTCCTGACGACGAGTGTCTTGCGAGAGGTCACCCGACTCTTCAAGATTCGGAGCAATGATAATGGGTGTCTCGATGTGAATGTGAACGAGGGGATCATTGCTTGGATTCAGCATGCTCCATATTTTGAACGCTGGCGATGACGGCTCTTCACTCTGGATTGAGGGAGGCCTCATGGCACGCTGTAAGAAAGACAATGCATCCGTTGGTGATTTTGAGCGAGAAGGAAAAGGATAAGTGACATAGTATAGAACTAATGTCACGGCTAGCATCTGATCCAAAAAAGGTGTGAGAGTGTCATCTACAGGATTAGCGATTGATACTCACCAATAGAAGACTTCCATTTTTTGATGGAACGACTCTCAGTCGCTGTTGTATTCGATTCATGGTTTTTCCCTGACTGGGATCGGCTGCCTGAGATTCCTTCGGTCCCACCTTTTTAGATTTGTCTTGGCTCAACATGTCGCTCAACTGATTACCCCATAAGATAGTATTCTTTGAAGAGAAAAATGACGATATCACGTACTTCCAGACGCTGAAGATCAATAGACAAAACAGCGATGAAGAACGTATGGATTAGGAACCAGTGGGCCACGAGAAGGACAATCGCAAATGAACAAAATTGCCGGATAGCACCACTGCTAAAGAAGGCTATTACACCGAGAATGGTATTATAAGCGACGGTGTTAAGTGTATTGGTTGTTCCAGCAATGGCCAGACCCGTTCCAATACGCTGTTTGACCGAAAGGGAGACCGAAGTGGAAGTAACCGCATCTACCAATTGGAACATATTTTCGGCACCGACGAAAACGATAATCAATGGCAAGATTCCCCTATCAGAATGTAGAATAAAAAGTGGGCGCGTCTCTCAAAAAGAAGTCAACCAACCATGGAACCATCGTGATACGAAATCCTCCCAAAGCAAAGACGCTAACGCTTGCAATTGTGCTGGCAATGATTTCGATCAGGCCTGTAAACGTCAGACCAAATCTTGAATGAACGGTATCCATGCGACGAAGAGAGCCAGAAAATGATAGAAAGATGCTAAGGTAAGATAGCAACAGAAAGACAGTGATGAGAGAAAAATGGGATGGTCTTGAATTATATTGCAAAGACAAAAATCTTGATTTTTCAAATACGAATGGTGTTATAGAAATTTTCCTGGGCATTTCGGAAACAGCTTTGTGAACTAGAGACATCCATCGCTGATGGGCATCACGGGAAACGCAGTCCGTTTCTATGAAGAAGTAACTTAACACAAGGAAGCCAACATGATCGATGAGTCCAGGCTGTTCATCCGACGAAAAGCGTGCTGAGAAGAGCATTGACATGTCGACAGGAATATCTGTAAGAGAAAGATTTCGGGAGTGATTAATGATTCGGAGAATTTCATCCGAGGTAGAAGGTATGCCATTATTATTGAATAAAGCAGACGGGTCAACATAAAGCAGTCCTGTTTCTGTGCGCCTGGCAAGCAAGATATTTTCGAGGTTGTTGTTTGTAGACGATCATGTATAGCACTCTCCAAACCCGAAGCGAAACGAAAGGTGGCAGGAGTAGCAGCTCCCGCAAAAGCCTCATCAACACTTGGAATAAGAATTCGCTCGACCCGCAAAGTTCTTTCCAGACCACAACGGGTCCGGCTGAGGGCAGAATCTTCTAACACGTGGAGAGCATCATGCCCTTGCCAAATGTCTCGCAAATCTGAGCGGTACGAAGGAGCATCAAACACCGAGAAGATGTAGCTGAGAACGTGGGGATGGGTATTAGAATAAAGAGCCAAGGCGGGGTAGAAGAGAGAGGTGATAACAACCGCAGATATAAGAATGACGCGTATTGGGTGTGATGCACAATGACTACAAACCGATATCAGTTCTTGTGAGAGGGGTTTATCGTTCATTGTTCTCCACACTTACATTCCGAAATGGTGAAAAGAGGTGGATATAAAGCTTCGAACACGACGGGGTAGACGGAAAGGGTTCAGCATGGTACAACAACTTCAGTATGTTCCAGAAATAGCTGTTGACATTATCCAAGAAAAAAGTATAAGAAAGCGTTTGGAAAACCCGTTGCTTGATCGATTGTGATGTTCTTTAGCAAGTATAAAGCGATTTTCGTTGAGACAAACAGAAGAAAAGATCTCGCCTCAACTACTTATCTTGGCGCATACTAGCGAAAGTTTGGATTGAGAGGACTCGGAGACGCCCAGAAATAGACGCGTCCAAGGCTGAGACGACCCTAAGTATAATGCCGTCGACTGTGCAGTTCTGGGCGGCGTGTATTTTCCTTGCATGGTACGTTTTATTATGGGGTATTGGACTTCTGGGATGGCATGTCGCGTATGTGATATATTTTTCTAAAAGTCGAATGAGTTCATCACCAGTGACGTCGCTATTCCAAGACGAAAACGGTATCGAATACGTCCTCGATCTCCTTTGGCATCGCTTCCGCCAGATCAAGTGCCAGGAGTTTCTATTATTCGACCTTTAAAGGGCCTTGATGCCAATCTGTTCGAGAATATCGAATCCTCTTTCAAGCAGGACTACCCCAAGTTCGAAGTTCTACTCGCGGTAGCCAAGGAGAACGATCAAGCAGTTCCTGTGGTTAAAGAGCTTCTTGAAAAATATCCACAAATAGACGCTACCTTAATTATAGGCAAGCTTCCTTTTTGTTGTGTGTTTTGTTTAAAGCTTAAAACAAACTATTTCAGGCGAAGAAGTCGTAGGCGTGAACCCCAAAGTGAATAACTTGATGCGCCCTTTTAAAACTGCAAAATACGACATTCTCTGGGTTATTGATTCGAATATACAACTTGCACATGGTGCTTTGGCACGGGCCGTTGACGTTCTAGACCCGCCGGAGTCATCCTTTGTGCCCGATAAGCCAGGACAACGTCGCGTTGCACTTGTTCACCATGTTCCCCTCGCTTTTACGACAGAAGATCTTCTTGGTGCCCGCGTGGAAGAAGCCTTTCTAAATACTAACCATGCGAAAATGTACATCGCCATTAATGCCCTCGCCCTTGATTCATGTGTGGTCGGCAAGTCAAATTTATACCGGAAGTCTGATATCAACCGTTTGACTGCAACGTTGAAACCCCCATCGAAGTCCCCGGGTTTCCCATCATCATCTGAATCAGAAGTATATGGCCTAGCTGCCTTTGGTCGGTTTCTTGCTGAAGATAACACAATTGGGGCTGCTTTGTGGCACGAGCTAGATGTTCGTCATGGCATATCTTGTGATGTTGCCTTGAATGCTATCGGGGATATGAATCTATCTGGGTATATTTGGCGAAGAATTCGCTGGATACGGGTACGAAAACATATGGTCTTTGCTGCCACATTACTGGAGCCCTTTACGGAGTCAGTCCTAGCAGGACTACTAGGCGCATGGGCAATTCATTCTCTTCTATTGATTCCCTTCTGGATTTTTATCCCTATACATTTTTCGACATGGCTCATGGTCGACCTCAATATCCTATCTACCCTTGCCGGAGAACCACTTCCTCGATCCAGCCTCTGGGCATTTCTCCGGGCATGGGTTTATCGAGAGTTACTTGCATTCCCTATTTTTATTTATGCTGTGTTTGGAAACGAAGTAGAATGGAGAGGACAAAAGTACCATATCACCTCCCGCGGGGAAGCAATGAAGGTCGAATAGCCATTTTATTTAGGTTGTATTTAGATCTAATACCTTGCATTTTTGTATTATATCTATTGGTTTTTTTTGGATAATAAAGCGAAGCCCAGCTGCACTGCAAAATAAACAGGAGAATATATTATCCGCGCAAGGGAAGACAATAAAGCAATTTCCGGCGAGACAACAGAGTCACCAGCAACTACTTTGCCAGTAGCTATAGCAAAACTGTAGTTGTAATGAAGTTTGTAGTCAGGTATCGAGCTTAACAGCAGAAGCCTGGCTTGCACCAATCGCAAGCTGAATACCCAGGATAGTTGCCAAAGCGGCAATGACTAAGCGCCTTCATTAACCGGCCACCACGACGCCCCGACTCTGTCCACGGCAATCACCTGCACGATGACGGCTAGCAATGATGTTTGTTAACTCTCTTAACGGAGCAATCAATTGGGGCCCACTAAATTTGGTGCCGACGGCTGTCTCCTGGGACACTTATCCGAGAACTAACCGTAACTATGTCCCAAGAACAGCGAATAAATAATAAATAAAGCTACATCTTCTATCATTCTGGGTTCCAGCAAATCGTTCGTGCAAGTCTGGAAATATGCCAAAAGTACGAGCAAATAATCTGGACTCCTCGGTGCGCTACAGTGGAGACAAGACGAGCCACTTGGAACCGAATCCGCAGACTGGTGCACTCGACAATTCCTTTACGCTCGAGGATGGCATGTTCGCATTTTACACGCCAATTCAGTTATACGAAACCTCGAATCAGAGCGGCACTTCCATTTATTCGAAATCATGTTGCATGTCAGAAGAAGACGAACATCGTTCCCAGGAGGCCGACTTCGCTGCCATCGAACGCTTGATGATTTGGCAGGATACTGGCAGGTCCACGAAGCACATTTATGCACAGACATCTCCCGACGTAGGACAGCAGGCGTTACCAGATTACCCTTTTTCATCATTACCTCCTTCCTATGCACCAATACATCCCTTCCTCGACCGACAATCATGTCCCATTTTTCATCTCGCCATACCTCCTCCATCTCAGACTACGGGATCTTCCATCAATCTTCACAACATAGCTTCCATAATTACAATTTCTCTCAAAGGCAGCAAACAACTATGGCTCTATCTGGACGTTTACCGCTCGAACATGTCCTCGGGCCCATTCAGGACAAAAATGCGTAAAGAAGCCTTGTATAATCGCTATCGATATTCGGCCTCCCTCCCCGACATACTGCTGGAAACCCTCTATCAAGACATGATAAATGATCCAGCTACAGAATCAGATACTTTAGTATTAATGCGCTTCATCCCTGAAGGTCATACACCAGGGTCTTGGGACGATACTATATTTGTCGCGATAGCGGATTTTATCAGAGCACCTGGTGCCATGATGGATGAAATACAAGTGCATCGCATTCCCAACAAGAAACTGTCACGTCCGCCGTCTGGCTCGTCGGACTCCATGGCTCACCTTCCTCCGAAATTACAGGCCCGAGCTGCGAAAAATTTTCCCGTATTGAGTCTTTCAATACCTTCGGAAAATGATCCCGTTCCCATACTCTTCTGCGCTGGCCCGCAGAACTCGATGTACTTGACACCCTCGAGCTCGGTTGACGTTCCAGAGAGTGCTATCCGCAGTCCATCTGATCCCATACCATGACACCATGTCATTTAGGTGGCGAAGGACGTATCATCATCACCCGTGGAAGTTTACCGAGGCGCATTGTTTTTCTTCCGTCAACCTCTCCTCATTGTTTTCTCATGGCATCACGAATATTGTTATAGAACCAGTTTTATTTATTCAAAGTAAAAAAGGATAAGTATTAATAGCTGCTAAAATATAATCTAAAGCACTTGTATTTGTACATCATTATTCTGAAAACCTGTGAAGATAGCGGTGTTGAACTACAGGCTCAGGCCCCCGTATGGTCGCGGCTGTAATTTGCAGTAAATGCGGCGTCATGTCACGCGTACAACTAATCGCCATGACCTTCGCGGTTGTCAGACTTAACCTCAATTCCCAATCTATTCTTTCCCCGGATTCTCATCGCGTTTTGCTACTGTAACTCGAGTCGAGAATGACTCAGAATTATGAGGTGATATTTTAAATTTGGGTCTCCTACGTTACAACAAGCCACCTATTACTACTCCGAATCAGAGCAATGTCTTAGTCGCAGCCATGCACGATGTCCGACCTTTTGTTACCATCCTACGGGCCGTTAATTTCAACACGGTATGTGGATGTTACCTTTTTGATCTCATAAAAGCAAAAGAACCTAGTCAAATTCATAAGACGGCCGCGGTCGCCATCTCAAATGCCGGCTTAGCAGTTGTAGTGGACGATGCGAAATTGCTAATCGGTACGAGCGAGTGTAGATCATGCATGAACATAGCCTAAAAAAGCAAATTCTAAAGCTAACGCATATATTCCTCGTGAAATATTTGACGAATATCATTATAACCCCGAAAATTCCGAGAATGATCAGCCTGAGTCGCAGACGCAACATGGGGCTTCGCAAGAGTCGGACAAGGAAGAGCCTACATTATTTTACATTCATCTGAATACTGTTCTCGAATGTTTGAACATATTTGGGTCGGGAACTTCAACTCTCCTTTATGGAAATGGAAACAACGATAAACGCAGAAAACGGTGGGCCGGTCAGTCTGACGATTCAGACGAAGATCAGGGTCAAAACGAGAGAAGAAAGAAGAATGTTTTGCCCAAAGGGAATACCACATTGGATAGATTCTTTCCGAGTAGCGACGGAAAGAAAACAGGGATGCGCATGACTTACGCTGGTCAAGGACATCCCCTTGTTCTGATTTTGTAAGTATATTACTCCAGCATTTATTGTAGCCTCATCGCAAACTCATCGTCGTCATAGGGCAGAAGACGCATCAGGTCCAATTACTACCTGCGAAATTCAAACAACAGAGGAAGAGGGTGTACCTGAGCTCAATTTCGATGACTCCCTAAAGTGAGCCTGGTTCCTGATTCACTTTTAGTAGACACGAGACCCTTCCTCACTCCCTTTGTAGAGTAATCAAGATTATATTGCGAGTATGTATCTCAACAACTCAGTCCACGCAATTCCCCTTCTGATTGAAAAGAATAGTCTTCTTGGCTTAGCGACGCTCTTTCTGAGTTGGATCCATCCTGCGATAAACTGACATTTTTGGGAATACCAGCCTCAGAGGAAACCGACTCTAATGAAGAACAACCAAAGACTAAAGCTACATTACGAATAACCGCAGAGGGGACATTTGGCAGTACTCAAGTAAGCTTTCACGCTTTGGGTCGTTTTTTTAGAGTTTAATGTATGTGCGTACTGTAGATGGATTATCCCTATGCCCGAGATGTACTGGAAACCTTCGAATGTCTGGAACCCGTCAAGTTCACCTACCGAATGACGCATATCGCCTCCGCATTGAAGGCTATGCAAACGTCTCTGAAAACTTCATTACGGATCGATCAAGATGGCCTTTTAAGTTTACAGTTCATGATGACCGCTGCCGGCCCTGGGATTTTCATTGAATTTCGTGTCAGTATATTTCATTCAGGGATTCAACTTTCAACGTCTAAATTCTTTTAGTGTCTTCCTTTGAACGAAGATTAGGAAAAGTATAAAAGAAGTGTATTCGCTATGTGTAAAATATGTATACTCTAATATAATCCATCTAAATATTTGTCTGAAGATGCTGTTTGGACTGCTTGAACAAGATCAGGATTCGCTATCTTGGGCTTAACTGCCCCAGGTAAATAATCCGCAATAACAGAGTCAATCGTCGATGGACCTAGATATGTATGAATATATTTAATCAAAAATTATGTACTGTCAAGAATTACCTTGTGTCGGAAGAGGCGTACGACGCCGTACCAAATCAGTCATGAATGCGGTTAATATAGCCTGACGAATACCAGTGGGATCCAAAGGAGCCTGGTCAATCATCAATATTCTCTCAATCACAACACTCAGAAGATAGCAACGCACTTTTATTGGAGCTGAGGATGTTTTGGAAGAAACAGCTTGAGATTTATAAATGGAGGGTGTTGGAGTATTATCCTTGTATGTTCCATTTGGTCCCGAGGCCTTGCCAAGGAAGGCGAGAAGATCACCTTTGGTTATCATCCCTCGAATGCCGGTACCTGCAACATGTGAAACAATTGGTCCCGGCAGCAGTTCAACAGAAAATCATACCTTTTATGTTTTCGATACTGGATACTTGATTCTCTTGAAGTAATCTTTGCACGGAAGGGAACAAAGGTCTGCTGCTTTCGATATGTACATGCGATGACGGGGTGCTCGGCGCAGAGGATGACGCATTTTGAGGAGCAGGGTTAGAGGGTTGTGATGGAGTTTGAGTTTTTTCGGGTTCTTTAGACGGAGAGGCTTCTTCTTTGGGTACTTCCAAGTTCGATATGTCGTCTCCTTCTTGAGCAAGTAATGCAATAATTTTGCCTACAGGGATGTTTTTTGAACCATTTGGTACCTGAAAGCTACATATCAGATACATATGATTTATATGATATATAAGAAACGTACAATGATCTTTCCAACAATGCCGTCGTCTTGCGCTTCCACGTCGATTGTCGCTTTGTCAGTTTCCTACAACATTGCTCAGAAAACCATACGTTTAGACTCAAACAAATCTTACTATTTCTAGTAGAACATCTCCTCCAACAAATGATTCACCCTCTGCTTTTTTCCACTGAGCTATTCCACCTTCAGTCATAGTAGGGGACATTGCCGGCATGGTAAAGTTTGTCACTGCTCGCTGGTAGGACGACGAATGAATAACTGTTTTACAGTAAGGTCAATTGTCTTTCAAAAGTGAAATATATTTTACATTTTCGCCGCAAACAGGCCATAGCGATACCACGTCCTGCTCTCGCTCCGTGGGGTATCATGTCTAGAGGTGGGTTCAGGTTGTACGGCCGTGACGCGCCGGATGTATTGGAACGCGCCTGAACTGAAATAAACCCCAACGGCTAATAGCGGTAATTTTGCAAAGACTCTCTTCTCAAATGTTGAAAATATAGTCTATTTCTACTTCTATCCCTTGCTGAAGAGGCTCAGCGGTATTTCAAAATATTTCCAGTAAAACTAGTATCTCGAGAGTAAGATAAAATAAATGTATAAATGAGAAGGGTTTAACTTCTCAAGTCAGATCTAACCCCTCAACTCGATCGGAAAGCTTCTTTTTCCAATCATATGCCGTTGAAAATCCTTCGGGCTTCTTCCAGCTCTGCAAGGCTTCAACAGCATGGGTTCCCCAGTCATAAGTAAAATGTTCGGACAAGTCTGCAGGACCATCAACGAATACGACGAGTCCAACATTGAGAGGATGGATGAATCCGCTTGTGACAGCCATGGTAATGAGTTCACGGAGGGGTTTGAAGAATCCTAAAACGTTTACGAGTACAACCGCTTTTGATGTTTTTGTCAGACATTGTATAGTGTATTGCAAAGCCTATGAAGAGAAAGAAACGCACGTTTCTCGTGAATCCCCAGTTGATTCCATGTCGTAACTTCCAGAAGCTATAAATAATTATTAATGTTATTCATAGCCGTCCAATGTTAAACAGAGGTGACCTCTTCAAAAGTACCAAATCCACCGGGAAGACCTATGAAACCTTTAACACGTCTTGACATCTCGACTTTTCTTTCGTGCATTGATTGCACTACTATGGTCTTGAACTACAAGGAGAGGGTTTGAATAAATAATGAAGCTTTGAAAATTTTGACAATGGTCTACATTTTCCGGGCCATTATTCTCAAGCTCCACCATACCCTTCAGACCTCCAATATTAATGATAGGAGCAACTGGAGACTGAATATCTTTGCTATCTTTCACCATGCCATAAGGTACAACACCTGCGTTGTCATTCAAAACGTTCAGATCATCTCCCGATAGCTACTGGTAAAGAGCACAAACCAGTAACCTCCGTTCCAGCCTGAATAGCCTCTCTCGAGGCACTACCCATTAATCCTTTATTACCACCACCATAAACAAAGCCTAATTTGGCATTCGCAATCGCCAGGCCTACAGCTAAATAACAGTATCGTCACGCGGGCCAATTATCTAGGTGATGACTCGACTTACATCTCGCAGCATGCTCGAATTCGGGTTTGGTACCAGGGCTTGACCCGCAGAATACAGCAACTGCGTCAGGATGCTTGGAGGTTGTCATTTCTGAGAAATGAGATGAAATGGAAAGGGGAAATATAGAAATATAAACAAAAATAATGAGTCGTTGTGATGATTAAACCATGGGCTATGAGGTGGATTACTCTAGCCGGGAGTATGACTCGGACTCCTTGCCACAGGGATTCCGGCGAAGGCATGACAAAGTTATTGCCACGGGACCAGGATGTGGTGCAGAACTAGGATATTTGCGGCGTACATACGAATAATTGTTAATATTTTTTTCAAATTAAATTAGTTTGATACCAATGTGCATAGGAAGTACGGCATGGCATCTTTGGATATTATATACAAACTAATTGTCAAGGTATTGTCCAGCCTTCCTCACCTGCAGTTCTGCCTCGATAGTTACATTCGATCAACAGGTTTATCAGTCCCAGATCCAACGGTTTAGTAAAGAAATCCATCAAACACCAGCCTCGCAGCCTTGGCCCGGCTTCTTGCAACCTGAAAGATTCTTTTTCCGATTTCGCGACATCTGAGGTGGCGTATAAGGAAAGGATCCACTTTGCCACACGAGAATTTACACCCTCAACTCCTAAATTCCATTCAGGCCAGCCAAACCCACAAGCAACAGTTTGTGGTAAAGCCAATGGAAATGAAGCCGCACTGAGAAAAGAAATGGATAACACGGGGGTAGAAGATTTGCTGGTTAAAGTTTTGGCTGCCTTTTCCGCTTTTTCTGGTATCGATAAAAATGATGGTATCTGCGGATATTCAGCGTATAGTAGTAGAGCAAGTGTATTTAGCCTTACAGCATACCTAGAACGAAAAGAGTGAGCCAAGAGGGGATGTAGAATGAAAGCAAACATACCAATCTTGCACCTTAATTTGCGTCCCCTGCGACCACCAGTAGAACCCATCTTCTTTCGAGTCTGGCCAAGAAGGTGGGTGGATGCCGATACCTTCTAATCCTCCCTCCCACCCCCGTCCATCACCACCAAAACGACTGAATAAAACTGCTTTGCCTCGAACCTCTCCTAAAGTTGGTATCCTGTTCTCCAAAAACCAAAAGTCTTTCCCCCAAGGAGCACTGCAAACTTCATCGTGAACCAATTTGGAAAACAATTCCCATCCCACATCTTCTTGCTTTATAGATACAACGATGGTTTCTGTGCGACCTTCCGGGGAAATTAAAAATTTATAGACAGCTTCAATAATGTCTCGAAATGGTAATCTTTCAGGAAATAATCCATGGTATGATATTAAAGACCCGTTTATGATAGAAAGGCGAACGTCAATGACTCTTATCCCCAGCGCAAATTGAGCTGCGAGCGGCGTTTCAATGTCTTGACATTGCGAGACAGGCCATCCATAGAATGCGACACTTGAAATAGAAGGTTTAATATCACGCTCCGGAATGAAAGAAACAGCTTTACCAGTTGTGCGTTCCTGGTAATTAATTAGCATAAAAAAGGAAGGAATGAACTAATGGACAAACCAGGCAATAATAGCGAGGACAGGGGCAACGTCGAAGGCATATCGCTCAAAAAAGAAGACAACTCGCGTTTTGGGAAAATAATCAATCTTTGAGATTTAGTCGAGACCTTATATATATGAACGTAAATGATTAATGGCAGCTTCTGCAGTATAAGACACGTACTCTGATGCTGAAAATGATATAGGGGCTTATAACTGAACTCTTAATCATTCTCCAGCCATATCTCCAGCGACGCTTCACCTTGATACATATTGGGCTCGTTGAGTTTTCTTCTTCATCGTGAGGGTTTTTGGCCTGAGCAACGTCGGGCACGCCGACGTAAAAGGTTCGGTTCTTTGATTTCTTGAAACCAAACGTATACTGAGCAAAGGAATTAACGACCGCTACACCATTGTCCGAATCAGTGGGTCTGATTTCTAGGATATCGGCCGTATAGTTCTCCACAACCAGGTCGTACATCGCGCAGGACAACGGGGTGCGTCCAAGAGTGTGCGGTAAGAATTAGAACTGCGGAATTCCGATATTGGTACCAACGTTACATTTGATTGAATTCCACTTTGTACGGGTGTGGGAACTTGAAGAAAGGCATCAAGCCAACTGAGCGTGCCATGTCCGACACTGGCGCTTAAAACCTTAGGCCCTTAGCTAAGCCACCTGGGTCGAGTCAACTCAGTGCCACGTCCTTAACAGGTTGTCCTTGACCATCACGTAGCTCAAGGAATATGGAAACACAAGAAGAAGTCCCAGCTATCAAGCCTGTATCGGAAACTAAGCCGATGGAGCAAGTCGTCACTCCCTGGGACGTGCAAGGCCAAGTATCAGAAGATGGCCAACAGCTGGCCATAAATTATGATAAACTAATCGATCAGTTCGGTACCAGACGCATCGACCAAGCGTTACTGGATAGATTTGAACAACTCACAGGACACCGTCCTCATCCTTTGTTACGGCGAGGAATGTTCTTTTCGCACCGGTGAGCGATTTTTTTGTGCTAGACGCGTATTGACCCACTGATTGGTCTGATAGTGATTTAGATCGAATTCTGGACAGATATGAACAAGGAAAACCATTCTATCTTTATACTGGAAGAGGCCCAAGCAGCGATAGTATGCATCTAGGGCATATGATTCCATTTATGTTTACAAAGTACATAACCTTCGTCGCGTTGTATGAATTCTCTCTCAAAGCCCTGATATTCCAGATGGCTCCAGGACGTTTTCGATGTTCCTTTGGTCATTCAACTTACTGGCAAGTTCAGCAGGACGTCACGCATGCATATACCCACTCAACCTGATAACAGATGACGAGAAATTCCTTTTCAAGCAAAGTCTTAAAGTTGAACAAACCTATGCTTTTGCTAAATCGAATGCCAAAGATATTATCGCTGTTGGATTCAATCCCGAAAAGACATTTATCTTCAGTGATTTCGATTATGTTGGAGGCGAATTTTATCGCAACGTTTCAAGGATTTCGCGCCAAATTACCATTACCCAAGCAAAATCAACCTTCGGATTTCAAGATTCGTGAGTAATGTTTTTGTTTAGAAATACGTTTTATTAATGCCCCGTTTTTCAACTTTTCAACAAAGGGATAACATTGGCAAATGTCATTTTGCTTCTATACAAGCCGCCACCGCCTTCTCGAACTCGTTTCCTCAAATATTTGGAAAACAGTCAGACATTCCATCCCTTATACCTTGTGCTATTGACCAAGTAAGCATGATTTTGGGATTTGAAGTTTAGGCTTACAGTTCCACTAGGATCCGTACTTCCGTTTGACCCGAGATGTCGCAGCAAAATTAAAATACCCCAAACCCGCCTTGTTACATTCTAAATTCTTTCCGGCACTTCAAGGTTCACAGACAAAAATGTCTGCTTCGGACGCGAATAGCAGCGTGTTCATGACGGACACTCCCGCACAAATTAAAAACAAAATCAATAAGCACGGATTCAGCGGTGGCAGAGAAACAGTTGAAGAACATAGACTACATGGAGGAAATCCCGATGTGGATGTCAGCTATCAATACTTAACCTTCTTTTTGGATGATGACGAGGAGCTTGAAAGATTAGCAATAGTGAGTATAGTTTTCTGCTCATCAATAAAAATAGTTCAATGATAATTATCTTTATAGGATTATCGGAAGGGAGAACTTCTTACCGGTCAATTAAAAGCGAAATGTATAGATGTCTTACAAAGATTTGTCAAAGACTTTCAAGACGTAAGTTGATTCGTCGCTTCATTCTATTAAAAACATGCTGAAGCTTCCTTGCATATGCAAAGCGAAAAGCTAAAGTAACCGATGAGATCCTCGAGCACTTTATGGATAGCAGTAGGAAGATTGATCCGTCTGTAAAACCGAGGGGCACGACGTAAATTGTACATACAAAAGACTGTAGCTATGTAGCACCAGCAATTGAGATTATTACATCTTGGGAACGTGCGCCAGGGAGCATCTGGGAAATTTAATGCTCCCTGATAATTTCAGCCCTCATTACCTGGTGCCTCGTGTATGGTCGTGACTCAATATAAATCCAAGACCGCCGCGAGTTTCGAATACACATGTCTCAAATCGAATATCTAGCTGTATTCTCTGCTTCACGACCAGGCGCTGACGACGCTTTTCTTCATGCTGCTAAGTGTAAGAGAAAATCAGTCAAGTCAGTGCTTGACTCTCACAAATCGCATTTTTAGCCTTGGGTTGTGCCGTTGGATGTTCAAAGAAAGGTATAATTTACGGCGGAGGAAATAAAGGCCTCATGGGTGCGGTTGCGGCTTCTGCTTTGGAAGCCGACGCTCCAGTGATAGGTGAGCAAGTCAGAGCATGCCAAGTTTCAGAGGGTTTTTCCGAGCACAGTGCTTTACATACAGGCATTACACCCTTGGCTATGCTAGATGATGATTCGCTGGCTACTCTTGCAAATTCAGAAATTTCAAAAGGGGAGGAACGTAGGCATAACTGTTACCTGAAAACGTTGACAAGCTCTAACTAATGCCGGTGTGTAGCGTTTCGGCAGATTGTATTAGCAAGTAGCTCTTCCCAGGTAGGCAATGCTTTATCGTTGACAGAATAGTCCTTCTGAAGTGAAGCGACTTAGATGACAACTATTGTTGTCCATACGATGCATGACAGGAAAACGGAGATGGAGAAAAGAGCGAGCGCATTTGTCGCCCTACCCGGAGGATTCGGGACATTTGAAGAGGCTAGTCTTGTCTTCACCAGGGCGCATTTCAAGAACTGACTCAGTCAAATTCCCATAGCTTTTCGAAATTATAACCTGGGTGCAGATAGGAATTCATGATAAGCGTAAGGCTTCGCCCATTGTAGTGCCCTGACCTCTATAATTTTCTTGGTTTTTTCCAGCAATTCTAATCATGAATATTCTGGGCTATTACGACATGTTGCGAAACATGATCAAGATGGGCATCCGCAGTGGGTTCATACCGTCTCACCATGAGGAGTTATTTGTCTTCATTGACGGTCCGCCGGAGCATGACTTACATAAAACATATGACTGGGGAAGAGCTGTCATAGATGCACTGAAAAACTGGAGAAAGCCTCATTTGGAAAAGTTGTATGACTGGAGTAAACGTGACCAAGAAACCGCAAAAAAGGCTGATCCATGTATGGAAAGCACCCCGGCCCGTTTGAATAGTCATTTTCAAATGGTTACACTGATGTAATACACCCAAATGGTTTTATGATCTTTTTCTTGAAAACATTGATTGCATAAAGATCCTAGCATTTGACGGCTTTGACCCGATTAAACATTAAACTTCCTCCGAAGTTAACATGCCCAGAAGAAAATGGTCAAGAAATGGTTCTATCTGTCGGACAGCTGTTGTAAGTCCATATGGCAGAATTCAAATTGGACCGAAGAAAAGGCACCCCTATACGTGTTGCCTAGACGTGGTATGTTCGCGTTGGCAGGAGGAGGACAGATTTACCGCTTGTGACACAATTTACTTAGTCACACTCCACAACTAAATCAAGAACTCGATGCCGGACCTTGGGAGCCAACTGTCAACACACTGTATTACTGAGTAAACTTAAGCTCCAGACTTCAGACGCATTGGGTAAAGGTTCAAGAGCCTAAGATTCTGAAATTTAATTCTCCTATGATAATTACAGATTAGGGCTTTTCCCGAGTTTGGTCTAGCCGAAGTAGGCTAATAGCTGAAAACGGTAGACCATGCGAGACTCGGATGCCACTGTTCTAAATTGGAAACCAAAATATTTCTGAGAAAAAAGATGTGACTGCGTCCTAATTATTTGGGTTCTTTTCAGCATATGGATGAGCAGATTTTATAACATGCAGTTTACTTATTACGGTGAGTTTTTCCACCTCAAGAGTTTCAGAGAAAACATGCTGAATCTCCCTCTTACCAGTGTAATATTGATTCTGCTCCAATGTTTATTACTTGGAACAGCCGTTCAATCAGCATCCCTCCTCTTATCCCCAGACAAGGGTGATTCATCGTCAGAAGTCACAAGTAATACTGGCTTTCCGTTTACAGTTTACCCCCAAGTCTAGAACTCTAATCACCCCTTACTGCTAGATCCAGAACAACTTGCGACATCAACACCTGTACCATCTGACCCAGACGTAGCAACTTTACTATCTCGTCGTATCAGTTACGACATAGCAGGAGAAACCGGCTCCTCTAATCTTCAGTCTTGGTATATACAGCCTTATATGCAGCAAGGGCTCGGTTTCTAACAGCCTATCCCTTTAGGTTATCATCCATAGGTCCAAATGGTCAATGGCCGTCCTCCCAGATTGATTATACTGCTGGTTGTAACGCACAGCAAGCCAACTGGCCTGCCGAAGAACATTGGACGAGAATAAGTAAGTCCGATGTTTTACCGTATCGTCCGTCAAGTTTCCTGATGTCGTGGTATGCAGCCGCGTTAGCTGCTGCGTGGCATGGAGGATGGTCAAAGGCTCCCAAATCGATGGTTCAGAACGCCACGGTTAGAGCCCAAATAGGACTCGCTATGGACTGGTGGTTTTCGAACGATTTTACAAATATAAATTGTCTCGACAATGGTGGAAGCTCGTCGTGTCCTTGTGGGACTCCCGGTTTGAACTTTCATTTGAATAAAGCACAGCTATAGTATTTCTGACATATATCACACAGGACTATGGAACATCAATTGGTATTCGAACATGGTTGATATCCCGAAAAGTGCGGGCCAAGCATGCATCCTCCTTTCACCTTCTCTGACGCCCACTCAACTGTCAAACTGTACAAATATCACGGGCCGCTCTTATGCTGTATTTCATAGAGCAGATAAACCCGATTACTTGGGTGGATCAAATACTTTGGATTTAGCATATGTCGGCATCTCGGAAGCATTGATTAGCGCGGCTGGCAATGTAAATGGGAATACAACTGGAAACTCTACCCAGATTGAAGAAGCATATGGCTTCATACATGCTGAAGTCGTCGTTCAGGATGGAATTATGAAAGATGGAATTATGCAGGATGGAAGTTTTTCACAGCACGAGGGAATCATTTACACTGGTCCGTTTATTTATTTCTACAGAACACGCTCCTTTTTAATTTGCCTACACAGGAAATTATGGAAAGGAATAGTACGTCTTCTTTTGAGTCTCCATCAATAATATCCATATGAAACCCTCATTCAGCATAAATGACGTCCTTGAGTTGGAGATTGAAGCAGGGGGCACTCGATTTGCAGCCACTGGCGACTCAAAAACAGCTTTTCTTGGACTGATGAATGGAACACAATGGATGATCTATGAGAACACTGTAACAGGAGTATTACACTGGGACTTCGTAAGTTTATATGTTCAATAGTATGTCAATGACATTTTGATGTTGATTCAATAATTATAGAGTGTACTGGGACGTATGATTAGTTTTGCCGTGGCTGACGATCAGTGAGCACTATAAATGAATAGTCTGCCTTAGTCTGATTTGCATTACGCTACAGAGTAACCGAGAATTTGAAGATTAACACCACAGACATTCAGGTCCTCGGTCAGCTTTGGAATTCATCCGAATTAATTTCCATTTTCAACGGATTATCCACGTCTACGGGTACGGCAAACGTCGGCGGTTTGCTTGGCAATATGATGTTTTGGAACAACGACTATATGGTACGCTTCTTTATCAGCATATATGCACCGTTCTACACAGATCTCTGATTTTAGGTTCACCGCGGTGTGAATTATACAACATCCCTAAGGATGTTTTCGTCTCGGACTACCAACACAGAATGTTTGAATTCTCAAAATCCTTTCGGTTTCCATCTGGCGGATGGCACAACCTACACCCACGTTGATGGTAGCGAATATGAAGATATCGCGGCCTCGTGGGATTGGAATTTAATACCGGGAACGACAGTAGATTACGGTGCAACAGAACTGCAATGCTCAACTGTTACCAATGCCGGTCTCGATCCCTTTGTCGGAGGTGTTTCAACTGGAAGCGTTGGGATGAGCGTCATGGCAAGTATTCGATAACCTCCTCAGAATTTTACTAATTTTCCGCAGAGATATATAAACCCCCTCACGAAATCTCTGAGCTTCCAAAAGTCGTGGATGTTTTTCCAAAACGATATTGAGCATGTCAGCGTAACGGTTCTGAATTCGTCTACGACGTCTCCTGTCTTTTCTGTTCTGGATCAACGTAAACGTTCCGGGACTATATTCCATAATTTGCAACAAGCTACGAATGACAATGGTAACTTTACCCAACCTCACACGCTTTTCCATGACTCTATAGGATACGTGTTTTCTCCGTCCGTGGAGACATTGTCGATCTCAACAGGAAATCGAACCGGGTCTTGGCAATCATTAGGAATATCCAAACAACCGCCCGAAACCGTCGACTTATTCGCCGCATGGATATACCACGACCCGAGCAATCTGAATAAACCCATCTCGTACAGCGTCTTCCCCGGAAGAAGCAGTGTTGAACAATTCTTCATAGACGCACTTGAACATCCGCTCATTACACTCGTCGAAACGACCGAAATTAGTGCAGTGCAGGATTTATTGAACGGAGTTACGATGATCTCGTTTTGGCAGCCGAATGGAGGTAGCGTATTCGTCCCTCCGTCATTTTTAGGGAGCTTTGGCGGCATGACTATTACTTCTCCCAACGCTTTAATACTGATTGTTGAGGAGAATGGATGGACAATGACGGTAGCTGATCCGACGCAGACGTTGACTGAGATTACATTGACCGTGTCTATGGATACGTTTTGGATACCCGAAGGATGGGGAACGGACGCGAATAAGACTTTTACTGTCAATTTCCCCGCCAATCCAATGGCAGGGTCTAGCGTCCCTATCTCTATGTTATGAATCTACATATGAAACATTATGCATCTGTTCGTGTATTTTTGAAGAATAATGTGATTTCGTTCATTGTTCATATCCGCCGCGCGGGACCGGCAGCATGTTCAAGTTGGATATTGCTAGTTCTAATAAGCTACAGCACATGACTTTTGAAAAAAAGCAAATAACAAGAAAAAAATAGTAGATTCATGCAAATAGGGCTGAATAAGGAGGAGGAAACAACACAAAAAAAACGTCTTGTGGGAGAGTGAGCGTTACTTAGTGACAAAAGGACTATGTGGGGGAGAAGACATTTCGCAATGATGATTTCGGATAAGATTCCAAAAAAAAATAAATATTAGATGTTTATTTAATGCTTAATGAGAGGATCTGACAAGTCGGTCGTGGAAGGTAGAGGCATGTATCCTTCTGGCATACGTTCCGCAGCGGCGTCATCCGCCGAAATAGTCCGTTCAGGCAGAGAAGGAATAGTCGGCAAATCAGGCTCAGTTTTCTGAACCGTAAGTAGACTTTCATCAGTCTCCGGAAGTGGTAAAGGCGGTAACGAAGACGACGATGACGGATCAGATCGGACTTCAGATGTCGAGTGCGTCGTATGATGAACATTTAACGAGTCATTCGTCGCGTCGGCGAGAGCATTCTCCAGTGTGTTACTATCACTTTGTACTTGTCCTGCCATCGTGGGAAAATCAGTCGAAGTCGAACGAGTGTCCAATTCCGTTCGAGCGTTCTGAGTTTGAGTCAGAGTCTGGGTCTGATTCTGATTCTGATTCTGAGCTTGGGTCCGGGTCTGCGATTGAGATTGGTCTGTGTTCTCGTTACCCAATATCGCGGACGCAGTGTGAGCTGCAAGAGCGGCGATAATGGCGGATCTACTGCTACTAGTCGATCTGCGCAGGTTCGATCCCGATCCTTGTTCTTGGCCCGGAACGCCTAGGGGTGATGACATACGGATGAAACTTTGGCGAGGAGAAGGGGAAGGAGATTCATTGGGAGGTGATAGTGAGTTTCTTGGAGAAGCAGATGTACTATGACTCGGTGTAGAAGACGGTGTGATGATATGGCCAGTGTAGATGTTGTTATTGCCATTGCTAGTGTTATTGTTGATGGCGGGCACAGATGAAGGTATGTTGTTCAAGTTCTCGGCGCGCAAGTCGGATCTAGTATTTGTGTTGTTCGCATTGTTCGCATTATTATTGTTGTTGTTCTCCGCGTTCTGTCGCCGTTGCTGTTCCTCATGCTCAATCAGCGACAAACGCATCGCTTCCATAATCATAAGCTAGAATCATTCCAATGGTCATTACATAAACTCATATAAACACTTCCAAAAGAAATACCTACCTCCTCAAGATCTGGAGCCACTAGCTGATTAAAGTCAGCACTGGCGTGGTGTCTCCGCCGTCGCCGAGATGAACCGTTACTTTCACCCCCTTCGCCACCTTCAGACGGCGGTTCTATATTTACAATACGCCCACTCGTAATACCAACGGGAATAAGGCGATCACCAACTTGCCGCATAATGATGCGGCGATTGGCACGACGCTGGACGGCAGCACGAACGGCGGCTAGTTTAGCTTCCCAGTCTGGTCGAATATGATCTAGAAACAGAGATGAGCATAATGAAAGATACACATCATTAAATGAAAAAAAAGGATGATGGTGGTTTTTATTCACCAATTGTCACAACTTCAGGGTCATTGGCGCCGAAACTTTTACGCCGCCTTGGCTGTTCACCTCCTGATGGGGTAGCTTTTTCGTAGCGGCTAGGAGAAGGCTGTAAAAAAAAAGAATGTGAATTAGAACAAATTGAGGGGATGAAAACAGTTGTGATATACAGGAGCTTGACCCTCCCTTGCCAATCCCGCTTTCCATTCGGGTGGTTGATAAGTCACACCAAAGTTCTCTTGGACACAGTATGGACAAGCCGCTGGCTCCGAGACCAAGTGGGTAGTAGTCGGCTCAGATCGTTTGATTTGAACAAAGCATTCTGTACAGATAGCTTGATCACAACATCGGGAACGATTGATGTTGGGAGGATAATACTAAATAAATAATTGAGATAGGCAGTGGAACAAACAAAGTTAACAATCTAGGTACTGACGAGGAAACAAATGGGACACTCGACGGCACCTCTGTAAACTGAGGCTTCTGATAGTCGAAAGGGTTCTTTTCCATTTTTGTTAGAACTCCTGCCATGGTGAGATTTCGAGCCGCTGACGCCTTGGGACGACTCAGAGTGGTTCGACTGTGGAGCATTGGGGAGTTCCTTGCGAGCAGCGAGAATCTGGTCGTCGTCCCATGAATCATCGTAGTCTTCTAAAGGCCTGTAAAAAGGAGCGAGTCTCCGATCCACAATGAGATTCTCGACTACTTGTTGGTTCCAGTCTTGAGGTCCGGTGTAGATTCCCTGCGGCGTGAGGGATCCAAAGTCGACAAATTCGTCATACGAACGATCTCGAGACCCTGAGACGGTGTTCCCCATGCTTCTCTAATTTGTAAACGACGTTTAATGTTTCGAGAGGTTTTTGACTGTTTGTTAAAAGAAACGGACTGTACAGCCGTTTTCTTTCTCCTCTTGACCTGACCAAGGGTGCAGTGAGGCGTCTTATTACGTCTTAGGTAAGACTCCGACTCCTCTCCTGGCGATGCGGGGTTTGAAATTTGAGATCCATCTCTCGAGGTTCTTGCCCGAAATAGCAGCCAGAATTGGTCGCACTACCAAAATAAAAAATTGTGTTATCGGCACGTGCTGTACGACATATATACGTCAGCAGTGCATGGCATCCGGCAACGGAGAAGAAATAATCAAGTCAATATGCAATCCCGCAACACCCAAATAAAGAGTGGAGTATATACTATACTATCTACATCTCATCCTCACCCTCTTCTTTATGCAACGAAGAGAAGAAAACTCAACGTGGACGTGGATCCAAAGAAGCTGAAACAGCGGCGCTCACTTCACACGCTTTTCCGGAGGTTATAGGAGAGTCTTCATAAGAAGGACAGCTGAAGCACCTGGCACGCGCACATCCCCGCAAAGTTCCTTCTATCACTATCATCATCATAGCGGTTATCAAATTTGAATATCGAAAAAAAAAACACACTTTCACATTGGCTTATGGCAGCCATTCTTGCTAATCAGCTGGAAGAGTACATAGTACATACATATGCTTATTACTTATCCGAACCTCCACGCGCTCATATCTCAAGTCCATTGCGATTCATTGATGATTCGTTCTAGAGTTCATCAAATCATTCTTTAAAACTGGATTGTAAAGACGATGGGCAAATGTATCTAGTGGCACTTTAATTAATGATGTCTGACACCATTCATTAGATTGACGTACCCCGATGTATATGAAAACGGGACCAGTACTTACTTACCGAGCGCGTGCGACAGTCCTAAGCGAATGAGGCTCCGGATTAGTTGAGGTCGTCAGATAGCTCATAAATGACCGAACAACGGACAACGGACATCTCCACATTTGCGTAAACAGCGCGAGAATTCGCTTGTGATGTGGATTTTTTAGTTTCGGACTTGACTTTTCGGTGAAAACGTGTTTAAGGAACCAGTAATACGCTGCCACCACAAAGGAAATTACAAAGAATTACGCACGCATAATCGAAGTTCGATGTTCGGGTCTGACGCGATCGACGGTACACGGATATATATATTTCAAATCACATGCTATTGAAGTTACAAAGACATGATATGATGTGCTCTAAAACCCTCCATTGACCCAGGAAAAAACGAAAAGAGGAATGACGATATAGGACATACATACAAAGATAAGGAAAAGAAAAAAACAAAAGGAAAAAGAACAATTCAAACTAAAAAACCAGAAACTGAATTGCGAGAACGGACAGAGATATGATGAATGTTGATATAAAAAAATGACCCAGACCGATCAAACAAGGGGTTGGACGACGCTAGAACCGGCTGAAGGCATTTCTGGTAATGGAATAGAAAATACTTTGGTATCATCGCGTCCCCAGCCTTTAGGCCGTCTCCACCGGTTTAGCATTTGAACAGTAACAGTCGTACAATTCAAAAGTTGCGTGGGATCAGAAACCGTCAACGTCCACTTCTCCTCTTCAAAAATCAACACGAGAGAAGTGTTCGAACTGACAATCATGCCTCCGGATTTTCCAACCCACGACGGAGGGATTTTTACGGACCCGCCGTTAGGCTGCCAAAATGCGATCATGGTGACACCGTGTCGTAATGACTGGACTGCTGTGATTTCAGGTGTCTCTACTAACGTGCGTAGCGGTGACCGTTTTGCCTGGCGGTAAAATTCATGGACATTGTCTCTACCGGGATATACGCTGTACGAAACCGGTTTGGTAATATGGGACGGATCGTGAGGTATCCAAGCGGAGAAAAGGTCAACTTCATCTGGTGGATGTGTGGAGATACCAAGAGCGGTCCAGTTACTCGTTCGATTCCCTGTTGAAATAGAAAGACTAGGCACGGAGGAATCAAACAAGTATCCCGTTCCCCCGTGGAAAAGAGTATGGGGATGTGAGAAATTGCCACTGTCCTGTTTGGCCTGTCGGAAATCGTGAAGAATTGGACCCGCACGTCGACGTTGATCTAGGATGGAATATACCGGTTGAGACGTTTTTGACTGGAGAATATTTACGCTGACGTGATGAATGTCTTCAGGGAAGAAAAACCACGCCTTTTGAAAGCTTAGTGATTGTGTCACTGGATTAATGTACCGCTGCATTGCGTATAATTAACACCCGAGCGAAGTGAGTTATGTATACGACGAACCAAAACACCCATCCCAATGTTTCCAGTTGAAACGCCACCGACGAATGGATCTAAACCCACTGCGTTGACGGTAGAACATTGTAGTACAGTTGCATTGTAATCAACTGTGGTGCCCGGAATCATATTCCAATCCCAAGCTCCCGCGATGTCTTCATATTCATTACCGAGATTATAGGTGTACGTTGTACCGTCCGAAAGATGGAAACCATATGGGTTTTGGGAGTTTAAACATTCCGTGTTGTGTGTCCGGGTGGAATAGAATCTAAGTGTCGTCACGTAATTGGAACCTCGCTGGACCTGCAAAACCAAATGAGGGGGAGAAGACATAACAGACAAATAGACAAAGAAACAAACCATGTAATCATTGTTCCAAAACATACGGTTTCCCGTGAGATTACCCGCGTTTGCCGAAGTAGTTGAATTTGGCAGGGTTAGATAATCGATAGTCGAGTTAGCCACGCCCCAGAGCTTTTCTAGCCTCGCCAGATCACTCAGGTTTGTTTTCAGATTTGCTGTAGCTCTTTCGAAAAATCTGAGCCGAGCCGAGACAAGACGGACTAAAGAAAAGCTCACTGGCTGTCAGAGACGGCGAAACTAATGAATCGGCCTTCGGTACTCTATTAAGAATATTGGTCAGTTAACCTTATTAAGCTAGAAACAAAAGTTCTTACAAAATCCCAATGTAAAGTCCTAGTTTGAGTGTTAAGATAAATCATCCATTGAGAACTATTAAGAAGAGATAGATAAGCCTCTTTGGAAGCGCTCTTGGCTGCGAAACTAGTCCCAGCAGCTTCAAGTTCTAGCTGGATGACGTCATTGGAACTAAAAAATTGATTGAATTGATATTCAACAGAACAAACAGAGAGATACGCACTAATCTTTTCCGTAGTTACCTTAAATAGGGGAAAACCACGCGGTCAGATGAAAAGTTTACGTATGCGTAAACCGTACATTGAACATACCGTTATATATTATTCCGTCATGCTGTGAGAAACTGCCATCCTTCAATATACCGTCTTTCATAACACCGACTTGTACCTGAACCTCTCCATGTACAAAATTATAGGCTTCTTGGAGTAAGGTGATATTACCCTCGGACGGACCTCCGAAATTTCCCGCCATGCCGATTAAACCTTGCGAAACACCGACAGAAGCTATATCAAGTACATTGGCGCCGGCTAAAAAGCTTGGCTTGTTGTTCCTATGAAAGACAGCGTATGACCGGCCGGTGATATGCGTGCAATTAAGAAGTTGGGTTGGTGTCAAGGTTGGAGAGAGTAATATACAAGCTTGTCCTATCGCACGGGGGACGTAAATGACGTTCGAGAACCAGTTTGTATTCCACATCCCTAAATAAATGAATTTGTATACATACATAGGTGAGAAGAGTAGATATATGCGCATACCTGAAGTGCCACATGGACATAAATCAGTTCCGCCAGAATCAAGACAGTTGGCATTGGCGTAATCGTTAGCAAACCACCAGTCCATGGCGAGACCGATCTTTTCTCTGACGTCGGAATTATTGACCACATCATGAGGTGCTTTTGACCATTTTCCGCTCCATGCAGCAGCAAGAGTTGCTAAAAATAAACAAGATAAATAAGAAAATATCCACGTGTTTTTCGTATTGTAACACACTAATTCTGAACCAATGTTCGCCTGCAGGCCAATTGGCTCGTTGTGCATCGCATCCTGTAGTATAATCTACTTCCGAAGAGGGCCACTTGCCATCTGAACCTAACGTATTGAGGCTGTGTGCGTCGTAAGTGAACCTGACAGGTGGCGGTGAATTGAAAAGACAAGTATATGCATACTATGAGTGTATATCAGAAGCGTTTGTCTGTGCGGCAACTGTGAATTCGATTCTTCTTCCCAAGATAGTCGCAACTTGGGCACTTTCGGGAGAAAATGAACTTGGGTTTATGGAGGAGTTTGAATGTGGAGTTGGAGAGGGTTGTACGCTGGCACCGTGTGCGACGAACGCGAATACAAATGGGAGAAAAAGAGACTGTTTCATTGTGAGGAATGTGTATGTGTGTGCGTAAGAGGGATGTGAGGTGTCGTTTTTTTTTCGTTGCAAGTGAATAGCAGGAGTATTTGAATACCAAGTCGAATGCTGGATGGCAATGTCAAATTTCAAAATACGGGACTGCACATCATCCACTCTGATGACATGTCACCGTCCCATATTCCATATTATGTCAGGCGGCGGCCCGCGCAAGGCTTGTACATGCAACAAAGCTCGAAGGAGGATTCACGAATTCGGGACTGGAGAAAATAAAATAATTTGAAATTTAATAATGAAATCAGAAATGTCTTGGAAAATAAGGGCAGTTCTTGTGCCAAAAGAGATATCGTCTCAGACCTGCCAACTGGCAATTGAAATATGATATTGAAATCTAGAAGAGTCCACACTGTCCAACATGGTCCTCCACTCGTCACGTGATCCTATATCAGTCCGTTGTTGTCGTGGCATTGCATATACATTCATTCAGTCCATGTCTTCAAGCTTAGCGCAGGCGCAGGCGCAGCGGATCCCGGCTCGCCAATTCTAAGTGCTGACGCTTTGCTGAGCAAAACGGCCCGCCGCTGCCATGAGCGGTGTCAAGTGGCTTCTTTCATGTAAAGGAGAACAGTATGGAATGAACTAGTATTTTCAAATTCAGTGTTTTGGACATGACATTAGATTAGATTGGAAAAATAAAATCACGAACCACGTCTTTCCCTTCTCTTTTGCTCCATTAATTGCTCGGCCCCCCTTCTCTCAATTAGTCCGTCAGATTTGGCTCTTCTCATCCCCTTGCCCCGTGATAATTCCCAATTCATCTTATACTTTGCAGTTGCACGAGTCGATAACCGCCGAACTGATCACAATAAGTCTAAAACATTTTTTTGTTGCTTCTCGAGGCCGATAGCCACATTCTAGTCTGTGTCTTTGTTCTGAAAAAAGCCTATCTCGTATAGCCACACCTCCCAATACGGAATCTAGTGCACCAACCTGTACACGATTAAAACTTATTTTGGTGAAACGGTTATAAGCAATAGGTGAAATCACATACCCTGTCAGCGATCACCTTCGCCAGATAGGCTTATCAGCTTCTGGATTGGTCAACTGTTTGTTGGACGTGGCCCGGAGCGGAATATAGGAGAAGGTGAGAAATAGACAAACGCGGGAAGTCACGAATGTCAATAAGAACAGTCAGCACGACAGTGGTAATGTCAATGTCATCGGTAGTATCCAGAAAAGAAATTAATTGCCCCCTCAAGTTGTTTTTTAGGTCAAGATCCGAGATCACAAGGAACGGTCAAAAGTCAGTTAGATTGACGTATTCAGCCATCAAAGGTATCATCAATATCGGCCAGAGAAAGTCCAAAAAGATTGAATACGGTGCCATGGGGGGGAGGAAGAGATTTCAAAAAGAGACATCTGCATCAGCCTTGCTCGTGTAATCATACAAGCAATGACAGACCTGATCATTCTTATCTCTCTTCTTTTCTTCCTCTAACCTGGCAGCACGAACCATGTCCACCTGTTTTTTCAGGTCCGGCGAAAGTGATGCATAGTACTGTTCAGGGGTTGGCGTTACAGCTGTCCAAATACACGTGGAGTAGATTTCATGCAAGAAAAACAAATAAAGTAATGAATAGTTAAGAAGATGTAGAAAAAAAAAGATGATTAGAGTCCATATGAGACCGTGACAAGTACAGATTCGACGGTACCTTTCATGAGGACCCATCCCACACCAACAACTAAAAAGAGAAGAAAAGAAACATCATATTAAGTTAAAGAACGTGCTTTGAAACAGGAACAAAAACATACACAATCCTCCTATCAACGATGTTTGCAGCACGACTCGAGCTCTCGACATCTCGTCTGAATCCGGAGTAAGGGACAGAACAAAAAAAGTGATGACGTAATACCAGAAATGTAGAGCTCATCTGCGGGCCTCGGCGGGTTATGGGTCGATCGTTCAGATTGTCATCCCAGATCCAGCCGCTTAGTGAGATGGACCCCGGGTGATCAGTCGATCGTTCAGATTGGCATCTCAGATCCACCCACTTAGTGACATGGACCCCGGTCACGTTGTATATTTGCACTGAATATAAAAATAATCTGAATATGAATATAATTTCGGGAGTTTGTGTGCGGAAATGACGAGAAGTTTTTTTGCTCTGATATGCGAAGACGCAGCAACCTACAAAATGAGTTGCAGATACAATTAATACCAAGCATCACATGAAGATAGGTGGCCCAAACTCTCTCAGAGTCTCTCTTCAAAATTATGGGAGACGAATAGAAGAACCCATGAATCATTTATAAGATTTATAAGATTAAAAATATATTGAAGCTGAAGAATGCTGTGTTGTCCGGTTCAGAGGAGTAGATATATATTTGCTTAATTGGAGCCGGTACTCGTGACCTATACTGGATCAGTGGGACGGAGTTCAGGATGAGTGTGTCTTGGAGTCCTTAATTTTTGGAGGCCTCTGGTTCGAATCCCGGCCATGTAAGAACAAAATTCCTTCGAATTTCCTGTCTTATGTAACTGCTTGTCTTTTAAATGTAGAGTCTAGACCTGTAAACTTCAGTTTTGTCGCAGCCTTTTGTTCAGGTGACTTGTTTTCAGAACTGTTCCTCAAAGAAAAAATCTGCCAGCACTTTCGAAAAAAATAAAGTTGTTATTTTTACCCTGAGTGTGAACTACTGATACGGGCGTTCACGGAGTCACCAACTCTGAAAAGTTCAACCAACGTACATTATTAGTCAGAAAGATGCATCTTCACCAAAGTAAAAATGTGGGAGCAATGAAATTCGAACGAGCAGCCTCGCAAAATGTGAGATTAGGAACTTCACCGCTAAGCTATAGCGTACATATCCGAACACAAAGTTTAAAACCCTCATAACCCTTAAATGCGAAAAACGTCGTGTCGTGTACTTTATAGATGAATAATTAGTAGAAACTTGGTTAGAGTATTTATTTATTATGCAAATAAAAAGTACATTAGTGTAAGGTAGTTAGAAAAGCAAGTTGTCAGTGTAAACAGATAATGTGTACTAGTTAAAGACAATGAATGTAAGCTGCAAGTATAGGGCCCGGGTTTAATCAGAACTTCTAGTCCATGCCATTATATCTCTTCTTTAAGATTGATTTTTCATAAAATATTGATATTTACTTAGTAAAAAATATAATTTTATATTATAATGAAATTATTAGCCGTGACCGGGGTCCATCCCACTAAGCGGTTGGATCTTGGATGCTAATCTGAACGATCGACCCATAACTCATGGACCCCGGTCACGGCTTATAATTTTATTTTAATATAAAATAATATTTTTTAATCAATTAAATACATCAATATTAAAGGCGCGTATTCGCTAAGGTAAAAACATGCCAATGACGAGATTCGAACATACGAGCTAAAGAAAAAGAAGCCACAGAGGTATGACCACTAGGCCACACAGAACACACAAACCGGTGAACTGTAAAACTTCATAACGACTAGTTACTAAACGACCAAGCAAAAAAAAAAACTGCGTCCAGGACATTGTATTAATGAGTGAATCTACTTTAAGTCCTTGAAATATGAAAATTTTATCAATCAAGTAGAGGAATAGAATCTTGAAATCAAGTCAAAAGGAATGTATTCATCTGCAGTTGGTAGAGGTGCCATTGGTGGCGCATGAGAAGGGCCTGGTACCATGACTTGATGTCCAGCCGGAAGATACGACGGGTATTCAAGGTAGACCTTTGGAATATACGGCGGGTATTCAATTGGAATATTTGGCTGAAAATGCGTCAAAATATTTTTTTTAAAGTCAAGATAAAATAAGAACCTTAGTTTCAACTTGTGTTGGTAACCCAGTGGTGAGTGACACTGAGCCCGAACCTTGAGGTATAAGTTGGCGCAAACGCTCATTTGCATCTTCAAGATCTTCAGTAATTTTTTTGAGTCGTTTAGTATCCCTTGGTGACCCGTCATCATCGCTGGGACGTTTGAGAGAACGTATGGAGGCGCGAAGTTGAGCTGTCTTCTCTACCAGCTTCGAAATCTCATCATCCTTTCCTTGTACAATTTTCTGCTGGGATGAAGCTAAACAATGTCAGTATTAGAAAATATAATAATGAATGAAAAAAATTACATTTAAGTCTTATCCCCCTTAACAGTCTTTGAAAATGGGTTGAACTTTGGTCGCGCGGCTGAATAGAGTCATTAGTGAAGAATTTGAGATTTCCAAAAGCTCGCGAATCGAATTGTAGGCCACGCATAATTCCGGCAAGTAGAGTAAGTCTGGTTCCATCTCTGTTGATATTTCTATGAGATTGTTCATTACCATTTGTAGTTGAAGGTGCCGCTCTCCAACTGTCCAGTGGCATTCTGCTTTCGGGCCAATATATTGCTGCTAGAGGATAAAAACCTTCTGCAGTTTGCTTATCTTTCAACCAGTCTAATCAATGTATTAATAAATGATAAAAAAACATTACGAAATTCTTACCAATGGCCTTTTTCCCTCCAGAAGAAATTCGAGCTAGCGTTGCATCGAAATTTGGTAAAGGTTCTGCACTAGCGAGACTCATCATTGCAGATAGTACAGATTCATTGACGTGTCCTCTCAGATTTGAAACGTTACGCGTATAGTGGGCAAAGCAATACCGGTAGAATCTCATGAGGTGCTCCCTTGGAGTGAGCGCATATAACGGGCGGATCCATGTAGCTGAACAGTACCCATGCATCTCCTTAGAAATTTCTTGACAATATAAGCCAAGTCCTTATAGAAAAATCAGATATGTGGGAAGATTCTCGTTCTAAAAGAATAAACTCACCTAGAGCTTGGCCACGGTGTCCGTCAGCCGTCACAGTATCAATTCCATCCCCGTGAATATGTCGGAATCTCACGGATCGACCGGTGTCAGCTTCAACGATACCAAAGATAAGTTTGAATAAATGGTAGTGAGCGATAGCACTCTCAGAAGTTGTGATCGCGCGTGCAACAACGATAGCTGTAATGGAATGGCATTAGTACAATTATATACTAGTATACTAAATAGACCTTACAGCGTCCGTACTCCGAAAACCAAGCTTCCATCTCAAACTCTTGCCAATTTTTGAGACGTTTAAAAGCAGTGTCGATCGTCAACCGTGATGCGCGAAGGAGAAGTTCACTCATTTTTTGAAACATGCAGATAACAATGGTAAAGGTTCCTTCTTTTGAACCAGGACGACCATACGTTTCAATGCAACGGAGGTACTGCTTATCGGCTGGCAATTCTGAGTGAATTTCTAACATATACTTAGCACCTGGAATTCAGGTAAATAAAAGGTTATAAGCATATATGTATATGTAACTCATACCTTCTAAACCAGTCCCGGCTGGATATCTCTCCTCTCGTAAATGATTGATTAGTCGGGCGGCATGGTCATAATTTGCTAGAGAAGGATGGAGATCACCAAGGCCTGGGTCCTGATGATTCTCCCAGCAGAGTATTTTTCGCAAGTTTTGCATAAACGCATGGTCCAGCAAAACACGGCGGGGTGTGGCATCAGCCAGTCTCCAGTCAAGAGGTGTTAGGAGGGACTCAAATACCGCGCGTACAGTAGCAGGAGTTTTCGTAGGCTGTGGCAGACCATGTGAGTGCGGGTTTGTTGAAACGATTATGATAAATGGGCACTGCTGAAGGTCGTTTGGTGTGAGTATGTCGAAACGGGTGGGGCATTCTTTCATTGGGATCATTTTACCGCGCTGCAAGACACCATGGGAATCCCGGTGCCAATTGGCTGCCATTCCGTCTGCTTAGCATACAAGCAGGAAAAAAATAGATTTTTTTACTCACGACAAAGTTCTTTCTGTGCCCGTGTGACGATTGCAATATTACAAGATACCAACGGACCATATCCTTCGCTCGCCGCTTTGCTTTCGAAGTCCCGTATTCTCCTGGTGTCGCCGTTGAAGAGTGCAACAAGATATCCTATGTTGTACTCCCCAAGATTACGAAGTCGCAAATGGTTGCACTTCCCTTTCGAAAAATATTCGCAGCTTGATAAATGTAAGTGCCAATTTACATTACATATACTGAAATACTAACCGAATATAATAATGTCCATATTGATCATTGCACAGTAACAGCTCTCCTTGACACTTCCGATGTTTGCGAGGTGAACGACAATCTTTTCTCACTAGAACGTGGTTCTCAGGCTCTGGATTGTTGGCCTCAGTTTCACTATCGCTATCTGGATGAAGCCTCGAAAATGAGCAGCCGTGCTCCTGCAACGCGCAAAAGAAACCAAGCGTCTTCATGAAAACTTCACCCCATGTGTCATATACCACGGAAGTATAAGACGATCCATCCTCAGACAGATTGAAAAAGCACTTTTTCAATGAGCCACCTAAACTCAAAAATATTAGTGAGTCAAATCAACTATCATCTACAATTTTAGTTGATCACTTACATGTGTAACGCGTTTTCTCACATTTAACAGGTGCTCCGGTGTCTTTGTCGCGAAGAAGATAGCACCTGACATTCCGCTGTCCGTTGTGCCTAATGCCGTTAAGTGAGTATTGGAGATTATTCTTTGGATGGATGAAATTGTCAGGATTTATAGGAAATTTATGAGCAATAGCTACGCCCATTTGAGCTCCAGAGACTGGAGTTTCAACGACCGCGCCGAGTGAATGATTTATGATGGCCTCGACAGACGTTTGGCGCGTCAGTCGCCCACATCCAATTAGATGTTGGACTGGCGTGAAGAAAATAGGGGGTGGAGAGACATAGTTTTGGTTTAGAATAAATGGGACGAAAGGAGCGTCGGGTTCAGTCATGAATGACTTGGAAGAATTGAGAAGGAAAGGTGACGGGAATGGGGGTCTCTGAAGAGATGAAGTTGTCGACAAAAACATCGCGTTTAAATATGAGAATACGCGTCGTATTTCTCTTTGTTTGTTTGGAAGAAACTTGAGAAATAAAAACGTATCATATTTCTCTTTGTTTGTTTGGCAAAACAAAAAATGAATAGAATTTTCGAGATAGATCTCCTCTCTTGAGGTTTTCTGCACGACGCGCGACGCGTTTATTGGGGTGGCGCTCAGCACATGGTCTCAAATTCATCTCCCAAGTCCCCATCACCACTGTAATTGGTCAATGTTAGGGTAAAGGGAAAATGAGACGCAACTCTGGGTTTAGAAATTGGACGTATACGATCATAATTTCTTTTTATGGTATAATTCTTCCTCCGTCGACGGACACAAATTCCCCAAGATGTAGAATCCCCAGCGTATTTGGCATGAAAAATAAATAAACGGACATTTAATTTTCTCTCAATTGATTCAACACATGTTTAAATGTATAGGACCCTTTTTCATTTAATTTTTTCAGAGAGATTTTGAGGGCATATATAAGGCGGCATTGGGTACCGCAGCTCCCCACCACACCATCCCCCACAATCTTTTGCTTTAACTATGCGATACGAAGTCGTTCACTCTCATCGCACACGCTCCTATCTTCCTGATCGCAATATTGCGAGACGTTGGAGAGCCTCTCAACGTGCCTTGAAGCTCCCTCTCACCTTCCTTGACCCTGCTCTGCGCACGCTCTATGTTTCTGCCATGGCGCTGCAGGCCGAGTCACCCAACATCGTCGCCTGCAATCCTTACAAAAAGGAGGCAGAGGAATTGGCGTAGTATGTCTTCCTTTTCTCCTTTATTTTTTTTTATAATTTGGTTTATTAGTCCGCTTCACACTGGACGCCGTAATACATGGCCTGCAGTCGCCGTAACGGCCCTTGCAACATATGCTAGGGACCGAAGACTCGGCTGGTGCTGCTGGTGCTCGTTAGTTACTGAACGACCCAGTTTCGCAACTTTCACACAGGACCAAATTGGACCGTTTCTCGAGTGTTTTGAATGCGGATTTTATGGTAAGCATTTATTTGATAATATTTATATTTTCACTGAACTTGAGAAGTTCCTTTACATAAAACATATGAAACCGCTACTGAACTTGCAGGATATCCTTATACAGCAAACGGCGGTGAGTCAAAAAAATTGTCGTACTTGTGACTCTGTTAATCTTCCTAGTAGCGCTTCAGCCAATTACTAGGGCTATCGCCATTCCTCCTCCAAAAGGAATATCAACTCGACTTCCTTTCAATCAGCGAGGGATTCGTCGGGAACATAGTACTCGTAAGCACTAGTTTTTATTTTTATTTTTATTTGGGTGGGAAGTAATTGGTTTTACAGCATACAGTCTAAGACCACGCGTCAAAGTTGAGGAAGAAGAACCAGAGCTACCCTCCACACTTGAAGAAATTTTAGCAGACATTCGCCTAAGTGAACGAAAGATTGAGAAAAAGAAGAAGTCTCGAGTTAGTTCCCGGCCTCAGAGGCCACGCCGTTCTGCCCCTTCCCCTACGCGAACCTGTGACCAGCCAATGGAGCTTTATGCAGAACCTGCCGATCATGACAAAGAGACCACAATTGAGTTTTGCCCTTACTGCGGTAGTGGATTTGTCCAAGATTTCATGGAAAAACATTTGAGAGAAGAATGCACTGAATACATTGATGACACAGACTAGAGTTTTAACAAATCCAGCTTACATGTATACACTCATTTTTTCAACCGCGCATTATCCGTTACAGTTTAATTTTCTAACTACATCACCTTCACTTACTTCTTTTCATCCGTCTTTGCATAATAGATTACTACTCTAACTAAGTTTCTACTAACTATCAGATACTCAACATGATATTTTTGTGCCTAAGCATCATTGAGAAAGTAGTTTAAGCTTAACTTCGACAGTTTAACAAAAATATTTCAATAGTAATTAAACTTTACAGTTCACATCAACAAATTATGCCAATACACGAAAAACAAATTTATGACACGAGCGGGATTCGAACCAAGGGTCTCGAAAAAGCAACGACGCGCCAAACCTGAACACTTTCCAAGACCACTGATCCATCACGGCTCACGAATATGCACGTCAGTGAAGTGAATATATGGCTACTATACTTGAATTCAGCATAATAGAGTATATTGGTAAATATTGTCCTCTGCAATCTCAGTAGAATGTATTTCTACTTATTAATTTATAGGTTTCTCTACCATATTCATTATTTGTCTCCAAACTTGCCAGTTGTTTCGGAGAGTGTGTTTGGGATTCCCTAATATCACATATGTAGGGCTCTAAGTCTCATTTGTTCATTTGAATCTCGTTGCTCTCGTACTTTCACTTTAGCGAAGACACGCCTTCTGATGTTGATGTACTGACTTGGCAGGAAATATATTATATTCACATTATTTTTATATTAATGAAATTATACAACGTGACCGGGGTCCACGTCACTAAGTGGGTGGATCTGGGATGACAATCTGAACGATCGACTGATCACCCGGCCTGGGCCCCCGACCGTACTACTGCTATTCAGTAGCATTTGTGACTGGCACTGCAGCGAACGCTCTCGCCCAAAAAGAATCTCGCCCTTGTGATAAATATGCTTATATCGGTACTGTTTTCAATGATGTGAATTTTTTAATATATCTCAAATGACAGCGGACGCGCGGACTCTTCGGCAGCTCTTGAAATTGCTCAATCAGCCCGAAAACTGGAGTTTGAACGAATGTAGTCCCTAGAACGTTAACGATGGTACACAGTCATTGGGAGGACTTTCGACAGTACAAAGATACTTGCTTATCGGCCAATATACATTTCATCTTGGTACTCTAGATACCCTGGTCCGTATCAATCTAAGTCACATCACACTCGTCAATTCCATCAACATTCCACCCAGAAGGAAAGATGGTATGATACTTTCGAGTCGTTTCTAGCACCATCACTGGTTTACGCCTCCTAAGCCACAACCAAAAGCAGTCTTACCATATTTTTCCTTTGCTCAGAATTCTCATATATGTACCTGCTCGCCTGCTGTCGATTAATGACACTTCCTCTGGATTTTTATCGGATTCAGTTTCAAAATAGGGTCGATTAATCGAATGTCCATAATTCTAAAACTTACAGCTCCTTGACTGGTATGCAATTTTTTTGATTAAACAAAGCTCACGTATTAATGACAACATATTTTAGAAGCAGAATACGAATACAGTTGAAACCAGACTGGTTAATGACGAAATTTTTCATTTCTAATAATAGGCCAGTTATCACCGTTAATCGTAACTTATGTATATCTTTATGACGTTATAATGCAAAAAAATAAGCCTATTTGCATAGCTCAACCTGTATCTCAATGATACATCCTCTCTGGTAACTTTCGTTCTCCATCATATGATGTTAGTGACACGCGCTGATATCTTTGCATACTCAAACTTTAATAAGTGTAATCATATACTAAACAAGGATAACACGTATAAAACACAAAATAAAAACAGCACACAGTTCAGTCCGAATTAGGATTTCAAAACAGATTTTCCTGGACCAACGACGGCCCCTTTCCTAGTCGAATTCGTATTAACATTGTTTGGTCCTTGACTTTGAGTCCTTTGATTCGTGGCATTTTCCGTTCCATTCATAAATACAACGTCCCGTCCTGCAAATTTAGCTTTGACAACCGCTTTACCAGCACGTTTGATCAACGCCCTTCGTCCCACACCTTGGAGATCCACATACACCAAACTCACATTTCGTACGGTTCCACCCGCCAATCTTGATAAATCACCAGCATGATTTCCATACCTTTTCAAAAAAAAAAAATTAGTTGAAAATCCCACAATGACAAATCAAATTTGGAAAACTCACTTGTGACTTATTCCCCGAGATACAGCGTCAGTTCCACTGTCGATAAGCTGTGTCGCGGATTGTTCAAGAGCAGTTAGTATAATATCTGTACTCGCTAAAACGCGGTTTAAAAGTCGCGTTTTTCCGGGTGGGGTATTCTGAGTCTGAGGAGGTATTGAATCCCCAACAGGACGAGACACGGAGCTGGAAGTATTGGATCCGTCCAAAGTGCGAGGTGGTAAAGGCGGCGGATGATTGTCGGCGTCCAGTTTTTCTTTTCCTTTTCGAGGGGGTAATGGAGGGGGAGGAACAGTTACTTGGGGAGGTCGTGGTCCGTTTGACGGGGCAGAGGTCGTAGCATTACCTGACGAAGCAAACTTATTGATTGTAACGTCGACTAATTTGAATATGGCATTCGTAGTTCGAGAAGTGACTTTGACGGCGGCGCCACTTATATTGTGTATTCTCTTCATATTTGCATTTGTGCTTGGAGAAAAGTTGATTGTTTTTGTGGAAGGTGTAGAATGTGCGATGTAAAAATCGGCAAGGGAGGTAATACCCGAGCTCAACGCAGAGGAAAGGAAAACAATCCCGTTACTGGACATCAAGAACAAAGTTAGATCTAGACAAAAAGAAACATCACAAAATCAATACATACCTAACCAATCCCGCGGTTCGTATCAAAATATCCCGATCCTGTTCATCAGCAAGATGAACATAAGCCGTAGTACCTTTCCCCGAAACTTCCTCTTCATCACCAGGGAACTCAATGACGACAGGATCCTTCTCTCCACCTTCTTTCGGCACACTCAAAGCTTTATCTTCTCGTAATTGGACATTCTCATCTAGAGTTCCAATCACCGCGCCATCAGCTTGGTCCATCAGGACTAAATGTCCTTTAAAATCGGATATTGATGCGGTACCGGTACCACTGGCAGTCACTGCATCGCCACCGTTCTTCTCCCCTAGACGTTGACCGGCCACGGTAGCTGAAGCTGAGGCCGAAGCAGACGAAGACGAGGCGAGGGACTGTGTGTAAGGCGGAGGTTGATCTGAATTTGCCGGTGGAACCGCTCCCTTTTTCTGCACAATTCCGGCATCGATGTCGTGTAATACACCATACTGTGATAGAATGACCTCCATGGTTTCGAGATCTTGAGCGGAAAAGGTGGGATTGTTTGGATCCGGGGGTACGACTAATCTGATAAATTCGTTGCTAGCGCCACGAGGCGAATCCTGTCCGGGTTCGGGAAGGAAAATATAAGTATAGTCTGTACGACTGTAGTTTATTCGCTGTGTTGGTGAAACGACCATTTCAAACGAATTCAACTTCAAAACGAGCCAAATATCAGGCTCGTTACTCGCGAAAGACTCGGATTTGTTCGTGTCGGCATTATTTAACGATGCTTGATTGAGATTGAGAGTGACGCATTCTAGAGACAAAGTTCCGGTTTGAGGAGCCAACGAAGGCGCATCGACAGTGCAGTTCGGTAGAGTTAGTAGCAGAAAACCTGAGACGTCTTCAGGAGAATACATTCAGTCTGGGAGAAAGGTGATGTGCATAGCCCAGACTTGCCCAGAAGAACCAAGTACTATTTAAGAGCCAAGTGAACTCAGGCTCAGGCTCAGACTTCAATTGGGGAGATGATGTCATTGCGGATCACGGTCCAAACAACTACAAACAAACAAGGCAAGACTCGTGAGACGCTTTAGAAAGAAAGAAAAAATACAAAATATTAGGGCAATTACAAGTCACCAATAATCTAACGACCGATACTGTACAATTTCCAAGCCTTCATCTCGTAGCCTTTTCATCTTCTCAGCTCGCCATTTCTCGAACCACTTCTCCATCTTCCCCCTGGATCTCGGACTGCCAACATTTACGGTCGCAATAATCTTCCCCCAATCTAAACTCATAGCAAAGCAAGTGAGTTCAAAAAATGAGGAATGTTCCGAATAAGGAACATTGTACAGGAGCACCCTTGACGAGGAATTTTTGCCTAACCGAAGATTGGCATGTGTAAAGTCTCTTGCTTGATCTCGTGAGATAATGTGAGGAATGCTTGGGAATGAATCATCGAGATTGTTTCCGTTGGAGGTATATGTCCAACCTGTGGGTCGGAATCCAATAATTTTTGTCCAATGGCCGTTCCATTTTTCTAGGTATCCAGAGAGCCTATCTGATACTATCATGTGAAGAGGAACGATGTGAATTCCAGCGTTTAGTGGATCGTTTGTAAGCAGTTGATGTAACTCCGGATCGTCGATGCATTTGAGTATCGATGATTTACGGGAGTCGCAATACACCTTTGTAGAAAGACTTTTCGCGATGGCTTTGGTAGGTACAATAAGCGGTGACGTCAGCACAAGAAAGAAACAGAAAATAACCAACCTTTTACAATCCGTTCCTTTCCTATAGTGTAGGTCCTTGTTAAATGAAATCAAATTTAGCTTGTGATTTATAAAAAGGTCATTAACTACGAACCCGACGGCGACCAGCGTTCGTTCTTTGCCTGAATTGGACTTCTCCTTCTCCTTGCCCTTTTCATCACCAGGTACTAGCCAATTAGCTATAGACTCCAAGGTCCCACGTCCATTCTCCGTAGGGGTACATCCAGGCGAAATCAATCGACGAACTAGATCAGCACATGCAGAGATGACCAATGGTTGCGGAGGGAAACAATACTAGACAATTTTTAGACTCATCCCTTGACAGGAACGAACAATCTTACTCTTGGATCTAGATATGTTGTGTCTAAATATACAGCATCAATATGTGCTCCCCTTATTTGGTCATGTTCTATATGCTTTGGACAAGCTCGGAAATCGCCGCAGTGGAGGTATCGAAAATCCTTAGACGAGCCAATATGAGGAGACCGAAAAGTGCTGTCCCCAGCGTTTACAGTTTGACGACCTTCGAATAAAAACAGCACAGAACCGGGACCTTCAGAAAGGGATCAATGGGAACGAAAACAATGAGAAACACGATTGGCCTACAGTGGTTGGCTTGAATCAGCGTAACCTTGACTCCCCCAGTATCTGGAATTACTACTGGAATGTCCAAAGGTAATGGTTTTATCCATTTCGGATCGACTCTCAGCATTTGAATAACGAGATTAGCAGTAGTTTGCGAGCAGTAGATTAAGCCGTTTTTCCAGGAAGAGGATAAATTAGTATAATGATCTGAATGGGCATGACTGTAGTTGTAATTCGTGTGCTGTCAGTTAAGCGGCTATTAAACATAAGTTAAGTTTACTGAACGTACGAAAGAAAATAAGCCGTTACTCCAGGTATCTTTCCATAGCGGAAGGCGTCAACGGCAATGGGCATGCCCTGTAAGACCTAATGCAATTCATCGACATTGAGATAGTGATTACTGCAAGCTGTATTCAAGCTGTAATAAATACCTTATAGAAAGGAGCGGATCTCCGTCCTGTAACTCCTCCACGTTGATTCTCTGCTTCTGTAGCTTCCTTCCATGCTTTGGTATCTTGATAACCTGACATTAAAACGGAAAATGCCGTCTTCGCTAATTGTTTTATATTGGAGGAGGAAGCAATTTTCCGGGATGTTTGAGCTTCTGCTGACAGTGTATCAAGACACCTATTAACGTGTCTTTCAGTTTCCTATTCATGCATTTGCATTAGAAGAAGCGTTAATCTCAGCGACAAGATAAACGCACCGAGTCTGATAGGCCCTTCAACGAGGTCATACAAATAGGACAGCTACTTTCAGGACTTTCGTCGCGTGATTCAGCTCCACATACGCTTTGAGTGTCGGTTGCAATGTCACCCACTTCCTCTTCAGGATCTTCCATAGCTTCATCATCTTTGAAATCCCAATGGTCTTCCAAGGGTATATTTGATATATCACATAACTCAGAAATGCTTTCTATCTTGTCCCCCGGGATCGGTTCTTCGTTGTCTTGGATGGCCTCAACCGGTACTTCCTTCCCAGCCGTATGTATGGGTGTCACATAGGCTTCCATACCAGCCGGACGACCAGAAAGACTATCTTCTTGGGTATCAGGCTCAACATCGGACGAGATGACTATAATATCTTCTTCGATGTTGCCACCAACGACGGAAGGTTTTCTTGAGGGTGTCTTAGACAGTATTCGACGCGTTTTCTTAGAGCTTGAAGCAAAATAATCGAACAAGGTCGTGCTTTGAGATGAATCTTTACGTTTTCGAGACATAACAACAGGCCATAACAACAACGGAATTTGCAAAAAAAAATGAAGAAGCTGGGGTAAAAACAACTGGGAGATTGAAAGATTGTCGAAGAGCGCTGTTATTACATACGTGGGAACTCGTAACTCGTCGCGTCGCGATCGTGACTGTCCTAGCTCCGTTCGTTTTTCGAAGGTTCCGCTCAAGGCGAATTGTTTTTTGGTTTGAGATATTATTGCGCAGCAAATGAATGGGTAGAGTCTCTGATTTTTCTCTGGCTAGCGGGTCTGACACACAAGGTCAGGTACATAGCTATTGGGTAGCGAATCTACCGACACATTATTTCACGGATGATACGGATCGGATGACCGCGGGTGGTTCATTAGCGTCATCTGATTATGGCCTTGTAATAAAAAAAATCATATCTAACCTACGGCAACATTGCGGTTCGAATTGGAAAAATGTCATTCTACTATGTTGTCATCATGCTGCATATCGTTGTCAGAACTCGTGCGGTTCTAAATCTCTCCAGGCAAGGTCTCAAAAATAAACTTTTCAAAAAAAATTTCCGCTAAAAATCAAAGCAGATCTGCGTACTGCAGAACTCTGATGATGTCTGTGAGAGCCAATACTGTTCACGGGAGCGCTGTCCAGTGAATTCACACCGATTTGTTTCCCAGGAACCCCTCCTTCGCCAATTCCTAAATAATTTCCAAAATCCTAGTCAGGTCAAACGACGAATTTCGAATCCATGGCTTTGTAATTGGAGTACCTCAGCCTGAAGCTAAAACAAATGCATGAATATCATTCACAGCATTTTGTTTGATACGTTCGCCAACAGAGACTGAATTAGTATGTATTTTTCTTGATCAACTAGTACTGTCTCATCACTTCCGAAATCAATTTTAAGCATTTGATTTTGTTACACCTTTAGGAAATTAAAGTCTCACGGGCTATATTTGAGAAGCCGTCTTCTCGAGAAAATTCCTTTCGAAATTTGCCACAGTGGTTGCGCTCTTTGACCATTATTTGAGACCTCACCCTGGGATTTCGCCCCCGACCTTGAGCTGCGCGCATACTGTTATTCAAAGCAGCTATGGAGGCATCAAGCACATCTCAGGTAGATTTTGTCCAGCTGTATGCTCGCATGTACGGTTTGGAATTCATGCTCCAAGTTATAGTCGCATCTACTGAATTTATCGGTGTAGTGAGATCATAAACATGGTTTTTCTAGGGTCGTACGTTATGCTAATATATGACCATGGTACGCTGCAGTCATTTTAACTGTTTCTTTTGATTTATTTTCTCTCCAGCGTTAACACTCGGTGAAGAGGCACGTACCGTCCTTAAATGTATACACTTTGTCTATAACGTCGTCCGAAGGTCCGAAAAATATGGCGGGCTCCTTTGAGCATACCGAAAATTCTTTTTTTACTCAATCGTTACCTCACACCAATCTTTTATGCATTATCATTTGTGGAGTACACTGCCATAAGCGACACGGTAGGTTTTCCTTATACGATGTCGTGTTTTTTTTCTGTATCTTATCTTTCTATCAGACGTATGTTCAAGTGTGTTTTCGTATACGTTTTTTCACAGAGTTTAACAAACATTGTCAACAGAGGTATTTGTCGTAGGATGTACAAGGATGTCATATCTTTTGCCTTGATTACAACAGCCAGTAAGAATTTTCATATTTTGGTTTACGAGTGATTGAATCGACGCTTCTTAAACGAAAGTTTGCGAATGTAAGCCATTCTGTTTAATAGATTCTGATTAATTGCTAATTGGTTACAAGGTCTTATGATTATTCGCGTCTATGCCTTGACTGGTCGAAATCGCATTATAGCTGGTGGTCTCGCTGCGATCTGGCTAATTCAAGTTGTCCTGTGGATTATAACTATTCCAAGTTCGCCGTGTGAGTTATACTGTTTTCGTTAAGGAATTATTGTAATTTACAAAAGCTTTAGTGCAAATGTTACCTTCCAGTATCAATGGTCAGTAAACACGTAATCATTGGATCACATTCTGAATCTATGTCTATCTGATTAGGCTGTTCGCCTAGTAATACCCCCCTTCAGAGTAAGTGCACTATCTTTGAGGGCAAGAAGCCTAGTACTCAGGAAGACGTTCAGTTGTCTTCTGGATATTTCCTATGGTTATTGACTCGCTTGTTTTCCTCATTACTCTTGGAAGGACAAAGGCGGCCGGTCCGCGCTCTGAGGGACCTGTCAGCTCGTATGTGAATCAGTCCAATTTGATGACGTATTATGAATGTTTCTTCTTAGGAGTATTGAAAGATTTAGAAGAGATGGGATCCTCTATTTCTTCTGCATATTCACCGTCAACACAATAAATTTATTATTCAGCACCGTAAGCGTTTTTTTGCGGTATCGGGACGTTCACTGATATTCGCTGACATGGATCTCTTGGTAAGGCGAGCCAAGGTCGATTGAATGGGACAGCTGCCGCGTGAGTGATAATATGCTGTTTCTTTGCCTATACACTTGATAAATGCTTGAATATAGTCTCGCCACCCTGTTGACATCAACTATGGTTTCGCGTCTGGTATTGAACCTACGCAATGGTGAGTTTTAAATTCTTTGTGGTATCGAGGAACGGACTTTGACGATCCAAATTTCTGTAGAACCGTCGGTTAGTACCCCTTCTGGTCGTAAAGTATAGAAGTGGAACTGACACTATAACTATTAGGAAGACCAAACAGTGGTGTCTACCATTATCGGAAACATGGGATCATTTGTCGATGATGGTGAGCCCAATGAGGAAGATGAAATTGAGCTTACCGTCAAGGATCTTTCGGATGTCTTTGAGAGACGGACTGCTCTATATAATTTGTATTACAGGCGTAGATAAAGGTAATATGGAAAGAACTGTCTAACCCGTCCAAGTGACCTAAAAAATCGGACTCGACGCGCAAAAGCCGACAAAGTTTACGGTTCTTGACTAAAATTTGGTCAAATGAATATATTGACCGAGATGAAGTTCCTTCCGGTACATTACGCAAACTCGGCGATTAGGCTTGGCTTCGGAAAGTGCGTAAGATACTAAGCTTTTCAAGACCCATTATATGGCGATTGCAAATGGTAACCTCGAGGCTCTCTTCATATCTCTTCATATCGGTATCGATCTGAATGCATAGTTGCTACAGCATATAAATAGTAGGCACTTTCATCATATACATATATTTATCTGGTTACTCAGCCCACTGAAGCCCTTGACAATTAGGCCATGTCTATCAGATAAGTAGGAAGATATGATGACCCTTTTTGGCATCATAATCGGCTCAACCTATCGTTTGCTTGAATTTTTCTCCAATTGCGCCCATCGTCAAGATGATCCATAACACAGTTGTTGAAGGACAGTCGATCAACACGAAGATGTCATTCAATATCGGAAGAGGCAACAAGAGTTTAGCCGAGTGTTCATTTGATCAATCAATCAATACTAATGAAAAGGCAACGATGACTAAGTAGAAGTGCTGACCTAATAATTACCTAATATATTTATGTAAGCAGCGCGAGGTCTGTTCTCCAATGCGAGGCGAAGCCGAGCCTCCGGTGTGTGAAGTGCTGACAGTGGTGGGTGAACCAGCCTCAGCAGCCAATCACAAGACATCAACATTCTCACTCAAATACATTCCTAAACTCGCACTCTTCGCTGGCATAAAATGAGTGATATGAACAGCCTGAGACCCTGAGAGACTACTGAGACTGACTGATACTGACTGATACTACTAATCTTGAGTAATGAGATAAATTAAATACAATAAATAAAATTACTGAGAATAAATAAAGTTGAAAAGTTGAATTATCTTTGTAAAGCCAGGTGATAAATTTGGACTTTAGAAACACTTTTCTTTTTTTCCATCCTTTAGTAGTGACTGAGAATCTGTTAGGGCTACTCAGCTCAGACTAGAGGGAGGGGATCCTAAGAGAACAAGCTTAGGGACCCTCACTCTAGGTACAGCTACTATATACATAAAACAACAACGCGGCGTGCGGCCCTGACACAGCTAAGTGCCAGGCGCCCAAGCTGAGCCTAAGCGATGTGATGTCACGGGCATCACGCCGGGTACGAGCACGCAACGCGCACGAGTAAAGAAGGTGAAATATAGACGAAGGGAATAAATGGAAGGTGGAAGTAATGTGTGGGAAATATAAATAAAATAGAAATAAATATATACTGATGATAATAAATAAGGAAAAATGAGAGACGGTGGTAGCGTACTCTGACAGAATCCCTGAGAACTATTGAAATAGCAGTCACACAATGCAGAGGTGAGTGAACTATAAGTGATGTCAGAGCAAGAGTACTCAGTTGAAGAAATGTTTATGTATTGAGTCTATGAGTATTATATGCTAACATGGATCAAATTGAGAACAAGCACATGGTGGATGTGAGTAAGAGAAATGGAAAATACGGAGGATGGGACTGTTAGGGCACGACTGTTCAGTGGTTAGACTTAAGGATCGGACTGCTACTATAACCCAGTAACCCAGTCTATAATAGCGCAAGGAACTACTCATGCGCACACAGTTGTATATATACATGATTACACTATCTCTAACCAATAGCTATCAGGTGCATTATCTACCAATAGGAAGAGCGGTAGTCGAGGACAATACGGATGACATAGAGAAAGAGGGAAATAGGGCAGAATGGAGCGAACGGAGAAACGGGGAGAGTTCGGGAGAATACGCGAGGGATGAGTACGGACCGGTATACCAGGTACCGTATGACCGACGTAGAGCGCGTAGGCATCTAAGTAGGTTATACTATACTACGCTAATATACTAGAGTGACTGTTAACCTGAGACGTACCCTGACAGGGACAAATGTAAGTGACAGATAAAATATGAGAAGTGTAAATGTGATAGGAATAAAATGGTGCTGATGATAATAAATAATAAATGGGAAGAATGAGAAGAATATGGTGCCATATTCTGACAATCTGGACAAGAATGAAAGTGTGACATAGAATGAAAAGAAAACTCAACTGTAAATTTAAATAACAGGAAAATACATAATTCAGACTACAAATTTAAAAACTGGGATTAAATCCAGAACTGGAGCTACTGGTATAACGTTTCATTACAGTTTACGATTAGCCTGATTCTTACGGACTCACAACTAACAGTGTAAAGCTGTATATTTGCAAGTGCAGGTAAGAAAGGCTGCCGGCACCTTTACTGTTACACGGTATTTACAGGTGTGACAGCACCTATGTACATTACATAATACTAGGTACTTAGGCAGACAAAGATCGTCTGCATATAACAATGTATGTACTCTGATTAATAGTAGCATTTCATCAGTTTATAATTCTTTATTAACTGATACAATACCAAATTAATGCTTTGTGGTGTTACGGTACGCTAGCGCCTTGCCCTATTATTCGATTTCTTCGATTTCTTTTGATTTCATTTCGCACTTCGATTCCCATCATTTCCCGTATTTGTCATTTCCACTATTTTCATCGTTTTCTCGATCTCTCGATCTTTTCGATTTCTTTCGATTTCTGTCTGTATCTCCTCGGATCCCATGGGGATCAGTCGGGCGCCTCATATCCTGTACTTATATGCGATTTCCCTAGAGGGGGATACCTAAGCTTGTTCTCTTAGGTTTTCCCTCCTCTAGGTGAGTAGTTAGTCGTTGTCCCCCAATAGATCTTAGGTTTTCCCTCCTCTAGGTGTGTGCCCTGAGTCGCCCTAACAGTAGAACAAGCTTCTACCTTCGGACCGGTCGTTTCTATTGTCGTTTTCCTTCGGAAACTCTTTATCAGCAGTGTCTCAGACGTTCCCGACGCTTTTCGCCCATAAAACGACCCCTCCGCCCTTCGTTCTTCGATTCCTTTCGTCATGGAACAGCCTGAGAGTGATCCCATCGTTCGCCTCACTGCGATTGAACAAAGAATGGAAGAGCTTGTAACTCATCTCAACCGACTTCTTCCCCCCCAGGCTTCTACTGCCGATCCCGCTAATCCGAACACCCCTAATCCTGGAGCCTCGGTTCCAAATCCTCAAAACGAGACAAGATCGTCTCGAAACACTCGCCCTGCTGTACCTCTCGCCTATGACGGAGATCGCAAAAATGGCCGTACATTCTGGAACTCGGTCGAACTCTACATGAGCGTATGCGGTGGCGATTTCCCGAATCTCAGTACCAAAGTCATCTGGGTACTATCCTACATGAATAGTGGACGCGCTGGTGCCTTTGCCGAACTTGTTCAGGCCCAGTACAACCGGGGACTGGCTCCTTATGAGACCTGGGAAGATTTCCGACAAAAGTTTCGTTCTGAATTCTTCCCAGTGACCGAAGCCGAGGATGCATTGAATCTCCTTCTTTCGGGACGTTATGCTCAAGGAGGTCGAAATGTAGACGATTACACCGACGCGTTTCGCATAATCGTAGATCGCGCTGGATTTACGATTCATGATGGCCTTGCGCTGACAACGTATTATCGACAAGGTTTAGACCGGGAGATCTCTAGTAAAGTGGGAACGATGCAGAATCGACCCGATTACAGCGACTACGAAGGATGGGTTCAGGCTGCTAGACTCTTCGATCAAGCTCGCCGTACCAACGATGCTTTCAATGCCACCCAACGTCGAGTCATTGCCGGTAATTCGACTTCAACCCCTCTTACGTCGATTCCGATCTCTCGAACTCGACCCAGCCCATTCCCGATCTACCAACGTACGACGGGACCCCCTATTTACTCCCCACCTCCTTTTCCTCCACCTCGTGCACCGATCCCTGCCACCATGTCTCACCCAATGCGACCACCGATTTCTGCCCCTGCTAATGTTGCACCTCCAACCCGAAATGATGCCATGGAGGTTGATGCTGCTCGCCGCCGCATACAGACTGAGACAGCCCGGTGTTTCCGATGTGGACAATTAGGTCATCTTGTTAAGGACTGCCCACGCGCATTCGATGTTCGATTTATGCAGACCGATGAAATCGACGAGATTCTCGAGCAACGATTTGCTCAACAAGATGTGCTGGAAACACAGAATCGTGTCGAGATCGCTACGGAAGAAAACGAGATCGCGGTCACTGCAACTAGAGAGGATTTTCAGAACGGCAGCGAGTAAGGGATGCGCCCTCACTGCCAACGTCAAATAGATTCGATGTATTGTACATAGAAGACAAGTGCAATGAAATTTCTGATTCGAATTCTATTGACTCTGATGCATCCATTCCTCTCTCGAACCCTCTGATCCCTGGTCCTCGTCGCCTTTCGATTGGAAGACGCAAGCGAATTCCACGCGAATACCGTCTCAATGCCACTGCCGGCACTCAGAAGCTCGAGATCGATGTAGAACTTCAGAGCACCGATACGGGCGATCTCATTCACTCGAAGGCGATGCTCGACACTGGTGCTAGTGGGATGTTCCTCGATCAGGACTTCGTCGAGAAGAATCGGCTCCCGAAGATTCGATTACCGAAACCGATTCCCGTTTTCAATGTTGATGGTACTCCCAATCAGGCGGGAAATATCACGCATGTAGTGGACCTGGTGATGCGATATCAAACCCATTCCGAACGTGTCATGTTTGCCGTCACTGCCCTCGGCAAATATCCAGTGTTGCTGGGACTACCCTGGTTCAAGGCTCACAACCCGGTAATCGACTACTCAACTGGAGAGGTCGAGTTAACCCGGTGTAATCCCGAATGTCGATCTTGTAGACCGCCTTCTACTGAAAGGAAAGGCCCGAAATGTTTCCTGCGTTCAGTTCGAGCGATCCCTCCCGTTTCCCTGGACGAAACTGAATCCACTGATCCAGATATGCCAGATCTCGTGAATGTGGAAGACGAGTTTCACCCAGAAGAAGGTGATCGATTATTCGCGGTTTCCCTTAATTCAGAACCCCTGGATGAATGTCGTATCAGAGCAACCGAAACCATCTCACAGCGGTTGGCGCAAGCGCATGCGAACAATACGAGGGATGCACCCAAATCTGGATTTCGAGAGATCGTTCCCGAAACGTTCCACGATTTCGAAGACGTCTTTGCGAAAGAATCTTTCGATTCCCTGCCTCCTCCAAAGAAATGGGATCATGCAATAGAGCTCTTACCCGATTCAGATCCCAAGTTTTGCAAGGTGTACCCTCTGTCGCCTAACGAACAGAAAGAACTCGATGCGTTTTTGGAAGAGAATCTTCGTTCGGGTCGAATCCGCCCTTCGAAATCACCCATGGCCTCCCCGGTCTTCTTTATCAAGAAGAAGGATGGCTCCCTACGACTTATTCAGGACTATCGGGCTCTCAACGCGATGACCATCAAAAATCGATACCCATTACCTTTAATCCCCGAACTCGTGAACAAATTAAGGGGCGCGAAGTACTTCACAAAACTCGATGTTAGATGGGGATACAACAACGTTCGCATTAAAGAAGGCGATGAGTGGAAAGCAGCGTTTCGCACAAATCGAGGATTGTTCGAGCCCTTGGTCATGTTCTTTGGTTTGACTAATAGTCCGGCGACCTTCCAGACGATGATGAACGAGATCTTCGAGGACATGATCACGGAAGGGGTCGTGGCTGTTTATATCGATGATATCCTGATCTACACGAGAACGAAAGAAGAACACGATCGCATCACACGCCGTGTCTTGGAACGACTAAGGGAGCATAAACTCTATCTCAAGGCTGAGAAATGCGAATTCTGCCGTACTAAGATCGAGTATTTAGGTCTGGTCATTTCCGAGAACACTGTTGAAATGGATCCCGCGAAAGTGTCGGGTGTTAGAGATTGGCCAATCCCAAAGAACGTTACCGAAGTTCAGTCGTTCTTAGGTTTCGCGAACTTCTATCGTCGATTTATCAAAGATTTCTCGCTGGTCGCCGTCCCCTTGTTTGGTCTCACCAAGAAAGAAGTTCCGTTTATCTGGTCTGACACCTGCCAACGAGCTTTCGATTCTCTGAAATCGGCAATGACCTCTGCACCGGTTCTTGCGATTCCCGATCCATCGAAACCTTACCGAGTGGAAGCTGACAGCTCTGACTTTGCAACAGGTGCCGTTTTGTCTCAGCCTTCTCTCGAGGACAACAAATGGCACCCGGTAGCCTTCTTTTCGAAGGCTTTGAGCCCAGTGGAGCGAAATTACGAAATCCACGACAAAGAAATGCTGGCCATCATTCGAGCATTGGAGGAATGGCGACATTTTTTGGAAGGTGCGACCCATCCAATTGACATTCGCACGGATCACAAAAACCTGGAGTATTTTATGACGGCTCGTAATCTAAATCGTAGACAAGCTCGTTGGTCGGTTTATCTCGCTCGTTTCGATTTCACCCTGCGGCATATACCTGGCAAATCAATGGGTAAGCCTGACGGTCTGTCGCGTCGTGCTGATCATGGTTCGGGAAAGTTGGACAATCAAGGTATCACCCTAATCCGACCCGAAATGTTTGCGATCAACGCCATGCAAACATTCCGCCTTAGAGGGGAGGAGGACGAGTTCTTAGGCCAGATACGGAAAGCAAACAGAGAAGGCAAACGAGAAGATAGCGTCTCGAAAGCCATCGAATCCCTCAAGGCGATAGGCGGGAGATCGGTTCACACCAGTGAATGGGCTGAAGATCAAGACGTCATTTACTACCGAGGGAAGATTTATGTTCCCGAAGTGGACGATCTGCGTCGAGAAATCCTCCAACGACACCATGACACCAAACTCGCAGGTCACCCAGGTCGATTTAAAACGCTAGAACTGGTATCGCGAACCTTTTGGTGGCCTGGGATCTCTAGATATGTACAGCGGTATGTAGAGGCTTGTGACGCTTGTATGCGTACGAAACCTTCTCGACATGCTCCGTATGGTGAATTGCAACCTACCGAAACTCCAAATCGACCTTGGCAATTCATATCGGTCGATTTCGTCGTCGAACTCCCGGATTCGAATGGTTATGATGCAATTCTTTCGGTAGTAGATTCGCTGACAAAACGGGTTCATTTCGTCCCGACGTTTACTACCGTTGACGCTTCTGGCCTTGCGTCTCTGTATCTCCAACACGTCTGGAAATTGCACGGATTACCCGAGAAGATCATATCGGATCGCGGACCTCAGTTCTCGTCTCGTTTTACCCAAGAACTCTCTCGACTACTCGGTATTCGGCTCGCACGCTCCACTGCATACCACCCCCAAACCGATGGTCAGACAGAGCGAGCTAATGCTGAAGTAGAGCAGTATCTCCGTATCTTTACCTCCGAACGCCAAGACGATTGGGATCGACTGCTACCCATGGCTGAATTCGCATATAACAATCATGTTCATTCGGCCACTCAAGCTACGCCTTTCGAGCTCGACACTGGTCGCCATCCTCGAATGGGCTTCGAACCGCGTTCGACCGAATCGAAGATCGAATCAGTTAATGATTTCAAAGATAGGATGTCCCGTTCTTGGGAGGAAGCTCACGCTGCGATCCTTAAGGCTAAGGACGACATGGCTAAGTACTATGATCGTAAACATTTGCCGGCTCCTGACTACAAATCTGGAGACAAGGTTTATCTAGATGCTAGCGACATCAAGACCACTCGTCCATCGGCCAAGTTATCGCATCGTTTTCTGGGCCCCTTTCCCATTGCAGCAAAAATCGGAACTCGAGCGTATCGACTCGTTCTACCGAAATCGATGTCTCGAATTCACCCTGTATTCCACGTCAGTAAGTTGAAACCAATGGTGCCAGACAGCATACCGGGTCGTCGTTCTAAGCCTCCTCCACCCCCGGAGATTCGCGACGATGGTGAGCACTACGTGGTTGAAGAAATATTGGATAGTCGTGTTTTCCGTCGACGTCTGGAGTTCAAGGTTAGATGGGAGGGCTATGGTCCAGAGCATGACCAATGGGTCCCAGAGAAAGATGTTGCGGCACACGATCTCATACAAGATTTCTACCGATCTCATCCGAACGCACCTCGAACAATTGGTGGTCTTATTTTCCTTCCGCGTCCTAATAGTTAAGTCTCAGGCGTCGGGTCGCCGCCTTGTTGAAGGGGAGGGTGGTGTTACGGTACGCTAGCGCCTTGCCCTATTATTCGATTTCTTCGATTTCTTTTGATTTCATTTCGCACTTCGATTCCCATCATTTCCCGTATTTGTCATTTCCACTATTTTCATCGTTTTCTCGATCTCTCGATCTTTTCGATTTCTTTCGATTTCTGTCTGTATCTCCTCGGATCCCATGGGGATCAGTCGGGCGCCTCATATCCTGTACTTATATGCGATTTCCCTAGAGGGGGATACCTAAGCTTGTTCTCTTAGGTTTTCCCTCCTCTAGGTGAGTAGTTAGTCGTTGTCCCCCAATAGATCTTAGGTTTTCCCTCCTCTAGGTGTGTGCCCTGAGTCGCCCTAACAGTTAACTGATAAAATGTGGAGTTAGCACTTTGATTTAATTATAAATCAATATAAACCATTTTCGATTTTTGCGACAGTACAGTGACTATATACATGAAAAACAGTAGTGCGGCATACAGCCCTAACACAACTAAGTGCCAGGCACCCAAACCGAACCTAAGCAATGTGATGTCACAGGCATCACACTGGGTATGAGCGTGCAACACATATGAGTAGAGAAATGGAAATAGAGACAGAAACAATGAATGGAGGACAAATGTGAGATATGGGAATAGTAAATGAAATAAGGTTCTCAATGGGTTTTACCCGTGGGTATAGGTACCCGAACCTGTGAATTTGATTTTTTCCAAAACCCGCAGGTACAGGTACGGGTTTTTCATGGGTATTGGGTCAAACCCGTTTCTCAAAAATCAAAAATGGCAAAACCCGGGACAGGTATGGTTTAGTTTTATGCACTGCCATACCCATACCCACAGGTAATACCTGTCATACCCGAAACCCGTTGAGACCCTTAAAATGAAATCAAGATGAATAAATAAAAATGAGGGACAATGGTCACATACCCTGACAGTTTTGGATATGACAGGTATTACCCATGGGTACCCAAATCTGTAAATTTAATTTTTTTCAAAAACTGGAGCAGGTATGGTTTAGCTGTGTGCACAGTCATACTCACAGGTAAAACCTGTTGAAAACCTTATTACAAATATCTTTTAATTCACGGGCTCTAAGAAAGCCTCAAGCACGTGCGCGGCTTGCCGCGCTATTCCACCCTTGTTCCTAGTGAAAGTGCAACGGGGTTGAATAACCCATTTCACTAAACGTGCCGTTCTCACCCCGCCCCGCGTCTAACGAAGCCTGGACCTGAGCCTTCTCGGAACACCTGTGCAGTACAGTGAACTCGGTGTTCTTGTAAGTGGGCGAGAGAAAAGGAAATCTACCCACCCATATTATTGGTACCGAATGGGACTAGGGCGCAGGAGGCGATCACGAGTGCCCTATCGTTCGGAGATGATGGGTGCTTGAGTATGAGGCGGATTTCGTGCGCAAAACTTGCGAATTCTTGTATCAGCACGAAGTTGAAGAAGGAGGGTGGCAGGAAGGAGTAGCCTGCAAAATCTACGGCCACGATCTCACCATCCCTATCCTTCATAAAGTTGACACGTTTCAAGTCAGATACGCAGAGGCGCAGACCACCATCAGCGAGCTCCTCGCGCAAATTAACACGATACTTCCTCTCTGGCGGAGAATCTGTATTCAAATTTGTCAGCTGGAGAGTAACTAAAGGTGCAAGAGGTACAAGACGAGAGAAGAGAGAATACTTACTCCGTTTATATGATCCTCTAGCTCCTCGATGGACTCGTATTCGATGGAGGACCTCCGTTCGTCGCAAAATGGGTGCTCAATCAAATCTCCTCCGACGGGACCAGGCCTTGAATCGGGGCTCGGGATGTTAATTAGGGCCTTCACAGCAGCAGCAACGAGGGGGATATCGGAATTGTCGCACATCGGTCCGTCGATGTACTCGGAGACGATGAATCCATAGCCGTCCCACGTGAAGGCGAGGTAAACATGAGGAGCGCGCTCACGAAGGTACTGCATGACATAGTCCTGCGTCTTGGCCTCGCTCATGGCTATACTGACCCTATATTTAACCCAGATGTTGCTGACGTCGTGATCAGACGTTTTGTTGGGAAGGATTCGCACGCCGCTCTGGTTGATGTCAGTAAATTGCTTAGGACCCAGACCGAAACATTGCTCGACGATCGTCAAGCAGTCTGGAATGTTGGCCGGCTTGTCTTTATCGTCAATGACGACTTCGGCTTGGGGAGACATGCACTGACGAATCATTAATCAAGGGTCGCGACTAAAACAAGAGAAGGAAGGGGTAATTACTAACTTCGGCAAATAGAACGGTAAGGCAATGTTGACTGAAGGGCTTTTGTACACAGGTGGACGACTTAATTAAGAATGCCGAGAGAATGCACGCAACGACTGTGATTACAATTGTCCTGTGGGATACGGGCGTCACTACTTTCAGACTTGGAGTAGACTAGAGTGTCGTCACGGGCAACATTCCTAACAAATCACAGCTTGACTTTTTATAAGACGCATTTCATGCCAACACCCGCGCGCAAACAGCGAAGATGACAAGGAACTCGTGATGATGCATGAACAGAGTGCAAAAGACATAGTAATTGCAGAAAATTACATAATTATTACATCTGTTGCCCGCAGCCTGAATAATAGGCCTCTCTCTAAGCTCAACCTCGTCTTTTCAAAGCTCTCCACCCGGTCCCAGTTAACCACGGTACATTGTTGTCAGTTCCTTCACTTTCTTCTTTTAATCCATACTCACCGTCCCGCTTGTTGGGCTTCTAGACTATGTCTAACCCCGAACCAAGATCCCCCAAATCCCCGCTGACCTTACACAGATACTTTTCTTTTTTCAAGGGGGAAATGGCGGCCTTGTGATTCCACTCTCACATGTTGTTTGCCTTCGCCACTGTTCCCGACGATGTCAAAGACAAGGTTATCAAGGACAGCGCGCTGTTTATTGAAGTCATCAATGCGGGCGCCAAGGTTAGCGCCGTCTTGAGGACAACGAGGCTACCAATCGCGGCCTTATCAAAAACCACTGGACCTTCTGCGTACTTTTCAACTTTGTTTAAGACGATTGGGATGTCAGAGACGTCCGGCTTGGTATGGATGTTGCACTCCAACCCTGGAGAGCCAATACGCTATGAGCAACCCGCACAATATCCCGTCTAATGCCAGCCTCTGTTTTCAACAGCCTAACGATGCTCCCTACCCAGGCATCTTCAATTTCAAGGCACAAACCCTTGCTGCATGGCTGTTTGATGGCCTTTTGGTCTCCGGCAAGGCTATCAATGCAGAGGAGCACACCGTGGTCGACGACAACGATATTCGCAGCTTGCTAACCTGGCGCTTCATCAGCCCTCTTGTGCATGACCATGCACAGTGTTACCCGAACTGCAACCACATTGACCGTGCGGTTTGAAGGATTTCCGGCCATTCTTCCACTAGTTCCTGCTCCTGGCGAGGGCAGTCACAATCTCCATGACTCGCGGTCGATGGTTAGCGACATCGAGAGCGTGAGCAAGCCGCTGGATATCATCTCTAATGACGGCCACAATTTTCAACAGCCTATTGAGGGTGCCACCCAGGCACCTTCAGCGTCAAGATCCGTAATCGTACAGAAATCTCTCGTGCTACCATTATAACTTTCCGGCTCGGTGCTTGTACTTGGAGACGACAGAAGACGCCAAGTCATACGCTACAAAAATCAAGCATCTGTACCTTTGGTGGACTGTTGAGCCTCTCGCCTCCGGCACCACCTTTGGTCAGCTCCTCGATGTCCTATTGACCCGCAACATGCAACAATTATTCTTTCGCAAGATTGGGGGCGCGTATCTAGGTTGTCGTGATTTCGTGTACGTCCTCTCTCTGTCATCCCCTCAGCCGTTCGTTCTAAGATTTTACATTACCTTTTTCCCCTAAACACGCTTTTCGGCATTTCTCTAGATCTCAGGCCATTGCTGCGCGGTTTTCTGAAAGACTTTTGATTTCCAGCGAAGCTACAATGACCTTCAGAGACCCAACCGCAAAGGGGGACATCGTGGTCGATGACAGCGATATTTAAGCCTTGCTAAGTTGACGCTATGTCAGCCCTTACATTCCCAGCCTGAACAGGCGCATTGTGTCTCGCAAACGCAACCGCATTGACCGCGCGATCTGGCCACGCGAATTCGTGCACATTGAGCACGAAAGGCTGCTTTATAATGAGCATTAAAGACCGACTTCCCATAAGTATAGATAAGTTTCTTCTCGCTTTGATTGACGCTTGTATTCCTATTTGTATTAATATGACCATAAAATGTAACCTTTTCAGTAGTACGATACCAATATATATAATACTGTTGCCTTGAATATCATCCAACCCAAGAGTTCTTACTCTTCTCGTACTTGTCATTATTGACTTAATTCCGTTGTTTGTCGAGTCTCTACGCATTTTGTCACACATTCTTTCCCTCTGTTTTTACCTTCTGTTACCAAATGCACCTTCATTTGCTATGTATATTCCTTTTTTAGCTATGTTTTCGCACTCTACTGAATTCGTAAGTACTTACATAAAAGAGTTGAGAATTTGAACGTGACTGGACTGAGTCTCAATTCGGAAGAGTGTTCGACAATGGTAATCTCTTGATTCTCTTCTCTTCATAATTTTTCGTATCGATACTTATCTGATTTACGGTTGCTACAACAGATAAATAAAGGGTCAAATCATCGTATATATTTGTCCGGCTATTCAACCCATTGAATTATTATATGCCAATTAGCCTCGTCTATCAGATAACTAGGAGGATACAATAGGCTCTCCGACATTATAGTCGTTTGCTTGGATTTTGCTCGCATTGTGCCCACTGTCAAGATTACGAAGCCATAGTGCATAATGCATGTCATCCGCGTTTCGGACGTCGTTGGCGGGCAATTGAATATTCGGAAAGGCAGACAGAAAATTAGCCAAGTGTTCATTCAGGTCCAGCAAGGATGCAACGAGATTGAATATTCATTAACGCAAAACGCAGTACGCTTCCTGACATGACACCCGCTGTCTCGCTGTTTTCGTCGCTTCTAACTAAACTCGTTTGCATTTTTTGCGAAGCCTCGGCGTCCATGTTCGCTGCATCAAGCCGGGAGTTTCGGGGATTGTTGGCTTTGGAATAACGAATTACTCCTTGGGCTGCTGAAGATAACACTAGCCGACACTCAGAGCTGTCCAGACCAAAAACTGCTAGACATGCCACGAAAGAAGTCAGAAGAAATGTCTCAATATCACTCGTTTACATGAGGTGAGCACGTACTATACCGGTACAGCCCGTGTCCCGGTGTGCACCGTCAAGAAGTAACGATAAATTTATCTGTGAACGTGATCGACCAACTTAAAAAAAATACCTACGCCCCCGTCTCAGTCCATCTTTTGGTCGGATGCGACAGTATCATGATCGAACAATGCCTAATACCAAAAACCGGTGTCTGATCACCAGAATAGCAGTGCATACATGAACATCTAAAATCTTTACCCCCCGGTGGCTTGGCCATTCAGATTTAGCTGCAATTACGTATATATACATATGTGTAGCAACGATTGCCAGAGAAGCCTTTCTCGTCAATTGTCCAAAATTCTTTCGCTTATTTTTCTTATCAGCTTGAATGAAAAAAATCTGTCGGTTGTTTGATTATCCTTTTCCCCCGGATCCGGACTCGATCATCGGTATGTGCGCGTATGTGTACTTCATACTGAGAAAGCCAATTCAGTTATGTACTCATTCTTTTTTGAGTGTGCACGTTACCTTGCAGCAGCCCGCAATCGACCCGGAATGGCTGCATTTACGAGGGCGTCGCTAGAAGAAGGGCAATCTATCGCCGGCCACGTTTTTTCTACATTTTTAACCTCGTAAGTCCTCCGGAATTACTTATCCTGCCTTTGCTACAGTTGGTCGGAGGACTACGTCGTCAAACTATATCACAGATGCTATATATATGCGGGAGGCTTTGAATTGACCAGCACGCCTGCAAATTTTATCAATTGTCGCAACTATGGCATGCATATATATAAGCAGGAGCTCCACAGTACTATGTAGTAATCCATCACGATCAACGCCTAAAGCCATTTTTAGTGCACAACATGATACGGAATTGTCTCGGAGACAAAATAAACTTGATCCCCGACTTTGTATTGCGGATTGATGGATGCAGGGAGTGTACTAAATTCTGATGCGTAAGTCTCGTGCCACGGGCTTAGATCCTGCCTAGGCGGATGTCTGGCTGTCATTGATTGGTGAAATTTTGAAACTTAAGCCCGTGAATCGGTAGGTGGGACTTTGGCACATTTTGACTTACTTTGACTTGATTGATCCTAGGGATGACAAATTTTACGCTAACATACTCGATTCACCCAACATGAACCTAAGAGGCCAGTTTAAGGGTAATTTCTCTAGCCGTTTTTGAGGGATCTGGCCTCAGACTCTAGCCAGCCAGCCAGCCACGGCGCATGCCATTTTTCAGTGCGGGCGCGAATCACAACAAACTTGGTTGTATAGATCATCTATCATGCACATTTTCCATGACGGCCAACAAATATTTCCAAAATTTGTGTAAATGATTTATTGCGAATGACCTCCATTGAGAGCTTCGCCGTTGCTAAGGAATGGTAGTGGAGAACGTTGGGACTTGGGAGACGAATTGGATTCGTGATATCAATCAGTAATACCAACGGTCAACACAAAGTGAGCTAGTTTAGGAAGAAAGGTGCCGTGGCTGGGTGCCGACCTCATTCATTCATTTTGGTGAGTGCTTAAATGTTTATCATATGCATTATTGACAAGCGATTTTTTTTTTCACCATGCTCCGACGGCTTCAGAATTGTTGTTTCTTAACGAAGCCTTCTAATAATTTCTAAGTTAGGGGTATTCAAATGACAACTTCATAGTCAATGAACTTGTATGCAGTTGGCTATTCAGCCCCTTCTATTCGGGGGGCAAAGAATCCACAATAGTACTAATTAATAGGGCAAGGGAAAGTTGAAAATGGGGTGGTGTAGCATACAGACGGGCTCCCACTCCTCTCAGGCTCCTACGTGTCCTCTCACTCCACCTCTTCGCAGCGGTGATTTGTTCAATCTAAGCGGTCACGGCCACTTGATAAAAAATGGGAATATTCTTGGCACAATTTACCCCAATTGAGAGTGAGTTAAATAATATCGTGCAAAGCGCATGGGCCTTCCGTTCTATGTATATGCTTCTGTTCATTCAAATGGTCTCGAATAATTCAATTCTTAGTCGACTGAATCCTGAAAATCACATTAAATATCGCCTGAACATATAAAAACGCGTGTTGATATCCATTAATAAATTTACAATACACTATTATATGTGATATAATTATATATACAGACACATGCAAAAGAAGATCTATAGTTTTTATAAAAAAAACCAAAACCAAAACCGGAAGTAAAAAAAAAGTCGAAAGATGCGGGACGGACAATATGGTTGGTTGTAGTGCTTAAGAGAAGAAAAGGTTTAACGAATGATTTTATGCGTGATGAAGCGGATCTGGAATGTGCGATGTACACGAGATTGTAAGGATTGGATATTGAATATTGGGTATTGATAACCGGCGGAATGAATGATGATACCGACCATGGAACGCATGTCATGACGCATGCGCGAAATTAGTATACATAATACGATATGCTACAATGCTGGGAGGGCTGAGTCGAAGCCTAATTTCAAATATGGGAAGATTCGAAGACGAAGAGGATAATAGATAGGGCTTTTATTGGCTTTGAATCAGAAGGCCGTAAGGATGCTGAAATGCCAATGATTTTGACTTGTCCCGAGGGATGTTTTTTTGCCTCGACCTAAGGTATTTGTGCAGTCAATGGTAGTCCCCGAGTAGAAAGGTCCAGTCTTGCGTAGTCTGGACAAAGTTTGGCAGGGTATGCTTCGTGGAATGAGAGAAGTTGAGATAGAGCAAGAAAGTAGGGTGACCGAAAAAATAATAATATAAGTTTTACCCCCACCCGAAGCCCCAGTTAAGCCCGAATCCCAAGGTTCGCCCTTTTGGTTTGGGATTCGGCTTAGACTCAACAGCAGGGGGAAAGCCAGGCGAAGGGGGTGCAGTTAAAGCTGGATTCTGCGTTACGGAAAGAGCAGGCGTTGAAGGTGAAAAGGGGATATAGACGGGCGATGGAGGCGAGAGATGAGAAGGAGTAGGACACGAATCTGATTCGCAAAATAAAACGGGCGATGGACCAGGAGTTGAAGCTTGACCATGAGCAGCAGCATTTGAATTGAACTTTCTACTGCTTTTTTTCCGTCTGAACCGTATTCCCGCTATTGTGGAACTACTTTTTGTTGCTTTGGTTTTCAACTTCTGAGACGCGTCGTTCATGACTGCCTCCGTTTTCATCCCATCACAAGCTGAAATCGTCTCTTTCAGCTCAGTTTCCCAATTCTCTTTGTCGCGGGCTTCGAATCTTTCTTCTCGGTCGTCCCAAGAAAAGGAGATTGGAGCTGTTGCTGATACCGGTGTTGGTATAGGAATAGAAGGGTGTAACGAGCCTGGAAACGAAGATGGGGGAGGAAATGCTATCCGTGGGCGTGTCGAAGACGGTAAAGTGTCAGGTTCTAGCGAAACATCCTCGGGTGGCGTAGGCGGTCCAGACGTCTCTTCCGTACCTTCACTCGCAGTCGTAGCCGTTGTACCCGTACTAACATTCGCACTCGTACTATCATCTCGACTCTTCCCCTTTCCATTCAAAAAATAAACCACCCTGCCACCACTCTCGTCCGCACTGGTCTCACAAGGGCTAGTGGGACTAGACGGGTAATGCGAAGGTGGGAAGAGATGTCGACGTCCAAACGACCTCCAGGCGACAGGAGCAGACTGAGGAGCCCCGTTATTTACTAATACAAACTCTTCGTCACCTTCCCCATCGATATCGACATTGCCATCGCCATCGGAAGCCAGACCCTGTCGAACGAATCTGCGAGAACGAGGTGTGAAAAAGCCCAATGTGAGACGGTGAGTTCGATTGGAAGCGTCAGTTTTTGTCTTGGATCTGGCGTTTGACTTGGAGTTAGAGCTTGTCGTCGAGCATTTGATATCTTGAGAGCGTGCTTCGCCTTCGCTTGAACCGAGGACAGCAGGGGTCTTGACTTCTTTCAGCTCGATCTCAGGTGATAACGGAGAAGGCTCCCGAGATCTTCCTTCCCCTCCTTTCCCTTTTTTCTTTAGACTCTCCCTCTGGCTACTCTTGGAACTCTCCTTCTCTTTTCGGGAGTGTAAATTTGACGTGGAAGGGGACGCGAACAACGGGACTAATGACCGACCACGTGCCGGAGAGTCGCATTCGGATGTCAAAGGCGTCGATGGTGAAGTGGGCGCTGGCGTTAATTCCGTGGCTGGAGGCAGGGTAGCAGCAGCCTCCTTCTCCCTGTCCTTCCCCGCCGTATTTGTCCTTCTCTTTCTCCCGCGTCCCACGGCTTCTTTGTATTTAGATATAGCTTCACGTCTATCAGCTTCGTTCGTGGCTATGACATAGAGTTCTTTCTCTTGAAGATCGAGGGTGTATGAATGTGATGGGTTTTGGGAGCTGGATCCTAAAGAAGGAATGGAAGGCTGAGAAGGAGAGAGGGGAAAGGGGTGTGGGGAACGAGATGCGGGGTCTTGAGTTGGCAGTAGTGGTGGTGAATCGGTGATGGTGATCTTGGACTTGAGGAAAAATCGAACGGATGCCAATGAGGTATGGATTGTCTCCCCTAACGACCAATGACTAGAAAAAAAGACGAGCGGTAAATGAGCAAGCAGCACGAATAACAGCAGATATGATGTTATGGGTTACCTTAATGACTTGGCTTGGGGGATTTGTAATGTCATGGTGACAGTACAGGCTCCATGACCTGTCTGACCATTCCTATCTGGGGGGGACGCCACGGAAACGGTCTTTGACGTTATGACTGTCATCGTTGCTGGCTTGAATGATGGCGGTAAAGGGTATTGAATGAGACGAGATGTAGATTCCATGCCGTCGGTAGAGTCGTTATGCGGAGCATTGGAAGTTGAGGATTGCGATGATTTGAGCATGAGCCTTCTTTCAATGCTTAATGCAACCGACGTCACATTTACTCCAGGCGGTAGAGAAAATTTGAGGGTTACGGGAACATGGTCTGAAGGGGCGAATGGAAAGGGCGGATTGTTGATGATGTATTTGAGCGTGGACGGAAGTGGCTTCGAGGGGCGAGAAGGAAGAGTGACTCTCCTCCATTTATTAGGCGGTTGAGGTGGTAAATCCTGCCTTGTATCATAGCGTACTAGAGGAACTTCTTGCATCTTGACCAGTCGCGTTCCAACGCCCGTCATTGGTGTATGTGTTAAGACTGTATATACATTATGAATAAACACTTTAAAAAAATTCTTTTACGAAAAATAAAAGTGTGCGCACCAGCTTCAACTCTCCAAAATACACGGTATTCTTGGAAATGGACTGTGCTGCATACGGGGGAAGCATTCGGAGGGAGAACGATCTTGAAAGGCCATTCGCCATCGCCTAACAATTCGTAATCGTCATCGGTACTTTTGGGCTTCCAAAGCGGTACGACGATTTCATAGAGAACATTCGTGTTTGAGGTTGGACTCGGGTTTCCCGTTCCGATGGCGGTTCCGTGCTCACCGCATGCACCGTTGCTTGAACCACCTGTCAAGCCCAAACCAAGCCCGAGACCCAATCGAGCCTCATAGCACCTCAACGCAACGTACAACCCTGAACAAAGTAACGGCTTGTTGTCCTCGTCGATCCGTGTTCGAACGATGCCTTCGACTTTGAGCGGTGTAAGGCGAAGATAGCCTGCATGAGGAAAGTATCGAACCCCGTTGCCCTGCTTTGCTACGAGGGATAGCTTGAGCATCTGGCACGGAACGGGGGGGAAAAGAGAGAGGAAAAGAATGGCCGAAAAAAGAACGTATTTCTATTGTTGTTGAGAGACGACGCAAAGAATGAATGAATTCATGAACGAGGACTGAATGTACGATCCGTCCATCGACTCGTTCCTATTCAAATGCTTACTCGCATTTTTTTCCGACTTCCTTCAGAAGCTTCTTGCCTTGAAATACTTTGCCAAATAAAAATTAGGAAAATAAATCGGGCTAGAATCTGATTGTCGAATAAAGGGTGGGGTGCGGTGGAGTATATAATCCATTCAGTAAATAGAAACTACTATAGTTACCGCCTATCCAGCCCCGGTTTCCCATTTTTTTTGCAAATTTGCACAAAAACTCAAATATTATGTAATTCAGCACATTAACAGACTTGTGGGCGTCCGCATCCGCGCACACCGACGTGTACCGCAGTGTCGAAAAGGCTACGTAAGCCTCTCCTCTCTCTAACTCTCGTCAACATGTCCTCCTTTCGGTTCGGATATGTGGGCATTCTCGTCGCTGGAATGATCCTGACGGGTGCAACAAATTCATTATTCACCAAAGTGCGTCTAGAAGTACAGAATTCACAGCTCATCTAAATGCTTCGTTTATATATAGTATCAAGTAATGCATCTTCTCTCATCGTTCTTCTTGTTTCCTGAGCATGTGTAATGGCAATAGGATATGCAATGTGTTAAAGACTGTGATACCGATCATCCAGTTGTGTTCGAACAGCCCGTATGGCAGACATTGCAAATGTTCTTGGGAGAAATGCTTTGTCCGTACCAGAGAAATCCATCCTCTCTTGAGGCCTAATTTCAATCAATCCTTTTCAGGCTTTCTCCCCGTAATATATAAGGCCTGGCGAACCAAGGAGCCATCCAATCGTGTGCGTCTCCCAGACGACGATGAAGCCGAACACGTTCACCCAACTTTGAATACCAAACTTGCTCCCTTAACCGGTTCTCGTATTTTGTTGTTATGGATTCCGGCGATTTCTGATTTGACTGGCACGACCGTAAGTGCATTTTATAGCTCAAAGCGTTTTTTTACCTCCAATCCATCTCCCAACAGTTGATGAACATAGGCCTTCTTTATACTCCCGTCAGCATTTATCAAATGATGCGAGGCTCCTTAGTGCTTTTCGTCGGTTTCTTCTCGGTTACCTTTTTAAGAAGAAGGTTATGGGGATATCAGTGAGTGATTTTCATCCTTGCGTAATGGATCATATTTTTTCCTATTTCCCTGGGAACCCCTTCGGGTTCTGGTTGTCCGGGCGGAAACGCTCATACAATGCCATATATCTTCGTTACTCGTTAGGAAACCTATTAGTCTTTTTGTAAACACCTCCGCTTCACGTGGGTGAAACGGGCGCGTGACGTGATGATGAGCGTTTTTAGTTCAAAGTTTCGTTAGCGTTTCGTAAGTCGGGCGGCCGATGTTTCAAAAGTAACACTTTTGGCACATAGAATATATTTTTCCTATACAATTTTCACTAGCTCTTGTTGAATCACTGATCTGATATCTATTTACTAGATGGGCCGCCCTCATAACTGTAATGTTGGGTGTATCTATCGTAGGCCTTAGCGGTTCTATGATCAAAGATGCTGCTAAAGCCCCTAGCGATGGTATCCCGGGAGGAGATAATCACGGACAAGGACCGACTCCGGGAGAGAGCCTTGTTGCCGTCTCCAGAGTTCTAATCCGCGCTTTGAAACGGGAGGAAGACGTCCCTCCCGCGGCATCTGTTGTCGTGGGTGTCTTTTTTATCGTTTTCGCCCAGCTTTTGTAGGCAAACTTTTTTTTTTCTTATTATGAATATTTTTTTCATGGCTTTTTTTTTTTCAAACAGCACTGCAACCCAATTTGTTGTGGAAGAAAGTCTTTTATCCAAATATAGCGTCGACCCCTTGACTGCTGTCGGTTATGAAGGTCTTTTTGGCACAATTTCCATTCTCCTCCTTCTCCCCATCCTTGCACTTACACCTCTACGCGATTTGTCCACCTATTTCGATCTCCGTGAAGGTTGGAACCAAATCATATCTACACCATCTGTCCTCTGGACAAGTATTGCAATCGCCATCTCTATTGCACTCTTTAATGGCTTCGGTTTAAGCGTTACTAGACATCTCAGCGCAACAGCAAGAAGCGTAATAGACAGCTGTCGTACACTCTTAATTTGGATCGTCAGCGTTTTCATCGGTTGGGAGCTCCTATTGTTCCCTACAAGTTTACTGCAATTAGCTGGGTTCGCTATCTTAGTTTATGGAACGGTAAGCTTGATCCGATGCTCCGCGTACATGCGTTGAACTTATTTTCTTCTTCGTCTAGTTCTTGTTTAATAACCTAATTCAACCACCCTCATTCCTCGCGCCCCCCGACTATCTTGCTCAGAATGTGTCTATTGATGCGCCTACGGCACCTACCGCTGCTCATGTTGAGGAAGCACGTGCCGAAGGAGAAGAAAGGCGCAACTTGTTATCCGGAGATAACGAGTGAGGTATTCTTTACTATTACCCATGAACTCGGCCATTTTCTTTTCATTCACTTTCTTTGGTGGTGGTTTCATCGACATTTCCTGTCATAAGCTGTAAATATATATATGTATCACCTCTGATACCGCATTTTCGATATATTACTTCACGCTATAACACCCTGGTTTCTCTAGGGACAACAAGGAAAATGTCTAGCCAAAAGAAATAGAAAATTGATCGAAAAGCGCTGTAGCTAAGCGTTAATCTGCAACCGGAATAACTTTATAGCGACTAGCAACTGGGAACACTAGCACTGAACCGTGCCCACTTAACTTCATTCAGTATATGCGCCGAACAGTGTATAAATTGTTATTCTTACGCATATGTATGCGCACTTTCCATATCGTTTAGATCTACCTTCTTCTTTTGATATATTTTTAAAACGGCAGATGACACAATGGGCAAATTTTAATTTTTCATCCGCTAAATGTCATGCAAATCAAGCGAAACGGGAGAAAAAAAAAATTATTTAGATTTAATAAGTAATACATTCGGATCGTCCCAAACTCTATTCGCCTCCGGAGGTGGCTGTGCTAGGGTAAATAAATTAAAAATTGATAGCCTAAACTTCAATGTATGACGAGAGAAGCGGCAACAGAAATGAACGGCGTACTAATGAATTCAAGGGTTGAGACTGTTTTAAAATTGCTACTATTTACGAATATATACATACATACATAATTTGATCTCAAACTATTTGAAGAACCTTTTTCGTCATTGTTCAATCAAGCCTAGTATATATTCCAAAGAAGTTTCTCACATAAATCGTTCAATCACCTTCTTAAAGTTAAACGAAGAACGACATATTTCTACTAGCGAAGGGATTTTCCGTCCAGTCACTGAAAACGTAGGAGATAAAACTAATAGTAGGACTCAAAGGCCAATAGTTTAAATAATAGACTCTTTCATTATTTCTCTTACAATGTGCATTGAATTATCACAAAATTAATTATTACCAATGTCCGAGGCTCTCTCTGTAGTAATACTATCCCGAAGGCGTAAGTTGCGTTCCACGAAGGGAGAACGCAGGGTCCAATATTATATGTATTGTCCAACAGACTCGCACTGCCAGCCACAGTAGCCATTGGTAATAGATAGATGCATAACGGATCGACTCGGAGGGTTGACTGAAGAATCCATATAAATCTAATCAATAACCGCGAAGTTCAACCACATGTTGAATAGAAGTTGGGCTGTTCAGTAACTAGTGACTTCTGAACCGGCCGCCATCCGAGTCGACGTCGCGAGTTCTGTTGGTTTTTTTTTTTCAAGTTCAGTGGCGAATCGACGGGAGCTTTACAAGCCACCTGATATAAACAGAACTTCGACTCAAAATTAGCATCAATTTCTTTGCTGCGCATGCGCAGTGTGTTTAGTCAACAACTTAAAACTACATCGCTGATTTCTGGAGAACTTTGACTTATTCATTTAGTTTTAGTCACCTGTAAGTATGTGATTTCCTTTTTTTCGTTTATCTTGTGCGATCGAAGTTCAACATCGTGATACGCTGCATATGTGTATGCATATGCCCATACCTCTTCATTTCAATTTCCAAGGGTTACCAATAGATGTTTTAGAAGCAGACAACCTTGAATGAGAACACAGCAAGAAATTGATGGAGAACACCCAGGTTTAAACGCCAAAGGCTTAAATTAGATATCCCAAAAAAGGGACGCTGACCATTGAAGATCCTATAGATTGTACATACGGAGTTTGCCTCGAGGCAACGGTGCTAGTCCGGGCTTTTGAAATGGCCATGGTCAATGGATTCAAAACCCTTAAGCCCGGTGCTAAATGCTTCAATTATTAGCAACTGCCCTTAGAATGTTCAATTCAAACATAAGCGGAGGAAAGTAAGACAGTATTATGGCTGTACATAACTTATATCGGAGGAGATATCTGAAGACTGGAAATATTAGAATGTAGTGGCCAAAGGTCCATACATAACAAGCTTGAGGGTATTAAGAAGTCACCTTTTTTCGGGACAGGACAAGGACGAGATTGAATATTAACCTTGGAGACATCTCTTTCAACGAAGGACTTCCCGGATCTAATGCGTTTCAGAACCAAGATGCACATGCCCTTTTAACCCCAATCGTTCGAGAAGTCTCTATGACCTGTGTAAGAGGATATACACCGAATTCTCTTTGAAACTGAGGGTCCCTAAAAATGCGTTTTGAGGAGTGAGGGGTATCTCATTTGACGCCATACCCCTTGAATTATCGTAAGAGAAGGTTTCTCGCTTGTTACGGATGTTACGATAGCCATACCCTTGTCAGCTACAAAAGTAGTAAACACATCTGTAGCATTATGCGAGGCATTTCAAAAACACGCTACCTGCATGGTACGCTTTGAAAAGACGGTACTCCAGACCTCCGATGACTACCCTTCCATCAAAAACCGCAAGCCATTCCGAGCCGGATCTAAGAGGATAAGAATATGTTCCAAAGACAACGTCTAATGTCGCTCCAGTGATGATATTCGAGACAAATACGATAATTCAAATAGAATAATGCCAAAAGATATAATTATAACCCTTGAACTTAATCATATGATTTTGCGCGTTTTCCTTTGTGTTGAAAACGTGTCCGAAATGGGCCGCCGAATGACGAAAACGAAATCATACGAGATCTAAAAAAGTGAAGCCACCAATTCATAATCTTTTTGATTTTCATATATGTAGAAAGCCAAGGAAAAGGGATTTTTCTCTCCAAGACTGGAAGCTAAATCTATTCATGATTTTCAAATATTCTTGTTCATTCGCACCAAATAAGAAACTAACCTAGAAGTAGTGGTCCTAAACCTGGGCATGGCTGGCTTTTAGATCCGTTTCGGAGACGTTTCTGGATAAGTGTTTTAAGAGGCCGATTTGGGGGAGCGAAGGAAGATTGAATTCGTCGGATATGGTTGAGCAAAGCGTGTTGGAGCGAGCTAAACCACGTTGAAGGAACTAGGATATGAGACTTTGATGGCCTACGGGGCTAAGTACCAGTCCGTTTCGTTCGGAGATAAAGCCTGTTTCCCGTTGAGTTGTGGGGTTGGCGGCCTTGCTTATAGCCTCGTCAACGGATGTAAACAGAGGGAGGCTACACTGGCACGGCAATGTGAGAATCTAGAACCCAGCGTTATTTGCACTCTTTGTTTACCGACATTAGCATAACTTTTCCGCAGTTGTCTTATTGGACCAGCACATCTTTTCGTGAACAGGTGCCGTAACTCTCGAATCCTCGCTCCTGCTGCTCCTACTTACACGCCTTCTCTCGGAAGTCCATGACCTTTGGTCACATCCCATCTAAGGAGAATTTCATCTCTTGGCAAGAGGTACTAACCTTAATTTACGAATAAGTACACGTATACCGCACTCAAGCGAACCCGTCAGGAAGGAAGATAGTTAATACGCTTTCTTCTAAACGTGTGACCCCTTGCAATTAATTAAGAATCCAAAACTTGGCGGAAGCACCCAGCTCAGCCAGAGAGCAGAGAGGCAGATGACGTTGTTGTAAGCCAACCAGCACGCGCGCCGAGTCGGTCGATTTAGAAGCCTGGAAAATTGCAGGGTTAAGCTCGACTTGAAGAAAAGATGGATGTGGCAAATCAGTTAACTCTGTTCATTTGAAAGTAGGTTATTCGAGTCGTAAACGAGATCAGCACATGAAAAACGGAAGCGGGAACGGAACGGTCAGAAGCCAAATCTCCGTCAGAGGAATGAAGCGCGCGGAACCAAAATTTAAAATTTCTTTTTTTCAACATGCTTCAACGTCGTCGTCATAAACGACTTTTGCGCGGAAATCATAAGGAGGCTCTCACCTGAATAGTAAACATTAAAATGGTACCCAACTTCGTAGCTCATACAGCGTCAAAGAAAAAAACAGTCGCCTGCACGTGAGTACGTATATACTCAGAATTCTAATTAAATCCAATCGTCATGACATCGGTGAGCCCTTCTAGCCAATTAATTTTATATATCTAATTCAGAAAAAGCGATGTCTTTTTTTCAATTGTTCCGCCTGTCATTTCTGTTTGGTATTCCCCAGCGACGAACCAGGACGAACCTGACATATGTACGTATCAGATCTTCTGTGCCATGGCCAAGAATCTTCATTTAAGCCACATTGTTGTACAGTGATAATATCATGCATCACATGCTGCTGTCATCATTATTCAGCCAATGTATAGATGTACAGACGCAGAGACTGGCCAAGACACGATACACGCGCGGTCTTACCAAACAGCCGCACGACTTTCAGAAGAAAGAACACGTCGAGCAGCACCAGTTTGTTCTAAGAACATAAAGTACCAGTTCATTCGGCAGTGAACAAAGTGAACAGCTCCCCCTGCTTGAATTGTGAAGAAGAAAAAGAAGAATAAAGAAGAAGTAAAGTCCCATTGCACATAACATAGATTAAATCCTGACCCCTGAAGAATATGATCACACGGGAGCTGATATTAAGAACGAAGTAGGTTTTTATGCTTACTTCATTTACAATACCAGCTCGTCGACCTATATCTCAAAGGCAGAATTCAAGTCTGATGTGCATTAATCGCTCGCCTCAACCTTGAGCAAGGCAGTGAGCAATGAACAGAAAAAGAGAGCTGGGGATTCGTCTAGGCTGACTATTCTTAAAGGTGAGTTTAATGCATCGAAAACAGCTCTACTTTCAAATAAAACTCTGAGAATAATCTATGAGTTCACTTGGCAGAGATCAAGGTGAATAGCTCCCCTGCTGGAGTTGAGCGTAGAAGGAAGAAGTAAAATCCCATTGCACATAACACAAATTCAACCCTGACCGCTGAAGAATATGATCACATCGGCGCTGATATTAAGAACGAAGAATTTTTTATTCTTCATCCTGAAATACCAGCTCGTCGACCAATATCTCAAAGGCAGCATTCAAGTTGGATATGCAGCAATCGCTCGCCTCAGGTTTGAGGCAGGGCGGTGGGTAGGGAACAGAGAAGGATAGCTGGTATTCATCTGGGTTGATTATTCTTAAGGTGAGTTTAATGTCTCGAAATTAGCTCTGTTTTTAAATGAAATAGCTGAATGATTTTATAAGTGGTATATTGTCACTCTTTGTGAATATATCACACCACGAGCGGGGGGCATGTTTGAAATTGTTAGAAAGCACCAAGCTCCGGTTGGTCAAAACGGCTAGTTGTTTGTTGTTATGTGAGCGAAGATCATCCCCTGTTTCGTCACTCGTGTTACTATGACAGTTGACTCTTTTTGGTAAGATCAACAAAATCTTGGGCTTTGAACAATCCACTATTCGTATGTACGTATGTATTCACATGTTCCATCCAGGAACCGAAAATTCTTTTTAGGTGCCCATTCGATGTGTCTTTTATTAGAGAATTTGGAATAATAGCTCCACCTCCTGATTTTCTTTTGTTGATATCATCGACAAGAACATCAAATAATGCTTTCTCCGGTAGATCGAAGTAAAGGGTGAAAAGACAGGAATCCGCTGATATTCGCATGGATAATCTGTTTTTTCTAGAGTGGGGTTTTCGGGGTGTTTTTTTCCTTTTGTGCTGGACCACAAACTCTCCGTTGGCAATCGGGTTTTTTCTTGGATTTACCTGTCAGGTGTCTAGAACGGCCCTCATATGAGCTGACATCTCAATTGAAGCAATGGGCTGGAACGCAATAATATTGGTGGATCATCAACAAAACATGTTACATGATGCATACAAGGCGCGCACACAGAATGGGACCTTACCCATCTTGCTGGAAGCGAAGAACGGTCATTTCCGATGCATTTCAGGAGTCGTTTATTCTGGCCTTTTCCGACCGTTTGAAATGACATGCAGTACGGAATGCCTCACCTCCCGCCCCTGTCACCTGTCTTGGTCTGGCTACTACATGGCATACTTCTCAACCACTGCCTTCTAGTCTCGGTTGCGGTATTTGTATAAAAAGAAAAGAGAAAAAAAGTTATTACTTTCCTATCAAGGCCATCTCCACTTCAAAAATCCTTCAACATTCAAAATCTGGGAAATCTCATCGTTCAAATTGCTCAAGTGACCTTCGGTAGTGAAAAATTAGCCTATTACATGATTGGGTGGTTCCTTTTTCCCTCGTCTCTCGCGTCTCAAATAAAGATAGCCAAACCTTAATTTTCTCTCCTCTCTTTTTTTCACCGGATTTGCGATGGAAAAGGTGTGTTCTTTTCATCTCGACTGCGCATCAAGTAGACTAGCAGGAAGCTTCTTTCGAATGTTTTGCATCCAGCGGAGTGCGAAGGAATCCCTTATTTTTTTATCTTTCTTCTTTTATTTATTTTTGATGTAGTCTCTTTTGAATTTTTTCTGTTTATTTTTCTCTTTCTCATTTTCTTGAGTGCAGATTTCTCATGCTCCCAAGTTAGACTCTCGGAATTACGCAATCACCTTGGTTCATGAACATTTAGGCACCACTCGTTTCTTTTTGTCTAAACATTGTCGGTAAATCGCATACGTATGTATACGCAGGTTCTTCTGATTCACCATGAAGGGACTTCAGAGGGTTTTCTTTTTTCTCATGCTCTCTCAAGCTAGACTCTCGGAAATATGGTATCACCTTGGTTCGTGAACATTTTTTTAGGCACTGAGTCATCTCATCTATCTGCTTAAAATTTGTCAGTAAGTCACATTTGTGCTCCCGGTGGGGTTCTTCTAATTTACCTTTTAAGTTTTCAGATGGCTGAAACAGCACCTTTTAGCAGAGATTTTGAAATGGCATAATAATCAGGTGATGATGGAGTATACATACGCACATGCACAACCTCAGATATGAAACGGTGTTTTGCGGATTCTCATAATCTCATTTATTCAGTGGGCATTCGCAACATCCTGGACCTGCGATTCCATTTCAGTTTGGGTAGTGAATCTACCGTATCGTTGGACGCCTTGGCAAACTTGCGATTGAATTAGGTGTTCTTTGCAAAAGAAAAACAAAAAAGCAACTGCCGCCATATGCAAATTTAAATGAGACTCCTTCGGGTTTAATGGTCGTGCGGTTTGGCAACACTCGAGGTCTATTCCGGTGGGGTTCTTTTAGTTTGCTTTTAATATGCAGGTGGCTGAAATCAGAAACAGTACCTTTAGCAGAGACCCTGAGATGGCATAACCAGGAGGTGATGATAGGAAATACGTACCTGTACAACCTCAGATCTCAGATATGAAACGGTGTTTTGCGGATTCTCATATTCTCACTCATTCAATGGGTATTCGCAACGTCCTGGACCTGCGATCTCACTTCCGGTTAGGTAATGAATCTACCATTGGACGCCTTGGCAAACTTGCAATTGAATCAGGCGTTCTTCGCACAAAACAACTTAGGCCAAATGCAAATTTGAGTGAGACTTCTTCGGATTCAGGGGTTGTGCGGTTTGGCAACATAACTGAGGTCCTTCGTGTTTGTGCTCGGGAGTGAGATAATATGCAGCAAGATGCGGATGGTTCAATAGAAACATTTGCATACAAAATACAAAAAAACAAACAAACGAAATCTTTTGATTTCTCCTGATTTCCGACAAGTGGTGGTTGTGATATGTGCGTAGCAAACTTGCGGATCATTATTCAAATTCAGACTCTCAGAGCATTTGAAAATCAAAAGCCACCCAGCCAATTTGCAAAATCTATATCTTATATGTATGTGTTTGCAAATTTGTTGAATCCTCCCTCCCCCGCATCTCGGAGATATTAAAAACACGATTGTTTAAGATCGTGCGGTGGCCATCACATTTAGGTATTATATGGACTAACGTGAAAGTACTCAGCGCGCGGATCTTGAACTCATCCTCCTTTGATTGGGTTCAAATGACTTCTCTTCTACGGGAGATGGAAACGAATTCATATATATGGATTCACCGGACCATTGCATGCCCTACATTATGGCATTCATCGGCGATTCGGGGCCTTACTCTCCGAGTGTGCTTTTGCACGCGGCAGTACCGGGATCGGACAAAAACAAGCCGTGAGTCGTGCGTTCTCTTGTACTTATTAGAAGCATAAACCTTTAAACTCAAACCGAAAGAAGAATAATAAATCACAGCACAGTCAGCGTCGAGATACCCTTTTTGGGATGAGAAGGGCTGAAGTGTCCAGTGACCATGTACCGAGATCTTTCCGTGAGTATTTTTTTCTTTGGAGAAAGATAAGGATCCGGGTTGAACGTCTGGAACGAGTGGAGAGTATGGAGCAGGAAGGGTCTAGGCGTGCGTATGTGGGTCTAGTTCAGCTTTACTTGGTGCGTATGATATGATATGTATAAGATATGATGCAGAAGTGATATTCAAGTTCATCGATTTGTATGTATGTAACTTGTTTCGCATTTCACAGTTCATATATAACAGTTGAATATGTATTAATAATATTGCTCCGGGCCGTTGCAAAGTAAATATTTTTCATTGAAAAACTGAATAGAGACTGTGATTGATCGATCATCTGAAAGCTCAGTTTTCCGTAACGGAAAAAACTCGCGTTTTGATAATCAGAAACAATTCGTTTTCAAAGGGTGCGTTATACACTTCTGCACAACAGATTGTCAGTCATGTGGTGCGAGGGGAATCTATTTGTGAGTGCAACTCTCCCATCACATATGTCTTGGCTTGTTTCATAGTTCCAAAAATAGGTTATGATAATGAAGTTATAATACAGTACTTGACTTTTGGCCGAAGATTCTCCCTCGGTTAATGTGAAAAGTTCAACATAAATCGGTCCCACCAGCCTGAGTTCGGGTTCAATTTCTTTTTCGATTTCAAGTGTCTCCTTCATATCGGGTATACATACGTGATATGAAGCGTCCTGTCTTATGGGAACCAGATAATAATTGGGGGTGAATTGATTCATTCAAATGATTTGATCATAATGCCTGCGTGCAGAGCTTGTTACAGACAGTCTGGGTCTTGGTGCGGGGAACAGGGCAGGGTATTATGTAAAAATCAAATGTTGGACCACGAGTTGACTGCTCAAAAGGGAAAGGGAAACTTTTTTCGATAGTTGCGTGTGTGGTCGATTCTCAGGTGCACTCTAGAGCCCTGCGTCCGAATAATTTCTGAAATGCTTGGCTTTGTCCGATATTGAGCCTAAGGCCTTAGGCTGTGTCCCGATTCCCGCTGGCAGTGAAATCAGTGATAGAATTGCAATAAGAATACACGTTTATACGGCATGTCGTTTTTACTACACTACAAACACATTAAAAGGCATCATTTGTTCTCACATTTGTCTAAAAACGGGCCGTCTTTGGATGTCAGGCATTGAAATTTGACAATTCGAAGACGGTGAGTGTCTAAGATGAAGAATGTTCCGCGAAATTGCCTCGTCACGAGCTCAAAAACACGACTAAAAGGCGCAAAGAGTGTTGTGATTGTCGAGGCAAAGGTTACAGACTTTGGACACGCTCAGGCTGTCTGTGCCCTTGAGAGTAGTCGCGTGACATGCCCCAATATAGCCGGGCCCATTTCGGGATCGTCCTCGTCCAGAGTATATATTTAAAATTGGGCTGAGGATGAGATTCTCATATAAAAGCACCTCGCTCTTGCTCTTATTCTCCTCATCCTCCTCCTCATCATAATCATAATCATCATGTCTTCCAGGTCAATTCCTCCAAGCTTCAACCCACATGGAAATCATTATTTCACCTCCAGCGTAGCATCGCCCCCGTCTGCACATCCATACTACCGCGGCGACAATGCATACATTCCTCTGCCCTCGCCGCACACAACGTCTCCTACATCTATTCTAAACCTAAACGGTCAAATGGCTGCAGCTTCTTCTTCGTCATCTGCATCGTCACCCTCGTCATCAACTTCTACACAATACCACCACCACCCTTCAATCGTACACGCTCCACAACCCCGTTCGTCGTCGTCTTCTTCCAAATCTTCCGCTTCATTGCCTATCTTTACCCCTTTCCGGCCCGACAAGTCTTCACCGGACCTCAGCGACGTTCTTTCCAAAAAGAAATCCGCGTCGGCGTGGCCAGCCCAACCCGTTTTTGTACAGTCCAGTCCGAGACCTAAAATGCCATGAGTGAGTCCAAATCCGAGTGTTAACAAGAATCAAAAAAAAAACCTGATCAGAGCTCTTTCAGAGTCCACCCACCCATTACTTTTCTTGAGTTGTGTAAATAGTATGCCTTCGGATCGCCATATGTGTTTTTCGTTCTTTTCTTGTCATGTTTCACTTTTACGATCGACACGATTACATACTCCTCGCATTGTAAACTAACAACAATCACATGCTCTCATCTTTTTCTCCTCACCTTCTCCTTGGCTTTGTAACTCCGCATCGGGAGCCGGGACTAGTTAGTTTGATGAATAATATCCAGTCAATCTTCTTTTTGATCAACTTTACCACCACTGAGCAGTCTGTTCCTCTTTATTACTCATTCTAACATGGCGTGCTAGCTTTATTGCGCCTTTTGAAATCTCCGTGAATGAGCCTATTGAACCCTTCTTTACCCCCGGCTTATATATACACTCCCTATTATTGCGAAGAGAACGTTTACCTTCTCGTCGAATCGTTTTCCAAGGATCGATCTATTACTGACAACTGGGAAATATACGCCGTCTTTATTTCTAACCATACCAAAACGGTCGCTCTCTGGAACCAAAAGTTGTGCGAGAGTCCCGATTATCCTGTGGTATGGGATTACCACTGCGTCCTGCTTCTTAAGTCCAAGGCCAGCTCTTCCAGCTGGATTTTCGATTATGATACTCGTCTTTCAATGCCTTGTCCTCTCCAAGGCAAGTCATAGCACCTGTGATTGTTTCTCAAAGCTGTCCAAACCGCCTGCATTATCATCCAGAGTATGTCGAGGGTACGCTGGGAACTGATTTATTCCAGTCAAATCCCAGCAATCGATTTCGAAGGTAGGTAAAACCCAAGCCTTGCGACTTTTTTTCGCTCATCTTTATCAAAGTTTGCTCCGTATCGTCCCTGCTGTCGATTATTTAGATTCTTTTGCGTCCGATAGATCTCATATGGTGTGTTCTCCTCCCCCGTTTTGGAGATGAATGGATGATTGAAACCAATCAGCTCATGGTGAAAGATGACGGAACTCAAACGTATATCGATCCTCCGCCTTCTTATCCATGTCTCGTAGGCAAACGAGTCCAAGAGCAAAACATCACTAATAATCTCATGGACACATTTGTATCCATGTCATCTTCTTCATTAGAATGTATCGGCCAGGTCATGGCATTCAGTGAATTCTGCTCATGGACATCAATAAGTATAACCGAGTAAAATAGAATATTTTAGAATACTAGCCAACGTGCTCGAGCTATTTTTCGTCCTGAGCACGCCGGGGTGTGACTCGGACGCCTCCGCCAGGTGTGACTGACTCCGTGCACGTTTTTTCACCTACAACACCCCTCACAACAACTTCAAATTTTTCCCCCGTCTCCTCCTACCCATCCCCGCCAATCCCGCATAAGCTTAGCTTTTGCTTATTTGTTTCATAAATATAATCATAAAAGATATAGACATATGTCTTATACACACTCAAATGGCGCAACACCTACTACTGCCAACGGAAGCAGTAACGGTGCCAAAAGTCATCTCGTATATGGGCTTCCGCCGCCCATTGAATCGGCGAGCACTGGGCTAGACGATCATTATCATTTGCATCAGCACCATAACCATAACCATAACCATAATCACCACCATCATCTTCATCAACATCCTCCGCATCTGCACCATTCTATACCACATCAAGAAGGTCATCACGGTGTTGGCACCGGTGCATCAACCTCTACGTCCGCTTCAATGCACGACCCTCCATCTGAGAACGGATATGTAAGGTGAGTAGCTGCCCCAGTCCGGGAAGATTACCTTTCTTTTTCATCAGTTTTTAAAGCTGGAATGAAAGCAGCTCTATTATCCATTCCTTTCTCTTCCATCCCGTTGCCACATGTTTGTGTTTGTGTTAATATATATTGACTGGTTTTCAGATCACATTATGCGTCACCTTCATCCCATAATGAAGAGATTATTGAACACCTATATCAAAGTGGTTTTCAAATGGGGGTACGTGATAAGCCTTTGTCCCACCTTTTTGCTTCTTCTCACCCCGGCCATAGAACTATGCAGATACAGTCTTGGTTAGTATATCAATACACCCCCTTCTTATTGTTTCCTGTCTCCTGATCACATCTTCAGAACGTAAACGGACGACAGTATAGGCTGCACGCCATTCTTCTCTCAAGGTCACCTTACCTGGCTCATCTCATGTCAGCATTCCCTCCAGGCTCACCCATACGTAATATATACATTCCCATTGAAGAAGAACCAGAAGTAACTCAAGAGGTAACATCCCCCTCCATATGGTTCTTCCTTTTCTTTTTTCTCATAGTTATCTAACCTCTGTTTTTTTCAGGGATTCGCTATTGGTATGTTCCGCCTTTCTAACTTTTCTCTCGTCCTCTAACTAACTCGCTAACTCAACTCGCTCGCTAATCTCACTCGCATCAAGCTCTCGGCTATCTATACTCGTCCAGGTCCCTCGAAATGTTGACACCCTCGAACGCACGAGCCGTTCTAGCAGCAGCATGCTTCCTGGGCGGTCTCCCAGATCTTTGTGCTTACGCCTACGAAACATGCCGCGACTCTATCTCAATTGAAACAATCCAAGAATGGCTGCGGTTTATTGAGACAGTTCCTCCACCTCCAGAAGAAACCGGCAACAACAACAATAACAACAATAACAACAGTAGTAGTAATAGTAATAGTAATAGTAATAGTAACAACACTACCGGTCCTACTACCGATATTAACCGACATCAACCTATCCCCACTTCTCTTTTCGGACCGTACGCCGCTCAACTACGCGCTGACATACTTCACTTTCTCATCTCGACTTTACCACATGCTTTACAAGCTTTCACAGCAGCACAACCTCCTTCATCTCCATCTTTATCTTCTTCATCATCCGTAACCGCAACCGTAACACCATTCGGATCTGCCGATTCACAACAAACACATGCATTAAACGGCAAATCATCAACATCAGCTTCATCTCCATCATCTTCATCACAGTCGGCAAACGGGCTACAAACTTTGTTGCAGATATACAGTCATGTACCTTTTGAAATGTTCAAACAGGCTGTAGAATCTCCCGAATTACCAATCGGTAAGTTTCAGGCCATCCTTTCCTTCTCTGTTTTATATTTTTTTTTGTCGTGCAACGCTACCATATATGCATGACCTTCTTTCATTGCTTCCCTCTCCCTCTTTCTTTTTGAGGCTTTTTAGGTCGTTTGCCGCTTTTCCCTTCCTCCCATTCCTCTCCTTCCTTCCGGGTCTCACTTCGTCTTCTCTTATGTATTCTCTTCCTTCTTCATCTTCTCCCACGTGGCTTAATCTCTTTCCCCTTCCCTTCCTTCTTTTTTTCTTGCTCGACCCTTTTTTCTAACAAACCTTTTCTTTTGGCATTTGCGTGTAGGTTCGGATCAGGCTCGGTTTCAATTTGCCAAAGCAGCTATTGCGAGAAGAAAAGCGAGCGTTGGACATGGTGTTGAGGAGACTGTTGTATTAGCGTTTGGAGGGTCGACGAATTCGGGAAGTGCGGTGCATGTTACACGTAAAGTGAAGAGACGGCCGTTGGTAAGTGTATTTTCGCATGTTTGCTTGTTGTACTATCAAATCGATTTACCTGGAATTTGCACAGTGGAAGGTTACAAAGTAGCTTACCTCCTTGACTTTCTCTTTCTTTTTATGTTTTCTTACCTTTTCGTTCCTTTTTTTCTCTTTTTCATCGTGTTGTTTGTTCCATCTGTCAAAACAAAAAAAGCTTGTTTGTTTTTTCCTCAGGGGGATATATATATCAAAATATGTCTAAACTCTTTCAGAAATGACACGGCAGTCGTTCTTTTCTTTCTTTCTTTCTTCTCTGTTTCTGAGGCTGTGACATTGAATATGATGGCAGAAGAATTCCTGAACTCTAATTCTCGAACTGCGACAACGACAACGAGCTCAATTCCCTATAAACAGCAAGGCAATCCAAAAACTCGGATAAAAAAGCAGAGATAAAAATAAAGAAAAAGACCAAAAGTACCTTTTTTGTATTTGTTTTGGTTATTTAATTAATTTTATATTTTAATTTTTCTTTATTTACTATATGGCTACACACCCCCCCTTCCATCATGCATCATCGCCCATATCAGTGATCACGGTCTTCGAACCCAACTAACTTGCTGCAACGCGGCTTCGTGGGCTCGTGGCTCAGAAAAAAACTCCTTTTCCCACCGCTGGCTCCTTCGATCCGTGAAATCGAGCCTCACATCCACGGCGAAAAAGAAAAAATAAATACACAAACACAGCAAAAAGGAAATAGAAATAGAAGTATAGATAAACGATGAAAAGACAAAAACGCGAAAAAAAAAACACACCGCGTTTCGACTTTCATTTTTTTTGTCTTCTCCCTTTTATTTAAAGATGTCTAACACTACTGCTTCCGGTACTGCTACCGCTACTACTACTGCTAGTGCTTCCGCCACGGCCTCCGGAACGAATGCGAATGTCACCGGCACCACTGAATACAACGACCTCTATTTTTTCAGCGAAGGTCAGATGCAGAATAATCCTCGACATGTCTCTATTTTAGGCTATGAAGGCGACCGTCCGCTGTTCTTTCGGTTCTCTACTAAACTCAGTCATACATCTGCGCAAACTAGAGTAAGTACAAATGTCGTATTTTAACCCAGTATACCCCCCCACACACACACTTTTTGCTCTCCACCTGATTTTCTATAATCCAGCTCGCTTATCTATCTATCTTATCTCTCTTCTAGGTTTATCGAGATCAACAAGATGTCGCGGTTCTCGATTGGACAGCCGGTACGTCCGAGTTCGAGTTTCAGATCATTACCATCATCATCATCGTCATCCATCACCTTGCGCATTCAACACGTCCATTCAAAACTTTTCCAAATCTCAATTATACCAAAATGTCTTGCTCGTTCACTATTTTCACTTTTCATTTCGTTTTTCCTTTGTGTATCCACTTGATACCCGCAGTAAACAGGTACCCATCTCGGACTTTTAACAATTGGACAACGTCAAGTACACATGACCCATCTTGTCCGGCAACTGAACTCCAAGTTAGTATTAGCCACTTTTCAATTCAATTCATTACATTTACCACTCATTGCCACAACTTTTATTTTTGCTCCGGTCATTATTTCATTTCTATTGCAGTGTACGTGAATTCGTCGGACCAGATGACGGTGTCAAATTTGAATGGCGCAGAACTCCAGCTCACGATTACGAAGTACGTACCTTCCCTTATTTCTTCCTTACTCAGAAAAAAAAAAGGTTTCAGACAATTGATTCATTCCCCATTTACTATTGTAGCTCTATGCCCCAAGCGATTGTCGAATAGCGTCATATTCTCGCGTGGCGTACCAGACAAAGGCAAGGGCCCGTTTTTTCCTCAACCCTGCTTGCTTTTCCTCGTGGAGAAATCTATTAATACATTTCTTTTTCAATTCTATATCGCTTATAACTCAATAGTGGGGAGCTTGCCACGGTCTATTTCGGTATACATTTAAAAACCGAGAAAGTCTCCTTTTGGAGGCCTTACTAGCCCTGTGTCTCAATCGGTGGATTGATATGAACAGCGCTTCGTCTTGAAGAAAGAAAGAAGAAGAGCAAAGGCGCTGTTTTGTTGCTGTTGTTGTGGGTTGTGAAAGTGGATTGAATTATATATATACATATATATGCTAACTAAATATGTCTATTCACATTTTGATTTATGTTTTTCTCTTTCTCCGGGAAAAGAAGAAGAAAAATCAATATCAGAGCTCGCTATTGTTATTACTTTGTGTACAATGCAAACAAAATGTATATCGTCGAGGGCAAGGCAATGGAGGAGAAGCAGCAAGGGGGGTCATGAGGGCGTGAAAAGTGAAAGCAGCAACAAACACAAAAATGCGGATTATAGCAATTCATAGGCCAACAACACAGAATAGAATAGAAGGAAGAAAGAAAGTAAAATCATAAAAAAAAGAGTGAGTGCGTGCGTGCGTGCGCGCGCGAGGGCAAAAGGGGAGAAATAATCCGTAATCAACACGTGAAAAAAAAGTGGTATACCAAAAAAAGAAGAGGAAGATGATGATGAAAAGGAAGAAAAAAAATGAAAGGAGAAAACAAATACCCGAAGAGAGAATGATGCATGTGAGTGTGTGTACGTCTGTCTGTGTGTGTCTGCGGAAAAATATATAGACTACGACCCTTGCCGCAGTGGTTGTTGTTGTTGAGGAGGTCCAAGAGCGTTTAATAAAGCATCTATTTCACGTTCGACATGCCGCCCTGAACTTTCTGAATGAATGGAAGTCGCATTGGATTGTGTAATGGGTGGTGTAGCCACTCTGCGTTGAAAGTTGATAGTACCCGAATCCATATTTTTTGATAGGTCGTCTATGAGACGGCCAATCGTCGATGCGTTGGTCCGGTAAACCTATGATATTGCATGTGTTTTTTTCAAAAAAAGAAACAGAAAGGAAAAACGATTAGACAAAGTGAATAAAAGGTACCAAATAAAGGAGAGATGATGTTATTCACTAACCTTTGTCTCGGGTCGAGGGGTATTATTGTTGGCAGCCGGAGTACGCCGCCGTGAATTGGAGTTGTTGCTGTTGGCAGAACTAGTGGTGGTAGTGGTTGGAGTGGCGGTGGCATTGTGGTTGTTGCTGGAACTACTATTATTGATATAAGGTCCCTGAGAAACGTTGCTACCCTTGGAATCCCACCGTCTGTGTTCTTTGACACGTATCTCCATATCATCGGTCCCGTCATGTCCACGTGAGGAAGCCATACTTCGACGGAAGAATGACTGATCATCTTCGTCCTCTGCCCTGAGAGAACTTAAAACAGACCACACAATCCGCCCGTTAGATAGTTCCAGAACTTCTAAAGCAGGACCGCCGCCATGCCCGTTCTCTTCAGCGTGTGTAACGGACGTATACGGAAATGGTGATGAAGACGCATCTAGATTGCCGGCATATCCTTCCTGGCTGTTCATTTCGAAACTTGAGAAGGAAAAAAAGGATCAAGAATGAAAATAGAAATGGTAAGTTATAATAATACACACAAGGAACTAGATTCGCTAGGCTTTGAAGCATGCGTTCGTGGGGTATTTGTCGGAATATTGGCAGGAAGACGGGGCACAGGAGGTTCTCGAGGAGCAGCCGAACCGGTTGAATGGAAGGAGGCTGCGCTCGCCGAACGCGACTGTCTTCCTGGAATGGAATCCTTCCTAAGAACGTTATTCAGATCTGAAGCAGAAAGGTTATCATTAGTGAAGATTAAGGTCCTTCTGACCACTTCCCCTTCTGGATAACGATTAACCGCGGGTGGCCTCAGCGTGGCTGGTCTCAACGCAAGATCAGGCGTTTTCGATCTCTCAGCATACTCTCCTCCGCCTGCTCCTCGGGTCGTATTATTATTACTAGTCGCTGGATATGTATCATTAATCGTACTTGTCGCGTAGTTTGACATCACCGTTTGTGTCCGTGGCGGATACCTGGTGGTGGTAGAAGGCATAGTATTAGACCGAGATAGAAGTTCGTTTAGTGCTTCGGGACGAATTCCAAGTTTGCTCGCAGCAGATAAAAAGTCATTGACAGCTTGCGGATCATGTGGCGAAGCGGCTCGAGAGTCTTCTTCAACAAATGGATTATCCTCTAAATGTGAGGTCGGCACTACCATGGGGTCACGTTCGATATCCGCCGAAGGTCGAGGTCGGTTCATCGGGGGAGAAAGAGTATATGAAGGTCTAGCCTGCGATGGGTTTCGCATGAGTGTTGCAGAAAAACCAGAATCTAGACGGGAATGGCTTGGACTTTCGGGAAGTGGAGATCGAGCTGATTCTTTAACAGCTTCTTTCTTAGACTTCCTGAACATGCCCAAAAGGCTTTTCTTGGGAGCTGTCGCCGTATTTAGTGTCGGCGTCGAGACCTTCAGGCTCGCACTCCTGGTAATTGTGCTTGGAGAAGCGAAACTTTGTTGTTGTGGATGTTGTTGTTGTCGCTGCAGCTGCTGTAGTTGTTGTGGTGATGATGATGGATAAATCGCGAGCTTGGGTGATTGTGCAGCAGCGACTGGCGAACGATGGACCGAGAGTGGAGAGTGTAGTGAATTGGTTGGACTGGATATACTAGATATTGACGCATCGGATTGGGGTTTAGAACGTAATGAACCACGGAATTTACGAAACCTGTCAGTTAGTTTGTTTGTGGGACGATCAACCGGTGAAGCCACAGGAGAAGGTTGTACGGGAGAAGAGACACTAGGCATAGCTTCAAGGCTTGTTGTAGAGGACAAGGAAGAGGAAATTAGTTGGGGGTTGCTGATATGTTGTACATTAATCGGAGACTTGGGTTTTCGGCGAACGGTTTCATCGTTTTCAGGAGCTTGAGGCCGACTCTTCAACGCTGCAGTCGCCTCAGTGGCTCGTCTGCTCACGTCTCGTACAAGCTGAACACGGTTGTTTGGGGTCATCACAATTTGAGGGCTACGCCATAGGCGGGACTGCGGAACTTCCGTCGCTTCCCCCGAGTCTTCTTCGTGAGATTGAGGAGGTGGAGACGCAGGTGAAATAGGGGCTTCTTCATGGGAAATTCGGGACTCAGATTTGTTCGCTTCGTCTTGTACCGTACTAATGGCATCTACCAGAGCCTTATATCGCGCGGAAGCATCGTCTTCCCTGCTTTCTCGACCACTGCTGATACTCGGCAAGCGACTACTGCTATCGTCGTCGGTGGTGCTGTGCGGTTCTACCGTGAGTGCGTCCGACGTAGTGGTGATAGTTGAAGAAGTATTAGATAACGCAGGAGACATAAGACTGGATAAAACTGGGACATCCTGCGAGACGACTTTAGGAGGATCCGGGTTCTGAATTGCTGGAATATCTTGAATCTCGATTGGAATGGAAACTTTTGGTGGAGATTGAGGCTGTAATTCGGGCATGGTTTCTGGTTGAGATTGTGGTTGAGTTTGAGTTTGAGCCTGTTGAGGTTGAGGCTCAGGCTGTGATTGATTCTGGTTTTGAATACTGTGTAAAACCGAATCCAACAATGCATTTGCTCGAGACGTCGACTCTGTTTTGTTAGGAGCACTCTGATTCGCGACTGGAGTAGGCTGACGGGGAGGCGGCGCTGGGCTAGTGGCCTGTAAATTGTTTGCTTAGTTCTTACTTGTATACAAAAGTTAGAGGTTCAGCACTCACCCCGTTCTCACGCGCTTGGGACGCGGAAAAGCTAGCTCGAGAAGCAGACATTCGCCGACGTCGAACAGGAGACCGAGGTGGTTCAAATAACCTCCTGTTCATAGCATCCTCAACAAGCCGTTTATGCAACACCACCAAATCATTCTCAGTCAATCCAACAGTTCTGCGTAGAATATCCTGCGGGCTTTCAATCGGGTCGATATCCGAAGCATCGTCCGTCTCACTACCATGTTGGTCATGAGAGTTTAAGATCTCCTGCCAGGGTGATCGCTGAGAATCATAGTCCACTAGTTCGTCCCAGCCAGTTCGTTTTCCATTATCATCCGCTCCCGAATGATAGCTCGATCCAACAGACAGCAAAGAAGTTGCGGAAGTATTCAAAAGAGGAGAAAACATTGGGCTGGCGCCACCATAAAAACCAAGGTTAACATTCGAAGAAGAATTGGAAGATGAAGGGGTATGTGATGCCACTGGGGCACTGAGTTGTGTCTGCGTCTGCGCTCTGGTAGTTGTAATCTGTACATGATTTTGGGGAGGAGGGGTTGTGGTATTGATACGTTTCGGAGTTTTTTGTTGATAGGACGATTAAGTAGAATAGGATCTTGAGCACTACTGGTATCTGTCGAAGCCCCAGAACGGTCAGTTGGACGGACACGGGAATTAACTGGAGTTGGAACGCGATTTGCAAGCCGATTACCAGCCGTAGAGCGTGAGCCAATAGGTTGTCCGAGACTAATACTTGTGATTGATGTGTCTGGATGAGAGTCGTTTATACTGGTAGAATGCTGCATCCAGTTCGAAAACTGTGTATAAACATTCGGCGACATATTCTTTTGTCTAAAGAATATCGTATCAGTATGTGGCCAGTCAGAACATTTGGCACGTACTGAGCATCAACAACTGATTCGATATTAGCTAAACTACCGTTTCGACTATGTCCTCCCAACTCAGGACCGGGAGAACTGGTGTCACGTGGGGATAGACTTGCTCCTCTTTGTGAATAAGGGGAATGAGGCCGCCATAGTCCTGCTGATGGGGTCGTAGGTCTGGAGACAGAGTATCCCGCGGCTGTAGTCGTGCCAGGTGTGAAAGGCGATAAAGGTCGACGTAGCATAAAATCGCTCTTGAAACGATCGTCAGGTCCCGGTGAGGGTAAAGGGCTTGGAATTTGTGCATTGGCTATGCTATTTCCTCTTGAGCGAGTGGGGGCTGGAGACGTGGTCCTTAAGGGAATACCGGGAGAAGGACCTCGGTTTGTAGTCCGCAATATACTGGGTGGTAGTATGTTCTGTATCGGTACTTCAATAGATGACACAGAGGAGGGGTGATGTTGATGACGGGGTGAATACAACCCACGGTGTTCAGTACTACTAGGCAACTGGGGAACAGCTGGATAAGCGGGGCTTCTTGCACGTGGTGTAGTAGAGTAACCGTTCGATTCGCCTTCCCGGTCAGAGTCGACGATGCGAGGAGTCAAAGGACGAGTCATGCCAGGAACATAACCGGGGATTCGAGGAGTTGGTGAGGTTATATCTTGTCTAGTCTGCGGAGCGGGCGAAGGGGTTGGAGAATGCGCGACTATTTGTGAAGATGCCTGAGCCATGGCGGGAGATGACGACACGTGTCCTTGAGGCAACGGCGAGTCTTCCAAATCACGATCATCAACGGGTCTCTTCTCTATCCATGACGTTGGCGTCCCCGCAGAGGGCTGTTCACTAAGCTTTGTAGACTAGAAAGGCCATGTGTTGATCATCCCGAAAGGAGATGTGAAAAACTACTGAGAGATGCTTACCTGCCCAGTTGGAGGCCTAGATCTTGGTACGACGATGGTTTCTTCCGCATCTTCTTCCATACTACGGATGACCTGCTGTAATGCCAACGCTGTTCGCCCCATTTGCTGGGGGGTGAACTCGATGGGCATTTTAGTGGTGGTCTGGGCCTGAGCCGCTGGAAAAGAAACAGCCGGCTTTAAGCGACCCTTCTCCGGCAACCCATTCAAACCGTCCCCGCTTATGTCTGCATCTGTCTGTGTTGGTGTCGGTGTCGATGTCAGAACGTTGCTGCCCTCTGCATCCTTCAATGAGCGAGTGCTCCGCAAACTTCCACCTTGAGAGTCGCTCCCTGTGAGAGATGCCGTACTCCTACTTTCAACACTCGTTTTACTAATAGATTGATGATAACTAGGATCGTTGAAACGACCTGACCCAAACAGATTGTTGCTATAACGCTTATTAGACTGTCGAGGGGGTGAACGAGACGTCCCCGTGGATGTAAAGTATGAAGGTGATGTAGGAGAAGATATGGTGGATGAGACTCCACTTCTCATGGAATTTGTGTGCTCGCCGGATTTGCCTAAAACGATGTGTGAGTTGCTCTCTCCCCTAGCGGCCGATGTGCCATCATCAGGAGTGAAGGTCGATGGGAACGCAGCGGTGTCAGATGCAACAGACGAGATTGTCTGGGACATGCGGGATGCCTGGATATCGCCCAGTGCTTGCACAATGATATCCTCCTCCTCTTCTGTGATGTGGATTTCTTCCCCTCTCAATCGTTGTTCGGCAATCCTGGAACGAACGACGTCTAGAGAAACTGGGTCACCGTTGGAATTGCGGAGGAGAGTGAAACGTCTGCTGAGGCTGATATAAAAAGGAGTTGTTAATTAAAATGCCCTGCGAAATTTCTAAGCGGCCGTCATACCTGGGAAGAATTAATGATGTTCTAAAATCGCTAACAGGAGGTAATTGTAGGGTAAGATCCTCTTCAGTATTAGACTGAGACGATAGAGGTTCAACTAGCAGGCTTTCGGGAAGCTGAGAACGTTTGGCATCCGACTTTTTCCTGGTGATATCGAAAACAAATAGGACAGTCTGTTAGTCGTGAAAAAGGCCAGAAACGGTCTGAATACATGCCGGAACCGATGCATCGTGGCTTGACACGTTTATGCGGCCGAAGCGAAACGCTGGAGAGAAACTTCAACGAGGCGAACAGCAAAAAGTCTCCGAACAAAGATGATATAGGGAACCAAGAGTGAAGGAAAGGGTATTGACCGAAATGACTGAAAAGTTCTTCGTGGGTCAGGCGAGGCAAATGCTCATCGACGAGGAGATCAAAGGTAAAAGGTGGCTATTATTTACACACACGCCCAAAACGGAATGAAACATGAGGCTCGGCTTTTGCCGGGAGCAAATCCCTTCTTAAGGTTAAATCTCTCTTAGAGAATCCATATTCATTTTACAACAATTATAATACAACAGCAACGCAAAAACTAATTTCTGATCATGAGGGTGAATCAGTTTGGATATCTCAATGAATCGCATTACTGAGCGTATCTGGCGGCAAAAACCTTTCAGCCGGCACACCATTTTGAAGATAGTAATAGACCAACAAACTCACTTCTTCGTCCAATCTTTGGCATTGGAAAGGAATTTGGATTTGTTTTCTTTGAGCAGCTGATCAATGATGGCAATGACGGAAGAACGGAATATGCAAGGCCAGACAGAAACAGTCGAGAACAATCACAAAAATGAGAACGCGGATACCCAAAGAAGTAATTAGTTATATACATTCCCGTAATGAAATAATAGAATACATACCGCAGCGATCTCCGGGTCAAATGGGTCATCTGGACTAGGGTTGTTGAGCTTCTCTTGGATCGTTCGAAAAACTGAATATCAAGGCAAACAAACAAAAATGTCGTCAATACCAACTCGCACTAAAAGGCACGCATGCTTTGAAAACACGAGGCTGAATGCTCATCCAGCACCTAATTGTCTCCGCCTTTATGGCCATCACCTAATGACATAAGACTGACTGACCTATTGAAACTGTAACGCTTGGCTTCCACTGCAATAACAATTTATAAATAAATAAAATTCTTTTGTTCAGCCAAAAAGAAAGAAAAACATGGACTATGACGAAAGGGTGCGAAAATAGCCCGAATAAAAAGGGGCAATACGTACTTCGTCACGTAAGATCGGAACACATACATGTCCCTCCTCGTCAAATCCGGGGTGATAAATCTTCGTCCCGAATGTGATCTGGCATTATACGACGTACATCGGTTAAAGATCGGTATAGGGAAAGCTTAAAAACTGTACCGTTGGAGGCTTAAAAGGATAATCGGTCGGAAAGTCGACGCTAAAACGAAAAGTGCCACCCTTGTAGGGACTATCAGACTACGATGCGTGAGGATGAGCGTTATCCGTCTTAGGTTTAATGACACAATTAATTGCGCTTACATCCGCCTTCAATTGACAAGCCCAGTGGAGAAGGTTGTTTTCTGGTGGTTCAACAGTAATGCCCTGATCGAGTTGTTATTTTCTCGGGTTATCTTGTTCAGACAGAAACACAGTATACTGACTGTCACCGGGTTGTTGATGATGTCCGCCAGTTCCTATTGAACGAGAATACACTAAAGGGGGAACAATGAAGCAAGGTCCGCTGCACGTACTTTCTGAATGCGTCTGGTATACAAATATTAGGCGGTACTTCAGATGAATAGGTTCAAATGACCCAATACCTATTTGCTGTCATGACTGTGAATGTAGTAAAATGAAGAATGAACAGTATCACTGAATGGATGAGTGGCGATCAAGTTGACGCGAATTAGACGCGTAGCCGCGTTGATTAACTAAGCCAAGTTTGTCAGCGCCCTAGCTTCATCGATTCTTCTATCACGAAACAAACCCCACCAGCGAAACACCTTGACAGGGGTTTCCGGAAGCTTTCAAGGATTAAAAATAATTTCGATTTTCTTATACAACGAAGAGAACATACGCTCACCCAACATCGGCGGCTGATGTATACTATATTCAACCCACATGGATCTACGTTCTGGAAAGATCGCAATCCATGCGAACGAAGGATGATAACCCCAAGGCTATCAAATCTTAATTGAAAATATTTTGGAACCTTTTACGCCTGTTCACGTCTACCTAAAAATAGTCTTTATTGTCGGATGGGCTTGGGCTCGGGGTTCGTCATGCTACACAAGCACAGCTCCCCTTGTATCATATGAGATGATCATCTGAGTCTCGGAAGAACACTTTCTCCTTCACAATCTGAATGCGAACATCAAACCTTTGCCGTGCATCGGGTTGTTTAAGGTGCATCGATGTTCCAAATTTTTATAAGGAGCTAACTTTCGAGATCATTCCATCCTTGTTCAGTCACATCCGAGCATCTGGATTTTGCGGATATCACGGCATTGGCATCTCAGAATCGACTGCGTATCTTTGCCTTCTATTTTTCTTGCAGCCCTTAATAAAATGTCCTGGGTGCAAAATTGCGCGTCTTGTGTTGCTATGAATCATATTGAGTTGTAGCTGTATTCCTGCAACCTGTCAACGTCCAGCGAAGTCCTGTTTTCCAGCAAGGTGACCTCTGATTTCATATTCCAGTAGTTCAAGCAGTCCTGACAGTCTGTTGTAGTATATGTGTGAGAAATACCCACAGTATGTAAATTCATACGTCGCTTCGTCTTTTTAGGGTGCCGGCGTAATTGTGTCCGATTTAACAACCACCCTTCATCATATTCTTCAGCGTGAGCAAGGCGAGGCTTCTTTCCTAACGAAGCATTGGCACGTTACCGATTCCGCCTACCAAAAACACATTCATTGCAACGCTTTGACAAGAGGTTCTCTTGTTAGCCTCCAGGAAAAGACATTTCGCTAATTGGAAGCAAGGTTATCTTCCAAATGCGCTTAAAATCCATATCGTTTCCATATGATATAACTCACGGTGTCCGTCAAGTTTTCATTTTGCTTACCCACTTGATTGTCGCATTCGGTAGGCGAACGTGCACCTTCCATTCCGGGAGCCGTAGAGGTCTATACTCTCCAACGGAACGGTAAGCTATTCTCATTATGTAAAAATTACTCCTAACCCGTCCCGAAGCTTGAACATCAAGGGGATCGGAAGTATTCCTATTCTGGTTGTGTTTCTCTTTGTTCCGAGCCCGAGGTATTCTATCGACACAGCGGTTATGTTGAAGCCTGGATTAAGCGAACTGCATGTCCTTGGCTATCGGTAACCGGTAACCAGTGACTCAGGAGAACCGCTCCTTTGTGCTGAGGTTATTAACGGTCTCTCCATTATATTCCTGATATCAAGCATAATAACCTTCGTATGTTGTATCAATATCCTGTCAACGTATTTTTTTAACTCTATCACGCCATAGTATAAGCTTTTTCACCCCAGGATCGTTGTTTTTTGACACATGAATCCGGAATATGAACGACGTGCTTCAGGTGTTATGTCTTCGACTTTGAAAAGAACCCACGCATATATAGCTTACATACCTACAACCAGAAAGGTGAAAAACAAAAGAGTGTTTTTACTACTCTAATTGGGTACACTAATGGCCTCCTTGTCCATTACGAAGTGAGTAAAAGAAGTCAGACAACACTTCACTCTCAATGTAGCGTCCTTGTTTACGATTATGGCCTTAAGGATCGCCTAAAATCAAACATAAATAAGATTGTAGGTAATTTGAGCTTATCGAGCACCTCCGCTCATTCATTATTCGCGCAGGAAGTTCGGCATCTCTCATCTCGGAGTAAAACCACTACTCACCCCTAGTGACTGGCGTCTCTCTTCGCGGTTCTTTTTTGTCGAAATGAATAATTCATATGACTATTACTTCCGACGCAACTTCAAGAAACCTGAAATATACAAGCCACCGTACTAAATTTAGATACCAGTTGCTCTTCTCTCAGAAATAACGAGAGAGATTTTTTACAACTTTTTTGATGGTGAGTTTTCATGATGAACTCTGACTTGGTATTTCCAACAGCACTAAAATCTCCGTTTCTTAGTGTGAACTCTATCACTGCCCGATTTCATGCTTTTCATTGGCGACACAGGTATAATAATTTATCTTGTAATGATCAAAAGCCCTACGCAAAACTTTCAAGGGGCTGCCCCGCACAAGCACCGTACGAGCATGGATATTTGGCAAGGGCTTGCGGGAAATCTTTTCAGAAAATCGAGTCAAGGGAAATTACATACAAATTGCAGACCGGAGTCGTTATGTCCCGATTTCGTAAAAAAATTGGTATCTGTGGCAGGACTTGGTATGTTGTTATATTTCAAATGGACTACATGTTGTGAACTTGGAAAAATATTTGTAGTATCCGCTCGACCATTGTAGTGCTTTTTCGTAAGCCTACCTCAACCCCAGGAATGCACACAAATAAATGTGAAATTTTGGGGCCATCACTCAAATTTGGCGATGGATGTCCTCCTACCACTTACTATGCCAACAGTGATTTCGTATGCAATATGTTTTGGTAGCCAGGTAATTATCATGCTATAATTCCGATCTCCGGGAATTGTAATGTCTAATATCCCGGCTTTTTTTAAGAAAAAATAAATCTACTTCCGCACCTGCATTGTATACTGGTGTTATGCATGAGGTTAAACCGGTCAATGTTACCTCCGACCATGGAGGCGCTGCTTCGTTCCTCTAACGCGAGTGGTACAAACGATGAACGACCTTTATGTGAAGGACTTTGCTTTCCGTCATTCGGGCGAAGCTGATGCATGCATGACCAAGCCGACGAGTTGGCTGCATCGACAGATATCTCACTCATGATATCGTCAGAGCATTTAGAGAGTGCTAGAAAAGACGTGCATACGTAGAGTAAACCTCAAATACAAATATCTACAGTATGTTACGTATTTTTAATTATAATCACGTCCTTATCTATGGCGTCTCCTGTGGCTTTGCAATGAGTTTGAGTGCAGAAACTTCATTGTTTTGTAGTCGCTTCAGTCCATCGCGTATGCCAGCAAGACCGTTCGGGAGAACCTCCACCTTATTATTAGGCTAAAACAATGTATTTTTAGTACAATTAAGGTGCATTGAAAAATAAATCGCTTACCTTGAGTTTCTCAGTGGCTAAGTATTCAGTCAGATGAGCATACATGCTGATACCAAGTTCGCGATGAATGAATACGCTTCCAAATATATAAACAAATGTCTTTCCGTCAGCTCCTTTCTCAATTCCTGGAACTGGTGGAAGGACCAAAACCAAGGAACCCCCTGGAGCAAGAATCTTCCACGCCGCCAACTCTGTAGATTCATCGGAAATCGCGTCATACACGATTTTAGGAGGGGTTGTAAAGATCTTAGCAGTTTCAGCGACTATATCGGCTTTACGATCGACAACGTGAGTTGCTCCTAGTGATTTGAGAAAATCTATGTTGTGAAGAGAAGCAGTTGTAACGATGGGGTTGAATCCAGATAGTTTTGCAAGTTGAATTGCTGGCGGGTGTGAAATAAGTTTTCAGTGTTTTACATGATGAATGAACCTTACCGTATTGTCCTACGGACGAAGATCCTCCGAAGATCAGGACACCTTGATCTTTATATTTGCCTTCTCCACCTTCCCATGGAGGTGTCAAGCCCAAACCAACATTTGTTTCAAGAGGACCGTAAAAGCCGGTCGCAGCAGCTGCCAGACCAACTGGGATAGTTGATGCCTCTTCAAAGGAGATATTATCTGGGATCTGCGGAGAAGAATTGGAATATAAAGGCAACTTGGCGCCGAGAAATAGGAGACAAACCTTCGCTGCGATCTCAGCTAGAACAATGGTATATTGCTGAAATGTCCCATTACGATTCTGAGAGTAATACCCTTGATGGAAGCTAAAAAGGAAATTCACGCGGGTTAAAATTAAGAACCTCATTATGATAAAACACGGTATGGAAGCGTACACCTTGTCTTCCACTTTGAATCTGGTAACGCCTTCACCAACCTCCTCGACAATACCAGCGCAGTCAGAGCCAAGAATGGCTGGGTATTTTTCGAAAAAAAGTCCGGTGACTTGAATTTTCCAGTCAGCGGGGTTCAGTGCAGTGGCAATAATCTATACAATAAATGTCGGCTTTTGATACATGTGTGTGTTTTCTCAAGAACTGCAGTAAAATCCACCTTGACAAGAATCTCTCCGGGTCCAGGAGTTGGTTTTTCGACGAGGCCAAGTTCGAAAGAGCCGTGTTTCTTTGTTAAAAGTAAAGCTTTTTGTTGCGTCATTTGAAAAGGTAGTATAACTTGATCAGCGCTCGAAGTTGGAAAAGGTTTGGTGTTCGTCACATCTCATGGGAGAAGGATTGAGCTTTTATGCTTTCGAAGGACTATGTTCTGCAGAATTCAGAAGAACCTAAGAGCCAGCCAACAATGATAGATGCTGACGAACAGTGACTCAGGCCATTCCTTGAATTAGCGCCGCAGTATGCGGCAACTCCCTGCACTGACATGGATGGGACACGCTTATTTTAACAAATCAACATGTAGCAATTTTTTAGATTGACGATGTCCAGTTGGGGTGATTCACTAAGCCGGTAGAGTAAATGAATAGATGTATAGTCGGTACGATCACCCGGTTCCCCCTTCGGGGGAAATCCGAGGTAACCGTGCGCGGGACAAAATCCAGCGTGCCCATTGGATCCGTATTATACGCCGAAATAATCTACGATTACCTCCTCTTTTTTGTTCATGGTATGTATATTTTTTGTCACTTGAGATTTCGAATGAGCGACGAGACGCTGTGGTGTGAGTGATGAATAAGAACCGACGTGAGTTTTGAAGGTCAGGTCCAAGTCAATATCGCTTGGGTTAAGTTGAGGAAGTGGAAGTATAACTCCCGGGCCGTACTTTTATTGAGATTGTTCTTTATAATACAGATAAGAATTATAATTTTATTTCATTATCTGCCTTTTCTGACGTCTCATGAATGGACTTGGGTGTCAACGTTTAATTTAATTCGTATAGAAGACGAATCGATCGTCCGTTTGAGACGAACCCATAATAAAGTTCGATCTTGTCGAGTCAGGAGTACTGACGCTTGCACAAATGTGTTAGTGGTAACGGTGATTGAAGAAATAAGAAAAAACGCTAGATAAAAAGAAGTTAGACATGAGACTCGCTGAGAGAATAGAACGAAGAAACGAAAACTGGGCACAACAAATCATGGATAGCAAGCCAAAAATACTCTATATAGGAGGAGGAGCGTACCATAGCATTTAATAAACTCCAGAGTATTGTGAATATGTAAATAAAACATAATAACTCCCATTTCTATTCAGTTGCAGGATTGTTCTCTTACATGGATTTTTAAAATACTGTCATGTGGTTTTTAAAGAGAAGCTGAGCGCACTATCAGCTTAGAATGGGTTTTCAAAACTATATGCCAACAAATATTTCGTGTGCAATATTCTGGTAGCAGAGCAATTATCATACTATAATTCCGATCTCCGGGCATTGTGATGTCTAGGATCCCAGCTAATTTTTTTTTTAAAAAAAATTATGCATAATCAAGCCGACGACAGATGATTTCTCGTCAGAGCATTTCAGAATGTGCTAGAAAAGGTGTGTATACTTAGAATAAACCTCAAATACAAACATTTACATGATGTTACAAATTTTTGATTTATAATGTTGGCCTTATTTTATCTATGGCGTCTCCTGTGGCTTTGCAACGAGTTTGAGTGCAGAAACTTCGTTGTTTTGTAGTCGCTTCAGTCCATCGCGTATGCCAGTAAGACCGTTCGGAAGAACCTCCACCTTATTATTAGGCTAAAACAATGTATAGTTAGTACAATTAAGGCGTATTCAAGAATAAATCGCTTACCTTGAGCTTCTCAGTGGCTAAGTATTCAGTCAGATGAGCATACATGCTGATACCAAGTTTGCGCTGAGGAAATACGCTTCCAAATATATGGACAAATGTCTTCCCATCAGCTCCTTTCTCAATACCTGGAACTGGTGGAAGGACCAAAGCCAAGGAACCCCCTGGAGCAAGAATCTTCCACGCCGCCAGCTCTGTAGATTCGTCGGAGATGGCGTCATACACGATTTTAGGAGGGGTTGTAAAGATCTTAGCAGTTTCCGCGACTATATCGGCTTTACGATCGACAACGTGAGTTGCTCCTAGTGATTTGAGAAGATCCGTGTTGTGAAGAGAGGCAGTTGTAACGATGGGGTTAAATCCAGATAGTCTTGCAAGTTGAATGACTGGTGGATATAAAATGAGTTTTCAATGTGTTATAGGATAAATGAACCTTACCGTATTGTCCTACGGACGAAGATCCTCCGAAGATCAGGACACCTTGATCTTTGTACTTGCCTTCACCACCTTCCCATGGAGGTGTCAAGCCCAAACCAACATTTGTTTCAAGAGGACCATAAAAGCCAGTAGCAGCAGCACCCAGACCAACTGGGATAGTTGATGCCTCTTCAAAGGAGATATTATCTGGGATCTGCGGGGAAGAGGATTAAAATTTGATTTAAAGGCAACTTGGCGCCGGGAAAAAGGGGAAACAAACCTTCGCTGCGATCTCAGCTGGAACAATGGTATATTGCTGGAATGTCCCGTTACGATTCAGAAAGTACCCTTGATGGAAGCTAAAAATGAAATATTCACGCGGGTCAACTTCTAATTAAGAACCACATTATAATAAAACACGGTATGGAAACTTACACCTTGTCTCCCACTTTGAATCTGGTGACGCCTTCACCAACCTCCTCGACAATACCGGCGGAATCGGAGCCCAGAATAGCTGGGTATTCTTCGGCGAAAAACCCGATGACTTGAACTTTCCAGTCAACGGGGTTCAGTGCGGTGGCAATAATCTACAATAAATGACGGCTTTTAATACGTGTATCTGATTTCTCAAAAACTACAAAATAAATCACCTTGACAAGAATCTCTCCGGGACCAGGAGTTGGTTTTTCGACGAGGCCAAGTTCGAAAGAGCCGTGTTTCTTTGTTAAAAGTAAAGCTTTTTGTTGCGTCATTTGAAAATGTAGTATAACTTGATAGGTGCTCGAGGTTGGAAAAGGAGGTTTGGTGTTTGTTACATCTCATGGGAGAAGGATTGAGCCTTTTATGCTTTTGAGGGACTATTGAAGTTCTACGGAATTCATTAGGTAAGAAACTGGTTCTAATGAAGAAGTCGAGAGCCAACCAACACAATCATCCTAATGATAGATACTGAGAAAAGTGACGCCATTCCTTGAATGAATAGCTGAGACAAAAAGGTCCGGTGGATTGATAAGCAAATTTCATTCATGACTCTTTGTTTTGAAATGCTGATTTGATTTCCATTGTCAGACCATACAGCTCATGATCTAATTGACAATATGTTGTTAAAATGATTCATAGTATATGAAGTCTTGGGAAGCCTTACAGACACTTTTGTGCGCCATTCGTTCGAATAAAACATCCGATTGCTAATGGAGGAATTGAGTCGATCCAAATCGTTGACATCAAGCCAAAGGCACAACGAGTGCCTACGTTATTGTGGAAGAAGGCTGAGTAACCAGTGAATGAGTCATTCGGAACAGAAATCCCACCAATAGGTTTAGAAGTTAATAGCAATCAGCAATATCTTTAATTACCAAGGATGTGTTCATTAAGAGATATCAATCCGGAACAAGCTCTATTAACACTTGCCACGTCAACAAAACTATGTGGTCAATGCACACGAGTTGCCATTCTCTCCCCAAAAACCCACGTAATGCGACAGGAACAAATGTTGGTAAGATTTGTTAGATAGGTGCGTAATCTTGTGTCTCTTCTCTGTTGCTGTTCTCCTCAACTGAGTGTTGACTGAGTGCACGAGAACTCCCGGGTCTACGTCACGGTAATGGGCCGGAAATCCTTGCTCTTGAAGTTGCATCGCCTTGGGGGGTAAATGAGTCCAGGAATAACGATGATATTCAAAACTTTTCAAACTTGCACTCTTCTACTCATAGATTCCGAGCTCTTCAAATTTGTGTCAGCTGTATCATCATAGACCGTAGCCGAAGTCCGAACACAAATCGGACACTGTCGAGACGAGTCACGACAAGCGCCGTGCTTTCGGTACTACCTACCAGCAAAGTCACTATCAAGCCGAGAAATGCAACGAGGTGGCAAAAAGAACGACACGACAGCGGGAAAAGCCTTAGTGCATAGGGCTAGGCCCTCCGAGACTTACAGGAATTACACACACACACACACCAGCAAAGGTCACTCAAGTGTAAATTCGCCATATCACCTGTCAGATTGCAATCAGGAAAGCCGCCAAATCGCGAGAAAATCCATGCACAAAGATAACAAAGATCTACACGTGTTGTATTCGAAGTCATTCGGTTAATCCTTTTTAGGCCCAGACCCACTGGCAGAAGCATACTTGATCTCTCGTCGCTGTGGATATTCCCACTAAGTAGGCTAATGAGCACGGTTTTCAAATTCGTTCTAAGCGAGCTGATAACAATAAATACACCTCGTTCAATGGCACTGCGACAGCTAGATTAGGAGACTACGAACACCGTCTGAATCAATGTCTTTCTCGGGCTTTGACATCGTCCTTGCTTTCATAGGTCTTTCCGCATCTCTCTACTTATATTATACGAAGGCAATCAGAGTACGCGTTCCAAAGGGTTCGTATAAAAATCGCAATTACCATTTCTTCATTGCGAATCACAAATACACCACTCCTTTGTGCAGGACTCCAGCTACCACCAGGTCCTCCTAGGCACCCCATATGGGGCAATTTGAAAGATTTACCGTCCGGAACTTTGCAATACAGAGTTTACGAGAAGTGGGCCAAGAAATATGGTGCGACATGTTTCTTGTCCTACTTTTTTTCTTTCTTCATTCATTTCTTTTCATTCAAGGCGACCTTGTCTATTTCAATATCCTGGGTCAATCAATGCTGCTCATCAGCTCGGCGGAAATTCAACGTGAATTATTTGTCAAGCGAAGTCTCATATATTCAGACAGGCAAAAAACTACAATGATGCATGACTTGTAAAATGACGTTTTGATAGAAGCTGGAAAAGAAAACCCGAATGACTTCTTGTATTACAGGACAGACTTTGGAAACGCTACCTTGATCACGATGAACTATGGTGAACAGTGGAACCGACATCGCGCGATTATACATGATTTGATTTCCCCAAAGAGAGTTCTTCAATATCGACCATTATTGGAAACCACCGCTAGGTCCTTGGAAACTTTATGCTTCACCTTGTCACCCCTTTTCACCTTGGCCTTACAGATCCTTCGCACGACGTCTCGTCGCTGAGCGGGTAACTGACTTGAGCCTAACTCGAGACGTATTTGGGAAATTCATTATGCAGGTTTTCGGATTTTAAATTGATCTTTATACCTTCAGTAACATGGCTGATAACCTTCCAGTTTGTCTACGGTATTGACACGCTACCTGAAAACGACCCATATGTAAAGCTCGCAGAGCGTACCGTGCACGCTATCACCGGGGTGCTCGTTCCTGGGGCGTACATGGTTGATACTCTCCCAATCAGTAAGTGTTAGCTGGGTCTATTGTTGAGATATTGTCCGCTAATGATCGTGAACAAAAGTGAAATATCTCCCATCGTGGCTTCCCGGCTTGAAATTTCCCCAGGCAGCAGAGGAATTAAACAAAAACTTTCGCGCCATGCTGAATCTCCCTTATGAATATACCAAGACGGCTTACGTAGGTATTCCAGTTCTATTTAATTCAGTTTTTCATTAAAGCCTTTTAGAAACAAGGGAATTTCAGCCCTTCCTTTGTATCCGACTATCTCGAGGATCTTGCCAACAATCCCAATTCTCCCGAAGACGCTGAGGATGTAATTCGTAAAATAGCCGTTACACTCTATATTGCAGGAATAGATACGGCAAGTGAAGTATTCTATAAAAGTTGATTTGACAACTAAGACAGAATTTTCCTTTAGATGGAGACCCAAATACGTTTGTTTGCTTTGGCAATGGCGCTGCACCCAGATATTCAGAGGAAAGCTCAAGAAGAATTGGATAGCGTGATAGGCAAAGATAATTTACCTACATTCGCCGATCTTCCTAACCTCCCTTATGTCAATGCGCTTGTTAATGAATCGCTGAGATGGCCAGTCATGGTTCCATTAGGGCTGCCACATCAATTGAAACAGGACGACGTTGTGAATGGGTACTTTATCCCTAAAGGAACTATTTGCATAGGAAATACTTGGCAAGTTGTCATGCAGTAATGTGCTAACGTGCTAGCAACTTCTGATCTTTGCTTGATTCAGGCTTCTTCTCCGCTCCCAGCAGGAGTACGGACCTGATACTCATAAATTCAGACCGGAGAGGTTTCTTGATGGAAGTGCAAAACTGAAACCAGATATTGCCTTTGGCTATGGAAGACGGTATGGCACATTCATTATGAATACGATACCGTTGATCCGTTCTTCATGTTTCCATTTTATTAGTATATGTCCCGGAAAGGCATTGGCAGAATCGCTACTGAATATCATGATTGCAACAATTCTACATGTTGCAAATATCTCCATGCTAGAAGACGAGCCTTTGGCTGATATCATTGAAAATCACGACTTTAGTCCTGGTGCCGTTGCGTAAGTAACCTGTTCGTTTTTTTTCATGCAACGATTAATATCTGATTTGTCTTTAATTTTTCCTTTAGACGTCCCCGAGATTTCAGACTTCGAATTGACGCACGACCAAGTGCCCAGAACCTCCTGGACCACTAATTTACCTCAGTGAATTTTATCGAAGTGCAAGTCTCTGTCGCTAGTCCCTAGTCCCTTTTAACTCGTACATTTTGTGTATTATAATGTGTTTAAATGAAACCGTCCTTTGTTTTATTAGCGGTGTTACTAATGCTACAGTCAGCATTATTGACAGTTCATTGACAGGATACCCAAATTCGCGTGGACTCAGGCTGGAAATAACCCGACTTCTAAGTTCTAAGTTCTTGTCAATTCTAAACTCACAACTGCAGCTTGTCAAGACATTGCCTCCTTGTTTATAAGCACAGTACATTAGGTCAAATTTATGATATCACGTCAGTGATCTGGGTTTTAATCCTGGAGGTGCACGTTCTGCCGTCTGGAAGTCGATTAAACCCAGATCATTGATGTTTTTCGACAGTGCTTACGACGTCTTTGTCTTTTGGTAATTACCGATACGTAACGCCTAAAGTATAATACATAAAAGGTTAGGTGTTGAGAAGTATGAGAAAGGGTTATGTTAATTGTATTGCACAGAATACTTTCATCGGAGCCTCACGCCTCAGTTACGGGAGCTTCTGACATTTCATATATACATGGAAGCGCGAATAATCGAAGCCTGCCAAGTCTCTGTAGCCCAATTTCCAGGACCCCTGATAGTACTAATAGAGGCCGAATACCAAAACCCCTAAATTCTGGTTTTCCAGCCCGAACTGTTTTTTGCGTTTTTGCCTCTTCCAGCCCAAAAAATCGTCCGGCATACCCAATTTTTGACCAAAAAAGCCTGAAAAATTGATTTCGGCCTCCCCCCCGAATTCACAAGCCCGAAATGCCGTTTTTGCTTCGTGAGCGCCGTTTGGCTCCCAAATTTCTTTAGTTTTCCAATGGTTATATACTAAAAAATGATTTAGTGCATCAATGTACCCATGAAATTCCAATTGCTTGGTATTGGCTGTCATTATTTGACATTACATTTCTGCTGCATGTGATACAAACAACATTTGGTTCAAGCATCTTCACCTTCACACCCCAAATCGAGCTCCGTAGGGTCCTTCGGAGGGTAAAGTGGGGTTTTACGGGCTTGTGCCGAACCTACGACGGCCCTTCCGAACCCTCAAGAACAATATCACGGTTACTGACTGAGTCTCAATTCGGAAAAGCGGCTTGGTATGAACCTATGACAGCCCTCACGATGTTCACACCATGGTAGTACGGCACTCAGACAGAGCATTTGCGGCCCGAAAATAAATCCGGCCTCACACCAACTCAGCCTCGCCAGCCCAAGTCAGCAGATTCGGCTAGGGTCGGAAAATTACCCAAAATGGGCCTTCGGAGCCCAAAAAATCTTCCGGCCTCAGCCCATTTTACCCCCCATTTTTGCCCGAAATGGTATTCGGCCTCTATTAGTACTATCAGGGGTCCTCAATTTCCCTGGAGATGAGGAAGATATAGATGTGTTTTGTGAAATAGCTGTTTACAGTTCATATTGCAGGAATAAATACGGTACATAAGTAATATATTCTATCTCAAAAGGTGATTTGACGATTGAGGCCGAATTTTTTAATTTGGGAACCCAAATTCGTTTGTTTGCTTTGGCAATGACATTGCAACCAGACATTCAGAAGAACAACGAAGAACATGAATTGGATCGCATGATCATAGGGACTCAATAAGTAAGAGAGGGTGTGACATGGGCGTGCGTCGAAGTGACATGTTCGATGTCAAGCTGGACTTCTACAATGTCCTTCACATGTCCGATTCCTATTCAAAAAACCGAGTGCTTCTCTGTGCTTCTAGCAGGCTAAAGCGATGACTTCTTGAAGTAGCCAAGTCGTGCATGATTATTCAAGTTAGAGTCTTTCGGTATATCAATCATGATGGTCAACGTGACACCGCCCAAGTCTCGGCTTGATTTTGGTTGTTTGAAATACTATATAAAAAAAACAACAGCAATTTATTCGGTTTGCTTTTAATCTTGAAAAAGCAAATTGACAAACATTTCAGACCCAACGAACCTCTTTCCAAGAATACCCCTCTCGTCCGTACAGCTGCTTTGTTCATGACGGCGGCAAAACCCCAGCCCTCTTCGAGCTTTTCTGTTGCTTCATTGGCCAATACCCTCAAGGTGTGTATTATGTCCATGATTTAAGCACACTGAATAACGTCCTCCTAAAAGCCTTTGAAAATATCCGGCAAAAAGATCAAAAAGGTGCGTTTTTCATCCAGTCTGCTTACGAGCTGGAACTGACTCGGATTTTGCGCATCAGTATTCGTGGTTACCTGATGTGCTACGCGTTCGGGGAACAGTTGAGTCAACATCGAACTCTGTCAATTGAGCAGAAATTGAACAACCATTAGGTTTTGACACGTATCATTGGCCCTGTTTCCACTGTCACTGTTTTTGCAACCATTATCGCCATATTGTATGACCGAGGCTATAATGTTACTTTAGCCAACTCTGTCACGCCGCTATTGGCCGTCGTTGTGGGTATCACCTTCATTCTGGTTAATACTGGCATCGATATGATATATCAATTCCTTCCAGGTTGGTTTAATATTAGTGTTCCGAAACACGTGCGTCATTTCTCGTCATGTCTGCAAATATATCTATCTCTCTTCCTAATATCTTTTTCCCAACAAAGCACCTCGTATGGCAGATATTCTGAAGGCTGTAGAGATTTTGGGGCTATGATGTCGACTGTAAGGGTCTACCTGAATCAGGTATCTTTTGTGATACTTATGTATCTTACCCTTCCCCAGATACGAAATCTCTCCCGACTTATATGGATTAATGTCAACGCGACCAGTCATGATTCAACCCTATCTCCACACGCGCTGAGAGAAGAAAAGATTAAAATCTTGAGCCTTTTGCTTGCATATGCCATTTCAGTCAAGCACCATCTTCGTGGGGAGAGCGGCACGGACTGGGAAGATTACCACGGCGTGTTGCCGAAAGAGTTCACTGCTTATCGGTCATTAGGATACAGAGAAACCAATGCTAATGAAGGATATTCCACTTCGCCGTCTTCTTTGACTCGAAGTGAAGGCGTTCGTTTCATGGAGGGCGGACATGGGGTAACACCTGGAGAAGCAACACCACTAATGACTGACTCACACCATACGGTAGATTTTCATCCGTATGGGGATGTTTTGTCTCTGCCGTTGCCCATGGTTATTGCACATGAGATAACGCGAATGCTGTACAGGTTCAGGACAGGCGGTTATTTAGAGGTCGTCGGTCCCGCAGGTGAGTCGGTATGGTTGGTCTGCTTTTTGGGATGTAATTATTTGTGAAGGAACGATTATGATGATGCAACTTTGCGCGTCTCTTTCCAGTCAGTTAACAGCGATGGAAAGAATCGCAAATACTCCGATTCCTCCTTTCTACGGTAAGCTTGTCGTGCTGAGTGCATTTTCAGTTGCTAACTTTATTCAAGGCGTACATTTGAAGCAATGTGTTACATTGTACTTGTTTGCACTTCCTTCTACTTTGGTTGCGGACCTTGGGTAAGCGTCCCTTCCAAACCAATGTGTGGAATACTAACTCGGGACAGGTGGCGAATGATACTGGTTGTTACTGTTGTTGCTATTACGTTGATGGGTATTGAAGGCATCGCTGATGAGCTCGAGATGCCATTTGGTGAGTCCTATACGTCACGGAAAACAGTGCACTATTGATTGAGAAACCCAAACAACAGGCAAAGATGAATGTGATCTTCCTCTCGGTGCGTAATATTCCGCTTTGACGTTGCGACGATCCGAGACTGATTATTCATTGGATTTGACAGACCAATACTGCGCCGAGTTGAAGAACGAGATCGAGTAAGTTGAAAATTCTTTTGATGTTGGAAGATTGCTTATGAGATATGTCTTGTCAGATATGTGATTTCGAGATTACCGTCGGGAGAGGATCTGGGGTGATTAATTAATAGGCGAATTAGAGCGGGGGATTAATAAATATCCTTCGTAAATGCTGGCTAGAAAGGATTTGTCCATTATGCTTTGTTGGTTTTTTCAATATCACAATTTTCAAATTTGAAGAGCAGTTTAACTGATATCATTGAAAATTACAATTTTAGTCCCGGTGTCGTTGCGTAAATAACCCGTTTATTTCTTCGTGATATCTTTATTGCTTTTAATTTTTCTTTAGACGTCCCCGAAATTGTTGCGCGACTGAATAATTTACCTCAATGATTTTATGGAAACCCCTAATTCCTGGTAACCCGTACACTTTGTGTAATATATTGTATTCTTAGTGCACCCACCCTCAATAGCGTCATTAGCAAAGTTGGGAGTTACTAATGCAGTCAGGCAAATTTTGACAGCTCGGGATACCCTTCGCGTGCGCTGGGGTATCAGGGTTAGATTAATTGTATTGCACAGAACTCTTGCAGAACCTCAGCTGCGGTAGCTTCCGACATTTAATATATACATATCGGAAGCACGGTATTCGAAGCTTTAGTCAGTGTGGCGCAATTCCACTGTTGAAAATTCCGAAGGTTGATTCGTATAATAGCCATAGCCATTCACACCAGATTCACACTCTACATTGCAGGAATAGATGCGGTAACTAATATATTCTATCTTAAAAGCCAAATTGACGACTCAGGTCCAATTGTTCCTCAGCCGGGAGACCCAACTTTGTTTGTTCGCCCTTGAAATAATGGCACTACACGGTACCTGCACGTGTCTACACCCAGATATTCAAATTCAGAGGAAAGCTCAAGAAGTATTGATTAACGTGATAGGGTCTAATAAATAACATGTACAATGAACTTCTACGATATCCTTCACATGTCCGATTCTCATTCAAATTCAAGTGCTTCTAGTGAGTTCTCAAGCTAAAGCAACGGCATCTTGTGAATTCTGAACTCAGAGTCACGGCTGTCATCTCCGTATATGTCATAGAGTATGTGAATACCCATATGTACAGGCAAGAAACCTAGCACGAATGTATTGATACTTTAAAAAATATGAAAGTCGCGTATGATTCAAGCTGGAGTTGTTAACGTTTTAACAACGTTCAATGTCCAAGACGTCATGATCGATTGATCCATGTGACGTCGTCCGAGTCACAGCCGGACTGTACTGAATACTACTAACTTCCCCAGCCATATAAAAAAACGACAGCAATTGATTCGGTTTGTTTTTGGAAGAAGCAAATTGACGAAACGTCTTAGATCGTGACAAAACCTCTTTCCAAGAATACCTCTCTTCTCCATACAGTTGCTTTGTTCATGGCGGCAGGACCCCAACCTTCTTCGAGCTTCTCTGTTGCCTCATTGGCCAATACCCTCAAGGTGCGTACCATACCCTGTACCAGATGTAGCTAAGAGTAACGATTTCTTTCCTAGAAGCCTTTGAAAATATCCGGTAAAAAGATTAAAAAGGCGTGTTTTTCATCCAGTTAATGTCTTCTTACGAGCTGGAACTGACTCGGGCTTTGCGCATCAGTATTCATGGTTACCTGATGTGCTACGCGTTCGGGGAACAGTTGAGTCAACGTCGACGTCCTTAACGATTAATTGAGCAAAAGTTGACAACCACTAGGTTTTGACACGTATTATTGGCCCTGTTTTCACTGTCACTATTTTTGCAACCGCTATTGCCCTATTGTATGACCGAGGCTATAACGTTACTTTAGCCAACTCTGTCACGCCGCTATTGGCCGTCGTTGTGGGTATCTTTTCCTTTTTAATTAACACTGGAATCGATATATGATATAAATTCTTTCCAGGTTGGTTTAATATTGGTGTTCCGAAATTCGTACGTCATTTCGCGTCATGTACACAAATACATCTATCTCCTTTCCTAATTTCCTCTTTTCTCCAACAAAGCACCTCCTATGACAGATATTATGAAGGCCGTAAAGATTTTGGGGCTATGATGTCGACTGTAAGGGTCTACCTGAATCAGGAATCATTCGCGATGCATATCTCATTGTTCCTCCCCTCCCCAGATACGAAATCTCTCCCGACTTATATGGATTAATGTCAATTCGACCAACCCTGATTCAGCCCTATCTCCAAACGCGTTGAAGGAGGAGAAGATCAAAGCCTTGAGTCTCCTGCTTGCGTACGCTATTTCAGTCAAGCACCATCTTCGCGGAGAGAGCGGCACGGACTGGGAAGATTACCGCGGCGTGCTGCCGAAGGGGTTCATTGCTTATCGGGCATTAGGATACAGAGAAACCAATGCTAATGAAGGCTATTCCACTTCACCTTCTTCACTAACTCGAAGTGAAGGCGTCCGTTTCACGGAGGACGGACACGGTGTCACACCTGGAGAGGTTACACCACTATTGACTGACTCGCACCATACAATCGAGTTTCATCCATACGGGGATGTTTTGTCTCTGCCGTTGCCCGTAGTTATTGCACATGAAATAACGCGAATCCTGTACAAGTTCAGAAGAGGCGGCTACTTGGACGTCATCGGCCCCGCAGGTGAGTCGGTATGTCGTTCTTCTCTTTGCGATATTGATTATTTGTGGAAAGGAACGAATGCTATGATGCAGTTTTGCGCGTCTCTTTCCGACCAACTAACAGCGATGGAAAGAATCGCAAATACCCCGATTCCTTCTTTTTACGGTAAGCCCGGTCGTATGGAGTGCATCATTTCAGCCTTTGAAGTGTTAATTCAGGTGTGCATCTGAAGCAATGTGTTACTCTGTACCTGTTTGCACTTCCTTCTACTTTGGTAGCGGACCTTGGGTAAGAGTCTCTCCCGTCACGGTAAATGAATGTGTAGGATACTCACTCAGAACAGATGGAAAATGATACCGATCGTCACCGTTGTCGCTGTTACATTAATGGGTATTGAGGGCATTGCTGATGAGATTGAAATGCCGTTTGGTAAGTCCTACACGTCACGGGAGGAAGTGCACTATTGATTGAAAATCAAAACAACTTTAGGCAAAGATGAATGTGATCTTCCGCTCGGTACGTGATATTCCGCTTTCACATTGCGACGATCTGAGACTAATCATCAATCGGATTTGACAGACCAATACTGCGCCGAGTTGAAGAACGAAATCGAGTAAGTTGGAAATTGTTTCTCATGTTGGAAGCTTGCTTATGAGATATGTCTTTGTCAGATATGTGATATCGAGGTTACCGTCGGGAGAGGATTCGGAGTGATTAGCGAATCAAAGAGGAGGATGAATAATGCCTACAAAAAAAAGGCTGACTAAAAAGGATTTGTCCATTATGCACCATGCTTTGTTGGTTCCAACGTTCGACATTTTTACAGTTTTCAAACCGGGATTTTCATATATTTATGCATTCCGCATTGTTTGTCGTATCTTTTCAATTTTTGTCATAGCATTTTCAATTACACGTCATTTTACGATGCGCTTTTAGTCCTTGAAGTTTGATGACCTGGAATAGAACCGTATCCATGTGGGCAGCTACATCTGGTGCTTGTTATACAACGTAAGCTGCATCCAAAGTCACGTCCCGAAAGTCATTTTTTCATAGGTGCAATCGTCAACCTTAACATAACGAATTGGCTGAGATGAATCTACAACAAACAAACCTCTCAGGTGCACATTACACGACTGCAAAGAGACGAATACATTAAGCCTTCCATCACGTATCATCGTCCAAGTATTACTTTCGAACGACTTTCAGATAAGATCAGCAAATAATCTACACACGATTACTCATTAAGGATTGAAAACGAGCGTATAACAAATCATAATGTCTTATCTTATCAAGCAAAGATTTCATGAGATCTGATGTTTATTTTTTAGGGTTTATATCTTTAAAAAGAAAAGACCGGTTTCTCGCGGAAGCCGAGACCGAGACCGAAACCGAGACTTGCCGCACGTGCATTGACCTGGATTGACTAACAAAAGAAAAAAAAACACCGGTCTCTTAGAGAATACCTCTGTGGTCAGGTTCTTTTTTTTCATGTTTTTTTTTCATTCCGATTAACATGCCACGAGGCTTTAAGCTATCTGTTCTTTCATTCCTTTTTTACTCACAAAAAGTTTGTCCTTGGCAGAGGTTTTTGAGTTTAATACGGAGTTCCGAAATTTCTTGGCAGGTCTGTCGGTATGGACCTTGCAAGTACAAACCATGTTTATCGTCAGCATGTAGTGGAACACACCAGGGAGCACCCTACCCCCGGTCAATTTCCTGCGTTTCTATGGCACAAAACGGACAGACGGACGTCTAATTTACTTACCCTGCAGAATCCTGAGGACCGAGGCCCGAAGTGAGATATACATGCATGCACATAAATATGTATGATCGATGGCCGAAGAACCACGAGTCTAAACTCGTGAAGCTGAACACCGATGCCATGCTGCGAGATGGGAGCTTTTGCAGGGTTTTTGTGATGTTAACATAGAGCACCGTGCGCGCGTTACTTATAATGCACGGTCGTAAAATTAAGGAATTGAATTTGTACTTGAAGGTGGTGCCGTTATCAAACGTTTCTTTACAAATCGCGTTACCAGTACTCAAGAGTTTACTTGAAAGGTTTCCCGAACGTTCCGAATCTGATGGTGCGCGTTACGTTCTCGGAACTTCTATATAGTTTGATATCTTGAAATCAAAGCGTCAAGATAAAGCCCCCCGTATAGAACGGAGAAAACAGATTACATTCATCTCCTCTCTCCAAAATTCGCGAAGGACGTCGACTGCGAAGAAGCTTGGCGGTAAAAAAAATTAGAACCGTTTAATCAACCAAAGCACCGCCACTGGCAGTCGTTTATTTTATCAATTGTTAATCATCGATGCGTGGTTGGGTTCGCGGTTGATTGAATTAAGCTAAACGATCAGCTCCAATAATGGATACTCTTCTATAACTTGGAGTAGCTTTACTGATAAGACCGTCGCTGGAGATTTCTCGAGTCCGACCGGTTCTTTGTTTCTTCATATCAATTTATGAAATCTTTAACAAGTTTGGGAGTACGCGGCGATCTCCCATATACATATTACATTATAACGATTAACACGTCGCCTTTTTCGAATTCAAGAAGTACGGACGCTCGCTTACCACTGGCAGGAATCGTCGCAGTGAGGTGCAATCTCAGTAGTACCAGGACTCCCCCTACCGAGTCCCTACTATGACCCCCGACAATCATACGGAGGTTAGGATCTTTCTGCCGAGTTCCGAACATGCGCTCAGGCTATCAAGCTAGTATATCACGACGAGTGGACAAGGTTCGCGCAGCATTCCCATAGTTCGGATTCTTCGAATCTCGTCGAAACTTAATCTTATCTTTCTGCTGTATCCGGGTCAACTTAAACTTAAAACACTTGATTCTTACTTGAATCGACCAAATGTTGCTAAATCACGAAAGAAGTGGATTTTATATATAAAGTTTATTACTAGAACGGGTGGCGTATAGTAATCATGATTATTTATGTATGTAGTCAAAGGCAACTGATATGGGTATTTTGATTATCCTTTTGGACAGTATGTGATTCGGTTTCGAACGAAACGCATGAGAAAACTTCTTTCCCTGTAGCTCTAGGATGAAAACGTCTAATTTTGCAAAGACTTGATATTTATGTACATACTGTATATACGTATACGTGAGATGATCATGGAGATGGCTCGGGGAACGGCGACACTGGCAGATATATGCCGTGACAACATATGGGCTATGTTGAGCTGCTCGATTAATAAGGCAATCTTGAGATGAGTCCGGGCTCCAGTAGGCACCAGTGGGGATTTTGTAAATTACTGTTTATCCTTTCTCTACTCACGTCATGACCAGCCCGATTGTCGCTCAAAGCTCACTGGTCGCGTAGAGACTGATTGCCCGAAGAACTTCGTCGACAGAATATTATGAAACACCAAATGGAAGCGGATTATCAGATAAAAAAGAGGAAGGCGAAGAAGATCTTTCTGGAATTCTTGATTTAGTTCTTCTACGCGTGTGTGTGTAGTATTGAAGAACCACGGGGACGGGATGGAAAAGGGAATTTGGGAATGAGAAGACGAGGGAGTATCTCCCCATTGGGTCAGCCACTGCGTTAGTGGTAGCGTGTATGGTCATGACACTAAATTTGATGACGAATTGAAAACGAAAAGGTTTCGTCTGTTGACGTAAGTTTGTTAACAACTTGGCTTCCAGGTTGCCAGCTGAGGCCCTTGTGAGTGTTGTCAATTAAGCTGACAGCGAAGTAAAAACAAAACCACGAGATGAAAACCAATAAATTGGTATTTGGTTTGTTATGTGTTTTTATCATCTGACCATGTCATCGGCTTAGAATTTGAAATTAAAAACGTAAGAATAATGAGAAAAGGAGCGAACGGAACCGCGATAATAGAGGGAATAGTTTATCCAGTGTCTGGCTCGTAGAATTGAAAATATACGTCATTATGGCTGTCTTTTGAGCGAGGTCGTCGGGCTGGGCTGACGTTGCGAGCTCGACTACGGGCCACATGTTTTCATTTTCGTTTGTTTTTTCACAATTTTACGCCGAAAAGAGATGAAATTAATATTTGATCGGATGATATTTTGGTCCGATAATACATACATAGATACATACATGTCGACGTACTGGCGACTTATTTTTTTTCGTAGAAATCGTTTTTTTTTTTTTGGAAAGACAGCCCTTTTTAGCAGCAGTATGGGGGTGGGGGCGGGGAGGGCCGATAAGAAATGCAAGACTGCAAGGATTTAATCAAAGGGAATTAGAAGCGATACGGTGGACGACGGGGGAAACGGGTGAAAGCTCCATTGTCGCGAAAAATAAGCAACGGTCAAAAGTTTTTGCTAAACCAGATCATCATACCAGACGAAGACCAGAGGTTGTTTTTGACCCTACCAAGTGGAAAGACGAAGAGGGAAGTCGATGCAGGGTTATCGTACGATCTCGGGATGATTTGGGAGTTGCATTGCGAGCTGAGAGAGATCAGGGGTAAGAATAGTAATTAGTAGATCTGTATAAATTACGGAAGGAAAATGCGAACTTGGCGCCTTGAGGCCTGCCTGAGGATTCGGAGGGGCGAGGCAATTCGAGATAGGTAAAGGTAAACTTGCTTTTTACTGGAATCCAAATAAGGAAAGGCTTGGAATTTCAAGATATCGCTAGCGAGTTGAGAAGCCAGGTGCACTGGTCCATTTATGTGTTTGCCTCCCTAATTGGGAAGTCTGGACTAGTATTATCAGTCCCTTCATTTTTGAACCTTGCTTCGTAGATTATTGAGGGTGCGTTCTTTTGCAATCTTGATATGTAACGAGACAAGATCCATAGTTTTTGCGGTTTAGGACCATACAAGGGATAATTAGAGGGTGTTGATGCAATGATTGGTGGAAACTATAATTTTGGTGAGTGTGTCTCGGAGAAGTGCCTGGAAGCGCAGATGAGAACAAAAGACGTGGAGAATAGGGTTAAATCCAGGATGCGGAGGAATTCGAGGGTGCGATGGAATTATTGTAGAACGTTCTCAATCAGGCTGCCAGAGATCGATTCGAGAGACTTCGATGCGAAGTGATACGAAGCAGAAGGGCCTGCTATTCCCGCGTCGAAAGATTCAGATTCAAAAGAACACGCACTTTTGGGGGTGCACGTTGCAGCTGCGAGGATAAATGTTGACAAGCATCACAAGTAAGACGGACAAAGAAGGGTATATTTCATCTTTTTCATTTACGCCAGCGTGTTGCGCGCGCTTTTTCCCGTTGTTGACGGATGAAAAGGGTGGCGAAAACGACCGAGTGTCCACGTTCTTCGGGAATTTGCGATCTGCTTCTTTCTCTTTCGGCTGTGTACTTGAGACATGATTTGGTAAAGGATGAGACAGTGCGACGATCTTATTTTTTTGAAATTTTCTCATTTACCATGCGATACGGTATAGGAGGATTGGCACAGACAATTATTATTATTTTTCAATTAGCAGTGCCAGGTTATTGTAGAGTCTGGCGCAGGAGGGAATTGTCCAGAGAGAACCGTGCCAACAAGGGACGGACGATGATGATTTCTAAAAACAGAAATAATGGGTGTATTTCCATAGGGTGTTGCTTATCAGAGAAGAGTGATGGAACACACACAATGAAATTATAGCGAGCTCTAGCGATATCTCGCTCTCTGAAGTGAAATCTGATCGAATGACAGTCGTATATTACTTACACAGGATGCCTGAATTCTGATCAAGGTGTATATAAGGGGACTCTATTCAGCGAACCCTGTCCAGGTTCGAAAGGAATATTAAAAAAAGAATGTCTAAATTATGTAACCAATCATTATTTATCTTATCTGCACGTAGACTGCTTCACGACACGGCGTTAAATGGCCAGCACACACAATATTGTTGTAGACGTCGATGGCACACTCTTCCTGTAAATGGCGGAAGGAACGACCAGCGTGGGTGTGTAATACGAAATGGAATAGAAGACGAAGGGGTTGGGGACAAAAAAAACATTTTACTTCCTAAAAAAGTGATCCGGAGTCGAGGGGAGGAGTGGGAACTTATTGAAGATCATAGATTCATAGATGACGTTTCTCATTCGTAGACTGGGATCTCTGTTCTTCCAGAGAATCCAGACGCAGGTGGATACCACTGGGGCATATCTCCCCAGAAGATTCTTTTGTCTTGCCTGTGGTGGTGCTCTAGGGTGCTTTCTGGTGCTGGTGTTGACTATAGACGTCCTCAATAGATATCTGGTATCTGACAACACAGATTGATAAGCTTTGTCCCGGCTTTGGTAAGGTCGGACGGAATTGAATTACTCACCTGCGATTTTGGTCCGAAACCCCTAAGCGCCGATAAAGCCTAGATTGTGGCTATGACGCCGAACATCACGAAAGGGAAAAAAAAATTTGTTTTTTTCGTACGGTCGATTCAAAAGAAAGGATATGTAAGCATCCCTCTCTCATTATTCCTCCTTCCTCCATCCTCTTCTCTTCCCCTTCCCCTTCCTCTTCCTTCCTCCTCCTTCTCCTTCTGCGCTCTCGTGCGTCCGTGCACTGCGTAACTTGTCTGCTCTAGTTTCCTCGAGGTTCGTGTGTCTTACTTGCTTGTTTTAAATGCGAACAGAAAATGTCTCATAAGGAATTGCTACAGACTATGACCACCGTTACCGCCACTGCCCAGCACGACAATGGAGCAAGCCGTCCTTTTGCATTTCTCCCCAAACGACGACGTTCTAAATCGCATCCGCATACTACTACCCATCACGAAGACGCATATGAACCGATAAACGATATTGATGATGACACCGCAACCATACACCCAGACGATAACGCGTCTACGTCCACCCAGGCGATTCCCCAAAAACACATATTCCCGACGACGACGGCTCCACAATCAAAGTCAGCATTAAAGCAGTCGATGCACATTGATATCCCCCAGATTCCTTTGTCATCCTCCTCGTCATCCGCCAATCCTACCCCGATACCAACTTTTATTCGCAAAAAATCCGGTGAACTCGTAAAGCCGTCTCTCAAATCCACTTCTTCTTTCGCCCCTTCACCTCCGTCTCCTTCTGCACCAGCGAGACCTCGAACCACATCAGCTCCCGCAACACCATCCGCCTCCAAGTCCGTTCATTTCGATTCCCAACTCGAACATGTCAAGCTCTTTTTAGCAGGTCAAAAGCCTCTTGCAGTCAGTAGGGAAGGCAGCCCCGTAGACATGGATACCACCAGCGCGAGTGAAGCCGAACCCGATTCATTCGGTATATCCTCATATCCCTTCCCGAGCTCTAGGCCCAAACCCAGATTCGGTTCATTCGCTACCTCCACCGCCAATTCTGGTCCGTCATCTACCTCCCGCCCTCAAACGCGTATGAAACTCAAATTAATTCAAATATACACTCCGTCACCTCCTCCGAATCCCGCCGTCCAACCATGGAATTTCGATGTTCGTCTCGAATCTGTTCGGTTGTCAAACCCGGATCTTCAAGCTACTCCTTCCGATAACACACAAGACGCGTTTCCAAGTTTGTTCGGTACTATTCTAGTCCATAACAAGGCCTTTTCCAAAACGGTTTTCTTCCGGTACACGTTGGATGACTGGAATACCGTATCAGAGGTCTCATGCAAGCACGTGCATACCCTCCCTGGAGGTCTATACGACCGGTTTGAGTATCGCGTCAAGTTGATTGGTCTGTCAAATGTCCGAGTGGAGGGTGGTGGCGGTGAGAGGGCGCCAAATGTTCCATTCAAGCCAGGCACTAATACTAATTCCGTATTTGGATCAGCTGTATTGGCATCTAGTGCGTCTGCGTCTTCTTCCCGACGACCTTATCGTATGGAGTTTTGCGTCAGATATAATGTACCTGGTATGGGTGAATGGTGGGATAGCAATGAGGGTAGGAATTATGTTGTCGAGTTTGAATGGGAATCGGTGTCGGTATCTCCTCCACTATCATCGGCTCTTCTTCCGATTCAACAATTACAACAACAACAACAATCATCTGGTGCAACCAAGATCGTATCGCCCCGGCCGCAGAGCTTTACACCAAACACGGGGGCGTCTCCCCTGCTCCAGCGTCTGGCTCGTCACTCTCTTCCTTTCGCGGCTTCGTCGGGAACAGCCTCGCCCGGTCATATTTCGCCTCCTCCGTATACCGGACCTGGTTCTGCGTCCATGTTAGATCAGCGCCCTCCGATGCCGTCGCCTTCGTTCCCGCCGTCTTTCCCTCCTTCCTCTTCATCTTCTTATGGGCACAATACGGACTATTTTAGCAGTAATAGGCCACAGGCGATGCATATTCCTTTGCGCAGTCGGTATGATTTTGGTGTTAGTTTGAGGGAGGGAGCGAAGATCATGGGTCCGGCTGTGATGTCCCCTCCTGCACTACCTTCGTCTTCGTCAAATGCTACTGTTACTTCTCCGACGGCAGGCTCTGGTTTTCGTTCCGAGGGGATTTCGTTCCCGACTGCGAATCGGATTATGTCTCCTACGCCTGTTCATGGGCAGTTTAGACATGCGCTTGCGACTCCTGGAAAGAAGCTTCCTAGTCCGCCTCGGTCTCAAGCTGTCGAATTGCCGAAGGACAAAGAAGATAGTTCGTCTCCTGCTCCTGTGTCAAATTCGACTGTTGTTCTTCCCGCCGGTTCTGATGCCTCTTCTCATACGTCTTATGCTACACCGCTATCTCCTGGAGGACGTCGACACGTCCGTTCGTGGCTTAAAACTTCAATGTCGGATGAACAGGTCTCAGGCAGCGGTAGTGCTAGTGATAATCCGAGTCGTGAGGGGCCTTGGGGAAAAGTTAATGTGCGCAAGACTATGTCTTCACCTGCTGGATTTGCTCCGGAAGAAAGTGTTTCGCCTCCTCCACATGCCGGACCTTCTTCTCCTCATGAGCATGAGCATGAACAACAACAACAGCGACATCATGTTGATGGGGTCCTCGATGATGATGACGAGTCTGAAGAAGATGGAATTTGGTTCGGTCGACGGAGCAATAGTAGTGATAATCTCGCTGCTGCTGGTGACGATGACGACAATGAAACTGAACAGTCGGAATATGATGTTGTGACGAATGCGATGCGATCTGCTGTTTCGCGTGTATCTCCTTTGACGCGGTTTCAAGATTTGGACGTCGTTTTAGAAGGCGAAGAAGCGGGGCGAAATGGTGGTGAGGATGAAGATGAGGATATGGAAATGGATGATTCGTCGTCGTCGTCGCATTCTTCGTCGTCTGTTAGTAGTCCGACCGGTTCGCTCACGGATTTGAAAGAACAAAACCAAATAACAAAACCTGGTGTTGTGCTTCCACCTTCTCCGACGACGACAATGTCATCTTCAGCGATGTGGTCTTTATCATCAGGAGACTCCTCGTCCTCTACTTCGTCGTCTGGTGTATCATTCACACCCCGCGTCTCAACGCCCTCGTCTTCTTCATTCCAATCTCAATTCGAAACTCGGACTTTGCCGCTGTTTAATGTCAAACTCGCTCGAGCCGTGTTAAGCGGTACACCGAGAAGCGCTTCGCCCTCGTTGGTTGATAATGGACCTGGGAATATCGATATGATGATGATGATGATGCCACCATCGTCTTCGCCGCCGTTGTCGTCCCTTAAGAAGAAGACTGCTGTTGATGCTGATGCTGCTGCTGAGATGTTACCGCCTCCTGTTTTGATGTCGTCCCCTTCTTCGGAAGGATCTGTTACGCCTAAAGGGGAGATGCTCAGTCCGCTTGAGCTTGTTGGACCTTCTTCGTCTGTGTCTGATGATGCTGCTGCTGGTGGGGCTAATTCGAAGGGTGGTATTAACTTGAATTCATCGTCTTATTATTCGTTGTTGAATCAGTGGGTTGTTGTTTTTTTTTATTGTTCGAGGATGCTAATGTTAATGAATATTTTAGGTTTTGCTTTTTTACTGGTTCGCCGAAGAATCAGCAGCCGCCGAAACAGAATACAGTTGCGGCTTCTACGGGTGCTACTGGTACTACTGCTGCTGCTGGTCCTGGCGCTGAACGAACTCGAGAACAGAGTCCACCGAGATTGGTTACATTCCCGAGTACTAACAAAACTTTGGAGAACGTTATCGGCGATCGTGCCAGTCGTAGTCTCACACCTGATGTACGACGTGGATTTAAAAATGCCGTGCTTGGACAACATCAAAGTCGTAGCAGTAGTGCCGACCCACCTTCTACTTCGTCTTCGTCCTCACCTTCATCTCCTCCACACGCGCATGTTAACCCCGGGTTCGGATTCAACTTCGGGTTCGGGTCAGATGGATTTGGACCTAACGATGCGTATCTTCACAATCACGGTCATCATAATCATCATCATCACCCTCATCATCATTCGGGGCTGCCGTATGGAATGTTGAAATCTTTGGGTCGGTCGTTTAGTGATCCTACAGAGACGTTTCCTGTTCGATCGTCGTATGGCGAGCAAGTGAGCGGGGGGGTTAGTTGAAAAAAAAATGGAATGTCGCGCGATAAGATATACGATATACCGACGGTGTTTGTTTTTTCTTCTTCTCTTTACCCTCCCCTGCTCTTTCTACTTCTCCGCCTTGCGCTTGTACAAAATTCCATCTTCTTTTTTCTATTCTTGTTTATAAATTCTCAAAATTTTCTTTTTTCAATTTTCTTTATTCCTCTTTTTCCTTCTCTTTATTACTTTTCGTGTACATTTCTTTTTTTCTTTTTTTTTTTGCGTAAAAATTGTGTGGTTTATGCTTAGCTTGTGTGTTCTGCTGTTGTTAGTGTTGTTGTCATCATCCTCACCCTCATCTATCCTCCCCTTCGCACTCGTCCTCTTTGGATTACCCCACATTCCCCAATTCCCCCAATTCCCAGTCCCGTTTTCCAACAATCTGTCTGCTTATGCATGCATAATTATTCCATCACGGGTTTTTTTCTCTTTATTTCCTTCTCGTTTCTCAATTCGACGGTTGTCCGATTATCGATGAAGTGTTTTCTCTCTCTCTATCTCTCCACACACACATTTGGCATCCTTCCTATCCTTGTAGCATCAACATCGCCTTCCCCCTCATTCCCCATATACATATACACCACCCCCAACCCTTCCTCCTCCTACACCCGACACATCCCTACACATACATATTTATTTCTCATCCATACACTCAATTCACTCATCCTGTCCTGTCCAAAAAATCCGCGCCCTTTTTACACTGGGATCTCTCTTATCTCGTTTCTTTGATCCTTTATCTCATTCTCTGTCTCCTTTCCCTCTCCGTCTCTCACTCCCCTTTTCTCTTCCTCTTCATAGCGATACACACACGCGTTAATCTACCCAAAGTAGCTATCAAAATACACAAAAGGTCGTTGTTTCATAGGATTCATTTTCTTTGCTGAGAACTTTCTTTCTTTCTTTTTTTTCTCGGCATGACAACAATCCTTTTGTTCCCTTTTTTTCCATCTGGTCGAATTCGAAATGGTCCTTGGTTACTGAGTTTACTTTTCACTTCAAGCCCGGCGGCGAACAACTTCCCTCGACGTTGCATGTGGCTGTGGCTGCTACATCCATTTTCCCGTCTACCTTCTCAAGAAAAAAATCTCGCACGATATATTAGGGTATATTACCCTGTTTTATATGCGCAGTTCCCAACCCACATGTCTCAGGCTGGGCGGTATCAGAGTTTGTTTTTAAGGAATGATGGGAAGGGCACAACATTGGTTTCTTTTATTATGTATCTTCTCGTATTGGTTCGGGACTCGGCATCTGGTGTTTTTTTTTCTCATTCCCATTACTTCTTCTGGATAAAAGGACATACCGGTGATTAGTCTATTTTGTGGAAGGTAAATTTCTTTGTATTAATAGCATTGATGTATGGGTTTTTTGACCTAACGGTTTTTTTTTTTGGTAGGATGTCAGCCATTTTAACCTTAAATCAGAAGTTTAGACCGCATGCATTGGGAATGGGCTCCATTGACAGGCAGTGCTAGTGAACTGCCGTCGGGTCGGGCTTCCGAACTTTTTGGCAAGATGTAGTTGCAAGCAGTGCGGCGTTTGTTCATATGGTATCGAAATTTCGAAATTATACGGCCCGGTCGAACGTTGGCTCCTCTTTGTTTTTGTCATTTTTAAATGGACTTTTTTTTTTTCGTTTTCATTTTCATTTTCGTTTTCGTTTACACTTTGCAATTATCTGATCACTCTACCATCATACTTTTCATATGCGTTCTCTTTCATTCGGACCTCGTATAGACTCAACTTTTATAGACAACTGGGGCTCTCTTCGTTAGACGGATTTTGTCAATATATGCATTTGATTGTGGTCATAGTTCATATCAATTGTTACTAATAATGCTAGTGCCATCTTGAGACGTTGGGTTGTGAGGATCTCACGATGATATATTTCTAATTGTTCACTGAGCGAGGCGCTCTCGGTGTTAATATAAATTGAATCTGCTAGTGGCACTAGCATGAACTGTCGGATTCTAGTTGGTGCCAGCTTATAGATGGTACATACTCCAGTGCCATCAACTTGACGGTCTTTCTGTTAGCTATGAAAAACCAGGAGTTTGTTCGGTCTGGTATGTGTAATCAAAATTGGCAGAAATCTTGATTAGATGACATCTTGGCTTGAAGTTACGCAAAGCTTTCGGAGGAAAAAGTTGCCGATCCCGACGTTGTGTCTAAAGGAGTTGTACAAAGGACTGAGGTGACTTGCGCCGCTCATTGCTCAAGCAGGTACAAAGCGGTTCAAAGTGAAGGTCGGGTGAGTCCTGAGAACAACTCAATTGTTCCAATCAGTCAGGTCCGCGTGCCTTGTTTCTTGAGATCGACACCTGGTATTAATAAACTCAAAGGTGTCCAGTGAGTCGTTGTTTTTGGAGATGCTCTGTTGTGTTTGTGCCTTTACTGCCACTTGTAACCGAGTGCCTGCACAAGAGTGTGCGAGGTACTTTAAATACATCTGGCACCGATGAGTTTGATGAGAACAAAAGCAGCCGTATCAAGCCGTGTTCAAGTTCAGTGCTTCTTCATACTGATAAGATAAGATCCAACCTCGAATGAGAGTACCTGAAACTACGGATTTAGATAATTTTCATTGCAGATGCCAATCATGTTCGACCTCATCAATACATAGTATGAAAAGGACAAAACTCAATGGCGGTCATATTTATGACAATACCATATACAGAAGTCTGTTCTACTATTCCGGCTTGAGCTTCAAGTTGCTGTCTACGGACGAGCCTGGCCTGCTCGGCCGCGGGCTATCACCACCGCGCGTTTTGATTGTAAATAAAACAGGTGAACGGGCCCATGAATTCTTCGAGCTTCTTCTGATTCGTGTCCTACTTTTCAAAAACAAAACTGTCGCCTTTTTTTTAACTTCTCTCACGGTTTGACAGATATTTTTGACAAGCATAATTCTTGTCACACAATTCTGATCCTTTTGGCACCAGGACGCCATGATGCTGAGCTCTCGGAGCGTCCTCGTCAATTTCTTTCTCGTCGCAGCTTTTGGAGATATCGGACTTGTCGGTGCTGCTCTTTCTTGTGAGAATTATGGCATTGTCAGTGGTTCGAGTTGCGCGTGTCCGGTTGGTTTTGGAGGTCCCACTTGTGATTTGCTCGGATGTGGTGGAACGATTTTTCAGGGCACCCAGCGCCCGCTCGCTCAGCCTCAAGGAAATACCCCTAGTAATTTCTCAAGTTGTGCCTGTGAAAATGGTTGGACTGGTGCTGGTTGTAATGGTAAGAAATTGTTTCCCGATCATCCAGGGTTTTTTGGTGTCACGGTATTAACTATTATCATCAAAGTTTGCACAACAGCAAATGCTTGTCAAGCTGCTCAATCCAGCCTCACTTCTATTGCTGGCAATCAGCAACTCCCCAATGTAACAAATACAGCTCAAAATTTGACCATGACGTGCAACACTCAACCTCGGGTTTTTGCTGCGAGCCAAATGAGCTGTGATGTTATTGTAAGTTCTCATTAATATTGTGATGCTTCATCTTTCATTATCCATTTTAATCATATTTGCATTCATAGAACCCCACTTTGCAAGCCGTCTTTCCCGAGAGAACAGATCTTAATATCATACGCACACTCAACCCATCACTTTCACCTGTTCCCGGCTCTACATCCTTCGGTCCCAACGGGAGTGTTTACGCGGAGTTGTTTTATCAGGGTGTCGAGCAGTTCTTCTGCAATGCCAATAATTGTACTCAGGATGTTAGCAGCGGCAGCAACTGGAAATGTCAGAACTTGCAGTGCACATGCATACCTAAAACAACCTTCTGCGGAGGTAATGCCGTACGTGTTTTTTCTTTCACTATTTATCTCTTTATAACAAGCGAGACTAAGATCTGAAAACCCAATTTAGAATTTAGATTTGACTCAGATTATCAACGGTCTGAATGGTGAACTCGACATTAACTGCGCCAACTCTACCGACGGTGCATGTTCCTTTGGACAATCTACTCTGAACGAGCTTTTCGGACAAAACGGACTTGGTCTTACAGGTTGCAAATTCGGCGAATGTGTCCAGCAATTCGCAATTGACTTCGCTTTGGGAACAAACTCGACCAGTTCGACGTCTGCTGGTAAAGAACTCAGCGGAGGAGTCATCGCTGGTCTAGCCGTCGTCGGTGCTCTCGTTTTTCTCGCCATATTTTTCCTCTTCTTGGGAAAGTTCTTCCAAATACGTGCAAGGAAGAATGGTCCCAAAACGGTCCATCAAGGTGGGATTGGCGTACGTTGGGAAAACGTCGGATACGTCGTTCCAATAAATTATGGCACATTCAGTCTGAAGAACAGAAGAAACCGTCGGAAAGATGTTGAGGGTGGTGCTAACAGTGATTATAAGACGATTCTTGACCCGAGCACGTCAAGCGGTAAAGTCAAACCTGGACATATGCTCGCTATTCTAGGTCCTAGTGGAGCAGGAAAAACGTCTCTCATTGATATTATCGCTGGAAAACGTAAATCTGGAAAAGTATCTGGAAAAGTAGAGTTTTTCGATAAAAATGGAAATGTCATTAAGAATCCTAGGATTGGTTTTGTCGATCAGGTTCGTGAACCTTTCAATGCAAGGACTGGTTGTGGCCCTCAGAACCTAAGCTCACATTTTTCACCATATATAGGCGGACACTCTTCCTCAACATTTGACACCGCGTGAATATCTGAGATTCGTAGCTGATCTACGTCTTCCCGAGTCTATCAGCAAGGCTATAAAAGAAGAACGTGTTACTCGGTAATACAAAGCTCCTTCCTTAGAACCCCGTGGTCTCTGAGAAATTAACCACTTTACTAGCGTCCTTACTCAACTGGGTTTGAGCAACATTGCAGATGTCCGGATTGGGAGTGGTGAGAGACGTGGGATCAGTGGTGGTGAGATGAGAAGGGTCAGTTTGGGATGTGAACTCGTGGCCGGGTGTGACGTGATTATATTGGATGAGCCTACGAGTGGTATGTCGTTCTATTATCGTCTATTTGAACTTTATATTTATGGTTGTGTAAAGGTCTTGATTCAGTATCGGCCGCGAAAGTTGCGAAAGTGTTGCAGTCTATCGCTTCTGACCCTGATAATCCAACCGCCGTCATAGCTTCAATTCACCAACCAAAGTAAGGATAATCAAAGAATCACGCTTGTCATCTTGAACTCATATGGATTTTGCAACAGCTCTAAACTCTACATGACGTTCACCCACACGCTTTTGCTATCCAAAGGTCAAACATTATACAGCGGGCCGGGACGACTTGAGCCTGTTCGAGCATTGACAGCCCATGGCGAAGAACCCTGTCCGGAAGGCTACAACATCGCAGATTGGCTTCTCGACATTGCAAGTGAAAGATCTGAAAATAGAACCACTGTTATCACTTCCGGTAGTGCGACTCATCTTGAGACCGGTTCTGAAGCTATTAGCCGGTTAAACAGACGCACAACAGGAGTATCTGGTGCTAGTGGTAGTGGCAGTGACGAAAGGCTTGTTGTGCCTGCTGCTGATGAGGAGAAGGTTGAAGTTGAAGGATCGAGGGCGAAACTCGAGAGAGATGATTCATCTCCTGATAGTCCTGCTATCCCGATTAAGTCTTTTGGATCTTCAACGTATGAAACGAGGAGTCAGTATGCGACGACCTATATGACGCAGTTTGAGGTGTTGGCGTGGAGAGAGTGGTTGAATTTAAAGAGGTTAGGATTTATGTTTCTCCTTTTTTATTGTTCGTAAAGTGTTCAGTGGTTTTTGAAAAAAAGGGATAAAACCCTGTTTTTTACGCATGTGGCTGTAGCATGTGTACTCGGAGTTTTCGTTGGTCAGTACTAACCCTCATAACCGGTTTGACTCATTTAGGAAATTGATACATTTCTTTGCTTTCTAAACAGGAGGGTTATATTTCCAGACGGGTATCACGATTGCAGGATTCCAAGCCCGTGTGGGGTGTCTTTTCTTCATCGTAAGTAATCTACTCTTTAGAAGCATCAATTCCTTGTTCTTGTCTGCTCATCACCGTCCTCGACACGCAAAGGGTGCACTTATTGCATTCACTACTATCTCTGCTTTATATAATCTCATCGAAATTCGACCTCTTTTCTTACGAGAACGAGCTGCTGGCTATTACAGGTTAGTATCAACATTTCAAGAATTCATTTATGGTTTTTTTTGACGGAATATACAACAGTCCTATTTCCTGGTTGCTCTCTCGTATTACGTTTGACATGATACCCTTGCGACTCTTACCAACCGTCATTCTATCAATCATGTGCGTCTTTCATATAACCAAGTTTTTTTGTCCCAATCATTCAAAACAATCAATCTAGTGTATATTGGATGGCCGGTTTATCTCACTCCGCCGCTCATTTCTTCAAGTTCTTGCTCATCGTCGTTCTCTACTCCATCGCTATGACATTATTCGTACGTCCTTAAACCGCCTGTTCGAAACTGCTTATCTTATTTCTGAAAATCTCCTCAGAATTTCTTACTTGCTTGTTTGCTCCGTAATGGTGGAATTGCTATTCTTATTAGTGCTCTTGTTGGACTTTATCAAGAGACATATGCTGGCTTTTTTGTTCATCTCGATTCGATTCCGCCTGTGCTACGATGGTTACAGTGGTTGTGTCCTCTCAAATACGCCTTGGAGGTGGGTTTATTTACATTATGTTGTAGAATCATCCGTTTGATCTACCACATAGGCTTTGAGTATCAATGAAGTCAATTCGGGTTTAATGATACAGGATACACTAGATGGCGTTCCCGTTGCGGTTTCAGCGACGCTGATTTTAAATCTGGTAAGAATCTTTCCAAGTGGATCTGTATTTCATGTGCTCATGTTTTGGTAGCTCTTTGGGTTCGGATCCAATAACTATTATCGAGATGTGCTTGTTCTATTCGCTTTCATTGCTGGCTTTGGTATTTTGGTCATCTTGACGGTTTGGTACAATGTTCGAGAACGTCGGTGAAAAGCGAAAGATTATTAGATTCAATAATATAATTTGTCACATACGCATGCATACTTCATAACAGGACGGACTCAACATTCTTAGTTTCGTAAAAGTCACTCGTTGTTTGTTTGTTTGGTTTTTTATTTACGTGACTAGAACTAAAAAATATACAATACAAAAGTTCACTGTCTTTTTTTCCCTACACACACACCGACTTAGCGACCCATGGGAGGAAATCCGGGCGGTGGCGGTGGTGGAGGTACCATACCTGGTGGCATCATGCCCATCGGTGGTGGTGGTGGAGGCGGCATCATACCTGAAGGTGGCATACCCGGTATCATACCAGGCTGAGGTGCAAATCCAGCAGGAGGCGCAGGTGGAGGTCCGGGCATGTATCCGGGTGCACCATTGTACACTGGCATATTCTGGGGAACCGGTGGTGGTGGCGGTGGTGGCATACCAGGAGCACCGGGAATTTGAGGTGGAATGATACCGGGTGCTGACACAGGTGGAACACCACCTCCTGGGCTCGGTGCAACAGCGGGAGGTTGTCCTTGTCCTTGTGGTTGCGCCAATACACCTGCGAATTGACCTTGATAACCAAAACCAGGGCGTGGATTCACGGGAAGAGCGTTGTTCTTTCTTGCTTGAGTGGCGAGCAGACGTTCGGCTGATGTACCGTGTCGTTCGCCTTTACCGTCTTTTTTGAAAGCGTATTGAACTGTGATAGCTTTGTTCATTAGGAATTGGTTGTTCATCGCGTCTACTGCTGCGTCGGAAGATTCGAAATCGGTGTAGGAGACGAAGCCGTAACCTTTGGATGCGCCTGTAGTTGGATCGCGAGCAATCTGCCGTTGTTTATTCAGTCAAAATAATAAGTTATCCGAGAGAGAATGATACGCACTTTTGCGGTCGTGGCCATAATACCAAATGCACTAAATGTATCATATAATAATCGCTCGTCGACATTTTCATCCAAATTACCAATGAATAGATTAGCCCCTACATCCAACTGCTTCTTATCTGACGAAGCCTAGATAAAACGAGATGTGTGAGAAAAAAACAATGAGTTATATTAGATGACAACCATGCCTTATTGACACGTATGGGTTTTCCCCATAGCTTGATCTGATTCATAATTTTACATGCATACTCTGCATCGTCCTCTGTTAGGAATTCGCAAAACCCATATCCTTGGTGAGACATCGACACCCGATCTTTGGGGAGATGAACATTGACTATTTTATCGTTATCGTTACTGTCACTTTAATTGACAACTGAAGATAATGCTCGAAACACGTACCGACTGGTCCAGCTTGGAGCATTAGCTCCCAAACGATTGCATCGCTAACGCGCTCATCAAGGTTGCCCTGTAAGTGAATATTAATCTTCAGTCCTTCTTTTTTATTGTTAAAACTTTCATACCAAATATACTGTCGCCTCTTGATTTCTGTCATCTGGTCCTCGAGACATTTTGTTAAATTCTTGCAAGAATAGGGACACGTGACGTGACTGAGTTTCAAAGTTCGGATCCGAACTCTCAATTCCCGTTCGGAATGACAGAAAAAGTTAGAAACCTACTAGAGTGTTAGCGTACTCAGGTAAATGCCACTATATTAGCTACAATATATCTTTCACGATGATACTGAACATTTTTTTCTCAAGTTCATTGACGGCATATTAAAGTCCGAGCGAATGTTCAGCAATAATTATGATTTTTTAGTCTTCATTTGAGCTGTCGAAAAGTACAAGAGATCAATTGGAACTCAAGACAAAAAAAAAATCTATTCATGCGTTTTATGAAGTGGATTACGCATTTATATCGCAGCTATATCTGTCGGTATAAAAAGGGACAATCAAATTAAAAAGTAATGCAATAAACTTCAAGGAAAAATAGTAGTACTGTGCGATGGCACTAGGACGGTCACTTACAATATGGAATAATAAGCAATAATACATATAGAACAAGGTCGTGTCAAATTTATTAAAAGAAGGCGCAACATCATTGAGGAACCACTCAAGTCGCTCAAGCTCCGTACCCGCATATATAACCCTTGGATTTCTCCATTCCGCCCACTTTGCCTCTTTGCCACCGTCTTCCCAGTCGAAACCAAGAAGTGAACTCACAGGGACAACCGTCAGACCGTGAGGAAGGAAATTCACAGAAAATATCTAACAAATACGGTTTTTGAGCACAACGTGCCAGCGGCCGGTGCCCGCTGTTTTCGTTCACGTGGATCGAGAAACGCTAACTTGGTTGGAATTCATTAGCCCGACATTTACCTGGTACGCAACAATTGGTGTTTGCTTTTTCAGGATCACTATGCTGACTTACTACTTCAACCCTACGAACTTCATCCCACTCCAACACCCACACCACCTCCGACACATTCACATTACACAGCATACCCGCTTGTACCAGCACAGCACACCCACCTCACACCCATCTTTTACCTCACCAACAGCCGCGGCACGACGGGATTACTAGTTCATGCTGCCGACGGCCGGTTGAACGGAGGAATCAAAACTCACCCATACTCATGCATGATGCATGACCCGGGAGAGTCACTGGTCACCACGCAAACACCAGAAAAGCATTTACACTTCGATAAATCATTCGGTTCCAGCTTTGCGGATTTACACTGACCAGCAAATTCGCTGAACATCGGCTCTGGCAGTGCTAATGGTACTGTATACTCCGTTGTATCCGTACGACCTCGGACTGTACCGTCCAAAAAATTCGCTACTTTGTTGCATCGCTTCAAATACAGGATTCCAGCTTTTTTCACTTCTTAAGGGGCGCGCGATTTTACTTGCTTTTGACTTGCTTATATGTACAAGTTTTCTCGTTGGCTGAGTAGATCTGTGGTAGTATCGTGATTGGTTGCTTTAGAGTAGGATGAAAGGAACAAGGGATTTGCAAAATAGTAGGCTTTGTTTTACGTACCAAGAAACGTTCATGTCAATTGAGACAAGTCTAATGTTCTGATTGGCTGAAGGGCACCGGATCTGGAAAGACCTCAGCCTGCATCTCGAATGATTTTGTGATTTATACTGTTCATTCAGCTCATACCTATAAGGTTCTTTTTCAAAGGATGAGGCATCCATAGGGATCAAGACCGTCTCCATAAACTGAGCTGGAAAGAGGGTGATTGACGTAATTCAATGCTGCCCTTACGGCCTCCTTTCAAACCGTCCACATAGTGACGAGTCATAACTCTGATGGTTTCCCTAAAAGCACAGATATGTAATACCAAACGATGAGACTGGTTGACATGAGAATTAGGGAATGACTGAGTTGATGGATTCTAGAATCGACGCAAGGACCAGTGCGACTATGTCACAACAGACCGTACCTGCCAGTGCCAGTGTACATACATACACTCTATGTCAGCACACCGCACATACTGACTGTGACCGAGATTTATAACCGTTTTGTATTTTATTTTTCGTGAGAATTCAAAATATAGATATAAGTTTGAAAAAAAAAGAAGAGACAAGATGTTTACAAAGGATTAGCTCAAGGTGAAAAGAGAAACAAAGTCAAATGGAGGAAGGGAAGCTTTGTATAACGTTCGATGTTATGTCACCAAACGCACCCAAAGATACTTGATTCTCTATATCTCACACGATAATTAAAAAAGAACTCTCCGATTGGATTGAAAAAATGATCATGAAAGAAAGTAAAGAGATAGAGATAGAGAACACAGAATAAGGGAACGGGACCAGATGCGGAAAAAGACGTCATGATGTGTGAGAGAGAAAGAGAGAGAAATCCTATATGAAATGAACTAGGATAAATGCTATCCATCCTCTCAAACAATTATACACCCCTTAGGTGATTTCTTCTTCTTCATAACAGGAGGTTCCAGCGCAGATACAATTGCCTGCGAAGGTGCAAAAACGTTATCAACCAGCCGCGTCGAGCATTAGAGCAATTCTAAAAAGAAGACTTTACCTCGTCGAACACGTTTTTTAACCCCCTTTGAGTAAGAGCAGAACATTCTACATATTTTACTGCGCCCAAATCGCGTGCTAGTCGATCGCCTTGCTCCGCCGTGATGGGTCGTTGTTTCTGTCGAAGGAGCTTCTCATTGACGCCGGGGTCATCCCGGAGGTCAACCTGTGTTCCAACAATCAAACACGGTACACCGGGGCAATGATGCTGCACTTCGGGCATCCATTTTTCTTTGACGTTTTCGAATGAGGCTGGTGATGTGACGCTGAAGCAAACCAAGAAAACGTCGGTTTGTGGGTATGATAGAGGACGTAATCGGTCGTAATCCTCTTGACCTGTGACGGTATTAGAAAAAGAGTAATGATTGTAACTACATGTTTTGAAGTTGACGTGCCTGCTGTGTCGAATAAGCCCAATGTATACGGATCTTCACCAATCATGACGGTGACGGCGTAGTTGTCGAAGACCTAGCGGGTGATTAAGTGAGAACGTGGCTAATGTGCTCGAGATGCTCCTTCATACCGTTGGAACGTATTCGCTTGGGAATTTATTTGTTGTATATGAGATAAGTAAGCATGTCTTAGAAGAGAAAGAGAGGAAGAGGAGATTTCAGCAGTGAACAGGATGACGTTTGATAGAGATGCACACGTACCTTGCCTACAGCACCATCGCCTACTACAACACATTTAATTGTTTGCATGATTTCTTTCTGGTTGGTGAATTGAATTATCAGAAGCCGTGTGACAAGATTGAGAGAAAGAGAGATATGGAGAGAAAAAGAAGAAGAATTGGCGGAGAGCGGTGATGTGATGCGAATCGACTCACGGGAATGTCAAGACAATTTAGACCGAGCGAATCTAGGGTGTTAAAAACGAGAAGAAGGAGATTAAAAGGCGATTGTCGATTGATGTTATAACGTAAATCGGATGGTAGAGCGTGGAGACGGTCGGTTTCTGAGCCTGAACATTATGAAAACGCATGGCGCAAGCCAGCGAGCGGGGACGACTCAGTTTTTTTTTGTATCTTAGAAACAAAAGGAAACAAAGTACGCACCTTAAGAGTCGTTTAAACGTTAAGAGAATTTAGATGAGTTTTAGAGGGTATGAGAGACGAGAATAGTTTATTATATAGCACTGGCACTGGCGATGGTTCCGAATCAAGTCCTAGCTGACTTCAAACCCCGCCAGCTATGCGTCCCGCCGTTATTGACTTGTAATGGTGGACCATTTATATACCGTCCATTCAGTTGCTGACTATTATTGTCCTCAGCTTCCTAACGTGCTTTTTGTTGCGTCTTCTTGAGTTCACTATTATATTCAGAATATGATTGTCTAATTATCATCGACACACATCCTATAGTGAAACTATTTTTGGATCCATCACCGGATTAAGCCTTGCAATGCAAGCATTTGTTCATTCAAAAGTAATTCTCAAAAATTGAGTGTCCAGAATAAGTTATCTGCATGGAAAGTTGTTCAAGTTGGACGTCGACTCAAGCTATTGAGGGGAGCTACAACAATTGTCCCAGGGGTTGTCAGGACAACCTGGAAGAACGAGCTCACAAATTAAAAATGATATCAAAATCTGTCCTTTTCTGTCTTTTTCCCTATGACATTGGACGACTATCTTCAAATCTGAAATCACGGCAAAAGATCCGGTCAAGTCTTGTATGAATAACGAGGCCCTGCCAATGAATCTGTGTTCACTGAAATGCGGCGTCGACTAACGTATCGAGGACATGCCGCGATCAATGTCAATCATATTTAATAATGAGGACTGATATCATTTGGTGGCATACGGGCATTGTCCGCGACAGCGTGTGTCCAAAGCGCTGATCATGATACCACGAAACGTTTCGTGCCTGGACTCCCAGGGTTGCTCGTCCGCTATCTTATCTCTATTCCCCCAAAGATGTCCACTTCGAAGAGCTCCATCGAATCTCGAGAACAGTTGAAAACAGGCATTGCAAAGGCCATGCTTGCTGCTGTACCGTTTGACGAAGAAAAGACTCGTGTAATGGATTACGCGTGTGGGACTGGTACGAGCCTATTCTGTCAATGGATGATGATATCGAGAAATCATTTGACCTTGGTTCTCAAGGTGCCATATCCCAATGACTCGCACCTTTTTGTAAACAATTAGTTGGGATTGACATCAGTTCTAAAGTTGTCGAAGAGTATAACCGAAAAGTCTCGGATCAGGGCATTCCCTCCGAAGGTAATCACAAGGCCCTTTCTGCAACTATTAATACTGACCCTGGACCATCGTCTCACTTCTCATAGAAATGATCGCAATATGTGCAGATCTCTCTCAAACCCCGGAAATACTGAATAACGAGTTATTCGACATCGTCATTGTGAGTAGTATTAGTACAAAGTATACTATTTCCCGTCACTTTGCCTTCGCTTTTATAAATATAGTGTTCCCAAGCATATCATCACTTCCCCTCGATAGATACAACAACAAAGCTACTCACATCATTTCTAAAACCGGGAGGACATCTCCTTGTCGCTGATTTACTCAAAAGCAACCACTCACATTTGTTTCATTCCCATAAACGGCACGACCATGATGCCGAACGAGCGAAGAGTGATTGCAAAGCACACGACCATCAGCACGGGGAAAAAGAGGCAGCTCTTCTCAGTCCAGTAATTCATCATGGTGGAATAACAGAAGAACAGACTATCGGGGCATTCCAAAGCGCAGGTTTAGTGGAAGTAGATTTTACTATAATTCATACCCTGCAAAAGGGGGACGATGAGATTGAAATATTCTTGGCAAAGGGCAAAAAAGTGTAAATAAACAAGTGTATAAATTATGAATAATGATAAAAAAGAAATAAGATATAATGATACATCACTTCAAAGATAGTTGTCCGCCAAACCGTTTCTTTACAATTACATCCATCCGTGCTTTTACGTCCCAAAACGCTTTCCACCACAACTCCCCAACGCTCGTTTTCCCGTGAAGCTGGTCTTGTTGACGATCATCACAAGGCCATCGACTCTGCAATAAAAACTTCCACCACTTCAACGCCAAAATTGCCTTCTCACTCCCAACATCACTCTCAACACATTTCACCAAAAATTTACCAAAATAATTAACATCCTTCTCTCTCGGTCCGTCTTCCTCAAAATTCTCTACCCATTGGCTTAAAACAGCCTGAACATCGTCTTTTTCATCAACTTTCAAATCCTCCAACGCCTTACTAGTATTGATTTCCTTTCCCCTTTTCTTCAAAACCGGAATTTCCACATGCTTCGCAACAACTTCTTGTCGACGTCCACGAACGGTTAAACGTGGGAGCCGTCTACTGTTATAATTTCGCCATTTGCTCAAAAGACGGGCCTGCTTCGCTTCGGCACTCATACTGGCTCGAAGCGCAATACCAGTCCCAACATTGGCCGCACGTAAACTCGTCAATTGCTCCCGCTGGATGTCCACCGGTAGCTGTTTAAACACGTCCGGATCCACTTCGAATAACTTCAACTCCTGAGTATTAACGTTCAATCCTTGATTTTTTATTGTAATGTTGCTATCCGCCGGTGCAGGTCGCTTTGCGAAAAGAGGGTGCATGGCTTTTACAAAAAGCGCGGACGGACGAGATCTGGGTGCTAACTGTTTGGTTATCCGGGAGACATCAGGTTTTGGCTTCTTCGACGGTCCACCAGCACCCGGGGCGGGACTTTTGCTAGGGTATCTTTGTATTGACTTTGTAGGTGACGGTGATTCGGATAATCTCGCATTTTGATGAAGTCGAGATGGTCCAGCAACCGGGTGCGTTGAATGACTCTGTTTTGCATATTCTTCCTCGATCTCCCGTCGAATATCATCGGGGAGTGCAGCTACGACTGTAGCATCCAACTGCGAGAGCGAGGGAAGCCAAGACGGGTGTGCAATTTGTTTGTCGTTGTCCAGGTCAGTTCTGGTGGTAGGAGAGTCAAAAGCTTGGGGTGAAGACGACTTTGTCATACTAAGGCGTGATACACTGGTAGCCTTCGTTGGTGTCTCGGCTTGTTTGAATTGTAAAACCGTCTGACCAGCAGCCGTTGGTTCTTCCAATTTCTGAACGTGAATGCCGACTCCTCTTAGTTCTTTCGGGTCCAAATGCATCGCTTTCAGCAGTCGTACGGAGTGATCCCCAATGACGATTTCATCTGCTGTAGCCTTTCCCCCTGGTCCTTCTAAAATTGATGATTTATTGATTGTCTCGCATATACCATGCCCAAGAAACTTCAAACCATAAAAGGAAAAAAATTAATTGCCGCTTTATATGAATATGAATATGAATAAATAAATTAATACTTTTGGAGCTTCTACCGGTGCATTGGGATCGCGAACCATTGTTTTCAAAGTGATGGATCGGCCGTACTTGTTTATCTTGCGCAGCCTTTCAGATACTTCCTTAGCGACATTCCGAACGAACGTGTCCGCCTCATCCTGGTTTGAAAACCGGATACCGTACTTGTCAATGAAAAAGTGAGCATGCAGATATTGAGAACATTTTTTTTCATCAAATCAAACCCTCACATTAATCTCGCACGACACCGATTTCCGAACACGATCCGATTCGAGTTTAGTATCGTCAATTCCTCGAATGGCATTCCATAACTTTTCGCCATTCTTTTTGCCCAGAACGCCACACAGCGCGTTTTTAGACTGTTTACTCAACTCGCCCAAGATCGTAGTATCAAATTTGGCCTTCAGTTTGCTCCGACTCGACCACCCAAAGCCTCTGATATCTTCTACATCCAATGGTGCTAATGTTTCAAGACTGTTCTCCAGTAAAATGTGGTGTGATCCCGCCGGTTTGGCAAGTCTGGTTGCGACTCGAGCTAGAAGGACGTTATGCGAAATTCCGATACTAACTGATTTACTTTATTAAGACCTTGATCCTTAAATTTTTGGGGATAAAAGCGTACTTTCGCAACCTGTGGTATCTTTTACTCTTTTCCGTATCGTTTCGGCTAGTTCCTTGGCAAAGTCTGGCTGGGGCTGGTTTGGATGTATCATTGAGGTTCGTCTAGCTTGATCGACCGTACTCGATACGTCAATAAGCGCTTCATCCACTGAAACAGCTTCGATGTCATCAGCGTATGACATGAGTATAATATAAAATTGGAGAGAGAGACGCTTATATCTTTAAAATTTGTCTCAGTGAAAATTCATCCGAGGAAGAACTATGTCATAAATTCACCGTTCGAATTCATACGGAATCGTTTGGATTTCCGGACAAAGTCTCCGTGCTTGGCCTAGACTAACCAAAGCTCAACTTGAATTTTAATTTTAATAAAGGAAAAATTTTCTAACCTCATGCCTCCTTTAATTCCAAACTTCCTGGCTTCATAACTTGAACTGGCTATCTCGCTGGTACTGGCTACTCCACCTTGACCAGTCTGGGAATGACAAACAACAACTGGCTTTCCCTTCAAGTGAGGGCGATCAATAAGGCCAGCAGCCACAAAAAACGAGTCGAAGTCGCAATGCATAATAGTCTGCTCTTCAATGGCCACATTTTTCCCTTTTCGCGTTGAAGGTGGTTTTCGAAAAGTTATACCGCTCATGCTAGTTCCCTCAGAGATAGAAAGGACATCGATAGCCTGCTGCCCTTCCTGGTTTTTTGCACCGTTTTCGACGGTTTCGGCGGCTTTCGCGACGAGCTCTTGTAGTTCGGCTTTCCAGGTTGATAAATGGTGTAAACGTGAGTTTTTGTAATAACCCTCGATAAAACCGGGCGCAATGGCTGTATTTTCGGCGCGCCATTTGGGGTCGTCCATTTTGCGGGATACAAAGCGGTTGGAGGTATGGAATGCGTATGATGGCATTCTAGAGGCCTCTTCGACGGTTGCTGGGTCAGTGCCATGTAAGGAACGGTCTACAGTGCGCGGTGGAGATAGTGAATCGGGTAAATGCCTTTCTTCGTTCATTTCGTTCATGGGAAAGTCGAATGTGGAAGATGTATCAAGCTGTTTATCAATGGTTGGTCGCTTGACAGATGTCTGAGAATTTCCAGCTTGTGATGATGTCTTCAAAGCAAGATTTTGCCAAGGTAGCAAAACACCCGAGCTAATGCTCTCTAGGAGCCATTCAGGTCGCACAACCTTCATGTTCTTGAATTCAAGTACTTTGGCGGGCGTGAGATTAGAGGCTATGATATGCGTGCTGTGGAACTATCAATAACAGTAGAAGCGATGTGGTCAATATAACACGTACACCATTTTCTTTCTGTCCAAATAAGGATGGAAAACGCCACCGTGTTGAATTATGAGTTTTCGTAATTCTTGCACAGATGGATTTGTCCTGCCATTAACCTATGCACATTATATGTTGGTATATACAAGGCTTAATTATAAGGGAAAAGGGAAACGCACGTGCAGAGATAATCCTTTGAACAGGTCGCTTCTCTTCTCTCCGTTTTCCAAAATCTCGTGGTTTTGCAGGCTGAGCTTTGCTCGTTTCCGGTGCATGTACTCCCCCCATCCATGAAACTTAGATGGCCCGTAAATGTCGTGGTTCTCCATATATTCATTCTCAGGACTACGAGGGCGTTTCAATGAACTATAATTGACACTGTTACTCTGTAGCGGTGACTTTGCTGGATCTTCCGGCTTGACGTTAGGGTGCGTTGTGGTGGCGTTGTCACTAGATGGGCCCGGGAGACTCATGTTTGCAAGCGTGTCTAGAAACTCCGGATCGTCTGTTCCAAAAAGATAAGAGAAAGATTGTGATTCAGAAACGTTCCGGAGGGCAGTTGATGATAAAACATCCTGAGTTTCCGTTGTTTCATTTGACCGCGTTGACAGGTTTTGCTGGTTTTCTGGCAATGGTGGCGTCCGGACCTGTCTAAGTGCCTCTAAAAAATCGGAATCTTCTTTTCCAAACAGATCCGAAGAACTCGTTGATGAATTGAGTCCACTCCTCATTATCGTTCGTCATGGGTGTATTTGAAGGGGTGTCATGAAGGGCGACGAAGCGAGGACCCGCCGGATCCGTTTCGGACCTTTAAAACTAGTTTGAACTTCAGGTTGCTTGGACATTCACACACATTTACCTTTGCCAAATTTCTGTGACTCTTTCTTCCCAGTCAATAATGTTGATACGAAGGCAAACGTTATGAAGCTGACGCTGAAATGCTTAAAGCAAGACACACGACATAGCGAAACGCAGCGATGGGTCAAATTTCAGCTAGTAAGGCTAATGTTCTTGCAACTTGAAAAGAAGAAAGAGGCGAGCTTTGAGTCAGTACATCAAGTTTACTGCTACAATTGCAGCGTTATTGATTTTCAGACTTGGTCAATTCTTAATCGAAGCCAATACAGAGACTATACTATTATTTCCTATCAAGAAGTTTGGGCATATGTTTTGAACAACGACCTCATCAAGCAAGAAAGTACTATATCTGTCTTTGGCGATTATAATACGAAATTACGAGGTCTATGCAGTACTACACCCGTCAGTCTTCGTGTTGTTCCAAAACCAAAGAAAACCATACAATTATAGATAAGTTATCAGCTGTTTACTCCAGGTCCTCCTACCTGGACCGGTGTCCTATTTGCACTAGCGAACGATACGGGTGTGGGTGTTGTAGTATCGCAAGGAGCGTCTTTGTAGGGTGCAGCGACGTCTGCACTAGAGAACTTGACAAGAATGAGAAGAATTCCGAATAAGAAAAGTGTTGGTTTCATTGAAGTCATTGTCTGTGACGTGGAATATTTCGGTTTTCGCTCAACTCTACTTAAAAGTTTCAAACGCTGCTATTTCAAAATGAAATATAGGAGGTTCCCACGTCTAACTCTATTCAATTTTATTGCATACAGGTTTTCCGTGCCCCCCGGTAGCGCTCACGAGTGCATGTTCAAATGACAGTGTTCATTCTCATTCTCCATTCCAGACCTTTCCTATTCAAGAAGACTCAAGTGCATTACATTTGATTTTCTGTTCCGGTTATACTAACGTTCTCTACCAGAGATTTGAGCATACTATTGCAATTGAAGTGGCAGCGTCAAAAACTTACACCACCGGCCATCGTTCAAGTAAAAGCCCCCCTGGATCACGCTTCGAGACGATGCCTCTTTCCACCGATTTCAACGTCAGTTACTTACAATTTGGCAATCAACAGGAAGGCGTACAGTAATTGAGGCAGTCATCGACCGTTCGGACCCGGTCCTCCTACTTGAATCGGTGTAGCAGCGACGCTAGCAGATGATTGGCTTGTCGTGGTATCACAAGGAGCATCATCGTAGGGTCCGACGATCGCTGCTTTCGAAGATATGGTGATAATGAGAAGAATTCCGAATAAGAGAAACACTGGTTTTGTTAGGAGAGTCATTTTTGACGCGAAACACCTTCATTGCTGTCTGCTTTTAAAACCTTCACGTCTATGTCTCTTGAATGGGAAATTAGAAGATTTCTCGCTTGTCCAATTCATTTGTCGGTATATTGGCTCTTCTATACTCCCGGTGACAGCACAGTACGTCTTGGACAGTTTCAAATGACAGCCAGTGGAGATTGCCATTCATATGGTAAATCCTCCTGTTCGGTCTCAAAGAATTAGTGACCAAATGATTTGCGACAGGTAGCATTTGAACTTGTCTCTACAAGATCTGAGCCGTCTCTTCCAAAAGGAGTCATTTGTCCCGCCCCCTTGATGAATTAGATCCGCCATTTATCATGGTGACCGTAGTGTAGGGGCCCAGATCTCTGCGGGCTGACATGTAGAGTTTCAATTTGGGGGCAGCTTGTAGCATCCTGTCCAGCTTTGTACTAACATTTCAAATATTGTTTCGATTAGGAACGCATTACTACATTCAGAACAATGGCACTATGGACGCGATTCAACTCCACGCTTCGAGATTGCGCGTTGCTTTCAACGATGAATATATCAATTTTGTTTTCTCATGAGATTGAAAACAACACCCACATTGGTTACTTCAGGACGGTCATAATACACTGTCAAATATTTGGTCCCCCGAAACCGATCTCTTGAGGATCAGCCCTAATGAGCAGTTGACTTGGCGCGGTATAGTCAGGAGCACGTTCATAAGGACCAGTGGCAGCTGCTTCAGAAGATTTGGAGAGCATGAATAGAAGTCCGAAGATAAGAAAGGTTGTTGATTTCGCGAGTAGATTCATTTATCACGTTCAAGTTGAGTATCTTAGTTGTCAACGAAACTTGCATTCTTATAAGCTTTCCACAGCTACAAATCGGGAACTTAGAGCTCTCACACGTCCAATCATACCCAAGTCTGCTGCATGCGGGTTCTTCGATAGTCGCGGTAGCTGTGCGTGTTGTTGACATTGGCAAGAACGAATGGTAGCGGATGGAAACATCTATTGAAACCCCTATGGTTGAACATGATTTTGCCGTTGGGCCAAAGGAATAATCGGCGAGCTATATTGTTACATTATTAGTTATATGAAGGGGTTCATTTGTTTTCTTTTTTCATAGATGTCTGGCACTAGCCTCATCTCACGGCTTTGACGGCCCCCAATTGGAAATGTGAATAGAACGTGGAGCATAATTAAATCACTACAAACGACGGCCGCACAGTTTAAATAAGTACTAGAAAGACTTCAAGAACTATTAACGTCAGCATTCCACTGGTTATTAAGGGCGGCCAAATACCAACTTACACCAATCAGTCATCTGGACTGATTGACAGGCCCCCCGTCAATTCGTCAACCATTTGAACCTCCAGGCCCTCCTATAATTGGATCTCCCGAAGGTCCCGCAGTGGAAGGATGAGATGGATAACCTTGTCGTACAGCAATTGTCGCCCCAAAGGACTGAGAGATAAGACAGAGGAGAATGCCAAGCAGAAGGAAAGCCCCATGGCCAGGTGATTTCGAGGGGGTCATTTGAGTGAAGGTGAAGATGTCTGTCTGAGCATCTTTGTCTAGGTATTTATATCGCATTTCGGTTCCTATTCTTGTTTGTTATCATTTGGACCCTGACAAAACGTTCAATGACCGTCAGAAAATTCTATAGTATGGAAGATGGGTGCCCACCAGCATCAGATCTTTGATGCAACACTGCTCACTAGCCAGACAAAATACAATAATAATTCACTCATCAGTAGCGCAGTTTTGATTGAAGCATTTCGTTTATTCCACTAGAAGCAGACCGAGCTTGGTAAAGGCGAACCGCAAAATAGCTTACTAAGCACACAACAACGAAAGCTGGTTCAATCCAATGCCACCAAAACGTCCTTCTGGCACTCAAGCGGATTCCGATTCTGACTCTGATGCCCCAGAAGCTGTTTCATTGTCCTCTTCCAAAAAGATCTCAGAAGCACAAGCGAAAACAATCAGACTTCACGAAAGCAGTCAGCAAATAAAGAAGAAGAATGAGAACCGAGAGAGGGATAGGCTCCTTAAAGAGGAAAAGGCGAAACGATTAGAAGCTGATGATAGCTCGAAGAAGCTGAAGAGTAAAGGGCATGCACGAATGACTGCGGTAGAGGAGAGAATGGAGCGTGCAATGAGACAAGCTGCCGAGGAAGACAGTGACGGTGAAGATGACGAGGTAGACCAAGGTACAGGCGACGATGACGAAGACGATAGCAATGACGATAGCGATGATGATGATGAGGGCATGGACGAGGATGATGAGGAAGTAGAGGAAGAATGGGGTGGGATCGCCAATGAAGACCAAGATCCAGATATTACAACAAAGCAACTCCCAGACCATATATTTGCTGCTGCCGCTAGTAAATTAACAATCAAACAGTCTGGCAAATCATCTGTAAACCGAACAAAGCTCGACAAGAAGAAGAAGAAAAGAAAGGAGAATCGAGCAAAGGAGCTGATCGTTGGGTACGTGTGTTTTTTTGCCAAGGTCTCATTATGCTGACCTTGTTATGATTTAAGTGACCGTGCTATAAAACTTCTTCCATCAGCATCTCCAGTAGGAGAAGGATACCAGTCTCAACATATAAACAAGTTCATGAAGACGCAGCTGCAGCTACGTAGCCAAGAGGTTACCGTTGCAACAACACCCTCACTTACGAAAAGGAGTGGCCCAGTCGGTAGACAGAAAATTCCTTCAAAGGGTGGATCGAAAGTCGGAGGTCGTGGGTCAAAGGATTGGCACAGAATACCGGGTATAATCCTCTTTCTTTATCTTGCAGTCCGTGTTTGCTGATTGTCTATAGTGCACCTGGGTGCTATGAGAAGATATAATGGCCCGGCGAATAAATTCGTACGAGATGCGGTGTCAATGTCAGACCCGAGGCCTTGAATCCTTTTGTCGTTACTATTTACTCTGCATCATTCTAGGAGGCGAATAACCAGCCGAAAAGTAATGTATAATATATCTAATCAAATACCAATCGACACATTCGGCTATTTGAAAGTTCATTTGTGCTACACAACTTCACGGTAAAACAAATAAATATAATACTAAGTGCACCACTACATGATTCCAGCGAATACAGTGAGCTCCCTCTTAATACGTGTACTGATATTAAATGAAACCCATTTATTCGAGGGACACATTGTGCTGTCTACAAGTAGAGTTGATGTCATCAAAAGTTCAAATCACACCAAGTCTAGCACTCACGGATTGGTGCCTCCTGGACCACCTACTCTAGCATTATTCACCTCACGAGGAAAAAGCCTAGTTGTAACCCTGGTGGTATATGCGTCCATGGATCTCGTGATGAGTGTGGGGTTTTCGAGAGGCATTGAGCGAACCAGAATCTGCATCCAGAAAAAGGATAAGAGCAAGGATAATTTCATTCTGAAGTAGTAAGCAGAAGGAAAGTGGCAATTAAACGATTCAAAGTATATGAGTGAGTCTAACGTTCTTGATCTTTCCAGTATAAATACCTCCATAGGCAGAGATAGCACCTCTCGTGAAGGGTGCACAAGGAGAGCAGTACATGTATGCCACACTTGATATCTCCGACCATTAAGGCAGTCACCAGGTCAATTATTTGGGCACTGCGACGCGGCTTCGTTCCTGTCTTTTGAGGTGTGCCTATGCTACTTTGTTTTGCAGTGATTTCTGTGGGAAAGTAGAAAAGCGGCCAATTTAAGTTCCTATTTAATCAAACATCTACAAAGCCGACTGGTGCATCGAATCATGCATTGTGATTTCGGAATCGGCGCGGAAAGCAGGCCGTACTTCCAAGCTGTCAGGATCCATTGGAACAAGAACAGTACTCGTACACATCGGAACTGATCTGGCTTGTCTTAACGAGCCGATACTGCTTAGTGCTTGGAAGCTCTAGCAGATTTATCCAGCCGACTCGGGATGATTCAACGTGCAGTTCAAATATGTATTAGGTCCTGCTGTATTTAACCATATCCAAGCATTGAAGTAAAATAGACTAAAACCCGCGGCATCACAACAGAAACAAGTGCGATAATCAAGAATATCAATAAATGACGCCAATAAATAAAAATACCTTGTAAGCCAACAGGCCCAAGGTTTATCGTTTCCTGTAAAGCCTTTTCTATGCTTTCAGCCATAGCTGGTAAGCCAAACATGGTAACAGCACGTTTACGCGCGCGTGCTCCCAGTGAAATCCTTTCTTTTTCCGACATTTTAAGAATATCCATAATAGCGCTAGCCCATGCATCTGGTTCTGGCGGCCTATTGATAATGTTTCAAAACTTCTCAAATGCAATGCCAGTGGAGACAGATCCAATCCACCCGGACGATGTATTTCAGTATACATCCATTTCATACCTCAGTCCACAACTTTGAAATACCTAAGGCGGCTAAATAAGGATCGGCATTTTAAGGATGTTCAGCCTGATCAAAAATTTATTTCTCAGCCAAGGTTTGTAGATGGTAATACCATCTACAGTTATGTTATGTAGTTACTGTCCTCAGGTACTTTTCCTAGTCACAGCGGCGCTAATACGACTACACCCTTTGTGCGTTACATCGTTGTGCCAGTACTGGGATTCCAACAGTTCCCATCGCGGGGTAGCCTTTTTATCTCCACCAGTAAATCGAGGCGAAATACGTCTGAGATTTATACAGTCAGATTCGAGCGATTTCTGGAATGCGAGATGAAAGAAAACCTTGCAGTTGCTTCATCGATCCTATCGATCCTTGCGATTCGGATTGCTGACTCGAAGAATATACACTTTGCACGCGGAAATGATTCGTGTGGGCTTGGATGGTAGGAGGTTTTGGCGATGGCAAGAACAAATTCAGCTGGTCAGGACTGGAGGAAAGCTGTAAAGTTGACAACATTTATTCTAAATAGTATAATCTCTTCAATCAATAACTTGACATACTATACTTGATGGATCTTCATCTTCGTCATCGTCATCGTTATCGTCACCTCCATCAACAATTTCTGTGCTCAGGGCCAGTTGTGGGCCAACCGCTGTAGCGCAGCGCTATCCACTGTCGTTGACATATCTGTACCATGCATTCTCCTTTTGTTGAGTGAGGGCATAGCGAAGAAGGAATTGAATGATAAGATCGTCAAGTGGACCCTGAATCATATGTATGTGGAATGAACAATGTGAGGGTTGTCAACTTGTTCGGAAGTCAGGATATGCAGGTGGAGGTAGGCCGCTGCCGACTCCTCGATAAATAGTCCAGAAAGATCCGACTTACGAACCCAGTTCTTCTTCTAGTATTAGTGACCCAAGCCCTAGCCATTCAGGAAATCGGTCTCTTAATAAGACCGAATAACCACCTCATCCACCAGACGACATAGGCGAAGTCGAGGTCGAGGTCGTTACAGGACAATGCTTATGTTTTCCAGGCTCAAAACTTGCTCAACAAAAAAGATGGCTACAGATAGTTCACAATGGTTTGGAAGAACCGGATATGTCCAGGATTGCGCAGGGATACCGCAGAGCCCCGAGATTGGGATAAACTAGAAGACCGCGTCACGGTCACTAGCACTTTATTAAATATGTATCACTTTATGAACACAAAGGCAACTACAATCTGAGGCCTGCTGTTCAATTAACATTGAATCAATTCTGGTCCCTCCTATCCTCCGAGTCATGGTGCATGGCGTGCGGTAGCTGCTGTGCATGTGATTTGGCAAGTTCTCCCGGCGCTGAGATGAGTCGGCTTGGAGAAGTGTAAGACTAAATTTTACGAAGCACTTGTTGAAGCTTGCAGTTGAGCTAAATTCCTCTTGGGTTTTGTTCCTCTTCAAGTGAGAAACCAGCCTCCTAGCAAGAGAATATAGCAATTAACGCACTGTCCTCCGTCGAGTTGGGCGCGGAAGGCAAGCCATACTTCAACAATATCAACATTCAGCCGCAATGAGAACGGTACACTTCGAAGCTGATCTGGCTTGTCGTAACAGGCCGGTAGTGATTGGTGCTTGGAACCCCAGCAAGCTTATATACAGTCCACTCAACATAGGCTCAACGTGCGGTGTTAAATATGTATTAGGCCGTAGTACTGTATTAAACATATCCGAGAATAGAAGTAAAATAGACTAATACCCGCGGCATCACAACAGAAACAAGTGCAATAATTAAGAATATCAATAAATGACGCCAATAAATAAAAATACCCTGTAAGCCAACAGGTCCAAGGTTTATCGTTTCCTGTAAAGCCTTTTCTATGCTTTCAGCCATAGCTGGTAAGCCAAACATGGTAACAGCACGTTTACGCGCTCGTTCTCCTAGTGATATTCTTTCTTTCTCCGACATGTTGAGAATATCCAAAATAGCGCTAGCCCATGCATCTGGATCTGGCGGCCTTAACCATCCCGTTCTTTCCTTTTCTTCGACGCCTTCCGCAATCATCGGATCCAGCACGCTCTCGACGGGACCGCCGCTATCGCACGCTAGTACAGGTAGTCCAGATAGCATGCCTTCTACTGGAATGATACCGAAGTGTTCGTTCATAGGGGTATATAGCAATGCGCAGGTATTTGGAGATTTTAATAAATAGTTTCGTTGAAGGCTGGAGAAGTTGAGCAGGAACACAACGTCTGGATCTTCATGTGCTGTGTTAGATGGATTTTGCAACGTTGGCTCAGAGTCTTTTATGGACTCAAGAGCCGAAGCTGGTGTAATGCGATATCCTAAATGATTTTCTTCACACGCGTTGACGAGAATCTTGAGAGTTTGTATGTTATCCTTCAGTCTGGGGTCAAAGCCGCCTGTGGGACGCGGTTCAGAGTCAAGCGACAATAAACAACTTGTAATAGCACGTACCAGCAAGAACCAGCCGCAGTTGTCTAAGTCGATCCGTTGTCCTTGAATTCTTATGAAGCTGCTTTGTTACCAAAGCAAAACCTTGAATCGCCAGAACCGCATTCTTCTTCTTCTCGAACCGATTTAACGACACTAGCGTTGGCCGAAACCTAGGTTTTGAGGAATGAGTTTATAGAACCGGTTTAGCCTGTGTTAGACTGCGCACGAATATACATCTCCGACTAGGGATCGACCTTCTGCTAGACTAGCTTTTTCTGACATTAGTGGTGCCGGCAAAGGTTCATCATATGCTTCGATATTGATTCCAGGATACACAACGCGTGATGCTTGTCGTAAACTGGGCATGTAGGTTCTGAAAACGCGAGCAGTAAACTTGGAATTGACCAAGAGGACGTCGGTTTTTCCTGCAGAGTCGGACCTTTTCAGCTACCCCCGTGGAGCGCAATACTCGGAGCTTCCGTGAAACTTACGAGTGGTATAATCCTCCAAAAGATCCATTGGAAGACGATAGAATGTTTTAAGGGAAAGCTTCTTGTTTCTTGGGGCGTTTTCAATGAATGGTCCTTCGGAGAGGAGTTTGTCTGGAAAGTGACCATAGAACACTACGCGTTTATTCGCTAAGCTTCTTAGAAAAGGAATAGCCGTGGATAGTTGATCAATGAAAAAGACGTCATAGTCGTCTACCAAGTATGTTTTATTAGTCCGTGATTTGGCGCAAAGAAGGTGGAAGGTAAGGTGCAGTTGGCGTAGATGTGCGAACACGATGTGTCCTTTGCCACGTATCGAACGCGGAAATGGCGGAACAACGTAATAAACTTTCAAAGTCCCTAGCGATAATCATAAACTCAATTGCCATTGGAACAGCGTAACCTAAAGAACACACCGTCTCTGGTCTCCTCGAAACAGTGATTAGGATCATGGTGGGACGTGTATATATGGACTTCATGTCCTCGCCTTTGAAGACCGAGTGCAGCATCTACAATCAAGCGTTCTGCCCCACCTTATTGAGAAAATGATATATCAGAAATGTCCCAGCCTTCCTCTGAATATAACCTACCGATTCCTAAGTCGGGGTGAAGAAATGCCACCCTCATATTTCAATCAGTCCCCAAAATAATCCCAACCAAAAGAATTAGATTGTAATTATGTGCGATCCGACAGCAAGGGTTCAGTTTGTGCAATGAAGGTAAATGCGATGACAGTGCATGATTAGACGTTCGTATGACGTGTGGTAACTGGCGCGTGAGCACGCCCATAGAGGCCCATAACCGACAAGCTTCCAAGGGCATCGGCCGGGGAACCCACCAGCTGGCTAGTCAACTACAACCAACCATGGGCCCTGGTTGATACGACCATTCGCAAAGCTATTATAATTCCAAAACCAGGTATTCTGCATAATCATCCAAGTTTTCCTGCTGGGAAAATCTATGTCGAGGCTATCATGCTGTGGGTTTGAAAGGTTCCAATGCCGGCGAAGTTGAAAATGGTATTCTGTTTTCGGTTCCTTCTTTTTCTTATCTGTAACGGCTGTCCGGGTGCTCGTTCACGACCTCCGAGATGAGCTTAGATGCCGAAATGGATGTTAGCAGATGATCAGCCTTGGACCGTCTGACGATCCCGAAAACAAGACATCTACTATACTTGTTATAGCCTTTCACACGATAAAGTGATAGATGTCATAATCTTTCATGTCTTTACAAATGGGTACGTTGCTGACGCAGCTTCTCTCGATTTTTATTTCCATTTTTTTGGTATACCACTGTTTACATCTCACCTAGTGTTCTTCAAAATACGTTGCCGAAACCAAAACATTGATTCTGTCCAACGTATGTTAACAAACATGGGCCTTCACTTACTGTGGCCACGAATACCACTGTCGAAGAAGAAAGTAGAAGGCAGGGTTATTTAATTTGGATGAGGACAATAATCGGATGACATTATATTCTTTGTGACTCAGACCTATATGATTTATATCTAAATTGAATTCACTAGAGTTTGGTATGTTTATCAGAAAACTTTCATAATTCACTCGACGTTTATTTTATAATATTAGGTATGCATTGAAAAGAAAGCAGGTTGGCCGGTGAAGCTTGAAGCTTGAAGGGCCACCGGTCATCGGCGGTCGATCAAAAGTTGCTTCGCCCTAGGACAAAGGACGATTGTATTGATATTCCGAATCTTCAGAGCTTAAACCCAGGTAACTAATCGGCGACTAGTGCAGTGTGACTATATGCTCACCTTTTCTCCCCTACCAACAAGATATTGGTTATAAGAGATTTACTATTCATACACTCAAAAGACAAACAAAAGCAAATGTATAAAATCACCGCAATCGGGTAGTGAATGATCCACCGAGGTCTCGTGTTCATTAAGTCCGCCCATTATATAACCTCCATCTTTCTCCTCCACATTTTTTCACAAGCTCAACCATGAGTAGCTTAACCATTGGCACCTTTGTTCTTTATCGCCCTACGCGTGTCGCATTTGCAGTGTCCTCGGGTTCATGGTCTAATATGCCAGCCAATAAGTACCGCCCCTGCCTCGTCCATGATCTTTCTCAAAGAGAAAAATATGTAATCATTCCCCTCCTTGGCGCGATAAAAGACAGTTCAACCAATACTTATGTTCTCCCAGACAAAGTGAGTGATCAATATAACATCATCTTCAGTGGCTCACATGAAATGATTCAGGCAACTTTCTATCAATGGAGCCCGGTTCGATTGATGTATAGGGATTATATCGAAGTGCCTTACGCACCTCCAGGACTTACCCAAAGGCCAATTACAGTTGTAGACAATCCCAATATCGAACCCATTATTCCATTCAAGCCCTCTTACATTTGGACAGCCGATGAAGGCGAAGAGATTCCCTCCGAGATCGTAGACACCCTTAACCCCCATCTTGCCTATGGGTATGTTCAAAGTCATGTTCGGGCGTATATAAGGGCAATAATCAGAAGAAGTAAGTAGAATGTTGATTACTGTATTTAAACCCTAGCTTAAGCTGTACAGCTCAAGATCTTGGTCTAGCCCCTCGAGGAGGCTCGGGCATCATTCTCGCAGAATCCAGCTAGAATATATGCAGATACCTAACTTCCAGACCTGCTCATTATTATCACTGTCCAATAAATATATGTTCTTCGTGACTTATGTTGAATATCCATCGTTTTCTCTTTCTGTTTAAAGAATATTAGAACTCGATTCAAGTTCTCTAGACAATAAATATGAGGCTAAATTGATACCGACTCTATAACTTCCTAGTACCCACGTACATAAGCGTCGACACACGAAAAAATCATTTGAATTCCATTTCAGTATGTACGCATCTTCGATTTCATACAATCATATATATGGGACGCGTCACTAAATATTCTGAAAGGCCAGCTTGCGCTCGAGCTCGGTGATCAGCTTGTCCCCGATCGATAAGCGATGAGAATTTCAATCATGGCGCCAGCGCTTAATCCTCAACTGCCCTTCAAACTTTATGTCGCATAGCTTTGTAGCAGCAAGATTACTATCAAGGTTGCCCAAATGGACAGCATATGGACAAAAGGCCTCAGAATTATTAGTTACTACGCCATTTCTAGCTCTGCATGTCGTGGCAGAAGACCCTGACAAATACGCCGGTCCTAACGATCCCAATCTGTTCATAGTCTCGTCCGAAAAGCCAAAGACGCCTCATGGGGAATATTTCACGTTGAATGATCCTGAAGACAAGGAATCATTGACAGTTATACCATCCTTTCAGTTTCCACATCCATTATATTTGTTTGTCACTCCCCGTATATGGTGCAAATTTCCAGAATCCGAAACGTATGAGCGTCTAGCAAAAGCCGAACAATATCAATTAGACCCGCCAAGCCTTGAAAGATTTATGAAGGCTGTGAAGAATGCAAATCCGTCAATTCCAAGTATCCGTGAAACAGCGAATGGAGATGAGCCTCCGTCGAACTGGGATACCTGGAGTGGCAACTCCCCCAGGGAAACCCCAGGACTACTTCTTCTACGACGTTATGTACCCTTCTTTTTTGATTTGGTTCCATTCGAGGCGCTCCCCGTCAATCTCGCTACCGATATTTTTGAAGAGATAGCTCTATACCGCCAGTAAGCGTGTAGACTCGGCTTGTAATTTATAATTCACATTGTTTTTTGAAGACTTTACTTAGACTACACATGGGAGGGGTGTATGTCTACCTTGGAGTACATCGAATCGATGCGGAATGTGGGCAAATATTATAAACGTTGTTAATTTGATGAAATTCTGATCCACGGTGCAGAACATTCCTCGTTTCGCAGCGTTCGGAAGAATAGCTCGGCCACCATCATTGTCAGTTCTCGATCGAGTTTTAGATCTATCAGTATATGCTGCAAGACCATCGGTGAATCATCTCAAAACGTTGACCGTGCCCCATGACGGAGACCCTCAAGTTAATACCGATATGGATGATGAAGACGACGAGGATAATAAAGCTTCAATGAAGGAGGCTAAGGCTGTTCCTATTGTCACTACTGAAAACGTCAAGGTCATCGCACTGGACTGCGACTCCATCATTGTGAGTACCTTAATTTGGTGCAAGCTTGAAGCCTTTGTCTCGATCGCTGAGTTTGGCTCTGCATAGGATAGCGACAACCCTCTAAGAGAAGCTTTATCCATTATATTTCCTCCTTCCATCCATCAGTTCCCTATCGGTGAACTATTGCGTCTATATGTCGAGAAGGAAGCGCTCTTGAAAGCTGAAGGCCAGACATCCACCTTTGCAATTATACAGGAGGTTGCGCGTTACCTTAATGCGACCGTATCTCAATCTGCTGTTGAAAATGCTTTTGCTCGCTGTGAGAAACTTAAATTTCACGAAGACGCTCTTACTGCCATATCGTCTTGGGTTGAAAGTGGATATTCCATCGTAGCATTACCATTGGCGGGGTCTAGATTGCAGGATATCATTTCCCTTGAAATCCCAGGAATTTCATTTACTCTTGTCGATCGCGTTCACGCTGATCGAGTTGTGACGGATGCGAGCGAAGCTATCACATGGAACATTTTACTCCAATTTTGCGGAGAATTAAATCCTGGAATCTCTGCTAGTGAGATCTTGGTGGTAACGCCCAATCTTTACGCTGTAGCAGAGCCGGCTGCTTTAGCGGGCTTCCCAACCATGTTCCTCAAGCGTCCCCGGAGTCGATGCTTGGCGCTTACTATTCCGACGTTTTTTCCAACATTCATAGCCGAGGGAATGAATCAGATATTGCCGATAATACTTGATCCCAGCTCGGCTGTTCCCCCACAAGAACCTGGAAAGCCCATAGGCTATCCTCCTTTCAGAATTCGTGATTGTTATCAAATCACATCCTTGCTCGGCACGGGCTCTCACTGTATGTTCTTGCAACCCATGCGTTTAATGTTCTTCATGAGTTTTTATTTGGCAGGGGTTGTGTGGAATGGGATTCAGGTTGTTACAGGAACTCAAGTGGCAATGAAGTTTGATATAATCAAAGATACCAAACCATCGAACCTAGCATATGAGGCGGCGATTTTTGCACAGCTAGAAGGCGTTCAAGGGCTTGTCAAAATTCGTTGGGTGGGGACGGATCACGATACGCATGTTTTAGTCATGGACAAGCTCGGACCTAATCTTGAAAGACTCCGTCGGTTTTGTCGAGGTGCGATGTCTCTGAAGACAGTTCTTATGCTTGGGGAGCAGATGGTGAAAATATTCTTGTCCCATTTATTTTTATTTTGGCGTTGACGTGTTCATCCCGTGATTATTAGCTCACTACGATTGAGGAAGTTCATGCTCGTGGCATTATTGTTCGCGATATCAAACCTCAAAATTTCGCGCTGGGTTTGATCGACGACTACAAATGCCTGTATTTGCTTGATATGGGAATGTGTAAGCTCTATTTCGATCCTACGACGGGTAAGCATATGCCATTCCGGGATGGAAGAAGTGGTCTTGGAACACCACGCTATGCAAGTCACAATGTCCATTTTGGTTTAGGTTGGTTTCATGTTTCATTTGTCTTATCAAAAGAACGTGTCTGTTGAGTTAAATATCTTCATATAGAACCGAGCAGACGTGATGACGTTGAAGCAATTGGCATCCTACTTTTGTATTTGCTTCATGGCCGACTACCATGGCAGGGAATATGTGCAGCTGATATACCGTCGAAACTCAAAGGGATCGGAGAAATGAAGCGGGGAAAAGCCATGAAGGATTTGCTAGCTCGATCTCCTCCTTTCTTCACGCAATTTATACAACATTGTCGATCTCTTGCATTTGAAGACAAACCGGACTATGGGTTCCTGAAAGAGCTTCTGCGACGAGAGATGGAGGAACAGGGTTGGGAGTATGATTGGAACTATGATTGGTGGCTTCCGGGGAAACGAGGCACGCTTCTGCCAGATGAGTATAGGCTTGAAAAAGAGTTCATTGAGCCAGTACGTCACAGCCAGGATACTTTGTGAGAGGTGATGATATCACAGTGTCTAACGGACACAAAAACAAAATAACTTATGATAGGGCACCTTGAGCAGATGTTGCAGATAATTGCAATAGTTATACGGTATATTTTCTGAACGCGGCTTGATCTCAATCCATTAAAATTTCTTTGATATCATTGTTTATAAAAGTCAACGGGGAAGGGATGTGGTCTGGGAGTTGCACCTAGGTCGATGAACATGCCATGCCTTTTTTACTTACGAAAAGGAGCGATCCACCCTTTGAAGGAATTTTCTGTTTACCGAATGAACCGCTCCTTTTCGTAAGTAAAAAAGGCATGGCATGTTCATCGACCTAGGTGCAACTCCCAGACCACATCCCTTCCCCATTGACTTTTATAAACAATGATATCAAAGAAATTTTAATGGATTGAGATCAAGCCGCGTTCAGAAAATATACCGTATAACTATTGCAATTATCTGCAACATCTGCTCAAGGTGCCCTATCATAAGTTATTTTGTTTTTGTGTCCGTTAGACACTGTGATATCATCACCTCTCACAAAGTATCCTGGCTGTGACGTACTGGCTCAATGAACTCTTTTTCAAGCCTATACTCATCTGGCAGAAGCGTGCCTCGTTTCCCCGGAAGCCACCAATCAAAGGTCGGAGGTCGTGGATCAAAAGATTGGCACAAAATCCTGGTATAATTTTCTTTTTTGTCCTGCAACCCGTGTTTGCTGATTGCCTATAGTGGGTGCTATGAGAAGATTGAATGGCCCGGCGAATACGAGATGCGGTATCAACATTAGATCTGAGGCCTTGAAATTATATAACCTCAACGTTACTATTTACTCTAGGACGTCAATGACCAGCCCAAAAGTAATGTGTATTATACCTAATGAAATACCAATCGACACATTCGGCCATTTGAAAGTTCATTCGTGCGACCTTGGCAACTTCACAGTAAAACAAATAAATATACAATTCTAAATGCAGCATTACATGATTCCAGCGAACACAGTGAGCTCTTGATCCGTGTACTGATATTGAATGAAACCCATTTATTGACCGGACACATTTTGCTATCTACAAGTAGAGTCGATGTCATCAAAAGTATAAATCACACCAAGTCTGGCACTCACCCATTACTTTTTCCTGGACCACCTATCCTGCTCACATCACGAGAAAAAAGCCCAGTTGTAGCCCGGGTGGTATATGTGTCCATGGATATTGTGATGGTTGTGAGGCTTTCTAGAGGCATTGAGCGAACCAGAACCTGTATCAAGAAGAAGGATAGAAGCGAAAATAACTTCATGCTGTTGCGGTAAACGGAAGGAAAGCGGCAATTAAATGATTCAAGAGTATACGAGTGAGTTGTTGAGACGTCTAACGGTCTTTGTCTTTCCAGTCTAAATAGTCCATAGCCAAAAATAGCACCTCTCTTTTGAATGGTGCACACGAAGAGCGGTACATGTATGCCACACTTGATATCTCCGGCCACTAAAGCAGTCACCATATCTACTACTTGGGCACTACGGCGCGGCTTCGTTCCTGTCTTTTGAGTCGGGGTACGCGCGTGCCTATGCTGCTTCGTTTTGCGATTTCTGTTGAAACTTGAAGTAAAAAACCAATTTAAGCTCATATTTAATCAAACATCTTAGATCTACAAAGCCGACCGGTGCATCATGCCTTGTGATTTCGGAATCGGCAAGGAAGGCAAGCCGTACTTAACGTTGTCAGTATTCATTGCGACAAGAACAGTATGTTCTATTACACATCGGAACTGATCTGGCCTTTAATTGTCGTAACGAGCCAATACTGATTAGTGCTTGGAAGCTCCAGCAGATTTATCCAGCCGACTCGGGATGATTCAGTGCAGTTCAAACATGTATTAGGCCCTACTGTATTGACCATACCCGAGAATTGAAGTAAAATAGACTAAAACCCGCGGCATCACGACAGAAAAACAAGTGCGATAATCAAGAATATCAATAAATGACGCCAATAAATAAAAATACACTGTAAACCAACGGGCCCAAGGTTTATCGTTTACTGTAAAGCCTTTTCTTCGACGCCTTCCGCAATCACCGGATCCAACACGCTCTCGACATGACCGCCGCTATCGTACGCTAGTACAGGTAGTCCGAATAGCATGCCTTCTACTGGAATGATACCGAAGTGTTCGTTCATAGGGGTATATAACAATGCGCAGGTATTTGGAGATTTTAATAAATAGTTTCGTTGAAGGCTGGAGAAGTTGAGCAAGAGCACCATGTCTGAATCTTCATGCGTTGAGAGGGATTTTGCAACATTGGTCCAGAGTCTTTTATGCATTCAAGAGCCGAAGCTGGTGTAATGCGATATCCTAAATGATTTTCTTCGCATGCATTCACGAGAATCTTGAGAGTTTGGATGTTATCCTTCAGTCTGGGGTCAAAGCCGCCTATGGCTCAACACAATTCAGAATTAGGTGACAGTTGAACAAAATGTTAGAACATGTACCAGCAAGGGCCAACCGCAATTGTCTAAGTCGATCCGTTGTCGTTGAGTCTTGTGAAGCTGCTCTGTTACCAAGGCAAAACCGTTTTGAATCGCCAAAACCACATTCTTCTTCTCGAATCGATTTAGCAATGCCAGCGTTGGCCGAAACCTAGGTTTCTTTATAAGACCAGTTCATCCGGGGTTAGTGCCAATTATTTTGTCAGAGTACATATTTCTCAAATACCTAGAACGGGTTTACGGAGTATGAAATATTGAGTCAGTACATTGAGTACATTTCGCTTATGAAATCATCGTCTGCCGTGTCTGTCTTCGTTTTCGAATTTACCACTTAGATCCTCGCTTCATCGATTCATCTTCCACTGTATTTCCTATATTAGCTGGTCACGCTTTCGTCTTTTGCGCGGCTGTATAATGTCTACTAATATTATTTTTCAAATACAACTCCTTCATTCGCTCTGCTTCCTTTCAACTTCATTTTGGCTCCCGTGGTGCAGGGATTTGCCGCTCACAGCGGCTCTAGTTGCTTATCGATTGGCCCACGGGGCTCCAGAGATTTGTGCTGACTTTTCTGAAAAGGTGGTGTTCTTTTAATATAAATGGAAAATCGAACACTGATTGGTATTTTTTTTATCAAAATTCAATTAGATGGGGCACGTTTTCTGGCACGCGTTTGAGCAAGCGAGTTTCACGAAACCTTTTTCAACAACCCTTCTTCACACTGGCGTAGCCATATATCCCAATCGACTATCAGCTACATATCATGTCCGAAAGATCTAGCTTGAAAGGAACAGCAGCAATCATCGAGGCTCAGAACGAAAATGGAAAAAGTTTTGGAATGGCCCCGGAAGGGCCAAGTGAACACCTTGAAGGCCCGGAAGCTGCGCCGATTACTGAAAGCTCCACGACTTCGTTCATAAGTTTCCCAACGACTTCTTTGGACGAAAACAGCGAGCAACCTGCCATTGTGCCAGTTGAGCCTCCTCGCGATCTGCTCCGTGAGTTTCCGTTTCGTGATTGATATATTCAAGTTTCCTCTCCTAAAACACTTTTTTTCCAAAGGTCGTGCTCCTGATGTTACTCATCCTGTTAGGCAGCGACGCAAGAGGAAACATAGGAGCGTTTTCGGATTATCACATGAAGTTGGTCGTAAGTATGACAACTCAGCTTACGAGTCTATGCAATCTAACATGACGCATGTTAGTGGATGGTAGAGATGCCTACGAGCAGAAATATGCTCGAGATCGATACGGAGAAGAGACTTCCGAGAATGCTCGTATTTGGTTGACTTACCTTGACGAAGCTGAGCCATTTGATCGCGAGAGAGTTGAAGAGTGGAAAGGGGCGGCAGATGTTCTACTAGTTTTTGTTAGACATATCCTTTTTTTTACCTGCAATCTTGAAGCTTACTATTTTGTTCCCAGGCCGGTCTCTTCTCCAGTGTTATAACGACATTTATTATACAGGCTTTGCAGAGCCTGCAGCAAGATAATACCCAAGTCTCTGCATCCCTATTATTCGAAATAGCTGGAATCCTACGAGCCCAATCTAATGGGATCCCACTAAATATGATCCCAAATTCAACAACATTGACGCCTACGTCGCCATTCATACCATCAACGAACGCATTGTTAGTAAACGGTCTGTGGTTTACTAGCTTAGCGATTACGTTATCTACAGCGTTGTTTGCTGTCATCGCCAAACAATGGCCACGCTATTCTTTGTCTTCTATCCCTGGAACAGCTAACGAAAGGGCAAGAGCCAGGTAATTACGCTTCAAAGGCTTCGAAGTGTGGAAGGTTGGTACCATTCTTGACCTCCTTCCCGTCCTTCTCTACCTTGCGGTTGGTCTATTTCTTACGGGCATCATCATAATGCTATTTCCATTGAACGCTGCGATCGCCTGGACAATTTTCAGTATTACGGGCATCACCTATACCTTGTATTTTATCTCTGTGATATTGCCGATTCAGTATCGGGAATGTCCGTATACAACCTCGATGACAATTTACGTCGGCGTTCTCTTTTTTGTTCTGCGAAACGCTCTCTGTAGGATCGGTGCAATTTTAAATCAAGGTCTTCAGGTTGTCTGGAGAAAAGTAAATCCCGAAATTTGTCGGGCTATTCGAGCTTCCGCTTACTACGCCATCGGCTTTTTCCGACACGGATTCATGTTTATTTTGAGGTTAGCTAATGTCATACGTCGTGGATTTCGGAGACTCCTTGGCAAGTTTCCCGAATTTGCCAAGTGGAGAGAAGAGAAAATAAAACAAGCAATTCAAACCGCAACGTTCCTCGATTCTGAGGCACTCAGTTGGCTCTATGTAATTTCCTGGAACAGAAGTGTTCATCGAATGATCGCACGTTGTGCGGCAGTGAATCCAGTAATCAGCGGAGAATTTGTAACTGATATCCTTGAAAATCTTAACCGTGATTTGGAGATCAGTGAAGCTAATGTTGTTGATCTGCGTTACGGTCTATGCTTGGATTTCCTGACCGAGAAACGCGGTCATTGGGACCTTCTCCAGTCTATTTCCAATGCGGAAGAAAGTCAGTTGGAGGAAGAAGAGTATCAAACCTATCTCCGCATTGCAGACACCGTGTTACAGCGTAAAGAGCGCCAAACTCTCTATGATGCCATCGACGGCAATTACAGACTCCCACTAGCCATGTGGGATTATCTCTTAGAAAACGCGTCAACTGATCCTACGGTGGCTAGGCATATACTCATCCGTGGGCTAAAGGGTTTATTCAATTGGGCATTTGATCCTACCCGTCAACGTATCCCTGATACGGGGTTAGTACACTTTGATAGTAAAGAACTGGGATGGTGGAAGTTTGAACACCTTTTTCATTACTTCAACCTTGGCAACCCCGACTATTCATCAGAAGCCAAAATTTACGAAACGTGCTATCTCCTCCTTGTCGCCATTTATCGTAACCTCACCGGCACCTCCAGGCGTCCGATCATCACCCACAAAGAACAAAGACAGATGCCCTTGGAAGAGGTGTTTTACAGCTTTTCGGAACGTCTTCATCACATTTATCTCCTTCGCCCACTAGAGTATGCCCTCCGTTTGTTTACAGAGATTTGCTGCGTGGACTCGTTCTGGTGCGAGTCTATGGCAGATAACACCAAATCGTATGCAGTTTGGTTTTTGCGTACAATGGTACCTCTGCCACTTGTAGACATTCAGCTGGATGATCACCTGCCTTTTATTGACGGCCACGGCCTCTCCCTCATATATCAATGGTACTCGCGAGATCTCGATCCAGAACTCTCATATCATGCACCTCCCCTTTTCATGCTGCTGCTCATGTCCCAGAACCGACGCCATCTATCCACAATCCTCTTGAATGATACGAATGCTGTCCCTAACTTCTCAAAATGTATTTATAACCTGTCGAATTGTCACGCTATTAACAAGGAAACAAGAATATATCCAATCTTAATCGAACTCCTCAAATCGGTGGACCCGAAAAAGAGTCTCCTGTTCACCATTCTTTACGACCCCTCCGTGCTTTTACAACTATGGACACTCCTGGTACTCTCCAACTGCGATACAAAAGGGTATTTCCTGCTTCTGAAATCGAAGATTGACAGGGACAAGGTGGACGAGCTATTTGTCGCTATGAATGAACTGGCGCAATCTGACGACTTACCTGATATGTTTCACTGGCGGCGGCGTGATACAGACATAATTTGTTCTGCATTAATGACATCTGCGCGTGCGTTTGGACAATTCATAGGTGTGTCCGACATACAACTTGAGGCCACTGCCGATCGACCTGTGCTTGGGAATGCGGCGTCAAACAACGACCACAATAACGAAGAGCGTGCACAGGTGCCTGGTTTAGATGAGGTACTTCATTTATTACAGATTTTACCATCCTTGAGAGCTGACATTTATATAGCGTAGAACTTTTAACTTTATAGGCAATTGGATGAAGGTGTTCGAGTCCATTTGGTTAAAAATACCCCGTCAAATCAGTGATGAGTCGACTGCTAGTAGTTCGCTCCCGCTTAGTGAAATGAACCCTACCCCAATAGCACAGTAAAATAATAACATCCTTTTTTAAAATATACAATATCTAAACTTGGAAAATATTACGGGATAATGGGATTATTTTGCCAACAACGCTTCTAAGAAAAAGAGACCTACCATTATGCAAGGTTTGAAAAATATTGAATGATGAGTGTATAAATGAAGCAAGAAGACTAAGAGAAAACAGGTCTACGTCAACTGTAGCGGTAGGAAAGAAAAACGGTAATCAATGTAACATGCCCATCGTCAGAGTTTGCAATGAGTCCTAGCGCCCGTGAGCTCGGGTGCTTCACTGCTGCCAGACCTTCTCACATGCTTTGGTCACCTCGCCCTCGCCTACTTCATACTAGAGTCGGTATCGAGTGCCTCAATTTACATATTGTCTAAATAATTGAGTTCTAATACTCGTTCCAAAGAAACAGCAAACAGTGGATATTCAATATCAGCCGCCAAGAACACATACATGATACTCATTACAAAGTGATAATAATGAGCAGGTCTGGAAGTCAGGTATCTACATGAATTCTAGCTGGATTCTGCGAGAAGGATGCCTGAGCCTCCTGGAGGGGCATGTTTTGATGCTGATATTAGTTGGAACCTGATGGTACTGTGAAATACCAGATTAACCAATCTTTTGACAAAGAATTCAATCAGTACCGATCCTAGAAGGATGAATATTTCTTCAATATCAACTTTCATCGAAAACGAATACCGGGAGGTGCAGCATAGCCGACAAGAGTAATTGACTTCTAGTAAGGCTGCAATTAAAGTCTCATGAAAGCTCTGCCCAGGTTACATGGCTACATGGCTACGGACTAACTACAGATTCACCCAATTAACAGTCTTAATGCCATTCGTCCAGGTAAACCGACTATTGCAGAAACAAGGCACAATATTGAATTAAATGCGCTGATGACTCCGTTCTAGTGTCTTCTCATCCAAAATGACTCCTTGGAGTTTCAAGAATCACCACGATTGTGCATTTATTTATCAATCAGGACTACTAGATGCTGGTGCTGGTGCTGGTGCTCGTTGAATTCTCGGTACGGCTGTAATCATTACTTTGAGGTGATTTGTATTTTGCGTGAAGCTTTTTCTGGGAACACAAATTAGCCTTAAGGTCACTTCACCTGATGTTGAAACAAAGATACATGTCTCGTCGAGAATTTATTAAGTCACAAGATCATAGTTAGAATAATCTATACCGCCAAAATGGATTAATGCTAAATCATTTGTCCATTTGAGAAAGTTATGCCGAGTAAAAACGATGCAGAGTTTACTAACCTATCTATATTATGAGCTGCGAATCGACATTTACTAGACCCCGTTCCCGGGGCCACCGATAACCGCAGATTGAGGAGATAAATTTGAAGGTAATGCACCGGTGCTTTGTGCCGTAAGAATAAGAAAGGCGACGGTTATGAGGTTTAGAACGTTGTCAAAGATAGCCATGTTTGACTTTGAGAGGCAAGTTGGAGATGATATCTGCGCTATTACTAGCGTTCAGATTTTACTGGCTTTATATCAGCCAAAGTCGGCTTGGCCGCAGTGATATGACATTGTAATTTTATTTCAATGATTCGGATTTGAATATTCATTCATCAGTCGCCGTATGGAGCTTTAGAATGTTTCCAAGTAATTCAAACGAACGCCGAGACTTGAGAATGGCATCACGTTGATCGAATTCAATTGCAACAGAAATGCCTAGCCACTCGGTGCATGTGATTCATAGCTTGGCTTACTACCGAACACCGTATCATAAGAGATAAAGCTCGGTATAAGCTTGATGCCTTTTGATGTCTGAAAAATGGAGCACCGGGTAGTTCTAAATGCGCAATTTGTTTGTTTCTAATAATTGAAACACGGACGTTTTATTATTTTACAAACTTGTAAATTTTAGTAGAACAGCTGAATTATTCTTGCTATTGATAAATGAAATTATACCTACATGTGGTTTTAAGGACAGCTTTGTGAGCGTGGGAGTAAGCTACTTACCTCGAAAGGAGGTGGGGAATTGCAGAAAGCTGAGGTCCGTAACTAAAAGAATCAGGTCATGCTTTGTAGAAAAATATAACAAGAAGTGCACGTACCGGCCAGCATTATCGTATAACTCAAAAAGTGGAATGGCTAACAGTTTCATGTTCTTTGGAACGGCAAGTACTTCTATAGTCAATAGGTTCAAAAGTTGTTGATAAACCAGATACTATTAATTAACACACTTCGTTCGGGCATTTGAACTAAGAACAGTTTTTTGCATTCTTTTGGTTTGGTGATATGCGCTGGGACAAATGGATACTTGAAAATGAGTGAGCAATTAGAGATATGAGAACCGAGATTGCAAAGTTTACCATAAATGTTTCGAAATTCGGTCTCCACCATTGGGCCAGGCAATCACCAATCTCCCAGTCGTTATCTACGCCATGTGAGGTATCGAATTGCCCTGTGCCAGCTGGAGGTGCTAGTCTATCGTCCAAGCGAGACTTTAAACCCTCTATCTCGTCTTCTCCAGGCTTCAGATAATCTCCCGGTCTGTATAATAGCAATGTCACATCAATTTAGACCATCTTGCATACGTAAGACATACAGTTTGAAGAACGCGTTTGCGATTTGCAGCATTAGAATATGCGGATGACCATGGTCATGAACGACGAGAATCCCTTCCACTGTCCTACGCATCCCGAAGTCTTCATAATTATTTTGTAATCGTTGTAAACGGGCGGCAACCGAGGGGTCCTCCTCAGGTTGTGCTTCTTTGGTACTGTAACCGAGCGTGTTAAAGCGTCTCGACGCGCGCCGACAGTTGTCTTGCTCACCTGAAGGTGAAATTCGATAAGGGATATCTGTTAGGCTTCTTTAGAGAATGAGGGAAAGACGGCTTGATTTGAGAACTCACAGCGCAATTGTGTTCGACATGGCGGAAGATCCTATGTGCAAAACGTGACGTGCAAAAGTGTCACGGCTCTCCGGCACCAACCAGTTGAACCGAGTAAAGCAATCGGTCTTTCTTAATCAGTACTACTACTCAGTTCTCTCCGTTCGTGTCGGATTCTCGTCATGAATGCGTTCCAGTACATACTGAAGTACTAAGTACTGAACGTTCTGACCTTCACAACGTACAACTACTCAATCTCAGACTTGCCGATAAATTCGGGCAACTACCTTTAAGTACAACTGAGAATCAACGGTTTTTTATTAGACAACTGAGATACAGAATTGTAAGATGTGACGGGAAGGAATGGATTCAAAAAGAGAGGTAGCTATTTGTTTAAAGGATCTGTAATTTCGTGCAGTTGGCGGAATTTCCAGTTAACAGCTGGGCGAAATCAGCTACATTGACCAGTGGTGTACCACCAGGGACCGGCAGATTCAGAACCTTTTCTCCAGAACAGTCAAAGCTCCTACGTAGAGTGACAATTCGTAAGAACCTAAGTAGAGCCGGTAATATTGATGAGGAGACCACTCACTCATATGATTGACAATCGGTGCTTTGATACCATTGCGCAAATTGGGCTATGGCTCCATTATTGAGTTGATATGGATAGCATTCTCCGAAATTGTAGTATATAAACTCTCCGTCGCTGAACAGAACTTTAACGTACTAAAACAATGAGAAAGGAGAGGGCAACGCGGGTAGAAGGTAAATCTTACAGTATCTGGTCCAGGTTCAGTGGAGGCCAAAACGCTGAGACTGAAAGTAGAAAAGAAAGTGACTAGAGAACAAATGAGTTTCATTTCAGTATTTTGGCTTATAGAAGAGATAGAATTTGTCTGGGTATAAATATGCGCAAAAAAAGCCATTTTTTTTTTACTTTCAACCGGCGATTATAATGAGAACATTTGGATAGTTGATAAGTTTGCGTTGGAGGGTTGTCGTTTCATCCAACTTGGCTCTTCGGGAATCAGCGTGGTACTTGTGGAATATCCGAATAGAGTTAAGACGTTATATGCCGTGCTTCACTTCGCGGGTGGCAACAACTTCCATTGAATGAGTGCTCCCTCTTCGCAAGCTGCACCAACTTCACTGAATGAGAGTTCTGGAATACCGAACTTCCTTGCAATGAATTGGCGGAGCCCATTGAAAAAAAAAACCAAGTGCTTGAGGCCGGCACCAGGAGGCACTTGAGATAAGCGGTCTTTTTTTGAGCGGCATATAAGACATACATAGACTGGGATCACATGCCACCAAGTTCGCGATACTGCAGGATGTCGTATCGGCCTTTTTTCGCCAATTCTTGCATATATGGTTTAGTCCTTCTTCTGAGTTCCGTGAAGTCGTATCTGAATTGACATAGATTAAATCCCCAGAGGCTCTTATCGAACCAAGATACACGAATGCGTAGTAGATGGGAATCCAGTGTGAGCTCGTGAACATTCTTGTCGTTGTCAAAAAGCCAAAGCGGCTGTGTTTATTGGGCAGGTGTTGACTCTTCCAGTGCGAACAAAGCCGACGCTTGATGGTGAACGTTTGACGCTTGACGTCCTTTTTTGGCAGCGAGCAAGCAAATAAACCAGTCCTCTCCGTTCGTGTCCGATTCTCGTCGTGCAGACCTTCAAAACGCGATACTATTCAACCCGTTGCTATTCAGTGAATTCAGGCGACTGCGAGTATTATTTAAGGATCAAGATGGATTTTATTCGACAGCTTAAATACAGAATTATAAAGAGTGACGGAAACGGATAGCAAGTTAAAGGAATGAGAGGTAACTATTCGATTATAGGATTTGTAACTTGGTGCAATTGGCAGAATTTCCACCTATCAGCTGGACGAAATCAGCTACGTTGACCAGTGGTGTACCACCAGGGACCGGCAGATCATTGATTTTCTCCCCAGAACAGTCAAATTTCCTGCAGTGAGTAACAGTGCGTGAAAATTTAAGTAGGGCTGGTGATTTAGCTGGAGGATAATACACACTCATACGATTGACAATCGGTGTTTTGATACCATTGCGCAAATTCGGCTGTGGCTCCACGACCATTATCTAGTTGATATGGATAGCATTCTCCAAAATTGTAATATATAACCTCTCCGTCGCTAAACAGAACTTTAACGTACTAAAACAATGAGAAAGGAGAGGATAATGCGGGTAGAGGGTAAATCTTACAGTATCTGGTCCACGCTCGGTGGAAGCCAAAACGCTGAGGCTGAGAGCAGAAAAGAAAGTGATTAGAGAATGAATGTGCTTCATTTCGGTATTTGGGCTATGTATATACGGGGGAGAAAATCGTCTCGGTATAAATACGCGCAAGAAAACGCCATTTCTTTACTTCCAACTGGAGGTCAGAATGGGAGACAGTTTGCATTTGAAGGGCTATCAGTGCCATCCAATTTGGCTCCTCGGGAATCATGGTAGTATGTACCCATAAAATACATAGTGGAGTTGAAATTTCCTGCCGTATTCCTGTTTCGCGTGATGCAAAGGCCGTTGTGTGATGAATTGGTGAAGCCTATTGAGAAAAAATAAACCGAAGTACTCGAAGTTGCGCTAGTAGGGACCCGAGATGAAGGGTCCTCCTCTGAACTGGATATAGACTAGGTTCACATTCCGTCAAGTTCGCAATACCGCAAGATGTCGTACCGGTCAATTCTTGGCCAATTTTAGCATATTTGGTTTGTTTTTCTTCCGAGTTCCGTGAAGTTACATCTGAATTGACGTGGTTTGAATCCCCACAGGTTCCTTATCGTACCAAGGTAGCGTGAATGTACCGTAGATGGGAATCCGGTGTGAGCTCGTGAACACTTGTTATCGTCAAAAAGCCAAAGGGGCTGTGTTCATTGGGCAGGTGCTGACTCCTTCCAGTGCGTGAGAGAACAAAGCCGGCGCTTGATGGTGGACCCACAGGTGTACAGGAGGTACGTGGCTAAACGAGTGCTGTGCTATTTCTAACTTCTACAAGTTGCTGGACACGCTGAGAGCATACCACCGGGCCATATAAAAGCAGTGTTGACTTTCAAATAAAACCAACACCTTTGACTACATCTACAATTTGTTCATTATGGACGCCGCTTGGTCTCGTGCTCCTGAAGAAGTTTTGGCCCATTTCGGAGTCAACGCACACACTGGGTTGAGTAAAGAACAGGTTGAACGCCATTCTCAAGTTTATGGTCGGAATGGTAGGGCATTCCTCATTCAAGATTATCTTTTGCTTATCATTTCGTAGAATTACCCGAGGATCCCGCCACTCCATTATGGGAGCTGATAGTGGAACAATTTAAGGATCAATTGGTTCTCATTTTGTTGGCTTCAGCCGTCGTTTCGTTTGTACTTGCTCTTTTTGAGGAGAATAATGGTTCGAGCTGGTTCACAGCCTTCGTAGAACCGTTGGTCATCTTGCTCATTCTAATTGCAAATGCAACTGTCGGTGTGATTCAAGAGACGAATGCCGAAAAAGCCATTGACGTATGCTTTTGAGCTTGAATCTGAATATATGTTCTGAAATTTATTATAGGCCTTAAAAGAATATTCTCCTGATGAAGCAAAAGTTCTTCGAGATGGTTCTTTTTCCAAAATTCATGCCGCAGATTTGGTTCCTGGAGACGTTATTTCAGTAGCAGTGGGAGATAAGATCCCGGCTGACTGTCGATTACTATCAATATCATCCAGTAGCTTCCGTGTCGATCAGGCAATTCTGACCGGGGAAAGTGTCAGTGTGAGCAAGTCGATTCAGACTGTCGCGGACCCGAGGGCTGTTAAACAGGACATGACAAATATGCTATTCTCGGTGGGTTCAGAATTTAAACAAGGACTTTTTTGGTCTTATCTGATTTTCCGTGAAGGGAACTACTGTTGTCAATGGTTCAGCGTTAGCCGTCGTCGTTCATATCGGCTCCAAAACCGCCATTGGACACATTCATCACTCTATTTCCTCCCAGATCAGCGAGAAGACGCCGCTTAAACGCAAGTTAGATGATTTCGGAGACATGCTTGCCAAGGTCATAACCGTTATATGTATCCTTGTTTGGCTAGTCAACATTCGCCACTTCTCGGATCCAGCTCATCACGGCCTTCTTAAGGGTGCTGTTTATTATTTCAAAATTGCAGTCGCTCTAGCCGTTGCTGCCATTCCCGAAGGGTTGGCTGCTGTTATTACAGCCTGTCTTGCACTTGGGACAAAGAAGATGGCCCAGAAGAATGCTATTGTCAGGAATCTTCCCAGCGTTGAAACCCTTGGTTGCACAAATGTCATTTGTTCGGACAAGACTGGTACATTAACCACTAACCAGATGAGTGTCTCCAAGGTACTACGATTCCTTGTCGCCTTGGGGTTGGCTTTACTGACTGCTTTATCAAGTTTTCTGTGGTTTCTGATAAAGAAGCTATCGAGGAATATTTGGTTGACGGAACGACGTATGCTCCTCAAGGGTCTATTAAATCCGTATATAACAAACCCTTAACGTCGTCCGAGCGAACCCGCACGCCTCTCTTATTGTTAGCAGAAATCAGTTCTATCTGCAATGACGCCAAAGTTGTATACAACGAAGTAAGATAATCCCAGTTTGGTCTTTTAGTCGTCTTGATGCTCATTACTTTTTCAGGAGAAGAGAATGTACTCAAATGTTGGAGAACCCACCGAGGCCGCTCTCAAGGTTTTGGTTGAGAAGATTGGCTGCGCTGACGATGGTTTCATGAACACATTGGCGACATTATCAGCCAAAGATCGAACATCTGCCGTCAACGGTTACTACGAAAACGCCATATCCCGACTTTTGACATTCGAGTTTTCACGAGACCGCAAAATGATGTCCGTTCTTATCCGTCGTCAAGCTGGTGGAGGTGCTCTCTTCGTTAAGGGTGCTCCGGAATCCGTGTTGGAGCGTTGTACTTCCGTTCAACTCCATGATCGAACTATTCCGATGTCTTCTTCGATCCGCCAAAAACTCATGAATCAGACTAGTGCTTACGGGAAAGCCGGATTACGAACTCTAGCTATGGCCTATGTTACTGTTCAAGATATGGACGCCACGCATTATCACAGTCAAAGTTCGACGGATTATACTCGGTTCGAACAGAACTTGACCTTTGTCGGACTCGTGGGCATGTTGGATCCTCCTCGTCCTGAAGTTAAACAGGCTATTGCCAACTGCAAGGCCGCTGGTATCAGGGTCATTTGTATCACGGGCGATAATAAAGGGACTGCGGAGACGATATGCCGTCAGATTGGTATTTTCGGCAAAGACGAGGACTTGACTGGTTTGAGTTATACCGGACGTGAATTCGAAGAATTGAGCAAGGAGGGGAAACTTCTTGCGGTTCAGCGCGCAAGCTTGTTTAGTCGAACGGAACCGGGTCATAAATCACAGCTGGTTGACTTGTTGCAGGGTTTGGGCCTTGTAGTTGCAATGGTATGTTACTTTAGTTCTCGGTGTTTGTGGAACACGTTTATTGAGTTCGTCTTTTTTAGACTGGAGGTATGATTTTCATTCGATACTTTATATTCACGGCATCTTATTTGTTGTAGATGGTGTCAATGATGCTCCAGCTTTGAAAAAGGCTGATATCGGTGTCGCAATGGGCAGCGGAACCGATGTCGCCAAACTTGCTGCTGATATGGTTCTTGCGGATTCCAACTTTGCTACCATTGAACAAGCGGTGGAGGAAGGTAGACTTATTTATAACAATACTAAACAGTTTATTAGATATCTTAGTATGTATTTTCCGTGTCGTTGTTGATGGACTATACTTACTGACTAAATTTAGTTTCGTCCAATATTGGTGAAGTCGTCAGGTAAGATTGTCTTTTTGTAAACAACTTTTCAATCATTTGACTTTATTTTACAGTATCTTTTTAACGGTTCTTCTCGGGATGCCGGAAGCTTTAATTCCTGTGCAACTTCTCTGGGTCAATTTGGTTACGGATAGTCTTCCTGCGACGGCCTTGGGCTTCAACCCGCCAGACCACTCGATTATGCGCGTACCACCGCGGAACAGTCGCGAAGCTCTCGTTGGCAAATGGCTATTCTTCCGGTATATGGTTATCGGTATATATGTCGGATGCGCAACAGTCTTTGGTTATGCTTGGTGGTTCGTCTTATATGAAGGTGGTCCCCAAATCTCGTTCCACCAGTTAACGCATTTCCATCAATGTGCAACGAATTTCCCTGAAATCGGATGCGAAATGTTCACCAACATCATGGCGCACCGAGCAACAACCATGAGTTTGTCCATCCTTGTCACTGTTGAGATGTTCAACGCGATGAACTCGTTATCCGAGAACGAGAGTTTGTTGGTGCTACCTGTTTGGAAGAACCCTTTCCTTGTCGGTGCAATTTCTTTAAGTATGGCCCTCCATTTCGCGATTCTGTACATCCCTTTCTTTACTGTAAGTGACTTTGCCTTCAAATATGTTCACAATTTGACACGTGTGTCTTTTATGTAGCAATTATTTGCTATTACTCCATTAAACTGGGTTGAATGGAAAGCGGTTCTGTACCTCAGCGCGCCGGTGTTAGTTATAGATGAGCTTCTTAAATTTATTACAGTTGGTTCAGCTTCTTTTCGTCATATAAACACGTCGGCTAATTGAAACTTTTAGGCACGTTTCATCGATCCGCCATCGCGGATTGAGCTTTAACGAGCATAATATAGATCTGGGCTGGTATACTATTGTTATCATTGGATAGATTATAGACCTGTAAATATCTTTTCTCGAGAAAACTAAATCTATCACAATATTTGAAAATTGAATCAAAGCAGATTGGACAGTGCCTTGACTTATAGAGGGGCAGGCCAGATTGAAGTGGGAATCGGTACCAGATTGCCGGAGCGAGCAGCGGGATCTGAAAAAAATTTACTTTGACGCGCGTCCAGTCTTTCTCTCATTCTCCTAGTTCTACGGTTCAGACTTTCATTCCCCAAAATCCCACATAACCCGTTCAGTCATGTCCGCAGATGATGTTTTTGAAGGTGCTATCGGCATTGATCTTGGTACAACCTACTCGTTCGTATCGCTCTCGCGGCAACGCCAGTCAGACTAATCATCCTTAAAATGTCTAACCAACCCTCTAAACAGATGCGTCGGTGTCTGGCAAAATGATCGTGTCGAAATTATTGCCAATGACCGTTAGTTTCCGTCGTTCTTTATTGTCATTCACCTCACATATCTAAATCGCATACAGAGGGTAATCGTACGACACCATCCTACGTCGCTTTTGCCGGAGAAGAACGTTTGATCGGTGATGCTGCTAAGAACCAGGCAGCTATGAACCCCAAAAATACTGTTTTCGATGCTAAACGTCTAATTGGACGTCGTTACGAGTGAGTTTGGAAACGATAATCTGGCCGTTATAGGCGAAAATGCTTATTGTCTGATTTTTAACTCGATATTAGTGATCCCGACGTCAAAAAGGTAAAAATTTGTGCTTCTCATTTGAAGCTGTCGCTAAGTTTTTCTTATTAGGATATGACTCACTGGCCATTCAAAGTCGTTGAAAAAGAAGGCGCTCCCCATATTTCTGTAGAATACTTAGGAGAAGAAAAGACGTTCAGTCCCCAAGAGATTTCCGCCATGGTGCTCTCAAAAATGAAGGATATCGCAGAAGCCAAACTCGGAAAGACTGTCCAAAAGGCCGTCGTTACGTACGCTTCGTTCATTTACTCAAGCTGAATGCTCGCTTAACCTCCTCGTTTCAGCGTCCCTGCGTACTTCAACGATTCCCAACGACTTGCTACCAAGGACGCCGGTGCTATCGCCGGTCTCGAAGTTTTACGTATCATTAATGAGCCTACGGCTGCTGCTATCGCATATGGTCTTGACCAACAAAGCAAAGCCGAGAAAAATGTCCTCATCTTCGATCTCGGAGGAGGTACTTTCGATGTGTCACTTTTGAACATCACTGGTGGTGTTTTCGCCGTCAAGGCCACCGCAGGAGATACCCATCTTGGTGGTGAGGACTTTGACAACGCTCTAGTGGACCACTTCAAGAAGGAATTCTTGAAAAGGACCCAATTGGACATCTCCGAGGATGCTCGTGCGCTCAGAAGATTGAGAAGCGCTTGTGAACGGGCGAAGCGTACATTATCCAGCGTGACCCAAACCACCGTTGAGATCGATTCCTTATACCAGGTTAGTAACTTTTAACACTATTACAATGAAAGTAAGCTTACTCTTCATGCTCTCCAGGGAGAAGACTTCTCCGCAAATATCACCCGTGCTCGATTTGAGGAAATTAACGCCGTCACATTCAGATCGACTATTGATCCCGTTGAAAAAGTATTGAAGGACTCTAAGTTGACTCGTGAAAAGGTTCGTCCACGTTTAACATCAGATTTTTCCACGGATAGTTGAACATCTTTTTCAGGTTCATGAAATTGTCCTTGTCGGAGGTTCAACTCGTATCCCTAAAATTCAGTCATTGGTCTCAGAATACTTTGGCGGCCGTCAATTGAACAAGTCTATTAACCCCGATGAAGCTGTTGCATATGGTGCCGCTGTTCAAGCCGCCATTCTTACCGGTCAAACAACTGAAAAGACCGAAGGTATCCTTCTTCTCGATGTTGCTCCTCTTTCCCTCGGTGTTGCCATGCAAGGAGACGTCTTTGGTGTTGTTGTTACCCGTAACACAGCAATTCCTTGCATGAAAAGCCGAACCTTCACGACTGTGGAGGACAACCAAACCACTGTTACCTTCCCAGTCTATGAAGGAGAACGGACACAATGTCGTGACAACCGTCTCCTTGGAGAGTTTGAGTTGACTGGTATTCCACCTATGCCTCGTGGCCAAGCCGAGCTCGTTACCACCTTCGAAATTGATGCTAACGGTTTGCTGAAAGTATCTGCCATGGACCGCGCATCTGGCCGCAAAGCTTCGATCAGCATTACCAACTCCGTTGGTCGTCTATCCAGCGCCGAAATCGAGCAGATGATCAAAGACGCTGAGCAATTCAAACAAGCCGATAAAGAATTCAGCTCAAGACATGAAGCCAAGTCCGAGCTCGAGGCTTATATTCACCAGGTTGAGGGCACCATTACCAGTCCCGAAATTGGGATGAAGTTGAAGAGAGGTGCAAAGGCTCAGGTCGAAGCTGAATTGGCTCGCGCTCTTGAGAAATTGGAAATTGAAGACTCGACCGCTGACGAATTGAAGAAGGCTCAATTGGGTATCAAGAGAGCATTACAAAAGGCTACTGCTGGTCTCAGATAGAGAGCTGCTGAGCTAACGATGGAGCACTGGAGGATCTAAAAAAAATCTTGCTGTTCTGACTGACGGATGTGATGGGAAGTTCTCTTGTTTTCTTTTCTTTTGCATTTTATTTCTGCTTTTCGCTTCCATTTTTACTCCATTTTCTTTCCCGTTCCTTGTGAGATAGAACGAAAGCATTACTTGTGCGTTGTACGTATATGCAGGCGCGGAGCGTACAAAAAGAAAAGTAACTATTATAATATGTTCTGACAAAAATGTGCACGTAGAAATAAAATTTTCATTTATCTCCCAAAAGGCGGTGTCTGAAAGTGATCTGGAAACGATGGGCAATGCAGTTGAGTCAAAGTCGAGTCATGTCGATAGTCACGCGTTCGTCACGGGCACAGATTTCACAATAGCGAATATAGCAGCTCTTAGTAGACGGGTGCTGCCTGTTCATCGATTCACGTTTTTCTGTAAACATCCACGCCATCATTTTCTCAGAGTCCAGTCATTTTCATCCCCCAAACGCCCGTTTAACGTTTTATCCACCTCCATGTCTTCAGAAACCTACTCAAGTGAAGATGCCAAAATTTTCGAGGAATACGGTCTTCCGAAAGATGTTCCTCATATTCCTGGAGTAACAGAGCCACAGCTTTGTGTACTTGATGCGTTCAGGACGTCAATTGCTCGACGAATAGTCCAAGTGTTCCCTGAGTTGACTATCGAAAAGGTATGTGGAGAGAAACGGCTTCGGAATATGTCGTCGCATTCTAATCATGAATCTTAGGTATACGATGGCGTTGATTATGGGAAAAAGGGTGCAGATTTCACGGTTGCGCTGCCTCGGTTTAAACTAAAAGGCAAGCCGGACGAATTGACCAAGAAGTTCACCGAAGCCGTAAGATGCTACTCTTATTGCTCATACTGTTCCTAATTCGAGTCGATTAGTTCAGTCCGGATATTTGGATTGAATCGGTAACAGCTACGCCACCGTTCTTACATTTTCAAGTCAATGCGTCGACTCTCAATCGCCAAGTACTCAATCAAGTTGATCTCTTATCAAAATCCGGTCCATCCAAGGATCGAGAATACGGTCGTAACGACAGTGGGAAAGGGAAAAAGGTTGTCATAGGTTAGTTACGTTTTACGTTTGGATTTTACCTTTCTAAAACAATCATTAATTGTCTAGAATACTCTTCGCCTAACATTGCCAAGGAGTTCCATGTTGGCCATCTGAGATCTACAATTATTGGCCAATTTCTTGCTAATTTACATCGGGCTTGCGGGTGGGATGTCGTTTCTATCAATTATCTAGGCGATTGGGGAACACAGGTTTGTTCGAGTCACATTTTTCTTCCGATTCAACGTCGTAAAATATGCTCTTAGTTCGGGTATGTCGCATACGGATTTCAAAAATACGGGTCGCAACAAGAGTTGGACAAGGATCCTATCAAGCATCTACTCGAGGTTTATGTTAAAATTAATGCCGATGGTCGAGAGTCTGAAGAGGCGGCTGCAAAAGTCAAAAGCGAAGCACAGAACTTTTTCCGTCGAATGGAGGAAGGTTGGTTCCTTGATTCTTTATCCTACGCTTGGTATCCCTTATTAATCTGTATATCAACTTCAGGCGATGAAGAAGCTTTGACAATCTGGCGAAAATATCGCGATCTGTCGTTGGCCAAGTACAAACAAGAATACAACACTCTCAACGTCGATTTTGATGTCTATTGGGGTGAAAGCAAAGTCGGTAAATACTGGCAAGATCAATCGGTTACTAAAGGCGAAGAATTGGGCATCGTTGAGACAGTCGACGGGGCAAAACTAGTGAATTTGGAGAAATATAAACTAGGGAAAGCAATTTTACGTAAACGAGGTAAACATGCTAATATTTTCATAGAAACAGTTGCTCACATCTTTCAGACGGAACTTCAATATACTTGACCCGTGATATAGCTGGTGCCATAGAGCGATACGATGAGTATAAGTTCGACAAGATGATCTACGTTGTCAGCGCTCAGCAGGACGCGCACTTGGCACAGTTTTTCAAGGTTCTTCAGCTCATGGGCTTCGACTGGGCAGATCGCCTAGAACATGTCAACTATGGTCTTGTTTTGGGAATGAGCACTAGGAAAGGAACGGTTGTTCTTCTCAGCGATCTTATCCGGTTAGTTGTCAGATTATAATTAACATGATTAATCTCAGTTTAACGGTTTATTTTTCATTCATAGAGAAGCCTCTTCCGTAATGCATGAACAAATGCGCAAGAACGAGGACAAGTATGCCGCTGTCGAAGATCCAGAAACGACAAGTCGGGAGATTGGTATAACTGCTATTAAAATTCAGGATATGTCTGCGAAACGGTACAGTCTTGTCAACTTGTGTGGTTCTCGTATCTAATCTTATGGTCAGAATAAATAACTATCAGTTCAATTGGGACCGAATGATTTCATTTGAAGGAGATACCGGTCCATACTTGCAATACGCACATGTTCGTTTGGCATCTCTCGAGCGTCGCAACCCTCAGCTCCTGCCAATACCACCGCGGGAGCAAATCAACACGGATCTTTTGATGGAGCCTAAGGTAACTTTCCTGCCTGAATTTTGTCACTTTACTTATTCTTCTTCTTAGGCTCGAGAAATCATAATGCTTCTTGCTTCATATCCTGATGTTGTCAAGGTAGCTATGAAGACCCGGGAGCCAAGCGGTGTCGTCACATTCATGTTCAGGTCAGATTATTATTTTAACGTCAGGCCTAAGTCGGGGGAAATTCAAACTAATACCATGCGTTAGACTGGCACACGCCATTAGCGGAGCTTGGGAAGTTCTTCCCGTCAAGAGTGAAGCCAATATCGAGATCGCTCAAGCCAGGCTCTTTATGTTTATATGTGCCAGGAACGTATTGGCTGCTGCGATGCGTTTGCTGAGTATCCGACCATTAGAGCGAATGTAAAGCTAAGACTAGAGTTTTCCTTATAATAATGCCGAAGAAATCAAAGGCAACAATAATCCCTCGGTAGTCGCGGTGCTATGATTAACGACTTACCGCATATTCTCCTTTTCTTGCGTTTCAACCTGCCGCCCCGTTCTTTTTTATTTAAGAAACGCCCAATGAACTCGGAGCAGTAAACTTAAGACTGAGAATATAACCAAATAATCGCCTTTCTCAGGAACTCATGGCACATAATTGTCAATTAGATCTACAAACCTTTTCCTTTCTTAAGTAATTGATAATTACCCTAGGTGATAATATCGATGTCGTGAAACTAAAACATTTATTATTATATGAAAGTTTGAATTAATTTGGCCAGGTTATTCGACTGGACTTTGCATGAAGATCGTTTCAAGAAATGGGCGTATTTTAAGCCCACCGTAGGCGAGCTTGAAATCCTCGATCTTGATTGGTTGACCAGAGCTTCAGCACGTGATTGATTATTGCGCAATCCCAACATTATCATGGTGCCAATTCATAGCTTACGTGGTTGGACCAACATACACTCGAAAAACCTGGAGTACAAATTGGACTGCTGCTTCCTTTCGGCTGGATAATATGTCCGGAAGCGATGGAGCCCTTGTATACCACGAACACTCACCTCTACTCCCAAAGAATAGGGCACTTCGTATGCACCAGCAGGAAAATCACACTCCAGATGCTAATTGCGAAAACTCATGTCCTACGCTACCACCAACAGCTGAAAGTGGTGGCCTGAAGAGAGGACTGTCAGCGCGGCAAGTACAAATGATAGCCATCGGTATGTTGCTTGTGTATTCGAAGACTCAGTCCAATACTAACCGGCCGTAACCTGAAGCTGGTACAATTGGAACAGGTATGTCGCGCTTCACTTTCATTGGGTATCATGACAATGCTGAATTCCCCGCAGGATTGTTTTTAGGAACTGGTCGTTCATTGGCCCAAGGAGGTCCGGCTTCGATCTTAATCTGCTATTTCATCATTGGACTAGTGGTGTACATAACTTTACTCCTTCTAGGAGAGATGGCTACCCAGTATCCTGTCTCTGGTATATTACTTCCAAACATACTTCTCTTGAAACATTCTCATGTTGCTCAGGGAGCTTCAATGCATACGCGACTCGTTTCGTCGATGACTCTTTCGGTTTCGCGCTTTCTTGGAACTACTGGTTTAACGACGCTGTGTCTGTAGCATCAGACTTGACAGCTGCACAACTTGTTTTGGGTTATTGGGCAAACCACAATCTTTGGGTTATATCATTGGTTTTGTTGATCTTCCTTCTTGGTGTCAATGCCTTCAGTGTCGGTGCCTATGGCGAACTTGGTAAACAACACTTCATCGACTACCGCTTGCTCTCTTTTCTGATATCCTTTCTTAGAATATTGGATTGCCTCGCTAAAAGTCATCACCATTGTCGCCTTCATTATAACCGGTATTCTAGTCAATGCTGGTGTCAACGTAACCCATCATTACATTGGATTTCATAATTGGACAATACCCGGTGCACCCTTCGTGGGTGGATTTGGCGGTTTTGCAAAAGTATTTGTAACTGCCAGCTTTGCTTGTATGTCTTTCTTCCCTCCTTCAATATTACGTTTTCTCATACCTTCGCTTGCAGATGGTGGAACAGAGTCTCTCGGGATTACAGCTGGAGAAACCAAAAATCCAACCAAAAATATGCCTCGAGTAGTGAAGTCTGTTTTCTTTAGGTTTGGACCTACGTTTCTAACCAGACCACGATTTCTTTATCGCTAACGTTTCTTAGGATTCTACTGTTCTACGTTTTGAGTATCTTCATAATTGGACTGAATGGTATACATATATGCAAATTATCGTGTATAAGCTTAATAACTATCTTTTGCAGTTCCATGGAGTTATCCTAATCTGTCCACTGAAGATGTGACCACTTCTCCATTCACTATTGTGTTTGCGCTAGCGGGGTCTAGTAAGTCAGCTGGAATTCCATCGTATTTTAACTAATTTGCATGCAGGATCTGCTGCATCCTTCATGAACGCGGTCGTCCTTGTAAGTTGCCAAATAAACCATCCTTCGCAAGCCCATTTTCATGGAAGATTGTTTAGACATCCGTAATCTCAGCAGGGAACCACGCTCTTTTCGCAGGCACAAGGGTTCTTCACAATATGGCGCTTCATTCCCATGCACCTTCCATTCTCATCCGAACCAACCGTCGTGGTGTGCCTTATGTCTCGCTATTGGGGACAGCTTCTATCTCAGCGTTATGTTTTGTCACTAAATATGTTGGAAGCGGACAACTATGGGGATGGCTACAAAATATTGTCGGTGTTTCGAATCAGGTACGACTTTCCCTTCAGATCTCCTTATTGTTTTTCCCTACCGAACCTTATAATGTGATCTTGGCAGATTGCTTGGCTTTCGATCGGTTTAGCCAGTTGGAGATTTCGACGGGCTTGGGTTCTTCAGGGCAGAGATTTGTCTGAGCTAAAGTTCCAGGGTGCTAGATGGACGTGGGGTTGGGGTCCACCGTTTGTGGTATGTTTATTGTCTAATGACCCTTACCCAAATAAGACTCACGTCATGCTTAGATCATTACCGTTTCAGCTATCATCCTCCGTATGTCTTTTTTTAAAAAAAGCTTTTATCTTAACTATAATTGACGAATCTTTATACTTAGTCCAAGGCTACTCATCTTTCGTACCCGTGTTTTCGCTCGTCACATTTTTATCGTTATATTTGCAAATACCGTTCATGCTTTTGCTATTCATTGCATGGAGATTGATTCATAGAAGGAAGTTACCGAACTTGTCTAGCATAGATTTACGATCTGGAGAACACGAGGAGGGAGTTCTAGATACCCAAGACGACCAAGAACGTGAGGCGCGGTCTACAGGCAAATGGGGACGAGCTTGGAAATTATGGTATATAATCGCATAATCATATTTCTTAATTCTTCAATGGAAAATTTATCATTGTATCCACACATGTGCATTTTGTTCATTCAGCATAAATTGACAAGTAAAATGATATATTGTTCCGCTTGCATTACTACAAGAAATCAAGAAATAAGAACATTCCAAGGGGGTTTACGTATCTCTAAGATTATAATACTTCTAATGTTTTGCAGATTGGCCCCGCTGACGTTCGTACCAGTATTCTTGAAAAAGTAGAATGATTAGCATGAAGAAAAGGAGTACCATTCTTTCGATAAAAACCCACTTTCAGCACTTTCGAGAGCTCTCACGTTGCCTTGCAATTTGTTGAGAGTCTCGACATACTCTTCCTCTTCTACACTATCATATACAATACCACCTCCAGCTTGCAAATAAGCCACGCCGTCCTTGAATGTCATGGTTCGAATAGCAATACAGGTGTCCATTTCGTCTTCTGCGAAATCGAAACGACCGACCGCACCTGCATAAACGCCTCTGCGCTCCTTTTCCAAGCCCATAACCAGTTCAATAGCTTTGAGCTTAGGAGCACCGCTAACGGTTCCAGCCGGAAAGATAGATCTAAACGCATCAAATCGGTTTTTGCCCTCACGAAGCATGCCAGTGACCATTGAGGTAAGATGGATGACGTGGCTGAATTTTTCGACTGCCATGAGTTTTTCAACTTTGACTGTAGAGGGAATGCATGTACGGTTGACGTCGTTACGAGCCAAGTCCACAAGCATGATGTGTTCTGCTCTGTCTTTGGTCGAGTTAGCGAGCTGCTGGCTCAACTTTTCGTCCTCTTTGAAAGTGGAGAAAAAAATGTACGTTAATATCGGGGGTTGAGAATAATAAAATGGTGACAGCTACCTTCGGTTGTTTTGCCACGCCTTACAGTTCCCGCTATGGCGTGATTATAGACTTTGTTCTTCTCCACTTTACAAAGGGTTTCAGGACTTGCGCCGACGAACTGAGCGTCACCGCAGTCGACATAGAACATGTACGGGGAGGGATTGACCTGACGCAAATGTCTATAGGCATTGAAGGGATGCAGTTTAGTCGGACGAGCTAAACGTTGTGAAGGAACAGCTTGAATAATGTCTCCGGCGATGATATGTTTCTTTAATTCCGTAACGTGAGACTCGTAGCCACTTTTGCCGATGTTGGAAGTAGCACGAAGACCGAGCTCGATAGGTGGTTGGTGTGGCTCAGGAGTGTGAGGGCTCGTGAGCAGTTTCGCAACACGTCTGGCCTTGGAAACCGCAGTATTGTATGCAAAAGCCAGATTGGCTGCTGAGCTGGCTTGTGAGCCAGGCGGGCTGAAGACATGAGAGACCACTTTGATAGACTGGAACACGCTGTCAAAGATGACTAATGTATCGACAAGCATGAAAACGGCTTCTGGGATTTTCAAAGGATCGGCCAAGTTTGGGTTGCGAGTTTTTGGTTCGAAATATTGGATACAGTCGTATGAAACGTAGCCAATTGCTCCGCCAGTAAAGGTGGGTATCTCTGGGATCTTGACATACTTGTAGTGTTCTAATTCCTTCTGAAGGACAGTCAATGGGTCGCCTTCGACGTCTTGACCTGGACCGGTGCGGATGACTCTAATTGGGTCTACGAACAATCAACAAATCACGTTCCATCACGGCAGCCTTCGGTGATGTGCAACTGACCTGCGCCGAGGAAACTATATCTTGCGATATTTTCACCACCCACGATACTCTCGAACAAGAAAGAGTACTTTGCGTTATTTGCAATTCTTAGATATGCCATACATGGTGTGATAAGATCTGCGGGTAATTGCACGAAAACCGGCACGCAATTTCCTCGTTGTTCCTGGATGATGAATTGCTCAACCTGTGCGAGTGATGGATAAGCAGGTAAGTTCTATAACAGAGGAAAAGCACATTAACGACGCGACAACAGCAACATATGTGAAATTTCACTTACACTTGTGTCCATCATTGGCCGTAGGAGTTGTCGTGTCGAATAAATATTTTCCCCACGCCCATGTTACATAGAAATTTTTGCAACCAGCAATTTAATGGCGTGAGAAACTATAGGAGTGTCTGTGTGACATGTATGGCGTCACACCGGCTCCCTTGCACCTATTTTAAGATCCTTCAATTCTGTCACTCTTTTATTCTCAGTTGACCAGTCTCTTTTTCTTTAATGTTTCATTGTTGGACTCGGAGAAATCATCAGGGTTAAATATTACAAGATTATGGTATCCCAATCGCGGCAGGGTCTGTTGGGACATACGAGACGGCTACATTGAAGTTTTAACCGTCCGGTATCGGTCAGTGGGAAAAGGCCGGAGATTACTGGAAGTTACAGCGCAAAGAACCCTCCCTCCAAGTTTTTGCATATTATAATGCTTTTCTTCACGCAAGTGAAGCTTGTAAAGACGCAGCGAGTTCATCCGTGCTTCATCATTTTTGTCGCAGGTCGGCCTTATTTTTTTAAGCTCCATTCATAACTCAAACCGCAATCTATAGGCCCCCACATAGACCCCGGCAGCCCTGTGACGACCTCACGCAATTTTTTCTATGCTTGCACTCTGTTTTCATTTCGCAAATGGAAGAAAGGTCTTCAATTCCTTAGCCCGACATTTATTGGCCCTGAAATGCTCGGTGCTTGCTCTTCAGAATCGCAAGGATGGGCCGCTTTAATCCCACTTACATTCCAGTGCTTTCACCCATGTTTCACCCCTCCCCTTGTCAAAAATCACTTTCCTATCATGGCCATATTATGAGATTCTCATGTGACAAAAAGAGGGAGGACGGCCGATTAATATTCAAGAGAAAAATTACGTCCGAGTCACGACAGCGAATCTGCATCAAGTTCGTGCGCAGATATGGAGCTATCGGTCACTGGTATCCAGATATCCAGGGTTTATCAATACGGACCCCGTACTTGAGCGACCTCTCAATGTTGCAGCTTTTAAGCATAATCTTCCTGCTCATGACCACCACATGATTGACCGCTTGTAATGTAAGAAAGGTATACTCCTTGCTTGTAGTGCTCACATATGATTGACCTGTTCTCTTCGTCATCTTTATCATAGATAATGTCATTTTTTCATATCATTATTGTCACGCGCTGTTTCTTTTTATTGTGTTTTTTAAAGGTCTCACTTTTTCCTGTATACATAATTTCAATGTATTCCGAGCCTTCTTGACCTTGAGGGTACTTCATACTGGAGCCAAACATGCAGCCTTGGTATCAAAACGTCTCAGGCTTCTCTTACCAAATTCTGCCCTTTTCGCATTTCTACTCAACACGTGCGCTTCAGGTCTACTTGCCAATGCACTTAAGCTTAGCAACCGTTTTCGTCAAGTTTTATTCGTGTTGTCACAGTTATCACGAAAGCCGAAACGGAAGCGACGTTTTTCTTTATGACTGGCATCGCTACATCTTGTGATGTGGTTGGGGACAATCCACACTTTGGAATCCAATCTGTAACCGTTAAGCCTTGGGACTTTACCTGGCCAAAGATAATGGCCAACATCATGTCCACCTGTAAAGCTGAAGAGGTTTTCGTTAAAACGTTTTCTAACGGTATCCACATGAGAAGTGCCGGTAAAGGTGCGTTCGCCTACCTTCCGATTCTGAATCTAGAGTAAAAGGTGGACCCGTCAGAGCGTCGACCCCCTGTAAATTTTCGTTCCTCATGGTATACAAATGTTGATTCGTTCTCAACATGTTTAGTTAACCCAAAAGATGGTTCTGCTCCGTTCCGTCTTTCTGCTCTCCACACGTTGCCGGACTTATCATCAGACGTTGCGGCTGGGACCCCTGTCCTTGTAACTTTTTCGATACGGTACGACAACTGGAAACCAAGTCAAGATCGAAAATCTTCTTTCGAGAAATTCCAAGCTCCAGTTACAAAAAACAGCTTTTTTTTTATATTCGCGACATTGTGCAACTAGCCGAGCCGAGGAAGTTTGAGCGCATGGGCGCAGTTAGTATAGAAGAGGAAAACGAGGATGAAATTTAGAAAATGCACGCTATGGTTATTCTTATAAATTCTTTATATCTTCTATGAATCTATTTGGCTAAGTTATACGCTGGAATTGGCAACTGTAATCTGTGGGTCGTCGTTGTAGTTTAGTTATGTTATCTGGGCCGGGCGGAATACGCGTGAGAGAGACGAGCTTACATAAGAATTCGCCACGCGTCGGCCATCCCCGTCATGTCAAGTTTTATTATAAGTTCGTTTTGTCACAGTTATGTAAACTTTGTTGAAAATCCGCCTTCAATCTCTACACTACGTCTTTAAGCCCTCTTCAGATTTATTCTGCATGTTAACACCTCGGTTTACAGCATCCCAAACTCCAGAAAATGTCACTCTGATAATATATGTCCCAAGCGTTCGAGTCAGTAGTGTCTAAATCATCCAAACACCAAAGCATCCTCCCACTGAAACCAAATCAATCCTCAGGCCTCGGAAATTCAAATTTCAACACCAACTTCAACGACTTTTAACTTACACATCAACCCATACTTTCTTCGCCTAACGTTTCCGCACCCTGTGCTCGATGTCGACTCCGTCGATCCAACTAATACTTCTTGGGCAAACTATGACCCTTCAAGCGGGACATTGACCGTTGTGTTGTGTAAAGCAACTCATGGCAGCGATTTCGGAGATTTAAGCATGATATCGAGGCTATTAGCTGTCGATGATAATTCAAACAAAAAGGACCATACGCCCACTATAGAAGTCCTCGATTCGAAAGAAGATGAGGAGACGAATGGTAGTTCGGATGCGACTAAGGAAACAAGCAAAGACATTATGGAACCGTTGCGTACGGATTCGGGGAATATTGACCTGGAGCGAGAACGTGCTGTCCTTCTGAATGGTATGACTTCGTGCTCCGATATTTATTTTGGTTGTTAAGATGGTTTTTTTTTCCACAGCGGAAAAGAATAATTGGCTTCTTCCTCAAAATCCGGATACAACACCTGGCCAATCTTCTTTTGATTCAACATTTACAACCACTACATCTCCATATCGGTCTTATGGCTTTCTTGATTTGCATTCTGGGTACTTCAGACATGCATCTTCTGCATTCTCGGACAATGAAGGGAACGAGCTTGGACCTGACATAGAGAAACTTACCCCTATGGAACGTCGCGCTCGCGGAAAGAAGAAAGTAGATGCAAAGTTTGACGGATCATATTATTTGTAAGTTCATTGAGATCCTCTTATCACACATGAGCCTGAAAAATTATAATATAAGAGCCGACTATGTCAATGATGAAGATATATTAGAGGTCATTGGCTGGAAACATCCTTATGCCGACCGATCCGACGTAGAATTTACGGAAGAAGAAAAGGTTGCAATCCTTAATTTACCTCGGAAAGAATGTATGTATCTCATTTAGACGTTCCAACATCTCGAAGATATATCTAACGATGATCAGACATACCAACTCCGGACCAAACACGTGCACTTTATCTGACTCTCGTTTCTCTACTCTTTTCTTCCGCATACGATACACGGACAACCCAAAATGATTCGACTGCCGAGTCGGCGTGGACTATTACAGTGCTTACACCGGCGTTTGCTGCGTTGTCTCCTCCACTTCCAACGTGGACGCCTGCTGAAGTTTTTGTCGAGTCCTATAAACGCGCGTTGTCATATCCCTTATATCGACACTGGGGATTATGCGAACGCTGTCGAGCTGATGTAGTGGATATACTTAAGGGAGGACGAAGGGTCGTTCTTCGCGTTCTGTTGAAGATGAACGAGTTATTGAAGAAACATGAGGCTTATTATGTGTATGGTAAGATTTGGATAGAAGATTTTTGCGTGTGGTTACAAAAGGGAGCAGAGTCAGTGTTTTTCTCCGCGATTTGTTTTTGTTTTTCCTTCTTTTAAGCTGAAACTTGTTAGTGACGAGAGCATTGAGCTGATTGCGGAAGAAGTTAAAAACGCTCCTGTTCAGAAGAATATGCTTGGGTGGGAGATTGATGAACTCGAGAATGCGGCACATGAAGTCATGGAAGAACCTCCTGACAGCGATGACGAGACTGAAAGTGATGGAGTGGAAGATGAGAGACCTAGCGTTTTATAACATTCGAATTCAAAAGCATCTGCGGGATAATCAAATGGTGCCATGAAGCTTGGGTTTTAGCAATAGCTTCGCTTGTATTAGTAAATATTATAATCTCATAGACGCATACTTTTGGCTAATATTACAATGTATCAAACTTCTTCTCCCTGGCTCTTTGTTCCTCAGCTCTCCACTTTTCTTCTTCTTGACCCAGTTTCAATTTTCGTGCCTGTATTCCTTCTCTAGCAGCAATGCTGAGCACGCCGGCGATGATTTCTGCCGTTCCAGGACTCTCGTCATTGGCGGGTATAGGATACATAACTATCCTAGGGTCCGCATTTGAGTCGATAATTCCAATAGTTGGAACATGCAGCAATGCACATTCTCGGATAGCAGTAAGGTTGGCTATTGGGTTGAGGAAAACAACCAAATCCGGGACGACTTGCGTGCTCATCGCAATGTTGGGATTGAATACTTGCACTCTGTTTGTTAACGTTCCGGGTAGCCATCGTTCTCCAACATGATATGAGCTTTCTCCCATGCGTTCTGCAGCTTTTTTGACGATGGGTTTTAGGTCCGGTCGTGTGCCTACGAAGACGATGGTGCCGTCACGTAATGCGACGGCTCGAGTTAGGGCAGCAGCGCGGCGAAGGAGAGGAATTGTGCTGTCTAAGTTAATGATGGTAATGCCTGCTCGATTGCCGTATGCGTATGGAGTGAAAGCTGGGTTTAATAGAGAGGTTGAGTGCCCGAAGTGTGCGCCGGCTGCCATTAGCGACGAAAGTGTCAACGACGACGCTGAGGGTGGTCGATGTAGAGTATGATGAGGTTGAAAGGTATTATCTCGAGTCTGAGACGATCCTAGGTGATCAAATTGAGATTCTATTAGGAAAGAATGTGTTCCGTTATTTCAAGCAGGTGAAACGAAACGGAAACAAACACTTGCTGAGATATTCGAATTTTTGCCGTTTCAGTTTGAGATTGACGACATGACGCATGCCATCTGGTGTATTGGGATCGAATGCAGCATGATCTGTTGTCGTAGAGAGCAATCGTTTTGGCGTTGAAATTGCTCGACGTAACATTTGTCGAGAAATCTACTTACTTGAAGTTGGGAGAGATGGAACTCCGATTTCCCACGGCCACCGCTAACAGCAATTATACGGGCCATTCGCGCGTCGTCGAGAAAGTTGCCGAGCTGTTTCCAGGGAAATTTTGCAAATGAATTCAACTTGAAGCATGTTTCGCTTTGTTTACGAATAAAATAGCTTATCAGAAGTGTTGAGAGACCGGCCTTGTTATGGTGACTCCGTGACAACTCCTCTGTTTCTGGACCATGGCAAATATGGCTCGATCCTCGTCTTCTAAAGACTGTTTGGAGATCCCAGGATACAAGTTTTGGATAGAAATCGTCAGGAAAAAGGCGAAACATTATCAAGTACATAAAGACAATAACGTGGTTTCATGCTTTATCGCGTCAGAGGCGAATCAAGTGAGCGCGTTTTCCTCAGCAGCGCACGTTACTAATGAGTAATTACCCTCTCAAACCTCCAGGAGTTCCGCATTTTCTGTCAGAAGGATTCTGATGCACTTGATACACGAGCAAAATTTTATATTAACGGCGATATTGTCGACACACATCTCTTCAAGCCCGAGGACAAGAACGGTATATATCGGCTATCGCGTATAAGGACTGAAAGAGGGAAACAAAGGTTCGCTTTCGCAAGCGTTAATGTTACAGGTAAGATGTTTGAGCTATGTTTTGGATTAATCTTTATTGCATGGTTGATAGATGACGAGCATGCAAACATTTCCGCTGCACCCGAAGAACTTGGAACGATAAGAATTGATATGTATCGTGTCAAGAACATCTGTAAAGTGCCCGGCGACTGGGTTCCCAAAACTTTTAATTTGCGGGATGTGTCCACCATTTCTGAAAAGTCCAAATTCATAGGCTTCCAAACTATCTCGTGAGCGCATTGATGATGACTCGAAATTTTCTTACTGAGCTAGTTTTTTTTTTCGGATAGGCTTCAGCCTCCAGAACCGGCCACAGATCAAACAAACAAATTCGTTTACCTTTACGATTATGAGGATAAGTCTTCGAGTCGTTTACCTTGGTATACTATCAAGTTTTTTTATCGGACGCTAGGTTCGTATCTTCATAATGATTTAGGGATCAGCTTGTAATATTTGAGACTTAACAGACATCCTTAGAGCTCAAGGCATTGCCCCCGCGTCTTCAAGCTCTGGTAGTCCCATTACAAACAAGAGTCCCATATCAGTTCCTCGAGTGATGACTTCCGCTGCAGGTGAAAAGCCGTCCAGCACAGCTAAAGTAAAATTTCGCCTCTAATTCTGCTTGCGCACTGGCTTGAATACTATAGGTTTCCGCGTCACAATCTAACATGAACAAATCAGAAATGACGAAGGCTCCGGAAACTATAGTTATCGAAGATTCCGATTCCGAAGACAAGAAGTTTTTACCGAAACGTGACTCAATAAAAGTGAAAACCGAATCTTCGAAGCGGCCAAGGGAGTCCAGTGGCGGTGGTCGAACGTTACGGAGCAAGCGAGTCAAGAAACCTTGCAGTCCTGCGATCATAGTCGTGGACTCGGATTGAGCGATTCTAAGGCAGATTGAAGCGATAGATCACTTGCGCATCAATTGCTTTATCAGATCATTTATCACCATTCGTCTTACATATTTCTACAATACGCGTACTCAGCCCAGTATAATGTATTTTTTGGATGGCATCATGTACATATATTGAAGTTAAAAACAGGAAAATCCGGATTCATTTGTGCGGGGGACAAGCGAGAGAAATAAGAAATTAAGAATACCGGCAAATCTGTACGCGTTATGTCACGTCGTCACATCTGGCTCGGACATTCCACTTCTTTGTTCAAGATTATCGACATCATGCCGGATCCTGCTCCATCTTCTTCTGATGAAACTGCTCTCACGATACCTGGTTACAAATTCTGGATAGAAATAGATGGCAAGAAGGCTGAACAGTATCAGGTAGAGCATAGTGACGACGTCGTATCGTGTTATATTGCTTCAGAGGTTGACAAAGTTAGTGAGCGTTTGTCTGGAATGAAAGAGATAAAAGTGCCACGCTGAAATCTTTTGTTTTTTTTTTCGTGTTTCTCAAGGAATTTACTATAGTCTTACAAAAACAACAACGTGAAGCTATGTCTGTCGAGTATTATTTCCATGATGATTGCATCAGAAAGCTGTTCTTCAAACCTGAGGATTGTAATATTGAAAAATTGTCCCATACACGAACCGAACGTGGTATACAGAGATTCGCTTTTTCGTCTATCAATTTTACAGGTAATATACTTGTACTATCACCAGTCAGTCTATTCCTGAAACACCGCTTTTTTTCCCTTTATACGACAGACGACGAACGTATGGGTGTTTCTTCCGTACCTGAAAATCTTGGAACGATAAGGCTTATGTTATATCCGGTTTACAAATTCGAGAGCTTAGGACTGCAGGAGCCTCATATTTTCGATATGAAAGCTGTATCCACTATATCCGAGAAAACCAAAGCAGTGGGCTTCCACAGTGTATCGTAAGCGTAATTTCTTCCTTGTTTGAAATATCCTCACGATTATTTGGGGTTGAAAGGTTGCGGCCACCAGAAAAGTCTACGCAACTCAGCAACAACTTTAATACTTGGCGCACAAACCCTACAAAACCTTGGTACACCATCAGATTTGTTTACAGACCATTAGGTTTGCATTATTTTTCCAAAATTTTTGATATGTACTAGTTATATGACGTTTGTGATTTAGTCATTCTTCAAGCGCAAGGGATAGCTCCCGAGTCTGACCCTGAAGACGTTCCAAACGATCTCCAGAGTGAACAGGACTTGGAAAAACCCATTGTCCCGAAAATAGAGTCCACCGAACGAAAACCTCCGATACAGTCTAATAAAGTGAGTATTTAATCTGTTATTCTGTTAGCAAAATTTCCTTACATAGTCATTCCTTAGAAGGCCTACAGAATGGAAACATCCCAAATAACGAAAACTATTGAAACCATTATCATTGAAGACTCCGATTCAGAGGACGACAGACCAATTAAGACTGAAAAAAATACAGGCTCAAAGAGACCGAGAGTGTCTCATTCAGAATCTGTTCACAATAAACGGCGTAAGACGGATCTGAACTCGAACCCGGAGATTATAGTTCTCGACTCTGACTGAGTTATTTCACGACCCATTGTACCTCCACCATGTTTGTAATACTTGCTGTATTTGCTTATGGTATTTGTATGCTTATATCTATCTGAGAATCGAGGATCACCAAAACGGTGTTCTAGTAATCTAATCTAATCTTATTCAAATTCGCAGACTGTGTTTTCTCACGATCACTTGAAGCCATTACTCCCTGGTTACCACATACATAAATTCAAATTGTCAGGAGTCAATTCAACGTACAAATAGCCATCATTGAAAATGCGCGATATAGAATTTTTGATCTGAAGAGACTGCCAAAATCCTGTCACGTTGGTCTTTGCGCGTACGCGTTTGGTACGCGTGACATCTCCTTTTCGCTTCTTGCCAATCTCTTGTACTCGTAACCTATTACGACCACAATGGCCCATCCAGCTCATTCTTCTGCCTCCTCTGATGATGATATTGGTTTGAAGATTCCTGGGCATAAGTTCTGGATTGAAATAGATGGAAAAAGGGCGAAGCAGTATCAAGTTGAACAAAGGGATAGTGTTGTATCGTGCTATATTGCTTCGGAGGTTAACAAGGTGAGCGCGTTTCCGAAAAAAGACGCGTGTTTATTTGAAAAAAGTCTTTCGAATTTTGTCAGGAGTTTGCTATCGTTACGCAAAGGGACCCGGGAGATTTTATAGCTATTAGTTACTACCTTCATGATGATTGCATCAACAGTTGGCTTTTCAAGCCTGAGTCCAGGAGGGTTACCCATGCATTGAGTCATGTAAGGACTCAATATGGGAATCAGAAGTTCGCCTTTTCGAGCATAAATTTTGCAGGTAATGTTTTACAGCACTGGCCATTGTCCTAGACCGTCTTTTTTTTACGAACCATCACCAGAAGAGGACCAAGTGGGACTTTCCTCACAGGCCATACCTAAGAATCTTGGAACGATAAAAATTGAGCTGTATCATATAAAGAATATTAATGGACCGGGACAACCTGCAGTCTATAAGTTGGGAGCTGTGTCCACCATGTCAGAAAAATCGAAGTCAATAGGGTTTCATACCGTTTCGTATGTGTTTCCGTGACGTCTTTTTAACATTTTGAATCATACTTTCTTTGCGAGACTGCGGCCGCCAGAAATAGCCACCAATTTATGCAGTACTACCAACGTCACTTATGTGGATCCTTTGAAACCCTGGTTCACCATCAAGTTCTTTTATAGACCATTAGGTTTGAATCTCTCAGTATTTGCTGAAGTTTTCTCTAGTAATGTGGCGCTCTCATCTGTCTAGATGTTCTTCGGGCGCAAGGAATCGCATCAGGGCTCGAGCCTCAGACCAACCCTGGAGGTGCAAGCGAACATCAGGATAATCACGATCGGAATTTACCCACAGTTACCCCCAAAACCGAATCCACTGAAGATCGTAAACCATTAATCACCAAAGTGAGCATTCATCTTTTTCGATGTCACTTGTACGTCTACTCAACGTCACGAACAATTGAAAGGCTTATAGAACGCAAAAAACCCAAGTCATGAAAACTATTGAAACTGTTATCATTGATTCCGATTCGGAAGACAACGAGCGATCGAAAGTCAAAACTGAGAAAGGCTCGGGTTCAAAAAGATCGAGAGAGTCGTCTTCCAAGGGTTCCGTTCGCCACAAGCGGCATAAGACGGACATTAAGCAGGACCCTGATGTCATAGTCCTGGATTCCGATTGAACGATTCAAGTAACTATGTATGTATTTGCACCGCTCGCGGTGCACTTTTCGTTGTGCTAGTGTACCCTTCTGTCCCATGGACAATAATAATCATTTAAAGATATGACTTGTGAACCTGGTGCTGTAATATCTGCTACTTTCTTTCTCCGTATTTACTAACCTTTGCTAACCCTTCGTACTCTGTCTCATGCTAATATGAGTGGATTCAGATCTCAGATAAGATGTACATCTCCGCGAATATCAGAACGTAAACACGTTTCGCGGCGAGTTTAGATCTAAGGAACCGAAAATAAGTACTATAATTGGTCCCGGAGTGCACTTCGGTTCAGAATATGACTTGACGACGACGATAATCGTCATGGCTCGTTAAGGGCTCCCTACCCCTCCCGGATTTCGGTCGGGCTTTCCGATGTCAATGTTATTTTGGTGTCGAAGCTCATGGGATATGGTACAAGACATCTTTTTCGGTGGTGTCTTGGTGTCATTTTGTGGTCGACACTAATATATTTTCTATGCATCTTGTGGTTCACAATTTTTAATTGCGTTTTTAGAAATGGTAGGCACCTGTTCACTTTCTATTGCAGGCCGAATTTGGCAAGGTCAATCGCCGAGGAAGGCCGGACGGTGTGAACGCACGTTGACTCTTGTTTGTACCGGCCTGGCCTAAAAGGAAAGCAGAAAACGAATGACTTGACAGACATCTTTGACGTTGAATGAATAAGATATACTTTGATATTTTAGCCCTCACAAGCCTCAAGCTTCACGCTCCGTAAGTCTTCGGATGCATTGGCATCAATTTTCAAAATTTTTTAGTTTATTTAACATTTTCGATTAGCTTGGCCGTTGGTTTATCTTAATCGGAAAAAAAGCGACCCTAGCTTGAGTGGGAGTATATTTTACATAAGGCATCACCTGCGGCCTGTGTTCACCGCACAATTTCTCTTTTAAAACCTCTTATAAAAAACCGATCTTTTTTAAACTTGACTAGCACACTGGCATAGAATCATTCACGAATTCTGTTAATCCTGTCCTCGAGAGGTTTGGCCCACGGACCTTTTTTTATCTATGTCGGATACTACGTCGACTAAACGATCCGAGTCGTTCACGGAAAAGTTCAAGTACAGGTTAGATATTGGACAGGACGTTGACCAGGATGAATACACCATTCAGGTAAATGAGAGTGTGTACCCTTTGCGAGATACATTTCTGACGTCTGTTTTTGTAGGATGTTGCAGGTGCCTTCTTCGACGACCCTAATCTAGACAGAGAACATCTCGAGCTTGAAGACGACAGGTTTGTTTTCTCTCAACTGATTCATTTACCCGGTACTCAATCCTTTAAAAAGTCCGTATCCCGAAGTCCGCAGCGCGGTCGCCAATACCGATGATCCAGACATGTTCAGTCCTTGAATTTCTTTTCCTGAGGAGCTGCGTGCTTATTCTCACTTTCAGGCCTTGCGGGACCTTACGTGCATGGGTGATAGGCATACTCGCCGCTATTCTTATTCCCGGTAATGACCGTTTTTGTTCTAACTCTCTTGCCTCTCACATAACCATATCACACTCCCTAGGTCTTAATCAATTCTTCTTCTTCCGTTTTCCAGCGGTGTCCATCGGCAACTTCTGTAGTCAATTGCTAGCATATCCTATCGGTGTATTTTGTGCTCGCGTTCTTCCTAGAGCCAAAATCTTTGGACTAGAGCTCAATCCCGGTCCTTTCACGATTAAAGAGCATGTGTACGATTATCTTATTATACCCCTCATAACAGTCATAACAGCAGTGTCATTGACTCCTTTTTCCAAGTGTCATTACCATGATGGCTACCGTAGCGTTTCTGAGTGCTTACGCTACCGATATTATAGCAGTTCAACGGACGCTCTACCATCAGAAATTCAGTTTTGCATGTCAGTACACTTTCCCTCTCACTTTCACTCTGATTCTGATCGAACCCCGCGTATAGATCAATGGCTTGTCGTGATGTCGACTCAGTTGATAGGGTACTCGCTTGGTGGCATCTGCAAACGGTTCTTGGTTTCTCCACCTTCAATGAGTCAGTCGGACATGGCTATTTTCCCCTCACTCCTGATGCACATTTTCAGTTTGGCCGTCTAATCTGGTCTTTTGCGCTCTCTTCAACACACTTCACTCTCGGGATGTAAGAATAGTGTTCACCTTTTTCGTTTCAAGTTTGACTAAAGGGTTTTTTTCGCCTTCAATAGTATGCCGGGATTAGCGCAAAGGGTATCAGCCGTCAGCGTTTCTTCCTCTACGCTTTCTTTGGAAGTTTCTTCTGGTGTACGGCTTACCTCTCGCTCTCTATTTGATTTCATCCTCTAAATTATCGTGTCCAGATTTTATTCCTGGTTATCTTTTCCAAGCGCTTTCCGTCTTCAGCTGGGTCTGCTGGATTGCCCCGAACAATCGTATTGTCAACCAACTTTTCGGTTACGAAACAGGTCTTGGCATGAGGTCGGTTGATATAAAGCTGAAAAAGGTCCTTTAAGCTCATGAAATAACATTTTGTATAGTATTATCACCTTCGAGTACGTTGGAATTTTGTTGTCCTCTTCGGTTTAAGTTTAATTTCGTATAGTTGGTCGCAAATCTCGTTTATTGGCTCTCCCCTGGCCACTCCCTGGTGGGCAGAAGGTAGCATTTAATTTGTTCCTTATTATTTCCTATATTAACGTCGACCCGTAAGCCAATATTTTCGGTGGTTTCGTTTGCTTCTTTTGGATTCTTTGCCCTATCCTTTACTACACCAACGCTTTCTACACGGCTTATCTCCCTATCATAGCTAACGGCGCTTTCGACAACCAAGGAAATCCATACAACGTCACCGCTATTCTAAACGACGATCTGACTTTTAATCTCGAGAAATACCGCGCCTACTCGCCCTTATTCCTTTCTATCTCGTTCGCGCTGAGCTATGGGTTGAGCTTTGCGAGTATTACCTCTGTCATCGTACACTCGTTTTTGTATTTTAGAAAGCAAATTTGGGTACAAGCAAGGAGGAGTTTGAACGAACAGCCGGATATTCATGCGAGGCTGATGTCGCAATACAAGCAGGTACCTGATTGGTGAGTTCTCTCTCTTCAATGTTAGAGAAGAGGCGAATCTTTTGTAGGTGGTACATGGTGATATTCGTGATCATGTTTGTATTTGGAATTTTGGCCATTGGTGCGTTTTTTTTTTTGATATATCATGATATCCCCTCGATAACATTTATCTTAGAATTATGGCCGACCAAGATGGTACGACTTTAGTTTCATCATGTCTTTTGTCCCTAAATTCAAGTCCAACTTAGCCGGTGTGGGCATTTGTCCTTGCCCTCATAATCGGTATGTATATTGCAAATGATTGATATTACATGCTAATCCGGTATATAGCTTTCATATATACCATACCGGTTGGTATGATCCAAGCCGTTACCAACCAGCAGGTCGGTCTCAAGTGAGTGGATCGTCTTTGTTGTATGTTGGCGTGTGATCTCATTTGCGGTGTAGTGTTATTACCGAACTTGTCGTCGGATATGCTCTCCCTGGTCGTCCTATTGGTAAGTATTCGGGATTTCTGCCTTCTGTCTTAGAATGTGTGTCTAAACATATTATTATAGCCATGATGATGTTTAAGACATGGGGATATATTACTATGGTTCAATGCTTGCAATTTACTTCAGACTTTAAACTTGGGCATTATTTGAAAATTCCTCCTCGTACCATGTTTACCTGTCAGGTGAATCGTTTTGCATTTTATTTACCGAAAAAAAGCTCCGAGTCCTAACTGTGTGTAGGTTGTTGCTACTGTTCTCGCGGCAACGACTCAGTTGGGTGTACAAGCTTGGATGTTTGAGCACATCGAAGGGATCTGTTCATTACAACAAAAAGACGGGTACTATCTACATGTTACCAAATCCGAGAAGGGGATTCGACTAACTCATGCGATTTAGTTTCATTTGTCCTACTACGCATACATTTGGGACTGCCTCCATTCTCTGGGGTGTTATCGGACCAGAACTACAATTCTCAAAAGGCACTCTTTTCTATCGTAAGAAGTGGCAATATCTATCGTCAATCGCCAGTTTTTTTTTGACATCTCTCGTATGTTATTAAGCTCTCACTTTCTTCTTCATTATTGGTGCCGTCGCACCGTTTATCCCTTTCGTTATCACCCGGAAATATCCTAATTCCATACTAAAATACGTTAAGTAAGTAAATTGTTGCTATTTTTTTCTTTCGGAACTGAACTTGTGAATGCTAGTTTCCCGGCTGTTTTCAATGGAACGAGTACTGCTATTCCTCCCGCTACCGCCGTTAACTTTATTCCATGGGCGTTGGTTGGATTTATGTACGTGAACTGTGGTTATCCGAGCAGGGACTTTTGTTTACATCCCCCCCACTCTTAGATTCCAGTATGTCATCCGTCGACGCAATTTCACTTGGTGGACAAAGTACAACTGTAAGTCGGCTTTTAATGTGCTCGGTGTACATCCTGTTCAGATTGGGTTGGTTTTTAGACGTCCTGTCTGCTGGATTAGATAGTGGCGTTGCTGTTGCTGGCGTACTTATTTTCTTTTGGTATGTGCAGCATGTGTAACTGCGACGATGATTTATAGGGCTGAGTCCTTCTTTTACGCGACAGCTTGCAATACCCGAAACACAATACTATCGGCCGGAATACTATTGCAAAATGGTGGGGAAACACGTAAGTAGTCTTTCCCTAGACTTTATTGTTGAATTTTATACCAATTATCTCTTTCTTAGCGTCTTTATCAATAATGCCGACGGGCAAGGTCTTCCTCATTTGGACATAGATCCCGCGATTGGTCACTTTGGGTGCGTATATAAAAGAAGTCCATCATTTCCAGACTTTCTTAATCTTTCTTTTTCCTCTTTCGTAGACCTGATACGTGGTAGACTACTGAGTACCTTATTATTGAAAAGAAACTAATGAAATGGGATCATACCCCTCTTATACTTATCAAAGCCATAATGCTGAACATTTGTAAGCTTTAAAAGTCCATCCACGCTCGTTTTGTTCTTTTTTTTCTCAAGTAGCGCCTTTTATGAAGGATTAATGGATTTTTATCCTATCACCAAACTGTAGCCAAAGCATGTGTATATAAGAAAAGTATGCGGTAGTGCCGTATTTTTGTATCCCATTCATTTCGGAGTCGGATAAATCCTGTTATTAGGAGATGAACCAATGAGATTCTAATCAGTTTAATACTTCATCTTTCTCCGAGCCTTCCATGAGCGCCATTTGTTTCGTACGCTTCTCTCCTTTCACCACCTACATAATCCCCTTTTGTATATGAATATTCTGGATATAATCTTCTCCCATACGCGTCGGTTTTTTATTTGACTACTGATTGGATTCCGATAGATCATAATTAGTCCTTAAGCCTTAAGGACCATGTATCCAGTACACAGTGAAATCCGTTCGCACATGCCTAGCCACTTGAGCTAATGTCTCTGTTGATTCGGCTAATTACTAGGAACCATCTTATCCTGCCATCGTGAGGCGTTCAAACTCAACTCAGTGGTAACCAACGACGTTTGCTCTGAACCACTAAAATCAACTTGACGTGTTGCAACCTATTCAAATATTTCAACCATAAAGTTGAGTAACTCAATGCAGGTGGCTCTCAGGCTTGATAAAAGCTGTTGAATCCTCACATTATTGCCTAGTAGCACTAGATGTCCATCTTTTTCTATGGAGAAAGTTCACAGTTGGGTGACGTGGCTCCTTACGTGGTACCTATGCTAATCATCCGGAACATTAGAATTCAACAAATGCTCATTATCAGTGCTTTCGGTGAGACTTAAATCATGACATCTTCAAAGGGATTAATATGCACTTTCAGCACTGGTTTTATATACCACTCTTCTCAACATCTCGAGAGAAATTGAATACATTTGGTCCAAGCCCATTCGCCTCGCCTCTTTTTTTTATCTTTTTACAAGATACGGCGGTCTGTTTAGTCAAGCATTCTCAGCTACGGCTCAACTTATATTGGCGAAAGTGAATGTGAGTTTTAGAGGATCGTTAAGGAAAAGTTTTAAGATTAATCATTTTTCTTTTTGAACGAACAGTTTGAGTAAGTCATGTGGTTCTCTTGATGACGGCGATATAAATGAACCAAAAAATTGAATTTGAAGGTCAGCGATCACTGGTACATTTACCATGACAGATGATCAATTGGAAAACTCAAGCATCGGCCTAATTGTTGTACAAATCTTTTTCAATTTTTGTTGGTATATCAGTATTCAAGGCGAGTAATTGATATGATTTGAAAAAAAATTTATCAGTTACAGTAGTTTAGGGGTGTTGATCATCCCAGCATATTCATTAATCCAAGGGAATAAACCCTTTAGAGCGGTTTTGATCCTTGGCTATTCAGGAGGAGTGTTGGTTACCTGTATCGGTAAATACCAAGAGCCTGATTATGGAGATAAAGGCGGCAAACTCACTATTTATAGGGATAATCCCAGTATTTCCTCCTTGTGACTGCCTTTCGTTGAGACTTTTCCCTGAGAACCTGGATCCACTATTCCCCAAGTAAGCTAGCCGAGATTTGATCTCATGGTTTAATTTTTCACAGCTCAGACAATCTTTAGTGGTATGTGAAGACCTCACTGACAGCTCGCTAAGTCTTTTGTTCTCAGTATGTATAACAACCAGCATATCTATTTATTGCTTTCGTTATCACTGTGGCCACTGATATCCTTGTCATCGTAATCTGCTTGTGGAATATCTGGAGCATACGGAAATTGAGACATGAAACGAAACTTAATATTCAAAACAAAAATAACATTGTTTCCCTAGTATTGAACGAAAGTACGTCATAAAAAACCCATTCACTAGCCTATGGTCTCAAAAGTGGACATTTAGGTGTACTACGATGCTTGTAAGTATTTGGTGGAACATAATGTCACTACTTACATTTGTAATCTAGCTTCATGATGATGTTGACTGTCATTCCTTTGGTCATCAGTGATCGTTTATTTTTTGACCTTCGTGAAGCCGGCATTTCATCGGTAATCATCTCTAATTATTACGTACAAGAATCCTCATAAACTCTCGACCAGGCAATACAAGCCTTTCAAAATCCGTAAAGTCATTGGTCTATAAGTCTGAAGACCAGTCTTTCTGATTCTCGCCCTAGCTTTTCAATTATTTTGATTACTGATTATATATTGCGACTTCGTCAGTATAACTCACCGCAAGTGGGCAGCATATCAATATCATTACAAACGATTCAAATCCGAAAGGCACTTGGAAGAATACATCGAACTCTATTTAGAGATTCAACTTTGAGTTCGGGTTCGGGACAGTTAGGTTATTGAAGATGTCAGGCCTTCAGGGCCTAGGGTCTAATACAACTATCGCAGAGGGTGGTAGCAACTACTCAAGGAACTTGACGTAGCAGTTGTAACACGTTCAGTTACACATTAGTTTTTAAAATGTCATAATAACAAATAGAATGATATTATAGTCACAAAGTCATTCTCAGTCAAATAAAGCAATAAGTCTGACAATCTACGTTGAAAAAGAATACTACACGTTCTCAATGCATATCGAAAAGACGCGATATAGTTTTTTTTTGAACTTTGAAGCTTGTGGAATTACCTAAGGTCTATTACGTAATCTGACCTGTATATACTAATGTCCTTTTCCCCAGTTCCAATTCTTCTTCCCGATTACGCTATACCTCGTCCTTCGGCTACATCATGGGAGCCCAAGAAATATCTGGAACCACCTCAACCGCCACCAATTGATGAGACGCACGCGAAAGAACTGGAGATCGCAGCACAAAAACAACTATTGGACGGAAAGGCTTTGAAGAAGACGCGACCTAGACGTACTGTAGATTATGCTGGTGGAATGGGTCGATGGGCTTTGGTATGTTGTTGTGAGAGTGATGCTGCATCATTGTTGATGTAATTCTGTGTTCAGCTCCGTAAGTTGCGACCCACTCCGTATTATGTGCCCTGGGTTAGGCCTGCGCCGCCGTATATCATTGATGTGAGTGTGTCATGAGATCTATCGTTGTGTGGAACGTCTCATTTCAGGTTTAGTTACTACCTCCGAAGGCGTATTTGACCAATGCTTCGACTTCACTCTGTACGAAGTTTGTGCACACCTCGACTAACAAAATCCGCTGTCCGGTTAATGTTGTGACTGTATGTAAAAGTTCCCTCTACCTCAGTTTTTTCAGATTTAAATATACTGTTCAGTGGACTCCTGAAGGACGTCGAGTCTTGACCGGTTCTACAAGCGGTGAATTCACACTATGGAATGGACTTACATTCAATTTCGAGACAATTCTTCAAGCTCATGACTCTGCTATTCGCGCGTTACGTTTTTCACATTCAGGAGCCTACATCGCATCCGCCGACCAGAGTGGTGTTGTAAAATATTTTCAACCAAATATGAATAATTTGACGGCTTTTAACGCTCATAGAGAAAGCGTGAGGGGACTCAGTTTTGCACCGAATGATCAACGATTTGCGACTGCGAGCGATGACGCGACTCTCAGACTTTGGGCTTTCGAAGAAAGCCGAGAAGAAAGAGTTTTGACTGGTGTGGTTTTTTGCAGATCCTTTAAGACTGTTTGAGGAAGACTGAGATATTCTGCAGGGCATGGTTGGGACGTCAAATGCGTTGAATGGCATCCGACGAAGGGGCTGTTAGTCTCAGGTAGCAAAGATAATCTTGTGAAATTCTGGGATCCAAGAACTGGAACTTGTCTTTCAACTTTGTAGGTGTTTAGTACATTTGTTTTCGGTTCGTCAAGAGAGACTAATTTGGTTTCTCGTAGTCATCAACACAAAAATACAGTGCAAGCTGTCGCATGGTCTCCTAATGGGGACCTCGTTGCTAGTGCTTCAAGAGATCAGACCATTCGTGTTTTCGATATCCGCGCCATGAAAGAGTATCGAATATTGAAAGGTCACAAAAAAGAAGTGTGTTGTAAGTCGCGCCCCGTTGTAGGCTTTTCCTTCTCGTTGCTTATATGACCTACCACATCAACAGCGCTGGCGTGGCACCCTGTCCATTCATTGCTTGTCTCGGGCGGGTCAGAAGGGGCTATTCTGCACTGGGACCTTTCTGCTCCTCAACCTTCTTTTAATCATGTCCTAAGCTCATCAACTGCACAGTCCGGACCGCGAGCGACAATATCAGAAGCCCATGATTCCAATGTTTGGTCGCTTGCGTTTCACCCCTTGGGTCATCTGATGGTTTCCGCTTCCAACGACCATACAACAAGGTTTTGGTCTCGCGAAAGACCGGGAGATGCCACTTCTGTTTTCGGAGCTGGTGGCGCTCGTCCTCCAGCTGCAGTTGGAGACGAGGAGGACGAAGCCGTACCTGGGTTTATGACATGGCAGGGCGAAGAGGACTTTGGAGAAGTGCCTCTGCCTTCAATGGGACCAGATGGATATGGCCCTAGTCATAGTGTCTTTGGCGGGGGTGGGTTTGGCGAAGATTCGATTCCTGGTATACCTGGTTTAGGTGGTACTGGTGTCTTCGGTGGTGGAAATGCAGCTGCGGGTGGTGCAGGCGGAACCAATGGAGGACCGCGAAGACAGCCTCCAAGTCAGGCTGGTCCAGGTCCCCAGGGAAGATCGTATTATACACAGTCTAATTTCGCTCCAAGAAAACGGTGATACTATTAACATATATATTCTGTATTTCATTTGTATTATACCAAAATCATTAATAAAGTAGAAGATGATGGAGGGCGGAGGGGTGGTTCTAAAACGATGTTTCACTTAGGATACAGAAAGTTCAAAGTTGGTTCTAACTTCAAATAACGTCCCAGTCTAGATATTGAATCCGTAACCTCTCATGCATTCCACATGCTTTTTGACAAGTTCTTTGCAGGCTTCGTCGACAGTCGCGGGATCATGCCGCAAAAAGCATTCGTCCCGGGCATTTTTGGTTTCTGGACACGCGCAACATCTGTCAAACATTCAAAAAGAAGAGAATTAATAGCCAGATTTTTTTGTTTTGCAAAGATGGCAGCTAGGGAAAGTGATGGCATACGGTTTCAGCCCCTGCGGGTTCAGTGGATTTGACTCTTTCGGAGATTTCGGCGGCTCAGGTGACGGTGACGGCGATGATGATTTCCATGAAGAAGGTATCAATGAGGAGAACATTGAAGCTGTTGCTGATGTGCAAGCTTGTATGTAGATCTCGTGTGCAAATCAACTTAGAAGCCGCTTACTAACTGCACGGCACTGCAGGCGGCATCTCCAAGGCATAGGCTTGACCAGCACCTAGAAATCAGAATGCTGTAAGTGTATTCAAGGATCAGGCCAATAATGTCTGGTTTTATTGATTTAGTTTAGAACCAAGATTCTTTAGCTGCGCGTCACTCCCTCGCAGCATTTCTGGACATTAAAAAAATGTCGTTAGCCCGAGCTTCCTTTTGGAAGGAGTTTCATTTCGCAAATCGCAAAGCAATACGAGACGCTCAGAGAATTTCTTGTATGTGAGGAAGAACCAAATGCGATCTATTAATGACGCTGTGTTGCTCTGATTATGTAGGAATAGCTTGGTCAGTGACGTATCACCATATGCATTAACATCACCGCTGGCCTCGCTTCTCCCCTTTCAGACAAATGCCTTTGGGAATTAATTCACTGAGCTGGAGCTGATGCATTTCCGGAAATTGAGTTTATTGGTTCTCAAGCTGGAATAGCCATATAATCCGACGCTAACGGCTGCAATGTGAACACAGTGTATACATATGTTGGTTTTACGCTCAAACTTGAAGAAACGTGCATCACTCTCGCCAATGGTGCTTTAGAGAATGATGGATGTTTTTTTGCACCACTCCTGAATTAATCAACACGTAGGGTATCTCATTTGGCACAAGTCAAATCAAACTTATTTTGCAAACAAAGGCGATTCGATTCTTTCGTCCAAGTCAAGCGGTTTTTGGGCTGCACTCATGATTTATATACCTGATATTTTGCACAGGTTCTAATATAATATGTGCTCTGCCGGTTCTACCAGCACACCGTTTTAGTTGATGAAATGAAGCCTTCTCACACCGACTGTGCGTCCTCCCGTAACTCCAAAAAGGCGAAAAAATTCCGTAGAGATTTGAATGGAAGTTTGCAGGCCATTCACGAGTAATTCATTTACGCTCCGGAGAAATCACTCAGATTGTCGGTAATAATTATTGGTTCGACGAGAAATTCACACTGACCCCGCTTTACGACATAAATCCAATATACTTTGTCCCCTGAATGAACATCTACGGCCAATGATCTGCCGAACTTTTAGCTAGAACTAAGCGTGAGTAGCTGAGGTGTTTGGTGTTTCGGCAATCTATGACTGATAGACCGTAACTGTAGCATGTAGCCCAACCCCCGTGAGGTTTTGTCTTTCGCAAAAAGGAAAGAAAGAAAAGAAAAGAAAAAAATTATTCAACCAATTTTCATCTATAAAAGACAGTAATTTTCTGCTCTTCTTCCTCAGTTCAATCCACCCAGTTGAACTTGCTCTAGCAGCTCTTTCGCCTTCAGCTTCTTTTTAAAATGTTGACCAAGCTCTTCGTTTCAACCCTCCTTGCTCTCTCTGTTGCAGCAGCTCCCCAGACAACTGTCATTGATCAATGCAACACTGGTGAGGATTGAACGATGTCCTCGATCGATCTGTTTCATCTCATTTTTCTTTTAGGCAGCATTATGTGCTGCAACACGGTTCAGGATGCCAACAACCCAGTCATTGGCAATCTTTTGAACATGCTGGGTATCAACACCGGAGATCTTTCCTCTAGCACCAGTCAAGTCGGTCTTGGCTGCACTGCAGTAGGCGTTGAGTAAGTGTAGCGGAAAGATGCACAGTCACTAGAAAATCTAACATCTTTCGCTAGTGGCTCCGCTGAAGGCGCGGATTGCACCCAGGCTCCCGTCTGCTGTGATGGAGACACTTTCAACGGCTTTGTTAGTACTTTCTTCTGTTCCCATTTTCATGAACAAATGATTCTAAGTCCAACCTCAGATCAACTTGGGCTGCAACTCTATCAATATTTGAGTCTTGCAATTGAGACGAAAAAGTCTCTTGAAATTGGGTCTTTGTCCATAAGGATAAGATAGTCATTTAATATATTGTTGTTGTTTGAAATATGCAGCGAGTCAGTGAGGACGTTAATAGGCAATGCGTCGTTTTGGTCTTAGGCCCAGCAGCCTATGTGACATTGAAAAGTGATGAAACTTCCAACACGAATGCTGTCCTGATATTTTCACCTGACAAAAATGGCTTTTCCGTTGAGCTCCACGAAAATCAAGTCACGTGAAGACTACGTAATCAGAGTACTCGGTACATGCCCGAGATCGTAATGCAAATTCGAACAGTGACAAACACCATCAAACCACCTCTCCCTTCCAAATCGAATACAAACTTGTGTTCCGTAGTTCTTGTTTGTTTATTATGACCTGTTCAGTTTTCCGAAAAACTGAAATTTTGGAGTTCTGTTCACAAGTCCAGTCAGAAGACCCTGCCGACAAAAATAGCCCGCGCCATACATGTCCATTTTTGGCAAGTTTACTCAACCTCAGACATCCCTCTCTCGTCGAACAAGCTGAGTCCTATATCTTCCGCTCGCTTACGCAAGACGGTTATTTGATTGTTCAGCTTGATTTGGTGAGAGAAAGGTGGACCCACATAATAGAACTAAACAAGAAAGTCATTGGATCGACCCTGAAATGCTCGCTCCAATTGTCAATTGTCGAGTAGCGTCAAGACATCGAAAAGAAAAAGCGAAACATGTCCATTTTATCAAAATCCCTCAGAAAAGCGGTCGGAGCCTATCCTTTTCTCTCCGAATTAACACAAAGGAGGACTGAGCGACTTTAAGGGGTCGGCGACGACTTTCTCTCTCTCCCTCTACTCATTCTTTTCTTGATAGGGTGCTGTGCGCCGCTTTAGTTGCAGCAAAATCTGTGATTTTCCTCAACGTTTTAATACTTTCTTTTTCTCGTTATATTTCGTGTCGATTTTGATTTCGCGAGTAATTGTAATGCCTTTGCCGCGAAAACAAGCTAATTTATCTACTGGTGAGTGAGCCTTTTCTTTTGACGGTTTCGAACTGAATCGTTTTCGAAAGCTGGGCAGTATGAACCCGTTTCTCCTTCCGCCTTGGAAGATGAAGTGGGCTGGACATCACAGGCTCCTTCTCGGCGTCCCGCGAGACCTCGTCGTTCGAAGAAATCTCAAGCGAAGACTTCATATGATATCCCTAAACCTACTCGACAAAAGAGGCAAAGAGAGGGTCACATTCCTCGTCCTCCGAATGCATTCATAATCTTCCGAAGCGAGTATCTTCGCAACCGCCCATCAGACGAACCTGAGGACAAAACTCTATCCGGACGCATCGGTGCAGCATGGAAAAAATTACCGGAGCACGAAAAAAGAAGATGCCATAAGAAGGCTGAGGAGGAGAAAGAGGAGCACGCTCGCCGACATCCGGATTATAAGTATAAACCCTCTCGACCCAAGAATAAAGTCAAGAAGCAGACAAAGGTCGAACGCGAAATCGAGAAAAGTTCGGTTATTTTTCATAGTGCTAATAGTTCCCCGGATCCTACCCCAGCTCCCCCTTCTAACCCTGTGTCTAGTAATGTGGCAAGTCTAGCTTCCCTTCGAGTCCCCCCACTTCTGCCGAGCGATAGAGTCGCCATTACCACTGCTCCTGTACACCCCGAAATCGTCCAACGCAAGCAGTCCTTTCGACTTTCGAGTTGGGACGATAGCGTCATAAACCCCCAAGAGCTCTCGAATTCTTTTTCCTATCAGGGTCAAGGTGACCATCCCGCCTCCATGAACGCGTTCAATGACGCGACTTGGGAAGCTCTGCGCCGCCAATCATCGTCCGCTCCGCTTCCTAATCACACCGTGCTTTCCGGTCCGGATTCTGTTGTTCATTCTTTCCAACCAGATGTGTATAACGGTGAAGGAGGTATAATTACCTTTTCTGATCCTTCCCGTCGTAATTCGTATTCCAGTGGTATCAGACCTGGCTTTGTCTATCAAGATACAAGCTTTTCCAATGAAGACAAAACTAACGGAAACGTACTTACCACATTTCCGATTAAGCCGATAATTGCACAGCCAGTCGACCTCGGTTATCCGGTTAGTCTTTTCTTCTTATCACTGAAAGGATCTATTTCTAAGATTATCGTTTTATTTTCGCAGGCAAAGAGCGACGCAACTATCGCGCCGGCTTCTCTGATTAACCCTCAGCCTGCTTTATCCGAGGCGTGGTCGAATGCCATTGATGTCTCTCAGGTCCATCCCTTGTCCTTCAAGCCAATGGCAAATCCTTTCATGTTCACTTCCCCGATGCAACCATCTCCCTTTAATTTGCACTTGAACGCGGAAGGTACTGATCGCCAGTTCAATCAGCGTTGGTTGGAAATGTCGTTTTGTACGTCTCCTGAACAGATGTCCTTTTCAAATCAGACGGTTCAAGCGGTCCCTGCCACACCAGCCAATCTCGATGTTCCACCCGCGGAAACAAAGATGTCAACTTCAAAGGTCTCTGAAGTCGAACAGAAGCCAGTGGCTGAGCAAGTCTCCGGTTCCGTTATTCCGCGACAAGTCCACGTAGGGCAGGCTCCGTTGTTGAATAAACACTGGTCCTCGTTCAACCCGTACGCGTATAAATTCCAAAAACTCGCGCCTCCGCCTCAAATTCAAGGGCCCGTTTTTGTGGAGGATCTGTTCAAGGCGGGGCCATCTAGTGATTCGTACATGAGCGGGTTTGATCAGTCTAATACCGGTTTTGAGAATGCTCATCCAAGTTCGTCTGAAGTTTATACTGAATCGACCATGTTTCCCTCTGTATCCATGGATCCACTGCTGAATTTTTACCCGATATCGTATGATTATGGCAGTCAAAGTAATCAAGGTTTCGATTCGTCTTGGACCATGTTCAACGGGGCTGTGGAAGCTTGACGAAGTAATGTCTAAAAGTGTGGTCGCAACGAACTTTTATGATTCATGGATTGGCGGACGGACCGTATTAAAGTTTTTTTTTCAAAAGCTCATTCTAATATCTCTTAATGTATTTCTCAAAAACTTTCGTTAATTCACTTTGTGTTACTACTTTACCTTTGTAGTTCTTTTGGCTGGACATTATTGATTCAAATAATACTTGTAGTGTTAGTCCTTTCCTTTTTTTCAGTTCTTACTATAAATTCGCTCTTTAATATCGGGAAATATTGAAACTCATTCCAAGATATATAAAAAAAATTCGAGTAAAAAATCGTGATTTCTTCGTGAAAGAATAAACATCTTGGACGATGTGCTAGGGTGGTATGTTTATCTATTGATTCTTCTCTGCAAATGAGACGTTAATCGGGTAATGAGAGATGAAGGAAGGAATTTACTAGATTTCAAGGAGTCTTTCTCTAATTTATTATTCCACCATACGACTCCAAAGTTCCTTACTGTGCGAGTAGCAAAACAAGCCCAAACAATTACTGCACATAAAGAGCGAACGTCCTTAGTATTCCAGGGTAAAACAGTTGATTCATCTAATTTTCCTTGTTGACCGTTGATAGATTGAATGAGAGAAGCAAATAGAATGTGTAGTTGGGTCCAGAAGGGTTGAGCGTTTGTAAGGGTGGCCCATAGACCGGTTATTAACGGAGCAATCCATAGATCGACTGTCGTCCAGCCATATGGTTCAAGTTCCGCAGGTGTCACTAAAGAGAGCCCTGAAGGGCTCAACATGGAAAACGAGTTGACGCAGAAGAATCCTCCGTTAGCGACGAGCTGTGCGAGGAACAGAAATGAAAAACAAGAAAATAATATGGCGTGGATTGATGGCCGCGGAAGAACAGCCACTTACGAAGGATGAAATAAGAAGGGACCATGGATTACTAGAAATTGATTTATCGTGGTGATTTATGACCATTGGTGGAAGAAGCGTTGTCAAGAGATATGAACGTGTCAGGGCATCCAGGAATGTGAGGGGTCCTTCTGTCTCGAATGAGAATGAGGGTATTATTGGCAGATATTCGACTATGAGCTGGCCGAATATGTACAATAACGGAAACTTAGGTGAAGTCACGAAAGAAGGTGTCAAGCGAAGCCAAGGAGCTGTACCGAGACACCAAGAGATTAGTTATCTGAGCCAAGCTCATGGCAAGAAAATTCACCAGCAGCCGCTTCTCCACCGTATACCACGACGAGTGTTGTGATAGCATCCTTGACAAATGAGGATGGACGAGCTTTACCGGTATACGACGCCCGGACAGCCTGGCGAATTTGGCGCAATATAAGGCAGAGACGCAACACAGCCAAAGTGTCGATAGTCGTAACTTCTATTCCAAACCATGCTAAGACTGGGAAATTCTCGAGTAAGGTATCATAAGTGTTTGTTATGTACGACAATGCAGACGACAGCGGCAATGACATGATCACGGTGTGGTCAAACTGAGTCTGCTCCTCGCGGCGTCATTTCAGCTAGAGCGCCCGTGGGGTAATGCCGGTTCCGATCGGAGCTTCAATCTATTTATCACATTGTTTCTTACTCAAGTCTTCCATGCATCGCTAAACGTCGCTGAGCAGATGAAATAGTGAAATGTACTCATCGCGTTTTAAGGAAGAACTTTGCAGATTTGCACGGGAAGCTTCTTCAATGGAATTTGTTATTCGAATACTTTACTGCGCAATTTAGTCATCGCAGCAGAACCATGATGCATGACAACTCGAGTTCAAGAATTATCAATTTTTGGATGCATCGTGTATGTATTAGATCTGTGGGAAAGAGGGCTAAGAAATTTTAACTTTCCAGCTCTTTATCACATGTCAAGGTCGTAATTGGTCGCTATTATGTATAAACTCTCCTCTTCAGTCCTATCGCGTTTCATTGTTTGCTCACCATAATCAAATGCCATATGAGTGCACTTAGAAGGCATGATATGTACACTTATCTCGACTTATCTCGACTTATCTAAATGACGCCTTCTGGAAGAGAAGTTTCTCTGGTATCTCCGAAGAAGATCTCCCACCCTTTGTCCTTAAACCGTTTCGGCCAGATTCCTGCCTTGCCTGGGGCCAAAATTCCATTTGGGTCCAAGGCATCCTTTATGGTTTCGTTCAATTTCATAAGAGCGCCGTCATTCCATTTATATGTTGACGCTACTTGGTCGGCCAGCTAAATAGGAGTTTGTTACTTTAGAACCTTGATACATTGATGGCCATATGTACATACCAGAATATGCGTTCTGTATTCTCCATACCCTTCTTTTGCTGCGTCGTCAATCATCGCTCTCATACAGGCTACTGCTCTTCTTTTCTCATCGGTGTCGCTGCGGTTGTAGCACAAGCAGTCGATGAAATGCATTTCCCGAGGCGCAACACAAAACGCCGGCATCATATCAAACCCGAATTCTGCATGCCTTTTCTTCACGATATCGTATAATTTCTTAGCGTCTCGACCCTTCACTGGAGAAATCGGGGAAAAGAATAGATGTGAGCCATTCGGCCTCCAATGCAGCCAATTTAGATCCGTCAGCCCAGGAATACCAGCGCATATGGCAACTCGGGAATGCAGATAGTGAGTCTGCGGCACATCGTCGGGAAACACGAATTTTGCATCTCTGATAACCGAAAAAGCCTCTCTGATCGACTCAATGCTGGTCCTTCTCTGCTCCTTGGGACCGTATACAGAGGCTATATGTATCTCAAATTTAGCTTTTTCAGTCGGCAATTGGCAATTAAACCTATTTTTACCATAAAATATCCAGGCCACGTCTCCGTATTCAGTTTGTGCCATATGCTTCCTAATTTCTTCAGTTGGGATTGGACCTTCCCCGTCATAAATGTCTATCCTCTTCTTCCCAATTATGGGTAGTTCCTGGGTGGCATGTCTAATCTGAGGCACGTTGCCAAAGACTCTTTGGACACTAAGCGGTTCGATTATTTCAATTATTTGTTCAAAATCCTCCTCCCGTGGAAATGTAATGGCAAATGTCAGATGTTCCGCAGCAGGCATGAGCCAAAAACCCATTTTCGTTACAATTCCAAAATTGCTTTGCGTAAAAATTCCATCGGAGTAAGGACCGTAACCGTATTGGAATGATTGCCAGGTGGGATTGTCTTTGCCATCCTTGCCAGGTAAAGCTCCCATTCCGAGTCTTACGACGTCACCTGTGGGCAAGACGACCTCCATTCCACAATGGTTGCCAAAGTGATCGCCATATGGAGTATATCTAACGCCGGAACATTGGTCGTGATCTCTTTCTTATTCGAAAAAGAGGGAAAAGGCAACTGACCCTACGCCTCTATCGAGGGCGTTGCCCAATACGCTTCCACCGCCCAGATCAGGTGTATCGATCCACAAAGCGTGTCCACTCTTCTGTACGGCTTCGTATAGCGCAAAATATGTTACGCCAGGTTCTACCAGGCACGAACAATTGTGGCCATCAATATTCAAGACTTTATTCATTCGTCTTCCCAGATCGACAACGACGGCTCCTCGAACGCGGGGGGCTGCACCGCCATATCCCAAATTTCGACCAATTGAAATGGGGTAAATAGGTATCAAATACTTATTAGCCCATTGTACGATTTTTTGAACGTCTGCTACAGATCCGGGGTATAGAATTGCCGAGCAGACAGTATCCTCCCGATCATATATGTGAAATGCATCGTGGGTATTTCTGAGTTAGATGTAAATTTGTTGCTTCAATATCATCTCAAAGTTAAAATAGAACATTAAACTATTCTGCATGCTTTCCATTATACTACGGAAAGGGCGGGAAAGAACAACGATAACTTGAACTTACGGGTGTTCCATATACCAACCATCATCTAATTCTCTGTCATTCACAACAACGTGATGTTCGCCAAGGTACTCTTGGAGTTCTACAATTGCTTTATTAAATACGTCTCTCGTGATCTCAGGGGGTAAGATGGGAAGTTGGCTGTCATGCCTGTCCACCGATCTATTCAAACGTTCCGTGAAATCAGGCAAGGTTTGATTTGTTAATGTCTTCAATTTTATAGACAAGGCTTCTTCGACAAGTCGTGACGGGACTCCACTTGGGTTAGATTGAGATAAGTGCGGAATGATATGAACATTCTGATGAGCACTTTGGTGCGTAGACATAATCAGTTATGGTGTTGACTACTAGTAGTAACCTAGTAAGAGTTGGGAGTGTCCCACAAGAAATTTTACTCTCACACTAAAATGAAGGTATGGTTTTTGGTTTGATTTCTGCGGAATATACTCACATCGCTAGAAGGTCGTTTTAGTTGCATATTCACACGATGGTCCTTAATAACGTGATATATTAGAAGACACATGATATGTCCTAAAAGGAATCAGAAGCTTTTAACGCGATAAGCCATCGAAGACTGTTCGTCATTCGAGCTCCAAAACAGATCTTCAGTGATTACTAAATTGGCCATAAAAGCATACACGGAGGAGATAACGTCATCAAAGTATGTAAATTGATCTGAAGGAGGGTCTTGCTAGTAATGAGAGGTTTATGATAGGATGTAAGCTGGTTGAAGTTTCCAGAAAAAAATATAAGTGGTGTTGTTGGAGTCTTACCGGCGTCATCGGTTAATAAAGGACTTAGTTTCTCGAAGGGCGATCGCATCTCGGCATGCGTTTACAGTGTCATGTATGTAAGCGAGGGTCTCTACAACTGATGAGATTCTGGGCCGATGTGAGAGTTGGATGGCAACTTGGTTCAAAGATTTTTGTCATTTGATCGGACTTGTCCAAGTCTTCTAGATTCGCTTGAAGCTCAGACCTCCAATTCGGGACACACAAATTTCCGATAATCTCGCCTTTTGATAACTCCTACTAGTTTACTGATTCTAAGAAGGATTCAAATTGGATGGTATAATAAGATACAACTAATATGCGGTGGTGGGTATAAAATAATCCAGGTGTACTATGCAAAATAACGGATCAGAGTACGAGCGACAACGCGCAACCAGCCAGGATGTAAATCCCCAAATGTAAACTTCCCCGAGGCGTACGAGCATCCCTGCCAGCATGGTTCATTGAAGCAGGAAGTTTTCCAGTAATTATTCCAGGGTCAGGGGAAGATGAAGCTCCACTGGCGTTTACATCTTCGGAGTTGGTCGAAGGGGAAGAGGGTGTCTGAATACTTGATCCGTCGCTGAGGATTGTTGGATTTTAAGAAAGTGTTGCGATGGGTGAAGGTCCGTTAATTGAACCCCTGAAATCTGTTACGAATGATAATGTTGTTACTGCCGTGCCCAAAACAGATGCAAGGGATTTAGACTGTGGTACGAATGATGAGGTTGATGCGAGTAGCAGCGGCGTTGTCGGCGAAGCGAGTACCACTGCTGGTGAGGAAGGAGCAGAATTTTCAGGAGGTTTAGGGTCTGTCATTGGAGAGACTGAGATAGAATGATGTGATCTGGATGGAGTTGGAGTTGGGGAAACTTGAATCTCTTTCAGCATTTGAACGTTGTCCGACAAGGACAGGACATTCGTGCTCGACACGACAAGACTGTCGGTTTGGATCTGGACGATTTGTGGATTAGGACTAGCGTTCAATCGAAGACCAGTATCTTTTGTGAAATTTAAAGCAAGCCCTCTCAACGGACGCGTTGTTGTTAACATGAATAAGGATATCAGGACGAAACTTCGCGCCTGGCGAAGCATTCTTCTTCTAGCGAGTTTTGATAACAATGTATGGTATAAATTTAGGATATTAAAATGAGTGAAAGAAAAAGGAAGGTTGTGATTAAGGCCCTTGGGCTTGAGAGTATTGGTTTGGAACGCAGCGTCCTCGGAGAACTGGGCTGGGTGAGGGGCCGTCGTGCGACCTGTACCTTACACCGGGGAGTGGTCGCCGTTCGATATCTCTACGAGCTCTACAGAAATGCATCATACAGTAACCCCGCAGTAATGTTACGGACATTCCCAGACTTTATAGATTAAGCGACCTCGCCCTATCAAAATTTAGCTGCTTCTGCAAAGCTTTCCAGGCAACGCCGTGGACATGTTGGGGATGATGGCAAACTTTTAATCAATCTATGGCACAAAAAAAATCTGTGTGACTATAGTACATTTATGATCATATGGGTTTCCATACGGATTGCTATTTGACCATCAAATGGCTTGATTAACAAGAAAGTCTAGTTCAATCGGACTATCCCTTATCAGGTTCAAACGACTTCAATCCAAAGCGATATGTAAAAAGCCTGAAAATAACAAACGAATGGAAAAGAGGACTGGAGCTGATTAAGAGAATGAAGAAAGAGTCGAGAGATAGTTGGCGTGAAATGGGGTGATAAAATCATAATTCGTCTCGTTTCGATCTTTGCTGCGGTTCTTTGAGAATCTCGACTTTGGTTACTCCTTCTTCGGATTCGGCCTGTAAGGCAGCCAGGATGTCCTCGAGTTGATGACTGGTTATAGCGTCTTTAGGTGCACTCAGGATTTGTACATCTTGCATCACGCCAAGAGGACCAACATGTGACAGATCCGGATGAAGTGAACATAACAATGCAGGTTGAGATAAGAAATGCGAGGACGGAGTGAGATAGACTGCGAGATATGTGTTGATTCCGAAATCTAACTGAGGTACGAAGGGCGAGGACATGATATGGACAAGATAGCGTTGTTACATGTCACACGGGTGTCACTGAATGGGCTGTTTACCCCGACTCGGGGCACATGGAAATTTATCAAGGCCCATGGATTTCCACGTGAAAAAAAAATTAATGATTACTTATAAATAGGTGAATTATCTGGAGATAGGGCTGATAGGCCGGGTGTGAATGCGCAGCATGGGAAATTCTCCGAGCCAAGGTTCAGTCATTCTACAGGAAAGAGGATATTCTTCCTTGATAATTGAATGTGATATGAGTCGAGTAATAAATAATACGAGGTATGACAGTTTTGTCAGTCCAAGACATGATGCAATATATACGACAGCGACAATCTAATGTATTTATTTGGTCCATGTGCTGACCTCTATTTTATTCGGCGTATATATTGTTAATTGATGTGTCTAATATCTATTGATATTCCACGGAAAATAGCGGATCGGCCAACCGGCATCTTTTTCCTTTTTGGAGATTACATAATCACATCCAGTCTTGGCTTTGACCTTGCTTTGACCAGTCTGCAACCAGTCTGCCCAATTTTGGCAGGGGGAATATTCTATTGCTTTACATTCTGAAAATGATTGCTTTTGATTCAGATTCTTTTCTGATGGAGGAAAAAGCTCAATATGTCTGAGGTTTTTTCTTTAGATGAAAATAAAGACATACAGCACTACGACTATGCTCAAAATTCCACCACCAGCCAGCACGACACCATTCCCGTCGACCCTGCAGATAATACTTGCAAAAACCTTAAAGACTTTATCGTAGGATCCTCATGATTTCTCGATCGCATCAAGTGACCTTTTTTTGAAAAAAATTTTCTCCAGAGTCGGAGGAGCCGGAGGGACGGCTACTCAATGAACAATTAATTTTCACGCGGCAGATTGCTAAACCGAGTTCCCCAGATACATTAGACAAACATTGACATTATGCTACGAATTTTCATTTATTGTTCATTGCGATCGGTACGAATCAAATCAGTCACGACCATCCCGAAGCCTTTTATTCTGGCACCTAACCAAGAAGACAGCTTCAAGTGACGATTCGCACGGATGAACTTACTCTATTGCTGGTTTTCCGGCAGCGGGGTTCCTGTGGTGCTGATCTACCAAGAATTCTCCCTGTGGATATTCTCGCCGGGACACCAAGCCTGAGCGTGGGATGCTAGGTCACCTAAGGTGGATATATTTTCGTGTCCTTTAATTTCATGGATTAATTAATTATTAGTTTTAGTAGAGAAGGAGCCCTCGACCATAATCGTCCTCCTTGAATTTCTGCACATGGCCAAGGAGAGGCGAGCGGAATACCAATGCAAATATCAGTATATAATTTTTCCCCCGGCACGGTGAGTACCCATATTTTTCATGGGCTTTTCCTTTTTTTGATTTTCGATCCTTAACAGCGTTTACCCTGCTATCGCGGACAGCTTCCGAAATAGATCGTTTGCTAGATCTCCTTATCTGAACCGCTCCTCCCTCTCCTGTGCCTGACCCAAATTAGAACATTATCTCTTGCTGCTCTGGAGTACAAGAAGCGCACGAGACCCAATATTTCGCACCAGTTGGCTTCTCTTCTCCCCCATCATCCAATCACTTTCGAGTAGCACGCCATGTCTCAATACGAGACTACGATTGAGCCGCCTTACAGTGCTGATGAGAAATACGACTTAGAGTCGGGGAAAAGTCCCATCGTCGATGATGCAGTCATCGCAGTACGTGTCGCCCTATATGCTTCTCGTGTTCCATCACTCACCCGTGGGTACTGCAGGAAGTCACAGAGGCTTTCTTCGACGATCCTAATCTCGATAGGTCCCATCTCGACCTTGAAGATGATAGGTGAAGTATCTGCTTCTATCCAATCGGACTTCATTCTGATGCGTGTTCGACGCTAGTCCATACCCAGAGGTCCGTAGTGCCGTCGCCAACACTGACGACTTCAACATGTAAGCCAATCAAAGCAGCATGATTCCAATTCTGTGCCAATAATTCTTCCTTCAGGCCATGCGGTACTCTCCGTGCGTGGGTCCTTGGTATCATTGCCGCTATCATTATTCCGGGTATGTGGTTACATTGTTTTGCGGGGTTGACGCGAAGGTCCAATAACGTACTTCTCTCAAGGCTTGAACCAATTTTTCTTCTTCCGTTTCCCTTCCGTCACGATTTCGAGTATTGTCGCTCAATTGGTTTCTTTCCCGTTGGGTATGTTTTTGGCTCGTGTGCTCCCGAATTGGAAGATTTTCGGTTTGGAGTTAAACCCCGGTCCGTTCAGCGTCAAGGAGCATGTGTACGTCTGAGGTCTACATCTAATAATAGTAAGATTGTGATGAATTTTCGTATAGTTTAATCACGACTATGGCAACTGTATCTGGACAAAGTGCCTATGCAACTGATATCATCGCGGTTCAGAGGGTATTCTACCACCAAACGTACAACTTTTCATGTAAGCTTGGCTTCATGCGCGTAATTTAGAATGCTGATTGACATTTTACCAGTCCAATGGTTCGTTGTTATGTCTACCCAAATGATTGGTTTCGCTCTGGGTGGTGTTTGTCGTCGTTTCCTCGTTGCCCCGCCTTCCATGAGTATGTTTTATCGACACGCTTCTTTCGATTTGTAGATCTGACTTATGTTCAAGTTTGGCCTGCGAACTTGGTATTCTGTGCTCTTTTCAACACTTTGCACTCCCAGGAGGTAACAACAACTGGCTCCACGAATGTGAAAAAAGTTCTAATATATATTTTAACCAGTACGCCGGTATCGGTAAACGTGGCGGTATATCGCGTCAACGGTTCTTCTTATACGTGTTCTTGGGCAGCTTTTCGTGGTGTATGCGTTCAAATGCCATCTTATGGAAGTTTTAATGACTAATCGCGGTGATAGACTTCATCCCCGGTTTCCTTTTCTCCGCCCTGTCCGTGTTTACGTGGGTTTGTTGGATTGCTCCCAACAACAGAACCGTCAACGCCCTTTTCGGTTACTCTTCAGGTCTGGGAATGAGGTATGTTTGAGCTCCATTGTCAACGTTTTTTATTCGGTACTTATTCTCTCTCAAGCATTATCACTTTCGAGTGAGTTTTTGGTTTGAATTAAATCGGAATATGAGCTGAAAACCTCTTTTTTCGCCTCAAAGTTGGGCACAAATCACTTACACCGGTTCTCCTCTCGTTACTCCCTGGTGGGCTGAAGGTACGTTTAAAACGTTTGACGAGAAGTCCGATATTGAGCTTATTGTTTTCGCGTAGCTAACGTTATGATTGGATTTTTCGCCTTCTTCTGGATTATCACTCCGGCCTTGTATTGGACCAACGCCTTTTACACCAGCTACCTCCCCGTTTTGTCGAGCGGATCGTTCGACAATACTGGTGCTTCATACAATGTCACGGCTATCCTCAACCCCGACCTCACACTCAACCTCGACAAGTACCACGCCTACTCGCCGTTGTTCCTTTCTGCCACCTTTGCTCTCGCTTACGGGTTGAGTTTTGCTAGCATCACTGCCACGCTAGTGCACGCTTTCCTCTATTTCAGAAAGCAGATCTGGGTTCAGGCTCGTCGCAGCATGAACGAGCAGCCTGATATTCATGCTAGGTTGATGTCCCGCTACAAGCAAGTTCCCGATTGGTGGTACGCCGTCATCTTCGTGTTCACGTTTGTCATCGGTATCATCTCTATCGAACTGTGGCCCACTAAGATGCCGGTGTGGGCGTTCATTCTTGCATTAATCATCGCTTTCGTGTACATTGTTCCCATCGGCATGATCCAAGCCATTACGAACCAACAGGTTGGTTTGAACGTCATCACGGAATTGGTTGTTGGTTATGCTCTCCCGGGCCACCCCATCGCCATGATGTTGTTTAAGACTTGGGGTTATATCACCATGGTCCAGGCGCTCTCATTCAGTTCCGACTTCAAACTCGGTCACTACATGAAGATTCCACCTCGTCACATGTTCTTCTGTCAAATTGTAGCCACCGTCGTTGCCGGCACTGTCCAACTAGGTGTACAAGCTTGGATGTTTACCAATATTGATGGCATGTGCAATAGACACCAGAAGGATCTTTTCATCTGCCCTTCTACCCAAGTTTTCGGCACTGCGTCGATCATTTGGGGTGTGATTGGACCTCAGCGATTATTCTCTCCAGGGAGCCTTTACTACCGTGAGAAAAAAAAATGATTTTATGGCTTTTACCTTTTTCGAAATATCTCATTGATCTTTTCGCAGCCCTCACGTTCTTCTTCCTCATTGGTGCCATTCTTCCTTGCATTCCCTACTTTGTCACGAAGAAATTCCCGAACTCTCCGTTTAAATACCTCAAGTGCGTTTTTTTTGATTCATTTTCTCAAAATTGTTTTCTTATGACAATTTTAGTTTCCCCGTCATCTTCAGCGGAACTGGTCTCATCCCTCCGGCCACCGCTGTGAACTTTGTCCCTTGGGGTATCGTTGGTTTCATCTTCCAATACGTCATCCGTCGTCGTCATTTCAGTTGGTGGACCAAATACAACTGTGAGTCTATTCCTGTTTAAATTCCGTCCCTAAAGCTGAACAATAATGTTTTTATAGACGTCTTGTCTGCTGGTTTGGACAGTGGTCTTGCCGTTGCTACAGTAGTGATCTTCTTCTGGTAAGTTGTCCCCTCCTCGACGGCCTTCCGTGTTTTAAGCTGAGCTTAAACAGCTTGCAATTCCCTAAAAACGGAGCTATCGGAGCAAATAACGTAGCCACATGGGGTGGGAATACGTAAGTTATTATACTAAACGGAGTAGCTGAAAGCTCAAACTAATCTTATTCTTTTAGTATCTACCAAAACACCGACGACTGGAATGGTGTAGCACGTTTCGATATCCCCGCCAGTGGAACGTTCGGGTAGGTCTCCACTTTTGTTTCGACTAATCCAAACCAAACATTGTCACTAATTGTTTATATTAGACCCACACATTGGTAGATCGTCAGGATATGAGTTCCTACTGGGTGAAATGGGGGCTTCCTTTCCGACGCGTAACTTTGTGTAAACTAGTAATTACAATGAATCTTATGCTCTTTTATGTTTTCTTAGAAATCAAGCGTTTCGTGTGATCGTACAAAGGTCGAAGGCCGGATACATACTTCTAATGCTAGCTGTTGAAACACTTACGCATAAAAACCTCAGAATGTGATAGACGTTCTCTATCTGTAAAACCAGCTGCGGTGTCAACTCGCACTATGCACTTTCTGCAAACCACTCAAGGAAAGTTATCAGTTGATCATGATAACAATTCTACTTGTATAACAACATACCCTTTGGAAGTAGGCTCGCCCAAGAACCCCTGCTTCATGAACGTCAAAACTCACTTGGTCGACGAGCAAAACAAAAAATGAATGGGTAAACAATTGGACCCTAGAAACTTTACGAATTTCGATTTGCTGGGAAACTATGGCCTCCAACAAATCCGGCCGGCGAGAAAGGAAGCCGTGACTTCCTTATCACATGGGTAACAAGCTTCGAACGAGCGTCTAAACAACGAGCGCCTACGGATGCAGAATATCTCATGGCCTCAGGCCTGATCATGGGCTTGCGCGCGGTGGTTCGTTCTTTGCTGAAAATGTGCGTAACCATAAGCTTATATCGCAATCTATGAAATTTGTGCTTATGCATGTGGTTATTTCTCTCTTTCTGTGCCTTTAATGTGATTTGCCAACTAATAGAAACCCACCGGTCTGTAATCCTGAAACCCGATATCCAAATGGACCATAAGCACACAATCTATTGCTGGTCTTCCGAAGGTGGAGTTGAGGTATTATCTACCAATATTCCCCTGTGGTAATTTCATTCTCACAAAGATAAGAAGTAAGTGCGCAAGCACGAAGCCAGAGCGTGAGACACCTCAGGTGGGTATATTTTCATATTTTATTTCATAGATTAATATTCATTAATGGATTTAGTAACAAATAATCTTTCATAATTTATTTTCCCGCGTGGCCAAAAAGGTTGGGAAGACGAACCAGAATTTTAGAAAACTCCAATAAATAATTTTTCCCCCCAGCACGGTAATTACCCACACTATCATACGCTTTTCCTTTTTCTAATCTGTACTCCTGACAGCGTTAACCATGTTTCATCACCCACAACCCCCGGACCAGATCTTTTGCTAGATTCCCTCCTTCTTATCTAAAATGTTCCACAGCTCCTCCCGTGCCTGGCCCGAATTAGAACATTATCTCCCGCTGCTCTGGAGTACAAGAAGTGCACGAGACCTATTCCTTTTCACTAGCTGGCTTCTCTTCCCCCCACCATCCCGTCACACTTTCGAGTAGCACACCATGTCTCAGTACGAGACTACGATTGAGCCGCCTTACAGTGCTGATGAGAAATACGACTTAGAGTCAGGGAAAGCTCCCGTCGTCGATGATGCAGTCATCGCAGTACGTGGCACACTATATGCTTCTCCTCTCTTATCCCACTAACCCGTGAGTGCTGCAGGAAGTTACCGAGGCTTTCTTTGACGACCCTAACCTCGACCGGTCTCATCTTGACCTCGAAGATGACAGGTAAGGTTGTTGCTGCTATCTAATGCCCATCAATCTCATATACGTCCGATTATGCTAGTCCATACCCGGAAGTCCGCAGTGCTGTCGCGAACACCGACGACCCCGACATGTAAGCCAATCAAAGCAGTGTGAATTAATTCAGTCCGCTAAACATCAAACCTAAACTCAGGCCATGTGGCACTCTTCGTGCATGGATCCTTGGTATCATTGCCGCTATCATTATCCCGGGTATGCATTTAAATTAATTTTCGTGTGATGGGAATATTCAATGTCATGCTTTTCTCAAGGTTTGAATCAATTCTTTTTCTTCCGTTTTCCTTCCGTCACGATTTCGAGTCTTGTCGGTCAATTGGTTACTTTCCCGTTGGGTATCCTTATGGCTCGTGTTTTGCCCAATTGGAAACTCTTCGGCTTAGAATTGAACCCTGGTCCGTTTAGCGTCAAGGAGCATGTGTACGTTTGAGATCCATATTTTTTTTTCTAATAATTAGATTCTAATGAAATGCCTAGTATAATTACGACCATGGCAACTGTATCTGGACAAAGTGCTTATGCGACTGATATCATCGCGGTCCAAAGGGTATTCTACCACCAAACATACAACTTTGCATGTGAGCTTATTTTCATGTGTTGAATTGGATATAGCACGCTGAATTAAATTGTTACCAGTCCAATGGTTTGTTGTCCTATCTACTCAGATGATCGGTTTCGCTCTTGGTGGTGTTTGTCGGCGTTTCCTAGTTGCCCCACCGTCCATGAGTATGTTATAGTCACACTGCTTCGCTCACAACCCGACGAAATCAATGTTTTAGTTTGGCCTACGAACTTGGTATTCTGCGCCCTTTTCAACACTTTGCATTCGCAGGAGGTAACTTTTATACTCGTTGTGTTTTTCTATTAAAATTTCTTAATTTATACCTAAAAGTACGCCGGTATCGGTCACCGTGGAGGTATCAGTCGTCAACGATTCTTCTTATACGTATTCCTTGGTGGCTTCTCGTGGTGTACGTATTTTGAACGCTACTTTTCACATTTTAGTGACTAATCGCCGTAATAGACTTCCTTCCCGGCTTCCTTTTCACCGCCCTCTCAACATTCTCGTGGGTGTGCTGGATTGCCCCTCACAACAGAACCATCAATCAAATCTTCGGTTATTCTTCTGGTCTAGGATTCAGGTATATCCATATTTAATTTTACATAAACATTAAAAAATATTAAATATATCCTTCACAGTATCCTCACTTTTGAGTGAGTTTTTAATTTGAATTCAGTTGGTATACGAGCTGAAACCATTTTCTTGCTCAAAGCTGGGCTCAGATTACTTATACTGGTTCTCCCCTCGTTACTCCCTGGTGGGCTGAAGGTTCGCATAAAAAATCGCTATTAATAATACATTATTGAACTTTTCTTTTAGCTAATGTTATGGCCGGATTTTTCATTTTCTTCTGGATTGTCACTCCTGCCTTATACTGGACCAACGCCTTTTACACCAGCTACCTCCCCATTTTGTCGAGTGGAACGTTCGACAACACTGGTGCTCCATATAATGTCACGGCTATCCTCAACCCCGATCTCACACTCAACGTCGAAAAATATAAAGCCTATTCTCCGTTGTTCCTTTCGGCTACATTCGCGCTCGCTTACGGGTTGAGTTTCGCTAGTATCACCGCGACATTAATGCACGCTTTCCTCTACTTCAGAAAGCAAATCTGGGTTCAAGCTCGTCGCAGTTTACACGAGCAACCCGATATTCACGCCAGATTGATGTCTCGCTACAAGCAAGTTCCCGAATGGTGGTACGCCGTCATCTTCGTTGTCATGTTTGTCTTCGGTGTTCTCGCTATCGAAATTTGGCCGACTAAGATGCCGGTTTGGGCGTTCATTCTCGCGTTGATCATCGCTTTCGTGTACATTGTTCCTATCGGTATGATCCAAGCCATTACGAACCAACAGATCGGCTTGAACGTCATCACCGAACTGATTATTGGCTATGCCTTGCCCGGCCATCCCATCGCCATGATGATGTTTAAGACCTGGGGTTACATCACCATGGTCCAGGCGCTCCAATTCAGTTCAGATTTCAAACTCGGTCATTATATGAAAGTTCCACCCCGTCAAATGTTCTTCTGTCAAGTCGTAGCCACCGCCGTTGCTGGTACCGTTCAACTGGGTGTACAAGCCTGGATGTTCGACCACATCGAAGGCATCTGCGACAAACATCAGAAAGATCTTTTCATCTGCCCCAACACCCAAGTTTTCGGCGCTGCGTCGATCATTTGGGGTGTGATTGGACCTCAGCGACAGTTCTCGAAAGGGAACCTTTTCTACCGTGAGAATTTTGATTTCACATCTTTTTTTGTTTGGAATGTTTAAAACTTGAGTATTTTAACAGCTCTTACCTTCTTCTTCCTTCTTGGTGCCGTTCTCCCTTGCATTCCCTACTTCGTCACCAAGAGATTCCCAAACTCGCCCTTCAAATACATCAAGTAAGTTCTTCTCGTCCGCGTCTGCATAAGTTTTGCTCAATAAACTTTTAAGCTTCCCCGTCATCTTCAGCGGTACTGGTCTCATCCCTCCAGCCACCGCCGTAAACTACGTTCCATGGGGTATTGTTGGATTCATCTTCCAATACGTCATCCGTCGTCGTCATTTCAGTTGGTGGACCAAATACAACTGTGAGTCTATTCTTGTTTAAATGCCGTCTCGAAAGCTAAACATTGGTATTTTTATAGACATTTTGTCCGCTGGTCTTGACAGTGGTCTTGCCGTTGCCACAGTAGTGATATTCTTCTGGTAAGCTCTTGTTAAATTCTTTTGGTGATTATATTTTAACATTTGGTCTAAACAGTTTGCAATACCCTAAAAATGGAGCTATCGGAGAAAATAACATAGCCACATGGGCTGGGAATACGTAAGTTATTATACAAGATGAAGTAGCTGAAAGCTCTAAACTTTTCTTATAGTATCTACATGAACACTGACGACTGGAATGGTGTAGCACGTTTCGATATTCCCGCCAGTGGAACCTTTGGGTACGTATCGTTTGATTACTATAATTTGAGCCAAAACGCCCAACTGACTTTGTAATGATAGACCAACAACTTGGTAGATCATTAAGAGATGCTCATATGAGTTTAATCGGGATGAAATGAGTCCCCTTTTATCGAAATGACACACTGTAAATTAGCAACCACATTGAATTATATGCTTTTTCACGTCTTCTTTTGTCAATGATGGAGTGAGCATTGGGCCCATAATAGTATGAGCCATACAGTTGTAAAATAACTGGCATCGCAAGAGAACTCAGTTGCCTTTCGGTTTGCGTTCGCTGCAAATCTAAGCCTGATAATAGTTGATTCGTGCAGTTCTTTGCACAGTGTCATAGAACAAACGGATTTAACATTGATGGCTTGCATAACGAGTCTGTCCGCCCACAATTTATTTATCGCAAGGTATCACCTTTGAATTTATTCTCTCGAATTCAACCTGGTTCATAGCATCTGAATAGATTGCTTGGAGTCGTTAAGCTCAACAGTGATTTTTTGGTTCAAGTTCTGAAGATCGCGCTCTATTACGAAGGGAACTAGCTGTACTGATATCGCTGACTTGAGCTCCAATTGAAAGCTATTCTATTTATTTCCAGACATCAGAAACATTCGCAAAATTATTGCGATAGAAATTGATGTAAAAGATTTTGAGCATTTGGCCGTGCCTCAATCTTGCACTTAAAGTCTCTTGGACGTCTAAAAGCATACTCTTAAATGATTTAAATAATATTCGAAGTTGCGTTTACTTACCCAGCTATGCCTGGGGTGACCTCGTCATTTTCGAGAATGCAAGCCAATGGTTCGCCTTCAAGCACAGAAATGTCCGCGACGTGTAAGATAGTTGAAAACATAATGGTGAGAAAACTCTCCGCCAACGCTCTTCCAGGGCATACTCTACAAAATTTTATGGATTGGAGTTTGAAATCAACCTCGTTGTAAGCATACCTCCTTCCAAATCCAAATGCAGGGTCTGGTGGCACTTTAGCACTCCCGTCTAAAAATCTTTCCGGTTTAAACTTATGCGTTTCAGGGCCATATTCCTTCTCGGAGCGGAGGAGAAGCCTAGTTTATGTATAATATATGTAAGAATGAGAGAACCAAGAAGAGCCTCCTTGCGTATATGTATATATGGTAAACCTACCAAATATTTCCAAAGCAAATGGTACCTTTGGGTATAAAATACCCATCTATCACGTCGTCCTCTTTCAATTTATGTGGTATGCCTATCGGACCAGCAGGATGCCACCGTAATACTTCATTCCGGAGTGCATTAAGATACGGAAGATTAGGAATATCAGCAAGAGATGGAAGGTTATCTCTTCCAATCACGCTATCCAGTTCCTTCTGGGCTTTCTTCTGAACATCGGGATGAAGTGCCATTGCCAAGAAGAATACCCGAATCTGGATCTCAAGCTAGTATAAGTTCAGGTTCAGCCGCGAAACGGATTATCTCTAAAAAAACACAAATTACAGAGTCAATTCCCGCGAAATAGACAACCACAGCCATTTGACGGATTACTTCTTCGGCGTCCTTAGGGATATTGCGACTATCGGCTAAATCTTCGAGATAATTCGTCACAAAGCAAGGTTTAAAGTTTCCTTGTTTCTATGTATTGTTTAAAAGAAGGAGCAGTATAGATTGGAGACATTACTTACAAGGGAGTTTTTAGCGTATTCATATGGAAGATCCACCATATCCTTATAATCTTTATTTATTTCTTCCACTACCTTCGGAAACTCTAGCCCGGGAAACCATGATGGAAGGTATTTTACTATTGTGAATCAGTTATGGCATTTCAATGAACTTAATATAGCGGTTCTCACAGATTGGTAAAACATCAACCATGTATGTGCCGGGAACAACCACTCGAGTTATATTCTGCAAAGTGCGACCTGCTACTTCCAAATAAGGATCGTTTTCAGGTAAAACATCAATACCGTAGGTCAACTTCGAGAAAGAGTATTTGTCAGATTATGTGGTATTGTTTGAAAAAAACAAGTAAGCCAAAAGACCTGAATAATGAATTTTCCGACTGTGTTCCGGACAAAGTTCCTCAGATCATGATTTACTTGCTCAGCAATGAGAAGTTGTGCAAATGACCTAACGGTGAGATCAACATATTCTGATTAATTTCAAATCATTCGCATCATACCTGGAACTAGTCTCCATTAACGAATGATACATGTGAATGCTTTTAGACGATATTAGATCGTGTAGCATCGCCCGAAGCCGAGTGCTCCGTTCACCGTAGTGCATCATCACAAGATTTGTTTTCCCAAAGTTTGTTCTTCACAGTGGGAAAAGCTTCAGCTACTCTTTGAAGGATGTTGAAAGACGTTACATACAAATCGTGCAGTATTGTTGTTGCCACTCTGTCGGAATATATAGCACCCTTCTTAGCAAACAATTCTTGTCCTACATCCGCTGAATTTACGACCAGCATCGACACCCCGAATGTATTCAAATATACAAGATCACCTTATGTTATGTAACGCAGAATTAACAAAAGCGAAACAAGTTTGATAATGAGTGAAGTACCGTATTCCTTAGCCCATCTTTCGAATATTTTGTATTCCAAAGCTCCGGCCGGTAAATCCTTCAGGTTGCCCCATATAAAGTGCCTTGGAGGACCTGGCGGGAACTGAAGGCCTGTACGGCGAAAAATAACCTCAAGTACAGATTAATTCAACTAAGAGCAAACCTTTTGGAGCGCGTGCAGCGATACGATACAGAAAAATAGATAGGCTGAGACCTATAAACGTAATGACAATGTCGAGACTAGACAGGATCATTAAGGCAGTGTGAGTTTTGACCAACGGCTCTAGTGTATTTTATTAAAGTTGGCTCTTACTTTTTAAAACTCAACCAAAGGCTTATTTGGGTAGGACATGCTCATTTTCATTCTCTCATTGAGAGCACATGTACACTCGTAAAATGAAGCCATGGTCCGTGTATAACATGATCATCGATAGTATTTGATCAATCCAAACAGATGCTTCGCGTACTGAAAGCACCAATTATATATGAACCAGTGTCGTGATGACTGAAGTTTTCATCTGGAATGAGGGGTCGATTTATCGACATCGCCGCGTGACTGTCTACTATAGTATCAATAGAATGTGAGACTATTAGATTATAAGATGTATATAGGGTAGAATCAGACGTAAGAGATCGTAAAATTGACGTTAACACGATACAACACGGCACACACGATACAGCGCGACACAGCACAAAATGGGTGGAGGACAAAAGCTCAAGTCTATTATGTAATCTACTGAATACATCATATAGTCCGAACTAATAAAACCCAACAGAGACATTGGATCGGAATCTTCACTGTCGTTTATATTGTCGAGTGGAGTCATATGCTTCTAGTTGGGTAGGAAAATACCTCGTAGGGACTGTATTAGCGAGAAGAACTAAGGAAGTATCATAATTCCATACCTGCATTATGAATATACTACACGTTGCAAATTCCATTTAGGTATGGGTTATTCCCCAAAAGAATTCGCCTAGCCATCTGTGTGCATTCGTTGTCTGGTACGAGCCGTTCGAGATTTTGGACATGATTTTCACAGCGTCCCGACGATATCCCCGTCGACGTTATAACAACGTGATGCAACGGCATGGCAGTGTACACCGTACAGTATATTGTGCGATTTGGTATACGCTGAATATAAAATACCCAGACGAATGACAGCTCAGCTTACTGCGCATGAGGTTGAAGAACTCCCGTCGAATCTAGACAAAGAATGCCTAAAAAATGCACTTGTCCGTGAAAGAACTGTCGTCGGTTTTGCATGCATGCGGTCATGAAATGGAACCTGAATCAATAGCGCTGAGACTGGTTTGCGTGGATCCCGCTTTGGGATGGAGGTCCACAATCGTGAATATTTATTTTTTTCCCGCATCGCTCTCTATTTTACATCACCAAAGACTTGTATTATCAACCTAATTGGTTCAAAACAATTTGGACATCGGAGCGTGCATCGATCCGGCACCTAAAATCTCGCGGACGTCTAAGCAGCAAAATCAAGGACACATTACATCCGCAAATTCTGGGAAATAAATTATATCACCTACGCTATGACTCCTGGAGTGAACTCATCTTTTTCGATGATGCCAGATAAAGGTTCATCTGTAAGCATAGAAATATTCGTAGTATGCAAAATAGTTGCGATCACGATGGAAAGGAAACTTTCGGCCAGTGCTCTCCCAGGACACACGCTGAAAGATTGAACGGAATCGTGAGACACTTAAACAAATGTTACGAAGATATGCATACCGTCTTCCATATCCGAAAGCGGGCTCGGGTTTGACTTTCGCACTTCCATCCAGAAACCGTTCTGGTCGAAATTTATGAGTATCGGGCCCATATTCTTTTTCTGAACGGAAAAGAAACCTGAACCTATTGTTAGAACAAACAGACAGTTCCGAAAAGCCATGAATTTGATTACCAAGTGTTTCCAATACATATAGTCCCTCGGGGTATGAAGTATCCGTTTATCACATCATCCTGTTTCAATTGATGGGGCAGCCCTATCGGGCCCCCAGTATGCCACCGTAACACCTCATGGAGAAAGGCATTGAAATACGGGAGAAGAGGAAGATCAGCAAGCGAAGGTAAGTTATCTCTTCCAACCACTCTGTCAAGTTCATCCTGCGCTTTTTTCTGTGCATCTGGATGAAGTGCTGCTGCCAAGAAAAACAAACGCGTTTCGGTTTCCAACTGAAATCAAACGTTAGTCGAGTTGCACCAAGACAGTGAGTGTTATCACCGAGTCGATTCCCGCAATATACGCGGTTACTGCTACTTGACGAATCATTTCTTCGGGATACCGGGGGGACTCTGTAGGAGTACTGGCAAAACTTTCCAAATAATTTGACACAAAGGAATACTCGTATTTTCCTTGTTTCTATTTTTTTTTTGTTTCAAAAAAAAGAGCACGAACTAAGAAATAACTCACAAAAGCTGCCTTGGCATGTTCATATGGAAGATCTAGCATATCTTGAAAATCCCTCTCTATTTGTTCGGCCACCTTATGGAATTTTACACCGGGAATCCATGACGGAAGATACTTCACTGTCATATATTTTGAGCATTAGGCAAATTCTGTTATAGCTCACTTACGGATCGGTAAAACATCAACTAAGTACGTTCCCGGTACGACTGCTTCGGAAATAGTTCCCACCAAACGTTCTGCAAGCTGTAAATATGGGTCATTTTTAGATGGGATGTCAATTCCATAAAGGAGCTTCAAGCTAGTCAATCATGCGGTAGTTTTCGAGACTAATTTTCGGACCTTCATTATAAATTTTCCGATGACAAATCGCGTAAATTTCAAATCATTTACGGGTTCGGCAATAAGACGTCGTGCAAGGAACCTGATGATCATAAGCAAAATCGTAAAAAAAAGTCAGGCTCAAGAAGAACTGCATTGAAAGGCTGGCAGACCTAGCACTTTCCTCCAGCAACGGATAAAACGAAACGACACTCTTCGACGAAATCAAATCATGTAATATTGCCCGATATTGAGTCCATTGTTCACCATAATCAACCGTTAAAGCGGTTGAGTCGCCAAGGTGGGTCCTATATAAAAAATCAGTGGAAGTGTCTGAAAATTTTGAATCTTGGTTTATACAAATCATGCAGCATTGTTGTCCTCATTTTACCCGAGTATATAGCGCCTTTCTTAGTGAATAATTCTCGTTCCATTTCTGCTGAATTGATGAGAAGTATCGATTGACCCAGGACATTCAAATACACCAGGTCGCCTTGAGTAAAGTTGAGTATATTAGGACATCGATAGTAAAACGTTTTGAATACCATATTTTTCAGCCATTTTCTCATACACCTTGTATTCTACAGTTCCAGATGGTAAGTCCTTCAAGTTGCCCCATATAGGATGTCTTGGAGGACCAGGAGGCAGCCGCAAACCTTTGAAAAATAAAAATTTCCCACGATTCGAAGGAAGACATAATGACGCGCATACCTTTTGGAATGCGCACCGTAACGCGATGTAGGAAGAAAGAAATAAATAAAGCTATTGAAGTGACAGCGATATCGAGAATTGTTACGGACATGGAAGCGTTCAGAGGTTGTAGTCCTTGGTATTGATGTATTTATTGACTGAGTAGATGGGCTGAGATTCTGAGAAGTCTGTGGAGTCTCATGCACATGGGCTAGCTGGCGAGGTTTGACATATGCTTCGATGTCACCGGTTACCCAGGGTCTTCTACTGATCGGGAACACAGGCAAAGCATTTCATGGAAGTTGAGCCAATTGCAGCGAATCAAATTTCGGCTGATGTCTTCTCTTCGGAAGCAAAATCAGTATCAACTAATCTCTGAATCTCCCCAAACGCGATTAATATAGAAGAGGATGAGCAAAATAACGTATGCGTTGTCTCTGATTCAGCACACAGGTATTCAACCTGAGAATATAAAACGAAGTAGGTTATAACAAAAAACTTACCAGTTGTACGTAATTGAATTTGTTAACCATCATCCATTTGATTATCAGGGGTCGGCACGTCAAACCGGGGCTACCCCACTGAGGAACACCGAGGTCAAGTTGACATTACTTTGGTCGGACACACCAATACATATCTTTTACTTAAGCTGACGCTAGCACTCCATCAATTCCCGCAGTGACTTTCACATCAACCACGAAGGAGCTTCAACGTTTATATTATGTTATTGTCCAGCAGCAGCAGGAACTCTTTGAATCGAGTATTCGCAAGCGACAACTTGAATATCTGCTTCGTAATACGTCAAAGATCAACTGATGTCTTCTGGCTATGGGGAATATCCGAGTCGGGTCTCAAAACGACTTGACACTGCCAGCGAGTAGCGCTCTGGAGGTTTCAAGATGTACTTCAGAGCCAAAACCTAGATTACTGATTGGCATTTGCTGATACACGAGGACCTGCGTATATTGTCACCGAAAAAGGTTTATTTTTTCCGCATCTCTCTATTTCACATCACCAAGGACTAGTATGGTCAACCTATATGGCTCATAACAATTTGGATATCGGAACGTGCATCGATCCGACACCTAAAGTCTCGCGGACGTCTAAGTAACAGCACGAAAACACATCACATATGCAAATTCTAGGAAAATAAAATAGATCACCTACGCGAGGACTCCTGGAGTGAATTCATCTTTTTCAACAATGTCAGATAAAGGTTCGTCTTTAAGCATGGAAATATTTGTAGTATGCAACATAATCGCAATTGCGATGGAAAGGAAACTTTCAGCCAGTGCTTTCCCAGGACACACACTAATAGATTAAACAGAATCATGGAATAATTGAGTAAACGTTAAAGAGACATGCAAATTCATACCGTCTTCCATATCCGAAAGTAAAATCGGGTTTTATTTTCGCACTTCCATCCAGAAACCACTCTGGTCGAAATTTATGAATATCAGGTCCATATTCTTTTTCTGAATGGGAAAGAACCCTGGTCTTATTGTTAGAACAAACAGAAACATCTTGAGAAGTTATGAATTTGATTACCAAGTGTTTCCAATACATATAGTCCCTCGGGGTATGAAGTATCCGTTTATCACATCATCCTGCTTCAACTGATGAGGCAGTCCCATCGGAGCTGCAGGATGCCACCGTAACACCTCATTGAGAAAGGCATTGAGATACGAGAGATGAGGAAGATCAGCAAACGAAGGTAAACTATCTCTTCCAACCACTCTGTCTAGTTCGTCCTGCGCTTTTTTCTGGGCATCTGGATGGAGTGCTGCCGCCAAGAAAAACAAACGTATTTGAGCTTCCATCTGAAACAGATAGAAAAACCAACTTTTAGTCGAGTTGCTTTATTTCCAAGACGGTTGGTGTAATTACTGTGTCGACTGTCGCAAGATACGCAGTTACTGCTACTTGACGAATCGCTTCTTCGGGATACTGGGGAGATTCTGTAGGAGTGCTAGCAAAACCTTCCAAGTAATTTGACACGAATGAAGGCTCGTATTTTCCTTGTCCCTATATTCTTTTATCAGTAAGAAATGAGCACATGTTGAAATTTAACTCACAAAAGCTGCCTTGGCATGTTCATATGGAAGATCTAGCATATCTTGGAAATCCCTCTCCATTTGTTCGGCCACCTTATGGAATTTTACACCGGGAATCCATGATGGAATATATTTCACTATTATATATCCTGAGCGTTGAATAAGTCCTGTTATAGCTCGCTTACGGATTGGTAAAATATCAACTAAGTATGCTCCCGGTACGACTACTTCGGAAATTGCTGCCACCAGACGTTCTGCGAGCTGTAAATATGGGTCACTCTCGGACGAAATATCAATTCCATAAAGGAGCTTCAAGATAGTCAGTCGTAGGATGACCTTCAAGACCCATTTTATAACCTTGATTGTAAATTTTCCAATGACATATCGTGTAACTTTCAAATCATTTACGGGCTGAGCAATAAGACGTTGTGCAAGGAACCTGATGATCACCGAGAAATTATCAAAAAAAAAAGTTCAAGCCCAAGAAAAAACTGAATTGAAAGGCTGGCAGACCTAGCACTTTCCTCCAACAACGGATGAAATGAAACGACACTCTTGGACGAAATCAAATCATGTAATATTGCCCGATGTTGAGTCCATTTTTCACCATAATCAATCGTTACAACGGTCGAGTCGCCAAGATGGGTCCTATATGAGAAAATCAGTGGAAGTATCTGAGAACTTGGAATCTTGGTTTATACAAGTCATGTATCATTGTTGTCCTAACTCTACCCGAGTATATAGCGCCTTTCTTAGTGAATAATTCTCGTTCCATTTCTGCTGAATTGATGAGAAGTATGGATTGACCCAGGACATTCAGATACACCAGATCGCCTTGAGTAAAATTGAGTATATCAGAACATCGATAGCAAGAAGCTCCCGATACCATATTCTTCAGCCAATTTCTCGTACACTTTGTATTCTACTGTTCCAGACGGTAAATCTTTCAAGTTTCCCAATATAGGATGCCTCGGAGGACCAGGAGGTAGTCGTAAACCTAAAAAATTTTCTCACGATTCAAGGGAAGACATAAATTACACACATACCTTTCGGAACGCGCACCGTAACGCGATGTAGTAGGAAGAAAGAAATAGATAAAACTATTGAAGTGACAGCGACCTCAAGAATCATTATAGACACGAAAGCGTGTAGAGGTCGTAGTCTTTGGTATTGATGTATTTATTGATTGAGGAGTAAATAAGCAGAGAAGTCTGCGGAGTCTCATGGTTTTAAATGGTGAGGTTTCTATCTCACTTCGTCTTCTAGTTGAGGACAAACGGGGAATCATTCTATGAACGTTAAGCCAATCACAACGAATCGGTTTGCGGCTGATGTCCTTCCTATCTTCGGAATCAAAACCAACATCCATATTCCTTGAACCGACTGAATGTGATCGATATGAAGAAAGAAGCACGAACTAATGCATCGTTGTCTCGGCACGCAGGTATTTTTCCTATATAAGAAGGGAGTAAGTTTCAACAAGGAATAACACGCACATGGCTTGTTAGTTGCTGAACTCTAGAAATTGTTCATGATCATCCGTTGGGCTTCACAGCCTCAGGGCCGCACGTCAAACCAGAAAACTGAGACACACCAGATTGACTGGAATACTTCGGTTGGATGCGACAATGAATTTGACGCTAACACTCCCATCAATTTTCGCAGTGACTATCACCTTGACCACGGTGGCCATGGAGCTTCAATTTTCGCGCTCAGCAGCAGCAGGAATTCTTTGAATTGAGTACTGGAAGCGACGTATTTCTGCTTCGTAAGATGTCGAAGACCAATTCATGCTGTCTGGCTTTTTTCTGGTTCTATGTTGACATAGATTCGAAGATCTAGACGGAAAACAAGGAAAGTGGCATACGTTGTCGCGTGACTATCGGGAATGTCAGATCTTCATATAACCAACAGTGTTCAAACCTCTCGGCATACCCAATCCGTCAAAGAATTCAGCAAAAGCATCGTAGAGAGCTTCTCCGATAGATGAATCTGGAAGTCGCGATATGGAAGGATCGGAGTGTTGTGTCCCTGAACAGTGCGAGTCTACTCGGAGACGAAGGAGCTGTGAACTGGAATACTGAAAGAGGATTAAGAAATGAGGGCGTGCATGTCGAGGTTTTGGTTGCAACTGAACTTACCAGCAGCACCTCATGAGGGTAGTAGAGACACGTTAATTCCTGACTGTGGTATGCGTCGTGGATTTCGCTTTGGTACGCAGGTCCACAGTTGTGAATCTTTGTTAACAGAGTTGGTCAACATAAAAAAGCACTTCTCAGTCACACGCATTCGCTGATACGCGAAGACTTGCGTATATTGTCACCAGAAAAGGTTTATTTTTGTCCGCATCTTTCTCTATTTCACATCACTAAGGACTAGTACGGTCAACCTAATTGGTTCAAAATAAGTTGGACATTGGAACGTGCATCGATTTGGCATCTAAAGTCTCGCGGACGTCTAAGCAACAGAACCGAAAACATATCACATACGCAAATTCTAGGAAAATAAAATAGATCACTCACGCAATGACTCCCGGAGTGAATTCATCTTTTTCGATAATGCCAGATAAAGGTTCATCTTTAAGCATAGAAATATTCGTAGTGTGCAACATAGTTGCAATCGCGATGGAAAGGAAACTTTCAGCAAGTGCTTTCCCAGGACACACGCTAAAAGGTTAAACGGAATCGTGAGACAATTGAGTAAATGTTAAAGAGACATGCACAGTCGTACCGTCTTCCATATCCGAAAGCGAGATCGGGTTTTATTTTCGCACTTCCATCCAGAAATCTTTCTGGTCGAAATTTATGAGTATCGGGCCCATATTCTTTTTCTGAACGGAAAAGAACCCTGGTCTTACTATTAGAACAAACAAACAATTCCGAAAAATTTTGATTACCAAGTGTTTCCAATACATATAGTTCCTTGGGGTATAAAGTATCCGTTTATCACATCATCCTGCTTTAATTGATGGGGCAGTCCCATCGGACCTGCCGCATGCCATCGTAACACCTCATTGAGAAAGGCATTAAAATATGGGAGATGAGGAAGATCAGCGAACGAAGGTAAGCTATCTCTTCCAACCACTCTGTCTAGTTCGTCCTGCGCTTTTTTCTGGGCGTCTGGATGGAGTGCCATCGCCAAGAAGAACAAACGTATCTGGGCTTCTATCTGAAAATAAAATGTCGGTCGAGTTGTTTTATTACCAAAACGGTGAGTGTAGTTACCGTATCTATTCCCGCAATATACATGGTTACTGCTACTTGACGAATCATTTCCTCGAGATACTGGGAAGGAGTACCAGCAGAACCTTCCAAATAATTTGACACGAATGAAGGCTCGTATTTTCCTTGTTCCTATATTCTTTTATCAGTAAGAAACGAGTACGTGTTGAAATTTAACTCACAAAGCCTGCCTTGGCATGTTTATATGGAAGATCTAGCATATCTTGAAAATCCCTCTCTATTTGTTCAGCCACCTTATGGAACTTTACACCAGGAACCCATGACGGAATATACTTCACTGTTGTACATCTTGAGCATTAAATAAGTTTTGTTATAGCTCGCTTACGGATTGGTAACATATCAACTAGGTATGCCCCCGGTACGACTACCTCGGAAATAGTTCCCACCAGACGCTCTGCAAGCTGTAAATATGGGTCATTCTCAGACGAAATATCAATTCCATAAAGAAGCTTCATGATAGTCAGTCGTAGAATGACCTTCAAAACTAATTTCCTGACCTTCATTATAAATTTTCCAATGACAAATCGCGTAACTTTCAAATCAGTTACGGGCTCGGCAATAAGACGTCGTGCAAGGAACCTGATGATCACCGAGAAATTATAAAAAAAAGTCAAGCCCAAGAAGAAACTGAATTGAAAAACTGGCAGACCTAGCATTTTCCTCCAGCAACGGATAAAATGAAACGACACTCTTTGACGAAATCAAATCATGTAATATTGCCCGATGTTGAGTCCATTGTTCACCATAATCAACCGTTATAGCAGTTGAGTCGCCAAGATGGGTCCTATATAAAAAAGTCAGTGGAAGTGTCTGAGAACTTGGAATCTTGGGTTTATACAAATCATGCAGCATCGTCGTTCTGATTCTACCCGAGTATATAGCGCCTTTCTTAGTGAATAATTCTCGTTCCATTTCCGCTGAATTGATGAGAAGTATGGATTGACCCAGGACATTCAAATACACCAGGTCGCCTTGAGTAAAATTGAGTATAATAGGACATCGATAGCAAAATGTTTTGAATACCATATTTTTCAGCCAATTTCTCGTACACCTTGTATTCTACAGTTCCAGACGGTAAATCTTTCAAGTTGCCCCATATATAATGCCTCGGAGGACCAGGAGGTAGTCGCAAACCTAAAAAAAATTCTCTCACTGTTCAAGGGAAGACATAAATCACACGCATACCTTTTGGAACGCGCACGGTAACGCGATGTAGGAAGAAAGAAATAGATAAAGTTATTGAAGTGACAGCGATATCAAGAATCGTTATGGACATGAGCGCGTAGAGGTCGTAGTCTTTGGTATTGATGTATTTATTGACTGAGTAAGTGAGCGGAGAAGTCTGCGGAGTCTCATGGTTTTAACCGGCGAGGTTTCTATCTCACCTCGCGTCTTCTTGGGGACACACGGGGAATCATCCTATGGACGTTGAGCCAATCGCAGCGAATCGGTTTGCGGCTGATGTCCCATCTTCGGAACCAAAAACCAATATCCATTCCCCTAACCGACCGAAGGTGATTGAATTAAGAAGTACGAACTAATGCACCGTTGTCTTGGCACACAGGTAGTTTTCCTAAATAATATCAGAAAGGAGTGAGTTTCAACACGCAATTAAATGCACATAACCATAATGTATTAGTTGTCGACCTCGAGAAACTGTTCATGATCATCCGTTAGGCATCACTGCCTCAGGGCGGCACGTCAAACCAGAGCGGCAGAGCCACACCAAATGGGCTGGAATACTTCAGTCGGATGCGACAATTCCTCGTTTAAACTGACGCTAGCACTCCCATCAATTCTCGCAGTGACTTCGATGGAGGTGCTTCAACTTTTACGCCATATTCGCGTCCAGCAGCAGCAGGAACTCTTTGAATTGAGTTTCACAAACGACGAAAAATGCTTCGTAGTAGTTCGTAATGCTTCTGGCTTTGTTCTGGTTCTTGATATGGATTCGGCCCAGGTGAAGATGGGCCTAGACGGTAAACAAGAAAGGTGCCGGTGACATACGTTGTGACGCGACTATCGGGGGTGTCCGAGCCGGTCCTCACTAGGCCTCACTCTTGACACTAGTGAATTAACATGTTATGACACAAATTTGGTACAAATGCATTGCCTACTCCGACGAGCAAAAACAACAACAACAACAAAATCTCCAAATCATTCTTCGTATAACTGACAGTGTTCAGACCTCTCGGCATACCCAATTCATCGAGGATTTTAGCAATAGCATCGTAGAGAGCTTCTCCGATAGATGAATCTGGAAGCCAGGATATAGAAGGATCGGAGAGGGTTGTGTTTCTGTACACACCCTCATTTCTCAATCCTCTTCCAGTATTCCAGTTCACAGCTCCTTCATCTCCGAGTAGACACCGTGAAGCAACTCGCACTGCATGTCGAGGTTTTGGTTACCAGCAGGACCTGTTAACGCGAGCTACCGAACCAGTATCAGCCCAGCCACCAAAAGGGATTATGCGTATTATGCGTACCTGATTTCATGAGGAATAAAATTTATAAGAGGGTTGGGTGTGTTATATTCAGGATGACGATATTTAGGCCCAGTTTTATTCAGGCTAGAAATCTAATTTAAGTCAGCACCATGTCCGGCTCCAGATAACGTATAACATACAGGGTATGTAACTCATCCCATCACACAAATGTACACCTGCATGAGCGAAACCGATCCCAAACGTAGTAGCGAGTCTACACACAACACACAAAACGCCGATCAAAAGCCGTGGGTCTAACGATAAATATATTTACAGCATCTCCCTCATTTAAGCTTCTGTGTCCTCATTCTTCGCAATAAGTGGTAAATATTTTATTGATTATCGAATGGCCCACATGCTGAATATATCGGAGATATCGTTGCTGCCTTGTAATGCTAATGAGGGTATCAGAGATAGGTTAATTCCTGGTATATGTCGTGGATCCCGCTTTGGTACGCATGTCCCCAATTGTGAATCTCTGGTAACAGAGTTGGTCAACATAAAAAAAACGCTTCTAAGTCACACGCATTCGCTCATAAACGAGGACCTGTGTATATTGTCACTGAAAAAGGTTTATTTTTTTCCGCATCTCTCTCGATTTCACATTACCAAGGACTAGTATGGTCAACCTAATTGGTTCAGAACAATTTGGACATCGGAACGTGCATCGATCCGACACCTAAAGTCTCGCGGACGTCTAAGCAACAGAGCCGAAGACACATCACATACGCAAATTCTGAGAGAAAAAAAATAAGATCACCTACGCGATGGTTCCTGGAGTGAATTCATCTTTTTCAATAATACCGGATAAAGGTTCATCTTTAAGCATAGAAATATTCGTAGTGTGCAACATAGTCGCGATCACAATGGAAAGGAAACTTTCAGCAAGTGCTTTTCCAGGACACACGCTAAAAGGTTAAACGGAATCGTGAGACAATTGAGTAAATGTTAAAGAGACATGCACAGTCGTACCGTCTTCCATATCCAAAAGCGAGATCGGGTTTTACTTTCGCACTTCCATCCAGAAACCGTTCTGGTCGAAATTTATGAGTGTCAGGCCCATATTCTTTTTCCGAACGGAAAAGGACCCTGGTGTTATTGTTAGAATAAACAAAAAATTCCGAGAAGTCATGAATTTGATTACCAAGTGTTTCCAATACATATAGTCCCTTGAGGTATAAAGTACCCGTTTATCACATCGTCCTGTTTCAATTGATGGGGCAGTCCCATCGGAGCTGCAGGATGCCACCGTAACACCTCATTGAGAAAGGCATTGAGATACGGGAGACGAGGAAGATCAGCGAACGAAGGTAAGCTATCTCTTCCAACCACTGTGTCTAATTCATCCTGCGCTTTTTTTTGGGCATCTGGATGGAGTGCTACCGCCAAGAAAAACAAACGTATCTGGTGTTCTATCTGAGAAATAAAATATTGGTCGAGTTGCACCAAGAGAGTGAGTGTTATTACCGTGTCGATTCCCGCAATATACGCGGTTACTGCTACTTGACGAATCATTTCTTCAGGATACCGGGGAGATTCCGCAGAAGTGCTGGCAAAACCTTCTAAATAATTCGACACGAAGGAATACTCGTATTTTCCTTGTGTCTATTTTTTCTCAAAATAAAAAAAATCGTGCACGAATTAAGAGATAACTCACAAAAGCTGCCTTGGCATGGTTATATAAAAGATCTAGCATGTCTTGGAAATCCCTTTCTATTTGTTCGGCTACCTTATGAAACTTTACACCAGGAATCCATGACGGAATATATTTCACTGTTATAGATTTTAAGCATTAGATAAGTTCTCTTATATAGCTCACTTACGGATTGGTAAAATGTCAACTAAGTACGCTCCAGGTACGCATACTTCGGCAACAGCTCCCACCAAACCCTCTGCAAGCCGTAAATATGGGTCATTCTCAGACGAAATGTCAATTCCGTAAATGAGCTCCAAGATAGTCAGTCGTGCGATAGTTTTCAAGATCAATTTTCGGACCTTCATTATAAATTTTCCGATGACATATCGCGTGACTTTCAAATCATTCACGGGCTCGGCAATAAGACGTCGTGCAAGGAACCTGATGATCACAAGCAAAATTGTAAAAGAAAGTCAGGCTCAAGAAGAAACTGCATTGAAAGGCTGGCAGACCTAGCACTTTCTTCCAGCAACGGATGAAATGAAACGACACTCTTGGAAGAAATCAAGTCATGCAATATTGTCCGATATTGAGTCCATTGTTCACCGTAATCAACCGTTATAACGGTCGAGTCGCCAAAATGGGTCCTATATGAAAGAATCAGTGGATGTAGGGAACTTGGAACCCTGGTTTATACAAATCATGCAGCATTGTTGTCCTGATTCTACCTGAATATATAGCGCCTTTCTTATTGAATAATTCACGTTCCATTTCCGCTGAATTGATAAGAAGTATGGATTGACCCAGGACATTCAAATACACCAGGTTGCCTTGAGTAAACTGAGTATATTAGGACATCGATAGCAAAATGTTCCCGATACCATATTCTTCAGCCAATTTCTCGTACACTTTGTATTCTACATTTCCAGACGGTAGATCTTTCAAGTTGCCCCATATAGGATGCCTCGGAGGTCCGGGAGGTAGCCGCAAACCTAAAAAATTATCTCGCGATTCAAGGGTAAACATAATTACACACATACCTTTCGGAACGCGCACAGTAATGTGATGTAGGAAGAAAGAAATGGATAAGGCTATTGAGGTGACAGCGAAATCAAGAATGGTTATAGACATGAAAGCGTGTAGAGGTCGTAGTCCTTGGTATTGATGTATTTATTGACCGAGTAAATGAGCGGAGAAGTCTGCGGAGTCTCATGATTTTAACCGGCGAGGTTCTCGCCTCGCGTCTTCTAGTTGGGGACGCGGGGAATCATCCTATGAATGTTGAGCCAATTGCAGCGAATCGGTTTGCGGCTGATGTCCTTCCTATCTTCGAAACCAAACCCAATATCCATATATATTCCCCGACCCGACTGAATGTGATCGATATGAAAAAGAAGTACGAACTAATGCACCGTTGTCTCAGCACGCAGGTATTTTCCTGAATAAAATGAGAAGTATCAACAAGCACACGCACATAAACGCAACTTAGGCTACTTAGCTGTCGACCTCGAGAAAATGTTCATGATTGGGAATCACAGCCTCAGGGCCACACGTCAAACCAGAGCTGCGCGCGGCAGTGCTGAGACACCCTAGATTGACTGGAATACTTCGGTCGGACGCGACAATCCCTCGTTCAATCTGACACTAACACCCATCAGTTCTTGCAGTGACGTCCACATCGACCACGGAGGACCTTCGACTTTTACGCCATATTGGCGTCCAGCAGTAGCAGGAATTCTTTGAATTGAGGTTCATAAGCGAAAACATGCTTCGTAGTATGTATGAAGTTCATAATACGCCAAAGATCAACTGATGCCTTCTGGCTTTTTTCTGGTTCTTGACATGCATTCGGCTCAGGTGACAATCTAAACGGAAAACAAAAAAAGTAACATACGTTGTCACGCGACTATCGGGAATGTCCGAGTCAGGCCTCAAAACGACTTGACGCTCAGGTTGCCAGTGCGTTGACCGATTATAACAGAAAATTGGTACAAAGGCATTACCTACTCGACGAGATAAAGGAAACAGCGAAAAAATTACAATTGAACGGGCGGGACTCAGGCATCAATAAGACATTGAATGGTCTAAAATCCATCTCAGATGTTCTTTGCCTTCTTCCTCATCTACATTTCCAATATTGGGTGCAAGACTCAAAAGTCGACGCTGAGGAATCGCTCCTTTCACAAGATTCTCCAAATCATTCTTCGTATAACCGACGGCGTTCAAACCTCTCGGCATACCCAACCCATCGAGGAATTTAGCTATAGCATCGTAAAGTGCTTCTCCGATAGATGAATCTGGAAGTCGCGATATAGAAGGATCGGAGGGGGTTGTGTCTCTGAACAGGGCAAGTGCTTCACGGTGTCTGCTCGGAGACGAAGGAGCTGTAAATTGGAATACTGGAGAAAAAGTCAAGAGCGCGTTTTCCTTCTTTTGATGACTGCGACTTACCAGCAGGTCCTGTTAACGCGACACTACAAAACCGGTATCAACTGAACCACACAACGGAATTACGCGTGAATACGTACCTAATTCCATGAGGAATAAGAGGATTGGGTGTGTTATATTCAGGATGACGATATTTGGGACCAGTTTTATTCAGACCAGAAATCTGATTTAGGTCGGTTTATGAATGTTCTGCTTCATATATAATGACATGACATACAGGATAACTTATGCCGTGGCACAAATGTACACCTGCATGAGCGAAACCAATCCCGGCAAACGTAGTGGCGAGTCTACGCACAACACACCAGATGCCGGTCAAAAATGGACCCAACAATATCAGAAATGAGCACATACAACATCTGCCTCTTTGCTTCTTTGTCGTCCCTGTTCTTCGCAATGCGTGGTAAATATTTTATTGATTGCCGAATGGCCCACATGCTGAATATATCAGATATATCGTTACTGCCTTGTAATGCTAGTGAGAGTATCAGAAATAAGATAATCTCCATGAGTTTCCGTTTTACATACATGGACGTAAAATAGGATTTGCCGGGCGAACTCTTTCGGTATACCTGTGATAACGAATATTCATACAATCCTGATTTCATGAGGAAATATTCGACTTACGGAATAGCCGTGTAAGCCTCTAACGCATGGAACAGCTTGGGACACGAAAAGATAATTTCTCATCGAGCTCTCAGGAAGATGGAATCGAGATCATACCACGTCAAGTCCAGCGCTGATTTGCACTTGTGTGGGGCACGAGTCTATGTTCAAGGGATCGACGATGGCTAATATGGGACGCAAAGCAGGGCTTGTGATTCCGGTTTTGAAGCTCTTTGATGTTATATCTACGACCGCTGAGGGGGTGGATTCACTCGCTGAACCTGCAGTGCTGTGGAGACGACGTTAGCCAGCAACTCTTGAATAATGCATGCATTTACATACGTAGAAACTGCACGAAAAAATCGTGTCAATGTCATACAGAATGAAGGTTATAAGAAGTTTACACACTCGCTATCAGAGGACGCAGAGTCTTCTCAACAGGCAAACCCTTTCCAATCGGAGGACTTGTAAAATCTAATAAATCCGCGTCTTTGTAAACCGTGAACAGGTTAGCAGCTTTGGTAGTATCAATGACACTTCCTCCACCAACTCTAATAAAACAAAGCGCCATGTCAGTGACTTGTTTGAGTTTTGAAGTTTAAAATAGCTATCACGCAACGTACGCGAGAAAATGACTATAATCGCCTTTGCGAGACCATTCAATTGCATGACGCCAACTTTCTTCGGTTGGTTCGATAGACACTTCGTCATATATTTCGTACGGAACGTTTCCTTGAACTTCGAGTGCGTGAACAACCTGCGATACATAGCTGAGTCAACACTTGGTGTGAACCGTGTTTTAACAACCGAGTTTACCGTTTTCATGGGATGTAACGCCGCAACATTCTTATCTGTGAATACGGCAACCTTAAAGGGGAGTTACTATCACGCCAGTACAGAGTTAGGATCGAATATCCTACCTTTCTAGGTTTCATATTCGCCAGATCCATTGCAACTTCGGCTGTCGCTCCTTCTCCAAAACGCAGATGAGGGGCTGCAACCTATAATAATAGCCTGTTCAATTGAATTGGGTATTAAGAGGATTCAATTGATAGAGCACCTCAAATGCATATTCTTTCTCGGGTACGTTGTTTATGGGTGTAGCAAGTTTCCTCAATTGATTGAGAGGGTTGAAATGGTGATAAGCTCCATAATGACCATGACATGGACAAGCACCGTGCTGTATCTGATTCATGACGCGAAATATTGACTCTCTGCTTAGACGGATCATAGGAGCCATAGTAAAGATCAATGGGCAACAACGATAATGAATATGGCAGTACGAGAAAGAGGAAGAGAACAAATGAACTTTTGGTATTTCAAATGCAGGAATGAATATTTCTCACCGAATCCCAAATCGTGATTCGTTGACCAATTAGAATTTGAAGACGAGTTTTGTGATCATCACGTGTTGTCTTCGCTTCCTTCAGAGCGTGAAGTGCAAGAATCAAGAGCTTTTAGATTTGAACCAATCTCTTACTTCCGGCAGTCGGGTAATATTAGAGACCCGAAGTCTGAGTGTGATGGTAGTAAGCGTTGATACAAAGGTTTTGACGTTGAGGGTTAAATATCGATATTTATGCAATTTGAGATGATACTACGTACACCGAATCTTTTGAAGAAATAATTGGCTCGATTCTCCTTCACTTAGCACAGCGTTCTTCGTCGCATCGGTTATTTGTATCTCGTAATGATCTTTTATCGATATTGTTTCAAATTCGGAACGGTTGAATAAACGCCTGGGGCCGAATGATTTTCGACTAAAAAGCACTGGTATAATATCCTTCTTGAACGAGAACCCGGACGTTAATTTTGGCCAAATTTCGCAGGATTGAGCACCGAAATCCCTGGTATAATTTCTTTAGATTGTTCTCTAAAGTGTTTCTAAACAAATGCGGTAGGCATGCGGAAGAATGGCAGAAAGGAGGCTCGGGTATGAAACATTTATGAATTGTTGATGAGGAAAAGGAGAATAGTGATCGTAATGAAAACGCTTTTTTACAGAGGCCGGACGTAGAAAAGTTTGAAAAAAAGGGATGCATTCCATTCTCCTATTAGGTCAGAACTGTCCTTAAGGTTGGCGTGATCTGTTCATTTCGGATAAATAACTGGTTCATTAACAATGAAAAATAGCTTCTCACCTAACTTTGTTCCACATCGATGGATGCTATTGTACTTGTTCTCTTGGGCTATTCAATTGAGGTTGCAAGATTGCGGATTTCCCCTAAGGTTGTGCTTTCAAAGGAGGCAGAAGGTCCTGCTAATCCACACTTGGGCTAGAGTTCCGCATCTATACATTCGACAGAGATTGAATAGAGAGTAGTAGATGCGACGGAATCGTCCTAAGCCGTGGAGCTATAGCAACTGAGCCAGAATGGCTTGCTGATTCTTCTCGTCAAAATTCACTGGCGTGTAAACTTGCGGAAATGCACAAATCATCTCAACTGCTTGGCAGCTGGCCCATGCGATATACGATAAGCATTTGAATTTGGAAGACGTCGAAGTTCGAACCTCGGAGTTCGTTCATTTCGCTTTTGTTGTGCCCAATACATATGTACGAACTTTCTTTAATCTTCGGATGTAGGTTGTCAAAAAGGCAATGTGCAGATATGATGGAAGCAAGCTTGTCCCTGGCTGACGCTGGTGTTTTCCGAATAATTTACATATGTACGTAGAGAGGTGTTTTCGGGTGTGTATACGCCAGTGGTGGTAGGTGGTGGATGGTCGCGTCGAATAGAGCCGTGGTCCAGGCGTTGTGACAAACCAAGTCACACTTACTTCGCAATTTCGCTTAGTGGACAAATTCTAAATGTCCACTGTTCTTCTTTCATTCGTTGCGCGAAGTGAATGTGAATTCGGTCCTAGCGCAGAGTGTCGTGTCATTCCCGTATTTAGTGTGGATTTTTTGTTTTATTCAATTCCGTAGGCTACAGGGCTAGGGTACGGTACGGTGCGGTGAGCCGAAGATACTCCACGTTGAACGTGCTTGAGTTGATCGAATCGGGTTTTGCCTCATGCATTCAGGATTATGTGCGGATATGGATGTGGACGTGGATGGTCGACGATGGTGACAGTGATGACAACCCGATGAATTCTTTGAAAAATTTAATGCGTTGACCGGCGACGCAAGGGTTTAACCTGGGTGCCTGGATTGTTGACGTTGAGATACGCACGTACACGCATATTGCCTAGCGCCGCGCTTGAGCCTTTGAAGAAGAAAAGAAGAGCTAAACCATTGCCAGGACAGACTTGAAGGGGAAGCCTTTGTCTTTCTCGACGTGTTTGTTATTGGAGGGTTAGGGGGATAACGTAAGGATATGACGACAAAGCTAAGGTTCAAACCGGGAATCTACGCGCACCATCTTCACCACCGAGACTTCTTGGAGAACGTTGCGTCTGGCACTCCTTTCCAAGACTGGTCACGGTTAGCCGCCGCTGGTAGGGACGACGAAACATATCGGGACGAACGTACGAAATATCGTGGAAGTACATTGTGAATGGTTATTCATTTGAACTTTCATTCATGCTTGTTTTTCAACGGATATGCGGAGAGATGGATCCGGTGTCTATGGCTTTCCGGCCGATTTCACGGTGTTATATTGAAAGACGCACCGAGCGGTGAAACTTTTGAAATATGCTTATCTCTAGCCTGTGAGAGAGCGAGTAGTGTCTCGTAATGATGTTTTAGACTGATGTTCATAATATGCTCTGGGAAAATGAAAAACACGTTTCAATTCTGGGAGAACCACTTTGTTTTAGTGTCGATGTGGACCCTCTTTAATAAGGATCCAACTTCCGCTATTGGCTATTTTTGGGTGGCAGGTCTGGCGTAATTTGCCCATCACCATTGTGATTAAGCTCGGGGAAACGCACCAGGTATTGTTGCGAGAATCGTCGCACGCGACCGGATCCGGATATCCAGGCCAGACAGAGTAAATTGGGCAATTCTCATACACGGATGTCAAATTTGTTTTCGAAATACTGCAATCTCCGTTCGGATATGAAGGTCATGTGTGTGTGTTAAAGTGCGCAGTTAAGAGTATATAGACAATCGTTGCTCGGATGGAACTTTTAACGGAGCATCGTAGAAATTTCGTTTTTATTGTTTACACTATATACGCGGTGCCAGCTAGCCTGCAGATGATAAGCGAATGACCCGATGGCATCTGATCTTATCCGGGCCTTGTCACACGGGCGTCTAATTCAAATTTCGAAATGCTCAACAGAGATTCTCTTCGAGTGCATGCAACTTGTCCTTTTTCTATCTCATAAGAATCCACTTCAATTATGATCCGGAGAACCGGATTATACTATACTACTGAAATGTTTGACAGGAAGTAACAAGAGCATGAGACTGAAATCATTATGTGGATACTACGTGGTCCACACAGATCCACGGACAACATAAGCATCCACAGTGCTACACTCCGTAGTATATGCCTCCTTGAAAAACTTGCTCAATGAGTCTCACCAAGTCTCAGCCTTAAATTCGTCCCTTTTCACACCTGCCCGTTCCCTCTCTCGTCTCTCTCCCCATCACCACCCCCCAAAGGCTCTCTCAGTCACTTCAAATGTCGGCACCCGCTGACAACTCAGAGAACAAATCTGTTGCCTCTGACCACACTGTCGATGTCGATGTCGAGAAGGGTCAAGTCGCCGTCGCCGCTGCTGCCGACACTCCACAGCAGGACACTGAGCCTCGTCGCACCGTTGCGTTCCCCGAGGACAACATCGACTATGGCATAGAAGAGCGCAAAACAGGCGGGATGAACCGTCCCCGCGGTGCAGAGATGCGGAGAGAACTGACAAAGGAAGAGAAAGAGCTTGCACAAGCTGGATACGACGATATCATCGCCGAGAAAGAGGACACGCAGACTCCCGTGAAGGGTGGTGATGATCACGACCAAAAGGACTCTCAAGGCGGGAAAGTCGATATTACCGAGCACAATCTTCGTCTCGAGGATTTGGAGAACGTCCTTTTGACGTCCTTTGTCATCAAGGAACCTACCGCCAGTTCTGGTCTTCATCCCAAAGAAGCTGCTGATCGTCTTATTCGCGATGGCAAGAATATTCTTACTCCTCCTAAGAAAAAAAGTGCATTGATGAAGGTTGGTTTTTCTGATTTCTGTCGGATGTCCTATCGAGCTGAAACTTCCAATCCTTCATAGTACTTTGATTGCTTGAAAAACATGTTTAACATCCTTTTGGTGCGTTTCTTCGCCACTTACATCTTTGGAATTATTCAGACTTATATGCCTTTGGTAGATTCTTGCCGGCAGTACGTCCATGTATCTTTCGCCACCCCCTGACGTTTTCTAACGCCATACAGTTCTTGAATATGTTTTACTTGGTATCAACTTTCAGGTACATTTCTCCCGCTCATTTCGTGCATTACTTGTCCCCTAAAAACTTAAAAGGCAAACTTTGCAAACACCTACCTCGGAGGCATTTTAATAGCGGTAGCATGTAAGTGTTTCCGTTCATATCACATTTCATTTTCATTCCATGTGATTTCATATTCGTACGAAAACATTCACCTTGTCATGTCACGTTCCAATCATGCCTTTTTCACCGTCCCTTCACCGTGAATTATTCGTGCTAAATTACCTTTCATCATCACAGTTTTGAATGCATTCATCGAGTTCTATCAGCTCCAAAAGGCGGATGCTATCCTTCAGTCTTTCCTTGCGCTCATTCCTCCTTCATGTCGTGTTATCCGGAACGGGACTCTAAGCACCGTTCCCGCCGCAGAGGTGAACCATCACAAACTTATCAGATTTCAAGCCTCTTCTAACCTAACCTTGAACAGCTCGTCAAAGGAGATGTCGTCTTTGTCGTAAGTCATTTTTTGGATAATATGCTTCCAAGTATACCGACGCGACTCTTTTGTTTGTTTGTGTGTAGCGCATGGGTGATAAAACGCCGGCAGATCTTATCCTGTTCAACGCTACGGATCTTAAAGTCGATAATTCAAGTTTGACGGGTGAATCGGAGCCTCAAGAACGTCATGCTTTGCCTGATGGATCTCCTCATCGTGCTGTTGAGGCGGAAAACTTGGTGCGTTTACGTCCCTATGTGTTCATCCTTACAAATTATTAATCAACCTTCTTATAGCTTTTCAACTCTACTCTTATTGTCAGCGGTGAAGGATACGGAGGTACATGATTCTGAGTTGATTGCTATTGCATTGCGTCTGAACTTTCTTTGCAGTTGTCGTACGAACTGGAGACCATACCTTGATCGGTATGTTTATTCTACTCTTCTTTTTTGAGAGCTAAGACACTGAATAATATGCATAGGTCAAATCGCAAAACTAACTGGTTCCGAATCAGGAAAAAAGAGTCCACTAGCTGTTGAAATGTACGTTCCATCACCCTCTATATTCCATCATTTCTAGAGATCTCATACCTCCCTTCATATTTAAGTGCAAACTTTGTCGCTATCGTATCCACCATAGCAGTCCTATTCGCCGTCGTTTTCTTCGGTGTTGGAATTGGTACCGTTTACAAGGGTAATGCTGCTGCGACCGTTACTTTCGCTGTGTCCATTCTTGTTGCTTTTGTACCGGAAGGATTACCGAGTGTTGTCACGCTTTTGTGAGGATTGATATTGAATTACCGTCCGAGTGTTGTTTGTTGATGGGTTTTTAATAGGCTGTCTATTGCGGCGAAACGTATGGCTGCGCAGAATGTTCTGGTTAAGGATTTGCAAGGTGTTGAGACACTTGGTGCTCTGTATGTCAAGTTTTTTTTCCGTGATCTTTGTCATGTATTGATATATGTTTAGTACCCTTCTTGCAACTGACAAAACTGGAACATTGACTCGGAACCAAATGACGGTTACAAATCTATGGAACGGTACTCAAATGAGCAGCGCATTCCAGGTACGTTTTCAGCGCTGTCATATCCCTCTCGCGAAGCTCACTTTTACTCACTTTTCTTTTTCCTAGTCCAACAATGATGCGCAAGACACAGTTCCATTCTCATTCTCAACTCCAGGAATGCCCGAGATCATCGACGTATGCGCGTTGAACTCCAAGATCAAGTTCGACAAGATCGATGTACCATTCGAGCAACGTGAGATTCTGGGAGATGCTACTGAAACTGGACTTGCTCGATTTGCGGGACGTTATTTGCCGGATTACGATAAACATCATAAGGATCATCCTAAAGTGTTTGAAGTCCCGTTTAATAGCACGAACAAGTGGGCTTTGAGCATTGGTGCGTTTTTCTCAATTTCTTAGTAATTTGATAATGCTGAACTTTGTTTAGTCAGGAAAATACATCAAGATGGTTTCCTTACTGTGATGCTTAAAGGAGCCCCCGAACGAGTTTTGGCCAAATGTTCAACCTACCTCAAAGACGGCGTTCGAACTCCCGTAGACGCAACCTTCAACAAAGCCTTCGATGACGCCTATTCATACATGGCTTCTCGCGGACACCGAGTGATCGCCTGCGCACAGTACAACCTCCCAGGACATCTCTACCCCGAAACCTTCGCCTTCACACGTAACCCAATCAACTACCCCGAATCCGACTACACCTTCGTCGGACTCGTCTCGTTGGAAGATCCACCTAAACATGGCGTTCGTGAAGCGATTGGAACGCTCCGGCTTGCGGGTATTAAAGTGATGATGGTCACGGGTGATCATCCGAAGACGGCTGAAGCTATTGCGAGGAAGATTAATTTGATTTTGGGAGATACGAAGCAGACGTTGAGTGTGAAGACTGGGCCGCCTGTGGAGGAGATTTATGATGATGAGGTTAGCGCTGTTGTTGTTCATGGGGATGATATCGATGGGTTGCAAGGGTTTGAGTGGGATGCTAGTATGTGTTTTCGTTCGATCGTTTGCTCATGATTTGAAGGTTGATTTCTTCGTTTCTTTTCTTTAGTCTTTGCGAAAGAAGAGATTGTGTTTGCTCGTACTTCCCCGAAACACAAATTGGAGATTGTCAAACGTGCACAAGCTCTTGGTCATATCGTCGGTGTCACTGGTGTACGTCGTCCTTCCTCTAGTTCCTCTCTGTTCGCGTTTAGCTCATACTCTTTCCTTTAAAGGATGGTGTAAACGATTCTCCTGCACTCAAGAGAGCCGATCTCGGTATCGCCATGAATATCTCCGGCTCAGACGTTTCGAAAGAAGCCGCGAATATGATTCTACTAGACGACAACTTTGCTTCTACTGTTAAAGGTGTTGCGGAAGGTAGATTGATCTTTAACAATCTCAAGCGAGCTATTCAGTATGTTTTTACTCCGGCTCTTGATGTCGAGTGCCTTTTTTACCTTTTACTTATTTGAATATAGATATACTGTGACACATACTACACCTGAGGTTATTCCGCAGTTGTTATACGTCGTCGTACCCATTCCTCTACCTCTTTCTGCCATCCTCATTTTGGTTATCGGTACGTTACAGACAGTAGTACTCAAGTGTATTGCTTTCCAAACCTCACGCTGCATCTTATAGATCTGGGCTTCGAACTCTTCGTCGGTCTTTCCTTCGCATGGGATCCACCAGAATCCAAAGACGGTCTCATGCGTCTCAAACCCCGTAAACCAGTCACAGAGCGGTCCATCCTCTCCATCAAGAAACGCGCGTTACGTCGTACCAAGACGTTGCGCCGCGATTCGGAGACGCAGACGATTGTGAAGCCTAGTCGGGTCAGGCAGATTTTGACGAAGCTTAATGCGCCGTTTACGAGGGTGTGGTGGCAAGATCGGTTTGAGAAGACTGAGAATGAGACGCTTGTTGATTTGAAGCTTTTGAGTTATTCGTATCTTGAGGCTGGTACGATTGAGTCTATTTCGTGGTATGTATTAAGGTTTGTCTCCTTTGAGGTATAGAGAGTAATATGTTCGTTTTTTTATAGCATTCTCAGCTACTTTGTTGTCTTTTTCAAACATGGCTTTACGCCCTCTGATCTGAGAAGAGCTCAAAAAGCTACGAGTAAGTTTTAGAAGTATTGATTATTGCGACTTTATCTCATAACGTTTTGTTTTAGTCTACTTCGCGAAGCACAGTCCCGATTTTATTACCAATGCGGGAAAGGTTATGGATGCGAATGCACAGCTCGAAGCGTTAGCTCAGGCTCAATCTATATGTACGTTGCACGTCCCGTTCGCGTCGTTCGTGTCATAGTTGCTCATGCATTCCCGTTGTCAGTCTACCTTGGTATTTTCATAATGCAGTGTTTCAACGTCTTTGCTGTCAAAGCTCGATTCAGGGTACGTATACATACATTCTATTTTTATAATATCCGAGTCTGATTGGACATCCGTTTTCAAATAGTACCCCTTCGGTCGACAAGTTGTGCGAAATCTCTGGAACTTCGCAGGCATACTCGGTGGCGCGTGTCTTGGAATCTTCATCATCTACACACCGCCTCTTCGTGTCGTGTTCGGTGGCTCATTCCACTTGCTTCCACTGTATTGGCTCATCCCATGCGCGTTTGGCGTTGTGTTACTCGCGTGGGCTTCGATACGTGTCGTTTTGCTGCGTAAAGGGCTTCAAGAAGCCCGTGTGAAGGACATTCAGGGTTTGATGATGTGTACGTGTTTTTCCTTTTCCTTTTCCTTTGTTTATTTTTAGTGTTTTGATCTAATTTTATCTCTTTATATTTGCTTCTTCCTCTTCTTCTTTTCCCGGGTTTGCCATTTCTCCGATACTTACGCGCCCATTCCGCTTTTGAACGACATTTTGAAAAAACGTAATTCTTTCCACGGTTACGGTTTGGCGAATACACGAATACAACAGTCCCGACAATGCGTACTATGAGCGTGCGATCGCGACAGGGATAACCCGAACCCCCAAATCACCACCACCCACCCCTTTCTTTCCCTTTATTCAAATGCGTAATGAAATGTCCGGTTTTGATATGCATACATATGATGTTGATGTTCAATGAATGGGTTGATGATTTTTTAAAGATGTATATGTAGATTCATAGTTAGTTAGTATTACGTCGTCATGATATAGAGATTCTTTTTCAAAATACATGGTCGTCCGATGGGAAACGAAAGGTACATTGTGTACCGGTAACAAAAGGGCTGATGTATACTGAGAACACGAAAAAAAAATTGCATTTAGCGTACGCTAGAGCTACAACTGTTATGTATGTATGTATTATAAGTGTCTAACTAGATAAAAGGATCAATACAGGGACCAGTGATATCCAGATATCAGGCGGAAAAGAAGAGAGAGAGAGAAGGTAAGCAAAGCACTGTGCAACGTAGCGACCGATTCGGTACAATACGGTGCGGATGCGGATGCGAATGCAAATACGAAGCTGGAGAGTATATAGAAGTCGAAGTCGAAAATCAACAAAAAGTCGAAGCAGAAGTGCAGAGAAGCAGAAGCAGAGACACAGAAGCAAAAGTCAGCGCTGAAGCGTTTCGTTTGACCAACGTTGCATGCAGTGCGAGAGCAGTACCGATGAAGTTCCGTCGAGGACTTGCCGGATCTTCTTCTGGTTTGATGGGCTGAGGGGAATTTACGATAAGGAAAAGAACCCGATATGGGTGGGTGGTGTTGGTGTTGGCCACGCGGTCGTTTAAAGTTGGGTTTTTGTGGAAGAGATGATTTGAAATGATCTATTTATATCATGGGTTTGAGAGACGACTGGGGGCGGGGATGATATGTAAATTGAAAATTTTGTTTGAAGCTTTCTCGATCCTGCGAGTTTGCGACGAGAAGGGTTTGTTGGTTTGAGAGAGGAAAGACCGTGGTTTGATAATGAAAATGAGAGTGAGGGTGAGGGTGAAAGAATGCCCCTGGCAAAAAAAAAGGATTTGGGTTTTGTTTTTTTTTTTCGTTTAAAAGATGGGAAGGTGGGGTATCGGATTGAAAACTAGTATGTTTGAGTTACGACCAATGAAAAATCTTTGAAGAACACGCTTTGGTCTTGCGAAGGAGCCCAAGACGAATCATGTCCTAGGAATGATGTCATGAATAAATTAGACAAAAGGATAAACATCAACATACCACCAGGGAAAACTTGAGCCATTATACCTTGGAATCGACCCTCGGGAGTTGTGACAAATGTTAATCCCTTCAAATCGAACATGGAAACGCCGCCAACGATAACTTCCATTTCACCATTCGCCTGACCGTGGTCGTTCAATCTGACACGTTGGGCAATAGTCTGCCATTTGCCAGGTTGGAATGTCCACGATCCACGACCGATGCTAGCGCCAAACACGTCGTTGCATGTACTGTAAGGGGGTACGTTGCAGATTTGTTTGTTTCCCGGGAAATCTGGACCACTTGGGAGGTAAGTGTACGCCTCGCCTTTCATTTCTTCACGCCACATGAATCGGACGGAGAAGCATCCAGGATCTCTACGGCCTCCTGAGCAGGTTAGTGCCTCTGAGGCGCTGTTTCCACCGTCTACCGTATGAATGTGATTGTGAAAAAAGGTGAAGCGATATAGAATGAAAAATGAAAAAAAAAACGTACAAAGTCCGGGTAATTTGCCACCTTTTACAGCCTCGTAATTTTCGCTAAACATTAGGCGGTAACTGAAGGTTACTTCTTTTGCATTAGCCAAGTGACTTTCGAGGGGGTTTGCGTAGAGGTCTAGCCCGACTCGTCCACTTGGTCCGTTATGGTATTCATATGTACCTATATGCCCGTTGGTCTTGCAACATCTTATTTTCAAAGAAAAAACCATTACCTTTGGCAATTTTGGCCTCAACGGAAGGAGAACCATCTGGAGCAAGAGCGAACCTTGGGGCAGCTATCTCTGAGACTGACACAGGATTGAAACTTTCGAGGTTAAGAGGTTTGGCGTTGCTGACAACACCTCCTGCTGTGGTCCAAAATGGATTTTTCGTAATGCCTTGGGGGAAGAGTGCAGCGAAAAGAGACGAGCCTGGAAATGGTGATGGAGGTTTAGGGATACTTGGGACTGGTATCGATGGTATTGATGGTATTGATGTTGGTATAGGTATTGACAGATGAGGTTGCGAAGATGAGGACGAGGATGGTTTCAGAGCACGACTTGTGCTTGAAGGAGTAGCATCACTTGATGTAATGTTTGGAATGGAAGTGCTTGAGGGCAAAACGGTAGCGGTAGTGGAGTTTTTTGAAATGCTGGATTCACATCGTTTCGCTAGGCGACGATGATGAGCTGGTGCAGTCAATACACCATTCAACAACGTGCATAGAAAAAAGAGTTTGATAAGCCAAAACATCACGAAATGACTGTTCAAAAGATCAGCAAAGTCTGAATAGATTTGACGAAGATTGTATGATCAGCTTACCAGACGATTGTTTAAAAGAGCGGAAGGTAAGCAGTGTCGGGGAGGGGGGAAGAGGAGGAGGAAAAGGGACGAAAGGAATCTACACACGGTGTAGACGGAAAAGAATGGACAAATGACGTTGAGGGGACAGTGTTCAACCACGAACAATCTTATAACATTGAACAGCAGGCGATTGAATTGAGACGGGTGAAGCGTAACGATTTTGATAAGATGCCGTCTAATTTGTGAATATCGATTTTTTTTTCAATTGTCGCTATAAGAACTGCCGGGGAAATGGAATAATTGAATAGAATTTCCTATCGCGTGTGTCCCTGCACATCAGCCTCACTCTGATTCTCAAGTTTTGCACAGGGGAAGGAAAAGCATTGCCATATTGAATTCAAAAAAAATCTACAAGGTCTAAAAACAGCTCCTAAAAACGGAATGCCGTTCCTACTAGTATAAATACTTAGAAAGTAAACAAGCAAAAAAAAATAACTCAAGGGTGTCAGCGTTGTTGGAGACGGCAAAACCAAACCTGAAAAATAAAAGTGTCACACCCCGGTCACGTCACAGAACAGGAACAATGGCGTTTCGGACCCGACGCTTAAGTAACCCCCCTTTGAACAATAGTGACATAAGCCAGCCCAAACAAAGGGTCGGAGTTTGAATTGAGTCACTGCCGAAAACACAATTAAAAGTGAAATGAACAAGAAAGAGAACAAAAAGCAGCATTCTCAAAAGACAACGCTCTGCTGGCTAAGAGTCGCGTCGACCGCTCCTTCCTTCTCGTCTTTCTTTCTCCAACTACTACCATGTTGTCTTCATTCTCACTGTGGCCCGTGGCCTTAATCACTGCAGCATGTACGTTTCTGAGCATTCTCGACGTCATCGTACTCATTTACTAACTTATTGGGGGGGTATTCACCAGTTGCAGCACCTTCAAGTACACCAAATTCAAATTCAATAGTTTGCGTTGCTGGACAATGTCTGCAGGGCACTTCAAATACTTCTCGTGCGTGAATTGTCCTTCACAATCGGTATACGAAACTAACATTTGCATACACAGTCGGGGTGACTTTATCAGTGCCTTCGAATCCATCAATCCTGCTTCTGCCGGGACAATATACTTCAACTTCACAACCTTCTCTATTAAATGACGCTCTTACTTCCTCAAGTGCCACTTTGGAGCTACCACCAGGTTTCTCGAACTCATCGGCAACTTCCACCACCCCCTCGTTACCACTCACAGTTGATATTCAGCCGGGCGTTCTTGCATTCGCACAACCCCTTTATTCGGGTCAATCGACATTTACCCAAATATCTACGTCCGCCAATCAGTCATCTTCTGCTTTACCCTCCGGTTCGCTGTTCATTGGACCTAATACATACGCCGCTGTCACGAGCTCGAATAGCCGTTTAATCGTATGGGACTCTATTCCTGACTTTTCAAGACTTTCCTCTTCTGCCGCGAGTGGCTCTCTTTCTCTCACCGACATCGTATCAACCGCTTGTTCTTCTCCATGTAGCAGTGGAGGTATATGCACTGCGTCAGGGAAATGCACTTGCGCTCCAGGTTTCACCGGACAGTCATGTGAATCTTGTGCTTCAGGATTCTTTGGTCCTTCTTGCTCTGCCTGTCCTTCTGACTGTGAAACTTGTGATGACGGCTTGACGGGAACCGGTCAATGTTTGGCACCTAAAGTGAATAACGCACCGTCCTCATGCAATTGTTTGAATGGCGTTTGCGGAAGCAATGGACAATGTACATGTAACTCTGGCTGGATCAATAGCAGCAATGGTACAGCATGTGCTACCTGCGCTCCTGGCTTCTTTTTAGACTCCAACGGGGATTGCTCAAGTAAGTTTTTCATGTAATTTTTCAGTACGTTTTACATATTAACACACTTTCAAGTCTGCCAGCTAGGCTGCACCCAATGCGCTGACAGTACCGGAGAATGCACTCAATGCAAATCAGGCTTTACACAAAACGCTAACGACAACACCAAATGTGTTCCCACTTCCAGTATTCCAAGTAACTCGCAGCAAGAATGTCCAGATGGAAGTTTCAACAACAATGGGAATTGTACCTTGTGTTCTCCAACTTGCAAAACCTGCAGCGGCCCCACGTCCAATGACTGTATCATTTGTAGCGGTAGCCAATTCATCTCCAACGGTCAATGTGTAGGGGCGAATACGAATGGTGTTTGCTCTGGCACAAATCTTATTGCGAACAACTTGAAAAATGAGTGCGACAGTAAGTCTTATTTTTTTGCCAAGCTCGTGATAAACTCTTAATTAATGAACTTTAGGTTGTCCTGCGAAATGCACGTCTTGCCAGATTCCGAGCTTCAACGCTGCGTCAACTCCAAACGAAGTTCAATGTACTGGTTGTTTGCCCGGTTTCGTTCTTTACAAAAACCAATGTGTGGAACAATGTCCGCAGGGGACATTTTTAGGTTCTGATAACCTTACCTGCACTCGTATGTTTGCTTCTCGATTCTTTCTTTGAGAGAAAGGTCATCTGACTCCTCCTTTTCTTTTGTATAGCTTGCGACTCTTCTTGTGGCACTTGCGTCGGCAGCTCAACCTTCTGTCTAACATGTACCAACAACAAACTTGCGTCCAACGGAACATGTGTCTCGTCGTGCTCTGCTTCCTCTTTCCAGTCAAACGGCGCTTGCTTGTCCTGTCATCCCGATTGTGCAACATGTTCCGGCGGATCCTTCAATCAATGTAGTACTTGTCCTCCGGATAGGCCAGTACTCACTTCCGACGGCCGTTGCGTTCCTACATGTGCCAAAAATCAATTCCTGGATCCGACGTCTAACAAGTGCGTTCAATGCGACTCGTCGTGCTCCAGTTGTTCTGGCGCAAGCGCAAATCAATGCATGGGATGTTCCAATTCGAATAATGTTCTCAGCGGTGGTTCGTGCGCTACTGCAACGTGCAAGTCTAGCTCGAGCGTTGTATCAGGTCTAGGCGTTTGTCTCTCTGATCTTGTTGTGGTACCCACCAATCCTTCTAATCCTTCCGCACCGGCTGCTCTTCCCACATTCACCCCTCCACCTGCTCGCGGTAGCTCCACTCGTCTCGCATGGTGGCAGATCCTTCTTATGGCGCTTGGATGTGCATTCATCTTTGTAGCGATCTTGTGGTTGTGGAGAAGACACGCTCGCAAGCAACGTGCGAAGCAAACAGCCATGTTTGCGAACAAAATCCAACAACGTGCCGCATGGCGAACGCGTCTGGCCAATATCTTCAAGGGACATAATACAAAAGGATTTTTCCATCGTGAAAGTCAATACGAAAAAGTTCAGCGATTAAGGGAAAAGGAAGCTGCGCGACATGCTCATGAGATGAGCAAGTTGGAGCATGCTTATTCCAAGTCGATTAACGGGTCTTCTACTGGTTTAGTGAGACAGCCGAGTTTGACTAGCTTGGATAATCTCAATCGCAAGGACGACACGCGGTTCCTCAATGTTGCGAATCGCAGATCGGCGTTATCTCTCTACTCGCAAATGACCGGTTTACCTCGGTCTAGTCCTGAGCCTAAACAGCCTACGCGCGATCTCGATCTTGAGAGTGGAGGAGGAGGAGGAGCGGGAGGACGTCTGCTTAACTCGCGGTTCTCGGTTTCCACTGTTGGAACGTCGGTTTTTCAGCAACCACAACCGGAAGAGCTTCCACCCATGCCTCACTTCGCACCACAGCCTCGTCGATCGCCTTCGTTAGTTGAGGCTCGACAGTATGCGGAGAGTTGTCAAGCCGATGAGGTTATTCCTTCCCATAATACTGCTACTACTGCCACCGCCACCACCACTGTTGCACCTTCTGTTCAATCGTTTTGGTTGATTCCTGTTGATCCTTTGGCACCTAACCATACGGGCTCATCAACAGCTAGCAAGAATCCATTCCGGCAATAGTTGGTCCCTCCGGTTCTGTTTTGTTTGCGTATCTTTCATGGATAAAATGGACATGGAATCGTTTGGATTTTATACGACGCATATGTTTATATCTATCTCATCACATCATTTTAAACCCACGGACTGTCTAATTACGAACTTCTCTTTTGCATGCATGGAGAACTTTTTTTACAATAATGTATAACTTATTATCCTACACATCACATATCTCCGCACCTGTCTGTTTCTATACTGTAATTCCTCCTAGTACGATTATCCAGTTTACACACTCTTTTTTTACTTCTTTTTTGATTCACTGTCCTGTTTGATGCTTTCGATTTCATCTCTGGCGAGCAAGTATGCGCGAGCTAGGGATATAACGACTATGTAGCCACTAGTAGTAATTATATACCTTTGACTGATTTGCCTAATTGTGAGATGGTGCTGTTTGAGAATTGAGTGTCGGTGTCGGGATGCATGCAGCTGAGTTGGAGGAAATAAGCTTTTTAAACGGCAACCAAACTCCCAATACCGTGCTTTCTTTTAAGATCTTATCACTAGCCCAATTAATTGAATTCGTTATGACACCACCTTCGCTGTAGCAGCATGGCCCAGTCTTCAAAGAACCAAAGCTGAGACGGAGCTCCGAAGATTCATATGCATGAAAGTCCGAAGGTGTGTTGTATAAAGATTATCGTTGAACACAGCCCGTGGTGAGATTCAATATTGACAATGAATATCCTGAAAAGATACGAAGCCAAGGTATGATATGGTTCAGGTTAGGAGAGCATCGTGGTGTGGATGGCAACGGCGCCCGCTACACTGAACTGAAACAAATTCCTTGCCAAGGGCTTAGGGCGGGAGTCCGGGGGTTAGGGCACTGAATAGTTATATATACATATAAATGAAACGTCTTCTTCAAGAGTAAACAACGAAATAAAAAAACAATACCCCACCGCACACAAATATAACCGTCGCACCAAATGACGAGTCGAGTAGATCAGCCGAAATGCCAACTAATACCGGGTGAGTGTTTTTAAGACTGGTCAGTCAGTGCTTTTTGACAGCGTTTTCTCAGAATCGGCATCGAAAATACTTTCGGAGTCGTCAAACACTAAAGCTGATACTTTGGCTAAAGTCCCGCGTAACAGTCCTTTTCGCTGGACCCGGAAGTGGATGTTTGTAGACCGGTGAGATTATTTAGAGCTTCTTTTTTGGGGGACTCTTTTTATTTATTATCCATTTTAAGAGGTGACACGAGAACTGAACGCAGAAGAGATATGTTCGAAAAGTATATGAGGGGAGACAGTTTGGTCGAATGAACGCTGCGGGGAGCCGTATAAGCGCTGAACGGCGCACCACTTTAGCCTTTTCCCAGCTCCTTCGACGATAGTAGTGAGTTTCTTGATGTTTAGCAGCTTCATGTCTCTAATCAGATTTAGTTTATTCATTTTGTATAGAAATATGGCTATAGAACGCGTTCCCATTGAGATATGGTATCAGATTATCCGCGAAGCAACCTATATCCCATCTTGGGTGCTCGACGGTACACTATACGATCCCATCCGACGTATACCTACAAGATCCTTTCCAAAGCATCCAAGACAGATATACCCAATTTTACGTCGATTACTCCAAATAAAAATATCGATCTCTTTAGTCTGTAGATCTTGGAGTCAAATTTGTTCCGAGTTTCTACATGAATTCTTATTCATACATCAAGAGAGGACTATAGTCCGCTTGATGAACAAGTACTCCACAATCAACATGAATCATCTTCATAAAGTTCTACGGATAGACTTCCTCGCGCCAAAGGATTCTGAAACGCTGTCTTCCGCTTCCTCTTTGATTTCCATGTGTCCATCCCTTCTTGCCGTCGCATTTCACCAAGATGACTTGCATGTTGATTCTCAAGTATTTGAAGTCTTGGCAGAGTCAGAATCGCTGTGTTGCTTTGAATGGTACATCCCTGCGCATGTGCCCAAGATGATTACCCGGTATTCCATCAAAGCTCGAAATTGGTCGTTTTACATCTGTGGACACTCTCCATTTGAGAGGGAATTCGAGTGCGATGGTCTCGACATACTAGACGTTTTACGCGATACCACTGAAAAATCTTTGCGGTACGATGCGCTTTATCCGAAACTTGAGCAAGTTGAACCAATCCGGCATCTGGTTTTGGCCGACTGGATAAACGAAAGCACGTTCTTGAACAAAAATCACATTAATCGTACCATGAATATTCTCACCATTAACACTTTTCGATACCAAAGTGATCTTTTATCCAACTTACCACCCAGTGTCCACACACTTGTATTCAATATCGGAGATATCCCTGCCTCACTCTCATTCATTGCACAACACGTCAAGTATTTAGGCCTCAGAGGAAGCACAACATCTTCACCAGCAGAATTTGACCATTATTTCAACCTACTCATAGGAAATAACGCCTACTTTCCATCTTTGAAGCTTATACAGCTTATCGATCCCCGATTAGCTAGCGCTTTTCGGAAACGTCCTCATCAGTTAAAACTATGGACACGGAGATGTTCATCATGGGGCGTTTCCTTATGCGATGAATCCGGAAATCGATTTCAAAGTTGATGTAATCAAGGTCTCGTTGAATAAATCTGATCAAGTGAAAATTCATAATTGACGGATGATTATTAATTCTTTACTTCTGTTACTCGGCGATATTATTTTACAGATCCTCTTTTAACAAATCCCATCTGATTGCACTGGATCGTCTTGCAAAGTCTCGTCTGGAAACACTGATTCCGGTCAGTTTTAGTAAAACCTTAATGGGATTCACTCACGCTGGCTGATACTGCGTTCTCCAAATCGAGCCAATCCGGGCTCAAATTCCAAGGTAATAACAGGGGGCGCGAGTTCATTTTTCGGACACGCCATGGCATCAGGTGCTACAATTATCTGTTCCTCTGATGGCACAGTATCATGATCCCCGAATTCCGCATCAATACCAGCCCCAAAATCCCGAATGGCAGCGTGGAATTGGGAAATAGCAGCTTGATCAGAAGCTGTATCACCCCGCTCAAGATGACCATTTCTCTTGACCAGTTCAAGGTGAAAGCGACAAATGAGAATTGTCGACATGCTAGTAAATCGTCCGAGTCAGTAACCATCAGGAACTTATAATATATTTAGAACGGATGACCTACACAATTTCCACATCTACGTCTACCCCAGCAATGGTAGGCTATGTTTGAAAGATTTATCTCTGTCTCAGAGACTATGATTTCAACTCACTCGTAAGGTCTCGAAGACATTCAGACAAAGTTGCATTAGACGTTAAACATGCAGACGCACCTCCTGTGTCACGATGCCAACAATAATGAAAAGAAATATAAATCTGTAAAGAATATCCGATTTATAAACAATAAGAACGAAACAAAAAGTATTACCCGAAACGTAGAGTTCCTACAAAAAGTCTACAGTTAGCTGTTAACTTAAGCATCAACCTGAGGCAGCACTTACCCTGTCTAAAGACTAACTCAGTCAATGATTTTTGTTGCATTGTAGGTAGTCTTGATTCTAGGCGATAAAGTGCCCAGGTATTGACGGCAGTGATGACAAAAACAAGTAAATCGAAAAGGATCGAAGAAAATCCAATGATCGCGCCTTCAACACCAGCGATACATACAAGACTCAGAAAGTGAACAAAGCATAAGCACAAGCTATTCCTCACCTCTGGAATACGAGATGAATATTATTTATTAGGCATACGGGGATGTCAACACTCACAATACTGTCACCAATTCGCCAGAGGAGTTACATTTCACTATGACTATTTGCACCTGTACAAATTCGTCAACGTAAACCCAGAATTAGGGTATTGTGGTAAAGTATTACTCACTAGACTTCCACAGAAATATCCGATGGACGGGATAATTGCAAGCAACGCAATCCAACGGCGGTTCGTGCATATTGCATAGATACGTGCAAGTATTAGGCCTAGCGATGGCATTGACGTTCGTCAACGAATGTAGAAAGAGCCATCAAAATACCTTGCACGCATGCGGCTAAGATCATGTTGAAGACATCCACGGCCGTTTGTAGCCGACTGCAGCTCCTGTACTTTCAAGTGAGCAAATACAAACGCGCGTCTTTTGAGCCAGGAACTGACTAGCGATAAGGAGGATCAGGCTATATGCTATATGCGCGAGGCATGCGTTGGCTTACCACAGTAGAGGTAGTTGGACCACGGTGTACTGTTATCAAGACATCCAAGATGTAGTATAATATCGTTCCGTATCGAGCGAGAACATAGAGAGCCGCTCCAAGGCGCAGCTTTCTCATCCAAATTAGATCCACTTCCTCTCTAAGTGTGAGTAGAGGATCATAAATGCTCAGTGCTGATGATTGATATCTAGGTGAATATCATCAACTCGTAGGTAAGATGTTCATTCACCAAATGCAGCTAGTAGGACATAGTTGTTGGTGAACCTAAATAAATTTAAAAAACTATGAGAATAGTCCTACGTCGTAGGAATTATGCGACACTCTTACGCATCGGATGTCTCTTCAGCAAAAGATACGGCAGATGAGGTATTCATACCTGTTGACTCTTGAGCTCAAGTTACAAGAGGGGAGAACTGGAAAAAATCGGCGATACCGATCCATCTTTGAAGTTCCACTTTGGCTGGCCGAGGGTCCGCCTGAACTGAGATCATACAGCAACAATTAAAAATTCAGCCGTGTACGCGAATCGAATTCTTCGTGGTAACCATCTATCATCGTTGCATACTGTTTTTCCTGAAAGTCCGCTCAAAAGCTCCATTTGACCTACTACGTGAGAGTCGAGACTGAATGAGTAACCGGCGGGCCTCTGAATATTGCCCGACGGCGATCAAACTATTAGGGGTCTTTTAAGCCTTGGTCTTTGTGTGAATAAAATCAAGCATTAAGCTTCATTGCCCTAGCCTACACGGGTGGTTAATTAGTTCTCAGGCTCCTCGTTCGATCAGCATTCAGATTGACCCTTCAGTGATGATAGGACTTCGCATTGACACTGCGAAACGAACCGACGGGACTTTGAGAAGCCTTCTTGTCAGAGAAGCTTTATCGCATAAAAAACCGACTTGAATTTGATGACTATATATTGATCGATGGCTGGTCTCTTTTTGATGTGCCTTTTTATCTAGGCGTTCGGTTGCTGCGGGAATATTGAGCTGATTTCCGCGCGTTCGTCAACATGATCAGCCCCCCAAAATGTGTGAACAAACTTTCAAAAAAGCCAGAACTGATATCTAATCTGCATCAAAAGTGGGATACGTGTCCAATCCAGAGACACTGATTGTGCAACTTGTGATGCAAATCAGAGACGCCACTTCAGGTCATTTAGGAGGACGCAGCGACGCTGTCTAAGATATATAAAAAGATCAAGATCTTTACTCTAACAACTTACACTTCAGTTCCCTAGTTCACACACAGCACAACAGAGACATATTAGTCCAGAAAGCATACAGTTTCCTTTTGACGCTCAACTTGATCAGTAAAACGGAACTTGTTTCTACGGACTCGCTGAATTGCGCTTAGTGGTCCAAAAACAAGTTCCGTTTTACTGATTTGAAATTTGAGAATCTATCAACTCAATGAGCCTTTTTTATTGGAAAAAAAACGTCGACTAAACAGTGGCGTATCTATCAGCCCGGTAATAATTAGAATTCTGCAGTCGTATCCGTTCAGCACCTTCTTGAACTGAGTTAAGTGAGCTATCATCATCGAGAGCCAGGTCATTGATTTGTAATTGCATGGAGGTATCACGAGGCGGGAAAGCCTCGTGACAGCGTGGGGAAGCGAAAGGATGAAAGAGTTGTCGATAAGTCATCAATGCAACGCATAGACCTAGAATCGACCCAGCCAATACGTCATGCCAATGATGTCGATTATCCATAGTACGAGAAATCGCCACCGAAGCTAAACGCTCAAGGTCAGAAACAGTTTTAGTCAATGGGAGGTACGCATAAACATCACCTGCTCCAATTAATGGACATAAAACAATGGGAATTTTGACACTCCAGCCTTTCGCGTGAAACACATGCAGTTTTCCGAGAAGATAGAAAGCTAAGAATCCTAGCCCGCCAAAAGCCACTGGTGATACGGCATGAACAAAAACATACGATAGTTCTTTGACGAAATAATTACCGCTAGCATGTCCAGAAGGGAAGCTCTTGAATCCATCGAAAAACACTTCTTTGTCGGCTTGAGTGCAAATACTTGCATTACTCAATCCAAATATCGGATCGTCAACTGATCCAGGTCGAGGTTGACAACGTGCAATAAAATCTGTGTTATGTAAGAAGTGTAGTTGGGACAACCTACAAAGCAATGATCATACCTGGTCGTGGGCGTCCCGCTAAAAGATCAAGGATTGAATAAGCCAAACGTTATCGTAATGTCTAAATCTTCCTACTGAGAAGTTTAATCATGTTGGTGATGATTCCAGTAATCATGAAGGATAGAGTACCTATGAAAAACAGGGTCAAGATAGATGAAACATTCAGACCCGCAGTGGTACGACTCACAGCCTAACCAGGCGGAATGGAGGTCCCAAAGGGAACGCACAGACACGGCACTTATCAGAGCTAAACACACCAGGGGAATTATTCCAGACACCATAACTGAAGCCCAGGTCTATATACTATGCTTTGAGTCAAATATCTGAAAAATGGCGCTCGTCATCTTACTGGAACTCTTTCGTGAATCGCATAGCTGTGAAGGTGTTATTCTAATAATCAACATAAGGGATAAGAACAATTACGTGAATTGAATACTATTAAAATTTGAATTTAAGCCAATGTCATTTAGCAAATGAATCTTGGCAGGTTATTACGCACGATTTGTCGTTCAATGAGAACTCACGCTTAAACGGCTCTAGGATTTCAAATACACTGTACAGAGCACTTTCGGTGATATGATCAGTTAAGTAAATCACAATCAATTGAGCTTTTGATTACCCTAAACAAACTACAAAACTCCTAAATTTGATGACCCGTCAATGGATGATTTCTCGGAATAGGAGCAAAGGAAATATACCAATTAATTAAAATAACTTTTTTCCAGTTGACCTTGTCATAATGAGCGGTCCGAAGATGTAGTTGGAAAAATTCTAACATGGCTTATACCCGACAAGAGGTCCGAGTCGTTCTATGAAAATTAAAAGGCATATGAGCTCATGTTCAGAGAAAGCCGCCAAGAGAGAGCTGTGTGCGTCACGCGTCACGCATTAGACGCTGAATCCCCGGCACTTCATGACCAACTCAATCTACCCTTCTAGCCACTACATACTAGATGCGAGCAATTTTCAACTCAACAGCTTTGGGGTGGCTGGAGGCTGATCCAGAAACCGAGACCAAAGGATCAGCGTATATCTCCGTTGATTGGAGGTTCGTTGTCGGTGGTTTGATGTAAATGCCTTGCGACGGCAGCTTCGCCTTCAGCTATGTTGGATACACATAAAGTCGCGGGTGGGGCGAGGCGTTTCCCTGAGATGTGGAACTCGTTGCGGTGGTAGGAATATGAATGCCATTATCGATGGGGAATTTCTTATGCTAGCCACCATGGCTGCGCGGACTGTAGCGTCGTTATGAGTGTGGGACGTTAGCGACAGCGAAATCAGAGGAGGGCAGTTCGGTACCCTAAGTGCGAAGGACGTGCATTCCCGGCGGCCTCGTTTGCGATCTTTTCCCTGAAGTTGTATATCAAATATGGGAAGGCTTGCCATCGTTTGTTCGACGGCTCACTTAGTAACAGCGTCCTTTGCCTAGTAGTTTGTCGAGGAAAGATCCAAACGATATTGGAAGTCCTTTCCTTCTTCTAATTGCGTTGAGTGGATGACCCTGAAAAGGTGAGAAATTTGCGCCTCGTAGAGCCCAGCAGTCATACAAAACCCACCCACGGACAAGAAGAAGGGTGGCTGCGAGGGCATCTTGGAGATGAAGCTGAAGGGTTCAAGGGGCCCATAGAGGTAGTATTTAGGTACGAAAATGTGGAGGGAATTTTGATAATGAAGGTTTCGTGTGGGAGTTAGACAGGGGGGTCAGTTTTCGGTCTTTTTTTGCCTTTTGAGGGAAGGTGTGGGGTGTTTTGGGTACGTTTTTTGTTTGTCTTAGGGAGGGTGAATAAAAGAGGTCGCTTGATGTTTCATCCAGAGCGATGTTGTCTGATTTGACTGTTTGCTAGGCATCCAGTGATTCCAGTCTCCCTGCATTCGTTCCATTTCAACGTTCTCTTAACGAATATGAGTGTCACCCCGTTTAAGAGTTGCTTTTGTTATGATATTTATTCATCTGCAGAATCCGTGATATATTATATTTGTTGAAAAAAAATGATGAATCATGACTGTATGGATAATGGATTGGAATTGACAAATGCCTGAGTCATTCACTTCAGCCCTTATGAAACAGAAAATGCATTTGACATCTAAAACGCGGGCATCCATTCTTCAAAATGAAACTGTCCCGTAGAAGCACTAGCACATCATACGCCGGCATAGGAATCACCATGTGTCAGAGGTGGTTGTCCATTCATCAGATGTACATAACGTGCTCCTCTGAGCCTCCTCTGGCCTTTCGCCGGAATCTAGCTACGGCAAAAAATAAATCAATTGAGTGCAATAATGTATACTATCGCCTTTATCTCACAGTTACTCTCTAGCTTGTATAGTCCAAGCTGGATTATTGGTGGCTGGAGGCAAAAAAAAAACTCAAGAAAAAATGATACAGTCATCCTCCCAGAATTTATGCCGCGGCCGGAGAATTGGGTGATTTTCTAGATATTCCTGACTCGGACTCATGGAAGTCCATGATTATTGAAGAGTGCAGAGCGATAAAAAAGGGTACTAGTGTTATTACAAAACTTTACCAGTGTGATTTGCATATACGAGAAAGAAAAGGCATTCAAAAATTTGTCCAGTTTGATGTTAGGCCAGTGCTGCTGGGTCGTGCTTGTTAACTCGATAAGAGGATTTTACAACCGCTCTGGGCGAGTGGTGATGAGAATTCGGAGGTGTGGATAGTCATGAGCGGCGGTACATTGTAACTGTTTCAAGAGATCGGATATAATATTGTTCCAAACTTGTTCAGACATTCCGAGTCATCCACGCCGTCGAGAACAATTAGTAGTGGTTTGCTCGTCAGGAGCTTTTCTTTCAACCCTTACTCAGGCTATAGGACGTGGCCCAGGAGTCTACTAGTCGAGTGACCCGAAGTGAGGATCAATCGGTATAATAGTTTGCTGATCATTGACAAGCTTGTGAACTCACATCGACGAGTTTAATTTTGATGAGTCAAAGCTTTATGGAGTTAAACCTCTTTGCAGAGTACCTGGCAGGGAGAAACGACATAATTCGGACAGATTTGTGGGAATGAAACGTTTGAAGGCCTGGAACATGGTGGAGCGCCGCGGACAGATCCGCAGGGCACATTTACCCTATAGTTTCATGAGAACAAAGACAACTTGAAGGGCGGTAACCCCAACGGTCAAGAATAATATGTACAACGCATATTTATATCAAATGAATAGGATGACCATGGATCATTACCGCTTGTGACTCATTAAACAGACTAATTCGATTAATAGCACTTTGTTGAGAATTGTTAAGTTTGAAGATTCCGTTCTTCAATATGATTATTGCACAATATCATAGTAATCAATCGGATGGTGGATTCGATACAGATGAGAAAAAGAACTTCATTTAAATAATAAGGTACCCGCATTATCAGCAACCCATTATTGTACTTTCCTGTAGCTATAGTATGAACATAATATTGTCGTCGATGCATGTTAAGGCTAACCGCTGCTTGACGTAGCCACCGACGTCGCCGCAGACTGCGTGCGGAGAGCGGAGACTTTTCTTGACAGAACATAAACCAAGTAGTATATATGCCTCTTTAATTGTCATTAATGTCATTCCGGAATCACCGTCTATGGAATCAGAGGATCAGGGCCAGGGCTTACTTCGGGTGGACCTAATTCCGGTGCGTCGAAAGTCGGAAAGGCAGCGTTTGATATACATATGATATATGATATATGAATATATGTATGACTACAGATACGACATCCAATCACACGAATGAATTCGCTTTATGCGATACATCTTCAATCAGAAAGACTTTGCATGAGATATAATAACAATACTACATTGTCCATCAAAGAAGACAATCTACTCCAAATAAATCAAACGATTAATCCAACTATGCGAATAATATTCTACTACAATTCTATTAAATATAAACGAGTGCGTTGTCCGGTGTTTTTAAGATAAGGCGGAGATAGATATGACAAAGGAAAGTGAAACAGTGAGCGTAAATAACCAACGTGCATTCGAGAGAACACCCTCCCGACCCACTGAACTCGAATGCGCTGCAGGTGTTGGTGTTGGTGGTGTAGTACCAGCCAGACTATCAAGAGACTGATACCAAAGCCAATAAGGCTGAGCTGTGTAATTAACATCGCGGAATGTCAAAAAGTTAGTATATAGACCATTAGGGTCTCCATATACTGCTGAGACAGCCGCAACGTTCGGATCTATCTCACTTTCGTGTGATGTTTCATTGGAGATGGACGGAGGAACGTTTATAGCGAAGTCCAGTGCATTTTTGATAGTTGCGCCGTATTTGGTCTTCCACTCCCAGACATTAGAGGTTCTATTTAGGTAAACTTGGAGTCGAGCGTTTGTCTGGTTAAATTATTCAGTTTACAACGCTATGTGTAAGGAAATCGTTCGGTCGGTACTCACGATCATTGCACAGAGATTGTAGGCACGGTAGTGGTAAGGCCGAGTACGAACGGCTTCGAGTGGCTAAAAGATTCCGAATGTCCGCAAATTAATGATTCATTCATTGAAACACGTCATATCAAAATTACTGACTTGCTCGCCAGTCGCCAGAATTTGATCCTGATATTGCTGCCTAAAATAGGTTGTAGTGGTATTCAACGCTCCGACAGTGTCATTTAAGTAGAGCTGAAGCGACGCCAATTGTGCATAATAAAACGTTCCGTGATTACTGAAACACAAGAAGCACACACGTTCGTTCAGTTTCGAAAGAGGAGTAAATTTAACAAACGTACTTTGGTGAGTGGCTTTCTTCACGAGCTGTGGGTGCAGTTTCGAGCCATTCAACGAATTTTTGGACCCAACTGGTCATTTGGGCATCCAACTCTGGCGTCCAAAGAATGCTACCTCCTTTTTTAGTATCAAGAGACCCGTGATGATCTTGGTAAAACATTTTGTATCACTGGATTGAAAGAAAGGGTCAAATCAGTCTCGAGGTCCACTTGAAATAAAAAGTGCCGCTCATACAGAATTCCAGTATGTGTTCCAATCTGTCCTTGAGGACCACGATTCATTTGGGCGTAATTAAGGTTCGGATTCATCGACGTTGCGGGATCAAGGAACCATATTTTAATATAATTGACTAGTACACGCTTCATAAGAAACTGAAGAACGGAAAGGAAAAAGACGTCCAGTGTAGAAGGAACTTACCAACGTTGATGGCGTATAAAGCGGTTGGCTTGCCTGATAAAGCCCATGACACCGCGTTGTACAAAACGGCGTCAGCAAGATTGCTGAATTCACCAATGTCGTCAATCAATCGTCCATCCGGATTAAACACGCCGTCCCTTGTGTGGTAGGGGCATGTCACCCAAACTATAGGACTGTTCAGGATATTTAAGATTTCTTTTAAATGAAGTTTTACCTTCTTCCGGGGTTAGTTCAGTTGTGTTTCCAACACCAGTGCAGTTTGGCCATGAGCTTTAAGAGAGAAAGGGTAAGGATGTCTTGTCCTTTTGAGTAAGAAACGCCGTAACGAACTAGGGAGCCCAACTCATATAATCGTGTTTGTCACCAGAAGGTGGGGTAACGGATTTGTTCAAAACCGCTAATGGATAAGACGATCAGGGCCATTCATTGTAAAAAAGAGCGGAATACACTTACACCATGGACCTTGTGAGTTTAACTGCGCGGCCCATTCCATAACAGTAAGACGTGCAGCTCCCAACGACGCCGGAAAGTTTTCGCTGAGAACGTAGTCGGGATCTATAAAGACATTGACATAATCGACGATTGCGCGAGCAAAGCCGCTGAAAAAAAGAACGACTGTGAGCACGAGAACGTGCTTGGAGATCATGGAAGTGGTTTGGGTGTCGGGAACGTTTGAGGAACAGCGAGGGAAAAAAAAGGATTTTATCTCGACTAAAAACCTTTTATTATGGCAAGGGCGCTACATAATATCGGTTAAAAATTGCCTAAATTCCTCAATACAGTGGGCTTGATCGACCATAGGAGCCAAGGAAAAGCCGAAATAGAGTACCTTCGTCCCTTGATAAGAAACAATACATCGACTGCAGCTATCAGAACGAGCCCTGTTTGAAAGCTGGGAGTCGGCGATTTTCGCGACGGCATGACATTGCCTTCGGATGTAAAATTGAATATAATTCAGACAGAAGGCGATAACCGACTTCAAAAGTTCGCGCGCGGGCACGTTCAGAATGAGAACAGAGTATTTTCGTAAGTGGGTTTTCTCACATCCTTGCTGGACACGACCCTGAAAGAGCGATGCGCTCAGATCCGAGGCGGATCCAAGTTACGTGAACTGTGAAAGAGAAGTTGTTAGTGATATTGATGTGTATATGGCAAACTAGAGAAAAGACCTCAGGATGTCGAAATGGGATTCTCCATTCAGTCTCAAGTGTCAGGACGTTGGAAAGCAAAACTTCTTGACATTTCCATTATGCAAACAGCACGGTTTTGGAATTTGATTCGACTACGCAAATTGAAAACAAATACGATGCTGCATGTCAGCCGGTAAGGGTTTAAACAGTTTCTTTCAAGAAGCTGAAGGCTTTTGTTATTGCCATGCTTGGTTCTTCGAAGAAACGTTTGTTTCAGTCAAAAGGCTGAAATGCTGAGCGCTTGAGCGCCCGGATAATTCCGAGTCGCTTGCATTCTTGTTCATGCGCTTTTTCTTCCGAAATCCAACATGTTTCTCTAATCCAAAATATATTTTATCTCGTCGTCTCATAGACAGCAAGAGGTTCAAATCTCATGCAGTGATATTCTCTGGCATTCAACCAACGGGTATACCTCATGTTTGTTGCACTTTCTTTATCCTATATTGGTACGCGACCTAACTGATAAAACTTCAGCTAGGAAACTACCTAGGGGCTATTAAGAACTGGGTAGACTTGCAGTACACGTCAAAGCCAGACGACGTCCTGATATACTCAATAGTTGGATGGCATGCGCTCACACTTCCTCAAAATCCCGAGGAGCTACGAAACGCCAAGCTAGAGACCGCAGCCAGTCTTCTAGCTTTAGGCATTGATCCTAAGCGGAGCATTTTGTTTCATCAAGATGAAGTGAGTCTTGTCATACGGATTGTTACAAAAAGAAGAAAATCTTATTTGATACTAGGTGTCAGATCATCTTTCGCTCTCTTGGATTCTAACCTGTCTTACACCAATGGGCAAATTAAAGCGTATGACAACGTGGAAAGTAAGCGAAGAACATGTACAATGGTGATACGAAACTATAAAGTACTTTTGTAGAGTAAATTAGCTATCTCCCGTAATGCTAATTCGGAATCCGAAGTGGACGATTCAATACTTAACCTGGGTTTGTTTGCGTATCCAGTTTTGCAAGCCGCGGATATTTTAGCATACCAGTGCGTATAACTATCTAAACCCTTATTCCAATCCAATGTCTCTCCCAATAGGGCGACCCATGTTCCGGTTGGCGAAGATCAATTACAACATTTAGAATTGTGTCGCGACCTGGCCCAATCATTTAATCGGCGATACCGCAAAGAGCACCATGATCCCGTCTTTACCTTACCTCAGGCTATTCTAAGTACGTGTCGTTCTCAAAATCAAACGGAACTGCCTATAATCAAAGAAAATAGCCACATGTCCGCGCATCCTATCTTTTCGAGATCCCGTACAAAAAATGTCCAAGTCATTTCCTGATCCAAATTCACGTATCACTTTAACCGATACCCCAACCATGATAAACAAAATCGTCCGTTCTGCTGTTACGGACTCTACCCCCGGAATTACATACGACCCAGTAGCCCGACCTGGCATTTCAAATCTTCTCACTATTCTTGCTTCCTTCCGTTCATCTAACTCCGAAGAAAACCTCTCGTCTTTGGTCTCCGAATATTCCGGAAAAGGAGCAGGGGATTTGAAGAAGGATGTAGCGGATGCTATTATTGAAGGGTGGCGCCAACCCAGATCTGAGTTCGAGCGGTTAAGAAAAGATCGAGGTTATCTGTTATCCGTTCTTAAGGATGGTCGTCAGAGGGCGGAGAATATAAGTCGCAATACACTGGTCAAAGTCAGGAACCTCATAGGACTGCAGTGAAATTTGACCCTTTTTTACGATGCTGTTAGTATTATTAGTGCACCCTAGACTAGTACACTTGGTATACTGAAGCCATGTCCGAGAAAGCGAGAAGCTCTCGGCCTGAATGCAAAACGCCAATGTGTTCCCACAAACATTCTTGTTGGAAGTTTCTCTTTTTGCTTTTCCGACGGAACCGTACTGGAGCAACCAGCAAAGTAATTCATACTATGAAACAGACTAACGGGGACGGACCTTCCGCACCAACTCAATGTATTCATATAGAATTTGAAGTATAATCATATAAGATAATCAATAGCGACAGCAAGGCATAAGTTTGTGGATTAATATTTAATACTATATCGGTCAACTCTTTATTCCCATTGTATTTTAGCTGCGTATTCTCGGACAGGAGATACAAACGTGGACTCGATCTCGTGACCCATTCCCGCCGCAACCGTTAACACAAGTTCGTTAAGACCTGTTGCTCCCAAGATATCCTAGAGTAGGGTACATATAAATCTCAAAATAAGAAAAGAAAATGTTGGACGCACTATATGTTCTGCAGTTGTGGCACCTCCTCGAGGGAGATTAGGTTGGGGATCGTGAGGAAACTGGAGTTTGATTCAAAATGGACTCGCGAAATGTATCTCGGATGCATAGTTACCTCATAAGTGATGACGGAGAGATTAGCGGGATTCCACTGTGGCCGCTTCCACCCTTCAACACACATCGCACCCTCCGAAAGCAGAGAGAGCGTACCGTCTCCTTCGCCAATTCTAACACCATGCGAATCCTGTCAAAAAAATAAAGTAGAAATCATTGCTTAAATAAAATATCTCAAGAGCTACCCACGTCACCGAAAATCTTGGTATCTATCCAATAAGTCTTGGCGTTGGACAATTCTTCTGGAGCACCGCAAGTCTCATTGTGACATTCATCACGATTGTTGTAATTCAGAGCTTCCTGCCTGAATGATCCGGTGGTATACCTGTAATCCACAATTATGCGACACTGGGATAAACGAAAAATAATTGCTTTCTTACCAGTATCCTCTCTAAACGAGCGAACACAATGAGTATTGATCGGTAAATTTTGAGACGTGAATATCTTTACCTCGGTCTCTTTTCCATGGCCATAAACGCAGTAAATTTTCATTGATGGCGCATAAGGTAATCTATCCAAATTAGAGTCTCAAGAGCTTTCACTTTGAATAACAATACACGAACCGTGTCTCTAATGGATTAGTCCATTTTCTATGATCAAGATCATTCTTTATCAAATTTTCTTCGACTCTCTCAAATCCATTCGAATAATTGCTCTCTATCATTTTCTTAGAAAGCGAAAGAAATTATTGTTAAACGTAACACAATATTGGTAATCGTAACGTACCCTGAAAAATGCCGGGGATTGTTCAAGAATAAACTCGTAAGCCGCCGTCGTTGACAGATTTGAAGGTGGATCGTAACCTCCGGGTTCTGCGCGAAAAGATAGCAGTTGACCGTACGACAAATTAGAATCAGATCTATCGTCAGGTGCACTTGTTGAGTTTCCCCAGATTGCATCTCCACCCTAATCTGGTCAGCAACACTACTATTGTCTGAAAGATAATATGAAGGAAAAGTACCTTTAACATCAGAGAAGCGGGACCAGGCCAGCTTCTAAATAACCTAGCGCGTTCGTCTCTCGAGAAAAATCGATTGAGGACTGTTTGACATGGCAAATGTCAGCTCGAACCTGAGGGATTAGTAACCAAAATAAAACTGGTCATACTGTACGACGCCACAGGATTCAAAAGAGCCGTATCTTTCATCTCTCCTGAAAGAAAGGCGGACATGGCTTTCGGCTGAAAACTAAGATTCAGTCGCATTGGGCGTTCTAAAATTACATCTACTAACCACACCCTGAAGAAATCATCAATAAAAGGACGTATCGCCGGGATAACAAAACTGACCAAAAAAGTACCTCCGACCGAAAAAAATGCTTCGATATGGTCCTACAATGAATAGTATGAGAATTGAAAGATGCCTTTTGAAAAATGTTTACCTCTACCCATCGAGGACCACCATTCCCAAATCCATCCGCTTCAACCCATTTCAGACTTTCAATTAAGTCAACATGCTTGCACAAGATATGAAGTGATAATGACATACAAATACTGGAGTATGTTTAATAACAGGTGAAATGGGCGAAATGGGTAAAGGATTGACATACCAGCGTAACCTGACAATATTCCATATAAAGATTATGACTCTAGGACTGATTGAAGAAAGTCATACTGTGGATCCCATGGAATGGGCTAAAAGAACGGTCTTCTGACCAGATCTTCGTCTACGCCCGAAAAATAAAATCAGTAAGGAAAAACAACATGCCACGCTAGAGAATTTACTTGAATTCCTCAATAGTAGATTTTAGGCGACTGAAGTAACCATCCCGGACTTCTAGATTGTAATACGAAAGGCGCCAATCGTAACCAGCCACCGTAAACATATCCGCATTGTAGCCAAGAGCTGCCAAATTCTGTATAATTTTATCCCTAGACGAACGTTTAATTAGCACTGATTAGGAAAGAAATCTTGGGTACCATATCCAATATCCTAAATGGTGCATATGAAGAGACTTTTCCTGTGGGATACTAGAGAAATTCCTACCATATACAAAAGAACTTGCTCCATCAATACCTTCAGCTGCCCTAACTCTAATCCCCGGAGGATCTAATCCGGTCTCCGAATCAAGCATCAAAGCCGCCATCCATTTTTCACGGTTCAACAATACTTGTGTAATCATGCTGCAAAGAGATATGGGTAATTCAAAATAAATCAGCAATGATGACGAATTGATTTACTTGTAACCTCCCCACAGTTTTTCCCGAAAGTAGCTTTTATATTCTGGTGTAGTGGACCATGACACCAAATGCTGTCACGAAGATATCAGTAGAGGGACACGTCGAAGAGACAAAATGTTAAACCGTTGTTATCACTCCTGGAATCATAACCACAGGATGCACCGGTTGTAGACCACGGTTTCGTAATCCTTCACCGACTTGAAACTCTCGTCCGTCGTCTTGAAATTTCCACGGTTCTGGAATTTGACCTCGTAACCTGTCCCACTCTATTTCAATGCGCGCCCAGTCTAACTCTGAGAACCGCGAAAGTTCATATTGCTCAAGTGAGAATATTAAACTCGAGTGATACGGCCTCAAGATGATGATGCAAAATATGACTCCTACTGATTGAGATGTGTCAATAACAAAACTAATCATGACAGATTAGGAGGCGCTTTACACGAGAAGCTAGAGACAAGAAGGAATCTACGCGAAGTCCATATTTTTCTCTAAAAAAAAGACAAATTAGCAAGAAGACGACCAATTGAGACCTTGAGCCAACCTTTTCGTGTTTGTGGGCTGTTTGATTTACTTCAAGTATTTCCGATTGAATCTGAGTGACCGCGTCGTTGGATGTCTCTTTAACTTCCTCACTTTCCTTTTTGGCACGGCGGCGAGTAAGAGGCATTCTCCATAAACACTGACACGATGATGAGTGAGGACAATTTGCAAAAGTAGTCCAGGAATGCAAGAGCAGCGGCCGTTAAACGAAAGAAACTGGACAGATACGGCATCTGATTCGGCACATGCGGCACAAGTCAATAACGCCTTGTCGGAGTGTGAAAGGCAACCATCGTGTTTCATGTCACTGAACTTCGCAGCGTATGAATCTCCTTCTTCAATTATTCGCTCCATCCCAATCACTAAGTAAACAATAACGAAGTATCGGCGCGGCACTATGGGTATGTGTAGATCATAAAAGATCACCCGATTTATTTATTCCGTTTTATGGCAAGCTGAAGTTATCATCGCGCTGACGGTCATTATCATAGCTGTCTTTGACCATCGTGGAGCCGTCACGAATATTCCAGAATGTTAATGAACGTGTGGCCTAACAAGATTACGAAGGCTGAGACCAAAGACGAAACGATCCATTGAACATTCACGGAACCTTCCACGACTTTCCGTCGCGTTACGTCTCAAATTTTCCTGGACGCGAAAAGTATAAAAGGGGCTTAGGACGTGTCTTAGAAGATGCAGCAATTAATTCTCTAAATTATTTAACTCGACTCTCATTCTATAAACCTTAATAACATCATGACAATCTTCTCCTACTTCGACGACCCATTCTTCCACGATTCTTTCTTCACCTCGTCAGACTTCAAAAGGCTCTTCGACGTCGCTTTTGATGCACGTACCCAGAGCAACAATCAAAGAAACAGTTCTTCCCTCGAGAGGCAGCAAGACCTAATTCTGAAACCAAGGTAAGCTTATTTTTCTTTGTAGCCCAAGACAATGCTGAGAGTTACTTGATTTGCAGGATGGACCTCCACGAGTCAAAAGACAAGAACGAACTCACTGCCACTTTTGAATTACCTGGCATGAAGAAGGAAGATATTTCCATCGATCTTGACCTCCATAATCACCGTCTTTCTGTTTCTGGACAGAGTTCGTTATCCACCGATCTGAATAGAGAAGGCTACACTCTGCGCGAAAGGCGGCACGGCAAATTCTTTAGAACGATACCTATTCCTCCTGGTATCAAGGTAGGCAGTTGGATTCTTTTTATGTCGTGGTTGACATGCTAATGGTATTGTGTAGGAAGAAGAAATAAAGGCTAGTGTAAACGATGGAATCCTCACCGTCCGATTCCCTAAAACGGGAGCAGACCCATCACCGAAGAAAATTACTATCCAATAAATAAATAACTGGCAAACTATCAATTGTAGTAAATAGCAATCCCGATATGTATTCAATATGTCTGTTCCGATTTGAAAAATAAACGATTTCTTTGCTATCCATTTTGACTCCATTTATATATGTGTGAGCTAGTAATACGAATAGTACAAACAATCCGAGCAAAAATACTGAGAATTACTCATATTACATATACACCCTCGTTGAATGTTTTACGTAGATGTACCAAATTGATCTAAGATGTTCAGGATATCCGGCCGTGCGTCAATTCGACACCTGAAGTCTCGTGGACGCCTACGAGAAAATGAATACAACATGCTCATGAACGAAAAGCAAAACCCCTTACGTAGTGCTCCCTGCTATAAATTCCTCATTCTCGATGATACCAGCCAATGGTTCGTTTTCAAGTTCAGAAATATTCACAACGTGTAAAACCGTGGCGATCATAATGCTGAGGAAATTTTCCGCGAATGCTTTTCCGGAGCAGACCCTAAAATTGAGAATAGTTTCAAGGCGGAACGATATATAAACGATTGTCAAGAGTCCTTGCTTACCGTCTTCCGTATCCGAACGCAAAGTCTGGTCTCAATTTTGCACTGCCATCTAAAAACCTCTCTGGCCTGAATTTGTCGGGGTCAGGCCCGAACTCTTTTTCAGAGCGGAAGAAAAACCTTGTTTCAAAATAAAAATTATCATAGGGAAGGGAGGAAAAAGATATGAGATATACACCTACCAAGTATTTCCGAAGCAGCTAGTGCCCTTAGGTATAAAATACCCATTTATTACGTCGTCCTGTTTTAGTTGGTGTGGTGCCGCGACCGGAGCAACAGCGTGCCATCGTAGTGATTCATTTACAAGTGCGTTGAGATACGGGAGATTTGGAAGATCAGCGAAAGAAGGTAAATTGTCTCTTCCAACAACCTTGTCTAGCTCTTCCTGAGCTTTTCTCTGGACATCGGGATAGAGTGCCATCGCCAAGAAAAACAAACGCATTTGGACCTCTAACTTCAATTTTGGCTTTAATGATAACCCTTTTTATGTAGAAGATTTGTTTACCGTGTCAATCCCGGCCAAATAAAGCACTACCGCGACTTCACGAATTATTTCTTCTGAATCAGCCCCAAGAGGATGGGGTGAATTCTCAGAATTCTCCAAGCAGTTCAGCACGAAGCAAGGTTTAAGCTTCCCTTCTTTCTATGAGTTTTGTTATTGAGAAACTGATGAACCAATTCAATATAAATGACTTACGAAAGCCTTTTTGGAATATTCAAATGGAACATTCAGCGTGGTGTGAAAGTCTTTATTTATCTGCTCAGCCACTTTGTGAAATTTCACACCGGGAAACCATGAGGGAAGATATTTTACTAAGATAGTCATGAGGGTTAAATATTGAATCAAAAAAGGAATTGCGATGTCACTTACGAAAAGGTAGGCTATCAACCTTGTATGCTCCAGGAATTACTAATTGAGCCACACTTGCCGTAGCACGCTCCGAGAGTTCTACATATGGATCGTTTTCCGGCAATACATCGATGCCATAAATAAGCTTTTGAAATTAACCACGTGTTTTGTCTTATTAGAAACGCGAGATTTACCTGCAAAATAAATCCTCCAAATGCGTAACGAACATACTTCAAATCGTTGACTTGTTGAGCAGTAAGGCGCCGTGCAAAAGATCTATTAGTATAATCAGTTGAAAAAAATAGAAAGGTAATTTAAAAAAAAAGAAGCGGAGTAGTCTGACCTAGCATCGTCCTCAAACAGTGGTTGATATGATTGAAGGACACTCCCCGACCCAATCAGATCATGTGCTATAATTCGCTGGCGATTCCATCGTTCACCATGATCCATCAAAAGGAAGATAACTCTCCCGAGGTCAGTCCTATATTTAAAAAACTATCAATCATCTTTCCTCTTGCAAAAGAAGTTCATAGAATGACAAGTCGTGCAACATCACCGTCTTGAATCTATCCGAATAGATTGCACCTCTTCTTGTAAATAATTCTCGTGCGATATCTGGCGAATTAATGAAAAGCATTGACTGGCCAAGTATATTCAGGTATACGAGATCGCCTAGAATATAATAAACAACTGGAAGAACGATGACAGAAGCACTGTGAGTACCATATTTATGAGCCCATTCTTCGTATACTTTGTAATACGCAGGTCCAAATGGTAAATCGTTTAGGTTACCCCATATGAAATGCCCCGGTGGACCCGGTGGTAATTTAAGACCTGTATAATCCGAGTTGCCACGATGGCTTATCCAATGGGGGGACCGGTGCTATTAGGACATAAAAACGAACCTTTTGGGACGCGCACGGTGGTACGATAAAAGAAGAGGGAAACAGATAAGCATATTGATGCAATGGCAATGTCCAAGGCCGACAAAGGCATGGGAAGAGAGAGAGATGTGCTGATTGGGATTCTGTGATCAGTCTTTAAATATAAAAATAACGCATAGCGAGGGATAGCCCAATGAAAAGACTGCAAATTGAAACACACGCTGCACCACAGGCGAAAATCACAAACCCAAGGTCTTCGAACAATAGTCTCCCACTGGCAGCCGTCGGTAAGAGGAAACTCCACGCCAATGATTGGATACTTGAAATTCATCTAAGTCGAGATCCATTTTTAATTTTAATTTGGCAACTTCGATGTTATCTACATGAATAGCTTTCATCGTTTTCTTGCTCAGTTACATAGTAAATAGATGGCACCATATTACCGTGAGAGGTTTCTCCATTCAAGTTATGGGACTACCGGACCGGGCTCATTAGCCCTCAAGTGAGCGTAAGTTGTTTGCTTAGTAAAACCATTGAGTAGTACGCGCTGTTGATTTTGTTGGAATCCCAGGACGATGAAGTAGCGGACATGAAGGTGCAGTCTATATAAGCGCCGTGACTAGTACTATACACAGGAGTAACTCATATTCCAACAGATTTTAGTCCGGACTCGGAGATGCGCTTTCGGGAGTCAACAATGCTGCAATGAACAGGGAACTTCACCGGCACCCTTCATAGACCCTTTATAACTTATTCTTATCCAAGCCAAATACCTTGTGATTAGTATTGATATCTCGTCAATAAGCTCGCAGTAATAAGAATTGGGTCTACTTACTGAGGAATCCAAAGAATTCGACAACACAAACGACTGACCCTTTTGACGATCAGGACAGTGATACAAACTCGGAATGCGTCTGCCAATGCTGAGAGTTTCAGAGAGAAATAACGTGACCCGTCATACGACTTGTTTCTCTAAATGGGTAATATTCTGAAGGAACACAAAAAAAGGATGAACGAATGTTTGTTCCAAATTTAATTGGAATCGTACGTATGTACCATGTACCACGTCAAGTAACGAGAATCTGGGGTGCTTAAAATTTATTATGCTCATTGTAAGCGATTGGCGTAACGTGTCCATAGCCCCTGTTGTCGCTAGCTTTATAGAACTCAGTGACTCTGCGCGAAAGGCGATACGACAAATTTTCTAGAACAATACCTATTCCTCCTGGTATCAAGGTAAGCAACTTAGCTTTTTGGTATATCGCGGTTCACATGTTTATGATACATCATGTAGGAAGAAGAAATAAAGGCTAGTGTGAATGATGGGATCCTCACCATTTGATTCCCCAAACGGGAGCGGAGGGCCAAGCACCAAAGAAAATTACAATACAATAAATAAATGAAAAACCGGAAAAACATCAAATGTAGTAAATAGCGATCCCAATCCTGTATCACATATGCCTGTTCCAATTTGAAAAATAAATAATCTTGTTGCTATTCATTTTGACTGCATTTATGACCGATAATAAGAGGGAGTGCTAGTAGTACACATAATTCGCATATGCGAGCGAAAATACTCAAACGCCCTCCGAGTCTACTTTACTTAGATGTACCAAATTGATCTAAAATTTCCTGGATATCCAGTCGTGCATCAATTCGACACTTGAAATCTCGCGGACGCCTCCAACAAAATGAATACAGAATTTTCACGGACGAAGAAAAAAACCGCTTACGAAGTACTTCCTGTTAGAAATTCATCATTCTCGATGATACCAGCCAACGGTTCGTTTTTAAGCTCAGAAATATTCGCAATGTGTAGAACCGTGGCGATCATGATACTGAGGAAATTTTCCGCGAATCCTTTGCCAGAGCACACCCTGAAACGAGAACCTTCAAGACGGAACAATATAATAATTGTCACAGAGCCCTTTCTTACCGTCTTCCGTACCCAAATGCAAAGTCTGGTTTCAGTTTTGCGCTACCATCTAAAAACCTTTCTGGTTTAAATTTGTTGGTATCAGGCCCGAACTCCTTTTCAGAGCGGAAGAAAAACCTCATTTTCGCGAAATTATTATTATTATAGAGAAGTGAGGGAAAGAAGTTATGAGATACACCTACCAAGTATTTCCAAAGCAATTAGTGCCCTTAGGTATAAAATACCCATTTATTACGTCGTCCTGTTTCAATTGGTGTGGTGCTGCAACCGGAGCAACAGCATGCCATCGTATCGATTCATTCACAAGTGCGTTGAGATATGGGAGATTGGGAAGATCAGCGAAAGAAGGTAAATCGTCTCTCCCGACAACCTTGTCTAGCTCGTCCTGAGCTTTCCTCTGGACATCGGGATGGAGTGCCATCGCCAAGAAAAACAAACGCATTTGGACCTCTAACTTGATATTTGACTTTAGTCAATAAACCTTTTTAAACCTTTTTCTAAGAATATTTGTTTACCGTGTCAATTCCGGCCAAATAAAGCATTACCGCGGCTTCACGAACTATTTCTTCTGAATCATTTCCAAGAGAATGAGGTGAATTCCCAGAATTCTCCAAGTAGTTCAGCACGAAGCAAGGTTTAAGCTTCCCTTCTTTCTACGAGTTTCGTTATCGAGAGATTGATGAACCGATTCAATATAAATATGACTTACGAAAGCTCTTTTGGAGTATTCAAATGGAACATTCAGCGCACTGTGAAAATCTCTGTTTATCTGCTCAGCCACTTTCCGGAATTTCATGCCAGGAAACCATGAAGGAAGATATTTCACTATGTTATGCGTGATGAGGGTTGAACCATAAGACGGATTGGGATGTCACTTACGAAAAGGTAAGCTATCAACCTTGTATGCTCCGGGGACTATTAGTTGGACAACACCCGTCGCAACACGCTCCGAGAGTTCTAAATATGGATCATTTTCCGGCAATACATCGATGCCATAAATAAGCTTTTGAATCTAATCACATGTTTCGTCTTATTAGAAGCGCGAGATTTACCTGCAAAATAAACCCTCCAAATGCGTAACGAACATACTTCAAGTCGTTGACTTGTTGAGCAATAAGACGTCGTGCAAAAGATCTATTACCATAAATAATTCAAAAAAATAGAAAAAAAAAAAACAGAAGTGGAGTAGTCTGACCTAGCGTCGTCCTCAAACCGTGGTAGATATGACTGAAGGACACTCCCCGACGTAATGAGATCATGTATTATAGTTCGCTGACGACTCCATCGTTCATCATAATCCATCATAAGGAGGAAAGCTTTCCCAAAGTCAGTCCTATATTTTTAAAAAAACTATCAGTCATTTTTCCTCTTGCAAGAAGTTCATAGAATGACAAGTCGTGCAACATCACAGTCTTGAATCTATCCGAATAGATTGCACCTCTTCTTGTAAATAATTCTCGTATGATATCCGTTGAATTAATAAGAAGCATCGACTGGCCAAGTATATTCAGGTATACAAGATCGCCTGGAATATAATAAGCATCTGGAAGAACGATAGCAGATGCAATGTACCATATTTATGAGCCCATTCCTCATATACTTTGTAATACGCAGGTCCATATGGTAAATCGTTTAGGTTACCCCATATGAAGTGACCTGGTGGACCCGGTGGTAATTTAAGACCTGTATAATCCGAGTCGCCACGATGGCTTATCCAGTGAGCAGGCGCTACTAGGACGTGAGGACGAACCTCTCGGGACGCGTACGGTGGTACGATAAAAGAAGAGGGATACAGATAAGCATATTGATGCAATGGCAATGTCCAAGGCCGACAAAGACATGAGAAGAGAGAGAGAGAGAGATGTCCTGATTCGGATTCTGTGATCAGTCTTTAAATATAAAAATAACGGGTAGCGAGAGGGATAACCCAATGAACAGATTGCAAATTGATACACACGTTGCGCCACAGGCGAAAATCATGATAAATAACAAACCCGAGGTTCTCGAATAATAGTCTCCCACTGGCACTGGCAGCCGTCGGTAATAAGAGGAAGCTCCACGCCAATGATTGGATACTTGAAATTCATCTAGGTCGAAATCTATTTTTAATTTGGCAACTTCGATGTTACTTACATGAATAGCTTTCATCGTTTTCTTGCTCAGCTACATAATAGATGGCATCATATTACCGTGAGAGGTTTCTCCATTCAAGTTATGTGACTAGTATACCGGACCGGGTTCATTAATAGCCCTCAACTTGGAGTGAGCGTAAGTTGTTTGCTTAATTTAATTAAGAGGGAAGGCTAGTAGTACACATAATTTGGATATGCGAGCGAAAATACCGAGAAAAACTCAAACGCCCTCCGAGTCTACTTTACTTAGATGTACCAAATTGATCTAAAATTTCCAGAATATCCGGTCGTGCATCAATTCGACACTTGAAATCTCGTGGACGCCTCCAACAAAATGAATATAGAATATTCATGGACGAAAAAAAAAACCGCTTACGAAGTGCTTCCTGTTAGAAATTCATCATTCTCGATGATACCACCCAACGGTTCGTTTTCAAGTTCAGAGATATTCGCAATGTGTAGAACCGTGGCGATCATGATACTGAGGAAATTTTCCGCGAATCCTTTGCCAGGGCACACCCTGAAATGAGAACCTTCAAGACGGAACAATATATAATAATTTTCACGGAGCCCTTTCTTACCGTCTTCCATATCCAAACGCAAAGTCTGATTTCAGTTTTGCGCTACCATCTAAAAACCTTTCTGGTCTGAATTTGTCGGTCTCAGGCCCGAACTCTTTTTCAGAGCAGAAGAAAAACCTCATTTTTGCAAAATTATAGAGAAGGGAAGGAAAGAAGTTATGAGATATAAACCTACCAAGTATTCCCAAAGCAATTAGTGCCCTTAGGTATAAAATACCCATTGATTATGTCGTCCTGTTTTAATTGGTGTGGTGCTGCGACCGGAGCAACGGCATGCCATCGTAGTAATTCATTCACAAGTGCGTTGAGATATGGGAGATTGGGAAGATCAGTGAAAGAAGGTAAATCGTCTCTCCCAACAACCTTATCTAGCTCGTCCTGAGCTTTCTTCTGGACATCGGGATGGAGTGCCATCGCCAAGAAAAACAAACGCATTTGGACCTCTAACTTGATATTTGACTTTAGTCAGTGAACATTTTTAAGCCCTTATCTAGGAAGATTGTTTACCGTGTCGATTCCGGCCAAATAAAGCATTACCGCGGCTTCACGAACTATTTCTTCTGAATCATTTCCAAGAGAATTCCCAGAATTCTCCAAGTATTTCAACACGAAGCAAGGTTTAAGCTTCCCTTCTTTCTATGATTGTCGTTATTGGGATATTGATGAACCTATTCAATATAAATAAATATGACCGACGAAAGCTCTTTTGGAGTATTCAAATGGAGCATCCAACGCGCTGTGAAAGTCTCTATTTATCTGCTCAGCCACTCTCCGAAATTTTACACCAGGAATCCATGAGGGAAGATATTTTACTAAGTTATGCGTGATAAGGATTAAATCATAAGACGGATTGGGATGTCACTTACGAAAAGGTAAGTTATCAACCTTGTATGCTCCGGGGACTAGTAGTTGGGCAACACCCGTCGTAACACGCTCCGAGAGTTCTAAATATGGATCGTTTTCTGGAAATACTTCGATGCCATAAATTAGCTTTGAAATTTAATCACATATTTTGTCTTATTAGAAACGCGAGATTTACCTGCAAAATAAACCCCCCAAATGCGTAACGAACATACTTCAAGTCGTTGACTTGTTGAGCAATAAGACGTCGCGCAAAAGACCTATTAACAAAAATAGTTAAAAAAATTGGAAAGAAAGAAAAACAGAAGCGGAGTAGTCTGACCTAGCATCGTCCTCAAACCGTGGTAGATATGACTGAAGGACACTCCCCGACGTAATGAGATCATGTATTATAGCTCGCTGGCGACTCCATCGTTCATCATAATCCATCATAAGGAGGAAAGTTCTCCCGAAGTCAGTCCTATATTAAAAAACACTATCAGTCATTTTTCCTCTTGCAAGAGAAATTCATGAGACAAGTCGTGCAACATCACCGTCTTGAATCTATCCGAATAGATTGCACCTCTTCTTGTAAATAATTCTCGTATCATATGTGTTGAATTAATGAAAAGCATCGACTGGCCAAGTATATTCAGGTATACAAGATCACCTGGAATATAATAAACAACTGGAAGAACGATGGCAGATGCAATGTACCATATTTATGAGCCCATTCCTCATACACTTTGTAATACGCAGGTCCATATGGTAAATCGTTTAGGTTACCCCATATGAAGTGACCTGGTGGACCCGGTGGTAATTGAAGACCTGTATCATCCGAACGATGGCTTATTCAGTGAGGGGCAGGCGCAGGACTCGAGAACGAACCTCTCGGGACGCGTACGGTGGTACGATAAAAGAAGAGGGATACAGATAAGCATATTGATGCAATGGTAATGTCCAAGGCCAACAAAGACATGAGAAGAGAGAGAGAGATGTCCTGATTCGGATTGTGTGATCAGTCTTAAATATAAAAACAACGCATAGCAAGTTTGTCCGATAGGCTCCGCTGGAGTCACCCAACGAACAAATTGATACACGCTGCGCCACAGGCATAGGAAATTATGATATAACAGATACGAGGTTCTCCAAGTCTCTTACTAGCATCCGTCGGTAAGAGGAAACTCCACGCCAATGATTGGATATGATTGCCACTTGTTGAACGCTTGAAATTCACCTAGTTCGAAATTTATTTTTCAATTTGGTGGATTCGATGTCAGCGTCATACGCAGAGGCTTTCATCGTTTTCTTATTGGAGCTCAGCTACATAGATGACGCCATATTACGTTGAGAGATTTCTCCATTCAAGTTACTACGGACTGCCCTGCTCCGGACCATGCTCATTATTCTTCCAGTGAGCGTAAGTTATTTGCTCAATTAACCCATTGAGTAGCCTGCTGTCGATTGAGGTCCAGACTCTCGGAGATGCGTTCTCGGGAGCCAACAATACGTAAGGAGCACCCTTTATACATCCTTGTGATTGGTATTGATAGCTCTTCAACAAGCTCGCGGCAATAGGAATTGGTTTTACTTACCGGAAAATCCAAAGAATTTGACAAACAGACGACTGAGACTTTTGACAATCAGAACACTGATCAGAAGGATCACAAACTTGGAATGGCGTCTACCATTCTTTCAAAAGAAATGATAACGTAACCCGTCGTACGACTTAACTGGGTAATTATGAAAAGGATATCGAATGTTTGTCAAGATTTGATACCAGGTCAAGTAACGAAAATCTGGGGCGCTTGCTTATTATAAGCGATCGGCGTAACGTGTCCATGTCCATTGTCGCATGGCCCTTGCCGTCGCTAGCTTTGTAGAACTCAGGTCTCAACAATGACTTGACTATCATCACCAGATTATTGACAGTAAGACCACAGTCATTAAAGGGAATAATGCATGCGGTGCAGTAAATGTGCTGGACGATGACGTGTAATCACAGATATGGCCTGCATGTCGGTCCGCAAAAGTACTATCACTGCTTGAGGTGAGGATAATCGTAGAATACAGTCTTACGGTACTGAATAAAGACACCCGTATTTATGTACCTTCCCTCACTTGCGTCTTAGAGCTTTCAAATAATACTAGAACTTAAATCGCGTCGATTATGAACGCGAGTTACACTGATATCGCTGAGCAATGTTAACGAATTTCCAAACACAAGAAAAAAACTATGTTAAATGAACTGATCCAATATGTTCTTAGCATTCGGTCGTGCCTCGATCTTGCAATTGAAATCTCGTGGTCGTCTGGAAAATACATCATATTCTAAGGTCAAATAAAATGTCACCGTGTTTACTTACCCAGTAACGCCTGGTTTGACTTCATAGTTTTCGAGGATGCAAGCTAACGGTTCGCCTTCAAGCTCAGAGATATTCGCGGTGTGTAAAACAGTTGCAATAATGATGATGAGAAAGTCCTCTGCGAGTGCTCTGCCAGGGCATACCCTAAAATCAAACACTATGAATGTGGTGTCGACTCCGAAATTGACTTCGCTGCCGCCATACCGTCTTCCAAATCCAAATGCAGTCTCAAGCTGCACTTTCGCACTCCCGTCTAAGAATCTCTCCGGTTTGAATTTATGCGTTTCAGACCCGTACTCTTTTTCAGAGCGCAAGAGAAACCTGGTTTTTGGATCAAAATAATAAGACTATCAAGAGGAGTGATGGCACTTTGTATGGCACTTACCAAATATTTCCGATGCACATGGTTCCTTTAGGTATGAAACACCCATTTATCACATCGTCTTCCTTTAATTTATGTGGTAGCCCCATCGGTCCAGCAGGATGCCATCGTAACACTTCATTTCGGAGCGCGTTAAGATACGGAAGATTAGGAAGATCGTCAAAAGAAGGGAGACTATCTCTTGCGATCACACTATCCAGCTCTTCCTGGGCTTTCTTTTGAACGTCGGGGTAAAGTGCCATTGCTAAGAAGAATACCCGGATCTGGGTCTCGAGCTAGTACAAGATTCGGAGTTCAGTCAAAAAACCGGTTTTTTTTCCTAAAAAGAGGTGGGATTACAGTGTCCATTCCCGCAAGATAGAAAACGGCTGCGAGTTGACGAATCACTTCTTCGGCGTCCTGAGGGGCGTTGGGGTCGTTGGCTATATCTTCTAGATAATTTGTCACAAAGCAAGGTCTGAAGTTTCCTTGTTTCTGTGTATGCGTAGGCTGAGAAAGCTGAAATGTAATGTATATCATGGAAATTTACTCACGAGAGCGTTCTTGGCATATTCATACGGAAGATCCGTTAAATCCTTAAAGTCCTTGTTTATTTCCTTGACTACTTTTCGAAACTCTAAACCCGGTAACCACGACGGAAGGTACTTCACTAGTTAGAAAATATCAATATTTATGTCGTGAACTAATTTCAAACCCATACTTACAGATTGGTAATATATCAACCATGTACGTGCCAGGAACAATTACTCGGGTCACGTTGTGCATAGTGCGATCTGCTAAACTGACATACGGATCATTTTCAGGCAAAACCTCAATTCCATAGGTCAACTTTTGAAAAAGAAAAATATCAGACATATTATATTTCTGAATTTTTTTCAGGAATTGATGACCTGGATGATTAATCTTCCGACTGTATTCCGAACAATCCTCAAGTCATTTACTCGTTCAGTAATAAGGCGCTGTGCAAAAGACCTGAGGGTTAGAGGTTAGCCGGTCTTCTTGAAAGCTTGAAAGCACTTGCCATACCTAGCCATAGTTTCCATTAACGAATGGTACACGTGTATGCTTTTATACGAAATCAATTCGTGTAGCATCGCACGAAGTCGAGTGCTGCGGTCACTATAGTCCATGGTAAAAAGGGTGGTTTTACCAAAGTTTGTTCTATTATTGAAGTCAGATACTCTGTGAAAATGCGGATTACAGCAGAAAAATGTTGTTACAGATCATGCAGCATCGTTGTTTCATTACGACCCGAGTATATAGCGCCCTTTTTGGTAAACAAGTCCCGTGCAACATCGGCTGAATTGATGACGAGCATCGATTGGCCAAAGGTGTTCAAATATACCATGTCGCCTTGAAAAAAACAAACAAACGGGATCAAGGACTTGAAGTAAACTAGACCAAGGATAATACCATATTCTTTAGCCCATTTCTCGAACACTTTATATTCAGGGACACCGGACGGCAAATCCTTCAAATTGCCCCATATGGGATGCCTTGGAGGACCTGGTGGAAACCGAAGACCTGTACAAGATTTTAGTCATAGCTTGTAAAGCAATTTGACGAAGAGCGAACCTTTGGGTGCACGTACCGTGATGCGGTACAGGAGAAAAGATAGGGATATCCCCACGGACACAACGACGATGTCGAAAACAGACGAGTGCATAACGGGGTTTATAATCTCGACCAGTCGTTCTCGTGTATTTATGTGTTGGTCCCGATAATGATACTCTGATCACTATTACAAATTTTTGTATCAACTAGAATATTTGTCTTAGGAGCCACTTAGCTTACATTTCCATATGTTCAAATGAATGGAGAGCCATAATTAATATGCTGAGATTATTTGAATAACGCCGTTTAGATACATACCTTCGTAGTAATAAAGGAACTCCACAGCTCCAGCTTCCAAATTGTAAGAGCGCTGTCATCGGGCTTTCAACTTGCAACGTAAATTAATGGTTGGCCAATATGTAGAGATATTCAATTAATATTTGAAAATTTCCGGCTAATAAATCAGTTCAAGATGGAAGATCATTTGGCTGAATCAGCGCTCAATGGTGAGATCTTGAGAGCTTGAGAAGTAACGTCAGAACATCGATTTGGAAAGATGCATGGATACGGCACCACGACGAGACAAACAGCGGCGGAGAGGACATACGTGGGGATTACAACAGGCCTCCGGGCTTCGGCTTTAGGACACAGCTTGGGCTACAAGTATAGTACGGCGGGCTAAGCCTGAGAATACGATATGAGAAGATAACAACAAATAGGATAATATATGTAATATATTATGCAGTGAATACTATAGAGTTCAAGGCGAAGCCTTGAATTAGCTAACTATTAAAAAATGAAAAAATGAGCCAGCGCGCACCTATCGAGTTCAATAGCGCGAGGGTGCGCGCTACACGGCAAAGTACGAAGAATAAGCGTCCACTCCTAAAGTCGCGCTGCCACTATCCTTCAAGTTCGTCAGAAGACGAAGCAAACTTTGATCAAAGTCCAAATTCATTGATATCAAGTGAGCGTATTTACGCTTCGATGTCTGGGTTTGACTTCACTGGTTATCGAGAGAGAAAAATGGTAAATGGTCTGCAAGGCGTCAAAGCTTTCAAGCTCAAGGCTGCAGCCGGCAACGTCCTGTCTCGTTGAGCTCGCGGGCGCCAGAGCCCATTGGGCTTCGTCCTCATCACTATCAGACTCGAGCAAGGAGTCTCAGTGTCGCGCCCTCCATCCAACCCTAACTCTCTGGAGTACCCTAAGATAGGGTACAGTCAGGTACAGTCTCGTGGTCAGTCCAAGTAACAGCGTCCGAATTTGCCTGAGCAAGAGCCCGTCCACCCCAGCAGTCTTAGTCCGCGTTCTCGAGCACAGCTCGTCCTTACATTCTACTATGGACACCATGGCGAGAAGCGAGACGAGGCAGGAACGTTTGAACCTTCGGTTCGGCACACCGGGATAAGATTAATTCTCCAGACCGTTCCATTTTTATGAGGTTACCGTTGGACAGTGCCTACTGGCGCCCTAGGCTTTCAAGGTATACATACCACGAATGAAACTATTATTATGATGTATCTGATTATCTTGTAAGAAGATTACCACAAAACATTCTGAAGCCGCGGATCAGTATTGTCGGTCTCTGCAGCGCCTCAGAGGGCTCCCAGACCGCATCAAGCAATGCACCCAAACATCGCCATGTCGAATTGAGTTCTCACCAGCTGGTCCAGAATAGACCTCCGAGGTGGTAGTAAGTTTTGCTATTTGACTTACCAGTCATTAACGCATTTACTCAACTGTGGAGTGTATTTAACCTCAGGCTTAGCCCGTGACCTCCTTTCAATGACCGTAAGATATTTATTCATCAAGTTAGGTCATGTTATACACGCTGATTAACAACGTTTTTTCTATTTAGTAGTTCCGCAAGTCGAAAAAGCAAACAGACGATGCAGGAACACCTAATCATCCGGGTTATAAGCGTAGCCATAATCAGAATCAAGCGGTTGGGCCCATGGGCCTTGAAGTACTACTTCTGATCAACTGTACACACTGTAGGAATAATTGAGGTTAGGCATCTGTAGTGTCTGCTTAATTGGAATTCCTCAATGATGACCATTTACAGACAGCGATCTCTGACTTGGCCGATAATGGCCGATAAACTTGATATCGATTCGGTATGCATGCGCTTATTTCTGAAAATACTAGAAACCTACGTTCATGCCTCTTGTTTCCCTGAAGGGCGTGGCAGTCCAAACAAATAGGTAACATCCGGTGCTCATGTGAGCACGCTATATTACTGACTCGATCGTTTCTCCTGATCAAATATACTTGCGCAGTTTGACTCCTGAGGCCGAGGAGTCACCAACTCGGACAGTTTGTCGTCGCGCATTTCAAAAATTAACAGTCACACAACCTCCCATAACACGTCGAGATGACACGTGAATATTGAATATTTGAATTCCAATACTTGACAAGCAGGTTCAAAAGGTGGACACATAGAACAGATGAAAACAGTAGCAAGGGCGAGAATAACATCATGATGCTTAATCAAAATATAATCCGTATCTTTAGTACGGACATAACAGCCGTATAATCAGTTAATCAACCAGTGACAGCTACAATTTCAGGTTCGAGCATTACTAACCCTGTCGTTGTTTGCCTCACCGCGGGCAGTGGTAGTGATCCTCGGTTTCTTGGAGTTGGTTTTGATATATAACAAGCCGTCAAACTGAGTTCTTCGGCAATAACTTTCACTTACTTCCCTTTTTTAATCTATTCTTCATGTTGTTCCCTCGTGTCACCTTGCTCGTTTCAATCGCCTTGACCTTCTCTGCTGTATTTGCTTTGCCAGCCAGCAATTCGCTCAATAGCCGTACTGCTCAGGATGACTGTTGCGGCGTATTAGAAGGTTTAGGCAAAGAAATTTGTGATTTATTAGTAAGTTCTTCCGAGTTCCCGTCTTTTTTGTGTACTAACTTTACGGTATCCTTATAAAAATTTGTCAGTGCGGAAACGGAGCATTTCGTTAAATTGCGAAATGCATGAGTTCAAAACCACTATTCCCTTGGGGTCTTCGGTGTGCCGTATCAGGATTCAGCGCAAAGAGCCCTGGTTATTCTCATTCCCAATGTAATCGATCTCCGACTTGATATTTATGTAATGTATATGCATGTTCAACATGAATTTCCGACTTGATATTTATTTATTGTATATGCATGTTACCATCTTTGTTTGCTCGACTGAGCCTAAACTTTCCAATCGGTTGTTCTGTACGACAATTTGAAACTCTGAATGTAACTGTCCGCTGCCATGTTCAACATGAACGTGGTATATGGCAAGTGCATTCTGAAAAATGTTAGTCGTCACCAAAACACGTCGAGATTGATGAAGCGTGAATTCCAATGCTTGACAAGCAGGTCCAAAAGGTGAGAGCTAGAGGGCACAGAGAACGGATGAAACCGGTATTAAGGGCGAGAAATAACATGCTTAATTGAAATATAATCCCTATCCTTAATACAGGCGTATCGACCGTAGTGTTCCTTACAATACGGATACTGCCGGCGACTCGGATGCACTGCAAGGAGGTGAAAGGCTACATACATACTAGCAGGGCTATGTATGCATGCAGGCCTAGGTACATTTTTTCGACTTAAACCTCGGGGTAACCATCGTCCAATCTCGTATACAGAAATCTCTGCAACTCCCGGTTCTCGATTTATTCTGCGATACCCGCCATTACACCGATGACCGTTAGTACATCATCTCCTCGGTTACCGTGAGGTGGAGACCGATACCTTGAACTTCTCTGGTTATCGAGCGAAAAATGGTAAATAGTCAATACGTGTACCGGCACGACGGCAAGGTTCTCTCCCGCTGAGCTCGCGCGCGCCAGAGCCCATTGTGCTTCGTCCTCATCACTATCACACCCTGACTCGAGCGAGGAGTCGAGGGGTCTAAGCGTCGCGTCCTCAATCCAACCCTAACACTCACTAGGGTACCCAAGATAAGGTACAGTCTCGTGTCAGAGTGACAGTGTCCGAATTCGCTGAGGATTGCCGACGAATCGCTAACGGTTTTCCTAATAGAATCTCTACTTCCCATTTTACTAAGCCGGTCGCACACCAGGATGAGGGGAAGTGGGAGTGCTGCTCGAGAAAGAATGGGGACACTAGCACACTAGCAGACTCGGGCACGTAATACTGTATATGCAGCATTCTGAAAAAAAAGTTACTTGTCATTGACTACTTTTTTACGAATCATGGAAAACAAGATCCAAACTATATGTATATGCCCCATATTGAGTACAATATCAAACAATACCGCGCAGCTCAATTAGCTATTCATCCGACTTTTTTTGGCTTACTACAATTTTGGCCCCGGAGCTCCTGTAGATATCAACTTACCACCGTCCAAAGCAATAAATGACCCAGTTACATGTGCCGATGCGGGGCTTACGAGATATAAGACTAAGGGATCCATCTTGTTTAAGATAAAACGTGCGCATGGCCTTGTTTAAGACTTACTGGCCCCACCTATGTCCTCCGGTGCTCCAAGGCGTCCTGTTTATCTCTTAGCACAGCTGTTGACATTTATAGTAGTAATCGTTTATAACCGCACTCACCGGTAGGTTGACCGGTGTTCATATATCTCTCGCCTCTTGTTTCATATGCCCAAGCAGTCATTTTGGATTGGAATATTCTACACCGAGAGGTATCTCCGAAGCTTAGTTTCTATTTTTGAGAACCGAGCAGTATGTTCTGTGACGTACCCTGGGCATATCGCGTTAACTCTGTCGTGTTTTAAAACCAATGAGACCCTAAGGTGACCCGATGTTACAAACAATAAAACATACGTGATGAATCTTTTTATCAATGTTGTTGCCAAACTCATGGTCAGATGGTTGACTATATAAACACGATTAGTGAGGTGATTCAAGGTCTCAAGTTTTTTGGAAAAAAAAAAGGTTGCGTGCCTGCTGCTTTACTCGCGGCATCTGTGTTGTGAACGTCGATAAATTAATTCGTAATAGCGTCAAAGGGACACCCTTACAGCTCCACGTTCCATAGCCATCCGGGGCCGTCATGTTTCCTTCAACCCGAGGTGCAAATGCTGCAATAGACGAAATGTTGATCACACGCCCTGGATCCCGATTATCAGAATTTTTGGCCAATAAGTCCGTAAGTCTATATTCCTTATGTTACCAATCCTGAAGAACATGAAACGATATGGAAGACTTACGCTCGTGTTACTTGATCAGAAATCATAGCATGATTAGCTCGAGACGATAATAGATTAACCGCCCGTACAATAAAATATTGTTTTTACGTTCACAGCCATCAGATAGTCCCATCCTTCCAACTCCTGGAACCTAATCTAATCAACTGAACCAGCTTCATGCAAGGAAAAGAATATTAATACGCACTCTCCAAATGGTGCACCCCACGCCATACCGGCATTATTGACCAAGATATGGATCTTCTGTTCCCTCTCTTTGATAGCGTTGGCCAGCCGCTCGCATCCTTTCTGGGACTTTTGAACTATATGGGAAGAAAAGAACGGGCAAGAATTCTAGTTTGAAGAACTAACGCTTAAATCTGCAATGATATAATGACATGTTCCAGGCCCTCGTTTGTTTAAAGCATCGGCAACCTTTGTGAGTGGCATGTCATTGATTTTTATCGGCGGATGTCGGAGCAGTGAGAATGCCTACCTCTTTGAGTTGAGATTCTGTTCGAGATGCAATGTATACCTTCGCTCCATTCTGAACGAGCGCGCTGGAAATCATTGTCCCAATACCGGATCCACCGCCGGTGACGACAGCTAAACATAATAATAATATCGCATTGTCGGGGGTGAGCGGTGGGAAAATGAAAAAAAAAAATGGAAATACTTGCCAACTTTGCCTTTTATGCTGAATAGTGATTTGATAGAAAGATCCGAATCTGATCAAGGTCATTATAATGAACAAGCTATTAGTCTCCACACCGCGACGAAGAAACGAACAGTTTTTACCTGTCATGAGTACTGGCAGGTTGCAGTGAGAAAATATTTGATCTATCACGGGCTCATTTGGCCGTGGTGTTTATTTCTAGCCCTGTGGAAAAAAATTATTTTTGGCCGTACTCTTAAAGCCGGTGACCGAGAACCGACATCGCATAGAAAATTCTGCTTTTAGGATACTTGGCGCTTGGTTTAAACCACACAAGAGGATCTTCTCAAAGCTGTTATAATTAGACCAACATTACATTGATTTCCGTGTGAGTCTGTTTCTGCAGGATGTGCCTGGAGTTCGTCTCCGTATTTGAAATGTCGTTTGAGAACCCGAGATTGAGAATGTACGAGTGTCGACACGACCTCAGTATGCCCACAAGGTCACATTTGACCTTATGCAGCATAATACATATTTTGATGATATGTATTGAGCGGCCGGTGTTTTTGTATGTACATGTGTCACTAGCACTGGCGAGTGTTCATTTCGAGAAGGGTCACTAACTTTAGCGCCCATAACGGCTGCCCTCCTTGCAAGCCGTGCACGTCGTCGCTACTAGTCTCTACTAGTATAGGTTGAGCGTGATAAAGTGAGACTTAAGTTTATTCAGACGTATCTAACGCCATTTATATACACAAATAATGGGTAAGATCCGGTGCTCACATGAGCACACTATATTGCTTGCTCGATAGAGTGAGTAATAACCGCACATGTGCATTATATATGGTTCACTAAATTGGTATCATTCCAGTGCCATGTCCGATGCATTGGTTAATCCCGAGACCACCAGTGCCAAACACAATGAAATGAAATTGGCGATTCCAATTCAGATACAAAACATAAATCCCAATAGTGGTGCCATTCTCTGGTATAGTACGAAAAACGTTCACTGGGTTAGGAATAATCATGTCTCGACTTTTCCTTGTTCTTTTCTCGTGGTCTGCTGTTTTTGTTCTTCTGACATGGTCTTTGCACATTTCCATAAATGACGAACATGATTATGGTAGATCCAGACTTGAAACGCTTTCACTGGACACAAACGAACTCAACCCCCCGAGTTCTAACGGCATCGTGTACATCATACGACATGGCGAAAAACCTGAACACGGGCACGGTTTATCTTGTTTGGGCCGCAAACGAGCACAATGCATTCTAAAGGTGCACTATATCAAGTCTCTTTATTGCTTTTACTGATTGAGACACACCGTTCAGTTATTTGGACCTCATTCAAAGATGAATATTAGTTATATAATTGCAGCACCAAGCCATAATCGCGTTAGAAGTTCCAGGTCTATAGATTCTGCCAAGCCCGTTGCAAAAGCACTCGACTTGGAAATTGATTCGTACTGGTATGACGCGCTATCCTTTGTCAATGAACGTTCATTATTCTCATGCTATTTTCCAAAAGTAATTCTGATGATGCAAAATGTGTGGCTAAACGAGTCCGGAAATTTCAACAATCTCTTCAAGTCGCTCAAACCTCAATAACTTCTAAAAACGTTCTAATCATCGGGGTGATTATTACCATTATATATAAATTACTCATTGAGCCTTTTCTCATTATTCACAAACTCACAGAGACATTCAAAGATTCCAAAGATAGGGAAAGCACTCGGTGTCCAAAACCCTCCCAAGTTCCCTGATGTGTACGTCATTTTTAAACATCCAATTGTTTGTGGTGCATACAATATTCGGTTCTCTCAGGTATAACCTGACCTGGCAAGTTCAAGACGGTCAAGTAGACGTATCACATCAATATTGTCCTGAACTGGACGATTCCGATAGAGACTCAGACTCATTTGACTGCGATTTCAATGAAGATAATTATGAGAATACACACGGATATATTCATACGCAGGCTGTTCTAATCGATTGATGTGAAGGGGCTTGCATACATGAACTTCATGATAATTGATATTAGACGCTTCTTTAATTTTTAATTCACACTAATATAGATGAATTGAGTTTTTGGCATAGAATTTGGATGAATTAGCATGTGACGAAGATTCAAGATCAAAATTTATTAGTAGAAATATAAGTAACCCTTAAGGTATATCGCGTATAGATATCTTCTCTTGCTTGTGCTCGTACATGTGACAATTTAGCCTCCAGGATCGGCTGCGACAATCTCACTGGCACATTCCGTCTTGACAGTGATATTTTCTTCAGTCAAACACTGCTTGTCATCCTCAAATTCAACTTGGATTTTTGCACTAGCTGTCGCCTCTTTCCGAGTTCTTAGCTTAGTTTTGATAACAGCACTCGGGCAAAGACCATCGCTTAAAGTGCATACATCACAACGTGGACCAACAGGTAAACAAATTGTCTGTACAAAACAAAAACAACAATCAATTAATCAATAAAAAATAAACATTTCAAAAACATTTGAGATACCTGGCCAAAGCCCACTAGTAGGGGATTAATCTCCCCATGGAGTTCTTTTGGTAGCCATGACTGTAAATTAAGCCTACACAATTCATTTAGGTTATGAATGATGTGATATAAATGGAGCATCACCCCACCTTGTCTGTTCCGGTTCCTTGGTCGGTGGATTATGCCATTTCAAACGATTAGTAACACGGTGAACATGAACGTCAACACCAATCCCTTCGTTCCTGTGTATTCAGATCAGACCACCGAGTGACATTTTGTCTGTTGAAATCCAAAACGACTAACCTATTCCAAGCGACCTAAGCAAAATCACAATAAGAATAAAACAAAAAGGATCGCACACATAAATATACCTGAAGTGCTAAAAAAGCCATCTTAGGCCCTATACCCGGTAAAGAGCAGAGTCCTTCAAGTGTGCCGGGAATCTCGCCGTCATGCTCGTCCAATATTCTCTGAGCGGCTTGTTTTATATATCTGACAAAAGGATGTGATATGAGTAATGTTCTCAAAGATCGCAGGATATTTTTTGGTATACTGAGTCTTTCTTCTCCAAAAACCTACTTTCCCGATCGCCTCAGAAATGACAGAATCATCTGCAGTTACGAGATTTTCAGCAGTCAGTTCTCCTAACGACTGGCGCAGATTTGTAACCGCGGCATGGGTAACTTGATCTTTTGTTTGCGAAGAAAGCATGAGTGATATCAATATAACAAATCTCTTGGTCTTTGAAAAAAAGATAAGTCAGAATCTTCTACACGAAACGTATTACCTTGGGATCTTCTACAGGTCCGCCTGCCATATGACACCCCATCTCATCTACAGGAGCTCCACCATGCTTTCGCATCTCTTTAATAGCATTATAAACTTCTTCCCAATTTGCAGGTGCCGGATGTGGAGTATCAAGATTGAGACGTATGGCTTTGCTTTTCCTGGGCGAACTTGAAGGACTGCCTTTGCTGCTACCGGGCTGAGTGTCTGCAGGGGCCACATCAAGTTTCTTCCGTTTCCGAGTATTTGGTTTACTTTTCTCAGGAGTTTTCAGTTCAAGTGTCTCTTCGGTATGCGTTTCAAGCTTGACATTCTCGACCGAGCTAACAGGTATTGAAGAAGCGGTTTGCGCTAGTGGCTTTGAGGATGTAGAAGGAGAAAGGTTAAGATATTCGCGTTTGACGTCCTCTGCTTCATATATCGTGACGGCTGGATTCTGAGCACTTTTGTAAGACCTCAATGAAGCCCTTTTCATCCTCGCGCAAAAGACAGGAAAAGCTCTATGAAACAGTTTGTTTCAGCGTCCTACGCCGGCAGTAAGATTGTAAACTAAACTCAAATCCGTACCCCGTCAGCTTTAGAAAATAAAACTTGACAAATATTGTCACAACTCACGAGAGCGCGTCGAAGCTGTCGTTCTCAAGCTCAAGTCGTTTCTACAGTTCCATTGAATAATCGATTCGATGACTAAGCATTCGGGACCGGAAGAAGCATTTGATCGCCTTGAGGCGCTTCGCAACTTGTTCTCTCTTTACCGCTAGTCAAAGTATTCAAAGGTTGTGGATTGTATTCTGCAATGCCCTTTGATATACCCGAGATTACTCAAAAATAAGAAATCATTAATCGAAAGTCATGTCCGGAATGTCCCCTGATGGAAATGGCAGAGTTGATATAGTGCCCGGAGGTGAAAATTTCGTGGATATAAAGGCAATTTTTGAAGACGGTGCTAAAGGTAAATCTCAATAGCGGGATTAAATACAAGAAGAAGTAAACGTGCTGATTGCTCTGACAGAGATTAAAGAGGGAGAATTGGTTACTATCAGTGGTTTCGATCTCAATGACGCCATGGCAGCTTTAGAGGTACAAACCAGACCCCCTCCAGTTCTTTCTTTTTCCTCCTCATTAATAGGTTTTCATCACAGATTATGGATCCTCGTATGGACAGTGGTCTTTTACCGGAAGCACCCCCATTTGACCCAAACATACTCTTACTCCCCGAAGAAGTCTGTTGGATCCTTGATCGCACCTTTGCATCCGAAGTATACTCTAAGCTTGTATCCATGACTTAATTGCTGTAATGCCCTTTTTGCAGGTTGGCTGGCACAATGGGTTGGCACTATCTCAAACGGTGCTTACCATTCGTTATGTCCACTACCTCGCAGATATTGGCTTCTCAAGGTTCAAAACTTCAGACAACACCTCATCTCATCCATATTCTCCAACTTCATCGAAACCAGATCCCAATCGACCACCGGAATTAGTCAACCTTGTTCTCAGAGCGGGTATTTTCGGGTTAGTGAAATGCTGTGATCTTGTGTGGCGTGAATTATCCCAAAATCGAGTTTTAGAGGTAAAATATCCTTCTACACATTAACTTCGAGTATTCATCAATCTATGATTAGGGTGAAGACTGGAATAGCGACAAATTCAACGTCTCGCTTTGCGAACACATTCAACCGGAAAAGGTTATCAGTCTCTTAGGCGACGCTTTAGTCTGGTTACGTCAAACACCTGCAAGCATGTGGTTTTATTCTTACCATAGTGTCGTTCTAATATCATTATCACCACAGTTTCGAATGTCTGGCGGTCTGCTTTGACGGATCGTATCCTCCTACGAAAGGTAAGTTTCATTCTACCGAGTCATGACGACGCTATTGACGCGATTACACAGAACATACTGCAAATGCTATATTCCCCATCTACAATCGCCCTTCAAAATGCCAAACAAGACCTTGCAGCTATTCTATCTACAGCCACGACACCGAATCCGTCTCCCCGAGTCATGAATGCTATAGATCCCAACATTACTCGACATCTAATCTCATCCATTCCAATACGTAATATTCCTCAACTTTCGCAGAAAGAGGCATGGGCTGCGTGGAAAATTTGGCTTGAACAATGGGATGAAAGCCGGAGAGTGATCGATGCTGAGAGATTGTGGAGTGTAAAGGTTAGTAGTATTTGCTGAACTTCTTTCAATAAACATGATTTATTGGTATTAGTTGCTTGCCGAAATGAGAGTTTACGAGAACAAACCCCAACGGCGTACGGCCTTTTTGCGGTCGGTGGCTAGCGTATGTGACCTGGCGACATTTCATGCTCAGAGATATCTAATCAATGTTGATCCTCCATAGTCGACATTTTTCAATGGATCAAAGATTCTTTTAAATAACGAACCACCATGGGTAGTAGATCGATTCTTCTACGAAACAGCAGCTATACCACCCGGTCTTTTACCGGATGCCGCACACCAACTTACAGACACCCTCTTACGCTCATTCAACAATATCGATGCTTACACTGATGGTGTTTTGAGTGATGACCTTTCCAAAGAATTAACAGAAGGAGTGGATAACTTTGAGAAGATGATAGCTTCTGTGAGCGAGATCTTCCCGACCACTACCACGATCCCAGTTCCAAGCTGACAAGAGCAGTTGTTAGTAGACTTCTTCACTTCGTTTTATCATAACCGTGCAAGGCAGCGTCGAATATTTGCTGGATCCCTTTTGGAGTGGCATCTTGCATACGAGCAAGCTATGTGGATTACGTCTTATCTGAAGTCAGCTGAACCTCTTGAAGTGTGTCTTCATTTTCCTTTCGTATGAACCTTAACATTGACCTTTTTTTATTTTACCAAAGGTATATACTCGTATACCCTTATGCGTCCGATACGCGCGTCTCATGATAATCAGTCAAGTGATTCTATCGGGTTTTGAACTCGAGCTCTATGCGCAGTCCGAATGGGCAATGATATACTGGTACCTCGCGGAAGTTCTTTCTATGCAAATCTCGGTCTTGAACGAGATTCACTCGTCGTTACTACAAGAAACTAGTACACCGGACATTGAACAAGCTGTCGAGTTTGTCGCTGGGCAAAGAGACTATGCGTATGGTCTTCAGGGTGTAAGCCTTGCCCTTCGTGATGTACATGATTCTTTTCCAACTTGCAAGTAATGAGACACTGATTAGAGATGTTCTTCCGAAAGATTTTGTTCCATATGGTCTCTCATCCTGTTCAGGTCGATGCCGAGCTGGAACAAGCGAAGTTCAGAATTCGATTCAAATGGGCATTCGTAAAAGGTTACTCGGGTGCACAAGGACCAGATCAAGACCGGCCTATTTTGGGTAAATGGCGGAGATGGTGTATGCAAGCTGAGGTCCGCATTTTATTTACCAGGTCTGCAACAAGCATTTCTTTGTAACACTGATTGTTCTAGTCGAGAGTTGATTGGCAAGCAAGCGCTGTTGAAGCTCTGAGAGAGAGTAATGGAATCTTTTCCCGGCTGGCAACATCAGCTTCTAAAACACCTACGGCGACATTTTGTGTGGACGAGTATCAACAGGTTTGTGAGAGCCTCAATTTCGTTGCGTTATATAGACTGACTTACCTTTATTAGTTTCTTACCAGTCTGGGTCAAATATGTCACGTCAATGCCCAGGTTTTGGTCAAATTTCCTGATATCACGCATAACGTTCAGATTGGCTGCTTGTGGGAGAGATCGAAATGGTTTCCTGTGCTCGATCATTCAACGGGCTCAAACAATTACAGCTCTTAATGATGTTTCTAGTTGCATGATGTCTTTTCTCATCTTTCGCAGGCACTTTTTATTTTCATAATATAGGGTTAATATATTGTTTTCTGGTATAATTACGAATTTGAAATGCGTTGTATATTATATATCATTAGCAAAGTTTGTAATCACATGTGGATGACAAAACGGCAAGATTAATAAGGTACTTTCTTAGTTCATACAAAAAAGTAGGTAATCCAGTAAAAAGCAGAAGTTTCTCTTATCAGCGGTTACATGATTCAGTGCTCACAAATCGATAAGGACGTGAACACGTTCTGTCGCAGTGACCGACTCTGGTGAAGAGAAGAGGACTATCCCAGAAACACGACTGGCAGTACAAGGCGAATGTCGAGATAACGAGCCTTGCTGTAACCGAATCAATCTCAGGTTCCTTTCATACGATCTACTTACAATTATCATGCAATCATTTTAGATTACGGGACGTCGCGGACGGCTTTTCCCGTGGAGGACAAGTTTGCATGAATCATTCTCGCTGGGCAGAAAAACGACTTGATTCTTGCTTGATTCCTCCCTGGGCGGAATTCTCCGGTGAAACTGTGTCTAGAAATTAGGTCGAAAACCTCTCAGCCTCCATATTTTCACGCTTGAAGTAAAGTATTTAGTAGTTAGCATGAAAATTATTCATGAGCATCGCCCGCAAGTCGACAATGTATTTTTTTCTGGTAAAAAAATTACGTAACGCGTCACGACAACAACGCGATCGCGTGTAAGCGCCCAATAATGTATGTCTGCCCAACCTTTGTGAACTCGCTGGACTGGACTGACAACCGAATCTCTAGATAGCGAATTGGACCCTTTGAACTCAGCTAGCTTTATTGGACGATTTCCCTTGATCACAATGGTTCAACGTATGAAGCGTACATATATAAAGCCCGGAGGGCACTATGAACGGAAACCTTTGGATTTCCTTCTGTTTGCAGCACTCCAAAACCCCTTCTTGCTTCTCGAGATTATCGTTTTTCACCTCATAAAAACTCACAAGAAATGTATAAAGAGTACCCCGATGGTCAATACCCCTTCGTTGGCCAATTCATTCCCACGTGAGTTACTAGGTCCTCTCAGAAGCCTGGCAAGACCATCTTATTTCTGCCTTACAGTGGTACATTAAATACCACCAATGCAATGCGGAATATAAGAGGTCTTCCAGGACCAGTTTATTGCGATTCATACGTGAACCCTAGGGACTTGCACAAGAACTCGCGCTCCGCGAGTCCACCGCTAACACGCGAGAATAATGGCTCCCGACGGATCGATTCTCATTCTACTTACGCTTATCCGGACTACAACAGCTCAAAGTACGTTTTCTATTATATTTTTTTGGTTTAGTTAGTCAATGATTATTTATCAGAACTCCTGAGCGCCGTCATCACACTACTGGCACGGGTCGTTCAACCGCCAGAACTGAGCAACCCCGCAGTTATTATATATCAGACAACCACGATTATAGGTCCAATGGCGATGGTCACCGTAATGAGAACTATCATGGTCCATCAACGCGTCAAGAACGCGCTTATGAACGTTCGCCATACCCCAGTGGGTCAAGTACTACTAATGCTAGTCCCCAAGGGACCAGGTGCCCGTACATCGATCCATGGATGGGCATCCAATGTCCAAAATGTACTCAAAATGCGCAAGACAAGAGGCGACATTGGACTTCAGTTCACGAATACGCGGAGCTCGTTGCTATGACTAATGGGACGTTGCCCGAAGGCAGGGGCAACGCAATTACTTCCTCCGAGCTGCTGCAGAAAGTCCGGGAAAAACTCGCATGCTCACACTGTGGGCTAATATTCACAAGACCCGATGCACAAAAGCGCCACATCAGCACGTTTAGGCACTAGAGAACCCTCTTCTTTTTCTGTCATTAGTGTCTTGATAGTACCAGACTTCTAATTTATATTCACGTAATTCCATACAGTTTAATTCTTTAGTCCGCAGACTATACATACTCATCTCTTAATATCACTGGCTACAGTGAATGGTATCAGTAACTAAAATTAAATCGTCAACCGCATCACGAAAACATTTGGTGCAGTAAATCCCAAACGATTTCTAGCATAGGTATCTTCCTTCATTAATCTTTCAAAGTAACTAGACGCATTGCGGTCAGTTTTCGAAAATACAAGCAAATTTGAGTAAACTCGTACATAACGTTTCGCAAGTAATCTGATAAGCAACAAGCCACCCAAGGTGAGGAACTCAATATATAAAATGAGAGAATAAGAAAATACTAGGCACACCTGATCGCTTTAATGGGCCTTCCGCTTGCTGACCCCATGGTCCTGCCCCTGGAGGTCTATAAAGAGATGCTGTACGTCGTATTTGAGTTTGCACATGTGGAGGAATTCTAGCTAATCTGATAAGTCAATATTAGATTGAAGGCACAGGGTTCTAGTATCGTTGTTTAGTCATACTCAGCATCAGTTAGTCGTTTCATATGTCTATTCATGACTTAGCGACATGGAGGAACTAAAGTAAAGAATTCGACGTACTCTTCGAATATGCAACCTAGAACATTCTCGAGTGTGACACCACTTTCGTTGAAGACCGTGATACACCAGGGCGAGGATGTTGTGATAATTATCAGTTCGGTAGAGCGGGGTATCGTTGCAGGTTCATCTTTCTGGCAAGAATTGAAAAAAGTATTTCAGAACAGTGTATACCGAAAGAAGACGCAAGACGGACTTTATCGAATGGTTCCTCGTGTTGTTGATTCACATATTTCGCCTCGCCCGTGGCGACATTGAACTGAAAGTTTGGATCTTCTCCCCTATGCAATATGATCTGCAAAACTCTTCGTATCCCACGTAGAAGCAAGGCTCGTTACCTCAGAACAGGGTGGAGCTCCAATTCTTGCTGGAGAAGATACAAGTCTGTTCTTGATAGCACGGGACCATCTAAATCCATGTAATATCAGTCATTATTCGCTTAATGGTGCGATAATCTCGAAATCGATACATACAATCCTCCCCAATAACCCACTTTCCTCCGATCATATCCATTACTTCTCAACAATCCAAAATACAAGAAACGGAAGAAAAAAAGAAACAACGGAAGTCACAGAACAGTGCAATGTGCCATTTAGAGCAGACAAGGGGTATGTGATCTTCACATGAGGCGCACCCACAGGTGTCCACAGTTCTCGTTATGTAATACTCTTTTCGGGAAGCTTGCCGAACGCTGTGGCAGCCACTACGTCTCATCTTGCCTCGTTTCGTAAATTGACTCGATAATCTTATTATGCCACCCAAAGGTGTAAACGCGAAAAAGGAGGCTGGAAAAGCGAAAAAAGCCGAAAACGAAGCTAAAAAGAAAGAAGCTGTTGCTGCAGAAAAGGTATTTGCTACCATATCATGCTGCATTGTTTGATGTTGATCGAAATCTCATTGCCTCTTCCTTTCTTTGTTCTTCATCTCAAGGAACGAAAGGAATCGATAGCATGGGAAGATGGTGCTAAAGGCAGCAAAGCTAAGGATGCAAAGGAAGAAAAGCGTAAAGCAGATGCAGCTCGTAAAGCCGAGAATGCTCGACTATTAGCTGAAGAAGAACAGTCGCTTCCTGCCAAGGTTAAAATCGCTCCTAAAGCTGGTCAAAAGAAGACTACTACCGCACAAGCGGTTAAACCTGCCGGACCTGGTGCCATCGCTGCTGGCGGAGGATTAAGCAACATCGCCGACAAAGAGAAAGAAACTTCGCCGAAAGCACTACCGGAAGAGAAGATCGAGAGTTTCCAAGCTACGGGCATTGACGATGCGCTTGAATTGTTGACTATTGTCAATGCTAAAACGGACAAGGCTAGTGTGGGACAACAGGCTGCGGGCATTGAACGTCACCCTGAGGTATGTGCCATTTGTATGCCCTTGAGATTATCCTCTGAGCTCATACCTCTTTACAGCGACGTTTCAAGGTGATGTTTACAAAAGAGATGCATAGCCGTGTTTTCTCATTTCTACATTCAGGCAGCTTTTGAAGCATATCAAGAACAGGAACTTCCCAATGTTAGACGAGAGGTTAGTAATCTTCTCGTTCATTTCCTTTATCTCAACGATCCTTTGTAACGATCCTTTGTAGCACCCTGGCCTTCGTTTGCAGCAATATAAGGTACGATCATGGTTACATATAGTAAACCAACGCAAATAGCCCACTCAACTCTTCGTTTTTTTCTAACCATAACAGGAGTTGTTATACAAACAATTCCAGAAGAGTCCGGAAAATCCGTAAGCATATCTCCAACCCCCTAAAACTAATTTACGAATTTTCTCTGAAACTTTCAAACCCAGTTTCAACCAAGCTACAGTAGCATACGACGCTACGAAGGATGAAAGAATCAAAGCGTTACAGGAAAAGAAAGAGAAAGTCGAGAACAGACTTCGTGACGGCAAGGACGCTGGCTCCGACTCGGATTGACGATTTCCGGGATATATCATATGACTGACGATACATAATCAAATCACCTTCCATTTGTACTACAGAATGCTTGCAATCTCATATGTATATTATTAACGTGGTAAACCCAGGTCATCAGCGAATTCATGAATCATTGATCATGTAAACCGATTGGGACTCGTGCCTCATGGATTTGTTAGGTGATACCGCACAGCATGTCTAAATACTCTAATACACTTTGCTTCATTTAAACACTGTTTATTATGTTACACCCTCTACTTCAATATCATCATCCCCATCACCCTTATCGTCCCCTCCACCCCGACCTCTGCCTCGCCCAGAACGAGAGCCTCTCGGGCGCCCCGGTCGACCTCTACCACGCTTCCTCCCCGTTTCAGTCTTCACCGGCTCTTCATTCACGTCTTCTTTATCAACATCAATAACAGCTTGCTTTTGCGCTGTCGCAGAATTTCTACTCGACGTAGCTTGATTTGTCCTTTTGCGCCTTGAGCTTGAGCCACCACCATCACCTGTCCCCGCACCTCCTGCTCCACCTCCCCTCCGTCTTCCAGCACGACCCGAAGTAGTAGCAGTAGCTTTCTTAGTCGGGGTTGTAAACTCTTCGTCATCCTTCTCGACATCATCTTCAGAATCAAAATATTCATTTCGCGCATCATGAGGATCCGACCGTCTTTCACCGCTCCCACCAGTCCCTAGCTCTTCTTCATCCAACTCATCCCAATTCAGCTCTTCTTCTTCCAACCAGGTAGCCAAATTCGGCGGAAACTCCTGCATTTGCACACTCGGAGCTCCCTGCAGATACCGCAGTTTATCGAGAACGCTAGCTGATATTTTCTGCAGCGACGCAGGAGTATTTTGATTCTCCACTTTTGTAACAATTTTGGGGTGCAGTTTATAATCCGGTGAAAAGAATGAGTCGTAAGGTGTCATTGGTAATTCGTCAGGAATGGTCGCTCCGACGAGAATTGATGTTTCGTATGTCCAGCAGCGACTGACGTTGTGAATTGTGTATCCACCTCCACCAAGAATGAGCAACGGCAAATTAAATTTTTTGACGAAATTGACGCATTCCCCATGTGCAGCGATAGACAAATTAAACGCTCCTAGCCGATCGCACCCCAATGAGTCAGCGCCACACTGTAAAACGATAGAAGTAGGTCTGAACTTTTGGACCGTCTCGTTGATAATAGTTTTAAAAAGATCAAGGTAAGACTGGTCGTCAATCCCGTCTTCAAGGGGGATGTTGAGACAAAAATGTTTACCGATGCCGTTACCGTTATCGTTCAGTCTTCCAGTGCCTGGGAAAAAGTCGCCGTTGTATTTGTGAAATGAGACGGTCATGACGCGATTTGATTGCCAGAAGGCGAGTTCGACGCCGTCTCCGTGGTGAATGTCTATATCGATATAAAGAACCCGAGGATGATATCTAGAGAACGTCATTAATTTTAACGAGATGACCATATAATAGAAAAATCCGTTAATTTTCCAATCACCTCAGCAATTCTAATATGGCTAAAACGATATCGTTGACATAACAAAAACCGCTTGCTTCGCCGCGTTTGGCATGATGTAGCCCACCAGACCAATTTATGGCGATGTCAGTATTGCCTTGAGCAAGTTTTCTCGCTCCGGCCAGAGAAGCTCCAGCATACTGTCGACAAAAGTCGTACATCTCCGCAAATATAGGACAGTCCTCAACACAATTGAACTGCTCGACGAGATCTCTTAGCTCCTCTTCATTTCCTGGTGCGACTCTAAAGACAAACAAACAAACAAAAACACATAAAGAATGAAAATTATGAGTGTGAGGACAATTTGATTTACGTACCTGGAGAGGAATTCAATGTAATCTGCATCGTGATATCCAATCAACTCTTCCCCTGTGGCAGCACGAGGACTATAAAAGTAATCAATGTGTTTATGAAGACCATAACCAAGCACTAATGCATTGGTCAATGTAAGTCGGTGAGGCTTCATAGGATGAAGTTCCTATACGAGATGTGTCAAAACGACGTTTACTGGGGGGAAACCAGAGACCCCTAACGTACGCCATAATGGTATTCCCCACCATTTTTGGGAAAATAATATGAAACCACTGGTCGGGAGTGTGGCTTTCATCGGATTAAAAAATCCAGAATTAGTATTTGAGTAAGACAAAGAAAAGAAAAAAAAACCACATTAGCGTGTTCCGAGATAGGTTGCGCAATTCCGGAGCTTTCTGAGTCCAAGAAATGCGGTTTCGAAGAAAATGTAACGCTTCGAGGTCCTCGAACCATCGACTTGAATTATGAGTAAAACACGCGTTAAAAAGACCTGTGTGATGAATCAATCGATCAAAATTTGGTTTGTAAGGTGAGGTAATAAAATAGCAACTTGCTAATTGAATAAGCCTTGACTGAGACTTGGAAATAATACAACCTGGAGTCGTTTCGTACCAAGAGTGAAAGGTTCCAGCAGATTTGATGAAGTAATTCAGATTATTTTTTTATGAACCAGAGAGCTCATTTAAATCCTTGAATGGCAGGAATAATTAACCAGTCCAAAGTTCAGAGTTCAACATTGAAACAATGCGGAGTTTGAAGTCGAGACCCGGACGTCTTGGACAGCTACTAGCATGGAATCCAAATTGCCCAAATTTCCGATTTTAGCTAAATTAAATACAACATGGATATACTATAATAATGGACGATAATTAAGAATCAAAGCTTTTCTAATCGCCATCCCTCGTCGAGGGCATCATTGATTAAAAAAGACCACCAGAACAAAACAATAGGCGATGTCGACAGGTGCCACAGAGCATGAGCATCAATTATCCGACTCCAAGGAGGAAAGTCGAAAAGCTCTAGCGCTGTGGCAGCAGTAGTAAGAATGGCAAATAGTCCTGCCTTGTATGCAAATTTGGGTTTGTAACCTCGCGGTCTGTAAGGAAACGGACGGGTCCAAAATGGTCCGGTGTAGGTGATCCATAATAGGTTGTGTACAATTCCAAGGACGAGATTAGCAGCCATGTTATACGAGTAGTCGAAACGTGGGGAGAGACTGAGGTACAGAACATGTATAATGTAGATCGTGATGCAAAATGTTGTCCAGAGAAAGCGTTTTTGAGATTTTGTAGACTTAACAGAGCGGGACAGTGAGTTCGATGCTGGGTATAGATGGAACAAACGAATGACTATATAATATAAGGAGTAAAGTATAGCCAAACCGGCGGAAAAGTAATCTAATTTTTCGGTGATGGACAGATCTAGCAAAAAGATAATAAAACCTCATATGAACCACAGAATAACTCGAAAGACTAAGAGACGATTTGTTTACCTCGAGTGTGGAAAACAGCCGACCATATCCATGCATTGATATTGACAATTCCCCAGCCCAAATAGTAAGGTCGCATAGGATGAGATTTTGGAATGACACGAGAAGCCCTGTTGAAGCCTTGGAGGTGTCCCATGAGATTGAGGATCGAGAAAAGCACAGAAGCAGGCTCCTGCATGCCTGCAAGTCGCCAGAAAGGCCATTTCCCATAGTATTGGTGTATTTTTTCATGAGATAAGATAGCCTGGTCTGTGATGCTGTGCATGCAGCTATATTTGCAGTCGTCTGCGCATGTCCATCGTGTGAGCCGAAGGGCCAGCGGTAGCATAATTGGGTCCGCAGATATTTTGCATTTATCTTGCTCACATTGGTCTACACAAGATATAAATTCAGGAGATCTGTCGCCAGACGACGAGAACACGGCCAAAGGGAGTAAAAAGGCAAATGGTAGAAGAATGAAATATCGCATTACCTAAGCGTTATTTGGCGGACCGCTGCTTCTCGGCCTGGAGGCTCGCATCCGACGCAACCAAGGTTTAACGAAGGTCGCACGGCCAAAATTCTCTATTTTTTCTCTCTGAAAGTCATATGACAACTGTTTCGGAAAGGCACGTGGAAATATATTCTCTCAAAATGCACAAAACCTAGAAAGAAAACTCGATTCCGTAAATGATGACAAAAAGCGTTTCAGCTGTTTTCGTGCCCGGTTCGTCTTCAAGCTTTCTGGCAAATCGTAGACCAACAATTTCATTTTTTAATCCTACGGCTCCGACCCCTCAGAACCTTGAACGAAAATTATAATTGCCACCCGATTTTCTCCATAATTTCTTTTCTCGAGGAAAGAACATCTGTCGTCTGTAAATTGGTTTTCCAGTCTAAATGGATTACAAACTCGCTCAGTCTCTGTTCGGTATAATATCGTATCTTGCAAGGCCTCTTGGATCCTCACATCAATCAAGTTAGTAATAAAATGGCTTAGTAACTGTTATTTATATCGATATTACCTATCTTGGGTCGTCTGAGAAGGTGCGTCTCCTCATATCTTCTAAAAAAGCTCTGTTTCGAAGTCAACTATACTCTAGCCATTACAGGAAACAGAGATCAGCTGATCTTTTTCTTGTTTTCTCTCTCTAGTGCTTCGGAAAGGGCCGAAATAAACGTCACTATACAACCAGTGACTCTGGTCTGTGAAAGCGGGAAATAGTTTTGAGAGAAGTTCTTCCTTTGTTCATTTCCGGTGTAAAGTAACGTTTCCTCCTGTTATGATGTTCTCGCTGACTCGCGGAAATCTCGGTGGTAATTAGTCGAGACATCAAAGCAAGAGTGCTTCTTTCCCCCTTTGTCGCCCGATACCCAAGCCCAGCGGAACCTGTCAACAAAATTGCCCAGTGTTCGACGACAATAACTATTACCCGACAACCAGATGTACTCTTAAAGCGGTTTAAATGATCTCGTGAGTATGCTTCGCGAATTTTCACCCCTATCCGTCGATTTGGACTAAATTACAGTGATATCTTGCACTATTAAATTGGCTTTTCTTCGAATAGCAGATCGTTCTGTTGTTGATGACACAACGGATGGCCACGGTCTTCTTTCTTCGCTTGGCAAGTTATAACTACTTCATTTGCAAGTTTAATTTAAATTTAAATCAAGGTTGAATTTGTGTGAAAAAAGATACAGACTTTTCGTAAACATTGCCACTGCGATCTCTCAGAGACGCGCCCAACCTTGATACGCACGAACACCAGTCTCGTATTTATTTCTCGATCTGTCATAGTATGGTGCATTTTAACTGTCATTGACTTTGTTCTTCTTTTACTCTAGTTAGCTGAGCAATTAGGAAAATTCCGATACCTTCTCCTACCTCAACTGGTCTTACAATCGCACCTCTGGAAGAACGGAACTGCCCCGTGCGCTATCTGAATTCCTGGTTTGCAGCAGCATATGCTCAGTCACAAATAATAGCTCGGTTGATTTTATGTCCTTTTCAGTTAAAAGCCGGAGATCGAATTGACAACCAGATTTTAGATCATCGGAGGTGTTTTGGCTCTTGATGGATTTCACTATTCTCAGATTTCTTCGAGCAAGCATAAAAACTTTGTTTCTCGTTTTTCCCCACGGCAATTCGCACAAATGAGCAGCAAGGAACTTTATATGGAAATTTGAAATAACAATTATCGAACAAATTGATATATTAGCTGCACGTACCCATATCTAAACTCCGTTTCTATATATTGTCTAGTACCAAATGTCGACATGTTTGATAGATGAGGATGCCCTCAGGCCTCAGCATCGACCGACTACTGCATATGTAACAGACTTCTGCATGAAGAGCATTAAGAATATATATATATGTATTATGAAATGATGTGGGTACTATAAATTTAGTCCTTGCTTTCTATGTAGATGAATAATATAACATATAACATCCCGATGCGAAATCAGCGACGTCTCTTCCCCTCCGCCAATAAAAAGCTCACTGAAAAAAAAATCGAAATCAGCCCCTCAAAGAACATCGAAACCTGCGCTTAATCGAATATGCATACCTATCAGTTGATCCATTGATGGACCAAGTTCTTGATTTACTTCTATATAGGGTCTGGCTGACATCCGGAGGACCCCCAAATGCCGGTGGTGTCTATAGTATTTCTACAAGAAGTGAATTTAGAAACAGTTGAGACAAATCAACAATAAATGTAGTAATCGACGTACTACGGCTGGTGCTTTATCCGGATCATCAATTAAAACCAACTTAATGATGTTTTCATGCATGAGCTTCTTTGGAAAGGGATCTTGAGAAAACACCTTACCTCTATCGTACCATTAGATTCTTGCCATCGGTACCGAGTTCCTTCCTGGCTTGTGAATTTTCCTAAACTGAAGTAAAAGAATTAGTGTAACTTATTCTGTTTAATTATAATAAAGTGCGCTAAAAGCATACGAATTTTTAGATGCATTATCCCCCAGTCCCAAAAATGAATCCGGCGAGATAGGTGCCGTGTCAGGTTTTTCGGGATCTATAAACTTCAATCCAGTATACGGAGCGTCTCGACTATCTTCGTCTTTCAGTAATTCCACCTTGGGAATCATCTTCCCACTTTCTGAGTCCAGTCTATTGATTTTAGTGGTATTTGATTCCCAAAAACGACTGACAATCTCGTAGTAGTATTCATCATTATCCGTGGCTACCGTCACGTTTCGAAGAGACGTTGTCGTGAACGTCAATTTTAAGGGCTGTGGAGGTTTGGCGGGAGGTGGCATTTGTAATTAGACTATAAGAAGGGATAGATGGGGAGAGAAGTTCACTCTCAGCGTGCTGAAGAAACGAGTGTCAAAGATGTCAAGCCAGAAAATGTTGACCCCCCTGTGGGTATATATATATGTACTGCGGCACAGACTCGACAGAAATGAACGCTGAGGCTATGTTGCTCCATAATACGCGGCGGCCCATAAGGTACAAAGCGAGCATTGAGGGTTTGATGATCTCGAACGGCAGAAGCATAATTGGCCGATTTGACCGTGCGGTATAACTGCAGTCCCGGCATATGTACCATGTTCAATGCTTTATGAAGCAGCACCCGGCTAACAATTGGGCAGATCCGAGTACAGGCCTATGTTTGAAAGGGCCACAATAGTCGCATCGTAATCTAATTGTTCGGTGTCTTCGGTGTCTTCTGTTTTTAATTAATATCGTTGAAAGGCTTGGCATCTTTGAGCAACAGCATAGTAATGCCTTGAGAGATGCTCAACCACGGCCGATGACGGAGGATCGACTTTGCTTAAAGGCTTGATGCTGGGAAGCGCCACAAAAAGCGATGTTCTAAGTGGAACGGGAGAGCGCCAAGTTGAGACTGATAATACGTTTCGCTTGTTATCACAACAAGTCAAACGAGAAAAGCTCCTTGATTATCTTCGATATTCGGGAGGTATAGAAAACGGCTCTGATTCGATTGGAGATATGATGCTGGGCTGTGAAACACTCGTTGTGCCGGAAGTCGACTGAAGCGGATCTGTATGTGTAAGCTTTACCGATACGTACAGGTCGGACCAAACATACACAGCAACCGGTGCGGACTAAATGCACCGTAGGGATAGAACCTGTTGGTACGAAGTGTCTATGACATGAGTAAGAATTATCCCGATCATTCTTCGAAATCGGATGGTCATGGAGCCGATGGAGAGTGGGGCGTTGGAAGGCACAATCGGGAAGAGGTAAAACAATTACCTTGACTCGGACAAAGACCTTGCAATTGGCATACAGAGGAAAACAATTGACCTCTGTGCTGTTGTTATCCTGCTTCCAGAATATGGAAATAGGTGGAATGAATGAAAGTAAGTCAAGTGGACGCGGGCTAATGAAGATGGACTCCCAGGCGAACGGGCACATTAGAAGTGACGATTCGGAATTACATACCACCACGAAGAAAGTATGATCAGAAAAGGGACCATCCCAGCACGAGGATTACAAAAATCTGTCAAAAAAGGAGAGACTTGTTCGCGAAAACACAGCAGCAGCGCTTTTGTCGAGGTTGACGTATTGTTGCGCTGCTCTCCATTGCAGCGTACAGGCTACACCGATCAACAACGTCCATTGCCATTAGTTATTAGGATCTACATCTCCTAGAAAGATTTCTTGGCCAAGATTCCCAAGTTCGTTCCTCGCATTCAACCGGGTATTTTAGTTCGCGTTTAGACCGTCTCCTGCACCGGTTATGCATGTCCCGCCAGTTCTATCGCACCGAGTGACTCGAAGTCGTAATGAGCATTGCAATTCGCCAAGTTAGTTCAGGAACCAAGAGGGCAATGTGGCCTGCACATATATTTTGAAGAGTCACTGTGAAGGGCGTGACAATTTGGCGGGATTACGGAATCGTCACTCCCTGCCATAGGCGCTTACTTCCTTCGAGGTCACCGCCGGCTCAAAGAAAATGGTGCATGGCAATAATATCAAATTATTAGCAGGTGAGGTAGATATCATACTTACAACTTTTATGTGCTCATGAGCTTTTAGGAAATAGTCATCCTACTCTTGCGCAAGCCGTAGCTGAGCGGTGGGCACAATATACCGTTAGCTTTCTTGTCATGCACTGAATAGGATTCTTGACTTTGTGTTTTTTTCTCGACTTGATTGTTTCACAGACTTGGCGTGCCGTTGACCCCAACAGTTGTCAGAAACTTCTCAAATGGCGAAGTCAACGTTAAAATCACGGAATCCGTCCGTGACTCCGACGTTTTCGTCATCCAGTCCGGATGCGGAGACGTCAACGATAGTCTTATGGAACTTCTAATTATAATATCGGCCTGCAAGACTGCCTCAGCTAGAAGAATAACCGCTGTTATTCCATGCTATCCTTATGCTCGTCAAGACAAGAAAGACCAAAGCAGAGCTCCAATTACAGCAAAACTCGTTGCGAATATGCTTGTCGTGGCAGGCTGTGACCACGTCATTACAATGGACCTTCACGCTGGCCAAATACAAGGATTCTTTGATATTCCCGTTGATAATCTATTTTCTGAGCCGATCATGTTGAGTTATATCAAGACACACATAGACGGCTGGCAAAAAGCTATCATTGTCAGTCCTGACGCAGGCGGTGCCAAAAGGTAAGTTCGTCTTAACGACCTCTCAATTAACACCAACGTTACTGTTATTAGAGCAACCACTCTTGCTGATAAACTTCATGTCGATTTCGCGCTGTTCCACCGAAAACGGCGCTCAAAAGCATCTCCAGATGCTCCGGATCAAATGGAGTTATTGGTTGGAAATGTAAAGGATAAAGTAACGATTCTGGTCGAATTTTCTCTCCACTGTTATTTATTTGACGTCAGATTGCCATTTTAATTGATGACATGATCGACACTGGAAACACGGTTACGCTGGCTACCCGGTCTCTGAAAGAGAATGGAGCAGCTGCCGTCTATGTTTTAGTCTCTCATGGTAGGATTGATCAGCCAAATTTGACACTCAAGATACGCATTAAGGTTTTAAAAACAATTTAGGTCTTTTCGCTGAAGCCAATTTTGGCGCTCTGGCTTCGCTACCAATCGAACGTCTAGTCGTACGTATCTTGTCATTGGGCTTTTGAGTGCCGTTTTTACCCATCGTTGTCCAGGTGACTAACTCAATCCCACAACGACCACATCTATTCTGTTCGGACCTCATGAATGGCGATGTACCTTTTGCCAGTGGCGTGAATGGATTGGGATCTGACGTTTCTGAGGCCTTCTCACATAGTACCTTCTCCAATGGTGAACTATCGACCTCAACTACAAATTCGCCACAGAATTCAACGCCAAGCTCGCCTCATTTACATCCTTCCAAAGTATTCAAATCCAAGATGGTTATCTTAGACATCAGCACACTCATCGCTGAAAGTATTCGTCGCACTCACAACGGTGAAAGCATCAGCATGTTGTTTGGAGAGTGGAATTCTAATTAAAACGGGCCGGGTTGATTTCTTGATCTTGTAGCAATAATTGTCGTATGATTTTCAAAATAAAACAAGCCATATCACATCATTTAACAGCGGAAGTCACCTTGCGTTCATTGTCACTTACGTCAACGTTTTAATATGTGGTATCTGATATATGATGGGGTAGCGGCGCGTGCACTTATATACATGAATGCATTGTCTCTCCTGCTTTCGGGTTCCAAAATGTTTTTTTTTAGATGGCACTTGATAAAAGATGAAACGTATTTTTTTTTAATAATTTAAAGGCGCTAAACATTACAATGAAAAAAAACTATGGTTGGCTCGCTGATACAGGACTATATATGAAACATTATGAAATGGTATCGAAGGGGAAAAAAAAGAAAGCCTATATGAAATCGTCAATCTATGCTCGCTTGATGGGTAAGAGACAGGGTTCACAAATGTCTAAATCAAGTTTTTTGGGGCGTCCGGGGGACATGTGTCAACAAGCAACTCAGTTGCATGAGCGGCCTGCTCGTTGACCGCAACCGTCCGTCTGAAAAGAAACAACTGAGAAAGGTGATGGCGCTTGTTCATTTGAAGGATTTACATGTTCACCGGATCCAGCTGATGAACTGTTGTTGTTATTGCCTTGGCTATTGCCGTCTTGGTTCCCTCCGTCCTGGTTCTGACGGCTTAGGACAGTAAAACTGCTTGGACTTCTGGCCAGAATCAGGCTGGTGTCTAGCTTCTATGAACAACGCAGAATAGAAAGAGCGTATACCATGAACTAACCTGGTATTGGTGTCGCCTGAATCAAGACAGAGCCGAACGTCAAGACAGCAAGGAATAATGAGTAAAATGTTGAGCTGCGCATATTTAGAGACAGTGAGGATAAAGTGGGTGTTGTGTCGACTGAGGAGACGAGGGTATTGTTATGGATATCATCGAAAAAACTTATCGACTTTTATAGCCGCAAAACTAGTCGACCATTGGGTTTTGAAGCTTTGTCTGAGCTTTCGGCGTGTGGTGTCGTGAGTCTCGGCAAAAAAAAAGGGCAATCACATCGGCAATCCAGTGAAATAGAGGTGGATATGGCGATTTTAGTGCCTTCCCAATTCCTCAAATAGGATTGGCGGGAAGTCTCCGAGACTACAGATGATGATATCGACTTCTTTGTCGAGAGTTGTGGGTAAGTTGGTTCCTGAGACCTGACGCCTGAGGTCGCAGTTATAATTTCGAACAGCTTCTGAGTTTTGCCATTATTTTCCATGATGTCAGAATACATTCTTCAGGTAAGTCAGTAGGCTCCAGCTAAGGCCCCGGTCGTAATCTGTTCCTCCTGGACAGATCTTCTAATCGGCCGCATCTCCCTCGTTTGTGATTCCGTAGGATATCTCGTCCCATGTCAAACTGGATTACGCGCTACCGTTTAACCGACGCCGGTGGCTTCAAAAGATCGACCTTAATAAGTCAAGACAAACATTTTTGATGATTATTTTTTTCATCCCCATTTTGAGAATATCATAAACTGCGGCTACTCCTCGTTCTCCATTTTCGCACCATATTTGATGGAAGTCATTTTGTAGGTGACGCCACATCTTCTATTACTTTTGCTTTCACATTTTCCACTAATATTTTGGAAAATTGAAACCTGATATTGAATCGCCATAATAGGTGTAGACTGCTCAAAGACCCCGCTTGGGCCGTCTAGTAGAATAACACCGTCAAGCGTTCGGTGCCACGTGCGTATAGTCCTAAACTAAACATTATTAGTTAGGAACAGAGCCTAGATGCGTCAATTATCTTTTAATCCTATTTATAAAGTATGTTGTCAAGAACGCACCGAAGATGTTTGTCGCACTCTTAGGGCTCAAATTTGCGGATATTTACGTTTGTGAACAGTTTCCTGACGCTTCAAATTTAGAACTAAAGGCACCCCGTGTTGTTTCGAGAAGAATGCTGCAAATAAAATTAAACAAATTCGGGCACAGGTAACAGACCTATCCCTGGCGCTGAATTACTAACCGTAGGCTAAATTGATGGGTCGCCTCACCTTCACTTCTTCCTGCAAACCATGTGGTTTTTCTTGACTGATCCCGGGACTTGGCTCTTCAAGTCTTCATTAGCCTAACGGCCAAGCAAAGTCCAGACAATGCTCGCCTAGATTCGAATTCTTTCAGGTATCCGCTGCATAGATGCGTCAGATGCGCGTGAATGATTGTGGGCCGTTGTTGCTATGATGACGGTAAAAATGTGAAGGGTGAATAGTTTCAGCTGTGAACGTGAATTAGTTCAGTGACCACGAGCAGAAAAAAGGCCCCTATCATAGATCTATCCCATGTCTTGTAGATATTGCATTGCGGCCAATGGAACAATAAACGGACACATCGGACACATATTGAACAAAAAAATAAGATTCCATAGGCTCCAACGGACCTTGATAAACAAGTGTTGCGCATTAAGGGATTAGTCGTCGAAGAGAAGCCCATGTTACGAAAGAACATGATGATAAAGTGGATATCTGAAGAACCCCTCATAAAGAACGTTGATAAACAGAAGGAAAACAAACCTAAGAGAATTTGAGTAACCAATGGCTTGCCTAAGTTTCTCGAGTCTTTAAAAAGCCTAATAGAGACTAATAAATTGAAAATGATGCGTCGCTGTCACTTAGGCAAACGGCATGCCTTCGATGTAGATAGCGAGTACACAGTATGACCATTACGATCTGAATTCCCATGGGAGCAATAAGGAACGGGATAAATTTAGGAGTTATAATAGTCAATTGGCTTTGCAACGTTCCACGGTCAATCGTTGTTTCATTCAATAGATGTTAGATAACCTCCACGATCCTTACGTTGGCATAAGTTGTAATTCCGTATTGTCCGAGATGATGTTTTTCGCCCAATCACCATTGGCATTCCCTATTCAATTGTTGCGGCCGAGTCGGTTGAAGCACACCAGTACGGGTGTGCTATCATCTCCACAAAAAGTTCGGATTTTTCCTGAGCAACCGTTGTACAAACAAGCGAAGCAGGTAAATAGAATCACGCGCATCGCAAGAGTCTCTATATTTGAGGTATTTTTAGCGACACTTTCTTCCCTAGTAGGTTTATTACCTATCCATTTAGATCGATGGAAGAAAGAACAAGGCTTGATGACTCACATTATATTACAACCGACGCGCAGCAACCAATAAGGTAATGCAGGTATGATATCATACAAAGCCCTATCGTTTTTTTGCCAATCTTCTGCTGTCATCTGAAAAGGTAGACATATTTGAATATGAACCATGCCAACGACGAACTACCGTATACTGACTCTTTGTTTTAGCCTTTTTAGGAGCACCCTTGCCTCGGGCTCTCAATGCGGCTAGGTCTTTCAGCCTCTGAACTTCATCTTCGTCTTCTAGTTTCAGCTCTGGGAAAAGTTTGTTGAAATCGCTGATCTTCAGAATTTTAGGGTAGTAATTGAGCATGGAAGGGCCCCGAAGACGTGCTTTGAGATATTTTGCACCAGTGCGCGCGGAAGTAGGATTATATGAAGTTGCAAATATGGAGCATCTCAACGATTGTAGAAGACTGAGTCGTGCTGGAGCCACGACAGGCATTTGCTGGCAACTCGGAGGATGGAATACCACTGGTCACACAATGTCACAGTCTCAGCTTGGAGACTAATTACACGCAACATTGCGGCCAAAGTGAGTGTTCATGTATGTTAAACTCAATGTTGGGAAGCTGGAAGTTTTATTTCAGCTATTATTACCTGGAAATGCCTTTGTGAAATTTGTTTTGTCCACTTAGCATGAACATGCTGTCGAATACTCTTCCTTTTCAACAAATATGGCGCACGGTGCTGCTTCGACATTTTCACCGCAGTGCAACTTCGGCGCGAGGTAAATCCAGTTATAAAAAACATACCAACAAAAGTGTAGAAACGACTCAAACTTTCTCCCATTATCTTACTGGACCAAGCTCACATTCCTCGGCCCAGTCTCCGAAAGGGACCTCAACAAGATCTGCGGCGAAATTTCGAAGACAAAACAAGGCGGAGGAATTAAGAACCCTTTTGCAAAGGACGCTTGCTTCATGGATTAGCAGTCCAAGTATCAAACAGCGATTAATGAACCTCGGCGTTCACATGGATGACACCCAAACCATCTTATCACGGTTCGAGTCTTACATGGATCAGCAACTCTCGGACCCCAATTCACAATCATCTTCAAAAGATACATGGGGTATCTTGTATCTAAGTCAAGAAGAACATGTCGATACCAGGCTTTTAGTCGATCGAGCTTTTACCTCCCAATTGCTCGCGTTCGTCGTCAATCCGAATTCTAACCTCAAAATCAGTGACGAATCACTGTCCTCCATGAAACAAGTGAACCAAGCTCTCGATCTAAAGTACCCTTCTGAGAATTACCCTTCCGCGAGAAAATTACGCCGAAAAATCCATCTTCATGTTGGGCCTACCAATAGCGGCAAGACCTATAATGCACTCCGCGCACTCGTTGAATCTCAAAGCGGTGTTTATGCTGGCCCTTTGCGCCTATTAGCACACGAAGTATGGTCCCGATTGAACTTAGGATCCATCCGCCCCTTTGATGCACCTCCATCAACTGCTGTGCAATATGCTCGAGAATGCAACTTATTAACGGGAGAAGAACAAAGAATCGTGTCTGACGATGCTGCGCTAACGAGTTGTACGGTAGAAATGATCAACCTTACCAAACATTATCACGTTGCGGTCATTGATGAAATCCAGATGATCGCAGATCCACAACGTGGAGGATCTTGGACTGCGGCGGTTTTGGGTGTTTGTGCTGACGAAGTTCATCTGTGCGGAGAAGAAAGTGTCATACCCGTTATTGAAGCACTGGTGGCTGAAACAAATGATGAACTCGTGGTACACCATTACAATCGTCTCACACCTTTGGCTGTGGCGGACGAAAGCCTTCACGAAAACTGGAAGTTAATTCAACCCGGAGATTGCGTTGTGGCATTTTCCCGCGGACAGATTTTCGAACTCAAGTCAGCAATAGAAAAAGAAACTGGTCTACGGTGCGCTGTTGTCTACGGACGTTTACCTCCTGAGACAAGAAGCGAACAAGCTGCTTTGTTTAATGACAAGGACAGTGGATATGACGTTCTTGTCGCGAGTGATGCTATTGGCATGGGATTAAATCTGTACGTGTTTTCCTGTGTGATCAATGTGATCAGCCCATTGACCGGCCACGTGTTACTAGGAAAATTAAACGTGTCATTTTCATGGAGCTGAAGAAGTTCGTTGATACTAAGACAGTATTTCTTTCTCTTTCGCAAATCAAACAAATTGGCGGACGGGCTGGTCGCTTCGGAGAAACCAGCGACGCAGAGCAAGGAATCGTCACCTGCATGTCCGAGAGTAACATGCCTATCTTGAAGCGAGCGTTTCAGAAACAAACGCCTATGCTTACAAAAGCTATCATGCCGTTCACAGTTGAAACTTTTCTCCGTATGGCGGAAATTCTGCCGCCAAATTATGGCTTGACCGATCTTTACAACCTGCTCTATCTGGGTGGAAACTTTGGTGACCTTTACGCCCAGCCTATGATACAACAAGTAAGGAGTGGGATGGAGATCATTGATCACGTTGGCTCAGATCTGAGACTCGCGGAGAAGGTTTTGTTTGCGCATTGTCCTGTGACTTGGCGGATGGACGAAGAGGTTTCGGTGATGTCAAAATTCATGGAATCTTTCATGGACGGTGGAATTGTAGATCTGCAGCGTTGTTTGGAACACACGTCTCTTCTAGATTCATCCCGAAGAATCAACGATGCTAGGCTTCGACGAGCCGGGAATCCTACGCAAGATATTCGAATTGACCGTAGCCTCCGTACTAAGGAGTCGTTGCAGGTCCTTGAAACACTCCACAAAGTCGTTTTGTCTTACATCTGGCTATCGTTCCGTATCCCGGTGTCGTTTGCCCAACAGCAGCTGGCGGTAGAGCTGAAGGAACAAACCGAGGCCTGCATTGAGTTTGTTTTAGAAGGAATCGGGACACGTAAAATGCTCAGAAGCTTCCTCAAGTCTAGTCCACCGGCAGATCAATTACAAGAGAAAGCTACACCCAAGATCAATTATACCCCAGCAGAAGGCCGAGCGTCGGGGCGAGTAAAACAGATCATTGGAACTTCTGTGTAAAAACACTCTTAGACAAAATATACACTACTCGACATTTTGCCTGTTGCTTCACGCGACACACGAGACAAGAAGTTTGATTATACTCAAGAGCTGGCTAGAAACTAAACGCTACTGTTCCTCGTCGAGTTTAACAACTGAAGGCCAATCCAGCAACATCAAACATTCTATCCTCTCCGGCACATACACAAGGTTGGACTGCACGAGTTCACATAAGCTTTCCGCGCGGACCGCCAGTGCTGAAAGATCTGCAACAACTTCGGCGTCTATCTAGCTTGTTTCAATGGAAGAAGAATCGGGCAAAAGTATCAGTATTATCATTTAATTTCGTTTGCAAAAGAAATCGCCCTTAATTAATGCAATTCCGAATGCCGAACGCCAACGAGCAAGTGCAACCCTGTGCAACCCTGTGCAACCGGTTGAGTCTATCTTAATAGAAGCTTTTGTTCCCTGGCGGCTAATGTGACGACAAGCATTCTAAAAAAGAGTCGTTTAATTATAGCCACGTGGTAAATCAAATGTAAAGATCATTTGAGTCTTCCAACGACACCTCATCTCCCCGCATGATCATTCGAAGGGTTGATGGTTGTTGACCTTCTTCCATGGTACATTATTTGGTTTCGTCAGGATTAAGTGCAGTCAAAGGAAGAAGACGGGCACGTTTTCCTTTTTTTACAACGTGTGCAAGCTCAAACCAGATGGCGTTTTTTTTTATTATAGTCGGTTGATTTCGCTGATCTCGCCGTTGAGCCCACCAACGATTTCCTTTCTTAGCACGAAAACTCACGCGTTTACCAATCAGCCTTAGCCGTCTTTTCAGCTTATTGATGCCTTTATTTGTCTCTTACAGTCCTCGTGAAAATTTCTTACTCGGAGAACTCCGTCGCGAGACCACTTCTTACCCGAGTAGAAATATCACTTGACATTTTTTGAAACTCGTTACTTCAACCTTCACATGCTTCACATTAGAACATACACATTATACCTCGCTTCCGAACTTTTTGATGACAACAGCTGGACATCCCGGTGCTATCCCTACGCATTGTGGCGTTGACCTTCAATCTTCTGCGGAACCGAGGTACCGAGCGACTGCCAGGACAACTTCGCGAAGTACATGTCTGCTTATCTGCTTGTCTGCTTGGATCTCCACGATCTCCACGAGACCTCTTTGTTGGAAAGGCAACATCGCCTAGATATTGTGTGTTTTTGGTTGAGAACAATGGTAGCTACGTGCGTAGTGCCCGGTAAAGTTTCGTAGTCTCGTCTCACTTCTGTATCAGCCTCGTTGTTTTTTTTTCCTCCGGGCCGGACTGAAACATCCAATTGCGCTCAATATTCACTCCAGAATTACCTATGGAAAAGAAAATAGGTTGAAAATCCACCCGAAGCATCGCTCCGCAATTTATGAGAAATAAGGAAGCAGGCGTAATAGCTTTTCTCCTTATTCTGCAAGTCATGCCGAATTCAAGGGAAAATTTAACCCGTTAGCGTAAAGTATGCCCGTTATCCAGATCTGTTGGGTAATTGTTTAAGCTCTGCTTCGATTCTCCAGCTGATCAAGTGACCTCTCTTCTGCTTAAATAAATGGACAAATCTCACAACGCTTCACTTAAACGATCCTTTTAACACTTCCACTAGGATCAACTTCATATTCATTTCTTTTGAATATCTTCACAAGAATTATCATTCGGCTTTTCCCTCGGTACCTGAATTGAATTTTCTTTTTTTTTCAAATCCTAAATCCGACGATATGGCTTTGAAACCAGTAAAGATTGGCTCGCTTACATGCATTCCTTTGCACCCAACGTTTGGAGCCGAAATCCAAGGCGTTGATTTCACGGTGCAGCCCCTACCCGATCATGTCATCAAAGACATTGTAGCTGCGCAAGACAAGTTCGGAGTCACAGTATACAGAAATACGGGACTCGACGATCAATCCCACGTGGCTTTTTCGTATCAACTTGGCAAGCTCGAGATGTGTCCGAAACTGGGAGGACCAAACCAACCACCACGATTCTCCGAACCGGAATTATTTGATGCAGGGAACATGGATAGAGACGGAAACATCATCAAAAAGAGCACGCGACGATGGTGGTATAAGTATGTTCGCAGTACACTTACGTGAGACTAATAACCGATGATATTCTGAATCCTTATTTAGTAAAGGAAATGCGCTCTGGCATACTGTGAGTTCAACTTGACAAGCTATATGCAAATGAGTACTAGCGAAATATACGAACTCCCAGGATTCATCTTTCAATCAACACCGTTCTAAATATTCATTACTATTGGCTCACGTTATCCCAAGCAAAGGCGGTGATACCATGTATGCCGATGTCAGGACGGCGTATAATGATTTGCCTCCGTCGAAAAAGGACGAGCTAAAAGATCTAGTTGCCTGTCATAAGTGAGAGAAAACCTCATTACCAGACATTTTTTTGATGCAACACTGACCTTCCAACGAACTCAGTCTTTGGCATTCTCGCAAAGTAGCTGCCCCCGAGGAATTCTCAGCCGCCACTGAATACGAAATCTCCCAAAAACCCCCGGCTTATCATAAATTGGTCCAGGTGGGACCAGACGGACGAGAGGTATGACGTTCACCAGACGTGACGTTTTTCTTGAAGCTAAAACACGACGGCCGAATCTCCAAGACGTTATTTATCGCGGCTCATGCCGAGTACATTGTTGGAAAGCCCAGAGGAGAGGGCCTCAAATTGATTCAGGAACTGCTGGAACATTGCACACAACCTAAATATACGTTATCCGTAAAATGGAATTCCCCAGGAGATTTGGTTTTCTGGGGTGATCGATTTATTTGTTGTTCGTTAAATTTGACTGATTCTTTGATTCGAACAACAGATAATCGCACGACGATGCATCGGGCCACACCTTTCTCCGACCAGATGGAGAAAAGGGACATGCGTCGAACTACAGTGTTAGTCTATCTAAAAAAATAGTCGGTTTCCTGAAATTCTAATCACTGTTTCAGATTTGATGATTCTCCGTCTGCCAACGGGGTGAATCCCTCAACTCTGCCGCTCGAAAATTGAGAAGAAGAAAAAAACAAAGAAATTTCGTAATTCATCGGTTGTGTTGTTGGATTGTACATATAAACAGTTGAAACTGACGCGGCCAAGATATTCTGTAACTCAACTCCCGAATCTCATACGTTTCGTTGACCACTGGACCGCTGAACGTGAACAGAATAACCGACACAACGTGCACTGTTACAATCATATGTTTATTTATAGTTTCATAACAGGATTTCCCGGAAAATACTACATTTTTATTTTCTGATAAGAAAAATTGCAGTGCGATCCGGACTCTCTGTGGCACCAATAATAAATTCCAATACCTTTACTATGAGTCGATACAAACAGATGCAGCTGCGGCTCAATTGCGATAACGGTGGGACGGCTTGTCCCGTGCATCGTATTTTCCTTGACACCGACTATACAAATATTACAACTATACAGCATTTTTGATACCATGCAACAGCACCGGCTGTTCACCACCCGACGGAAAACGACACTCAGCTTGGGTATGTATCACTGACAGCCTGCAGTTGAGTGGCTAACACATTGGGCACCTTTCGATACTGTGATCTGTATGAATGATGATGATATCAATCACTCTGGCATTAATTGAATTTCGGCTTCTTCGCAAATCCCCCTTTCTTCCTTTAGTTTCACAATTTGAAACGGTGATTCCGTTTAACCGGATGGGCATATATAAGGCAACCACACACAGAGAGTCGAGTCAAGGAAGTTGGCCAGGCGCAAGTGGCTTCCGCACACATTCCTTTTTGTTATTGAGCACACTTATTCTTTTTCCTATTTATTCAATTTCCCGGATCCCAGACCCCACGGTACAGTTGCCTCCCTGTCACACAAGTTCAAGTTGGCTGAGATAGTTGACAGAGTTTCGCAAACACGTCTTCATCCTTTGACCTCAAAGACAGTATTTAGTCCGGAGTGACATGTGTGGCACCAAAGGTTGTGCTGTTTTATCTCTAAACAACTGTTGGGTTAACCTAACCTTTAGGGTTGCGGAGTGCAGTTTACTGAGTGCTCAAAGGAAGAACAAACCAGGCTGTCAATAAACCATATGCCATCGACTCCGCCAGTAGGTCGTGGGGCAAGGGATCCCGTTTTTGATATGAGGTAGATAAAGAACTTATTTGGAATCATCCTGTCTGATTGTGTTGATTCTTAGTTCGCGAAACATTCGTTTCTAATGTCTTTGTCGGGATTCCTTGTTCCACGACGTAGTTCGACGGATTTATTGGGTATGAGCCCTAACATGCGTCTCTTGGGAGTGTATCCGCGGATCTCCAATCTCTAATTCATATATACCTATTTGAGATAGATATGTAGCAAAATGGGGTCATCAATTATTTTATGAAATTCTTCACCATATTACAGTTTTTGTCGAGATCGTATTTACTTGATGCTGTTTGAATATCCTAATAAGCTTGAGTCGGATGTCAGTAATAATGCCGCTGCGTGGTGGTCGCAACATGTGAGTTGAACATTCAGCTTCTCACGAGTGACTAGGAAGTGTCAATTGATTAAGGGCTCAGGATATCAATGATATATACATGTATTGGCATCCTCAAATAAAGAAGGCGTAGTGTTGTAGCCTGGAGTGGCTGTGCGCAGTGTAGGGTTTCACAACAGAAGCACGCCGCCAGCGCGCTGATTCCAGCACATATCATGACTCAGATTAAATGAGTCAAAAGGGCGGTCATCAACATGCGAATTAAACCTCGGGGACAGGTTTGAAGGAAACGATACAGCCAAGTTTTATATAACTTGACTTTGCAGGATTCGAATTCCCTCGCGTTGACAATTTTCGTAAACATTATTTCAAAATACGCCACTATTTCAAAAACTGGACCATGATAATCCAAACTCTTGGGAAAATTAAAAAGAATCGAAGTACACTCACTGAGACGCCACTAAACTCTATTATGTCTATCCAGCCGGGGAGAAGTCGTGTTTATTATTTCTTCGTAAGTTCGCATGCTCGTCGAATGAGTCACCTGTCTTTTGATAATGTTACGCCAACATCACTTTGAAAACCTAAAGCAGATTGTAGCCCAATGTAGGTATATGGAATAACAAACCTTCGTAATCGCGCCCGCGGTGCGCGATGACGCGTGCCACAGCGATCATGGGCTGTGGTTCCCAGGGCTACGCGGTAAGATAGTCGCGACAAATCACGCTGGAATCTGTCTTGGACCACATGAAGTTATATCGTCTCAGACGTTTTTAGCAAGATGGACTAATAAATTTACATATACTAGAGGCACCCATTCTGATATATACGTTGTCCATGTGAAGCGAGGACCGGGGTCAAGCTATCATCAAATATTTTGACTCGCTTGATATAAACTTTCATGTTTTATAAATTGCCACAGTCCGCCCATCAATACTCATCCTGGATGAAAATATTCATAGCTTCATGCCAGTGGTATCGATTCAACATCGTTGTTATTCGGTCCCCCAAAAAAAGGCAACAAGATCATTCGGTTATCTCAGCTGAGATGGTTAATGCTGTGTAGTCATTCGACTTCAAGAATTCAGCTGTCTGTCTCTGTCCTCAAGATGTAAACTCAAATCTCTGTGTAAAAATTAACGTGGTGCCAAATTGCACAGCAACATTCTCAGGCTGAGCGTTACAGGAGCGGTGAAGCACTGCTAGATCGAAGTTCACCGGCACCGCTGGCTGTAGGCTCTTTGATGTACTGGTGTCCAAGAAGTTTTTTTAGTAAATATCGAAATTAAAAGACGGATTCGGAGTTGGATTGGTGTCTTTTTTTTCAAGGGATTGAATGCGGATCGCACTTGGCCGATCCTATCCAAAGTGCTGTCGATTTAATTTTAACCCGGTAAACTCATTGAAAAATATCCAGATTATGATGAGTATATTTTTTTAGAAACCTCGAGAATATTCACTGCAGTTCACCGATCGTTTGTCTTGGACCGCATTGATACCCGATTCGAATGACTCATATTTATTCAAGCCACGAAATCATTACGGTTTAAATCGATGTGTAAAATCTAAGTATAGAAAAATCATGTGAATTGCGAGAATCTTGTCACTGCTTTAGCCGCTGAAAACATGAGTCATTATTTACTATTACGGCTTCAAAGAGTAATACGTTATAAAAGGTATCTTCACTTGGTCAGAAATATTCAACGACCAAATGATGCGTCAGACTCTTATCAGTTTTCTCAGCATCCTAACTATATCTACCATCCTGTATCTCAACCTCTGCCTCGCCGGTTCAGGCAAACACAAACGACACAAAGTTTTATCGAACCTGAAGGACATCCATAATCTCCTGTCACCACCTCTAGTCACCAGGACCTCTTTGCTAGAGGCTAGAGCCCTTGCGAATGCTCGTCTTGTTCATGCCTTTGGCTTGAATACGAGCACGTTCACCAGCGCATCCGTCGAGGTAAATCAGTCTTTTCGAAAAAACGTGGCCACCAGGTTGAAAATGGTAAACTCGATCAATGATTGGAAGGACGTTGGAAACTATGTACTCTTTATATGCGGGCAATTACTGCATACCGACTCCCCGATAGAATATAACTACAATGAATTCATCCAAGTGGTGGTATTCAAGGCAGTTTTATTCACATTTTTCCAAGTTTCGGGTCCCACTGAGGAGCCTTCCACCTTCAACTTCGCGGAGGTTTCCCATCTGACGAATGGAATCAATAAACTTTGGCTAATTTCAAAGTCTCCCGAATATTCAAAAACATCGAATTCTGACCTTTTCCATATTAATCATCTTCTGCGGAAGTGGATTGTCCTGGATCCCGACAATCCGTTCACTCAAAATCCCTTGGAGATTATTATTCCAGCATACGAGACGATGTGGCGGCTTGTGGCACATGCATATTCCCGCATCGAGCTCAACCCGGAATACAAAGACACATTCCTCGCCTTCGCCAACAACCCGACTATGGTTCAATTTAAAACCTCGAGTAACGGCGTTAACTCTGCTAGCGTGCAGAATATCATACACGAGACTCTTCGTTTACATTCACCTACAAAACGGATAAAGCGAGCACTCCCCCTCTCGTCATGGACGCGACGCTTTTTCGCCACCATAGGGATTCAGAGTTTGGCTGAAAGAGAAATTATTTCCGCCGATATTGAAGGTCTTCATACTTCGTCAGTATGGGATCCCTTGCATCCCCACGACTTCGACGCTTTGCGTCATCGAAATATTACCGAAGAGCAAAAAGAGAGTTTCCTACCATTCGGGTATGGGCCACTCAAGTGTATAGCAGCAGATTTCGCACCTCGGTACTGTGCCATTATCTTAGGCTCTTTGTTGAAGATTGGAGATATTGTTCTCATCAGGGGGAAACTCACGGCGAAAGAGGAGGATGGGAAGGATGGAAATTCAGATCTCATGGCTCACAACCAACCCCTCTCACGGCTCCGGTTCACTCGTTTTTTGATACAGTCGATTCGGGAAAACTTGAATATGTTGGAATTAACAATACGCTCACTTTAGATTAGATGATAGACTACATAACGAGCTGTACAGCAGAACCTGAAGCGCCGGCTAGAAGACCACGTCTTCTGTCCGGTGCTCTTCAGGTACTGCTGTTTAGCTATTCTTAAAATATATGTTTTCTGAGTGGTGCTCTTCAGTTCAACAGAATATTCAAGCATGAGTACAGGAGTCAGCCCATAAACCCAAAGAAAAAAAAACCCGAAATCGAGTCTCAAAACAGCACCTTGAAAGACGAAAAAAAAATGAGGCATCAATGTTACTACCACTGTACGGCGGACTGGCCATTTTGCAAACAGGTAGAAAATTCCAATCTTATTCCGGCTGTTGTTCATGCTATTCAAGCTTACTAGACGCGTTAGTTAGTAAACAGCGAAGAGAGCGTAACGGCTAGAGCTGTCAGAAAAAAAAGGAAATCCGTAGTAGGAGGGTCCGCAAGATCTGAGGCAATTGCAAATAGGAACGGGTATTTTAGGGAATAAAAACTGGCCCACAACTCAAGACAAAAATTCATATCTACACAAGTTTACAAAGAACCCGGGTCTGTCGACCTATAACACATACATACATATATGTTCATTTCATACCAACTCGTATTCATCATTCTCGGAATCGGTTAAATCCAAGGGCAAGCTACCATGCAACTCTCCCAATTCCGCCAATGTTCCCGTAAATAAATCATCAAAGCTTTGTTGGACTCTCATTGATTCTAATAACTCCACTGACCTAGCCGGCTCGGCTACAGCTGATTCACGATCTCCACTCTGACGGCTTGTAATAACAATCTCGATCCATTCTTCGAGGTTATCCATACCAGCGGAGAGTAAACTTCGAAGCCTAGCTCTATCCGTTTGACTTATCGAATTATGTCGCAACTGGAATAAAGGTCCCTCTGACTGTAAATTCGGAGCATCGGGAACACCCTCTCCGATTTTTTCTTCCGCATTCCATTTCTGAGAACGTAAAACGGCAACCCAACCTCGATCCAGGTCACTAAGAATATCAAGAATTTGATCAAACGTAGCGGGAATATATCCGGTGATAGAATCCAATATTTCACCCGTTAATCGCAATAATAATGAAGAGCGCAAGAACGTCGAGGGTCCTATGGGAGGAATGAGAAGCACAACGGTCAGAAGCGGTCGAACGGCCTCAATGTACGCGTCAACGGTTCTCAAAGTCGACGATTCATACTCTCTATAGCACGTCTTATAAGTATATATATATATATAGCAACGCGATACCGCTCATGCTCTCAATGCTCGTGAAAGTTTGGTAAGAGCATTTGAGACTGTGCTAGTACTTGCCGTTTCTTGTATTCTCGCTGAATTACCAAGAGCTGCTCATCGACGTATGTTGTTAATCTTCGTTCTTGGGCGGACGAGAGAGGTTTTAGAGTGCTGGGAGGAAGTTTGTTTCTAAATGCACTGGGTAGAGGACAACTTTCTGCATCAGTAGATACAGATGAAAGTGTAGGGTGGCTGAGGTTGATAGCGTCTGGAGACGACATCGTCATGCTGACTAATTGTGTATGATTGACGGGAATTATTAATATGCAACTCGCTCCATTCACTGTTTTTACTGTTGTACGTGCTAGCTTATTATTCGATAAGATATTCCGGTCATAAAATCGGTATAATCCATGAAATAGACACAAAGAAATGCGTAAAAAGACAATAAGTTAAAAAAAGCAGACTGTGAAGTGTAGATCTAAGTTCTTTTGACGTTGGCTCCAAGTAGTTGAGCTAGTGCAAAACAAGAAACCAGCATGAGTTGACCAGTAAGATCAACCAGCGAAGATTGAATGGGTATTGCGTAAGTGTCAGGATCGAGGTTCTTGCGCCAGAGATATGGTGTCAGCAGTTTGGCGATGGAAAGAGATATTACCACCTATGCAAAGTTTGTCATGGAACGATACAACGAGAGAGAAACATGAAAGGCGTACGTTCATGCTAAATGTGGGTACAAAGATAATGAGAAATACCAAAGGAAGATGTGTCCATCCCAAAACATGAATGAATGTAAGAAAGATAACCAAAACGGGTAGTGTAATGGCGAAGAGGGTTGAGATTAGGAGGATGTTTCGCGAACTATCACTAGTATTTTCTGATTTGCGTAACGCTGCTGCGTGGAGGGCCGTCGACAGTCGCGAAACCAGCACAGATCCAACCGCCCCAGGTACACCTGTCCGAAATGTTATTACAAACGGAGAACACAACCGAGCTGTCATACCTCCCATCGTAGAAGCCAAAAGTCCATAGCCTTCAAACTCTTTGACGTATTTATCCAAGACCATCCCGGTTCCGGATTCGATAATCATTGCGCCGAACAGTGGTACCCAACCTTGGGAGACTAGCGGTTTCGTATACTCATTACGCCTCGACAAATAAAAGAATGCCACCCAACAACCGACTAAGAAGGCGAGGAGTATAACCGGCCAGATTGTATCTATGCCTCGAATGAGGACGGCCGAGACTAATACAGTTATGGACAGAGTGAGGAGATCGCCGAGGCACGATGCGATAGGTGTTGTTATATTATCTATACGTATAAGTTTTTGCATTATATGAAGTTCGAATACTGGAATAGTAGAATATACCTGGATTTAGGGAACATTTTCTACACAACAAAACGAGCGAGCACATGAACGAGCCCAGTACTACACTGCTCAACGAGGTAGCCGTCATAGCCGTGGTTAGTAACACCATAAATCTGCGAATCCCATTAAAATATGCTCTACATTTAGAACAAGCTAATCTTCTCACTCTTTGAAACCAGCTTTTGGTCGTGTGGAAACAGATGCAGTACCATCACGAACATAACTTCGCCTTGTAACGGAACTGGTTTCGCCATCGGAAGGAATTATGCCTAAACCAAAGGAACATACAGCTCCTATGGCTGAAACAACCAAGGCTTGTACTTGCAATAAGGACAAGTTTCCGAAGATTAGGGCTCGTCGTGTAACGACATCATCTAGGTCGCCAATATTCGCCTTCAGTCGCCGATAAGAACAGTTGCGTGCCCATAACAACATAAGAAATAACATACAGCTGTGCTTAAACGAGACGATAGATTCATTTCGAGATTTCCCTTGAGATTATTGAGCATGGGTATCAGAATGTAAAGCGCGTCCACGCGTTTAATGGCCCGGAAATTCTAAGGGGCACCATTAGTACGCAAAAGCATCAACAAGGGCACAACAATACGTACAGCTACACGAAGCACGACTTCTCCAGAAAAAGTTAGCCCAATCGCAGTGAACAATACTGCTGGAGCTGTCTTGTTATCATTAGGGGATAGACTTTGCTAGAAATATTAGTAAATAGCATACCTCAACCAGGATGTTCCAGACAAATTGCAAGGCCGATTCCTCATGGAAAGTGGGAATTTTCTCTTTAGGGAGATTTCCTAGCAAAGCCGAATGGCCATCTTGGACATCATCGTCTCCCGCATCGTAATCGTTGAGGGCGGTTAATTCATGAGATTCAGCAGTGACGTCTGCATTTCTCTCTCTCCTTTTTCCGCCCAGCATAGCAATTAAAAGAAAAAATCTAGAAAAATACGGGTCTCGGGATTGACGTTGCTGGCATATAGGATAGAGGATGGCTGGCGGGGATTGAAATGTGATGACAACGTCTCGGACTCGGAAGAGATGGAACGGACGACAATCAACAAGCCGCCTGTTGTTCTCACTATCGCTGGAACGGATCCATCAGGAGGTGCCGGAATACAGGCGAGAATTCCTTGGAATTATCAAAGAAAAACTCCTAAAGAGAATTTCAAATAGGCTGATCTGAAAACATTCACGTCTCTCCATTGCTATGGAACGAGTGTCGTCACTGCTCTCACTGCACAGAATACCATCGGCGTACAGGATATATTCGCACCACCACCCGAGTTTGTCGAAAAGCAAGTTCGCGTGCTGATCGTTGACCTGTCTAATTCAGTTATTGAAATGTGGAAATCCATTTGTAGCTCCAGTCTGTTCTCAATGATATCGAGGTGAATGCCATCAAGACGGGAATGCTTTACAATGCCGCGGTGTGTCAAACGGTAGTTGGTACATTAAAGAAGCATTACTCTACCAGGGGTAGTTATCCTCCCATTGTCGTGGATCCCGTCTGCGTTTCCACATCCGGGCATACTCTGTTGGAAACCGATGCTCTTTCCATCGTTCGAACCCAGTTGTTTCCAATGGCAGCGCTGATAACACCCAACAAAGCTGAGGCCGAACTCCTGCTCAATGATAAGATATCCTCTCTCTTGGACATGGTACATGCTGCGAAGCGTCTAGCTGCTTTAGGACCTCAAGCCGTTCTACTCAAAGGTGGTCATATAACGACTACCTTAGAAGAAATATCTGGTCTTCCCAAGTCCATACCGAGTTCATCTACTACCCATTCTATGCTCAAGAAGCATGTCTCTTCCGGCCCAATCTATAATGGCTCAATTGTAGAAATGCTGATCTTAGGAGATACACACGATCAAGATAACGCGTCCAAGACGAAAAGTTATTATGTTGCTGACGTTCTTTACGAACGTGAATCTCCTGAGGCGTTTACATTGTTTGTCCGACCTCGTATAGAAACAACTAGCACTCATGGTACCGGATGTACCCTATCAGCGGCATTGGCCTGTGAAATAGCTCAAGGAAAATCCAGTAAATAATCAAAATATCTCTTTTCGATAAATAACCAGTAACTAATATAGTTCTGAAAACAGTTGCAGATGCAGTTAAAAATGCCACCGAATATACACATCGAGCTATAATTACCGCACATCCTTTGGGCCAAGGCCATGGTCCCTTGAATCATCTACATGCAACTTTACCACGTCTTTTGGTCCAGTCAGCTTCCATTATACTCAAGCTTGGATTATCTTTTCTAACGCCGTAATCTAGACCAACCCCAACCAAACCGAGTCCCTTCATTTCAACTATGATAACCGATACATATGATATCTGGCGAGACTATGTACAGCACCCATTTGTCAAAGCGTTGGGAGCAGGAACTCTGCCTAAAAACAGCTTTATAAGTTTCATCAAGTACGTTTTACACGGACCTGTTTCTACGATTAGCCCCTTAAGGATTATCAGACAGGATTGTCACTACTTGAAGTATTATGCCCGAGCTCAGGCGTAAGTCGTTTCTTGCATATCTCAAGATATTTGTCGTAAACCAATTTTCCTTAGTCTATTAGCCACAAAGACATCTTCGCTCACTAACATCGCATCACGAGCTACTGTCATGCTGGCCGTCGTCCACGAAACCGTATCCCATACGGAGTTTTGTAGATCATATGGGATCTCAAAGGAAGAATTAGATCTTACCCCCGAAGAGCCCGAGACTATTGCATACGGCTCTTATCTTATCGATATAGGAGTACAAGTCAGTCTTCCGCTCGAGTTGAATGTTTTTGTTCTTTAAATCTTCATACACTCGTAGGGCGATGAAACCATCTTGTTGGTTGCCGTTGCCGCTTGTTTACTGGGATACGGCGAAGTTGGGTTGTGGCTGGTCAAAGAGGCCCAAAAGAAAAATAGCGACTTTATTTTAGAAGGTAACCCATACAAGAGATGGATTGAAGTGAGTTATGTTCCGTTTTTCTCTATCGAAATTCCCTCATAATGCTTCTTTTCCAGGAGTATTCCGGAGATAGGTATCAAGAAGCCGTCAGGATAGGCATAAGTACGTGCTGGTCTTGAGTTTGTAGGTGTGGTACTTAATCATTACTAGATTCAATGGAAGATTTAATGGCGCATGATCCGCCAAGTCCTGCACGTCTGGAGCTAATGCGCAAGGTCTGGGAACGAACCGTCCGGCTAGAGATTGGTTTTTGGAGTATGGCACTTAGATTCAAATGAATGCTCGAAAAAGTCTGCTATCCCTATAACAATATGATCTGAAATAAATTGTATTTTTCTCATGTAAATTTTCCAATAAACGTGGACACGCGCGGGAGCAAATTCCATGTCCACTAGTATTCTTGCATAATCATGTCTTCGTCTCAATCCTCTCGTTCACCATCTCCGGAACCAAAAGAGAAGAAAAAGAAATCGAAAAATAAAGATGGAGAGAAAGTAAAAGACAAGGGGAAGAAAAGTGACAAGAAAAAGAGCAAAGAAAAAGGGAAGGACAAGTCTAAGGAAACAAAAAATGAAGGGCAAGATCGTAATTGGGCTTACAAGCCACCACGGGGAATGGTTGAATTAGATGCGTCTCGGGTTGATGAAGAGTTTGATTGGGATGCATTGAAGGACGACGACGATAAAGAACTTTGCTTGTTTAGAATTCCCGACGGCGTATGTGCTTTGTTGTTATGTTACTTGGCCATGATTCTTCCTAACTATTTTTACTAGTTCAAGGCTAAAAATCTAGATGGTCTTGAAATTTCATTACCATCTGGACCTAGTGAAACATCTCAAAAGATTACGACGTTTGAAAAGAAACGGTCAAAGCTCGAGATATGGTCTGTCGGCACTAACGACGCTGATGAAGATCAAGATACACGAGGTCAAGAATTACATGGCATTACATGTCTACTACCACGATCGAAAAAGAAAGGAGCTTTATATATCGGTTTGTTCACGCTTTTTTAATGTCATTTCGTTCAGTGCCGTTTATGGACCAAACATTCTCTCCCATGTATAGCTCCCAAACCAATTATTCACCGCCTTCTCATAATACACTCAGCAGCAACACCAATTACAGGCACCGAAGACACCCTATCATCTGCCCCGCGAGAAGCAGTTCCACAGGAAGTCCTGAAACATCGATTCCTTCCTTACGGTGCAACCGGCCCTGGTGATAAGCGTCCGGAGGAGGATACGATGGAACTTGAACCTCCTTCAAACTCAACTGGGGAGAATATTCCTTCTTCACCGTCAAAAACAGATTCTCCGCGAAAAAGTAGCAAAAAAAGAAAGTCGGGACATGGGGACTCTGAAGAATCTTCGCCGAAAAAATCCAAAAAGCTAAAAGCGCAGTGACCTTGGGAGTTGTGGTCCTTCTGACTCGCGCCATTCACATATACATCGATACATTCTTTATTGATAATATAGAACACTTTAATACACCATGAAAGCGATGATCTTGGTGCACAAAATGTCCTAGAGTTAATGGTGACATGTGGGAACATGATGTTCAGTTTCAAAGGTCGAGACGAATCGTTAAGGACGTTCAGAGTTATCAACCACAAAAAACTCTCGTGGAAAGCGTACCAAAAGTACGCATTAGGCGTTATATTTCCTTCAACGCCATTTAGGATATTCAAATTACAATGTACAGCAGGAAAAAGGATATTATGTCTTAGTACAACGGATTAACGTGATGATAAGAAAAAGAAACAAGAGGAAGAGAGGAAAGAGAAAGGAACATCAGAAAGCGTGCTACAAAGCCACCCGAAGAAAAACAACCAAAACAGCAAACATAATAGCAAAAGTCTGAAGGTCAAGGGAAAAAAAGAGTCTGTAATCTTCATGGACCTTTCCCATTTGTAAGGGCAGTAGGAATCGTTTTCGGCATCTGAATTCCTTTATAAATACTCTCCTGCGGCGAACCGAATAGCGTTCCAGGCCGTTCGCGTTCTTTCGCATCGAGGCAAGGCTGAACAAGATCAATGAACTTTTGTCGCATGAGAATCATGTTGTGTAACTCTTCATCGACACCGAGAGTACAGTCATCGTCTTTCTCCAAACCCCACGCAGCAGGATGAATATGAGGCGGCGGTAAGAACGGACCGTCTGGAACAACGTGGGCACCCCCACCTGCGCCTCCACTTTTCTTCTTCTTTTTCGCCTGTTTAGGTAGATCCCGTTTTTGCAGCTGATTGTACTTGGCGAGTATCGATCGTTCCAGCGCAGCAAGATGATCTTCGAATTCGTTCCGAGCGAGTCTAGCTTTGGCGATTTCGCAGAGCCGCTGGCGACGAGCTTTGTTGACCGTCATTTGGGCCCGTAACAATCTTTGACACTGCCTCAATTCGACAGCTAAAGGATCATCGGCCGTTTTAGAATAATCAGGCTGTAAAGATATATATTTTTAACTTTCGGTTCGCTCGATCCAGGGTATAAAAAAGAAAGCAATCAAGGGTACTAACCTCCTCATCACCCAACAACCCTAGCGATCGAAGCTCTTTGATAAGCCGCTCTTGCATGTCTTGGATGTTGACCTTTGGAGGCTGCTTATCACCGTCAAACGGCTTCATCTTCGCAATCCGTTCATCTACTGACGTCGGATCGATGACGCGCGAAACACCATTGGTACTAGGCCTCACATTCCCACTCGCCGCTGGTTTCCCATCAGCCAGCATTGGAACAGGTAGCATTGCACTTAGCAATCGTTCATGCACAGGTCCTAATGAATGTCCCTTATCTGCAGCTACCAAATCCGATTCTTGCATTGTCAGCGGGTCCCATTTGGGAAGCGACGCAGTTTTAGGTGTCGGTTTCGGTGATGTCGTCAGAGCATTATTATATCGACCACTATCTTCATCTTCCCATAATTCGGTATAATGTCGTCCTAATGGAGGTACGATAAACGGGGTCTCCTCATCCCCGTCCCATTCTAATAAGCCTACGTCTTCTTCTCGTATTTGCCGGAGCCATGGCTCAACATAAGTCCAGAATGTCGCTACCGCTATTTGCTGCGGCGGTTTTTGCTTACTAAAGTCTTCTTGAACTTGTTTTGGACTGAAGGACCTGGTATGGGTATGGGACAGGGTACTGGCCGCTGTGGAATATGCGGGGTATGTCGGGGAAGGGCAAAGAAACTTGAGGAAGCGGCGGGGACAGATGATGTCTGCATTGGCTAGGTTTCATAACCATGTTAGTATATATGCCATCTTTATTAAAATAGTTGAACGAACTTTGGCGGGACTTTTGTGCTTTTGGAGCGCCAAGGGCGACGGCTCGGGTGACCTTTTAAGCTTTTTACGCCTCTCGGCTTTCCAGAGAGAATTTAAGCAAAAAAGCGCCACATGAGGGAAAAGGGATAATGGTATTTACCTAACAATTCGTCAGCATCGGTATCTTCATCTTCTCGCGGTCGTTTCTTCTTCTTCAAATCCCTGAGAGAGACAAGTGAATAACTTGGAGAGGAGAAACGGTACGAATTTATCGCCTTACTTTTTCCTCTCTTTTTCAAGGAAAGCCGCTCTTTCTTTCTCCTTCTTCAACTTCTCCTTCATGATATTAGCAGAACCTTCAGATCATGGACCGGCGTTAGCGTCCAGGTACCAAAACCAAAAAGTTAACAATTCACCAGTAGACTTCGTACCAGGAATTACTTTGATACCATAACCTCCACCATGAATAGACGAAGGGGTTGAAGCAGAAACAGAATGAGAATTAACATCAGGAGTTTCTAAAATAGTGTGGGCATGAGGACAATAAGAATGGACACAATTTGAGGACTAAGGAATGCTGAATGCAAGCGCACCGGTATTCTCCCTCTTAATCTTGATTCGGTCCTTAACTTTGGACTTGTCGCGGTCCTTGTCTTTCTCTTTACATTGGCGATATAGAAGTTCTAGAGCTCGGTGATCAGCTTCGGCTTTCTTGCATCGTGAGAGGCTCTTCGTCCGAAGTGCCTTGAGCTCGGCTTCCAAATTTAATAAATCTTCAATTGGCGGGACAGAAGGGGGAGGACTGGTAAGTAATTGAGAGCGTAATGAAGTGACGGGAGGGTAAGGTGTAAAATGGTTGGCCATAGCTCGTAAGATGCGGTAAAAAGAAAGCGCGATATGACGCGGTTATAAGAGCGTAATGTTATGTGGTATCTTCTTTGCTGAATTCCTTTGCTAAAACCCTGTGTATAATAATATTATTGACTCTCCTCCGACGCGATTGTGAATCGGGAAACGGACACCTGACGTTATGGCGGAAGCAGCATTTACAAATTACGTAAGTTTGATTTCACAGATCGTGTCACGCTTTCTCTTTCCCTTTCAAAAGCTGCAACTGGTCCGCAACTATGCCCCCGAAGCTAATTAAATCCTGAGGACCTCAACTGCACTTTTATAATTAAACTTTGATTTCTTCCTTAATTCAAGACCCTATACTCGTAATAGGAACGATTTTGGACTTTTTGGGCTTGCTGAGGTTGTTGCAAAGGTCGTTGGCGTCTGGGGACAAAACTCATGTTTGCATAAGGATGTTATTCTATTCTGGATTTAAAATCTGGATACTTATTTCGCATCAAGAACCACGGAGTAATGGTGATTCAGCGTGTTGCGCAGAAGAGGATCAACATAAAACTACAAACTCGATCCGCAAGCTCTAGTAATCACTGTAATATAATACTTATATATATGTATACATACACCATAATACTGCAAATCACGAGGTGACTATTCCCAAAATTTCTTTATCCCACCATTCCCTTTCAGCAAGTAATGAAGTCCTTGTATACCGTATGCAATAATATGTGATATACCCCGCCCAGGTCCAAAATATAACCCAAGAAAGTCCAAAGAAAATATCAATCGGCATCGTCATCATGAATAACAGTTCAATAAGCGCCATCGCGAGACCCGAAAAGCCCAGAATCCAACCCATCTTGTATATGAGGGTCTGGAAGGGTGTAGAGGCATTCCATCTTTCTGCTAACTCGTCTCGAAATCGGGCTCCAGCGCCGCCATCGACGGCCGTAAGGTCTTCAATACTAGAGAATAAAGATGGGAAATCGTACACCAAGAAAAGCCAAGAAAGTTGGAAGCTTACATATAATACAAGGCGGGACGGAAAGGTTCACCTCTTTGGATTGACGATATTCGGCATGGTTGGGGTATATTATACTGTGCCAAGATGTTGAAGAATATAATTTGAAGGCACATTTCACTTGCTATGATGATAGATGAAAATGCAAAGAGGTGGTACGATTCTAAGAGACCCGTGATCACTGATAAGCCAGTCATCAACGCTACTGCGAACACTGAAATTCAAAGGAAAAAAAAAGAAACCCACGTGAGGATGTTAATAAATTGACAAATCATGTGAAAGATGAGAGCGCGAAAATAAATTACAGAATTGCCATTGGAAAAGATCCCATGTGAGGATGCCGTGAATGCGTGGAGACCGTTCACCGTTGCGACGCTTAAGTTGCCAGAGACGGTATGGGAATTGGAAGAGTGTTGGTATCATTGGTATTTGTGAAACATCGAGGATTATAGCTATATGCGAGTGAAAGACTAGAAAAAGAAGGAACGAGAGTTGAACATAAAAGAGCAGCTTACAATAATAACATAAAGGTATACATACCATGTCGTAAGACATAGAATATAACAGTGGGTAGTATAGTATTGAGGAGAATGAAAAGAGCGGAAGCGGATATAATTGACCATTTTTTGGTCTGAATAGGGTAACGCAAGGGTGGAGGTCCGACCTGGGGATCGTATGTCAAGTCCGATTCGTCCTTGTCAACAGGCTCAAGAACAAGCAGTCTCGAAATTTCGACCACGTCATTATTCGGTAAAGCAGCTTCGTCTTTATCAGAGAGCTGTCTAAGGGGTTTGCGCTCATGAGTGTTGAGAATCTGACTCTGGCTTTGATTCTCTTTGTCGGGTTCCTCCGACGAGTCTTCACCGCTCTCGTTAGCTACAGGTTGATATTGGATGCCAGTCCATTGTTCTGACATCCCACGACGTGGTGAATTGAAAGATTGACGATTAGAAAAGAAGAGAAGAAAATAGCTAAGGTTGCGGAAATGCAAAGAGGATGGGATGAAAAGTAAAGGTTTGTAATTTACTGTTGGGCAGTGCCGGAACGGCGACTAAAAAGATAATCGGCGGGGGGATGCCGATGAAGCCCAATTAGTAATGACCTACGTAATTAGGAAAGCAAAATCCTGTGTCCAAGTACAATACGCCGTACGGACTTGACGTGGAATTTGGGAGAAGTTAGCCACTAACTTAAACTCCTGGACAAATACTCAAACGCCTTTCCTAACAACACGCTATAAATAACGGTGGCCACCAAGTCGCTATGGCGTGGCTGTCACATTGCCGGACCGTGGAAGCGGCACGTGTGACCCAATGTGACCACGTGACTGCTGAAAACACTAAGCTAACCCTAAACCCTACGACCTACGACCTAAACCCTAAGCCTTGATTGTGGGCGACAAGGGAGCACCGAGGGTTCTCAAATTCCGTATAGGGTTTGATCGTCTATCGTTATAAGACGGTGCCACGTTTAGACAGAACCTGTGACGAAAATTTTTTTCTCTTCTTTATTCCGACCATGTCTGACAAGGAGGGCGACGGAGACGTTGGGCAGGATAAAGTCTTCTGGCGGAATGCTTCGAAACAACCTCTCCCGATACATCTTCATCCTAACCTAGGAAAGGCTGTCTTAAAATCCTTGGCGCAAAAAATCAAGGCAAGCATCAAGAGAAAAAAAACCCTGTTTTTTTTTAATCTTCAAGTTAATCACCAACACCACAGGATCACGGTGGAGACCCCAAGGCGGATGAGGATACTGCTGAAGTTATTATATGTCGCGAGGAAGGCCCTGCGTTCACTGTTTTGACAAAGAAATACGACCACGAGAGGTATAAATGGGTAGAGGCACCATCCTGGGTTGACTACTGCATAAAAGAAAAACGTTACGACCATCCCATTAGGCCACCATTATTGAAACCGTACGTTTTTAATTTGCGTATTAATAAACTTTCTTTTTCTCTCTCCCTCGTAATAAGCCACCGTTCCTGACAACTTGCTTTCCTTTTCTTTTCAAAGTAATACAGGGGGTAGGACCCAATACACTCCTGTCGATGACAATCATATCGTCGAGTTTCTGGCAAAGCGCATTCCTTACAGAGATATGAAAGGCCGTTCAGGCCAGAAAGTATGGAAAGATCTCTGCGAAAGGGTTAGTTGTTCTACCTTCTTCCTTGCGCGCGCGTGTGAGCCATGCCTTATATGTCTATTCCCGGCTTTCCTAGGCCGACCTTTACCCATGGGCCGTCAAACACTCCTGGCAGTCGTGGCGGGAAAGATATGTCAAAAACAGCAAAATCTTTGATGACAAAATCGAGACGTATGTGTCGTCAGATCCAGATCCACCTGTGCGAGGTGGCAAGGGTCAATATAGAGTAGATCATGGGAAACGAGGACCAAGGAACAGACCCCGATTTGACGATATTGAGTGTGTCGTTGAGGAGGAAGGTGAAGAGATTGATATTGAGAAAGGGCTGCAGAGCAGGAGGAAACGAGCTGCGAAGAAGCCTGCTGGTGGAGCATCACCTTCAAAGCGTCGTCGTGTGGCTCCAAAGGTAGACGTGGAGGAGGAGGAGGAAGAAGAAGAAGAAGAAGAGGAAGAGCAGGAGGAAGACGATGAGGCTACAGTCGTTCCCGCCGTTAAACAATCTCAACCGGGTTCCTCAAAGGATGTCTCAGCTCGTATGGTACAACCTAACACACGGTAAGGGACAGCCTTTTTCTTAAGAAAACATTTTGGTCAACTAGAATTGCGAACAGAAAAGCGTCAGCTCCTCCATTATTCCTGCCTGAAGAATCCGCACACCCAGAAGACGAACCACCAAGGGCGATATCACCAACGGTCTCCGAAGCCAACAACCGTCTATCAAAGTCAAGACTTTCTCAAAAGCCAAGCAGCAGAAGGTCCAAAAATGTCTCAACAACTATAAACAATGCATCGAGTGTGTCTTCTGTTGCAGCTGCAAGCGTGAATCAACCGAGCCAGATGGAAAGCGATTACGCGCCACCGGCGTCGAGGACAAGGTCGCGAAGTAGACAACCGTCGGTTGAGCCTTCGGCTCAACAGCCCACGCAGCCAACGACCAGAACGAGAAGAGTATCCCGGGCAACAGCATCTCCGGTGCCTCCACAAGCTCCACCGCCCACGCTCGCATCTCAAGAGCCTCAAACCATTGATCTTAAACAATACCAAGTGCGCAAACGCGATCCAACGAGACCCGTTCTCAGACCGGCTTTGATCCCCATTCCGGAGTTGCCTGAAGGTTCCCAGCCTCGTTTGTCGAGCGTTAACAAGTCTAGGAAGGAGACGCGTGGTGAGCTGCCAGCTTGGGAGACTTTACAGACTACTGCGGGCGAGCGCGACGGCGGCGACGAGGAGGATGGTAGATCTGAATCTGAGAACAGCGATGATGGTGACGATGGTGATAGGTACTACGATTATGACAACCATGACGACGCCGTTTCAGACTCGGAAATGTCAGGCATGTCGGATATGATTCAACTCAACGAGGGTATCAAAGCTCTCACGGAGCAAACAATGAAGAATTATACTCAGAAAGACAATATGGCTACTACTACTACCCGAGTTGCTCGGAAAATGCCGCATACTAGTCCACCTCCGTTAAACCATGATCAAAGCAGCGACGAGGACTATTATGAAAAAGATGAAAATGACGAAGGCGAATCTGAGAACGATGTCGATGAGGATCAAGAGGATGCTCATATGACTGGGGCTGAGAGTTTGAATACGCAAACGTCTGTTCCGGCTGTTGGAACGAATGCGAGGAAGTATGTGATTTCTCGACTCCGTTCACGCCTGCTCGTGGTACGCTTGCTCAGGAGCGTGTTTTGAGCGAGCAGACAACGTCAGGGAGGTTACTTAGGGAGAGGAAAGTGGATAAAGGGAAAGGACGGGCGTGGTAACGATTTGTAAAGGGAAATTCATGTATCTCGTTTGTACGATACTTGCTATACTAGTGTAGGACGAGTATGAATATAATGTTCTGTTAGTTAGATCATGCTAGGCGGGTCATGTATTCGCATATTTGTTCATCTCGCGTGCGATTACCTTTATGAAGATTGTTCTTGGACCCCAATTTTGACTAAAAATGAGTATCTTGGCCATAGGCATGACGCACATATGTATATCGATAACCAGCCAGCGGAAGTTCTATTAAGTACTATCAGATGCAGAACATGAGGCTCAGCGGAATCAGATCGACACAATTATATTAACGCATTTACTATAAGTAAATTCAGGTTTTACGTACGTTTGCTTGGAATATGTGTTTTAATTACATACCATTCATCTTGAAATTCGAATGAGGCCACCACGCCGCTATATGGCGTATAAAGTAATTTCTTCTTCCTTCCTATTTCGTGAATGTCCTGCAGTAATTCTAGTGATAAGAAATAAATTGCTTTGATATCTAGTTCTATAAGCCGACCAACCTTAGCAACGTCATTCAGTTAAGCCTGGTACACAGACGTCGCCCGGGGGAAACTTGACCCCACTCCTGTGGAGCGGGAGCTTGTTACATAGCCGATTTTCTTTCACCAAATTGGTTAGGGTCATGATGTTTCTCACATAGCGCAAATAGCATCTTTCATACATCATATTAATATAAATACAGTAATGTTTATCAAACAATGCCTAACTTTAATCAATCAATCAATATCGAAGCATGCTATTTAGTGTTCCAAATCTTGGGGGTACTTGCTGCCCTTCTTTCACGGGTGATAATATACTAGGAATATCCAATGCTCCAGTGTCGGTCTGAAATCAGAATATCAGAATTATAAACATTTACTAGCCTCGCAGCCACAATTACCTCTGCAAAACTGAATCCTGGAGGATTCCCATACACTTTTCTGAATGGGAGTTTCCGCCGTTTCTTCTTCGCAGGTTGTTCATTTTCAGGCTCCTCAGCTTCAGCATTCTTTTGTATCGAAGGTCCGTCCTTTTTCAGTCTTTTTTCGGGGTGTTTATCGTTCGCGGGGCGAATAGGATCTTCCGCTTTCCTTTTCAGTTGGTGAGAACCCGAACCGATATCAGGCTCTTCATGATCTACCTGTTTCGTGTATTCAGTGACATTATTAACAATTATAGACTTATACAAACGAACATCGCTCTCGGGTTCTTTAGAAGATGGAGGAACCGATTCGGCCTTTCGTAAAACACGAGAAGGTTTTTCTGCCTTCTTTTTGCCCAACGTGTTATCCTTCGAAGGACCCGCCTTTTTGGCTTTCTTATTCTTTGAAGGTTTTGCCTCCTCGCTCGCCGATTCCTCCGATGACGAAGAAACCGTCTGAGTGATGGAGGTACTTAGGGATTTCTGAGCTTTTTTGAAGTCAATTTAAGAGCTCACATGGGGTGGTGTTGGATCCCGTTTCACAGGCTTTTGAAGCTCGGCGACACGGGCCTTTTCTACCTCCAACGCAATTTTGAGCTGTTCCGCTTTACGTTCCCATTCAGTAGCTTTATTTTCGACGTTCACGACCTCCAAGCGAGTCATCTCTAATTCCTGAGTAGTCTGCTCGACCTGTTCTTGGGCTTCCAATAAAGCGGCCTGAGAATACTATGAGATGAAGGAGACGGCAAAAGTCAAGTCACTAGATACTTGCCTCAAGCTTTGTAATCTTCTTTTGGCCTCCTTTAACTTCCTTCGTCCTCTGCTCCACTTCAAACTCCAGTTCTTTGATACGCGTCTCATGTTCAATCATTCTTTTACTATGCCCTTCCACTTCTTTCTCGCCTTTCGCCTCTAATATTGCAATTTGACTCTGAAACTCTTAATTACGCGTTTGAACAACGTTATTTTCAAGAAAAGGAACTCGTACCTCTAAACCATCTATTTGCGATAACAATTTCGTCTGATTGGTCTTCAGACGCGTCGTTTCGTACTCTTGAACAAGCCGCATTTTCTTCTCCTGGATCAAGAGTGCTTTATCTTCCAAACGAAGACCGCGTTCGTTTTCAAGAGCCACGCGAATATTCAATGCTGTTAAACGATGCCTCTCCTGCATGCTGGAAACCGTGCACGACACAGGGCTGAATTAGTAGGGACTCAATGAGTCCTTGTTCAATCATTCATATTCAGGCTCCGATATTCTCAGGCTTTAGCCCGGACCTTGCCAGCACCGAGTAACAAATGATTAGAGCCAAGATATCCAAGCAGAAATTCAACCAAATATTTGTGAATTTTGGCCCTGCAACGGTCTCATTATCCCGGTTGTCGCACACTACATCGACCCTATGCATTCCCATCTATTCCACACTACAATAGAAAATTTGAGAAACATTTAATCTTGTATCTTTCTATCTCGTTTCTTCATTTTTGAGTTTACATTATTGTCCTCCATTATAATTTTATACGCATTTTGCCTTATTTGCACTCGCGAGTTTACGTTGGCAATTCTTACCAATTCGCGAAGCGAGGGATCTGATCGTCCAGACTACTCTCGCAGGCTATGCATTGGTATGTCTCATTATGTCCGGACTATTTTTACTTCTTAAGCATGAACTGAATTGCATCAGGATTCAGAAACCCTCGGCTCGTACGTTCAATAGCAATTGACTGTCACCTCAGGCCTCGGCCTCTCTCCAGTGTTTGTAAGTTACTCGCCAGTTAGATTATGATGTACAAGCTGGTGAGGTTCAAGATATCCTCAAAGGCAACTATTCTTGAGGTTTTAGGCCAGAGCGTACTTCAACTGTCTCAGGTACGCTCAATGGGGTTCTCGCCTTAAAGTCAAAAAGTTCAGCCTTCGAATCTTTAACGATGGCGATTTGCAGCTGATTTCTAATGAGGTAACTGCTACACTTTCTACGGTATGTTTGGGCTTATTTTTCTGAAGAATGCCAGACAGTTATGTTTATGATTCTTCTCTCCCAAGGACAATTATCAGAGTCCTATCAATGCTTTAAGCATTATTAGTTATGATGCTGTTTCCGCTCAATATTAGGGCCTATGAGCGCCATGACGTGAATATTATTTATATCTATATTATTGTCATTATTTGCTAGGTGGGTTAAGTTGTACCCTGTTGTATCGATTTGTCCGAATGTCGAGACCTCGGATTTTAGCTATCCGAAATCCGTGTGTACGAGTGACTCATCTTCCAGTTCAGAATTGAGGAGGCTGTTGGCTTACAGGAAGTACAGCAAACCGGCAATTTTTCCAAAAGGCACAGAATTTCAATGTAATTGCGATTACTATAAACTGGTGAAGAGAGGGAATGGCCAGAGCTGCCAGAGCGAACGGGAACTCGCAGTCCGGAAAATCCGAGGGATTCAAAGGCGAAATTATACAGGGTTGTAGAATAAGTCTAGATGAAATATAGAGTAGGTTTTGCAAAGACACAGCACAAGCACGTGGACATGAATATTAAGGGCCTCCCGAGTCCCAGATTTCCTTTTTCTAAATAGTATTCAGGCTGTAGATTGACTATAAACAGTTCGCCGTTTACAGTTGGTGCTTCTACTAATTATTATAATAATATTCGAGTACTTCTAACTAATTCTGCTGAAAGTCCCTACACGGACGAGAACTTTGATTCTTCTTGTTTTGAGACTGTGTCCATTTGTGGACTTTAAAATCTTCACTGTCCCTTGCGATCCCTAATCGGGTTTAATGGATTTGATCGAGTTTGCACCGAAAAAATTTTTTTCTTCCGCGGGAGGAGGGCTGGGGAGGGGGGGTTTCTGTATATATATACGTCCAAAAAACACTAACCCTTACATCTTTCTCTTTCCCCATTTTGAGTTTACATTATTGTTCTCCTTTATTATAATTCCACATGCATTATTTTACTTCATTTGCACTCTTCACGACTTTTGTCACCTTTACGCTCGCAGTTCCTATTAATTCTCTCGTCCCGCGAGGCGAGGTGCAGGATTTGATTGGCTCGACTACTTCCGCCGGCAATGCATTGGTATGTCGTCTTTACGTCCTTTTTACTTCCCGAGAATGAACTAAATTGCACAAGTCAAACGCCGGCGTAGCGTTTCAACAGGTGACTACCACCTCCCCCGCCGTAAGTTATTCACCGAATTAGATTATGTTGTGCAAGTTGATTGAAAGTTTCGTCGCGATTCAGGATAGTGTGAATTCGCTTTCAGCGGTGAAAACCGCTTTGGACGACGTAAGAAACATTTCTTATTCCCATTTTTGAAACATGTTTTAATGTAACTGGTATTGTTAGTTACATAGCCAGTTATCGGTAAGAGGGTTTGAGTCTACGTACTGATAAATCTAAGATTCCTGACGTCAACGAAGGGGTCTGCGAGCCTTAACGATCAGGATAGTGAAACATATGTCCAGAGTCTCACACCATTATTGGCATCAGCTGTGGCCTCCGCCAGCGAGATTTCTAGCAAGGCAACTGTCATTAAGGGTTTAGGCAGTAGCGTATTCCAACCTATTTCAGCTCTCCTTAATGATATTAGTTCTGACCTGAAGGTGAGTTGAAAGTTCAACCTTCGAATTAGTAATCTTTAACGATGATGCTTTGCAGCAAATTTCCGAGGATATAAATGCTGTAATTTCTGCGGTATGTTTTGGTTTATTTCTTTTGGAAATGGCAAGCAGTGATGTTCATGCTCTTTCTCCCTTCCAAGAGCACCATTGACCAGGGTGTTGTTAATGCTATCAGCGTTAGTTATGATCCTGTTGCCAGTGCAATTTTCACTTGAATGAGCGCCATGAAGTTTATATTTAATATACCGCCACCAGTGGTGCACCCTGTCATTTATGGTCTACCATAAAAATATTTTATTTATTAATAATATTATTGTCACCATTCGCTAATTGCGTTAAGATGATACCGACTTGTCCGAACGTCAAAACTCAGTTCGAGTGTGAGCTATCCGAAAATTACATACAAGGACATTTGCTTTACTTTGATTTCAGAAGGCTGTTAGAACAGGTAGAGAATTTCAGTCTGATTGTGTTTTTCATGCTATTGAAGCTTATATGCGTTACTAAAGCGGTGAAGAGAGAATGGCAGGGCAAAAAGGATCTCGTATACGTAGGAGGGTCCGAGGGATTTTAACTTGAAGGCGGTTGCAAAACAGGAAGGGTTATTTCCGGAACAAAAGTTGGGTTACCGGAACCGTTGCACTTTCTGGTTAAAATGAGGTGATATCTGCACAGGTAAATAGCCCAAGAAGCCCAAGACAGATCCACGTGTTTATTATGAAGTACAATGCAGTATCAAAGTATGTCCATTTTGAGACCATTTTACGTGTGGAAGAAAAAGTCCGTATCTCTATTCCCAACCGTTTCCTAGGCAAAAAAAAAAAAAGGGAATTTTAAGTTTTTTTAACAAGAAAATCAAATAATACATAGAACGTACTCAAACGCAGGATTTCTTTCTTGCAGTCCCATAGTTGACCAAGCGCTTCGTCGACGGTCTTTTGTGAGGAAATAAATTAAATATGGCATCCTTCATTGTAATTCAAAACCTACCGTCGAGGCAAATTGCATGTTGGCATATACACTCCTGTTGAACGAAAGTCAGAAATAGATAAAGAGACATCAGGAGACACTTACACTCCAGGGGGCATCCAAGCAATCATCTGCAATCGAATCGCAACAGGTAGCCGACACATCCTTTTAGCTACTTTGGAGTCCGGAAACGCAGCATACGCAAGAGCTAAAAGTAACACCCAAGCATCTCGTTCGCAAGGCGGCGAATGGGTTGTTGAGTCATCCTTTTTTCTAAGCGGCTCCTGCTTCACATTATCCGCTACAGGTTGTTGATCTTTTCTATCATTCGCAGGGGAATTAGGATTATCCTTGTTGTTCTAAAAAAATTGACCACAACCATTATGTATTACCTTGGCATTTAATTTTAGTTTTTAAAAACATACGGGAGCCAGTTTGTATTCTGCAGCCGGTGTAGAAGGACCGGAAGGACCGGAGAGACCAGCCCTAAACCGCGCGATATCCGCACAATTCGTTAATATAGGCGGCAGAACGGGAGGCTGTTGAGGAAATCGGAAGGGAGTATCCATCGATCTTGAACGGCGCTTAGAGTCCCGGCTGCGACTACGAGGACGGACAAACAGCTTTCCATTTCCCATGCTATCGCTGGCCGCGACCCCCTTTTTCCCGGAGGCAGTGGTACTGTGGGGTGGTCTCGATCCGGGTACTGGTACTATCTGTTGAGGCCATACGATGGATACGAACGAGTCTCTGTGAGAAGCGGGTATGCGAGATGGAAAGTCATGAAGAAAGGCTAGCCATTCAGTTGAAAGTGAGCCGATTGGGCCGAGTAAAGGAATGATGTACATGAATGCGTCTATAAATGCAGCTCGGTATGTTGATCGCGGTATATGAGGCGCGTGTGTTCTATATTTAGAAAATGTTGATTAGATGATGGTGGGTTGTTCTTTGAAAAAATTAAACAATTACAGTTTCTGCATAAAGGACGAAATTGCGGCTGGTGAATCAAATGCTTCTTTTTTGATGAGACGTAATTCGAGAAGAGCCATTGCAACGTTCGGAAGAGCGACCCCCGACACTGGAGGAACTACGGACAGCAAAGATGGAACTCGGATAGTTTTCTGTTGAGGCTCGGAGGGATCAGGAGACGGAGGGAAACTATTGGTGATCGGAAGCTACAAAATGAAAACAAAAAGTGTTAATCAATATGACCATCAAAGGACCCCAAGCTATTCAGCTGTAGTCATGGTGCTATAAAAGCTTGGGTAAGATAAGGAAAAAACGTACATCATGTGACTGATTTTTTTCGTGGAGAGACTTCTGAAATGATGCAGCAAATCAGTTCCGGTGATTACGCCAGTGATACATATAAATAAATGAATATATAAAATAACGAGATTTACATTTACGCTGGCATTGGCAGGTGCTTCTCCTATCAAATGAGGGCCGGTGTAGGAAGAGCTGTGAAAGTTACTGAAGTGCCGGTGCACATGAGCGGGAGCGACTCGTTCAATAGGCGAGTCATCCCATGCTATTGATATGTGAGGACTCTGAAATTCGGTACTTCTGATAATGACCTGGGGTTCATTAGCCTCGAGGAGAACGGTCGGTGCTCTTTCATTGTTCGTGTCGGTTTTTGAGAACTAGTTAGAACGGTGGATTACAATTAGTAAAGATCCAAGGGGATCGCAGGGACGATTACCTTGGAATCGCGAAAGCTCTTGTTAAAGAGACGGGTTTAATGAACACTCTTGCTTTGATTCTATAAAATAGAAAGATACGTACTATACGTTTTATATTCTTATCTTCAGGTGTGCCAGGTTTACTCGTTCCGGCGTTATGCTCTTGAAGTCTTCTTTCCAGTTCTTCACTACGCTGCCGAAGAAGCTCGGACTGCTGTCTTAGAGACTGCACCTCCTTCAAGAGATGAGTATTATCAGTACGCAAGAACTCCAGATCAGTGAGGAGGTCCATTCGCAGATGACGAATATTGGACGGAGAGAGAAAAGATGGGAGCAAAGGGGGGTCCCGCGATATTAATGACTTTAGCAGTAAAAGACCGGGACATAGCCAAATATATATACAGCGTCCGCCCGAAGTCTAACTTGAAAAAGGTTTCGAAATTGTCAACCAACTGTCATAAAGGCGCGTGTTACGAATGATTTCTGATTGTGCCATGGTGACACAGTTCTCGTGATTGGCAGGATCAAAATCCGAACAGCATAATCCGGATGCTTTGGAGCCAGTACTCGGCCGGAATAACGACCGGATTTTTTGAAAATATTCTCCAATGAGTTCCAATAATCCTCGAGTGCAGTCAACTAGTATTTGATAGTCGTTGCCTTACATTACGTCGTATGACGTTGACGAGGCCAAGCTGAGGGAGCACGGAAGCCGTGACACAGTGCGTGACCAGCGTGACCCGTGTGAAGCGCTCACGTAATCCCACATTGACCAAGGGCCACGTCGTGGCGGTGATAGTAACCAGGTCAAAGAAGAATGTGCTGAGCGATATGATGGCCATGGAAACATCGCCTTCCCCATCGCCCTCGATCGCGTTCGACTCACAAGTTGGTGGTCATGGCGGCATACTTTCTTCTTCTGATGGCGCGGTAATCATTAAACCTTGTCTACCACTTGAGGCGAGCTTCTACAAGACTGTACTGGCCAATGGGGTTTATGGCCAATTGGCAACGATTGTACCTCAATTCTACGGAACTCTCTCCCTGCATGGTCATCTCGATGAACAGGGTGCTATTGTTGAAGGACGTCATCATAGCCATACCCCGTCGCCGGACCCGGAAACTGAGAAAGATGAGCCATTTTTGTTGCTCTGGTCCATGTTTTTTATAAAAACCTTACAACGAGGATTTACAGCACTTGGTCTTAGAAAATCTTACGTATACATTCTCGAGACCGAACGTCATCGATATCAAGCTTGGCACCATCCTGTGGGGTGAGGACGCAAGTCCTGAAAAAAGACTCCGTATGGAGAAATCGGCTAAAGCGACAACATCTTTCGAGACAGGTATGAGGATAACCGGATTCAATGTAAGCGCAAGTTTGCCATTCACAACTGGATCTGAGAACTGCTTTATCTTCGTAAACCAGATTTATGATCATACAGAAAAGAAAGTCATCCATACCAAGAAGTACTACGGAAAATCTCTCAAAAAGCAAGATTTGCCCGCAGGAATTTCCAAATGCTTTCCTCTAGCCATGTCCGAATTTCCATCGGGGCAAGGTTTGCCAAGAGATTTGCTAAAGCAGATTCTGGAGGGTATCATTATTGAGATAAAGAAGATGATCGACATTCTAAATCAAATTGACTTTTACATGGCTGGTGTTAGTCTTTTGATCGTTTACGAAGCAGATTGGGACATTTTAAAGCAAACATTACAAGATTGGCCAGCCAGAAAAGATATGTTGGTTTCGCCCGAGCCCGAGGAGGAGGAGGGGGTAGATCCGGTAGATGATGAAGAAGCAGAAGGAAACACGTCCGCCGATTTGATATGCGAAGAAGAGGAATATAACCGAGTTCCGTACGTGGTCAAACTAATTGATTTTGCGCATACCGTTTTGGAGAAGAAAAAAGACACGGGAATCATACGTGGTTTAGAAACGGCCGTAGAGTTGCTGTCAGGAAGACTAGAAGAAATTTCGGACGTCCCGCTCTAATATCCTGCATACATATATACATACATAATTCTAATATCGCATATTCTATAGAATATTTATCTAACAGGTGTACTCTACTGCAATTAGATAGTTTTGGTGGAGGTTCTCGGCAATCAAAGCAGATATAAGTTCGCATGTAAACACGCTAGAGCTCTTCGGGTAATCGTCAAGGAAGTCGGCACGATATACTTATAGTCTTGATAGTGGGATGACGCTGTTCCAAACTGGGCTTGGGCATAACATACCCATTGTAAATCGTTTCCGAGGGAGCAAAACGCCGCGGTGCCGTATGCCAGCGGAGACGCATACATTATGATAAAAGATGCAGAACTTAGAATTAGGAACATGTGTTCAAGGTGTATTATTACTGCGAAAGGCGTTCACATTTCGTAATTTTCGACACGTATTTGGAATGGGTCGAAGTAATTTTTGTTAGTTGGCGGACGTGTTGCTCAGGCGGGGTAAGGAATGGGATCCGGATTGATAGCGGTAATTGGATTCCGTGTAGAAGTTTCATCCCGTCTCCCCCAGCTCCGGATTTTGATGTCGGCTAAGCAGCTATATTCAGTGGGTACATGGTGATAACATAAGGCTCCTGCAGATCTGTAAGAGGGAAGAAAAAGAACAAAAGAACCCAGCGGCACTGTGTTCCATGTCAATGAAACTGCACCGCTACTTAGAGAATAATTACTACCTAACTACATCATCCAAATCTGGAGCAGCGGCGTCACATCCTTCCAACGCAACCAGTAGGGTAATGTGTCCTGATGATGTACAACGTATCGGGGAAAGCTGTCAGGGTAGAATTTGCCCCTTGCCTCACTTCCCACTGCAGTTGCGTTTACATTGCAGCTCACAGCCTCAGGCCTGCATGTTTTAACCTTTCTTTCGTCGATCATCAAAACCTCCTTCAATTGGCCCTTCATGCGATGATGGTCGCTTGTTCTTTTCGGCACACTACACACATACATCATGTATCGCTCCTCGCCCGTAGGGTCGCGACCGTTCGAAAAAGGCGGTCGAGAATAAAATATTTTCAGCTACGACATATACGAGTCAATGATATCATACCGACTGATGATTTTTTTTTCAAACTCCAAGCTCCAAAAAATGTATTGTCTCTCCAAGCTGCGCTACTAAAAGAACAAACAATGGTATATCACTGAGTATAATATACAGAGTCCGGTGGTCGGAAAGATGGGGTATAATTAATGATATAACCCAGGATAGGCATCGGCCCGAGAAAACTGGCTTCCGTCTCTCCTCGTTGGCGCCTTGAGTATCCGGACCTGCTTGGTCATATCTCCACGATATCCCAGGATATATCCACGTGGCTGTAAGCTCCTTATCCATCAAGACACATATATTCATTCCAGACGCGTGAGCTATTTTGCTATTTCTCCATCGACCCGACCCTACGATTTGATGGAGGGGAGCAAATTCAAGTTAGGGAACTAGAAGTGAAGGACCGCGACCCACCAATTCCATTCCCCATTCTTTTCTCGGTAGCTTTTGCAGGTCAGCATCGCCTCATAAGTAAAATGCCAAATCAAACAGATGAACAAGAATTCGATTTCTCTTTGTTTAGCCACCGCCGATTGTATATCAATGCATCACTGGCAACTGGTGCGAACTGCGTCCTTGAACCCTGTTTTGTCTATATATATATTTGTGTGTGTGTTTGTGTATTATAGATATCATGCTCTTTTTGGGGCTGCGATCGCTGAGAAAAGTTGATTTGAGTCAGTAGCACGACCTTTCGAGTCCCTCGGGTCTCGAGTGTCGCTCCTCCTTTTAAATTACAGACCATCTGCTGGGACGGTAGGAACAAATGGCGTCGTCTGTATATTCTACTTTCACTCGAAACATGCATTTCAGTATAAACCTAGTCTCCGAACTCTTCCATACTCTGGGGAGCAATGCAGGGTCGGATGAACTTTGAAGTTCATGTAAGGAGCATCATGGCACTACCTACTAGGTTGGCTGATCGAATATAATGAAATCATTTGATCTGCATGTATTCGATTTCTTAGATCTCGGCGGACAAAACAGCCTGTAACAAATACATAGCAGGTCCATGCACGCATATCATTTTCACCGACATTGGAATCTGGATCAAGTATGTGAGCGTGAGAGTCGAGTAAGAAGTTAGAGACGACAAGAAATTGAAAGGAAAAGGATACTGTTTCCAAGAAAGAGAGAGAGAGGGGGAATCTAGATATGGAATTAGCAACATTTGCCACTGGTGTGAGTTTGCGCCGCCATCCATAAATAACTTCGTTGCCAACAATTCCAATTCAAGTCTTGGCTCGTAATTCTGGTTCTCGAAGCATGCCATACACAATAACCTTTTTAAGTCATGATATGATGAAAGGGCACTCAGCCAGAGTTCCTTGATATTTTCAAGTACTTACATACCTTCTGCCGCTCCCTCTCAAATAAGGAAACCCATTCTGCTCGTCATCGAAATACGTAAGGAATTTTCCTCCTCGTCGAAGTATCCGGATCCTGGACTGCCCCTTTCTCATTCTCCTGTTTGATACGGACGGTGAATATGGAATCTGTACCCTGTACAGATCGAAATTTACATAACAATTAACGCAGTTCTTAGCACAACTACATACCTCACTAAACCTTAAACATGTTTGTACATATATTGCCAAAAAGAGGTTTTTGATCCGCGAGACCTCGCTCAGCGGTCCGTCCCGGTTGACTTACCAGTTCCTTAAACAATAATCTGTCATCATCATAATCCCCCCGATCTTAGTCAACATAAGAAGATGCCGGAACGGCCTCAGTGTTAGAGCTTAGAGACTCGAGTCGCCTTTTCTACTACCACTGTTTAGGTTCACATTTTAGTCGAGTACATACATATGTATTACATTAGATATCAATCTATCATTCACTCACACACGATTCCTAGAGTTTCCATGCTGTATATCCGTACGCTACAGCGAACTAATAGAATCGTGTTTCTTCAAAGCGCATCCCTCGGAATCGGCAACCCAATCGTACATAAATCTGAGAATCCCAGTAAAAAGTGTTATTCCTTTTCGACAGATGACGGCTTGATTTGGTTCCTAACGGGTTTGCTTATAAAGTCACGGTGCTTGTCTGCTTCCACTGCTCTCCATTGAAAACTCTTTTTATCATGCTAACATATGGTACCGGCGCGAGGTAACCAACTCTCCATCCACACTTCCTTTCTTTCAGGTTCATGAAAAACTCGTGGATGTTTTCCAATTCATATTTTTTTTCGAAGCAAAATGCTCTTCTTATGAAGGAATGATCGATCATATCTCCTATCTCTGCTGATAATAAGTAATTGAAGAGCTGAAATAATAAAGAATGGTTAGCTCAGCTTCTTCCGGTAGCTGAAGCTCACATCTTACGGTTCCGGTGATTTTTAAATAACGAGCTCCATTGTTCAGCGGTGCAACAATCAATCTTCTAGATCTAGAATTTTGATTTCGTCCCTGGAACAGTTAACTCTTCACGGAAGATTTCTCTCTCGAGACATGGATAACAAACACTCAAGCTTCAAGTTCCAATCGATAACAAATTAAGTGGGGACGTGATGAGAATCACACACATGCACAGTGCAAATGCAAATGCAACTCATGTATCGATTCGGAACTTGGTAGCAATGTTATCCCTGAGCACACGATAGGGTTTGCATAAATAACTTCAAATAAAGAAAAGGAAAGGAGTCTTTTGGAAACAGCGATACATCTGACTTGAAATTTATATCTACTTGATTTTAGTGTCTCTTTCCTTCACTGAGACTTGTTCTTCTTCAGCGGGATAGAGTCACCTCCGAGCCAAACAGCACTGAAGAGCAAGAACCCTACGCTTGAGCTGATCGCACCAGCATAGTAGGGCCATGCGGCACTGAGGAAGCGCGGATAGCCGTCGTGCCGGAATGGAACGACAGGGACGACAGTTTCAGTCCGCAAATAGGTTAATCTGTAAAAATAGAATTAAAAAACAATTGAATTTATCAGTTAGGTTTTAATCGGGGGACAATAGAGGAGGGGTGATGATAATGAAATATAATAATAAACGTTGAGAATAAGAAATTGGGGAGTTACTGAATAGAGGGTACGAGAAAAGAAAAAAAGGGGAGAGAGAAGCTCTTAGGTATACCCAAAGCACCCTTGCTTTTGCCCAGATTAACGAAACATAAATAAAACTCAAACTCACCCTTTACGTCGGTAGTCAACAACAAATTTGAATACACCATGTCGGTCCGGAACTCGGAACGTGACTGAATATTGTCCTGCTTTACCTTTGACTGGTAAAATTGCCGTGCGGATGTGTGGGTCCAACATTGTGAATTCGAGTTGCATGTCGGTTATACCTGAGTAAGGATTCCATTCGCCCGTTTCGGGGTTCCAAGCTGAAATACTCATACTGTAAACCTAACAAATTATTTTTTATTATTGTTTGTTCGTTCGTCATAGAGTGTATGTATGAAAAAAGACGGTTGGAATAGCTTACCACATTGTCGTTTATAGTATATGTCTCTCCTGGCGTCGTTTCGCCCACTCGATGATGAGTCGTATTATCAATTCTCAAAACGAGATTTTCTTGGAATGTCCATTTGATAAGATCCTGCGCAAACTCATAATTGCCACTTTTCACACCTATATTTTTGGGGGAAAAAAGGAACCAAAAATTCAATCAGCAAAAAACAAAATTCATATCATGTGAACTTCGAAAAAAAAGGGGGGGCAGGGAGTTAAACTTAGGAATGAAAACACTCACTTTTGCACTTCTCTCGTCGCATATTCGTCCGAAAACAACTCCGGACCTCCGACCCACGTGGCCCGGGCTCCGTCGAGAGTCTGTAACCCTGAAACAAGACCGATCTGCGATCCAGCCCAAAGCCCCTCACCAGCCTTGTCACTCGCATCAACAATGGCATCCGCACCCGGTGCATCGCCATTTTCTGAATCCGCGGGATCTGCTGCAAAGCTTTCAGGTGGCGCACTGAGAATGGGTATTATGAGCGGATTGGTGGAGATGGTGTGGGAGGCGCCCGTGTAGAGGATTGGTGCGGGGGAGGACGAGGATGAGGGTGAAGTTGAGTGGAGGAGGATGTTGGAGGTTTGGGGGTATGGAATTGGGACTATTGTGTGTGGGGGTGGACGTTCGGGGAAGTGAGAGGTTAGGGTTGCGCCAGTTGGGGAAAAGGAGAGACCAAATTCTATCGCGAAAGATGTGAGGGGCGTTTGGGTAGGTGACGCGATGAAGAGGACGTTGATGTTGGAATCAAGCATGTGAACGAGTGCTTGGGGGAGAGATCGCTGGCATACGCTGTTTATTTGAACGACGCGTTAGTTCTTTGAACACTTGAAATCCACAACGTTGAGAGTAGAGTAATTACATTTTGCATATGGTGTGAATAGAATCACATGAGAGAATTGAGGCTCGTCGAATTCGTAGACTTGGGGTTCAACATCTTTGGGAGCGCGAAATGTGAGTTCGTATCCTCTGCCTGGTGAGAATTAAAGAAATTAGTTTATCAACGTCATATCAAGTCAGAAAGATTGAAACGTACTTTCTAATCCTGAGAAGAACAGGGAATAATCTTCTTTCTGTAGTTTAGAATCAAACACGACAAGGACGGATGAACCAGTGCTTGACTTCGCAAATGCTGAAACCGCCAATGATATAACTGAAGCGAGTAATGCCAGATACCGCATTTTGTTTTTTTAAATGAACGTTGGATTGTATGACCTACGTTGAGGCCGTTTTTGGGATTTGCCAAGGTCCTAATAAGAGTGACGACGTGTACAACGTCGGACTTGTGACGGCGCTTCATCACTATGGACTCCTATGGGTCCTTCCGAGAGGATTTTCAACAGTCGCTCGTAGGAGAAAATATACTGTTTTTGAGTTATTTCTGATTTCGAAGAAGTTTTGAGTTTCCCAAATCAAAAATTCAAATACCGAGTCATCTTTTTCAGTTAATAGAAAGGCTCTGGAGTTTTGGATCTGTTGTGCTATTTGAAAGAAGCGCCCGAAATCGGAACTCCGACGGTGTAGAGTGGTTCGTCGTGTCATTGCGTCGTTCGTAGAACTCTCCAAAAGGTGTCGTCTTGACCCCTGCGTTTCACTTTATCACTCTCTAATACCAGCGTCGGTTTCTCGTTTTTATTTGTTTTCTTGCAGAAGTGTTTTGATCTCCTTTGGTTATAGGCTTTACTTTTTTCCGCCGACGTTCCGCGTGGACTTTTGTGCGCAAAAAAAAAGCTTTTGACAGATGGCTCCTTCTGATGAGCTGAATTATCTCAAAGAACTTGTCAAACAACTTAACGACAAGATTGCGGAACTTGAGCGAAGAACAAAGGATGCGCTGCCAATCTCAACCAGTTCAATACCGCAGCAGTTACGTATGATATTGATTGGTCCTCCTGGTGCTGGTAAATATATCCTTATGAATTGCATTGTTGACGGGAGAAGTCTAAAATCAAGTTCTTCAAACAAGGAAAAGGAACTCAAGCGCCGAAGATCAAGGAGAAATTCTGCGTTTGTCATCTAGCTACTGGTGACATGTTAAGAGAGCAAGTGGTCAAGAAAACGCCGCTGGGGATGGAAGCGAAAAAGATCATGGATGCAGGTGGACTTGTCAGCGATGATATCATGGTCGATATGATCAAGGACCAGCTGGAAAATAACAGAGATTGCAAGAACGGGTGCGCCCATCAACACATTCATATCATCACTGTCATTCTTCTCTATTTTGACATTTTCTTCGTGTTCAACCCTAGATTCATATTAGATGGATTCCCTCGGACTGTTCCTCAAGCCACTAAACTGGATGCCATGCTCGAGGAGCGCCAGCAAAAGCTAGATCACGTGGTTGAGATGAAGATTGCAGATCAACTGCTTATTTCACGCATAACGGGACGACTAATTCATCCAGCCAGCGGAAGAACGTACCATCGTGAATTCCAGTATGGCGCTCCTCTCTCTCGATAGCTTTCTCCGTTGATATTCTTCTCTCTTTGTCTTTGTCCTTTCTCTTTCTCAGCCCACCCAAAAAACCGATGACGGACGATGTTACAGGCGAGCCCTTGATTCAACGATCAGACGACAACGTGGAGGCGTTGAAGAAACGACTGGTGACGTTCCACACGCAGACTGGGCCGGTGATAGAGTATTACAAATCAAAGGGGATATACAGCGCCGTTGATGCAGCACAATCCCCAACAGTCGTGTGGGATAGTCTCCGGAGACTGTTCGAGAGTAAATAATAAATAAGGAGCACCGAGTTGGACCTGTCTCTCTCATACATATTTTTGGATTACGTGATATAGATGTGTACATAGATAGTGAGTCTGTAGTAGCTGCTATATCCCAGATATCCTAGATATCCAAGATTCCCTGCAGGGATCTCCGGCATCCGGAGGCTTCGGCTTACTTCTGGTGGTGAATCTGAGTTCCAATTGTGGTCGTTTCGTTTTCCATCTGCACGTAAATATTATTTGAAGTTAGGGTTTAGATATTGTCCATTAATCTGAATTTTACTCGTAATATTTGCTCTCATGTATTCAGTGTGATTCTGTTTCTTGAGTGCAGGGATTTGCCGCCCAAAGCGGCACTAGTATCTCAGTATTCCCTCCCCGCGGAGTTGATACTATCCCTCGGCGCATAGCCAATTACAGCTGTTTGTTTGTCTGTCCCATTTTGGTTTCTCTCCCGCACTACGCACCGAAAGATTGGCGGGAATTTGTTTATACAATGCCCGAGAAAGAAAAAAAATAAAAATGAAAAATTACAAAAATAATATTTTGTTTTTAGATGAGCTCGTTATTTTATATTTTTTTTTCTCTTCAGAATGTTTGGTATCATATTATTTTTAACGTCTATATAAAAAGTTTCGACCTTTTGCCTCTGTTTCAGAAACGTCGTCGCCCCCTTTTGTTTCTTTCATTTCTCTGCCTCCCCGTCGACGTCTCTTACCAACCCAGAGCATGGTCATGTCTTCAACTGCCTCGAATTCCTCGGGTAGCGCTAGTCCGGCCTCACAACGTCAGAAGTTACCGCAGACCAACTCGGTCTCGAAGCGCAGGAGAGGTGACAAAGATTCAGCCCAGTACAAGACAATGTATCCTCTCCAGAGAGGTTCTGCCTGTCTAAGTTGCAGGTGCGTGTTACGCTAGGCAAAAAAAGAGTGTATTGTATTCACTAACATGTGCCCTCCAGAAAACGAAAAATGGTTCGTGTAGTTCCCCTTACCCCCTTTGAACGTGGTGGCATTCATCGTCGTGTTCTCGTATATTAGAAATGCGATGCTGGAAAGCCTGCATGTGGTCAATGTGTCAAAGCCAACCGTGCAGCCGATTGCGATTACGACGATGGCAAATCTAAAAGTCGAACGCAGATTCTCCAGGAGAAAATTTCGACTCTCGAAACACGTCTCAAGGAACTCGAAGGCCCCGTAGCTCAGCATCGCCCCCTCCCTATCCGGCACTACTCATCCCCCGCAGATTCATTCTATCCTGGTATGCAGGGTGACGGTTTAATAGGAACTAGCAGCAGCCCTTCTTCCTTTGACTTAACCAGCATATCTGGTAACGGTTCTCCAACCCCTGGAAGTCCCGACTCTTGGGTATGTTTGTCCAATCCAGTCTCTCTGTCCCTTCTTCCTTCACGCACACAACTCACTGAATCAAAAACTTCATCCCCTTCAGAACTTATCATGGGAAGTCGATTCGCTCACCTTGAACCCAGAAGATGTTTTCAAAATGTCAGGCCGTTGGTGGGAGCTCGAAATGCCACCACCCCGAATCGCCCATTCTCTGTGCGTTTCTCTATCAAGTCATCTCCCTCCCGTCCTAATAAACTCAACCAAACAACAGCATAGAAGTTTTCCTTTTACATCGACATCAATGCGGGTTCGAAGTCGATGTAAACCGATTTCAAGCCTCGATAAATAGCACAGACCCGCCACATCCTGCCCTAATGAACGCCATCTATGCTCTAGCCTGCCACTTCTCTCTTTCATCTATCCTCTCACCACATGAATCTCAATTCGTTACGCGTTCTTTACGCGCCATTTCCGCCGCGCTAGAAGCTTCAGATCGACTTTTACAAGTCGTACAGGCATCGTGTTTGCTAGCTATCCTTTTCTTTATCAAAGGACGCCTTCTAGAAGGGTATTACCACGCAGGAGCAGCGGCGCGACTGGCCGTAGGACTAGGACTTCACCAAATATCGCCTCCTGACTGGAGTGCAACAGGTGGAAGTCCAGGTGCATCTGTACAACCTCCCTCGGTCACAGGAGGAACGTCGATCCTTCCACCACCTATGGACCCATTAGAATTGGGCGAGCGCATTTTGACGTTTTGGCAGGTATACAATATTGATCGGTGTTGGGCTGTTGCCACTGGTTTACCCGCGGCTTTACCTGAAGACACGCACCCGCGAACTCGAATTGAGACGCCATGGCCTCATTCGATTGAAGAATACGAACTGGTCAGTAATTCGGTGTGCCCTGATAATAGACCCAATTCAAATTAAAACTTTTTGTTTTTTTCTCATCTTCTAGGGGCGAATTAATAATGATGGCGGCTCGGTACATTACCTTTGCACGCAACTCAACAATATTCCTTATTCGGGTCGCGAGTCCGTAAACAGTCTCCGTGCGAAAGCCACAACTCTATTCGAACGAGCAGCGCGGATCTCATCAAGCTTCGGATCCGCTCCTCAATCGGATCCATTCTGGGTCGACTTCCAAAACCTCGATAACGCTATTGCCCGTCTTTCAATGAGTATTCCACCCCCTCGATCGGGTATCGAAGAACACTCGGGTCGTCCACGTGTTGATACATCATTGCTTGTGATTCATGCGCTGCTGCATGCGGCGACGATACAGCTTCATTCCCCGTTTGCGTTTAAAGATCCGTCGTCCCAGCAAAAGTCGACAACGGTCGCTGCGCTCGCCGCGGGTATGATACATGATTTGGATGACTCTGATTACGCCTTTTTGGATCCTATCATGGGAACGTGCTGGACTTCTGTTGCGGAGGCGTTGTTGCGTGAGGTTATTGTGTTGAGACAGAATATCCAAATGGAACAGCAGATTCCGCACTTAATCGACAACTCGACATTATTGTTTTAGCTATGAATCGTTTAGGAACGACGGTCCCCCTTGCGGGTAAGTTTTGTGTTATGACTTTGTTCGCTTTTCGTGCGCTGATTTTTGTCTCTGTAGCTTATCAAGCTAGCAAGGTTGAACAATCAAGAGCACTGTCGTGATAAAAAACTGAATCTAGGCACATGCGACATGCGCATTCGTCTCGACTGCTCTCACTATATTTTACTACTTGTACTTAAGAAAAAGCGTTTGTTTTTGTATTCTGTTTGGTTGGTCTATATATACCTTATGGATTTATCATAGACACTATCTTCTACTATATGTATTTCGATTCTTTTTTGTAATACTTGCTATTATTCGGTTTTTTTTGTATCTATTGTTTCCGTGCAGGAGCAGGAATAATGTAATAGTAATTTTAAAAACGACGTTGATACCCAATTTGATATTTGTTGCACAAACAACTATTTTCCTAATCGCGAAAAATGAATCTTAGATGCTTTACATACTTACGCAAAATTGTTCCAGACCATCAATGGAAGAAGTAAGAAAAAAGGAATCAAAGCTAAATTACGATAGTTCTTCCGTCGTTCTCCCGAGACAATATAGATTTTCTCTTCTCCTCTAAATAAAATCGAGCCATATGGTGCTTTTTTATTATCGATCGTGTCATATCCTCACGAGTACAAGCTGCACATGAGCGCATGAGCGGACGAGATGACGGAAGTAGCTAAAAAAAGAACTTTAAAAGTACCGAATTCGGCATATAAGAGACGGCATTACGGCTCCCCTGTCCGGCCCCATTAACCAGGAAACAAAAAAGTGTCCGTCAATTCAGGCGAAACTTAAAGGAGCATTGAAAAACAAGAAACAACTGCTGACGACGACGACGAAAAAAAAACCAAACAAACAAACAAACAACAACTTTAATTTGTTTGCTTCTTTTTCTATGAAAACCTTTCGTGCGTAATTTGAAATCGATGGGAAAAATCTCCAATGTGTTTTTGAGTTTTGTGATATATCTTGCGTTGTTCGGGGCTCGGGAGCATAACCCACTGACTCACATGTACATCTTGTTCAGGGCAAATGATCTAGGAAAAAGAGGACTGTTTATTTTTGAGTCAGTTTTCGAGGTAACTTGGGATTATTATTTGGAGGTTTGGCAAGCAGTGAGCCGGCAACTCAGAATTGATGCATGATGGCACGCTGATGTCTCGGAGTTCGGAAGACTGAGCGAAGTGACTGTAAAGTCCACGGAGTTAGTCACTTTGGTGGACTTACGGCATTCGCCTGCGGGCGAAAGAAACAGGGTGCAGCCATTGAACCTTGCATGGAATGGAATTGACAATTGGGCGCGTTGTGACTAAGGAAAAGGGGGAATGCAAGAGATGTGGAATAGATGATTTTTATCCTACAAAATAAAAAGGTAATACATTTTTAAATATCTTTGTACAGCCACCGATAGCACAATATGTAAATTTTTATGGGAAATGGCAAAAGCAACGATGAAGGAAAAAAAGTGCGTACAATGACAGCGAATATATCAAGGCATCAACCACGCCTTATTGGTCATTGTCCATGTATCTAGCATTTTCCAAAAGTGAGCCACAACTGACTTGTCAACATGTCGCCTATGGGGATCAATCTTGAATTGAAAAAAAGGAAGGAAGAAACGATAAAAGTCGTATCATCATCATCGTTAGTTTTGACTAATCCTTAATTAGTAACAAAAATACTCACACGTATTTCTGAAACATTCCAGTCCTTGATTTTTGGGTTAGGAGGGTCGTTACTCCACGCGACAGAAACCCCTTTGACTTAATTGAAATCAAAATCCATGCAGATCTCAATACAACTCGATTTCTCCTCACCGTGATGAAAGAGTTGTTTCGGCTCAGACCATTTGTAGGGTCGAAATTGCCAGGCTTGGCCTGTAGTCATCACGCAGATAACGCGATCCCTGAGAAAAAAGTTGCAAAAGCAGCTATTTTAGGGACACAAGGCAGGGTCGAGGTCTTGAGCTCAGAAAAAACGTTACATACCAAGCGTCATCTCCGAACTTTTTAAGAGCATCAACGCCGTCAACGATGAAATAGCGTAGTCGCGTTTCTGTTTCTTTTCCACTCGGATCAACGTGAGTTCGTTTTCGGTAAATTGGTATCATATCTTCAGCTCGGCTGTTTCCCTCAGCGACTGCCCTAGCACGAGCTTCGGCAGATGGCTCAAACCTAAGCCGCATTCTCATTCTCGTCTCAAAATCAAAAAGGTTTACTAAACTTACACAGAATCCTGCAGAAACCGCTTGACGTTGTGCATGGTGATAAGCGAAGTAGGACTCGATGAGATAATGATAATGGGGAAGTTGTTTTCTGGAAATTATGGGGTTCATTTTACTAGTCACTAGTCCATGGGGTGACGTTTTCACTTACTCGCTTTTCTGGCCATCAATTTTGGATCTAAAATGATAAACGGTTCAAAATCGGCCAGATTTAGCGAGTGCTCGAGTTGGAATACGCACCAGGCCTAGGTGGTTGAGTGACCGCAGCTGAACCGGTCTTAGATGACTCCCGTAGTTTCTTCAATCGTTCTCCGATAATACTTTTCACATTAGCGAAATTCTGAAGGCTGCTTGAGACCAGGAGAAGCTATGAACGAATCCGCATAAGCTCACATTCGACTTCGTACCGCGAAGCACAGTCGTCCGATCTCTCAGCTCGATTTCTTCTCTTCTAATCTTCTTAACAGCATCTAGATCAGCACTATCAGGAACATAACGTCTTTTTGAAGGTGAGACGTGTGTTGTCGATGGTAATGTGCCGTTCCGAACCAGCTGAGGGGGTGTTCCCGGAGGTGTGGTGGATTCCGCTGAAATACAATTATCACCCCTTGAAAGACAAATTTTATGGTTAAGACACGCACTTTCTAATGGGGCTATTCTTTCATGTTCCGAAACCTTCCCCTCTAACCAATCAATAACGCCTTTGCGTTCAGTGATTGAGACAAACGCAAGCAGTCCGGTTTCACGGACTTGCTTCATGTATTCTGCGGCGGATGCATCCCGCGTAAGCCATGCAAGTAATAAAGCTTCTAGAGTGATGAAATCATTGGGAGAGGTTGCTGGATCAGTGGCAGTGGAAGACGACTTTCGGAACCGGGTCGGTGTGGACTTGGGCAGACTGAGTGATGGGGAAAGTTTCAAATGTGTGGCTTGTGATAATGCTTGAACTTCGTCTCCGGACTCATTAGCGTATGTTATCTTGCTTTTTGAGCGTATTGCGCTCTGTAAAGCCAGTAGAGCATCACCGGAGGACATTTAGTGGAAGAAGGGGATGACGTCGCTGAGTTTGAAATCTTTATTACTTGTTTTCAATACAACTTGTGCTGCTTTGCATAGCCCAGTGAGGGCGTGTATACAACGATGTAAAGTATCTGAGATAAATAAACTAAATAGAATTATAGATATTAATATATGGGTGTCCGTTTTTCAGCTGCCTCGGTGCATCTTTCACGGGTTTGCTCAATAGATTTAATCCAGTTCTGAGCATCTCTGGCGGAAGTGGCGCGAAGATTAATGGTCTCGCCACCTCGAGGATATGCCAAGACCAGCTTGAAGTCAGAATCATCTAAAAAAGGAGTATAAGCATGAATTGGTTCAAAGGTGTAGTCAATAGCTACTGACGTCGTCCAGGAATCTCTTCGACACGTAGAGCGGTTAATGGAATAGGCTATAATCCTTCTAGTCAGCTTCAGGCTCTCTCAGACTGACCAGGTAGTACATACCATTCGATAAAGTGATCGTGCAGAGTCCTCGGCCAGAATCAATATATCATTACAAAGTATTCCGTGCAGCTTCTTCCCGCCTTTGGCTTTGAAAAGTTGCCCTTCCTTCAGCAGTTTACGCGGACCCAGGTATCTCGTCGGTTGGGTCAAATCAAGGCGGCTACGTAAGAAACGTTATTCTAAAAGCGAATCTTTCTGTTAGAAACTTCATACCCTTGCTCGATCCATAAGTTTTGTGATATTTGCTTCAGTCGATCATGGCTTTCACTGCTTCGTATAGCTTCGTTAATGGCATCGAGTATCCGCTCAATGTCTGCGACGCTCATTTCCAAACGCCGAATCTCTCGCTGGTCGTGAGTGTACTGAATGATCTAAAGCAGAAAAGAGACGAAAAATAAGAAAAGAGAGGACAAAAATAATTTCAGCATCGTGGTATGTACCTGCCGAATGAGAAGCGGATAGCGGGTGATACGTTGCACTGTGCTTGGCTGTCAACGCACAGTCACCTTGACAATACGTACATGCTTACTAGGTGTAAGGAGATAGCTGGATAGGTCCAGTCCCCGCACTGCAGGCTCATCGCGTAGGTGCTAAACATGCATGAAGATTGTTGTATAATGACATCAACCGGTAAGGCAAACCTGCAAGTGTGCTGCAATCTCTGGTTTCGAGTCCCGCAACGATTGCAAAAACTTGATCGCGTTCCCAGTATTGACGCAGTATTGCTATAAAACGCTAAGTATCTAACGAGATAAAAGTGTTACAAGCTATTCACCATATAAAGACCCATCTTGGCCATGTTGGTTTCAATTATATCTCCAATATTATCGATATATAACCGACAATGCTTTTGTCGTTCTTCCAAAGAACTCAAAAAGGTCTAGACATTGGCTTTAAGTTCAAAGGTAAATCAATTAAAATGGGCCAATCTACATACCGTGTTGGTCAGCAAAATGTCCTCGACATTAGCAAAGATCACAGTGACGGCTTTCGGATCCAGCTTGGACATCAGACCTGCATAGAATGTCTAGTGGAAAGGTGAGAGAACGATCATACGGGCAAACGCGGGCCTACCTCGACGATAAGCTGCAAATCCCGTACATACGCATTCTCGGTCATCAGGAATTCGAATATAGCCTAATATATGATTATTCGTCATGTAGAGGGATAAGTCAAAAGATGTATAAGAACCTCTTGTCTGCGTCTCTCGGAATCGGGAATACCTTCCAGAGCTTCTTTATCCACTAGACTCGACCAGGACTAAAAAGGCACTCAAATAAACACAGAAGATATATCGTGTAATCAACTTACCGATCCAAACGCAGGACTGTTGTCACGGCTTATAGCTGCAGATCCACCTAGAATAGGTGCAGAAATAACCAGACTGCTAGTAGATCGTTTTTCGCCGTCATTCGCAGGAGTTTTCCGTCCAAGGAAACTAAGTAAAGCAGAATGTCGACTTTTGCCTTCCTGAGGTTTCGGCGAACCTGAAGTCATTGTGTCAGGAGAAGATGGGAATAGGCTATCATAGGATGCAATCGACGATCTCTGCGCCAGCTGTTGTTTGAAAGCCTCATAACGTTCGTAGGCATCATCCAACTGTGGTTTAGCTGAATCCATTGACTGGGCCTCATCGGGAACAGGAGGCAATGGAGGCAAATCACGAGTCGACGTGATAGAAGTGACTGAATCGCGTGCATTACTAGAATGGGAAGGTCTAGCTGGTGCTGGGCGACGCTTCCGACTTGGTCTTCGTCTCACTGGAGGAAGCGGACGCTCTTTATTATCTTCTTTGATGACAATTCCCGCCGCTTCAAGCACGCGCATTCGCTCATTGTTTCGTGCCTCACGTTCTCGGGCTAGCTCTTCTTCTGAGCGGGAAATCTGATCATCGCCGATGTCAAATCCGATTCGGAATCTGTAGTCTCCGAGGATTCGGCCTCTCTTTCTGTCCTTAAGCTTTCCCCGTAAGTGTCGGCAGTCATGGGAGAGACTGGACTGGAAAGAGAGGTAACGTCATGCTCAGGTTTTACGGAGTCCGAATTCTCGTTGGCTGGGATTCACATTTTTACGGATTGTTGCGTAGCGTAGAATTACCAATTTCCAAAATATTCAGTGCGAAATGGATTGGACATACATGAAAGGAAAAAGAAAAGAAAGGTATTTTAGCCTAATGTGCTGGACATAAGATTAAGAAGGAAAAAAAGGATCGAAGGCAGGGTTGACGAAGATCTTAAGAAAGGACACTAACCCTCAACAACCTCCAAATAGGCCGCAGGCACTATAAATACCATACCATCCCTCTCAGCCTTCCACCAATCACCTTCACTACGGTCAATAACATTAAGATCCTCGCCCTCAGAAAATGGCAATTCATCAGGATTACCACCCTGATAGGCATATAGCGTTTTAGCTTTCACTAATTTGCATACATCAGCACAAGAACCTCTATTGAGAGAGAAAAACTTATGTACCATTTTCAACTTCTTGGACATATGAATTAGGGAAGAAGCCCTTTTTTCCGCTTCGAACAATAGTACCATACCACCAGGCACCACCAGACTTGGACGGGTGGGCCTCGATGATTACATTTTCCTCAAACCCTGCGCTCTATGAGCTCTCAAAAATAAATAAATAAAATAATAACCTACCTAAATCTTCATCACGTTGTGCTTGGTATGCATATAGAGACCTCACTCTATACTCTATCGAGGCACTGTAAACCAACATGAAAATAACGCTAAAGAGAAGTACTTACTAGTCTGTAAATCAACATCTTCGAATAGATCAGGTTCGTCCGCCGGGGTTTCCACCTGAATAACGGGAACAGCAGCAGGTGGTGGTTCATCCACGGATTCATCGTCTTCCTGCACTGTTGTCGGGATCTGAGGCACGGAAACGGGAGGTGGCAAGAAAGCCGAGGTAGCTGCCAAGTTACCATACCAATCAACTGATTGTCTATTATCCCGCCCGCTCACAAAGGACTCACTGGTAACAGGGATCTCTTCTTGGGTATAAGACGCCGGGGCCGAGAATGAAGTGTCTGGCGGCGAAGGAGGCCTTACGGAATTGACATGGGGCGGAGGTGCTGCGTCACCTACAACAGCACCAGCTACGGCTGCACCGCTTCGGTCGTTGGTCACTGTTTTGCGAAGTCTGGGAACCCCGCCGGCAATTTGACTGAATAGTGCTCCACGATCTCCACCTGCTGCACCAGCAGGCGCGCCAACGGAAGCAGGCGGAGGTGGCGGCGGTGCTGGTGGTCCAGGTGGTGGTGGAGGTGGTGGCGGAGCGTCCACAGCCTCAAAACTAACAGGCGGTGGAGGGGCTATAGGTGCAGGAGGCACGGCGACGATGGGCGAAGCAGGTTTCATAGGCGCCGGAGATGATGCAGGAGGGGATGGAGAAGTAGGTCCTCCAAAGATTGTTTCTGCAAGGCTACTAAATTTCTTCCTGTTAAGCTGTTCTTCTTCATCACTACTATCGTCGTCGTCTTTCTCTTTTCCCCAATCTTCATCACTTTCATCATGTGCTACCGGATAAACTTTGCTAGGGGGAGGAATCGGGGTAGCGGCGGCAGGAGGCTGCTGTGCACGAGCGAATGGATTCGTACCACCAGAGGTCGCTGATGTAGCACTTCCATTAGAACCTTGACTAAGTAGCCTGTTAAAAGGATTCGTTTGAGATACCGCCGGAGAAGCAGCTGGAGGTGCCATAGGAGCAGGTGGTTCTAAAGGAGGCATTGGTGCAGGTGGTTGAGGTGGACTAGACACAGAAGTGAGGGGGACAGGAGGTGCAGGAGGAGGCGAAACAACAGCACTGCCGTTTCGTACGGGAGCTGGAGGTGGAGGAGCTCTAGTACGACTAGCGGGGGCTGGGGCTGGGGCTGGAGGAGCAGGCGGGGTAGGAGATTCAATTGGAGCACGACTAGCTGCAGCTTTGGCTTCTAAGAAAGCGATACGACGTGCTTGGTATTCATCCTCTTTACGCCGTTCTTCCTCTTCTTGGGCTTCTAATTCACGAAGACGAGCCGCACGAGCTTCACGCTCTTTCTTAATAGCCTCTTCTCTTGCTCGCAGTTTTTCTTCCTCTGGATCAATCTGCGGAATAGCGGGAGGTGGAGGTTGCTTTGGCGCGATAGGTGCAGGTGGAGGTACGGGCGTCGTAGCAACTGTACTTGAAGAGGTTCTGGGAGCAACCGGAGGACGAGGGGCCGCCTTGCGCACCGGAGGTCGTGGCGCTGGTGCTTTAGATTTTGGAACAGGTGCCGAGGTAGGTACAGGAGGTGGAGGCGCGGGTGCAGGAGGAGAGGAGACTGGAGAGGCCGGCTTGTCAAAGGCCTCTTTAGCACTTTGAAGCCGTTGTTGTCGCAGACGTTCACGTTCTTCCAACTCCATCTCGGCCTTTTTGGATTTCTCCTCTGCTTCTTTACGTTCGGTAGCAATGCGATCCTGAACTGAGCTGTCAATGAGCGCAGGCGAAGGAGCTGGAGTGGCAACGCCAAGTGCACGTTTACGTTCTTCGACACGGCGTAAGGCTTGTTCTTGGTAATAGATACGACGTTCATCAGCAGTCATGTTTTTAGTTGGAAGAGGAGAAGCAGACGGTGCAGGTGGTGCAGGCCTTGCCGTATTCGTGGACGCAGCTGGAGGGGCGGGAGGTGGAGAACGAGGCAGAGGAGGGCTACGATCGCGAGTACGATCCAAGCTCCTGTCCCTCTCTCTTTCACGATCTCTATCATAACCACGCTCTCTGTCGCGGTATGACGAGCCTCGGTCGTAATCCCTATCTCTATCACGCTCCCTGTCCCTGTCCCTGTCTCTGTCTCGATAATCATAATCTCTATCCCTGTCGTTGTTACGACTAGAAGGACGACGGCTATCAGAGTCGAACGTGCTCCGAAGATATCCACGATCGTAATCATTATCGCGTTCCCTGTCGCGGCGAGAAGAATAACTATCATCTTCAAATCTTGAATATTTAGCATTAGCACGATCCCTATTCCTTGCCCATTCCTCTTTTTCGCGTGCCTTTCTTCTGTCACGTTCTTCAATCTTCTTTTCAAGCTCGGGAAGTCTTGTATGCATTAAATGTAACAGATCCCTTTCCAACTTGCGGCGCTCCTCATCTTTAGAGAATGACTTTGGACCTCTGCTGACGTAGTCCAAATCATCCTGAACGCGACGGACACGATATTTAAGATCCTCCATCTCTTTATCCAACGCATCATCTTCGGCGGTACGTGAAGCTGATTCGGCTGAAGCTTTATCTAATAACTTTGACGCGTTTTCAAGTTGACGGCGCATCTCCGAAAGGTCGGAGGAGGGACTTTCATTTCCAGTCCGAACAGCTTTTCGATCGATGTGGCGATTAGAAGGTTTATAACCTGAAAATTCTTGTTCGTTATATTTATATATAGTGCCGTCTTTACGGGTATTAGCGGTGTCAGACGTATTGCCGTTGAAAGAACGAGTTGGAAGTCGAGATGTCGAGTCAAGCGGACCAGGTCGAGTATCCTTGGAAAGAAGATCCTTTACAAAATCAACAGAGCTGTCAAGATCCTTTTGAGAAGGGGGTACTAGTTCAGGAGGAAGCTGCTCCGGAATATCATTCCCGTTCAAACCTATGTAGTTGATTAGAAACATTCAATAGAAAATACACATATATATGAAACAGAACATACGACGGTAAATCAGACCCATTGCGACATGGAACTCTGCTAGGCTCAGCTTGCCTGAGTCGTTGATATCGGCAAGAGACCTTAAACATGGTTATAAACAATCCAAGAATAACTCAAAGCAAAAGTGTGTACCATATACGAGCCAAATCATTCTTGTCTAGACCACTTGCACCGAACACCTGCAGGGCGGTTTCACCATTAATGAATCCCGAACCACTGGTATCCCAAGCTCTGAAAATTTGGTCGTATTGTTTCTTTTCAGCTTTGCTCAAAGCCCACGATACCCTAGGTGCAGTTGGTCCTCTGGATTGATTGATTTGTTGAATGGAATTTTGCAAATTCAGACCCTGGGAAGGCTGCGCGAACTGCGGTAAGCCGGCGGCAGAAAATGGGACGCTAGCTGGCATGAATGCACTGTTGATAGCTTGCAAGCGTGGATCTACATATCCCGTAACTTGTGGAACGAGTGGACCGACGCCTCCTTGAGGAACAAATCCGGTCTGTTGTGGAAGCAGTCGCGATTGAGGTGCGGTCGAGAGAAAGTTTGATCCAACTTGAGGAATGGGTGGAACTGGTGGTGGTGGAGGCGGCGGCTGAGCCTGGGATTGAAAACGACTAGGAATGGGAGGCACTGGAGGAGGAGCTCGAGATTGAAAACCTGAACCAGCTGCAAAACCGGATCCTTGAAATCCTATACCAGCTCCTGGGAATCCAGTCGGCTGAGGTTGCTGAAAACCGGTCGGCTGAGGTTGTTGAAAACCTGTCGGTTGGAGCTGAAAATTAGTTGGTTGTTGTTGCTGTCCAAAACCTGACGGAGTGCGACCGGGGAATCCGGTTGGTTGGGGCTGAATTCCTCCCCCAAATCCGGGTTGAGGCTGCTGTTGATAATTGGGCGGTATACCGGTCTGAAAGGGATATTGAAAGCCAGGCTGCCCTTGCTGCCATGGCTGAGCCATTATTTAATTATTTATAATTGAGAAAGTAGAATGGAGAAAGGGAAGAGAGAGTTGAGAGAAAGGAAAGATCAACGTCGTAGACAACGATGGGGATGATGTGACGAGCGGTGTTCCAAAATTCTCACACTGCCGGCCACCGGGCACCACGTCGGCCCCAAGGCCACCTCGACACTTGTAAATTGTGAGTAGATTTGTTACATATACGTTTGATTTTACGGGAAAAAAACTCGTGAAAACGTTTCGACAGCAATAATTCAAGAAATAAGATCCATAACCATAGATTCCAGAAGAAAACAAGATAGAGTTCAACGCTTTACATATATGTTTCAGTGACATTGATGTAAAGGACCAAGAAAGAGTCATAAAAAGGCCAAGAACAAGCAAAATAGGGGAGGTGGATTATCTTGTTAAATGAGTCGTTCAATGTCTCGACCCTCGCTATACCTTGGAATTTGATATACAATCAACGTATACATATCATCTAACATTGAATCCATTTAGTTCGAGGGAATGTTTCACTATTTCCTCCACTTCGGAAAATCGAGGTACGATGTTATATTTATTTGTCGGCAAAGGTTGACTGCATACAGAGCAGAATTCAAAGTCTGAAGCGAAACGATATAATGTAAGAATACTTACACAGTCAGACCATTATCAAGCATTGAATTTTCATCTAGATGCATAGGTTTTCCTGTCTCATCAGTTCCGGGTGATATAGTGAAACACCAAAGAATGGTTGCTATCTGGACAAATAGACTATTAAAAGCCACGTGTTTTCCAACGCAGACTCTTTCGTGTTACGTTAGACATTGCTGTGGAGTGGAGATTCTGACTCACCGTCTCCCAAACCCAAACGTACCTTCCTCTCTTGTCTCGCGACCAGCAACTAGTTTGATTTGTCCAGACTCGTCTAAATACCTCTCGGGACGGAAAGAATCTGCATCTGGTCCATACACATCATGATCGTGATTCAATGCCCTTGAGCAGTGAGTTAAGTTATTGAACGAGCATAAAAAGGAAAAATGACTAACCAAACATTCACTATACAGTCCGTACCTTTGGGGATAAAATAGCCTTCATAATAATCATCTTCCGACAAGGCGTGAGGGACACCTAGAAACTATCAAACTCTAGTAGTAGGAAAAAATACAAAAACTAACCAAGAGGTGCTACTCCTCGCCAACGTAAAAGTTCTCTCACTAGTGCATGTATATAGGGTAGTTTTTCGAGATCATTGAGAGTGGGTAGCCGATCTCGGCCGATGATTTCATCGATTTCCATTTGTGCCTTCGTTTGTATGTCCGGATAAAGTGCCATACCCAAAAGGAACCATAGCAGTTGTTCCGCCGTCTAATTATTAAGCTTTCCTCAGAACGTGACATTAAAAAATAGATAGTGAGGGAAATACCGTTTCCGCGCCTGCAGCACTTGAGCAACAATAAGATTGAAATATCTAATTACGCTGCATATCATACACAGACGTACAATAATGTGCCCACCAGCCATGCTTTCTCTTGCGTAGTCAGATCTTCATGAGCCAAACCCGTGGCGACACTGGGTGCAACATTCCCAGCTTCCTAAAAGAAAATAAAGTATCAACGATGTTTGTAGCACCAAAAATTGTTGAAACTTCCTACCACTTGTTTTTCGGCTCGCTGATATAACTCTTGAAAGAAGCTGTCTGTTTTTAAATACACACCTTCGGCATATCGTCTCCACTTTAATAGTCGAGAAGGGAGGTATTTCAAGAATGGAAAGTACTCCACCAGATATTGCCCCGGTGCACCACCGTCGGCAATATCTTGGGCGACTTCATTTACTGCTACAATAGTAGGGTCAAAGGGATTGGGGTTCGGTGGAAAACCATAGAAAATGGAAAGGAGTGAGGACGTTGTGGCCCGTTGAATATGCTTGGCATAAAAATGGGGCGCTTGTAAAAGATCTTTAACAAGTAAAACGGCTTCAAGGTTCTGGGAACCATGATATTTCTTGGCTATTCCGTGATTGAGCACCCTAATATTTCAACTGTGATGCGGGTTCCGATATACCATACTATGTAATGACTTACGCGTGTGACGCCTTTCTCATCCGCCCCCAAGAGTTACTACGGGGAGAAACGAACGCATAAACTAGTCCTCGGGTCATAATTTGGGCAACTACGATATTGGCTGGTCGATCCGAATAGATGTTCCCCCGGGCTTCCAGCAATTCTTTTGCTATTTTGTGATTTCCAATGACAATAGCAGGTTTTCCGCCCATGTTAAGGTAGAAAAGGGGACCTGAGAGATATGAGCATAATTATCCAATAAATGTTGTACTGCGTTATAATTACCATATATTTGAGACCACGATTTCAAAGCTCGATGACGCAGTTCAACTCCTAGTAGCTCGAACAGATTTCCAACGAGAGGTAGACCAGGAGGTCCTGGAGGGAGCCTGCGTTTTCCTCTATGTGAGCGGATGATTAAGAAGATAATGACCAGGGTGAGAGATAATAGGGCTAGTGAATTTGTCAACATCTTTCTCGTCGAAGCTGTAGTCAAACTGGACCCAGGTAGAGCATATATCTGGCTTTTTAACTACATCTTTACTCTGGAACACGTGAGAGAGCTTTGGATTCCATACGTAAGCTTTGATCTTTTTGAGAAGGCATTGTTGAGAAAAATCCGCCATAGAAAGAAGTGCTCCAGATGAAGTTCGAGAGTTCTGAGATTTCCTGTGACACACGGAACCCCCATGATCATGACAAGTATATACTGACCCTGGCCTCCGATTTTCCGCCAAAAACAATGCACAGTGGACCTAGAATACTAAACGTTAAATGAATAGATTGGCACTGTATAACGCAATGTACAATGGCATACCCGCTCTGATAACATTTTCAAACGGACATCGATAACCGGAACCCTCATTTTAGCTACATATAATATTTTCAGCGCCCGTCCTAAGAAGAAGAGTGTGGGCAAGAAGTGAGAAGTGACAGAATTCAACGGCACTTGACGCATTATTATTGCCGAGGAAGGCTCACCGTTCATTTTGAAAAAACGATGACATTACTAATAGGATTATTATGTATGTAGAAAATGAAGCCAGCTGGAGAACAAATGGAAAGACTCCAAGAGCTCACTATGCACTCTAGTAGTGGCAGACTGGCACCCGTGGCACGCTTCAAGTTGGCTGACTCCGAGACTCGTGTTGACATGAAGCATGGGAAATACATTGCTCGCCAAACATAGATCAGATGAAATAGCTTGCTTTATTTATGTCTCTGACATGAACTGGTTTATCAAAGAGTGGTGTAGTCGTTGGATCGTCGTTGGGTCAAAAGTCAAACTGCTCACAATGGGTGTGACAAGGTAACAATCGTCACGTCACACAGTAGAACTCGATCCTCTCGCCGACGTGCATACCTTTGGGCGTGTTGTATGCCTCAGTCGCGCAGCCTTCAAGCGTAAATACTACACAGATTATATGTAAGTATTTAGGAGTGCTCAAGATAACGCGTAGACAATGTGCTCTAATTGCTTTTTGACTAGTAATGGACGAGGGTCTTGCGGCGCTTTGTAGCCATATTAAAAGTGGTTTACTCGTCCAAACAACCGAACCTGAGGAGCAGGAGTTGTATTATCAGTTGAACCAATACAAACCGCGGATATTACGCCTATTTGACGTTGGTCCAAGAAGTCAGCAAGAAGCTAAAAGCATCGAAAACAGTGTGTAATCCAAGCGTCTCACTATATGTCGAGATTCTCATAAATCGTCTTTTATTAGAAAAGTACTCTCATAATGGAAAAGAACATAATATTCAAGACTCAAAGATCCAACCAATATTGTTTATTGCCGATCAACTAGACTGCTCCGAATACTATTGTGCAGCTCTGTTTACAAAGGCGGAACGCCGACATCCAAACTATGACCTGGTGCAGCTGACAGAGGATGCCGTTGAACTATTTTACTCTGAGAGGGCTCTTATAATCGAATGTTTGATGGACATCTTCGATATCTCGGCCCAATCTCACGTTCCCTCAAATTCACTACGGATGATGTTGTTGAACTTTGCCACGGAGATTGTAGGAAGCGTTGTCGAATTGGGAAACCGACAAAAGGGGAGGTTTCCGGAGAGGATCTTGGTTGAAATTGATCATTCTATCGAATCAAGCCAGAAAATTTTGAATGCCTTGCTTAATGCGACATCAAGAACGACCATCGGTAACTCAAGTACGACTTTTTCTTTTCAAATTTTTGTAATGCGAATTTATGAATGTGTTTAGATGCTGCCACTTTGAGTCATAACATCTTGCAAATGAGACTTGACTGTCTTCTCTCTGAACGACGAAGATTGGGAACACTTTTATTCGTCATCGCGTCAACCTTCTTTTTGGAGGGGCCTGAAGTCCTCATTATGACGCGGCGATTGGCCGAAAAGCCACAGGACGATGTTACTTATTACATCCTGGCTTCAACTTTGAGGTCTCTAAGCTCTTCTGCCTCCAACAAGCCGTCTTCAAATCTGCATAAAGACAAAATATTTGTTGCCGAATTCCTCAAACTCATAAACGATAAAACACGCTGGAGATCATTGCCCTTGCGTGGAGTCATCTTGTTGCAGTGGTCCGTGATGATTTGGTTCACTCGATACCATGACGAAGATCTTGCCGATGCAGCCAATCTACCCCAAGGATTCTCCGATGAAGAAGTTGAAAAATACGTTTGGGATGCCGTTCAGTCCGATATGTTCAAGTTTCTCTCAGGCCTGACTTTGGCAATCCAGCCTCGAGGTGCCATTGACGACGCAGACAAGTCATTTACTAATCTCAGATTGGGGCTTAACCCGGAAGGAGAGACCAACGATCTGAGCATTTATGAAGAAGAGTTCAAGCTCGTACTTTTAGAGGCGTTTGAAAGTCTTGTAACGGACTTTATCAAGTCAATGTCAAGCATAATTCGCCGAATTAAGCACAGGCAAGAAGACATAATTCTCGCCTCATCTCGAGCAAATAGGCCGGTCCGAGAAGAACAAATTCCACAAGCTCCGAGAAACGATGTCGCACAGCTATTTGAATTCATTGGAATCCTTTACGCATGTCTGCCCCCGGATAGAGGGCTCAAGTTCTGGTCAACGGCGTCTGAGCCAGGGGATGGCAAGCTTTTTGCATTCCTGCGGTGGGCCACCGAATCTCGCGATCAGAGGCTAATTTCAGCAGGATACGACATGCTCAGTGGAATAGCTAAAGGGCGTACTTCATCCGAGGTTGCCTACAACTTCTTGATCGCAAACGGAACTAACGAACGAACACGTGGAGGAATGTTTGCAGGGGGTAGTAACAGCATGTTTAGTTGGTCAATGCTGTTCAATGCCCTGTCATGGTGGGCCGAAGTCCTTCCCAGTTCTTCGACACCACATCATCCTCACTTGGCACCCTCTGCTTCTGGACGATGGCAACCACCTGTTTTGTCAGACGCTGAAGCTACCATGCTCTGTTCATTTTTGCGTCTCCTGCGCGTCATCGTCAAGTATGCGCCTGCTGCACGTATCGCCTTGTATACTATGCCCGAATTCCGCGTATTAATGACTTGTTCACGCTTCTTCAGCAAGGTATTCAGCTGGAATTAAAGGTGTTATACTGGACACTCTGGCTGCTTTTGCGAACCAGGTGCAGGAGTTCAAGGTGTGGAAATCTGCAGAGCAGTTTGGGCTACTCTCGAACGAGCCGAGCTCATTAATCTTCGTATTGGTGGAGGTCTTGCCATTCGCGGGGTGGAGAATGAATTAGAAGGCGTCGAATCTCCTGCTCAACGTTATCCTGCAACTATTCCCTTTTTGCGACTTTTGAATGTCCTAATTCATACACCGAAAGACTTGATGCCACAACAGGCATTAGCTGAATACGAGCCCATAGATACCATCCCTGATGGTCTAGGGCAACCTGCTCGATTTGGTGGCATAAGTCCTTATGTCCGGTTCGTTATCGATTCGGTTCTACTGCGTGCCAAATCGCGAGAATATCACGATCCGTCAGATAAATGGAGGATGATTGAAGGGTCCTTATGTTTCATTGAGCGCTGTTTGGCAAATTACAACCTCGACGCTTTACTGTCGGCAGAGGATATCACCCCCAGCAAGAATGTTGACTTATTCCGATCTCTCCAGAGCCATCCTGCATTTGATATTTTGATACAGCTACTTACGGATTCTCCACTTCGCCGGGAGATTATGGAGTATATTCAATTCGGCGTCAAGGCTCTGGAGTCAAAGTCGATAAAGAATGTCTATTTCGAGCGGGTTCTGCTGCGTGTTCTTCGAATCATCCAGTCCGTTCTGGAGCTTCAGGGTGTCTTCATAGAGATACTCTTACCATCTCTTGTTCAATTCGAGGGCTTAGCCAGCGATGCAACCTTTTTATCCAGCTCTATTGTGCCTTTGGACCGGTACTTTGACTGGACACCGGAATTGATTATCAAGATTGCTCTTTGCGCGACATATGCTGAATTGGAGGAAAGCCGACTACTCTCTATTAAAATTATCGCACAGCTGTCTGACTCTTCTGTGTTCATGGCCACCGAACAGTCTGGTCCCAGCAATCATCGTAAATCCAGTCGACTCGCCTTGATTTTCGAGAGAAGCGAGGAATCTTTGATTATTCACGACTCATTAATGGTCTTACTCGTGCGAAGTATCCCTGAAAAGTACATTCCTTCCAATGAGCTTGTTCATTCATCGACCGGCGCGGGTGCCCCTCTTTCCGATGTTTCATTAAACTTAACGCAGGCTATTCAAATCGCCATCTTGGACTTGATGCTACGGAACACGGTACCCGACAAACCTGCTCCGAACGTCGCACATTGGCTTTTGGGGTTCAGTGTCGACACGACCCATCCTAATCAGCTGGCACTACAAGACCCTCAAGCTGCCAATAGCCGCCAAACATGCTTACACGCGATCTTAGATTTGTTAAACAATGGCATACCTAGATTGAACGAGGACAATACAATCCGTGGCACTCCGACGTTCTTGTTGTCAAATCCATCTTCAGCGGAGAAATGTTATCGTTTGATTTATCAGTTATGTCAACATACAGCTACCTCGGTTGTCATGATGCGTTATCTACGTACACGTGAAGACTTCTTTTCTCGACATTTGTCCATTATTCCCTTGGTTATTCCTTCGGAATCGCAGGGCGGGACAGGAGAAGTATCTTATCAAGATGAAACGCGAGCGCAAACTACGATTGATAATTTCGTCGCTTTCCTCCGTGTCAGGGCTTGGATAATGGAATCGACTGCATTGGAGATTCATATGCTTACTGAGATGGGACAGACTCAACGATCAGCAAAATTGCTTACGCTTTTGTTCGGCAATTCCGTTCCTCAAGGGGACAGCAACTCCTTGTACGACAGTCTTCTCAACCCTTTCAGTGCGGGCCAATCTTTGATCCTTATTATTGAATTGTTCCAATCTCTGGACATCGAGTGGCAAGACAACTTGACAGTGGAAAAAGACTTTCAATTCCAATTTTTCTCGGGTCTTGAAGTCTCTTCTTGTTTACACATGGACGAGACTGGATGCGATACCTTCGATACCAGCGCTCTACTTGAGCTTATGCATCAAGCACGAAGCCACATTCAGCCTCAAGGAAACATGAACGTTCTCAAGATGAATGAACAGATTCGAAAAGAGATGCAGCATATCCTGACAAGTTGTGCCATCGAAAATAACCGGCGTCGTGTACAACATGTTCGAAACATGAACTACGATTCATGGAAGCGTTTACTCGATATGGCTCTTTCAAAAGCTTTTTCTATCTATCGTCGGATCGCCGAGAAAGCATTTTATTTGATATTTTGCAGATGGTTCTTCCTATGATTCCTTCTGTCCAGCAACCCACAGCGATTTCGTTATCGGAGTTGATTTTAACACTTGTAACGAAGCTTCGTAGCGATCGAGAACAACAGCTCATCTTCCATTCTACATTCGATAATGCCCACGTTTCAACGCTTCCCACTGACCGTTTAAAAACCTTGTTGAGGAGTCTTATTTCGTGCCTTGGGACAGGTGGCAAAGTCGAACTTATCAGAGGAAATTTATGTGCTTCTCTGATAAATTATCTCCACCTGGTTCAGGACAACGGTGAAGACGCTGATTCAGATGGACAATCGTCTTCGTTCCGGTCAGACATGGACGCGTTTGGTCCCTTTGCTCCTATTAAACACCGAAGTCGACGCAATGACTTGGAAAGCGCTGTGTTATCCATATTAAACCAAGACCTAGAAGGGATTGTATCATTTATCAGCGCTGACGCCATCGATGGTACAGAAGTTTGGAAAACCGTTTCATTCGCTTTGCTGAACTCTCTAATCTGCGTATCACGACTGGAGAAACAACACCGGGTTTTGAATATAATATCTCGAAAAGGTTTCTTGCAAAATTTCGTGCAAAGTATCAAAGACAGCGATGGAGAATTGCAGAGAGTTCTCAGACCCGATCCAGGTTCGTTAAAAAAATGCAATAAAGGCAGTTTACTGATTAGCATTAATGTTATCTAGAAAGTTTGAACGCTTTATATGTGTACGAAATCAAAATGGCACTCCTCATACGAATAGCACAGACACAATCTGGTGCTGAGAAGCTGCTAGATTGTCGTGTACTGCACGTTCTATCCCAATGTGATTTCATTGAAGCTAGACCAGAAGGCGACCAATCGTTCTTAGGTGCGCACATTGTCTTCCATGTTATTGTTCCTACTTACGCCTTCCGAAGATTACGACTCCTTTTACCTTCCGCAGTTTATCGGTATCATCAGCTAGTTTTACCAGCATTGTCTCTGATCAATAGTCTTGTTGCCACGTTAGGCAAGTCGAGTCGAGTGCCCGAGCAGGTCAGTTTTTGTCACGATGTTTAGCCATGATTCAAGGATGATCGCTTAATGTATTCCTTTAGATTCTTCAATTCCTGTTGGCACATAGAGAGACCTTTATTATCCTTATCCGCGAGAATGCTCTACATCCGGGCTTGCAACAGATTCAAGAGCTACATTTGCTTATATCCGTGTGCTCGTTTGTAACGCCACTAGTCCATCCTCCGGATTTGGTTCGTTCACCAAGATATTAAACTGTTCTGTTCTCTAAATCTATTCATTCTCAGAAAAATCCAGCTTCTGGTTTTGGTGGAATACATTCCGCCATTCTAGCACTTGCGGCGAGATGTCTATCCATTAACCAATGGCATGCGTGTCAGCCGGCGATTGACACCGAGAGAGTTGAAGCTTCAACCAAAGCTCTTGGTAAGTCTTGCGTAGCGTGTAACCTGAAATATTAACCTGAGGTTTGTGAACTAGGATATGGTCGGACTGTCAGCGTCTTTGACCTCAAGCTTGAGGATACAGTTGATCTGTTTTACGAAGGTTTGTGGACATATTTGGAGTCAGTCAGCAACCAGCAAGGTATAGTTCTCCTTATTATCTCTTTTGTTTTGAATTTCGTATCCTCACTGATACTTCAGCCGATGACGTCTTTATTCCTGTCTTTACACCCATTGGAGTGAACAACCGGCCTGCAGAAGCTTCTCGTCAAATTACAGGTAAAGCTCTATTTTGACTTCAGGATGCCTTTAACTCGCAATAACATCTCTTTAGCCTCGGCTCCAACGATAAGCGACTCCATTGAGGCTTTAGCGCAAGTGGTTTCCGAGCTGACAAAAGTGTCGAATGAGGTCGCCGACATTGCGGCCAAACTAGCCAGTAGAGAACAACTTGCGTTAGAAGAAGTAGATGAGGTTCGGCTGATTTCTGTTATCCTGATTTTATTGATAGGCTCTTATTGATTATTGATCAGATTACCCAGCTTTCCGGTGTGAAGTATAAAGAACAATTCAACATCACACAACGGCGGCTTTTAGCCATGAATGAACTGCAAAAAACGTTCACGAGTCGAGTCAATATTGCTAAAAGAAGATTATGTGAATATAGCTCCTATTATTCTATTTTACCGTGTCTCATCTTTTTGTTTCCCCTTTAGACTCGATGGAGATTCTTTTGTTGTTGATATGGCGTCACCTCGACTTTTTCATCACGAACGTTGCTAAACCGCTGAGCTCCTTATCAGCCGCCAACAGATTGTCAGAATCATTGGCGAAACGTTCAGTATTGGGTGAAGATGCTTTATCAACCCTAATTGATCATTTGAGAAGAATGCTTCCACCTGTCCTAGAACGGCTGGACGCGTTATCACTGGTTAGTTATCGTGATCTCTAATGAAAGGGGTTATTTAATAACCTTTTCCCCTTTCGCATAGCCACCAGCTGTCGTAGACAATGATCACCGGGCAAAAGAAGTGTACATCAAAATGATGTGTCGGCTTATTCGGAATGGTATCTCTGGGGAAAAGGAAGTTACGAACGAGGCGGTTCGATCTGTGAACGATGATGTGAGAGGTCTTGGGAGTTGGTAGTGATGGTTAGATGCAGTGACCTATCCTTGATCAATCACTTGTGTATATCATGTTTGTTTGATTGTTAAAAAAGCCTGATTGCTTCATATATATATTGTATATCTCATCCACTGTGTTGAAGAGTGCTTCAGTCATCAGGTTGATCAGACATAGCCCGGTTGCTCGCTATGTAACTCGTCGTTTCCTGGCAACTGCAACCGCATTGAGGAAAGATAGCAATAATGGGGCATACACAAGGACCAAATTGAGCTTCCGCATAAAGGGACTTTTCTCACTATCATGAAGATCATTATTGAATTAAATGCAATATGGAAAATGCGATGCGTAATGTACAATGATTTTAGTACAGAAATGTCCAGTCGAATACATGAAGTCCCAGTTAAGTTATTCTCTTGTAATAACAGCCCTGTTGTACACCTTACGAAACATCTTACAACTCTAAAGACTTGTCGATTAAAAAGCAATAAGAACCAAAACAAAGAGAAAGCATCGAGTACAACCTGTAGAAAAAAATGTTATCAGCATGCTATCCTGAAGTTCGAGAGAAAGGAAAGAGATATCAGGTATAAAAAAAGGCAATAAAGGTTTGTCCTCAATCCCTAAGGTTTCGGAACAGGTCTGAGATTGTATCATCACAGGATGAAGCATGGGAAGAATGCTGTCGGATATAAGAAGAGATGCTTACAATTTCATATGCGCGGCGGTAACGCTGTTCGAGGAAACGGCACCTTCGACGAAAGAGGCGATTTGCTGAGAAAACTTGTCTTAAAAGACGAGCTGGTTTTCGTGGTGGAGGAATGTGATGGAAAAATGTTCATATCATATGACCACCTCGGTCGTTCTTCTATCTCTTCCATACTGTCGTCGTCATCATCTTCATCCTCACAGGGCTCAACGCAAACACCCACACCAGCGGGCGTTTCGTTCGCATGCCATAAGACTTCGCCTTTCCCGTCCTCCGTTCTCCGAAAACCGCTTCCACCACGGAGCTCTTGCTCTTCTTGCAAACGGCGCAGCGCGGCAAGTAAATCATCCGCCAATGGTGCTTCATTCGGCGGGTCTTCTTTGATTTGTTCCCACCCTTCCGGAGGGGATCCTGGGGGTGAAATTAAGAAGTTCTTTTCTGGTACTGGCGGTGCCAGGTAACGCAAGCTGTCGTCTTCTGGATTGGGAAGGGGCGTCGGCGCACCACGATAAACTTTGAGCACCGCCCGTCTACCAAAAAAAGGTCAGTAAACAGAAAATAAATAGAATACAATTGGGCCGGAACAGCTCCACTTATTATGCAACTCACCCGTCATCTCCCAGGATCTTTCCGTTCAGACATAGCTTGGCTTCTTCAGCGGCATCATCGTCATAGAAGACAACGATGATGCGCTTGAATGATGGTACAGGTGCAAAACTGTAGAGCTCGCCAAAGTGGAGAAAATACCCTTGGATTATACGTAGAATGGTTGGGTGAAAATACGGGGTCGGTAATGAGGCGATCACTAGCGTGTTTGTTACGTCGTTGAGTGACTGGGAACTGGATTGGGATAGATATGATTCTGATGGTGTATCCATTCGTATGTCCTGACACATTAGAATGTAAAAAAACAAGTTTGACGTGCAAATAACAAGAGAACTGACTCCTTCGAAGGAGAAGTATTGAGATGGTGGTTGTTACTGAAAAAAATTTGGCCCAGGCGCGAAGTTTATAAAGAGACCAAAACTGGGACATTCAAACTCCGAGAACAATTAGGTAATACCCTCGTTTTTTCTCGGCACCGCGTCGGCGTCGGGCGCTTGGTTCAAGCGGAGGCGATAATAGCCACGGTGGTGTCACAGCCTCAGGTTGTGGGACAGTTCTGTTCTTGTTAGGAGTTTGCCGAGGTCAAATGCGCTGCTGCCACTGGTTGGAAGGTGCATGAGAGCGATGACATTGACATAGCCTCGTTGCACGTATGCTAATTGAGACGCCCGCGCCTTACTTTTGTATTCGGAATCGGTATAGATTCGGATTAGGATTCGGATTAGAATTCGGATTCTCAGTGCAGGTGGATCACCGGACGTACTCAACTCAATAGGCGGTATCCCCGATTCGGAGCATATCTAAACAGGTTCAACAGCTCAACTGTTCGACAAGTAGAGAACCACATTTAACACTAGAATAAGATGTGATGCACAAAGGTTTACACAGCAGTGCCCATATTGGATTCAAACCCGGCGGCTTGGCAACTGGGTTTGACTAACAACCCGCGGTTGATCGTTAAAATGTGCCGCCGGGTGTTGGTCAATTAATCATTCTCTCCGTAGTCGCACTGGAAAGGCATTGCTACGATGTAGTATTGAAATGACTACGTGTACATAAAAATGTATTTCAAAGCAGAGTCGAATAACAAAATGGCCCCACCTAACCGATACAAATTCATAAAGAATATCTGAAATGCGGATTTTCCTGCGCAAGGCCGGTTTGACCGCGTCAGTACAGCTTCCCGTTGAATCAAGGATTAATTGCATTACAAATTCAGTTTTATCCAAGAGACTCAGTCTTTGCCCCTCGTGCTCGTTGTAAGCTGGGCCAGACGTTTGTTGAATTCGGTCGCGTCTACGGTTGTCCCACACCATGTATGCGCCAAGGAGCAAACCTGCCGCTGTTTTGATGACATCTAGAAAGGAAAGTGAAGTATCAGACAAGTTGAACAAGACGCTGTCTCTGTTTCAGGTCATCAAGGGCCGGACAGAGCTGAACAGGGTGTGCGGAACCATCACCCAATAACCGGTTACAATTATATAAATATACTTACATCCGGAAAGCATTGCCTCAATTGCTGATATGCTATTTTTTAAAAAATAACTGGATTTATGATAAAAGAAGAAAACGATAAGGAGCAACATACTATCGTGGTGCCTGATTCTGATAAACGAAGAAAGGACCGATGATATTTCCGACGCAATATCCTACGAACATTGTTGCGCCCTAACATCGAAACTTCAAACAAACCTCAAAGTGAAATAAAACAGCACATTACAGTAAACACTTTCTTAGTATCTACGCGTGCGTCAATACCAATTACCAAAAGTCGTTTGTATTAGTATTAGTGACTCACATCCTCCGATATTAATGCTAACCATTGCTAAACCAAGAGAAAAGCCTATGCTGAGAGCGAGGACTCTAATTAGTCATGTTTAATACAGCTTGAAATAAAGGAGGAACCTCTGCAATGCGGTAAACCAAAACGCGACCAACCGGCCCCAGTGATTCTCCAGAGGAAGGTACGCCATACATGCAGCAGCGACGATACAGGTTACATTTCCTATCTTCGCAAAAACTTTAGTAAGGGCACGTCGCTTACGCGTGATGTCATCCATGTATTCAATTCACTCACGGTCATAATCAAAATCCGTGTATTTTTGACACGCGAAGCGACATAGCCAGCCAATAAGAGTGAGACGCCCTGTATCGCGTCGGATGGAATACCCAGAACGGTGGTTTGCAGGACCGTAAAACCCAGGTTTTGGATGATCTACACAACATATAGGAGAATGGTGTCGGGGTTTTTCATAGCTGTATAGCTGTTGCATACCTGGGACCGGAAGCTAGTAAGTAATCCGTTCGGAATCTGCGCCGCGAAGCTAAGCACGAATAGTATATACGTTTTTGGATCCTTAAGCGCATGTACGATTTGATATCGCTTAAATCGTTTATTCTCTAGACAGAATTAGTAATTAGTAATTTAACACTAGCGACTTGAAGCAAGAAGGCCTTCCGAATGCTGTTGCCTAAGACAACTGTGCCAAAGGCTGTGCGCGAAGTCAGCCGTAGAAGCCTGGCAGCGAGGCTTACCTATTCCGGTCTTATTAGAAGCTACGCGCTTAACAGCAACGAGTGTTTCTGTATCGTTGAAGAAGCGCGCTGTTACTGGTGAATCGGCAAAAAGAAGTAGACAACAATTGAAAAAAGAGCTGTGACGCCTCCCAAGATGAGATACTATCGAGTTTGATTCTGTTTTAATTCCTTTGGAATTGTCAATTAAAGATCTTACGATATACGTCCATTGCTGTAGTCCAGCTTTGATATGGCCAACTCCATAACCGATAAGCCCTCCAATTGTGTTTGCCTTGTTCCCAAGTAATATAGGGTCAAGTAAATTAAGGGCAAGGAGGAGATTGACTTACCCACGCTTGGAAAGAGTACCACGTCAGTTGACGAAAAGGCTGTTCCGAGGCGGTGTACCTTTGATTTAAGCGAGTAAAATGAGCATCTCCTGATTAGTCTCCTTTTCGTGAGTAACTCACCACATTCCTGTTATCAACACGAACGAGGGGCTATCCAAACGAGTCACAAGATAATTAATTTGAGAATCTCAAGATAACCTTTAGACTCACGTTACGGCAGCTTCTAAACAGCCGAGAACAAAGCGATTGACCATAGCCCCCGCGAAATTCGTACATGCAGCCGTGGACATTAATGTCACTGACCATAAAAAATTGTCACCCCTTTTAAGGCAAAAAAAGGGATGATCAGTCTGATATTTTGACAGCTGGCACAAGATGTGCCATGATATTTAGAACCCCTGTACCTAAGAATCTTCCGATAGGAAGCTTCTGAATCAGCCAGCCCAATGGGTACTGTGAGATGAGATAGCTGTCCAGTGTCGATCAAATTCGAATAAATTGATTAGTGCCAGCTTGCATATTGATTGACTTTGATTACCCAAAATAGAAAATACTCGACACCCATGAACTGAAAGAGACATGTGGCTTAATGTGAGATTTGAATATTGACGAATATGGCTCACAATTGCTGGCCTTTCAGATGAAGATCTTGTTGAAAACCGAAAAGATTTGAATAACTGCCACCAACGGCCCGGGTAAGCTATATAGTTCACCAAGAGGCAAATTACACACTTGAGTCCTTGCTCTGTGATATTTGATCTTCGTTTAGAAAAGGAAGACCACCATGGCGTATTCATTTTACTCACTGTCCATATATTGAAGGCAATACACAATACAGCTTCAAATAAATGTCAGCGCCACCACCAGCTTACAGCTCAGCGGAATCTGACACTCACAGTATAGGAAGAACATGAAAATCTATTTTCCTCGCCACAATTCTGGAACGAGCTGACCACTCTTTCTCGTCCATGTCTGCTATCCGCTCTCTTTCTGCCTGAATGAACAAGCTGTATCCAACATCAGCATCAGCGCCATGGTCGCCGTTCGCGTCTGAATAGGTTGAATAGGTTTCATTGCCCGGAGTAGAAGATTTATCAATGTCTCGGGATTTTTTGTCCAATGAATCGTTTTCATATTCTTTCTGAGCCATCTTGGCCAAATTGACACAGCCTTTGACGAGAACGGTGAGAGACGATCAGGTTGGAGCTTGAAAGGGGTCGAAGCATCAATGTTTTGTTGCATAGCTTTATAGCAGTGGGCCAGTGGCGCACATTGGATGAATGCCGAGAAGCATTACACGTGAGAGGGGTAATAACAGAACTTCCGGAACCAGAACCAGACTCATCTATCTCAAGTGAATATGTAGTTGCAATTGGAACATAAAATGGCGTGCTGGCTTAAGCTGGTTGGAAGCTTAGCGCCAGCTTCACCGAAAGCGCTAATAAGGCTTCCTTAAGTTCCTTTGGAGTCAAGGCTTTTGCAAATTCGAGTTTGGCAAAACCTTGTGCCTCGTAGAAAGGGGAGACATCAAAGCGCCGCGTTGTTAAAACTTGACGCGTAGCTCGAGCTTTAGAAAATATAAAAAGGCTATCAGAGAAACTGCGAAAGTCTCGGAAAAGTGATTTGGGATCATACACAATTTACCAATCAACCATTATTCTATATGGTTGAAGCTGACCAGATTAAATATCTCATGATACGCTATTTGTTATCCGGGTAGATCCTCAGTATGCTGGCACATCGAATTTCTCAAGGAACAGAAGCGCGATAGATTAACAGCCTAGATTAAGAACTGAAATTGGCACGCCAACTTGCCAGCAGCATTATGTAGTGGCACTGCACCGTTCATGGTCGCTATCCAAGTGCAAACGGCAATGAGCAGTGCCAGGTATTGGCAACGGCAAATACGGTCCGCGTCACGCAGTCACACTGTTTGTCCTTGTTTTTTTCAAATATTCCAGAATATCTTGTCGAGTTAGGGTTTTAACGAACTCCTGCATCTTCATCTTTTATCTTCAAAAGATCATTCATAGGATATTCATTACTTCAAGGTAGCATGCCGCCCAATGTTCTTCCCAAATCCAATGAAGAGTACGAGACGAGAGAATATTGGCAAGGCTTTTATTTGGTTGAAATGGTTCACGGTTTAACGATATTGTCTTAGGGATACGCGTTATAGCAAGTGCCTCATAATGCATTCTTTGCACCTACAATGCGACATGCCAATCTGCTCATAGTGAAATGGGAGAAAATCCAGAAGCATCGTTCGACTGGTTCAAGTCGTATTCTCAAATTGAAGATCTAGTACGGGAATTTGTCAAACCTAGTGATCGGATTCTTATGTTAGGCTGTGGAAACTCGACGCTGTCTGAAGAGGTTCGTTCTCCTCTACTGTAATTGAAGAACTTTTTGTAACTGATCGTCGTAGATGTATGATGCTGGGTATAAGAACATTGTGAATATTGACGTACGCCTTTGTTGTTTGTTACGATTCGTGCACTTTGATTTAACCGCCAGTTCAGTTCTCGTCTGTTCTCATCGAGAAAATGCGGGAAAAGCACGAAAAAACGCGACCCGAAATGACATGTAGGACTCTCCTTATGCATCTGACGCTGGATCAAACCGATTTCGTATAGGGCTCGAAATGGATATTAGAGAGCTGAAATTTGAGAACAATTCTTTCAATATTGCTATTGATAAAGGTGGGCTTCTTCTGCGAAATAGTATGGTGGATGAAGTAAATGGACCTTACCTACGTAGGTACAATGGATGCGATGATGACATCTAAAGGCGATGTTTGGGTAATTCCTTTCTCATAAGCCATCAGCGAGTAAATATCTTTAACTTCAATTTTTAGGACCCTCCTGCGCACGTGATAGAAAATTGTAACAAAGAGGTGGACGAAGTCATTCGCATCCTCAAACCAGGCGGCACTTTTCTGTATCTGACTTTTGGTCAGCCTCATTTTCGAAAACGATACCTGCTCAAAGAAGATACTGAGCTCCAGATACGGACCCTGGGAGAAGCATTTCACTATTTCTTTTACATCCTCAAGAAGACGCGGCGTGATGAAAACTTATCGTGACAAGTAACGAATTGTATATAGTAGATTCCCATCAGCCTCTGTAGCCTTGTATGACCTTTTGTAGAAAACAGTCGTTCACTCAAATGAGTACTGTTATTGACTTTCTTTCAAGCGTATTGCTCAGCAGTGATATAGGTCTCAACGTGTCCTCCATTGGAAATCAGGCTATTGAAAGAGCCAGTTCAGCCATAACACCAGTCTGAGTTACAATCTCTATTTGACTGAAAGTGGGGGAGCAGAAGTTCAGAGGTAATACAAATGCAAATGAAATATGAATCAGGAGGTATGAAACCCCATGTTACTACAAATAAGTATTTCTATGGTCAGCCTTTTCCCGTAGAACGCAGGACCAGAGAACATACCAATGAATATCTGAAATGCGGATTCTCCTACATGAAAATGGAGATTGATTGACGTTTTGGTTAGGTTTATATAAATACTCACAAATTCAGTCTTGTCCAATAAACTCAATCTCTGTCCTTCATGTTCGTCGAATGCAGGTCCAACGGACCGCTGAATCGCGTCGCGTCGTCGGTTTTCCCATATCATATATGCGCCTAGTGTCAACCCTGCCGCGGTTTTGATTACATCTAATCAAATCAAAAGTGTCACTGAAAATCATTTGACGAGATGGAGTAGAACATACATCCTGACAGCATAGCTTCAATCGCAGAAATGCTGTAGGTCGTGTTAGTGAATTATAGACATGAAAACAATGACGACGCACTATCGTGGAGCTTGTCGTGAATAAACAAAAAAGGGACCTATGATGTTTCCAATGCAATACGCTACAAACATTGAAGCACCCTGAAGAAGATTATAAAAATCGATACTCTAACGAAGCGGAGAATACATACCGTAAATGCTTTCTTAGTATCTAAATAGGTCCGACTAAATAGTTATTCCATTTGTTCAATTGTTATCAAACTCACATCCGCCCATGTTGACGCTAACCATTGACAGGCCGAGGGCAAACCCGACGCTAATAAACATGTAATTCGGCATTTATTACGACGGCTATTATCGAATACCAACCTTTGCATTCCTGTGAACCAAAATGCCACCAACCGACCCCAGTTGTTGCTCAAAGGCAGATACGCCATGCACGCGGCAGCTATTATGCAGCTCACATTCCCGACCTGTTTCAGAGAAAATTTAGTTCGGTCTTGAAGCCTGCTAATCTCGATGCACTCACGGTCATGATAACCACTCGTGAGTTTTTAACCCGCGATGCGATATATCCGGCCAAAACGAGAGCGATTCCCTGAATGAAACTGGACGGAAGACCTAAAATAGTTGTCTGGAGGACATCGAATCCCATGCTTTGGATAATCTAGAGCATTGTTATTGAAAACTTTGATCAACAATTGTTGTCAGTAACATACTTGGGTGCTAAAACTACCGATAATATTGTTCGGAATTTGCGCCGCCAGACTGAGCACAAAAAGGATATATGTCTTCGGATCTCTGAGGGCGGTTTCGATTTGAGACCATTTAAAATGTTTGTTTTCTGTTACGTCAAACAAGAGTTCAGACTTGTCAAGGAGTTAATAGAGAGAACGTACCTATTCCAGTCTTATTGGCAGCAACACGCTTCACGGCGATAATTTTTCCTCTTCGGTGAAAAACGAAGTGCGCACGGGTGAATCGGGAAGGAAAATAAGAACAACGAAGGAGAAGAAAATTGTTATGCCTCCGAGCACTAAGTACTGTTGAATCGTGAGTGAAACAGTGTTAAGATGGATTTGAATCAAATTTAGACACTCACGATGTATGTCCATCTGGGGAGGCGTCCGTTGATATGACCGACTCCATAGCCCACGAGCGAGCCAATGGCACCTGCCTGGAAATATGACGTTACGCAATGAATAGGTATCCCGATGAATATGACTGACCCACGACTGGAATGAGAACCATATGAGTTGACGAAAGGGCTGTTCGGCCGCTGTATACCTGCGGGCCCCGAGATCAGAAGAGTTTACAGGGGATAGAAGTTATGTATAGTACGATGACGTACCACATTCCTGTCATCAATATAAATGCGGGGCTAGAGATACAAATATAGTAAGAGTCAGGGACAATGATAGATAGTATCACATCGCCGTACGTTATTGCAGCTTCGAGACATCCTAATATGAAGCGGTTGACCATGGCTCCTGCAAAGTCCTTGCAAGCAGCTGTAGTCATTAAGGTAACAGCCCAGAGGAAGATAATCGTTCCTGAAGAAAACGTGAGATATCTTTACCCCCGAAAAAGCTCCAATATTCTCAGAGTACATACCCAAAAATTTTCCCATAGGCATTCGTTGCATGAGCCAAGCCAAGGGATATTGGGAGACCATGTACCTGTCAAACGGATTTCAACATAAACGTCTGCTAGATGATTAAAATGTCTAACCCAAAGTAGAAGATACTCGCAACCCATGAACTGATCAAATGTTGAGTTTCAATAAAGAAGGTACCACCGAACTTAATAACTCACAATTGTTGTCCCACCAGATGAAGACTTGGCTGAAAGCCGAATAAATTGGAATAACTAACCAAATACACTGTAAGCTTGGTCGCTGTAACATTCCGACCAATAATACAAACCTGATAGCGGATTCTAAAAAAAATCGTGTCAACAAATGTTATGGAATGTACAAACAAAAATACATACTATCCATCGATTGGAGACAATACACGATGCAGCTGAAAAGCGAATGGTCAATGAATGATTACCATAAAGAAGAAAAATGACGCCATACAGAATAGGCAAAACACGCATATCAGTCTTCTTCAAAACTCTTCTATACAGAATGGCTTCTTCATCTGAATCGAAACTACTTTTTTCAGCTTTAATGAAAAGGTCGTATCCCACATCATGATCCTCATCGACGACCGTTTCTGAAATCACGGAAGTTTGACCACTGTTTTTCAGAATAACATCACTGTCAAGCTTCTCATTGTCTTGGAAATCAGATTTTGAATTCATAATGCCGGCTTGACTAAAAAAAATCAGTTTTGAAGTAAGGTTGATGTAGGAGACTTACGGTCAAGAACACAAGCGATTATCAATTGACGGCGAAATTGAATAATCTTAGTGCACAAATTCCAAAGGAGACAAAGCTTATCTAAATTCAAATCGGATGTGCGTCCCGCCTGTAAGATGTCATGCCATAATGGTGTTATGTTGCGTGATCGGAAAAAAGAAGTAGCGGAAGAAATCATGTGCATTGTGGGATTCGCGGTAAAGTCTAGCCAGTTGAATTTGGAGCTGTAATAGATATGTTATTCTTCTTTAACGCATGACCTAGATTTACGAAACGTCGTGAGACACGATAAAAATATTATCGCATTTGTAATGAAAACATTGTCATGATATCTCGGTTAGATATAATTATCACTGAACATTCGTTAACAATCCATCAATTTAAGGTACATGGACATTGGGACCTACCAATGAATATCTGAAGTGAGGATTCTCCTAATATGGTGTAAGCACGGGACAAGATCGGCAAAATAACCATATATAAGAGATGAAGGGGCGTACAAATTCTGTCTTATCTAACAAGCTGAGCCGTTGTCCCTCATGTTCGTCAAATGGGGGTCCTTGTGTGGCTTGCAGTCGGTCTCTCCGTCTGTTTTCCCATAGCATATATACACCTAAGGCGATCCCAGCAACAGTCTTGATAGTGTCTGATGGGAAGACGTGAGAGAGAGGTTATAAATCTAACCCGTCACTTACATCCATATAGCATTGCTTCAAGAGCTGATAGGCTGGAATTTGCGTTCAATGTGACAAACGAGAATAAATGCTCTGAGGTGACTCACTAGCGAGGCGCCTGTGAAGGAAAGACGAAGAAAGGGCCTATGATATTCCCAATGCAATAGGCGATAAACATTGTTGCACCCTGAATAATAGTGTCATGCATACTGATTTAGAATGATGCTATGGAGCTCACCGCGAAAGCTCTCTTGGTGTCTACGATGAACAGTTTTGTTATGACATCATAGTTGATATATGAAGATACGACTCACATCCACCCATATTGACACTGACCATGGATAGACCCAACGAAAAACCAATGCTATTGGCGTATTTTCACATGCAATCATATTGAGAAAGACAATTTACCCACCTTTGAAGGGTCGTGAACCAGTATGCTACCAACCTTCCCCAATTAGCCTCTATTGGTAAATACGCCATGAGAGCTGCGGCAATGACACAAACGATATTGCTGATAGTCATGACAATAATGCGAGAGTTGGGTACCACAGATGCAATGTATCCGGACAACACAAGACAAGATCCTTGAATAACATCTGAAGGTATGCCTAGAATGGTTGATTGAAGTGTGCTAAAGCCCATATTTTTTATAATCTATGAAAACTTAAGCAGCTTCAAGAAATGAAAATTAGAACAAGGTACCTGGGATCTGAAGCTGGTAAGGAGTCCGCCCGAAATTAATGATCCAAAAGTGTGAATGAACAAAAGATATATTTTTGGGTCTTTAAGCGCTTGATGAACTTGATAGCGTTTGAAACGTTTATTTTCTTTTGTTGCATCGGTATATAGTACGATTTCGGGCATGAAAAGAAAGGCCTGACTAACCTATTCCCGTTTTGTTTGAAGCAACTCGCCGGACCGCCGCTATTTTTTGGTCCTCTGTTAGGAACCTAGCTGACACAGGCGAATCGGGCAAGAAGAAAAAGACGACAAAAGAGAATAAAGCGGTCAATCCTCCGAGCACTAAAAACTAGTCATGTATGAGATTGCGCGAGCACTCGGTGAAGTCTGTCCTTAACTTACGATATATTTCCATTGTTCAAGGCCTCCATGAATATGACCCACTCCATACGCTATAAGACCACCCATCGAACTGCCCTGAGAAGCAAAATTTCAAATGTATGGTGTTTCCATGATAAAAACGTTTTTTAAATTACCCAAGCTTGAAAGGAAAACCATATCAACTGCTTGAATGGTTGCTCGGCTGAGGTGTACCTACGCACGAATTTGTCAGAAAGCTTGCTAACGATAGGAGCAGTTTGAAGATACTTGCCACATTCCGGTAATCAAGACGAAAGAAGGTCTATGTTTTTTTAGAGACAAGAAACATCACTGAACCTGAAGAGGTGTGCTTACGTTACGACTGCCTCAACACACCCAAGTACGATCCGATTGATCATGGCACCAGTGAAATTAGTGCATCCAGCGGTGGCCATCATAGTAACAGCCCATAAGAAAATGATAACGCCTATATCCCTCAAGTCTGTATCAACGACTTCTCACCGGAAATTTGTCTATAATCACCTAAGAATTTTCCTAGCGGCATTCGTTGCATGAGCCATGCTAAAGGATATTGGGAAACCATGTAGCTCCAAATAAAGTAAGTAAATTTGCGTTGACAGCACGGAAGCCAGTTCGCATACCCGAAGTAAAAAATACTCGAAATCCAAGAGCTGAAAGGGTTGAGTGACATTATTTTTGATAAGAAGGCAGATTAGGAATTTATTCACAATTGCTGTCCAACGAGATGTAAGTCCTGTTGAAAGCCAAATACGTTGGAATAGCTGATGACGATGAGATGAAGGATTTTATGGCCGCCGTTGTATGGAAATTACCTTATGCCTTGTTCTAAAAGTCCACGTCAGTCGTGATTCAGAATTACAGGATAGTCTTTACGCACTATCCATGGACTGTAAGCAATAAACGATGGATCTACGAGAACGTTTTGTGAAGAAATATGGAAATACGGAAAACGGAAAGCCATACATGATAGGCAGAATGCGCAGGTCAATTTTCTTGAGAATTCTCCTATTAACAGACTGTTCCTCTGTGTCATTCTCTCTCGCCTGCTTTTCTTCACCTTTCACAAAATAACCATATCCAACGTCGACTTCGGAAGCCAGCTCAGAGCTTGTCAGAGTGAAGTCGGCCCCGCTGTGACTACTCTCCACTTTAATATCTACCTCTCCGTCGAAGTCGAATTTAGCCGGCATATTCAGATGCTATGAGAATGCGAGTAGACCACAGGGGCGAAATCCCACACCATAGTTATATATGTAGGTCGAGTCAAAGATCTCACCACGGAATTATTAAAGTGACGGAACAACTTTAAAGTTTTTCATCGGCCCGAAGAACGACAAATTTATCGAAATTAGCTTTATTTTGAGACATGCGCGAAGTCTTGCATCCCCACACTATAATATAGTGAGAATCGAAATCGGTTTATTTTTACGGACCATTCGCAGATCATTAGGCACGAGAGAAAGAAGTTCAAAGAACTCAAAAGGCGTCCATTCAACAGGCGCTCACATGCCATATGTAGGGTTGGCCCGTACCATAACGGCATAACTCCGTATTATACGCGACGATGCAGTGGTACCGACGCCTAATGTGAGACAAGTTGAAGCGGCGTTGAAATGGCCTTCTTCCCATGAACGCGTCAAGATGACGCATGAATTTCAATGCTTTTCGTTGACAAGTAAGTCCAAAAGGTAAGAACACAGAGAAAGAAATAACATGCTTAATTGAAATATAATCCGTATATACAGACATAACGGCCGTAGTATTCCAATACGGATACTGCCGGCGATAGCATACCATTGTTCTCGATTTATTCTGCGCATGCGATACTCGCCTTTGCACCAGTGACAATAACTACTTCATCTCTTACTACGGGTGGAGACCAGTTTCAAATGTATAGCTGCCAAGTACATACATAAGTGAGCATAAAATGCGAACGATGGATCTTACCAAAGTTCCTTCCGAGTCGTGATATATTAATACATGCACAGGTTTTTCAGATAAATTAATACAATGCACGTGCTCCATACTAGCCAATGTCTTCCGATATGCGTATACAATAAATAAATAAATAAATATCAATTTAGAAATTAGTTACATTTAAAATGAGAATAACCATAGCTCATTCAGTACACTGATACGGTGCAGTGAAGACCCGAACGGAATGGCTAGACATTTTACAAATTAAACGCATCGGAGTGGCACTGATAACGAATTTTGTAAGAATATCGTAGAGATAGTACACGAAGGAGATGGGGACTCGGAAAAACTTAAATGTTAGTGTCTTGAATGCCTATTCTGTTGCTTAGTTAAATACACAAAATTCCTTGTGAGATGTAATAAATACATAGGTTTCCCAGATAAAATAATACAATGGATGCGCTTCATACTAGCATATGTTCTTTTGATGTGCGTAACAAGCACTCACAGGTATGACTACCCTGTCGTCGTTAGCGTCACCGCAGGCAGCCTTGGTAGGCAGTGTGTGTGTGTGTGTGTGTGTGTGTGTGTGATTCTGTAAGTCTGAGGAGTGATAGGCAGTGATTCCCGGATTCGAATTGGTTTTGGTATAAAACAGGCCTTAAAACTAAGTTTTCAACTTTAACTTACTTCTCCTTTTAAATCTATTCTTCATGTTGTTTCCTCGTGTCTCCTTACTTGTTTCTATCGCCTTGACCTTCTGTGCTGTATCTGCTCTGCCAAGTACCAGCAATTTACCCAAAAGGTCCTCTTCCCCTTCAAATAAGCAGTTTTGTCAGGACGTATGCTCCAGTAGGAGCCTAAGCCCTGGAGAAACCCAACTTTGCATTAGAAACGTAAGTTTTTCCAAGTCTCCATCTCTACGATATCCTTAGTACTTACGGATATTTGTTGTCAGTGCAGAGATGGGCTATTGTGATGAAGCAGGGGGACAGGAATTTTGAAATGCCTGGGTTTATAAATGCTATCCCCTTCAGATCTTCACTGCACCGTATTTCTGAGTGTATCAATGAGCCCCAATTATTCTCATGCCCAATGTAACCAATCTTTGACTTGATGTTTATTTATTGTATACGCATGTTCAACATAAATTGAGTGTGTTAACTTACCTTAATCTTGCTCCACAAGTTGTTCTGTACGACATAATCTGAAACCTACGTATCTAACTTCCCGCTGTATAGCCCCGGGCTTGTCGTCGCCTTCTGATTCTTGAACGGTACTGACTCTGCTGATACATATGATATACTGACTCAAAGTGTCGCGCAAATAAAATAAGAGTGTTTCTATACCATTTTTTTTGGCGTAGTTTCGAAAGGAACGGTGCTTTAAACATAGTTCGATTAGTATAGTAGCTGTGGCGGCACATGATTTTTCGGCCACTGTTGACCTTCAAAGTGTCAGGGAACACAGAATTCTTTGAACAATTCAGACACTTTCAGGCCCTTCGATATTTTGTCGGGGTTTGACAATATCTCGGTGAGCTTAACCTCCTTTCTCGGGCTGTGATGATTTTTAGACTCGATAATGGCGCATATACATACCCCATTTGAATCCGTTGCAGGGTTATTTTGCCATTCTCACTCTCACATTCAACAGTCGGCGGAAAGAACACTCCTTCAGCACCCGGAAAACCCCTAAATATGCGTTTAATAGTATTATTCAACGGAACCTTCATACTAATCCAACTAAGCACAGACTTTTCTGCTATCAGGAGCCAGGAAACGATGAGCTTCAAGCTATGGGAGCATGTGAGTCCGGCACAAATCCCCACGCATACATCGCCTCAGATACAATAGGACATAACAGCCGGGGGAGGCTACATTTACGTTTAAAATAGTACTGCTACAGGGAGGCTACAGGGCGCCGGATCCTTTCCATACCGTACCCGAGAACAGTTTTTTCCTTTTCTAAATTTCGAGGGCGATCAATGACATACTTGTGCCACGGTCCGGATGTGCTCCTTTCATAGCGTGGTTTACGAAACCAAACGTTGACAAGCGACTGAGACCTCCGTTCTAGCATTTGGATCATAAGGTCCATCTCAAATAGGCTCCACTCGATATAAAAGTTAAGCCGCAGTTCCACGAGATCTCGAAAACCGTCAATGGCTTCGACTAAGGAGTTTAAATTCTTAACAAGGACACAATCTGTCAGCGGCTGATAAATCATTCGTTTACGAGAATTGGCTACATACCGAGTTCAGGTCTCCGCCACTTGTCATCTTCCTGATTCGTGGTAGATAATACCGCTGTCTGACCTCCAAGATTTTCAATTCCCGGAACCGGTCCTGGATTACGAAAAAGAGTTCTGCAGGAAGATCTTCCACCACAGAAAACTGGAGTTCTTTTAGATGGCGGGTGGAGCATTGCGACAACACGTGTATCAGCATGTCTTTGTTTGGAAGAATGTCAGAGCCTTTGTTCTGGAGTTTGACACCGGGTATAGATAGATATTCGAGTTCATGAGGCAGATTGGAAAAAATACGGTCAGATGGGTCAGGATGTGTGATGGTAAGTCGACGAAGATTTCGCAGGCTGTCTGAAATCTGACTATCTGAAATTGTCGTCCCGTGTAGAGGAAAGACCGTGAACGCATATGGATGACTAGAGGAGTCTGGTATGACATCTACTTCCAATTCACGAAGCGAGGGGCATGCTTGGATGGCGTGGTAAATCGGCTGATTCTGTGAGAATTTGCCCCTTAATTTTAAAGCTTCCAAAGAAGAAGTCGCCTTTTCGTTCGGAACATCGGCCGGCAAAGCAGAGATCGGGATATCTAGATGTATGAAGGAGCAGAACGACGATTGTATTAGATGCGATAAGAACCCCCGGCAGTCAGAAGAAACAGATGGGTAGCTCCGAAATGGCTTGACATACACAAACTGTCGAAGGGCAGGAAAGGGAGGCAGAGGGCGACAGTTATCCTCAGTTAGATAGGGGTAGGCGTCCAGTATTATGGTAGTCAGTGTAAGCGATTTTGATAGAGAATGGAATAGGGCAGGCGAAACTCCCACAAGCTTCAGATAAACAGTGCGGAGGTATGGGAAACGCGGTATTGCCTCATGTACTTCGCTTCGCCACTCGCAATATTTACTGCCAGTCTGCCATCGATCGTTTAGTCGTAATATTCTAGAAGAAACGGAAAATGAGTCGGTCAATCTTAAAAGAGCCGAAGATGACATTACCGAACGTATTTCCACAGGTGTTTAGGAATAATTCTAGGCGAGGTACAACGGGTATCACGAAATAGCCAAGGGAGTATACTCTGACGTAAAGCTTTGCATGTCAAAGATAGAGGTATCAAGGCGGTTGAAGGCGTGGGTTCAGACCATCTTGACCAAGTATTCTCATCCTCGCCACTGGCCGAACTCGAATATAACTCGTCGAAAACAATCGCCCAAATATCAGGATAAAATGAGTTTAAGAGCGAACTGTTCGTCTGCAGAATCGACATCTGACGTTTACAGTATTAGATGGTGGCGGACGAAAAGTAAGAAGTTTGCGGACGTTGACAAGGGTTAGTTTTTTTATCTCAGTAGGAATGCGAATTAATTTCGGAGAGGTGGCAATGTTTGATCAATTCCAAAAGTGCCAAAGGCGGTCTGAGACTATGAGGCAATTCGACTGAGTCAAGCCTTCCGCGTGAAACTGTCGCATAAATTGTCATATAAATCTCTTTCGCAAATGACGGAGCAAAAGGAAGATCCTGACAAACAGTCTCTTCATGTAATACTTTCAATTACCGTGACAATTGCGAAATGAAGGCTCATTTCCGAGATCACAGGACTTAAATATAGTACACAATAAGAAAGTAAAATCTTTTGCAATTCAGAATTGAGCTCACATGAATGCTTGTGGATTTGAATCATAATTCATGATCATATGCTGATATAAATAGATCATTGGACGTGCTAATTTGGATTTCTTTGTCCTTGTTATGGTGACACTGGTCACAGTATTTAATTGATATAAAAAATATTTGAGATCCGGCGTTCTCCTGGCTGTGCCGCCATCTATTGTCGTATTGAGTATGAAGATGCATAGATTAGAACCATTAGAGGACCGAAGCCCTCTTATAACCCGTTGTCTAAATCATCAGCTTTCGGTTTGTTCATGTCCTTATTAAGCTCGAAAATAATGAAAATGAATCAATTTTCTCGGTGAAACAGAGGCTCCGGTTCAAAAGGCGCACAAGTCAATGAGGGCGGGCCGTAACTCGTTTGATCTTTACAGTGAGAGTGAATCTAATGTCATGTCGGCAGACGATTCTGCCATTGGGGGAGGTGGCGTCGACTAGAATCACTTTCTTGATATGAGCGGATCAATCATTCAAGGCTATTAGTACATATCAGAACCAGACTCGTTGTGAGGATTCCTAGTACCCCGCATGCATCATCGCACCTGTAAAGTTAGTTCCTAATGATCGAGGTAACACTATCCGACACGACGTGATCGTCCGTGATATGGGCACTGGCACAACCGATGTTGGCTCTGATTGCAAAGCTATTGGTTGCGGTTGTTCCACTAGCACCGGCGGCTTTATCCCCGCTGCCCAGAATCGATCTGGATACAAACCAATGAGCGGTCAAACGAATGATGGAAACACGTAACCATATATAACATACCATGCAAATGATTAGTTGGTTAAGCCTCCATATATCGTTGTATTGATGTGGGAAGCTCGCACTTCAAAACAGCTTGAATATGATTAAACTTATGCCCACCTCCGAAGAGCTCGGTGTATCCCTACGTAACCCGAGAATCCCGACGAATCTGCTCTGCTTCCAAAGTTTTCAAAAACAGCTGGCCAAGCTCACTTGCACTATCCCCAATCTTGCCGCATTCGGTCAAATATGCATCTGCGAAGGGTGGATAGAGCGAAGGCTGAGACGCGTCGGAGTCAGAAACCCGAGCACGAGGAAAGTACGCGTCATTCTCAAAGAACGCATTGACCAGACCAGAAATACCGCTTTCCAAAAAGTTGAAATCGCGGACTTGGTTGAAATCTATAATCCATACTCGAGTCTCTCGGTGCTTGTTCAGAGTGTTGGTGATGTTTGCGCCTAGGACAATCTCGATGTCGCGAGCGTCACATTTGGCTACCATATGAAGCTGCGCTAATAGACGGCCCATCTCTTTGGCAAGATGTGTTGTGTCAATACCCAATCTTTCTGCCCGAGCCCGAGTTAATGGGAAATTGTAGGTATCGAAAAAAAGACGCGGTGCGGTCCGTCCTATATCTGTTTCTGCGCGTCCAAGTAAAAGTCGGGCAACGTGGTGTCCTTGACGTAGGAGAAGCTTGTCAGTTTTAGACCGTCGGAGATGCTCGGGACAAAATAAGGCGATAATCTTTTGCTTCAGAGTCGTTGGAAGTGGGTACACCCGACTCATTGAATACGCACAGGTCTTGAGACGATCATCATCGGGAAGTCTGAAAGTTGAATCGGACCAGAGATCTGATTCAGGACCGCAGAACTCATACGGCGCAGGTGAAAGTATTTCATTCCCCGAGGCAGAAAGAGCATCATGTATACGACTTAAGTGACGAAACTCGTCATAGAGTGTTGTACAGCCTTCCACTCTACGGCATTTTTTATAAACTTGAGGTGTCTGTTCGTTGCCTTATATTAGAACGCCATTTCTTATCTAACATTCTCGTCAATCAAACTTACTGCTGAGCTACAATATATCGTGGCAAACGTTCCGCTACCCAGTCTAAAAAGCTCGATGGTTTCGCGAATTTCATCTGAGTCCGTCTCGTTATTTATAAGAGATTCGGATGACAATAGACTGGAAGAGGACAGGCGATCAACCACGCCGGAATATGTGCGTTAATGGGGGTACATACTTATTGAGCATTACAATGGGAAAAAGGAATTGGGAGGAGCATTTCGTCGTGACGGTCACGGTCACGGACCCTAAGTTTCTCTCTGCTTGGCAGCGGCGTTGGCGCAATCATCATGTTGAGGCTCCTGTATTTCCTGTTCAATCACATCGCTCGACCAATTCTTTTCAGGACATCCTTTGGAACAAAGAACCGGATAATCATATTTTTTGCTGGAACCAATTCACGTCGTTTGAAAGCAACTTCAATGTTCTTGGCATGAAACAGTAAAAGGAGCTGAAATTTGAAATCTTTGAACGCGCCCATGTGCACGACATACGCGGGGTGTACGCGTGACTTCTATGCCAAGGGGATCGTACCACAAAAAAATTACTTTAATTGAAGATCAAAATCTACATCATGATTGCAGCGGTAACCTAGTGTTTCTCATCGTGATAGAAACTGGCTCAAAAGATTTTGAGCATTCGGCCGCGCGTCGAGCCGACATTTGAAAATTCGCGGACGTCTAGGAGAAAGAAAAGTATGTATATAATCTCACAAAAAGCACACACGACTAGTACTTACCCAATGACGCCTGAGGTGAATTCGTGATTTGCAATGATGCCAGTCAACGGTTCATTCTCGAGTGTGGAAATATTCATGACATGCAGAATAGTTGCAGCTGTGATGGAGAAGGAGAATTCCGCCAATGCTTTACCAGGACACACTCTGGTAAAGTTTCAGAGACATGCATAACGTTGGTTTCGCTGTAGTTTTCATACCGTCTCCCATATCCAAATGCCGCATCTGGTTTCGCCTTTGCACTTCCGTCCAAAAACCTTTCAGGCCTGAATATGTGTGCATCATGTCCGTACGCTTTCTCGGAGCGAAGGAGATACCTGGAAAGATTGTAAGGAAAACATAGTTTTTTCTTAAATAAAGCGTAGACTTTACCAACTATTCGCAAAGCAATAGGTTCCTTTAGGTATGAAATACCCATTAATCACGTCGTCCTGCCTCAACATGTGTGGTACATGGGTCGGAGAAGCAGGATGCCAGCGTAACGATTCACTGCAAAGTGCATTGAAATAAGGAAGATTTGGGAGATCGTTAAAAGAGGGTAGGCTATCTCTCCCAACTATATTATCCAGCTCTTCTTGTGCCTTTTTCTGAACATCTGGGTGAAGTGCCATTGCTAATATAAATAGGCGGACCTGGGCCTCCATCTGCAATGCGTACAATTGATTAAACTTCAGTCAACGATGTGTTGTGTATTATTTACCGTGTCAATTCCTGCTGAGTATATGGCCACTGCTACTTGCCGGATCAAGTCTTTAGCGTCCTCCGGGGGGCTAGAATCATTGCTGAGATTCTCTAAGCACTTTGATACAAACGAAGGTTGGTAATTTCCTTGTTTCTATCGGTTTTTTTCATCAAGACGAAAATGAGACGAGGATAAAATTATTCACGAAAGCTGTTTCCGCGTATTCATATGGGAAATCTAGCATTTTTTGGAAATCCTTATTTATTTGATCGGCTACCTTCGGGAATTGTAAACCAGGCAGCCACGAGGGAAGGTATTTCACTGTTCACAAGTCAAATATCGAATATTAATTGAGGAATATCATCGCTTACTGATTGGGAAGTTGTCCACTTTGTATACTCCAGGAATTACAATCTTAGTGAGGAGTTCGGTGACATGCTCTGCGAGGTTTACATATGGGTCGTTTTTAGGTAAAACGTCAATGCCATAAGTAAACTTAGAGAACTTGTCGGCCATTGTAAAATTCACTATGACATAGATCATACCTGCAGGATAAACCCTCCAAGCATTTGTCGGATGGCTTTCAAGTCATTCACTGGCTCAGCGATAAGACGTTGTGCCAAGGATCTGTTCAGCAATCAACGTGAATCAAGTTAGATGAATCTAATACATCAAAAAGATGAAAAATTGAGACCTAGCACTCGTTTCTAACATCGGATGGTACGAGACGAGGCTTTTAGCCGACAATACGCTATGAAGTAGTGCGCGATGTCGGGTCCACTGTTCACCATAGTCCATCATTACAACCGTAGACTTGCCAAAGATTGTTCTATATAGATTAATAATCAACGACTTTGGCGAGTTTAGGAAATATTTATCTTACAAGTCGTGAATCATCATTGTTTTGAGTCTACCAGAGTATATCGCGCTCCTTCTTGTGAATAATTCCCGTTCCATTTCGGCTGAATTAATGATGAGAACCGACTGGCCTAAAACATTCAGATACACAAGGTCGCCTAAACAAACGAATCAACCAAAAAAAGAAATTAGAATTATACGACTGTTTTCGGTACCATATTTCTTGGCCCATTTTTCGTACACTAAGTACTCTAGTGTTTTTCCCGCTGGAATATCTCGTAAGTTGCCCCAAATAGGATGCCTTGTGGGGCCTGGTGGTAGCTGTAGGCCTATAAACAGGGGTCAAGACGCGGTAAGTCATAAGTGAAGCAACCGTATAATTGTATACTGACCTTTCGGAACGCGAATTGCAGTATAATATAAGAAAAAAGACACGGTGAGGGTAATGGAAGTAATGGCAATGTCGATAATGGTCAAAGACATTGTGAAAGAACAATAGTACTGATGCTAGCAGCTTTGGGAAAAGCTGAGGTCTGGCTAACCGCACAACTGAATTTACCTGGACTACTATAATATAAGGGACTTATTTGGCTGAAGCCTGAAACAACATACCAGAAACATGTTTCGTATGGTCAGATCACTTCATATCGATATTACTTTCGACTTTCACATTCTTACATACCCAATTTGAACGGAATGCCACATGGAATCCGGCATTTTTCTCGCATAATTTCAGTGGATCATATGCATTTGCGTTGCGTCTGGTTAATAGCCTTGTGCATATTAGTAAAGTTCCGGTTTGGCGTGAGACAACTTTGATACCAGTCGACAATTATTTGTCCCGGCTGATCCACTGACCAACTTTGGAATTTGCGGACACCGATATAAAGTTAAATACAAACCTTATCCGCACTTTCTGAAATTATTCAGGATATGTGTTTAAGCCAAATTAATTACGCAGGGTGCCTTTACAAAGATAGCACACGGTTCGAACTTCGCAGTGCACCTGTGACATGACTTGAAACATTCAAACAAATTCTACGTTTGAGATTATTGGGGATAGAGCCACGGAGAGTCTGACCGATGATCGAAAATTCATAGTAGCTAGAAGTGGGTACACTTTGAATCACTGGGTTAAGAACCAGTCTGGCTGAAGTCCGATGCGAGGAGTTTCAGAAGTATGTTTTTGGAAAGAATATTAACCGCACTTACCTCTCATGTTACTGTTTTTTGAGTCCCTAGTCTTGGATGACATGGATCCGACGGTATCGGTTGTTGACAATAACGTTACACCTGATCTTTTGAGCCTCAATCATGTGCATGATAATAGTTCACTGCGACGTGACAAACCAAGTGATCTAAATTCCAGTTGCTGAACGACATACATACGCAATATGATATTCAGTCCTGAAAAGGGTCTGGACTTGGACGGTCTCACTGCTCTGCTTCCTTGTGGACCCTCGAAACAACTTTTGACGTGTTGCAATCTTAATCGCCATTCAATGTCGCACGGTTAGACTAGCTAAAGCAGAAAGATCTAGTTCACAAGCAATGTTGAGAAAAGAGTCCGAAGTCGTGTCACTCGCATCACACCAGTGTAACATCGGGGATAACCGGACCAATCGAGGTTTTCTTCTTACCACTACCTAGTACCGCCGTGGACTGCTGCATTACTGAGGTCACTCATTAGTACTAGTACTCAAGCAATATTCAATGCTCGCTCTTATTCAAAAGACATTACATCGCGACCCAGACCTAGTAGCTAATATGAACTTATATTTCAACTCAAAAGTCACGTCTATTGACATTGTGTTCATTCATCCTCTACTCAGTTTTAAGTAACCCGTAGATATTCCTTTTCCCATCGAAATCCTAACTCACGAAAAGCCGCAGAACCCAATCGAAAGATTCCGCATCGAAATAGAGATGAACAGGTGTACACCGCTCGCAGTGACTCTTTCTTACGTACAACATAAAACACTGTCAGACAATTCGACAAAGTTGGTTGCAACTTGCGCTGCGGCTTTGAAGGACAAGCACATCATTAGCCCGATTGGAGTTCAAAAAAGCAGATGGCATTCGGTAAAAGAAACGGTTCGCATTGTGACTGTATAGTGTCACGCGTATACGACATCAAGCCACCGATCTGTCATTTTGAAAGCCGAGTATGGCCGGCCCCCGAAGAAAACCACATTGACCGACCTTGACGGACTTGGGGAGAGTACGAGAGTACTTTTGACCGTCTCAGTGGCAGCTGCCTCGTTCTTATCTCAACTTTTATGACAGCTTTGACATGCGAAATGTCCGACTTTCCCTGATGTCAAAAATCCTATTGGCACGCTATGGCGTCACAAGGAAACATCTGTATTGCTATTCAGTCAATGAATGGTGAAGACATGAAGACATCAAAAAGCCGTGATGGTATGAAACCGCCTGCTCCAGTTCAAGTTATTTTGGGTCAGGTCGTTCGTCCATGAAATATAACTCAACTCCATTCTCAGCTCCCTTGAAATTCGCTATGTCGAGGATTGATATTGAGTTTCCAGGTGGAGCTCAAGCAATCTTGACAAATATAAAATCAACGCGTCCCTTCGAAGTTTGCGAATATTGTCACGCAGATTCCCTGGGCGGATCAGGGAATCTTCCCTTATTCAATCAAAAATTGGTTTCAAATTTCCGAATTTACATCCGATCCGGAACCTTTAATTAAGTAGTATGTAGCTAGCTAACGTTACAACGGTTTCATTCCATCCTTTACACCAACCGTCATGTCAACACCCAGCATCATTAACGAAAGGACTCCACTTTGTCCAAAAAGCTCTAACGATCGATCCTACGAACCAGTACGTAAACCAGAAGACTCAGAACTCAGCCCACTGGATATAGCCCCTTCGACGAGGAGATACATTTTGGCAGGAATATGGCTTGGAACGTTTCTTTCGGTATCGCAAATTCTTCTTATCGAATGGAAAATAAGCTCTTATAAACGTTCATCTCACTGTAGTCTCTTAACAGTAAGTTTCATGGGGAAGCTTGATCATTGACACAACTGATAAACCCTTCAGTGACTCTTGTTGCTACATGTACGTGGTACAATGACACTATACATACTTTCATCAAACTCTTTATACCAAAAACAGTGGTTTCTTCCATTTCTTCGGAGTATCAAGCCGCAAACCAAGCAAGTTGGATCGGTACCGCGTGCGTTCACTTCCTTCGCTCAGTACTCAGCGGTCTTTCATGACTTATCTTGTTATGCAAACAGTTTCCTTTTGGCAGCATGCACATTCGCTCCCCTTTACGGAAGATTATGCGATACCTTGGGACGCCGGACGGCCGCTCAAACTGCCATCGTTTTCGCCGGTATAGGAACGTTGTGTTGTGGACTGTCTTCAAGTATGCCTATGTTGATTGCTTCACGTTTCGTAAGTCGTTAGGTGACGCTTTACAACGCGATTGTTGATAAGTACTTCATTCTAGCTAGGAGGAATAGGTGGTGGTGGTAGCTTCATTATTGGATATGTTATAACGAGCGATATGTATAAGTTACGAGACCGAAGTTTGACGCAAGGGATTGCGAATATATTCAACGGGGCAAGTACATTCCTCTCTGTTTTGCTTTGTTAGTCACCCAATTTCATTAGGTGGGGCAAGGCTTAGGTGGTCCACTGGGAGGGTACATCAGCGATAAGTGAGCGCCCATCAGAAACAATACAGAATAGCTCGAATTTGAATGCGGTCAGGTTCGGTTGGAGATGGGCATTCCTTATGCAGATACCCCTCTATATTATCTCATATCTCCTGACCGGATATAACTTGAACTATTTCACACCTGTAAGTGGCATGTAACTTCCCGAATTCATCGTTGATGAATGACACAGGGACGAAGCAAAAGCATCAAGGAAACATTCAAAAGAATAGACTATGGCGGCAGCATTCTATTACTATTATCGGTAACCGTCCATCAAATTTATACAGACATGAATTTCTAATTTCCAATGGATATTAGATAGGCTCTTTTCTTTTGTTGTTGAGTTTCAAGTACAATGATGATCTACCTTTTAATTCACCCAAAGTCATCGTAACCCTCGTTTGCGCGGTACTTACATTCATCGTCTTCATCATTGTGGAACTCCGAGTCGCACCAGAGCCCATTCTTGCGCCGGCCTTGCTCAAAATGAAAGTTCCTGTTCTTGTCGGTATGAGCAATCAACTAGTTGAGTCCGATCAGTCCGCTTCAACCCATCCAGGTTGTGAATAAGGGTTCTCCGTCTAGGTGTCCGTTGCCACGTTTGCTTCTTTATATTTCTTTCCTGTGTATTTCGAGTCCGTTATGTTGACCTCCGCAGCTACCGCTGGTGAGAACGTTTTCATCCCATAATTGAGATCCACATTGACACAAAATTTTAAGGAACGCATCTGCTTCCAAATAGTGTAGCCATGGCGGCGGGATCGTTGGTCGCAGGGTAAGTTAACCAATACATTATGGCTACATGTCATCGGACGTTTATCTTTTTAGGGCGATTATGTCGATGACGAGCTGCTACAAGCTTTTAGACATGATATGCGGCCTAGGACCTATCATCGGTTCTGTAAGGAAGCTGCGAAACGTGATGATCATTATCTGACGTTCGATTTGATGTTCTTAATAGGTGCTGATGTCCGTTCTTGACCAAAATTCGGGTCCGCTGAATCAATGGCTCAGTATCGTGAGTCAATAATTCTTCAAACATTCATTTTGATATAAATATATATTGATTAGGTTCCTTTGGGATTCGGACACGCCGCTGTAATACAAACCACACTTATCGCGCTACTAGCGCATATCGATCGTAAGTCTTTAAACAGCCTTGTCACGGCGTGTATGTTGTCTCACCATTTCATCAAATAGCTTCTATTATGGCTGTCGCCACGGGTTTCGCGCAACTTTGGAGATGCATAGGTGACTTAACCTAGTATACCCTAAAACCGAATCAATCATTTACTCTTTGACAGGACAAGTCGTCGGTGTCGCTGTTCCATCAGCTATTTTCCAATATGTCCTAAATCGTGAACTAACACGACGCATAACTGGGCCAGACTCAAGCGAGGCACGTGTGTACACTGTGTCAAAGATTTTCTCCAGCCTTACCAATTATATATGCTAGATCATTAGCCGTATCCGACATTCTTCGGAGATAGTTGTTTCACTACCGTCTGATATTCAACTGTTAGCAAGAGAATCTTACGGTATTGCGTTGAGACGAGCGTTTTGGTTTATCGCCGCTTCAGCAATAGCTGGTTTTCTCGTCCGACTTGGCGTACGTTCTGTTTTCTCAATCTCAGAACACTGAAACCTGATTGCTTTGAAAAGATTCCGGACAAGTCTCTAGACGATCCCGGAACTCCGAAAACAGAAACGGGTGGACCTGAGGTCACGAATGATGTAGAAAGAGTCATTGAACGCATCGATACGACCGCCGAAAGTGCCCAATGAAATCGGTCACATAATTATTGATTTAAATCACCCCAAAGATTTGATCATGCATTACACTTTGCCTTGATTACGATTTAAATACGAAATTTAACGCCTCATTCGTAGAAATAGCTATAACGACCTTAAATGAATACCCTGTCAATGCAAATGCAGGAGGTCCGGGTCCGAGGTTCATTGCATGCGACAAAGTCTTCTCAATGTTCTCGGTATGATGGTACCTCTCAGACTATCGTTGGCGCAGGTGTCGAAAGTTTCAAACTCGGTATCTCTTTTATTCTATGCGTTTGAACGGACTTGGAGAGGAATGGACAGTGTTGCGAACATTTATTCATCGATGACACACGACGCATTGGGTAAACTCCGGTTCTTTTATTTGCATATTAGTTACCAAAGCGTATAATGCGACCTATTTGATGGATCAAGAGAACCGGTCAGTCAATCGGTAATATTGCGGAATACGACATTGATACATTACCTTCCAACAATGGGCACGAACCCTTTAGCACATAATATAGACATTAAAGATAATACTGTTATGTTTGAATTGGCACGGTCATTCTGGCGCAGTCGCATTGACACTTTTTCACACCAGTCTGATATAAAATTTGTTGTAATGCCACTTTATATAGTTTCAATTTCTTTCGCTTAGCTACAAAAGAAGGGAGTCCCTATTTATTAAACACACCGCCTAAAATATTATTAATGTATGACGCAAGTCGGTTACCTACTAATATTCACAACAAACTAAAAATAATGAAGATGAGACGCATATTTTTCAACAACTTGCGCGATGTTTTCACAGCGCCTTTACCTTTTCAATATACCTCGATATACTCATATATGGAACTGATTGTTCAAACTATGTCGACGAAAGCGCCAGCTACGATGGTAACAGGTGCCATCCAACCCTAATGAGCTCGCCGCTCAAAGCTAAAGGTACCAGGGTCGCAAAAAAATGATGCTGTAGAACTGCTCGCTTATCAATTTACAGGCTTCGACGTTCGTCAACTATGCATGTGTGGTATGGAGAAGTGAAGAAAGAGACGAGTGAACCATTTCTTGAATAGCCAGCCAATGCTGCCCTTCTTTCTCAAGTTGACCCCCCCTAAGACCAGGTGGTACGGTAAAAGTCAGCATACTTGAACTTCTTTTTGATCTCCTGCAAGAGAAACCACCCAGGTGTACAGTACGTAATATGATTGCTAGTCGAACCGCCTTTATTCCGTCCAGAATGGAGTTGACCAACAATTCGAGCTTCACCGTGACCGTTCTTTATCATGTGCCAAACGAGAGAGCCCGAGTCTCCTTTAGCGGAGAACACATCGATGATGTTATTGTTGCCAGAGTTGTAGATGCCAAGCTCGACGGATTCGATGCCAACTTCATTCCGAGTGAATGAAACCAAGCCGGCGTAGCATCCGACGGTGAGATCGGTGGTGTTGCCGTCTTTGCCGACCATTAGACAGCGCTGGCTTTCGTTGTCGAACTCGGTTGGAACGGCGAGGTCTTCCTTTGTAACACAGCCCACAATTCGGAGCTTTCTACCCTCGGGAAACTTGAGTATGGTTGAACCACGCACAGGATAAAACATATTTGCAATCTCTAGAAGAGAGTATTTGGATCCTAAATAAGGAGGTTTCCTTTTTGTTAGGGACGAAGGTAAAGACAAGGGGAAAGAAAACAAAGGCACACCGAGATCAACGACGTTTCCCTCAAACTCAGGTCTGACTTTCGCCTCTGCAGCCAAGAACGCAGCCCAATCCAACGTATATTGTGTGCCGCCTCCTTCATCAACCCCAACGGCTGGAGCGTATTGGATGTATCCAATACTACGATGCAGGTTGATGTCGGACCAATGATGGGTCACTTCGTCGTGGAGAGCCTCCAGTTCAACGATAGTTTCATGTTCATCTTCCAATTTGCGTTGGAGCCACCGCATCTCTTTTGTAGTCTCCGGGTCTTTTTGCTGCTTCGCCCGTAATTTGACGATGTCACAAGCCCACCTGTCAGCGAGAATGCCGTGAGCAGAAACAGCCTTCGTGATCTCGTCAAGGCCGCGTTGGAATCGGCACATCCCGCAAACTTGAACATGGTGGCCCCTGACTGCGCCGTTTTTGTTCTCATAGTTGACAGCGGTGTTCTTGCGCAAGACGTGACAGCAACTGACTCCATAGACCTTGTTGCTGGGGTTACCGTCCTTGTCCTTGTTTTCGTGGAACCACAGGGTAAGTGTGCCTTGCGAATCTACCTCCTCCTTTTCTTCGGTGGAAAGGGGTACGCCATGAAGAGGAGTAAGGAACCGACGGACATGGTGGGTGGGATCGGCGCTACCGACACTACGCATAAGCGGCTCGAACCCTGCTAGCCTCTGTGGCACTGCCTCACGCCATTCCACCACCACATCCTTCACTCCGTTCTCCAGCAAAACCGTCAGTATTTGTTGCGAAACATTGTGCGCGGTATCAGCCGATGTAGATCCAGGAATAACGCCTATCCAGATTACAACAGGACCGAGACTCCCTTTGGCTTCAACATCTTCCAGCGATCCATGTGTAAAAAACCGCGCAGGATCGATGGATGACCACGGAATGTTCTGAGCTTTGATAATATCACGTATCTGGGGACCGACAGTGTCCCAGACATCGTTCAGAGTGGTATCAAAGACGCCACGGACTGACTTGACGGGAATATGGCCGTATCTGCCAGTGGGCTTAGGAAATGGTGTGGTACGGAAGTCAGAACGGTAGATGAGTTCCGGATGATCGCTGTCTCCAGTAATCCCGTTGTAATACGACGTCCTCTCATATACTTCGGGAGCGTACTCAGAGGTTGTTTTGCTGAGGGTGGAAAGACTGGACGACATGCTAGGCAAGGGTGGCAAACTGGAGACTTTGTATTGCCAATTCATGCATTGGAGAGTGAAAAGCGAGAGCTCTGAACGGAAGGAGGTAAGTGCGGTATAAATGCGAAAAGAAGGCAAAGGACTTGCTGAGCAGGTCCGGGTGCTCTTTCATTGTCTTCACCGCGAACGCGGCAAAGCCAGATACTCCTAAATTAAAAGGGGTAGGTGGTAAGTATGACATGAAATTTTTAGTGACTGATAGCGAGCTCAAATGCCCTCGCAACAATAAGCCAAATGACTCGCCTCCACCAAGAAGACCGGCATTATCCAACTCGTCCTCCGTGAATGGAAAAGCTTGGAAAGATAAGTATGGAATAAATGAAGGAATAATGGGATAAGACAAACTTGTAGCATCCATGACTAAACTGTAAACTCTAGTATTGACCTAAGCACAAGTTTCGTACTAGGTGGCGGCGCTGAAGACGCAGAATGAGTAGCAAGGAAAGATGGCAAAGAAATGAATCCCCTTTGACGTCATGCCAATAGGGGTTGTTCTAGAGACCTTTTTTTTAGGGCCGTTTTGGTGTTTTGTTTTTTCAAAAGCTCTTGCTGGTACTCAGCATAGAAATTCAGACTATGTAGCAGAGTTCTAAATTTAGTTTTTTCAGAACCACCCTGTCGGCTGGGTTCGGCGCAAGTCAGTGAACCTCTTACATAAGTAGGTTCGGCACAAGCCCGGAAAGCTGCGGAGCTTGAGTCGGAGTGTGAAAGGGTCTGGCCGAGCCTAGGGTTTAACAGCTGGTTCTTTCTCAAATTTCGGTAATTGGTGAAACAATGTACAAAAGTAGCTCTGAAAGCTCACTCCAATTGTGCTGACATATTTATTATTATGCCTCGTTTCACCGCCTTTTCGTCTTCAAGTTCCAACACGTGCGGTATGTAACAATGGTTGCTAGTCGAGCCACTTTTGTTCTGTCCAGAATGGAATCGACCAACAATCCGAGCGTTCTTCATCATAGTCAGATGAGAGAGCCCGAGTCTCCTTTAGCGGAAAACACATCGATGATGGCCTTGTTGCCAGAGTTGTATATGCCAAGCTCGACGGATTCAATGCCAACTTCATTCCGAGTGAATGAAACCAGGCCGGCGTAGTAGTATTTGACAATGGAGATCAGTGGTGTTACCGTCTTTCCAACCATGAGACAGCGCTGGCCTTCTCTGTCGAGCTTGGTTGTCTTCCGTGGCACAACCTATGATTTGGAGCTTTCCTCCCTCAGGAAACTTGAGTGTGGTTGAGCCACCCACAGGATAAAGCATATTTGTAATTTCTTGACGAGAGTATTTGGATTCTGAGAATAAAGGGTTGCTTAGAGACCAAGATAAAGACAAGTCAAAAGAAGAAAAACGCAACGAGATCGACGACGTTTCGAGCTCGGGTTTGATCTTTGCATCCACCAGCCCAATTTAACGTATATTGTGTACTGCACGGATCATTAGGTTCGGTAGCTGGAGCGTATTGAATGTATCTAATGCTGCGGTGCAGTTTGATGTTAGACCAATGATAGGTTACCACCTCACTATGGAGGGTCTGGGGCTCTACGATGGTTTCGTGTTCGTCTTCCAGTTTGCGCTGAAGCCGCCGAATCTCTCTCGCGAATCGCAATCTCTCTTTTCGCCTGTAGTTTGGCGATGTCGCAAGCCCAAGCGTCGGCGAGAATGCCATGAGCAGAAATGGCCTCCGTGATCTCGTCGAGGTCACGCTGGAATCGATGCATCCCACAAACCCGAACGTGGTGGTCCTTGATTACTCCGTCCTTGTTATCATAGGTGATGGTAGTGTTCTTGCGCAAGACATGGCAGTTACTAACTTCATATGTGTTGTTGCTGGGGTTACCATCCTTTGTCCTTGTTCTCATGAAACTACAGGGTAAATGTGCCTTGCGAATCCTCCTCCGAAGCCTACATTTCTTCAGTGACAAGAGACGAAGAGTAAGGAAGCGACGGACATAGTGGGTAGGATTGCTGCTGCCGACATGGCGCATAAGGGGTGGGTTTGTCAGCTTCTGTGGGATAGCCTCACGCCATTCTACAGCAACGCCCCCAACTGTTTCTAAGCAGAAGTGCGAGGAGACATCATGAGCGGTATTGGGGGAGATAACCGGGAATGATGCCGATCCAGGTGACGACGGGACCGAGACTTCCTTTTCCCTCCTCTCCTGGTGGCCCACGGGTATATGGGCATATCCGCCAGTGAATGGAGTGGTAAGGAAGTCAGAACGGTACACGGTTCTGGGTGGTTGCTATCCCCAGTGATGCCGTTATAGTACGAGTTTCTCTCGTACTCGTCGGGACCGTGTTCAGAAAGGGCGAAAAACTTGACGTCGAATGACAAAGTCAGTGTCAGGTCCTTAAGGCCGTGGAACCGGGAAGTGGAACGAGCTAAGACCCTTGCGTTGCTGGCTCTGGAGGTTCATGAATCCGAGGGCAAAAGCAAAAGCTCTGGAGAGAAGGTGGATAAGTGCGGTGTAGATGCGGAAGAAAGTTAAGGGACTCGCTCAGCAGCTCCGCCGGGGAGCTCTTTCATAGTCTTGACCCCTTGTGTGCCAAATCCAGACACATCTACAGGGGGACATGATAAGTATAGGGCATGCCCTTGCAACAATAGACTAAGTGACTAACCTTTACAAGAAGACCAACTTCGCTCAGCTTGTCTTCTGGAGATGGAAACAAGGCTTGAAAGGTCAGTGCGGAATAAACAAAGGAATAAACGATAGGACATACTGGGAGGATCCACATTGAAGTTGTAAACACAATCGCAGTTTTGAGTTAGGCAAGTTTGTTGGTTGAAAAGCAGAATAGAGTGGTTTGGGACGAGAAGGAGTGACAAGCCTCCTTTTTAGCACCGCTGCCAGTGGTGACGTCGCCGTGAAACGTCACGCGTCCGGGGCCTACTGTGAGAGCCCAAAGTCCCGAACCAGGACCGCAAAATTCGTAGGGTGTAGGTGAGAGTATTTCATTTCCCGAAGTGTGAAAAGAGCATCATGTATACGCTCCAGGTGACGAAATTCATAGTGAAGTACTTATCGGACAGTTTTCAACAGTGCATCACTCTTTATAAGCTTAAGGCATCTGTTTATTTCCTTTAGCATTATTAGTATTCAAATTGAATAAGCTTACTGCTGAGGTACAATAGACAAACGTTCCTATGCCTAATCGGAAACTTGAAAGCTCAATGGTTTCTCGAATTTCATCCGAGTCCGTCTCGTTATTGAGAGAGATTCTGATGAAACTAATCTGAAAAACGAGAATAAGAAATCAACCACATTCGAAGCTGTATGTTTTACGATAATACTACTTATCAAGCATCATACAGTAGAACCTCTAATAACGCATACGTCTCATAATTCATAGCCTCTAATAGGTCATAGAAATTGCCGTCTCCCGAGTTGGTAGGCGGGGATTCGGACCAAAAGTTCATAGTTCCTCCAATACCTCTTAATTCATACCCCCCCGGCCAAAAAACGGCATAGGGTGGACATGCGAATTATGCCTTGTTTTGGGTTGTAGGGTGATGAATTTGACCAAAATCAACTATTTTTAGATCAAAAAAACATCCATCATGACTTTAATGTTGAAATTGGCCTATTGGCAAGTTGCGGCGAGTGATTTGTTGCTCATGTAACGAGTCCACGTACGGTTAAAGTGTATGTTACCTTAATAGGCGTCTAAAGTACAAACTACCCGATTGGATTTCGGAAGTTGCCGAATTTGAGGAAGTCATAACCTCTGATAGTGCATAGTTTGGGGTGTCCACGGAGGGGTATGAATTATTAGAGGTTCTACTGTACTGAAAAACGGTGGGGCAAGACTTCGTAACAATCTCGTCGAGACTGTCACGCTGTTTCGAGCCACCGATGCTACGCGCTTTTTGCTGATACATATGTACTAGGCTCTTTTCTAGTATAAAACCTGTTCTCATGTTATTCTCTCTAACTTCTTCACTGAGATAAAGAAAATCCCCTCTATTCAAAAAAAGATGATATTCGCGAAGTTGGCTGTTTAAGTCGCTACTGCTTGTGGTAATACCCTTGCTTCTGCTTGGGCTACTGTCACTGCTGAGCCGCCCGATGGCCAGTGGCACCACCATTGAAGGATGTATTAGCGGCAAGCACTAGCTCAAGGTACCGGTTACCAATTAATATTTATATTTGTACAGATAAATTTACAGCCTTATGGCTGCCACAACATTGCTGTTTATGGTACTGACCCGGTTGTCAAATCCATCTTAAACTCTTCAGATCATTGCTCTCGAAGAATGGTATATGCATATATGTATCATCCTTATACCTTATGTTTTATGAACAACTCATTTCCAGCCCTAGCTCATTTGCTCTCATTTAGATACTTATACACACAGTGCTAAAACAATTCTTTATTCGCATTAAATATAAAGGCGCCCTTTATATTTCCTCATTGTTACGATCTACCGCTACTTTGCACTATTCGGCGGAAGTCTTTGGCCAGATAGACCCGAACGCTTTTTTAGCCCGAATAGCCACAGTGTGAAAGGTCTTTGGCTACGTACGTGTCTTAGATGGAGGACTTTGAAGGATGATAAAACTCGCAAAAAAATACCTCATTCGGGTTAGGCACCTGTGCACGTTCTTCAGTACTGTGATCTATGTCCAACATTTCATTCACAGGTGCGGATTGATCGGTAGTAGCAAGTTGTGGCTGGAGTACACCTATGAGTTGTCCAAACTTATGCACAGATGTTTGGAATGCTTTACGAGCCCCGTCCCTACTGTTAAACTCCCATTGCATTGGTAGTTTGGGTTTCATCTTTGGAGACTTCCAGATGACGGGATGTGCTCCGGAGCTCAAACCCAGATCGCTGATAGGCTGTATCGGTGATTCGGGCTCCAGGCAAGTGATGGGACTCCCTCTAGGTGTGAAAGGTCTGAGACCGGTGATGCGGCTGGCACTTTGGTGATCACTCAGGATGGTGACGGATTGTGCCTGTTCATTCATAGCGGCAAATAGCTCGATCAGCTTATGCTTGTCCAGCTTCGATTTCGCAAGAAGAGAATACTTCTCTGTATCCAACTCGTATACCACCATGAATGTCCATACATGCACGAGTACGGACGAGTTATAAAGAATGGTGAACAGGGGCGATTGGTGGTTCACCGACTTGAGAAGATCCATTAAGGCTGAATATATGTGTGTTTTCACGAAGCCGTGGTAACGATCAATATACCTGCTCAAGTTTTGAAGACATTTTGAGAAGTGGGATACCGCGCTCGGATCGTCCGAGAGGATTGTGGACAGATGTGGACGGTTCTGTGGCAGAAGTAATAGGGCGAGCAGGGGAAGTGTGGACATCGAGAGGCGTGAGTCGAGATCTCGTGAATGCCATTGGTATACGAGGGAGAGGTAATCGCGGTTGGTAAAACGAAAGCGGTTGGCCATGTCAGTGATCATCAGGGTTGACTCGAGTAACTCGTCCAGACAGTACGCCGCTTCATGCCTGGCCCCATCCGTCATAGACTCACACCAGAATGAGTCCACGCAGAAAACTTCTTTGAAGAAGTTAAAGTACTCGAAATAGTCATAGTGATTGGAGAAATCAAGCCAAACCCCGAAGCTTTCAAACAGATTTTGCAAGGACTTCTGTCTCTGTTCTTTGTCGGTAATGAGCGGATTGTCGGAGGTAAGGTTATGGTAAATGGCCATAAGGAGGAGATAGCGCGTTTTATAAGATCCTTCTTGTGAAGAATAGTCTGGCTTTTCATGTCCAATGAAATAACGAAACAGGTAATCAAATTTCCACCATTCCAGTTCTTTATTGTCGAACCGTACTAGCTTCCAACTAGGCAGGTCTTTGTAGGTGAATTGTAACTCCCAATTAAATAGAATTTCAATTTGGGTGAGTATATGTGTAACCAGCGTGGGACCGTTTTCCGCTCCTTCGAAAAGACAAGACCACATACCCAGTGGAAGCAGGAGACCGTCCTGGATGATATTCACTATAATTTGGTCATATTCATATTGAAAACGTGCTACATTCTTCGCAATTCGAGAATATCTTCGAAACTCGGCTTCTTCCAGCTGTGTTCCTACCGCGCCAGGGATAGACCGGAGTAGATCCCAATGGTAGCTCCTAAAAACAAAGAGATCCAGATACAAGCCATAATGCAAATCCACAAGATTCGTTTCACTGACTTCCAAAGTCACCCGGAGAGTTCGGCAGATATCCCTTTTTAATCGTCTGCTGATTATCGGATGAACAGCGGCACACCGTGCAATCATTCGATGAACGCTTCTGTTCTGGGAGGTCGTGTAAAGCCAATCAATTGCCTCAAAATCCAGGGAAGTCGCGTTTCTAACGGCTGTCTTTATGTTCTCTTCTCTCCAATTTGTAAATTTGGGAAACGTTCCACCATATACAATGGGCCGGAGTCTTTCAAGACGTTTGACAATTTGATGAGCCAACTTTGAAATTAACAGCAATTTATGTCGGAGGAGGACCTGAGCGGGATAAAGGTGGCGCCGAATAGTACGTTGAAGCTTGTTGAAGCTTATCCTTTCCCGAGCAGCCTGGACGTACATTGTTCTCCAAGCGTTCTGAGATTTTATTATTATTCGCCAAACAACCTGAACCCCCTTCAGAGAAATCGCTTTAATCCAAGGAAGACTTTCTCGTAGAACAAAGAAGAAAATTCCAGCGTAAATCGTCAACGAGGTTGTATACGGACATTCCGGATACCGAATTGGTAATATCACAGAAATGAAGTACAACATATACGTGATACCGGTGATAGCGAGAATCGTCCAGGCGACACGAATGTCTAGTGGAAATAATAGTATGATAATCCCCGTAAGGAAGATACCGACGGCAAGGTGGAGAAGAATCGGAAGGAGGTCGACAATAGCACCGACTTTCCACAATTCGAAACCATAGAAACGCAGCTGCCTGGCCATTGCTTTTTGGCGGGGAGTTCCAGTTATAGAAGACAGATAATAGTACAGCCATTGTTTGGCGAGAACGGCGAACAGTGCTGTTGATAGTGTGATCGCCAAACTGGTAAACCACAAACCGTTCACCAAAAATGCGTTTGTTGATGGTGTGAATAGCGAAGTAGGGGTTATTGTTGAATTAGGTACATCCCTTATCGGCATTCCACTAAATTGTGCGCGTAGTATCTGGACTGCTTCGAATACTAATGAAGCGGTGACTCGTGTATTATCTTGCTGAAGGCTCTGGGAGGCTTGGGAGACAAATGTTGTGACAACTCCGGAAAAGAGACCAGCCTGGTTTGATAGTAAGTTTCAAGGGCATGAATACAAACCGCATTCGCCTACAAAAATCAGGAGAACATCTGCAGTCTCTTTCCACCCTTCTACTCTCTCACGATCAAACGATTCAGCTTCATCAAGGTAAGTCAACCAGACACGACCGTTGTCGGCGATCTCCTCTCCAAATTTATCCCGTGGATATTTCTGTTCATAATCATATTTATTATTTACTAATATACCGTTAAAGCATGATAATTATACAACTGAATTCCGGCACTCACAGCCAGTTTCTGGGGGTGAACTTTTGGCCAATCCAAAAAACCTTTTGTGCCTGGTGGCAACCGTGGCATTGTTGCGTTGTGTATCAGGACCAGTAGAATTAAATACTGCTCTGGAAGGCGCAGCCTCTGAAATATACGTAGTGAGTTAATATATATATGAAAAAAACAAGAAACTCACCTAAAAAATCTCGAAAGAGTGACACTAAATTCTCTATCGTTTCATCGGACTGTTTTCCCTTCAATGGTACAGCGGCAGGCCACTCCTCGCTTCCCTTACTGTTCGATGAAGTCGCTGCAAGGTTTATGGGTTCAGCGAGCCGGCGCAACTTTTCCTGTTCATCACTGGGCCCATCCGTTTGAGCTTTTGCTACCTTCACTTTGATCCTTGAAGTGTCCCTGTTTACATCGTTTAAGCTGATTGATTCTGACATAGGAATGAAGATGATTGCAAAAGGATGTTGTGGAAAAAGTACAAAAGTCCTGCGAAATATTAGCCTGCCACCGCCTCAGATCAGGAAAAAAGGTTCCGGCGCTTGTATATGAAGCAAAATTACGCACGCTGGTGCTAGCACTGCTGAATACGAACCCTCATGTAGGCCACGTAATTCTCTCTCATCATCTATACTTCTCAGTTTATCTTGTCCTTAAGATAATGTAATATCGCATGCTCGTACCGACATAAATATTAAACTACACCCGCCTCAGGGCGGAAGAATACATGGAGAACAATAGTTAATTAGTACAAAAACCTTTATTCGATAAGTAAAACTTCATTGATTCCATTCTGTATTGACGCTTTGCTACCCAATCACGAGCCTACGCGGCACTGCTTACTGAGGGCTACTCAACGAAAGAGAACTAGATTGTTTCTTTTTCGCTGCGTGGTGTAAGTTCAATATCAAACGGGTAGACTGGTGTGAGCAGTGGTTTAGCGTAGTGAAATAAACTATGATGTCCTTTTACTTACACAAATACTGGAAAGGGCATAAGACCATCTAGAGTCACTTGATCGGTGAAAAATATATCAAAGAGCACATAAAGACTCACAAAGTGAGTGATAGGCCTGCTACGTTTTTAGCATGCATGAGAACACCAGCCGACAAGAAAAAAACTGTAATTCGTAATTTAGAAATGAGATACAATAGAATCTCCAACGTGCTCACTAAACAAAATTACAAATGCCCATGTTCCATCTCTGATCAAAACATTGTATAGTCTTGGGCTCGAAACCCCAATTTTCCAAGCTGTAATTTGACGGCTGGCAAACCTAACAAGAATGAAAGTGAAGGCGACAGCTTCGAATACAACCTTGCAGAACCTTTGAGAGCATTTGATATGAGTGAGATTCACTTTTAACGAACCCATACCTACCACGCATAGGAAAACATTCGAGGATATGATTCGAAAATGCAACGTCCAAAAAGTTCGGGTATTGGTGAGGGAAGACTGTCCTTTTCTGCCCGGACTTGGGGTAGAGCCAAACTCAAAGTCACGATTACCAAAGATTCACTCAATGCAAGGCCTGAACAAAGGGTCCAAAGTATGCGTTTTGAACAACCGTAGAATGCATATGCTTAAAATTATTTTGATTGTTTCCCATACTTGAGCCACAATGAACATACCTCTTTGTATGAGCAACATATTTGAACACGCCGTGACCATAGAACCACTGATGGTAATAAATTGTATAGCTCTCAGGCACGAATTGGCCTGTAAGTTTCCGAAGAAGCTGAGGGAAGTTCCACTTCGAGACACGGATAAGTATTGCTCAGACTAAAACTAAATGAAAAACACATACCAAAAGAGGACAAGCGCGAAATACCTGACTACAAAAAATAAGCCCTTCACAAAAGTAAAGTTGGATCTGAAAATATTTAAGGACACCATTCTTAGGTCAAATGATAAGAATCACGAACGGCCAGATAAACTCTACCTGGCACAACGTTCAGATTATAGCAACTTGCATGAAATATGAGAGACTTACTTCCTCGTCAAGGGTCAAGAAAACATTCCAGATAACGAGAGTCGTGGTGGCGGCTAACACAGCTTATTGTTTATATACGGACTTCGGAAAATAAATATTAAACACTTACCTGTACTAAATACGAGCTGAAGAAATAGGGGAAGCTCTGCTACGACCTGTAACACTACCGTCAAGGGATACATATTTCATATAACTGCGAGAAGCGTTAGGGCAGAAATTCACAACTGGAGGGGTTTTAAAAGTACATTTTCACCGTCATCACATGAGAATAAGGCCTGGATGTCATTAATTATTCGTGGCTTCTTTGATAAAAGATCTCGAACTTCTATCGCAATCAGATCGATGAAGCGAAGCTCGGAAGAAGCAGGGTAATACCCCGGGCCCGGCCCAACTTGTCAGGTACAACCAATGTCCTAAATCTCCCCATGATATTCTGTGAAGAAAAGGATGAAGATGAGGCGGATCTATGTAACATCGAACGAAAAAAAAACAACTGGGTAAAATAAGATGAAGGTAAATAGAAAATGTGATTAGAGATCTCGAGCAGGGGGTAAACGTTTCACGATTGAAACGCGGAGAACTCTTCTGGCTCTGGCTGAAACCGAAAGTTGAAAGTTTACCTCACCTCATCACATAGAATCTCTCCTTAACGCCATTGCAAAAACTCCATCAATAAAGCACGCCACCTGATTGCTTTGATACGCTCAGGCAAATTCATTTTATCGCCTTGATCAACAATGTTGTCAGATGCCAACTCGAATTTAAGATGAGTGCCCTACTTCTTTCAACGTTTGTTGAGACTTCATCGAAGGTTCATTGGCTTACTGCATAGCACGGACAATTGTTCCGTTGTTACGACACTTCATAGATACCCCTGTATAGGTTGATTTGACGTTGCAAAGAAGCAGACAAATTGTGAGGAATTAGTAGGGCCATCTCGGACGCCAAATCTCTTGCATCCGAGTCCGCAGCGGCGTTTTTCAAGGAACGAGTCTTCAACTCATCCGCGTCAATCTAGCTGGCCAGTTTCGAATAGCATTCGAGCTCATGCATTTGCTGGGCTTGTGAGCGCGCAAACGGTCGGTAATACCAGGGCCGTAATAGCTTTCTTTCTGGATGCGAATACAGATGCGGTGGCAATGTGAGGGAAGGTGGAACATCATCGCATGATGTTAGTGCTGTAACTTGTTATAACTTGCCGCCTCAATATGTGCAGGTAAAATCGGCTGTTCGCGCAAAAGATGTAATGGTGGTTATAGCAAGATTAGTCTACTCGCAAGCGGTTGTTTGTTGAGGCGCCATGTCCGGGCCACGCGCCTTGACATAATCCTCACTCTAGTAAGCTCTAACTTTTGAATTTGCTTTAAACGTCTTCAGCTCGGAAACTTCAATAAAAAAGACGATTTCAGGACCCCCAAACAAAAAGGATGTATCTGAAGCCATCACCACCGGAAGCGGTGGTTACGTTCATGGCCTGTGGACAGGCTGTTCCCACGTTGTTTATTTCAATCTCTACAGCTTTTATCATAATCTAACCGAACAAGGCGGTGTCGCCTTCATTGAAACTAACACGAAACCCAGCAGTATATTACGATAACAAGGATAGCTACAATTGCGATAAATAAAGCAAATAGATAAAGCTGTCCTGCCGCTGCCACGAATCGACAGGACCAAGGTTTATCGCCTCTTTTCAAGGTTCTCGGCCATAATAGATAATGCAAACATCTCTACAGCTCGCCTGGCGCATTCTCCCAGTAAAATTCTTCCTACCTCGGGCATCCTCAGAATGGCCAAGAGGGTATCGGTCCATGCTTCCGGTTCTGGGGGTCTGAGCCATCCCGTGCTCTCGTACCTAGTGATATCCTCGGATCTAACGCGCTTTCGAGAGAACCGACACAGTCTCATGTTAAAACTGGTAGTCGAGATAGCATCGCTTCTACAGGAATGATACCGAACTGTTCGTTCATAGGTATACAACAATGGGCGTGTGTTCGGTGATTTGAGCAGGTAGTTCCGCTGAAATAACGATGTTGAGATGGTCTTGGAATGAACTCGACGCGTTTCGTAGTGTTGTTTCTGTGCCCTTGATGAATTCAAAGACAGAGGCCGATATGATTCAATAGCCTAAGTTGGTTTTTTAGCACGCGCCGACCATAATCTTCAGCAGTTGTACGTTATCCTTGAACCTTGGGTCAAAACCACCTATGGGGTTATTAAGTTAAAAGATTATATTTGACAAGTTACAATACAAACCCGCAGCAACCAACCGCAGTCCTTGAAGACGCGCTCCTCGAACCGCCCCAGAGGCAAAGGCTTGAATCGCCAAGATCGCGTTCTTCTTCTTTTCGAACCGATTAAGTGATACCACCGTTGGACGCGAATTATTAGGTTATGACATGAGATTGCGAAATAAGAAAAGTACAGTCTGACGCACGAAAATACATCTCCAACCAGCGAGCGACCTTGTTGAAAAGAATCGGGGAATGTTGATTTCAAAGGTGCAGGTAAAGGTTTTTCATATGCTTCAATGGATACAAGGATAGTAAACACGCGGTTCTTTTTGCAGATTGGGTATGTGCTCTTTGAAAACGCGAGTGGTGAACCTGGAGTTGACCAAGAGAATGTCGGCCTCCCCTCCAAAGACCCGCTCAGTCACCGCTCCGCAGCACGCCCAACCTGAAGTTTATGAGACTTATGATTAGTATAATCTTCTAAGTGATACAATGGGAGATGATATAAAGCTGTAAAAGAGCAAGTTCTGTTCCTTGGGGCGTTCACCATAAAAAGCCCTTCCGAAAGGAGCTTATCCAGAAAGTGATCATAAAACACTACGCGTTTTCCGGTAATGTTTCTTAAGATAGGAATGGCGTTTATAGCTGGTCGATAAAGAAAATATCATAATCTTCTGCTAAACACGGTTTCTTGGGATGTGATTTAGAGCGTAGAAGGTGGAAGGTCAGATGTGATTGACGTAGATGGGCAAACACAAGATGGCCCTCGCCGCATAATGAACGCGGAAGATGAGAAACAACATAATGAACTTTCAATGTACCTGGTGTACATTGATTAATCCATGGCGAGTTCCCATAGGTCAAAGAAACACACACACCGTCTCTTGTTTCCTCGAAACAGTGATCAGGGTCGTGGTGGGGTGTATAAATATGAACTGTGCGTTCTTGCTTTTGAAGGTCCAAAACAGCGTTCATTATCAATCATTCGTCCCCGCCTTACGACACGAAACAAGTACCAGAAAAGGCAGGACGGATTGCTTAACAATTGTCGCCGAAATGTGAACCACCGATGTCTAGATCTGGATGAAGAAAGGCAATTTTCATCTTTCGTCAACACACACGAATGAATAGTCTTCTAAAATCAACTTTTACCCAAGAGCATGAAGGCGGGTGCATAGTAACCAAGGGTGTAGGCCACATAGTTAAGTTAGAAACGCTGACTGCTCATTCTCACGTAATTGGAATTGCCTCATCACCGGGGATTAAATCCCGGCTTCATAAATGCCGAACCGGATCATGATTCTAGCTTAGCATCTTTCTCCATGGACATCCCAGGTACTTTGAGCTGCTTAATCCCTTGAATTATTTGACGAAATGTTGAGTAGATGTTACAATTCCGTCGTTATTCAATGTCAAAGGAAAAATAGGTAAGAAGAGCTCAATATATCCAATCAATATGTCGATTTCTGAATATACTTGGCAATCCTTTTGGCCTGTGCAGCTGTTGTTACAGGAGGTGGCTCTGGTATTGGTACCATGATTGCCTCGGCGTTTGTACAGAATGGTGCCAAAGTTTATATCGTATCTCCAAAGGAAGCTCAGCTCAAAAACGTGCGCACTGAACGAATTATCTCGTTCATATAGAAACTAATGGCACGCGGGAGCGCTCCGTAGGTTTGTGATGTCCTAAACAAGAAGGGCCCCGGGAGTTGTCATTACATCGTTGGCGACCTCGGGGTAAGTTGGGCCGTAGATAACGCTACTATCTGTGTCCCGCTGAGGTTTATTTGTTTAGTCAAAGGCCGGATGTGACAAGGTAACTGAAGAAATCAAAAAGAAGGAGCAGAAGATTCACATTTTGGTGAATAATTCGGGTGCTTCTTGGGGAGCCCCGTATGACAAGTATGTTCGCTACTAGTCCGGTTGTTCAAACGGTTCAATGATTGACAAAAACAGCTTTCCTGAGCAACAAGGCTGGGATAAGATATTGGCATTGAATGTTAAAACCATTTTTTACAGTGCGTTTTCCGTTTTCATACGACGTCAGGCTGAGCCGAGCGCAATTAGTGACCCAGGGGTATATTTTTATTATTGTCGTTTAGTGAATCTGCTGAAAGAAAAACAGGCTTACGAATCTTTTGGCAAAGGATTCAACAAATCGTGATCCCGGAAGGGTAATCAATATCTCTTCAATAGCCGCATTCGAAACGAGAGCTTTAGGAAGCAGTCTAGCTGCTAAAGACAACGGATTGTGGAGCTGTAGGTCGCGTCCTGTATATGACGAATTCTAACAACATATCATCTTCATAGACAATACCAGCAAAGCTGCAGGTATTTGGTATTTGGTATTTGTTGTTCCTGATAAACTGAATATTGTTTCATAAAGTAAACCATCTCACCAAGAATTTAGCTACGACCCTCGCACCTCGGTTTATCACGTTGAGTCTGGGATATCTAATTCACCAACGCCTTCTTTACTGATAGTCTTACAGAGTCAACGCCATATGTCCTGGGTAAGTTTACAGACAGAAATGAAAAGCTATGGGTATGAATACTTGGATTCCAGCGTCTTTCCGTCCAAAATGACCGCATGGGGTTTGAAGCAACAAGGCGACAGCGCGGCTAAATATCAGCCAATGGGTGTGTTGCTAAACATATCTTACGATACCTGACCCAACTTGTTCTTAGGTCGATTAGGGGATGCGAGAGACATGGCAGGAGTTGGTAAGTTGTGATTTAAGGAAATGAAAGGTTCATTATGCTTACTTTAAATTAGCTTTGTTCCTAGTTAGCCCTGCATCTGCTCATGTTACTGGAGATTATATCACAGTTGACGGTGGAAGTTTAATTGATGGAAGATCACATCTGTAAACCATAGTTTCACCATTCTGAGAAAGGGTCGTCATTCTATTGCGAGTTGACCATTACCATTCTCTACTTTTCAGTAGCTCCGCTTCTAGTAAATGTCCCAATAGCCGACATCAGGCACCACTGGGCATAGCTAGCCCGACTAATGATACCTACTAGAGGCGCCTGGGGACGCAGAAACCCTTGCAAACTGGTCAACGTATTATGATTTATCATTTTAGCTTATGTCAGAAGCGTTATATAACATTTATAAAACACCGAACATGTTTCTAAGTATCCAATCCCAACGTATATCGACCATCATCGGGCACATACGTTACAACGATATGTTGAGTTACAAGCAAGCAAAATGCTTTGTTATAGCATCCAGCAATTCCTCGCTATTAATAGTTGAGTAACCAAATTTTCGATTTCAACCGAAACTCAGCTCACCTTTGCAATTAGGGGATTTCAGAGTAGGCCGTTTAAGTGCCGTTTTTCTGTCCGTTTCAAAATCAGTGAAATGGCTGTTGAAACGGCCAAAAAGTTAAACGCCTCTGGAGCCGTTTAACTTTTTGAGTGAAACGGCAGTCGTTTCACTGTCCGGCCACTATCGGTCAGGGCTTAATTTTTGATAATAATTTGTTTAAATATTTATCTAATGAATTATGTAAAAAAAATCCGAAGAATCGAAGAGGAACACTGTGAAACGATGGACAAAACGATTTTTACAAGAAACGGACAGTGGGGCGTTCAGAGTTGAAACGGGATAAGTGGTATTTCCGAAGTACTCCCGACATACCAAAACGGACAGAAAAACGGCACTTAAACGGCCTACTCTGAAATCCCCTAATATTCCGCGGACTGAACTGTGTCCAACCATTTTTTAATCTCAGGTGAACAAGTTACGTTGCCACCTTTGGACACTTTCCGGTACAATACGTGTTTGGCTACCTTCATTGTAATCGAAGTCCTGGGGGTGGAAGAAGTGTCTGATTCCATCACCATTCCCCAACTATTTCCGAAGACCTGCGAAGATGATGATGATGGCATGTTGGAAACTAAGGGAACAATGTGTTCCAATTTGATGACCAAAGTATGTTTATCGCCGATCGTCCTGGTATGGAGAGACAGTTCTGGGAGCACTCTATCTTTCGAAACCATACTTTCCATGTTGAAACCTCTCATTGAGTACTTCTCCAAGATTCATTTATCCACACCTGATCTGCACAAAACAGATACCCGTTGTTGTAGAGTACTGATTGGAAACAAGGAGACAGCATGACCCTGCGTAACGAAATTCATTACAGCGGCTTTTAAAGCGGTGAGTCACTGGAGACATTGTAGGGTTTAGCCAAAAAAAGGATTGTAAGAAAATTATAGTTCAAGGTATAGTCTATTGATGATTTACCAAATTGCACAATCATATTATAACTAATACTCAGATTAAGGAATTTGTTAGGGCGACTCAGGGCACACACCTAGAGGAGGGAAAACCTAAGATCTATTGAGGGGCATCGACTAACTACTCACCTAGAGGAGGGAAAACCTAAGAGAACAAGCTTAGGTATCCCCCTCTAGGGAAAACGCATATAAGTACAGGATACGAAGCGCTCGACTGATCCCCATGGGATCTGAGGAGATACAGATAGAAATCGAGGAAAATCGAAGAGATCGAAAAATCGAGAAAACGATGGAACTAATGGAAACGGCAAAGTACGGGAAATGAAGGAAATCGTAACACGAAATGAAATCGAAAGAAATCGAAGGAATCGAATAATCGGAAAAGGCGCTAGCGTACCGTGACAGAATTCTGATTTGAAAAATTGTCAGTATACTGCTATAATTGTCTTGGTTGAATTATGTAATAATTCTTTGTCATATAAGCTTATGATCAATGTTATCCATTCAGTAAAATAATAAACAGAGTGAAACTTATATTTATCATCATCTATATTGAAAAATGTTCTGAAAATATTGTTTATATTTATTATGAGAATATATTTCTATTATAATTTGGATGCATGGGAAAAGCTTAATTTTAAGCATGAGAATACTCTTTGTAATATTAGAGTTTTCCTGGGAAAACCTTAATAATACATGGATTCCTGGAAAATCTTGAGAAAACTCTAATGTCACAAATTGTGACCTTAAGTTTGAATTACACAGAAACTCAATATTTCCCACTCCCTCAAAATTTTAATAAAATACTATATTGACAAGTAATCATATCAACTTGAATATATAATTTTCCACTATGGTTAATAATAATATATGTTTTAGTTTGTATACTGTTTGACTGAATAGAGAAAGTTATTCATAGTGTTATATAAGTAAAAATAATTATAGAATTTAGCTAAGATAATAATAACAGCATACTGATGATTTTGCAAGCCAGAATCCTTTAATCTGAGTATTAGTTATAATATAATTGTGCAGTTTGGTAAATCATCAATAGTCTATACCTCGAACTATAATTTTCTGAGGATCCTTTTTTTGGCTAAACCCTACAATGCCTCCAGTGAGTATACATCCATGTCGTGAAATAATGTAACTCACTTGAATGGAAGTTTAGAATCGTATTCAACGGGCTGTGTGTAGCCGTGACAACCTCAATTCGTTTAACGGAGTCGCCGACTGACTTTGCGAGTACATGCACGCTTTCTATTTCCCCTTCTGTGTAATAAGAAGAAGCCCGTGCCACACCCAATTGAATGTTTTTGTAGCCGATCAACCCCAAGAAGTGTATTATCGTTTGCATTGATTTTGGCCAACAGTACAGGTCCAGATCCGAAGTAGGCCAAGAGACATTCAAAAAAAATTGAAGAGCTTGGGACCCTGATATATAAAAGTCCGTCGCTTTTTGCAGATACAAGAAGGTATTGTATTCTTCCTCGCCTGCAAAAAAGTTCTCTAAGGTTTTCTGTAGAGATAGATTTTGGCCTAAGCACTGGAGACATAGGAAAGTTTGCTTGACATACAAACCATTAAGCAAACTTCAAGCAGAGACCTAGTTTGCTTGGGGTTTTCCACTGTTTCAAACTTTGTACAAACTCTCAATTTGTTCAGAGTTTACTTGTGTAAGTAGATTTTATACAAATTTTCTGACAAACCTTAATTAAATGTTATGTGGATGTTATGCAGATACTGAACAAGCAATCTGCTCAAGGTTTCCATATAATTTGCATCAAAATCTATTCATAGGATGCTTAGCCAAGCAAACTTCTATCAAACTCAAAGTTTTCACAAAGTTTGATCCATCCAGAAAACTTTAGACAAACTAGGTCTCTGCTTAGAGTTTGCTTAATGGTTTGCATGTTAAGCAAACTTTCCTATGTCTCCAGTGAAGAAAACACTTGTATGTTTCCGACAGCTTGGAGATAACTTGTGTAAAAGAACCACGTCTGGCAGACATAGCTCCTGCAGGATCGTACTCGCATTATCACTGTCTCGTGCAATATGGGTCAAAGCTGAGGGAGCATCCATGATGAACACGAAAAAATGTAAGCCGCGAATGAGTCTTTTTTTTCGCTTTACCATTATTTACGATTCGACCCGGCCATTGACCCCCAGCCCTAATATTTCTCTCAATTTTGCAGACATTCACGTTATCTCTGATTCGGACTTCACGGGAGGCATTATGCTTAGTAAAAATCCGAAAATTCACATCTGATTCAGATATTAAGTGGGATTGTCCCTGTCAGGGTACGCTACCGCGTCCCCTCATTTTTCCTCATTTATTATCATCGGTATATATTCCCCTCTACTTTATTTATATTTCCCATATATTATCTCCACCCTCCGTTTGCTCCCTCTGTCTCTATTCCACTTTCTCTACTTGCGCGCGCTCGTACCCGGCGTGACGCCTACGGCGTCACGTCGCTTATGTTCGGTTTGGGCGTCTGGCACTTAGCTGTGTCAGGGCCGCATGCCGCGCTATCGTTTTTCATGTATATAGTCGCAGTCCCTAGAGTGAGGGTCCCTAAGCTTGTTCTCTTAGGATCCCCTCCCTCTAGGTGAGTAGTTAGTTCTCCCCCAATATATTTACCTTAGGATCCCCTCCCTCTAGTGTGAGCTGAGTAGCCCTAACAGTCCCCTACCTGGTTTTGCAGGCGAACCCCAGCTTTTTGTGCCAGTTCCATGCCTTATACTCGACAAAGTGAGAAGAGTGCTGCTGAGAAATCAGTTACAAATCTTGGGGACAACAGTAAGTTATGAGAAGGTTTTCCATATGAATAAACATTGACTACACTTTTAGGTTCTACCAACTCAAACGGTGACACGAGCAGTGCCGTTGAGAAACCAGTTACGAATGAAGGAGATAACAGTAAGTTATGAGAAGTTTTTATGACTACAATTGTAGGTTCTACCAATGCAAATGGTGATGCGAGCAAGGACACTGAAGGCTCTATTATTGCCACCGAAAATGCGTCTACTGTAGGATCCTCTCCATCCGGGAATGTTTATCTATCAGTGGAAGAAAAGCTATTCGCTCGAACCCAAATGTATGCAGGTTTTGTTGGTGATCCGGTCCTCCAAACAGACGCAGTCCAATGGGTTAAACCTCGCGGTGAAAGCTCTCATATCCTGTATGATATGAGAAATAATCGCCCTTTGGACATTGTTGGAGTTTTTCATGTCATGTCATACAGGTAAACCAAACATTTATCTCAGCATTTACACATTATTGTCACATCCCGCGTGACCTGGAATCCAAACCCGGGACTCCGATAAACTTCCCACTTTATTACGGTGGTTTACTATTACCGATCTCTGTACTTAACTCCGTACTTCATTTCGTACCTGGTGAAGGTAGCCTTTTTCATATCACATCACCACAAGGGACGAGAAGTCCTATTCATCTGATTCACATCTCCGCCTGCTTCTTTCATGTTAAATCCCTTTGTTCCATACTCGTTGACATTTCCATTTTTGTCCGTACTCTTTTGTATTTAAATCCTAGTTTTTGACTAGGAAAAGGCAGTCTGAATATTAGTTACTTTCCGTCTCTAGTTCTGCCTCAGTTCTTACTCCGTACTCGCGAGCTCCAGTGCGTACTTGTTGCGTACTATCTCGTACTCAGAGTTCTAGCCGTCATCTGACGGTGTAGACTCAGAGTTCGACGTTACGTTCTTGACGTCGTACTCATACGTACTAGCTACGTACTTCCTCGTTCTCTGAAATTGAGGGATATCGTAAGCTGGGCGAGTGGGCGCAGCATATAAGCTGAAGCCAAGTCCCTCTCTCCGTACTCCTCCGTATTCTAGTTACGTGTTTCGTAGTAGTCCGGAAATATCCGGGATTTGTCCGGAACACCGATCTTGACAATTATATAACCAATTTTTATAGATTGTTCGTAGGAGCATTGGGCAACTATAATGGGGTCTACTCATTGACCGGTGCCAAGTACAGATTTGTAGGTGGGGAGCCTGTTAAACCCGAGTATTCCGAAGTATATAAGCAGGCCATTGCATTCGTCAACTACCACGTCAAAAAACTGTGGAAGAAACCACCGGTTCACATCTTTGACCAAGACTGCACGAAAGCCATAACCAGGTTGAACTTCACATCCTCAGTTTTCAAAGCATGCGTGAGTAATAAAGTATATGTTGATACAGAGGGAATTAAGTACGTTTTAGGACAAAAAGAGAGGTGGCAATGACAAGGACAAAGTCCGTTATATCTCAGAAGAACCAGCCGACGTCTCATCCAAAGAAATCATGGATTCTCCACTCGATGAGAGCGCTTTCGAGTTGACACAAGGACAGTCGGACACCTACTCTACGATTAGGGACCAGTATGCTATGCAACCCTTGTTTGTGTGGGACCAAAACGATCAATTTGTTCAACCCCCTGACGTTCCCAAGACCATGAAAGGATCAGTCGTTCAAGTTCAATTCCATCTCGTGAACCACTTGTTTGATAAGGAAGATGTCAACTCTTTTTCCGCAGAGGTGGTGGATATTAGTATCCTTCAGAAAGCACCGGAGAGCCCTCTCAAAAGGCGTTCCATCTTTGATGGACCTTTGACACCTGACAAACAAGGCTCACCATCGAAAAGGTTGCGTAACTAGTATTCGTACAATAGCAATGAAGTTTGCGATGTAATTAACACCTACACAATTAAAAATTTTTTTTCTTTAATCTATGTGGAGCAACTATTGGCTTAACTATGTCAGGGATCCAACGCTGTCCCTTTTTTTCCCACCCATAACATGTCATATTCTCACAAGCAAAAAGTCATATGAGTTCGTCAGCCTCCACTATCAGTTAATATAATAATTCCCATCTATATACACAATGTTTTCTCACGTGCAATATGTCGTATGAGTTTGTGTATGTACATCATGAGTTAATATAATAACTCCCAAAATTTGTCAAAAGCATACAATTCGATTTTATCATTTGAGACAAAACCGTTGATGGAGAAGTAACTGGAAACATAGTTGTTCTTCAAGGTGATATCAACTTCACAAGTGTGAAGAAGGTGGTCGGTGTTAAACCAAACAAAAGCGGGATTTGGTTCGTATTCTCTACCTGAGCTGTTGTACACCAATTTTGGGTACTCATTGTCATTCCAACATGTGACGACAGTGTCTGCGAAGTTGAGAGAACAGAAGGCTTAGGAAAAGGTTTACACATACCATTAATATTGCCTGTTTTTACAGTAGCACAACATGCTGCGTTCTTGTCAATGTGTTGACACCTTTGAAGTATATCTGCCAAGTTTTAGATTACAATTGGAGAATGATTAATAGTTAACATACGAGATATAAAAAAGTATTTTTACTGTATGCAGGAACACGTTTGTACAAAGGATGATGTATTACCAGATCGTCACCAGATTGGATGGTATTGTCGACTGATTTCCCAGTTAAATGAGAAAGATCTTCAATCTTGTTTGCTAACATTGTCATAAACCCTTTGTTATTGCAGTTTTGAATGTCTGTAAGTGTTGCATTTCCCAAGCGGGAGTAAAAAGGTTTCTCGATGTCGATGCTGAGGAGACTGCTATTTTCCACCCAACCAGAGACTTTAATGATGCCTCGTTTGAAACTGTTATGCTCATAGACCAAGTCAACATAACCATTGCGAATATCCCATCGTAACCTGGAAGATTACCAGTTAGCCCACTTTCATGTTTGATAGAACATCTTTTACTTTTCCCAGTCATTGACGATGCTGAAATTTTCGGGATGTCCATAGTTGACACGCATGTCAGACACGACGCAGTCGAACGGGCGGTCCATCATGTGGATATCGTGTAGACGAAAATTAGAAAATAAAGAGGAGCTAATTGCACAGAAAGAGTTAATTTATAACCAGAGCTATTATTGTACCTGATTATAAAAAGTGATCAAGCCAAATTCTCAGCCAAAGACATAGTTGTGAAAAATTTTGAGAACACACTCGTCTACCAACACAGCTGATGAAATCCCAAAATTCAGAACCTTGGCGTCATCTGACCTTTCAAGATGTGAAGTCATTGAATCCTAGTATATATTGGTCTCTCAAGTCCGTCAGAACATGGGCGAATTTTTTTGAGCACTTAAGAAGGTTGGATGAGGAAATCCAAACAGACTTGGAATCACGGGGTAGGGCACTTGTTGAAGAAAGAAGGAAGATACGAGAGGAGAGGGAGGACATGATGTGCTTGAAAAAGTTGGCAGAGAGAAAGAGGAGACTAGAGGAATCCATTATCGAATGACACCGAAGTTTCGAATTTATCGCATCGTCAGACGACTTCTTGGTCGATGTGGGAGACGAAGTACGCCAGGACATTTTATGATGGTTCATCGATGCCACTTCAATGAGTCAGGTTAAACCTGTCATATGCTCTTGTTGCGCTGGATCATTTACCATTGTCGATACGAAACAAATACCCATCAATGAAATTCCTAACCAAGACCTATTAAGGCCGACTACGCCTCATGCCGGTCACAAACTCGTTGAAGGATTGCTCTTAGAGCAATGCGGATTGACCTTGTTGGGCCCTTCATGGAGTGCTACCGTTTGTCAACAATGCATTCAGGAGTTGCAAGTGCAGAAAATCCCGAGGTTTAGTCTCGCAAACAATATGTGGATCGGTGAAGTTCCATTTCAGCTAGAGGTATTAATGGTGCCCGAACGTCTCCTTATATCAGTCTTCTATCCAGCTGTATACGTTTACAAACTTTATCCCAAGACGACATCGGCAGGACGGAGCAGATTTGTCAGTGAAAAGCTGCGCGGCAACGTTTCGACATATAGATTAGCACCTCATCGAATGGCAGAGTTAACGACAGGACAGTTGCTCCCTCGGAAACCAGATGTGTTGGCATCTCTCATCTCCATCACACTCGTAAGGCGTAACCGATTTCCCGAAAGGACATTGAAGGGTCTTGTCAGGGTACACTACCACTGTCTCTCATTTTCCTATTTATTATCATCAGCATCATTTCATTTCTATTCCATTTATCATTTCCGTATTTTACTTTTACTTTCCATTTCTTGGTTCTGTCTCTATTTCACCTTCTCTACTCGCGCGCGTCGCGCGCTCGTACCCGGCGTGATGCCCGTGACATCATGTCGCTTAGGTTCGGCTTGGGCGCCTGGCACTTAGCTGTGTCAGGGCCGCACGCCGCGTCATCGTTTTATGTATATAGTAGCTGTATTTAGAGTGAGGGTCCCTAAGCTTGTTCTCTTAGGATCCCCTCCCTCTAGGTGAGTAGTATAGTTATTGTCCAATATAGTACTTAGGATCCCCTCCCTCTAGTGTGAGCTGAGTAGCCCTAACAGGTCTTTTTCAACTGCGTCGGGGTCGGATTAGGGCAGCACTACTTTGGTTGAAAGAGAACAATCCTTTCTATTCCAGTATATCAATAGATGAGAGTGTGCTTGTATCAATACCCGAAGATGATATCCCAGAATCCATATCGGACAACATTCGCGTTCTGAACGATGTTTCAATGGCTGAAAAAGAACACGAGACTTATGTTTCCGATTTTGATTCTCTTTCAATGGAAGCCGATTTGAACATTGCTCAAACAGAGGATCTGGAAATATTAGAGAATGAAATGTCATTGGAGAATGAAGCAGGGAATGATGTCGGTGAGTGCATTGGTTTCTTTGGCATGGGAATAGTCGGATAGCTTACGCATTATGTCACCTTAACAGATCCTGATATCATTCCGCTACATGAATCTGCAGTTGTGGACGTTAATGGAACCGATCTACATCCAGAAGAATTATTTTTCCATGGTGTTAACAATTCGTTGAGCAAAGACAGTGACGAACCACCATATCTATATCAGAGAGGAACACATTATGTTAACGAATATCCACGCCGTGACCAGGGAGGAAATATTTTCGCTGGAACAGAAGAAAACCCTAATCATCTGTTAGGAGCGTTTCCATACCTTTTTCCATATGGGGCCGGTGGTTTTGAAACCAGTCGTACTAGGACAGTATCTTATGCAGAACACGCAGCATGGGCGTTACGGTACCACGACGGACGTTTTGCCAAAAACATGACGTTTATGAGCCAAGTCTTCAACGTGTTGCAAAAGCGGGAGGTTTGTCAAGCAGCAGGTTTACAGGTGAGAATACACTCCACCTCATACAAAAAGTATTGACGATTGACCATAGGTCTCAAAGCAAGACTTTGCGAAATACGAACATTTATTCAAACAAATCAGTGCCAAAGATTTATTGGTGGCTACCGACAAAGAGAGCAGGGGTGAAATCGTGACAGATAAGAAGATCAAGAAACTCAGGCAGTTGATCATGGCTACTCGGCGCAGTGTTAGAGGCACAGACGAGAACCGGCAAAAACTCAGGTCGAGAATATACGGGATGACGATGATGAAGGGCCCTCCATCCCTTTGGATGACGATCAACTTTTCTGATATGAAAGATCCCCTCGTTCAGATATTCTTGGGGGAGCCTGTAGACATGGATAACCTCAATAATGGTTCAGAACCATCTCCCGAACATATGACCAGGAATGCAGCGGAAAATCCTGTTGTGGCAACGAAAGCATTTTTCTTGATGATGAAATACTTCTTTGAGATTTTACTAGGTATCAAAATATCCAACACAGCCCAATTGAAACGAGAAATGGGAGTATTCGGGATCACGGAAGCATATATGGGATCTATTGAAGCACAAGGACGTGGATCGTTGCACGCTCATCTGATTATTTGGTTACACGGATCACCTACCGGTAAACAAATGATAGCGCTGTTGCAAGACCCACTGGAGACATAGGAAAGTTTGCTTGACATGCAAACCATCAAACAAACTCTAAGCAGAGACCCAGTTTGCTTAAAGCCTCCTGGACAGATCAAACTTTGTGAAAACTTCAAGTTTGAAAGAGGTTTGCTTGGCTAAGCATCCTATGAATAGATTATGATGCAAATTATATGGAAACCTTGAGCAGATTGCTTGTTCAGCATCTGCATGACATCCACATAACATTCAATTAAGGTTTGTCAGAAAATTTGTATAAAATCTACTTATACAAGTAAACTCTGAACAAATTGAGAGTTTGTTCAAAGTTTGGAACAGTAGGAAACTCCAAGCAAACTTGGTCTCTGTTCAAAGTCTGCTTGGTGGTTTGCATATTAAGTAAACTTTCCTATGTCTCCAGTGACCCGATGTTTCGAAGAAAAATGGAAGAATTTATTTCTGCTAATATACATTCCCATGTTGAAGGCTTAGACGAGTCATACCTTCATCCACTGGAGACATAGGAAAGTTTGCTTGACATGCAAACTATTAAGCAAACTCCAAGCAGAGACCCAGTCTACTCAAGGTTTTCTGGATAAATCAAACTTTGTGAAGACTTTGGGTTTGATAGAAGTTTGCTTGGCTAAGCATCTTATGAATAGATTTTGATGCAAATTATGTGAAAACCTTGAGCAGATTGCTTGTTCAGCATCTGCATAACATCCACATAACATTCAATCAAGATTTATCAGAAAATTTGTATAAAATCTGCTTACCCAAGTAAACTCTGATCAAATTGAGAGTTTGTGCAAAGTTTGAAACAGTAGGAAACTCTAAGCAAACTTGGTCTCTGTTCAAAGTCTGCTTGATGGTTTGCATGTCAAGCAAACTGTAATGGATCCACCGCATGCGGTGGATTGAGTATATGCCACTTAGGCATATGCAGAGGGCTTCGCCCTCTGCATAGTGTGGCCGCGGTTCGGTTCGGTCCGGTTTTTTGACACTTTTTGCCGAACCGAAAACCGAACCGATGGTTCGGTTCGGGAAATTTTGCTGAACTGAACCGTTTTACATTGGTTCGGTTCGGTTCGGTTTTTATTGGTTCGGTTCAGTGGTTCGAACCGGTTCACAATAGTACTTGAAATTTTCTAGATTTCAACGAATTTAGATGATTTTGGACAGTTTTTTTTGCTTATGTAACACGGGCGCCTATTTAAGCGCCCAACTTATCTTCTAGATATTCGAAAAATATTTATGACATATTTTTTTATTCCCATTTTGGGCAATTTTTGAGCTCTCTAGAGCCAAAATAAAAAAAAAATCACGACAACATTCACCATTTTGACTCAGTTATATAGCAATATGTGACTCGGTTTCTGAACCGGTTCGAAATGGTTCCTATCGGTTCGGCAATTTTTCAAAAATTTCCGAACCGTGAACCGAACCGTTTGAAAGACCGAACCGAACCGAACTGATAAATCGGTTCATTTCGGTCTTTTTTTCGGTTCGGTTCGGTTCGGTTCGGTTCGGTCCGAAAACCAAACCGTGGCCACACTACCTCTGCAGTAGTTACTATTACTTACTCTAATAACAGAGGCGCTTAACGCGTCGCGGCGAGCCATTATGTAATAACTATACATTAGTAGTAGCTACGCGCGTGCTGATTCAGCACATGCATTTTGTTTTACACCATAAAAAATACAGCACCCTTGGTCTGTTATTCGTGGTGTGAAACTACAGCGTGATAAAACTTGTGTACTGTACGCGGTACACTATAAAAAGTAACGAAACGTTACATCTTTTTTAACACCAAAGGCGTTAAAAACAACCTGCCGCTGTATTACAGCAGTTTGCAGACTCGTTTGCACTCCGACGAGTCGCGCGTTGGCTGCTCGAAAATAGGGTCAGAAAGACCGGGTTTTTTTGACTCAATGGCTGATTGTAAACTAGGAGTGTATTAGTAGAAAATGACAATAAGAAGCATTTCGATTTTTTGAAAACGAAAAAATTTCATAAATGGATGATCTGAAAAAACCCGGTTTTCTGAGTTTCTAGGATTGAAGCGACTAGATGGGAAAATTTGGTAATTACTTCAAGTTCCCTGTGGCTCAGTGGTCAAGCTGGTGCCTATATTTATTATTGTTGGCTGGTTGTGAGTTCGACTCAGAGGTCTTCAGAATTTTTTTGAACTTTCCTTGGTTGCAGTGGTACTGAGTTCAAAATTTTTTTCACAAAAATTACATATGTCAATTTCCATAATATTGTGCATAATTTCAAGTGCTATTTAAATCAACAGACATAATTTTAAAAGAACTTCAAATTTTATTTTTTTGATATACTAGTAGTGCATTAAAAAAATGTGCACCAAAAAATTCTGAAGACCTCTGAGTCAAACTCACAACCAGCCAACAATAATAAATATAGGCACCAGCTTGACCACTGAGCCACAGGGAACTTGAAGTAATTACCAAATTTTCCCATCTAGTCGCTTCAATCCTAGAAACTCAGAAAACCGGGTTTTTTCAGATCATCCATTTATGAAATTTTTTCGTTTTCAAAAAATCGAAATGCTTCTTATTGTCATTTTCTACTAATACACTCCTAGTTTACAATCAGCCGTTGAGTCAAAAAAACCCGGTCTTTCTGACCCTATTTTCGAGCAGCCAACGCGCGACTCGTCGGAGTGCAAACGAGTCTGCAAACTGCTGTAAGCAAGCGAAATTAACCCTTCCTATTGCAGGAGGATTCAATGGCTCCTACTACCAGGAGTCAGAGTGCACCAGATCGTGGTACACCTGATTCCAATCAGCCTGACCCACCCGGGCCAGTGCAAACTGAAAATCCCGACCCGTCTAGGGAAGGAACCCTCGAAGGAGAGTCATCCACATGGGAGAGAGTGGATGCATCAACCCAAAATCCCACTCGTCCTGCGTCGCAGACGATGGAACATCAGCCCCAACTTGCTGATGAAGAAGATGAGGACGTAAAGTCCGTAGCATCTGGTCGCTCCAGACTTAGCGTTAGGAGTGATAGGTCCATCCGAAGGGATGAGGCCATGAACGCAGTTCACGCATCGTTACTCGATGGCGTGAGGAACGGGAACATGTCCCCGTCAGAACTGCAGAGACTAGCTCGATTAATCGAGGACGTCAATGCAGGAGTTGAAAACCCTGAACCAGAGCCTGTTACCACGGGCACTGACAGGGACCAGGTCAGGACGACAGACTTGTCTCCTGAAGCAGAGCCTGCACGAGCATGCTCTGACAAAGGAAAAAGCAGAGCGGTAGATCCGCCTGCATCAGGTACTGGATCTACTCGTCCTAGACCAGCAGGGCTGACGAGTCGCCTTGCATATCAATTCACAAACCCAGCCCCACAAGCTAGGTTTGTTACACCGATGGGACCGACATACGCCAGTCCGTCACCAGCAACAGCTGGCAATTCCCAATCTCCTGAGCCTGCACCAACAGGCACCAGGCAACGTTCCCAGAACGCCACCCCAGGACCGAGTACATGTCCTGTTAGACCTCCTACCCAAGGAACTACAGCATATACAGCTCCTAGGAATCCCGGCCCCGAGATAGAGGCTGGCAGAGAAACAGTGAGACGGATGTACCGTTTCACAAGACGACCGCCTCACGAGTCTGACGCGGTTGGGGACTATATCGACACCGAGATAGCCACGCGACTGGTTCACCAGTCGCGAAATGGAGCACCCCCACGAGAGGATGCTGAAGTGGTCGCTCAAGCTGCCCTCGAATACCAGAGGATAGCAGGGCTACTCTCCGACAGAGCAATCCGTACACATGCATGGGCTGTGGAGGCGGCCACTAATGCACTCGAGGAAGCCGTAGCAGGCTCCCTCGAGACTGACACTCCCAACGAGCAGCAACTGCGGATCATACAAGATAGAATCCGCATCGCGAGGGACGCGCGTATGAACGCGGTCCGCCATGCTCATGTGTTTGAAGGTGGCTATAATGCCATCACTGGCGATAGGATCCCATCGCCAGATCCAGCCACAAGTTCTAGTCGTCCAGACGACAGAGCACCACCACCTGGCAGACAACTGCCAAGGCAAAGTGCCGAGCCCAGTGGGCATAGGTAAGGCTCTCAACGGGTTGGATCCGCGGGTACGGGTACCCGTACCCGCGGGTCAGTGTCAAAAATTTGGGTATCCTCGACCTGACCCGGGTTTCAACCCGCGGGTCACGTGACAACCTGCAGGTAGGCAGGTCAACCTGTGACAACAGGTAATCTGCAGGTACCTGTGTGTTACCTGCAGGTAATGTCACGTGTGACTAGATGTTACTAGATTAAGTTATTAAGCGAGATGGGCGCTTATTTAAGCGCCCAACTTATCTTGTAGAGAATTAAAAAATATCGTTGGCATATTTTTTTATTTCCATTTTAAGTAAGATTTGAGCTCTCTAGAGCCAAAATAAATAAAAAAATCACGACAAACACCACTCGAAAATCACCCACCTGTCACTATGTCTTATAGGGCGGGTTAGCACGGGTACCCGTGGTTTCGAAAATGGCTACCTGTACCCGACCCGGGTCAATTAGGCGCCGGGTACCTGTGTGACGGGTACCCGTGACCTGCGGGTACGGATACAGGTACCTGCAGGTTAAACCTGTGCAACCTCTAACCCGTTGAGAGCCTTAGGCATAGGCAACCTTCTGCAAATCCAGCAGAAGCACCGCGTATCGATACATATGATGGATACACTTGTCGACCACAGTATGGCGAGGATCTCCGCACCACACCGTTCGATGAAGAATGTGCTGAAAGATTTGATCCTTTCAGCGACGACGCCCCAGTACTTGAGGGCGTCATAGCCATGGTTCAAGAAGCCCTGATTGCAAACAGGGATATGATGCCAGGCAATTCGCCCCTTGCAAAAGCAGGAGCGAAGATAGGGCTCCCGCCCACATATAGCGGCTCATCCAGAGCCGAAGACTTTGACAACTTTGTGTCGGGTCTGTTACGCTGGCTACGCGTAAACCACCTGCTTGGAGAAGTCAGCCAAGCAGAGCAAATATCCTTTCTGGGCATGTGCCTAGAAGGGCTGGCCCAAGAATGGTTTACTCAAAACGTAGAGAGAGGCGTTCGCCCCCTCCACGAGTGGACCCTAGTCCCCGCACTGCAGAGACTATATGATCGTTTCCTGCCACCCCACTCTAGAAGTGAGGTAGCGATTCAATTTGAACGCGAACGGCAGGGGTCGCACTCTGTACACGAGTACATGAGCGTGCTGCTCACGCTAGCCAACAGACTAGCGCACCCTCCTGATGACTACACATTCAGGAGGAGGTTCCTTGATGGGCTGAACCACAGCCTCGCCACTGAAGTAGCGTTCAGAGGCGGCAATCCTGAGCAGATGACTGCTAAGGAACTACTTCTACTGACAATTCAAGTAGAAGAGGCGTTCAAGAAACGCCGCTCGGTAGCGGCGTCTCAAGGAAGCACTACCCGCCCAGCAGGTAGCAATAGCGGAGGCAGTAGTAGCGGTAGTGGCAGCAGTAGCAGCCACAACAACTTGGTAAGGCAAGCGCATCCCAACAATATGCGCTTGAACCAGAGGAACCACGGTTCCTCCACGCGTCCTCACGAGACGCGTACAAATGGTAACTCCCCACTGGGGAACCGCCCCTCGAGCTCGTCAAACTCGAGGAACCATAGCTCGCAGACCACTAGGACTGCCCCAACTAGTACGAACAATCATACTAGCACAACCCCTCCCACATGTTTCAACTGTGGACAGGTGGGACACTACAGAAATGCATGCCCCAGACTGAGACAGGTACGAGCCAATGTGGGTCGTATCAAAGAGGTTGAAGAGACCTCTGGCGAGACATCGAATGATGCCCCGCAGGAGAACGTGGAAGACCCCACAGCTGAACAAGCTGTGGAGGAAGGGGTGGCCCAAGACGAGCCCACCAACGACCCCGTTGAGGATGACGAGGGCATCCAATACCAATGGGACGATGATGACAATGGTCCCAGTGTATACATGCTCCTCACAATTGGCGACGAGTATGAGGAGCGCAGACTGCACTTCGCAGTCCACAAGTCATCGCCATTGGATGACAATGAGTCCTCGCTCGCTACGAGCAAGGAACCACTCTATGACCATACGGCTAGAGTGAGCTCTCGTGCCCCAACACGAGACAGAAACGCATCGAAACCCATTGAGGGTTTCTGGCCAGTCAATGGCCAATTGGCTCACTGCCTAGTCGACAGTGGATGCCAGGGGATGATCATGTCCCCTCATTTCTCTCTTGCCACCGGAGCAAGAACCTTCAAGCTCAACAAACCTGTCGTGCTACAGCTGGCCGTTAAGGGCAGCAAGTCGTCCATCCAGTATGGGACATACACCCGAATCCAATTCGGAGGTATCGATGTCCAAGAGTACTTCAACATCGTCAACATCGATCACTATGATGTAATCATTGGCGTCCCATTCCTGAGACGCTACAACATCTGCCTGGATTTCAGCAGAGGTACAATCACCCGCGACGGCGAGGTGATTGACACCAATCACCATGTGATTGGACATGCTCCTGAAACAGGAACGATGGTGCTAGCCAGCACCCAACATTCCAGCTCCTCCGTCCCTGAGATGATGGAAGAGAATGTCCCAGCACTCATCGAGTACTGGAAGAACAAGTACAGTGACCTTTTCGGTCCTGTCCCTTCCCGACTTCCCCCGTTTCGGGAAGTGAATCATCAGATTCCTCTTATTGAACCCAATAAGAAGATCCGGTACCACCTTCCCAGGTGCCCGGATGCGCTCAAAGCGCTACTCGCTGAGAAGATTCAGCGATACATAGCTGCAGGTTGGTGGGAACCAACTGTAGCTACACAGGCAATCCCCATGCTTTGCCTGCAGAAACGAGCCGTGGTCTTAGCACTACGGACCGTGTTCGATCTGCGCCTGCAGAACGAAAACACAGAGAAGGACGTAACGCCCTTCCCTGATCAGGAAACCATCCGCCAGAACGTGGCGAGACACAAATACAGATCAAAAATTGATCTGACTGAGGCGTACGAGCAAGTACGCATAGTCCCAGAGGACGTCCACAAGACGACCTTTGCCACCATCTATGGCACTTTCAAGAGCCATGTCATGCAGCAAGGAGACTGCAATGCCCCATTGACGTTTCAACGTCTGATGACCCATATATTTAGGGACTGCATCGGTCGTTCGACGGATGCATACATAGACGACATGTTCGTCTATTCAAACACAATAGATCTGCATCAGCAGCATCTAGAGAATGCCTTCTCACGCCTGCGAGAAGCACAACTTTACTTAAGTAGTCGTAAAGTTGATTTGTACTCTAAGCGACTGGAGTGCTTAGGTCACATCATCGACGATGATGGCATCCATCCCGATCACGAGAAGATGGATAAAATACATGAGTGGAGAACTCCACGCACATATAACGATGTCCAGAAATTTCTGGGCCTCGTACAATACGTTGCGGCATACCTACCAGGGGTAGCCGCATACACTACACCACTATCAGGGTGTACGTACAACAACAGACCGTTCGTATGGATGCCATTGTTGAACAAGTGCTTTGATTCAATCAAAGCACTCACACGAAAGGCTCCTATCTTGAAGCCTATTAACGTGGACGACCCAGATCCAATTTGGGTCGTAACCGACGGCTCTAAATGTGGCGTCGGTGCCTATTATGGGCAAGGGCCTACATGGCAGACATGTAGGCCAGCAGGGTTTCTCTCAAAGAAATTCACCCCTGCACAGTACAATTACCGCACCCATGAGCATGAGCTCATCGCGGTACTTGAAGCCTTCCTCAAGTGGGAAGACAAACTACTAGGGCGAAGATTCACCCTAGTAACGGACAATGAGGCCATGGTCCACTTCAAGACCCAGCCTCGCATGTCACCGCGCCAAGCACGGTGGTATGAATACCTGTCTCGTTTTGATTACGAGACAATTCATGTCAAGGGCGTCACTAACAATGTCGCCGATGGCCTCTCTCGTTATTACGAAGAGGACACTCCAGATGAGGTTCACCCTCCGGAGGTATACGTCAATGCTGACGTTAGACTTGATCCCGAAGGGGATCATCTTCCCATCGAAAGAAGGGATGAAGTGAGAGTGAACGTTATTACACATTCACGAGTACAAGAGGAACCTCGAGTAGAAGGTCCCTCAAATACTATGCCTTCTGTCAGGGTACGTCCCAGGTTTACGGTCATTCTAGTATATTAGCGTAGTATAGTATAACCTACTTAGATGCCTACGCGCTCTACGTCGGTCATACGGTACCCGGTATACCGGTCCGTATTTATCCCTCGCGTATTCTTCCGAACTCTCCCCGTTTCTCCGTTCGCTCCATTCTGTCATATCTCCCTCTTTCTCTATGTCATCCGTATGTCCTCGGCTACCGCTCTTCCTATTGGTAGATAATGCACCTGATAGCTATTGGTTAGAGATAGCGTAATCATGTATATATACAACTGTGCGCGCATGTGTAGTTCCTTGCGCTATTATAGACTGGGTTACTGGGTTATAGTAGCAGTCCGATCCTTAAGTCTAATCGCTGAACGGTCGTGCCCTAACACCTTCTGATATTACAGAAGCGCAATCCGATGAGGATATACTTGCCCTAAGTGCAGAGCAAGACAGCAAGCTTCTTAAAGCCAAAATTGAGGGCTTTGCTGAATTTACCTCGCTGATACAGCAAGGTTATCACAAGGACCCAGTATTTAAGCTGGTCCTTGCCAACCCAAACGCTCACAAGGCGTTTGGAATTAAAAACCAACTGATCTTTACCAAGAATCAGTTCCTCCGCGATGTATTATGTGTCCCCCATAACACATTTTACAAGGGGAGGAGGATCACTGAGATTATAATCAGTGAGGCCCACCAAATTGTTGGGCACTTCGGACATTACAAAACGTCTCAGTATGTTAGACAAGCGTACTGGTGGAAATCGATGATTGAAGACATCGATACGTTCTGCAGATCCTGCGGAACGTGCCAGACCAATAAAGGGGAGAATAATCACCCCAGTGGCCTGTTAAAACAACTCCCGATTCCCAATAGACCTTGGGAATCAGTTGGAATGGACTTCGTCGGTCCATTACCCGTTTCAAACGGCCATAACTTCCTATTCGTCATGATTGACAGACTGACCTCAATGGTTCGTCTGATGCCAACCACCACCAAGCTGACCGCCAAGGGCACAGCCTGGTTATACCTCAGTGAAGTCGTAAGACTCCACGGTGTCCCTGACTCAATCGTGAGTGACAGGGATGCACGATTCACTGCCAAGTTCTGGCAGGAACTGCAACGCCTAATGGGGACACGATTGCTCATGTCCACGGCGTTCCATCCGCAAACGGATGGATCTACCGAGCGAGCCAATCGCTCAATTGGTCAAATACTTCGTTCCGTCATACAGAATGATCAAAAAGATTGGGCCGAAAGGATCCCAATGGTGGAGTTTGCTATTAATAGCAGCACCAGCGAAACCACTGGTTTCGCGCCGTTTGAACTCAATTACGGCTACCTTCCCAATCTGGGAAGGAAAATTGAGACGAACACCAAATTCAAAGGTGTTCAACACTTTGCTCAACAGGCAAAGTGGAATCTCATGATAGCGCATGACGCTATCATAGCCAATCGTGTTAAACAGGCTCACTACGCGAACAACTCACGGCGCGATGCACCAGAGTACAAAGAGGGTGACCTCGTCTATCTATCGATGAGGAATCTCAACCTCCCCAAGGGGAGAGTTAAGAAGTTGATCCCGCGTTATGTGGGACCATACAAAATATTGTCCGTTAAAGACAATATCACAGTGAAACTTGAGCTCTCTGAGGAGCTCAAGCAACGTCGCATAAATCCCGTATTTCACGTGGATTTGATTAAACCCCACATCGCCAATGACGATGAGAGATTTCCACGCCGCGATACACTCACGGCGTATGATTTTGGACAGCCAGACGATGCTGAATGGCACGTCGAGGAACTCCTAGCTCATCGCTGGAGTGGAACTCGCGAGAAAGATCTCGAGTTCCTAGTCCAGTGGACCCTTGGGGATACCACTTGGGAACCTTACAGTAACTGTAAGGACTTGCAAGCTCTAGACGAGTACTTGCAATTACGAGGCGTAAGTGAGCCTCGGCAGCTGCCACGACTATCCAATCACGGAGAGTCGCGGACCAACAACAAGCGCCCAGATCCCACTCGGGGATCTGCTTGAAGATCCCACCCACAGGGATCCACTGGCACTTCACTGCTACGCGGTGAGGTAATTTTCACTTGGGCGCTCCATGAGGCCGCCCAAGTATATAACCCAAAAAGTCCGTTCACGGTCTTTTCTCCCTCACACCCCCCATGCCTGACAGCAAGGGAAAGCAACTGTTAGGGCGACTCAGGGCACACACCTAGAGGAGGGAAAACCTAAGATCTATTGCGGGGCAGCAACTAACTACTCACCTAGAGGAGGGAAAACCTAAGAGAACAAGCTTAGGTATCCCCCTCTAGGGAAAACGCATATAAATACAAAGTACGAGGCGCCCGACTGATCTGTCAGGGTACGCTAGCTTCACTTCATGTCTTCCGTGTCGTTATTTCTTCATTTCCTTGTGTTCCGATGTTCCTTTCTCCCTTCCGATTCCTTTCCGAGACTTCGAGTTTGGGTTCCGAGAACCCGAACTATAGTTCTGTCATCTCTCGTTCTCTATTATCTATTCCTTTCGATCTCTTCGAATTCGAACTCCGATCGAATTCTCCGAACCTCTTCGAACTCTCTTTTATCGCCTCGGATCCCGCGGCGATACTCATCTATTGTCCCCGAGCGCTTCCACGTAGTATATGTAGCGTAGCCCTAGAGGGGGATCCCTAAGCTTGTTCTCTTAGGTTTCCTGCCCTCTAGGTGAGTAGTTAGTCGTCGTTCATCAATAGATCTTAGGTTTCCTGCCCTCTAGGTGTGTGCCCTGAGTCGCCCTAACAGCAGAACAAGCTTCTATCTCGGACCAGTCGTTTTGTATTGACGGCTACATTCGGAAAACACCTCCGGTCATCGTCCAACGTGTTCCGGCACTTCCTTGTCCCTGTCCATAACTCGACTCCTCCTTCCCCTGCCTGTCGACAACTTTGCTCATGGAGTCCGAACAGACCTCTGAACTTCGCCTGCTCACCCTTGAGCAAAATATCGCCTTGCAGACCGATAAGCTTGACCAGCTGATCGAACACATCAATAACCGCTTTGCGTCTCTGGCTCCCGCTGCCAATCCTTCTGACCCGCCTCCCACTGGTCCTCCTAACCCTGAAGCTCCCGCTTCGAACTCTACGGGTGATTCCAAATCCTCTCGGAACACTCGTCCCGCCGTTCCAACTGCGTTTGACGGCGATCGCAAAATGGCCGGTCCTTCTGGAACTCGGTCGCTCTGTACATGAACATCTGTGGTTCGGATTTCGCCTCCCTCGATGCCAAGATTCAATGGGTGTTGTCCTATATGAACAGTGGACGCGCGGGGGTCTTCGCCGAAACCCAGCTTGCCATGTACCAGTCAGGAACCCGCCCCTACACCACCTGGAACGAGTTCAAGATCAAGTTCGAGTCTGAATTCTTCCCACTCACCGAACAAGAGGACGCTCTCAACCTCTTGCTTTCTCGACGTTTTGCACAAGGAGGTCGAAACGTTGACGATTATATCGACTCCTTCCGGATCATCATAAACAAGGCTGGATTCACCGATCGAGATGGCCTAGCCATCACCTCCTATTTCCGACAGGGTCTCGATCAAGAAGTTCAGGACAAGGTCGCAACGATGCAGGATCATCCAGCTATGAATGACCATGAAGGCTGGATTAAAGCTGCACGACTCTTCGATCAAGCTCGACGCAATAATGATGCCTTCAACGCCATTCGACGTCGTGTCCTTCCAACTCCAAATGCTTCTGCCCCCTTGACCACGGTTCCGATGCCTCGAACGCGTCCTAGTCCATTCCCTGTCTATCAGAGGGCCTCTAACCCTCCAGTGTACGCACCACCTCCATTCGCTCCCCCCAGACCTGCATTTCCAGCAGCGGCTCCAGTTCCGAGTAGGCCCATTCCCCCTTCACCTCTTGCTCCTGCTGCACAACCTCGGAATGATGCTATGGATGTTGACGCGGCTCGTAGACGTGTCCAAACGGAGACTGCACGTTGCTACCGATGCGGACAGGTTGGCCACATGGTTCGTGACTGCCCCCGTGCCTACGACGTTCGTTTTATACAATCGGATGAGATCGATAGTCTTGTGCAACAGCTCCTTGCCCGGAAGGATGTTGAAGAGGCTCACACACGTTCCGATGCCCCTACAGTCATTGAGGAGCCCTCGTTGGAGATCCCTACCTCGGAGGATTTTCCCGAAGGCAGCGAATGAAGGATGCACCTTCGCTGCCAGTATCCAATAGATTCGAAAAATTGTACATAGACACCGAGTGCAATGAAAATTCTGATTCGACTTCTATTGATTCTGATGCATCTCCCGAACCTCCCTCTGCTCCTTCTATCCCCCATCGACTTCCTCTAAAGCTTCGGAGTCGTCTTCCACACGAGTTCCGGTTAGCAGCAACTGCTGGTACGCAGAGGCTCGAGATCTCTGTTGAACTTCAGAGTGCTGACACTGGGGACATCACCTCCACGAAGGCCATGCTCGATACTGGTGCGAGTGGTATGTTCCTTGACCGTGATTTTGTTAAGAAGCATCGATTCCCCACCATTCGACTTCCGAGACCGATCCCTGTCTTCAATGTTGACGGAACTGCGAATCAAGCAGGCCACATCACCCATGTTGTAGACATTGTCATGCGATACCGAACACATTCGGAACGAGTTCTGTTTGCTGTCACTGCGCTGGGCAAGTATCCTGTTCTTCTCGGGTTACCTTGGTTCAAGGCTCATAACCCTGTCATCGATTACACCACGGGAGAGGTCGAGCTAACCCGCTGCAGTCCACAATGTCGATCTTGTGCTCCTCCAGAACCCCTCGGAAGAGGTTCTAGGCGTTTTCTACGCCGTGTCCGAGCTTCTCAAGCAGTCCAATTGGACGACACTGAATCTACAGATCCTGATATGCCAGATCTTGTGGACATCGAGACAGAATTCAAACCCGAGGAAGGCGATCGTCTGTTCGCCATTTCCTTAGCCTCGGATGAACCCTCTGGTCACTCCATAGGAGCCACCGAAACTATATCTCAACGCCTTGCGCAGGCCTACGCCAACAACGCTGATGCTCCAGTCAAGAAGGGCTTCCGAGAAATCGTTCCAGAACGCTTCCATGACTTTGAAGATGTTTTTGCTAAGGAATCCTTCGATTCCCTTCCTGATCCGAAGAAGTGGGATCACCCCATAGAACTTCTAGCAGGATCTGAACCAAAGTTCTGTAAGATCTACCCACTATCTCCTAATGAGCAGAAGGAATTAGACGCGTTCCTGGAAGAGAACCTTCGGTCGGGTCGGATACGTCCTTCAAAGTCTCCGATGGCCTCCCCCGTGTTTTTTATCAAGAAGAAGGACGGTTCGCTTCGGCTCATTCAGGACTATCGTGCTTTAAATGCCATGACGATCAAAAATCGCTACCCGCTCCCCCTGATCTCGGAACTTGTCAATAAATTACAAGGCGCGAAGTATTTCACTAAACTCGATGTGCGATGGGGTTACAACAATGTTCGGATTAAGGAGGGGGACGAGTGGAAGGCCGCTTTCCGAACGAATCGAGGACTTTTCGAACCTCTAGTGATGTTTTTCGGTCTTACTAACAGTCCAGCAACGTTCCAGACGATGATGAACGAAATCTTCGAGGATCTGATCTCGGAAGGCGCAGTGGCTGTGTACATCGACGATATTCTCATTTACACGAAAACTCGGGAGGAACATGATCTGATCACTCGTCGTGTCCTAGAACGACTACGCGAACACAAGTTGTATCTCAAGGCGGAGAAGTGTGAGTTCTGTCAGACGAAGATCGAGTACCTAGGAATGGTCATTTCTGAGAATACTGTTGAGATGGATCCAGCGAAGGTTTCCGGAGTTCGTGAATGGCCTGTCCCGAAGAACGTAACTGAAGTTCAGTCCTTCCTTGGTTTCGCTAACTTCTACCGTCGCTTCATTAAGGATTTCGCCCGGATCGCTCATCCCATGTTCGGTCTGACGAAGAAAGATGTTCCGTTTGTCTGGACAGACATCTGCCAGGATGCATTTGATTCCCTTAAGCTCGCTATGACATCTGCACCAGTTCTGCTAATTCCCGATCCTTCCAGACCTTATCGCATCGAAGCTGACAGTTCTGATTTCGCTACAGGTGCTGTGCTTTCTCAGCTATCTTCGGAGGACAACAAGTGGCATCCAGTTGCCTTTTCTCAAAGTCGCTTAGTCCCGTCGAACGAAATTACGAGATCCACGACAAGGAAATGTTGGCGATCATCCGCTCTTTAGAAGAATGGCGACATTTCCTCGAAGGTTCGAGTCATCCGATTGATATTCGAACAGATCACAAGAACCTCGAATACTTCATGACAGCTCGGAATCTTAACCGAAGACAGGCTAGGTGGTCGGTTTATCTCTCCAGATTCGATTTTATGCTTCGACACGTCCCGGGAAGATCTATGGGCAAACCCGACAGCCTTTCTAGACGTGCAGATCATGGGTCTGGTAAGCAGGACAACCAAGGCATCACCTTAATTCGCCCCGAAATGTTCGCAATCAATGCTTTGCAAACATTCCAGCTTAAAGGGGAGGAGGAAGGTTTCCTGCGTCAAATCCGAAAGGCAAATCGTGAAGGAAAGCATGAAGATGGTGTTTCGAAGGCATTAGAATCTCTTAGAACTCTTGGTGGCCGCTCTGCACATACTAGTGAGTGGTCCGAACATCAGGATGTCATTTATTACCGTGGAAAGGTGTATGTTCCGAGCGACGAGGAACTGCGTCGTAAGATCACTCAGTGCCATCATGATTCGAAGATCGGTGGACACCCTGGACGTTTCAAGACCCTCGAACTGATCTCCCGAACATTCTGGTGGCCCGGTATCTCCAGATACGTTCAACGATATGTCGAGGCCTGTGACCCCTGTCAACGCACGAAACTCGCGCGACGAGCTCCATTCGGCGAGTTAGAACCCACAGAAACGCCTTACCGACCTTGGGAATTCATTTCGGTCGACTTCATCGTGGAACTTCCCGAATCGAACGGTTACGATGCCATTCTAGCGGTGGTAGACTCTCTCACCAAGCGCGCACACTTTATTCCGACCTTCACAACTCTGGACGCTTCTGGGCTGGCTTCACTCTATCTCCAACACGTCTGGAAACTTCACGGCCTACCCGAGAAGATCATTTCGGATCGAGGACCTCAGTTCGCAGCTCGATTCACTAAGGAACTCTCCAGAACCCTCGGAATACGCTTAGCAATGTCTACTGCCTACCATCCACAAACCGATGGCCAGACCGAGCGTGTTAATGCCGAAATCGAACAGTACCTTCGTGTTTTCACTTCGGAAAGACAGGACAACTGGGACCGCCTCCTTCCTATGGCCGAGTTCGCTTACAACAACCACATACATGCCGCGACGCAATCCACACCCTTTGAACTCGACACAGGGCGACAACCACGCATGGGATTCGAGCCCCGACTTCCAGGATCGAAGATCGAAGCAGTTAACGAGTTCAAGGATCGAATGGCTGCAGCTCTCGAAGAGGCCAGATCTGCGATTGTGAAGGCAAAGGACGACATGGCGAAATATTATAATCGGAAGCACGTCCCAGCTCCAGAGTACAAAACAGGTGACAAGGTCTTCTTAGATGCTAGTGATATCCGAACAACTCGACCTTCAGCTAAATTGGCGCACCGCTTCCTGGGTCCTTATCCGATTGCAGCAAAGGTCAGTTCCCGAGCATATCGATTGGTTCTTCCGAAGTCGATGTCTCGACTGCACCCTGTTTTCCATGTTTCCAAACTCCGTCCTGCAGCTACTGATACGATTCCGGGTCGTTGTGCGAAACCTCCCCCACCTCCAGAACTTCGAGACGATGGTGAACATTATGTGGTGGAAGAGGTTTTAGACAGTCGAATTGTTCGGAATCGATTAGAGTTCAAGGTTCGCTGGGAGGGGTACGGCCCGGAGCATGATCAGTGGATTCCAGAAAAAGATCTTGCCGCTCCGAACCTTCTGCGCGACTTCTATCGAGACCACCCACATGCACCGCGTTCAATTAACGGTTTGTTGTTCCGGCCCAGACCAATGGATGAATGGGACGATCTGCAGGCGTCGGGTCGACGCCTTGTTGAAGGGGGGGGTGGTGTCAGGGTACGCTAGCTTCACTTCATGTCTTCCGTGTCGTTATTTCTTCATTTCCTTGTGTTCCGATGTTCCTTTCTCCCTTCCGATTCCTTTCCGAGACTTCGAGTTTGGGTTCCGAGAACCCGAACTATAGTTCTGTCATCTCTCGTTCTCTATTATCTATTCCTTTCGATCTCTTCGAATTCGAACTCCGATCGAATTCTCCGAACCTCTTCGAACTCTCTTTTATCGCCTCGGATCCCGCGGCGATACTCATCTATTGTCCCCGAGCGCTTCCACGTAGTATATGTAGCGTAGCCCTAGAGGGGGATCCCTAAGCTTGTTCTCTTAGGTTTCCTGCCCTCTAGGTGAGTAGTTAGTCGTCGTTCATCAATAGATCTTAGGTTTCCTGCCCTCTAGGTGTGTGCCCTGAGTCGCCCTAACATGATCCCCATGGGATCCGAGGAGATAGAAACAGAAATCGGAGTAAATCGAAGAAATCGAGAAATCGAGAAAACGACAAAAATAGTGGAAACGGTAAGATACGGAAAGTGAAGGAAATCGAAGTGCGAAATGAAACCGAAAGAAATCGAAAAGATCGAATAATCGAGCGAGGCGCTAGCGTACCGTGACAGCAACGCGAACGATCCCGCTCGCGGTCGCCTACGCCGCAACCTGTTAGTAGGTTCAAAAAAGCAGAGGCTCAACTGGCCCTGCAAAGGTCCGAATGGACCTTAGACGCGATGGACGGATGTATATCCGTCTATCATAACAATGATAGTTGCACTGCGTGCAACGACTTTGCCAGTCATCTGGCAGGCCCCGCTGGCAGCGGGGCGATTATCCTTGACCATGACGTGGTCAAGCAGGCCGTTTACAAGGCCTTTCCCTTCATAAAAAGGGAGTACTATCATCTAGACGAACATCTAGAAGAAGCTGAAAAGGACATCAAGTCCTTGACAGATCACCTCGACGATGCGAATCGTCATATCTACGAGTTGAAAGCTCATATTGCTGAACTTGAACGTTCAGCGTCGACGGCAGGCTCGTCGATTTCCCCATTGACCTCCAAGAAGCGGTCGAGAGACCAGGCCGACAAAGCGCCTGAGCCATCCCAGGTAGCCCCTTTGCCTGATATCTTCAATGACATGTCGTCGTCAGACGACATGGAAGACATAGTCAATGATAACGACTATGATGATGACGCCTCCATCGCGTCGTCCACCAAACGCAAGCCTCAGCGTACCTACGCTGATGCAACCAAGGCATCGGGCTCTCGCGATGCTGCCCCGGTTTCTCCAAGGAAACCCTCTGGTCCGTATCCACGGACCAAGCCAGGATGGGACTCCAATAGGGACCCATGGCTGTCAGGGTACGCTACCGCCGTCTCTCATTTTCTTATTTATTATCATCGGCATCATTTCGTTTCTATCTTATTTATCATTTCCATATTTTACCTCCACTCTCCGTTTCCTTGTTCTGTCTCTATTTCACTTTCTCTACTCGCGCGCGTTGCGCGCTCGTGCCCGGCGTGATGCCCGTGACATCACGTCGCTTAGGTTCGGTTTGGGCGCCTGGCACTTAGCTGTGTCAGGGCCGCACGCCGCGTCGTCGTTTTATGTATATAGTAGCTGTACCTAGAGTGAGGGTCCCTAAGCTTGTTCTCTTAGGATCCCCTCCCTCTAGGTGAGTAGTTAGTTTCCCTTCCAATATATTGTCTTAGGATCCCCTCCCTCTAGCCTGAGCTGAGTAGCCCTAACAATGGCCCTTCTTCGTCAAGGGCTTCGACCCCACTGTTAGTGGGGATCATTCTCTGGTGCCTGGCACCCCCAACCCCACTGCATGGTATAACACCTGCAGCCTCGACGAACCATTGTTCGTTGAGATTGGAACCCGGGTTTGGACCGACCCCCCGGTATTCACGTACCCCGACGACAGAGGGGTTCACATGCGTATTTCATACACATGGACTCGCTGGCGCAGATCCATGAAGGAGCGCCGCCTGGCGAGGAAGACCGCCAAGCTTGAAGCTATGGAGGCTGCCGCCAACCGTCCCTCGGTGGTGTCTATCTCGGGAGAACTCATCCACCCCGAGATCAAGTATTTAATCAATACTTGGAATGCGGACCCTAACCAGGTCCCTCCCTACATCCGACTAATGTCGGATGGATCATTAAACCCTCAAGATGTTGAGGTGTTCGCATGGCTCAAACGAGTCACACGTACTCGTGAAGTACGTGCCAAGTTCCTCGAGAAGGCGGCTGAGTGCCTCCTCGACCCCGCACTTACTGTGTGGGGAGAAGTTCTCGGTGGTAGGGGTAATTCCTCCACCCACCTGCCTTCCACGCTCATGGAAGGCTACACTCGTTCCTTCGAGTGCAAATTCCCCTCCTCCATCACCATAGAGGAGGTGATTCGCTCCATGCACGCCAATGGAGCGACGACAAGACGCGTCACTGAGGTGATCGCGCCCCTTCTCCAACGATACGCCAATGGAGAAGATGTCAATCGCATCGCGCATGACTATCGCGTGCGCCGTGGACTGGATCGTCCAACAAAAAAGGCGCGTACGACTCAGTCGTCCGCCCCCGCCGTCCATGCGTCGGCATCACCTGCCAGTATCGTGGCAGGCCCGCCTAACAAGGTCTACTCCCCGTCCGTCCCAATTCAGATGACGGACGAGGAATTGTTGAGGCCCCCTGAGGACCTTGACGCGCCGCATCCGAGTGCCTCGGAGAGCATGGAGATTGACTACAGCAATCCCTCTGACTGATTACAGTCAGACGCCTCCTCTTCACGATCCCATGACTTGGAGTCCAAGTCACAACTTACAAGGGGAGGATGTAACGGATCCACCGCATGCGGTGGATTGAGTATATGCCACTTAGGCATATGCAGAGGGCGAAGCCCTCTGCAGTAGTTACTATTACTTACTCTAATAACAGAGGCGCTTAACGCCTCTGGCTCGCCGCGTCGCAGCAAGCCATTATGTAATAACTATACATTAGTAGTAGCTACGCGCGTGCTGATTCAGCACGCGCATTTTGTTTTACACCATAAAAAATACAGCACCCTTGGTCTGTTATTCGTGGTGTGAAACTACAGCGTGATAAAACTTGTGTACCGTACGCGGTACACTATAAAAAGTAACGAAATGTTACACAAACTATCCTATGTCTCCAGTGATCACGAAACAGCGAAGCAACTGAAAGACTTGAAGAGTATCGCGACTGCTTTCTCAAGACCGTTGGATCCTCAGAAGGAAGATTTTGATGCACAAGTGCGACAATTCGAGTTTGCATCTGCGAGGGTGAACCACGTTCACGTCTGTTCAACTTCAACATGTTTAGTACTGGAGTCTGGACAAGAAAAAACGCCTGAAGTGTAAATGACGCGCACTGTGGAAGTTGGCAGAAGAGACGCGCGTGTACGAAAACGGTGAATGGGATTCAGCAAGGAAACTCAAATGGTTGAACGCATGGTGTTTGTTGGTCATGCTCATTTTCCGGTTGTTAGGGCTACTCAGCTCAGACTAGAGGGAGGGGATCCTAAGAGATATATTGGGAAAGTACTAACTACTCACCTAGAGGGAGGGGATCCTAAGAGAACAAGCTTAGGGACCCTCACTCTAGGTACAGCTACTATATACACAAAACGACGACATGGTGTGCGGCCCTGGCACAGCTAAGTGCCAGGCGCCCAAGCCGAACCTAAGCGACGTGATGTCACGGGCATCACGCCGGGTACGAGCGCGCGACGCGTGCGAGTAGAGAAAGTGAAATAGAGACAGAACAAGGAAGCGGAAAGTAAAAGTAAAACACGGAAATAATAAATGAAATAGAAATGAAGTGATGCCGATGGTAATAATCAAGGAAAATGAGAGACGGTGGTAGCGTACCCTGACACCGGTCTAATCATGGTATCAAATTGTTGCTTAATGCTGGCATTACCAAAGACATAATATTTTACATTGTGAAGTATTTCTCCAAACCTCAAGCCAGAAGCTACAACTTTTCGGCCGTGATAGCAGCTGCATATGCGATTAATCAACTAGCGATGGCAAAGGCTTTAACAATTCGGGATGCGAATAAAAAATGTTAACGCAATGTGTCAACACTGTAACGGTTCCGCTATGACCAGCGGACTACTATTACCCATAGTACATATTAGTATATATATACAATTGCATGCAGACGATCGTCGTCTGCACAAGTACCTAGTATTATGTAATGTACATAGGCGCCGTCACACCAGTAAATACCGCGTAACGGTAAAGGCGCCGGCAGCCTTTCTTACCTGCACTTGCAAATATACAGCTTTATACTGTTTGTTGTGAGTCCGTAAGAACCGGGCTAATCGTAAACTGTAACGAAACGTTACATCTTTTTTAACACCTAAACGGCGTTACAATTTCCAAAATACGCCAATCGTATTTGCTAGTTTATAGTGAGAGAGGATATGCCTCCTAAAAGCAACAAGAAGTCAAAAAAGAACGTAGGCGAACCACCACCTACCGAAGGCGGTCCATCCACATCTGCACGAGCAGGTGATACTGTTGTGATAGATGCAGCATTGTTTGAAACACTAGTCGCGGACCACGCGAATCGATCTAGACAAGGATCGAGACAAGGATCGAGACAAGCTTCACCAGCGCGGAGCGAATCAGGTGAATCAGTGAAATCGACCAGATCTCATAAGTCCAACCTCGGAAAAGACGAGGTAGTCCTACCACGTAAGATGATTGAGGATGCAAAAAGGATGATCCATGACCTCGTAAGAGGTGATTGTTACAGTACGCTAGCGCCTCGTCCTATTATTCGATTTCTTCGATTTCTTTCGATTTCATCTCGCACTTCGATTTCCTTCATTTCCCGTATTTTGTCGTTTCCACTATTTCCACCGTTTTCTCGATTTCCCGATCTCTTCGATTTCTTTCGATTTCTGTTTGTATCTCCTCGGATCCCATGGGGATCAGTCGGGCGCCTCATATCCTGTACTTATATGCGTTTTCCCTAGAGGGGGATACCTAAGCTTGTTCTCTTAGGTTTTCCCTCCTCTAGGTGAGTAGTTAGTCGCTGCCCCCCAATAGATCTTAGGTTTTCCCTCCTCTAGGTGTGTGCCCTGAGTCGCCCTAACAGTGATACACCGGGACAAGACGTCGGTGATATGTTAGTACGACTAGATGCAGCCGTAATACCCGATGAAGAAGAACCGTGGACAACGGTGAAAGGGAAAGGTCGTGCACGAGACGACAATAGAACCAGCACGACAATACTGGCCCCAGTAATGGACAACGCGCAGGCGACGGTCAAGACAATGGCAAACACGCCAGCATTGCCAGCGACGCCCAGAGCTCCATCGGCAGCACCGACCCCCGGTATAACACGTCAACCCACACAACAGTACGCGGTACACGCGGAAACACTACATTCAGTGTTACAGGACCTACCTTCTGCACAACCAGCAGCGACCAGCACGCCCATCAGACCCACGCGAGCAGCAGATGACGCAGCCGCCGAGATAGAGAGAGGACGAGCTGAGCTGGATAGATCACGTCGAAACAGCCGACGTACCCCACCAGAGTTCGTGGCAACTCGTGACTACCTGGAAGATCAATCTACCAGACGAGTCAACGCGGGTCAAGGACCGCGTGATAAGAGTAATCCTTCAGCTGCAGAGCTGGAAGAGTCAGCGAAAGACCTGGAAAGGATGGCCGCTGAGGCAGCGCAACTGGCACGGGAAAAACGTTCCGAAGCATTAGACAAACGCACAACTGCGTTACAAGGGAAGGTTAGTAGGCAAGAACCGTATGTCGACATGCAGGAAGACCTGCAGGAAGTGCGAGCAGCACGCACTGAACTGGCTAAAAGCAACCGAGAAATGGAAGCTGGCCAACGACCTGGCATCATCTTTGAGCAAGACCTCTCTAATCGCTCGGCGCCCGCTCAGACTGCAGCGCAACCAGGACCGTCAACAGTACATCCTGGCCCACCAACAAACGCCGGTCAAGCACACGCTCCTGCAACGTCCCCGACAACCAGAGCACCGGTTGTACCCAGAAGAAGAGCAACATCTGCCAGGGATCAGTACGAGCAAATGAGAGAAGACCTCCGAGATATACCGGAGAGTAACGCTGGGCCCTTCATGCCCAAATACTATGATGACAAGGACTCGTCAGACGACGAAGAAGAAGCGTACGATCGCGGATACTTCGAATGTGAAATGAGGGAAACCCCATTTGACGACCGAGAAGATAGACATAAACCCACAAAGAGGTTTAGAAGAGTTCGGGAAGACGAGGGGATAATTGTCATGGTGCAAGAAGCACTAGAGGAGTGCAAGGATGTAGTAGTATCAGCGTCCCCACTTGCGAAAGCGGGTGCAAAGATGCCATTATCCGTTATGTATAGCGGATCATCAAAGCCTGAAGACTTTGAGAAGTTCGTGACCTCTATCCTCAGATGGTTGAGGCTGAATAACCTACTCGGCGCAGCGTACGTCGAAGCACATATAGCCGTAGTCGGTATGCGACTAGATGGAGAGGCACACGAATGGTTTGTGGAGCACGTAGAACGAGGAGGTCGTTCAACCAAGGGTTGGGACTTGGTAAGACTGTTCCGAAGGATGCACAATATGTTCTTGTCACCTACAAGCAAGAACCAGTCTGCACATAACTTCGATCACGCGAAGCAAGGTGCAAGGAGCGTACACCGGTACATGAGTGAACTGTTGAAATTCGCAGCACGTCTAGTCCATCCACCGGACAGATACACCTTCAAACGAAAGTTCTTAGAAGGACTTGATGAGAGAATTCGCAGTGAAGTCACCAAGAGGGGATTCCTGGCCGAAAACTCATCAATTCGACGGCTGTACATAGTCGCGAACGACATAGAGCAAGCATGGGACTATAATAAGTCAATACTAGCTCAACGTCAGACACCCGTAAAATCAACGGGTACCCATTCAAGCTTGGCCAGACAAGCTCAAGAGAACAACTACCGCGCTAAAATCAAACCAAGCGGTATACCCACGAGGACTATTCCCCGTACGACCACAACTAGCAACGCGCTAGCTGTAAGACCAGCGACGAGCAGTACGACTAAGCCGGCGAGAGCGTCGACTACCACGACAACTCGACCAGTCAGCTCAGGAACGCAAGCCCGAAGCAGTAGCACTGTGCTGAAGTGCTATGAATGTGGACAGACTGGCCACCTAAGACCACAATGCCCTAGAAAGGGACAGGTACGTGCTAACGTAATGCACGTTGAGGAGGAAGATGAAGACGATGCGGACGAGCTGCTCGACGCAATTATAGAGGAAGAAACGGGAGTTAACATACTAGAAGTGGAGGAATCCCCACAGTATGATGACGCTGAACAAGGTCAAGACACCGCGGAAGCAGCGGACTACGGGGAGGGGACCACTATGAGTGGGACGAGAACGAAGACGCAGCAGGCGCATACATGATGGTGATAACCGAAGACCACGGTTATGATGAAAGAAGACTACTTGTTATCAAACAAGGCTCGTCCACCATTGGGACGATTAAGTCACAGGAAGAACCCCTGTATGACCACACGATGAGACCTAAGTCAAGGGCTCCAAAGCGTGATAAAGAATCAATAAAACCTCTAGAGGGTTACTGGCTCGTAAACGGCCAATTAGCGCATTGTTTGATTGACAGTGGATGTCAAGGCATGATAATGTCACCATCATTCTCGCTCACGACTGGAGCGAAGACATTCAAACTGGATAAGCCAGTATCACTGCAGCTCGCAGTGAAAGGAAGTAAGTCCGTAATACAGTACGGAACGTATACCCGAATAGAATTTGGGGATATTAGTGTATTAGAATACTTTGATATAGTCAACATTGACTACTACGACGTCATAATTGGCGTACCATTCCTGAAAAGGTATGACATCTGCCTGGATTTTGGCAACGGAATAATCACCCGGGATGGAGGAGTAATCACTCCAGTGGAACGGTTCACTGAAATACCTAACACCACGGACGAGCCCACCGAGTTAAGTGAAAGCTTAGCCATAGCATCAGCACGCCCCATAACCACTACGTCTAACGCAGTAGCAGTGAGACGGAAGATCCGAGTACCGGAACTTAAGGATGAGAACCTACCCGCGCTACGCGAGTACTGGAAGGAGGAGTACAACGACTTATTCGGGCCAGTGCCGAATAGACTCCCTCCATTTAGGGATGTAAATCATCATATCCCATTAATAGAACCTAACAAGGTTATCCGGTACAGACTACCGAAGTGCCCAGACGCCCTCAAGCCACTGCTGGCTGAAAAATAGAGCGCTACACGCAAGCAGGTTGGTGGGAACCGACTGTCGCACAGCAAGCCATCCCCATGCTATGCCTGTTTAAAAAGGCATTATCAGGACTACGCACGGTATTTGACCTGCGTCAGCAGAATGATAATACGTTGAAAGACGTGACCCCGTTTCCAGACCAGGAGACCATTCGCCAAGACGTGGCGAGACACAAGTATAGGTCGAAAATTGACCTAACGGAAGCTTACGAGCAAGTCAGAATTGCTCCGGAAGACGTGGACAAGACCACGTTCTCGACGATATATGGCACGTTTAAAAGCCATGTTATGCAACAAGGTGATTGCAACGCGCCTTCGACATTCCAGAGATTGATGACCCATATATTCCGGGACCACATCGGAAGAAACATACACTCGTACATCGACGACGTGTTCGTCTACTCAATGACGATCCAACAACACCAGGAACATCTGGAGATTGCCTTCTCGAGATTGAGGAAGGAACAACTTTACCTAAGTCAGAAGAAAGTTGACTTATACTCCAAACGATTGGAGTGCCTAGGACACATCATCGACGACGATGGTATCCACCCAGATATGGATAAAATGGATAAAATTCGCGATTGGAGAACCCCACGTACGTTCAACGACGTTCAGAAGTTCTTAGGACTGGTGCAATACGTTGCCGCCTACCTTCCGGGAGTCGCTACTTACACTTCCCCATTGTCGGGATGTACCCACAACAACAGGCAATTTGAGTGGACACCGGCACTAGAACGCTGTTTCAACGCAATCAAAGCGTTGACGAAGAACGCCCCAGTTCTTAAACCTATCAATCCTGATAGCAATGAGCCAATTTGGCTTGTAACCGATGGATCCAAGTGTGGCGTCGGTGCGTACTATGGTCAAGGCGCAAGGTGGCAAACCTGCAGACCCGCAGGGTTTATGTCTAAGAAATTTACTCCGGCACAATACAACTACCGGACTCATGAGCACGAGCTCATTGCAGTACTTGAAGCACTGAATAAGTGGGAAGACAAACTACTAGGTCGTAAATTCACCCTAGTAACGGACAACGAGGCCTTGAAACACTTCAAGACACAGCCCCGTATGTCGCCTAGACAGGCGAGATGGTACGAGTATCTCTCTCGTTTCGACTACGAAACGATTCACATCAAAGGTGAGACCAATACGGTCGCAGATGGACTCTCGAGATACTTCGAGGATGACCTACCTAACGAGATACACCCACCTGAGAACTACGTCAACATCGACGTGAAACTAGATCCAACAGGGGATCAGCTACCTCCTGAAAGGAAAAGCGAACTCAGAATCAGTGCGGCGAGACGCATTAACACTCGGGCGAAAGCTAGAGTCCAACAACAGACGGCTGGACAAGCATCCATTGAACAACGATCAGCGTCCATCGAAGAAGTGGATACAGACGACGAAGATGTACTGGCAGTCACAGCACAACATAGCGGTAAAACGCTTAAAGCCAAAATCGAAGGCTTTGAAGGATTAGCTGATCTGATAAAGAGCGGCTATAAGGACGACACAACACTGAAGAAAGTGTTAGAAAACCCTGATGCATACAAAGGGTTTGGGATGAAAAACCAGCTACTATACACGAAGAATCAGTTTTCCCGTGACGTGGTTTGCATACCCCATCACTTATTTTACCAGGGGAGGAAGCTGGTAGAGATCATAATTAGTGAAGCACACGAAATTGTGGGACACTTTGGACGCTATAAAACGTCGCAATACATTAGACAAGTGTATTGGTGGAGAACGATGGCAGAGGACATCGAAGAATACTGCAAATCGTGCGGTAAATGTCAAACGAATAAGGATGACAATAGACATCCTAGCGGTCTACTGAAGACGCTACCCATTCCCAATAAACCATGGGAATCAGTCGGAATGGACTTTATAGGCCCATTACCAGTATCGAAAGGACACGACTTCTTACTAGTCATAATTGACAGATTAACGTCAATGGTGAGACTCATGCCCACCACCACGAAGCTAACTGCGAAAAGCGCAGCACACCTGTACTTCGAAGGTGTAGTTAGGCATCATGGCGTGCCAGCTTCTATCGTCAGTGATAGAGATACCAGATTCACCGCGAAATTCTGGAAAGAACTACAGCGACTAATAGGGACAAAACTCCTCATGTCCACTTCATTCCATCCACAGACGGATGGAGCAACAGAGCGGGCGAACCGCTCCATAGGACAAGTATTACGTTCTATAATAGATAATGACCAAAAGGATTGGGCTGAACGTATCCCGATGGCGGAATTCGCACTGAACAGTAGCACGAGTGAAACGACTAAGTTCACGCCATTCGAACTTAACTACGGATACACCCCTGCACTAGGGCGACAGCTCAACACCGACACCAAGTTCAATGGTGTGAAGCAATTCGCATTACAAGCGAAATGGAATCTTATGGCCGCACACGATGCCATAATCGCGAGTCGCGTGAAACAAACCATGCACGCGAACACTCACAGACGAGATGCGCCTGTCTATAAAGAGGGTGACCTCGTGTACCTTTCTACGAAGAACATATCTCTACCAAAGGGTAGATCCAGTAAGTTGGTACCGCGTTACGTCGGTCCTTACAAAGTATTGTCAGTCAAAGACAATATTAACGTCAAACTCGACTTGCCTGACGAGTTGAAGAAGCGTAGGATAAATCCAATATTCCACGTGGACTTAGTGAAACCACATATCGCCAATGATGACGATAGATTTCCACGTCGTGAGTCATTAACGGCGTACGACTTTGGACAACCGGACAATGCCGAATGGCATGTAGATGAACTACTAGCCCATCGCTGGACTGGGTCTAAAGACACGGACATCGAGTTCCTAGTGCAATGGACGCTAGGCGATACGACCTGGGAGCCGTACGAACACTGCAAAGACTTGCAGGCATTGGATGAGTATCTCCAATTACGCGGGGTTACCCAATTAGGGAAATTGCCGCGTCTCCGCACGACGCGTAAATGAGGATCTGCAAGCAGATCTGCCCCGTGCCCCCGGCGGCACAGCAGCCACGAGAAAATCCTACTCGGGCGCTACTCTGATACAAGAGTAAATAAATACTCCTTCTTACGACCCCGTCTCAGCCACCTGAGCACCGTCAACGATGTCTGCAGAACCTTCACGACCTACCTCTTCATCTACGAAGCCCTCGACCCGCAAGGGACGATTTGACGATATCAAGCAAGCGTTGCTTGAAGCACAAAAAGAATGGAGTATGGATTCCATGCCTGGCTGCGTAGCCATCACCCACGAAAGTGGGAAATGTACCCACTGCGATGAGTATATCTCGCACATTAGTACCGCTGCAAGCAAGCGTACCATTGTTCTTGACGAGAAAGACGTCAAAGAGTGCCTACTCGAGGCATTCCCGTTCCTGCAAAAAGAGTGGGATGATTTACGAAAGCGCCTCGAAGACGCTAACGACTACACCGACCAGACCGTCCAAGAACTCAAGGACGTTGAGAGACGAGAGGACGACCTTCAAGATCGTATACGGGAACTCGAGGACAAGTTGAAGCAAGCCCCACAGGCAGCATCGCCTGTGTCATCTAGGAAACGACCTCGGTCAGAGGCCAAGGGCCCCACGAATCATGGGCCCGTAGGATTCGACGCGTACGACGACGACGACGACGATGATCTAGACGACCACGATTGGGCGGACTCCTACAATGACGAGTCGGTACTCGACTCCAACGGTCAACCCGTTCCTCCCCATTCTGGGGACGATTTCGGCCTAATGGACAGGCTGGACCCTGAAGAGGAGTCATTATTGTCTCGGCGACAACTCGCTGAGAAAGTCCTCGCTGAGTTCCCAGGAACTCCCCGTATCTCCAACCAGGCCAAGTACCACGATACGTGGCCCGCTTTATGCAAGGCCACGACCCCACAGCGTCTCGAGCAGGGAAAACCCCTGTACCTGGGCCAGTTCCCGACCCACTCGCGTGGTACATGATGTGTCCACTGGATGATCCCTCATTCGTACTCCAGGGGAAGCAGATCTGGAAGAAACCACCCATATTGGACACACCTCAAAAAGTTGCAATGCACGCGCGCATTAGACTTGCCTGGGATGTAGGCATGATGTTCATCAATAGAAAGAAGAAAGAGCGAGATTACGCTCGCCTCACTATCGGGGAGCGCCCCGAAGCTTTTCCATACCCAACAGAAGGGCAAATGGACCTAGAAACGGGTCGCCTCTACGAGACGTGGTATAAGGACCCCGCCTCCGTACCCTTTTATATAAGGGTTGAACCATCGGGATCGCTGAATATCAGCGATGTTGAAGTCGTAGCGTGGCTTCGAAAAATATTCCCGAATCGGGAAACAAGGAAGACTGTATTCCCCATTGTAGCGGAGATATGTACCGAGCCTGGGCTATCCACCTGGCTCAACGCTGCTGGCATCAACGCCGACAAGACGGTGAATAACTCCCCATCCATAATCGAAGGATGGCGTCGAGCATATACCCTGCCTCAGGGTAACATTCCAACCAAGGAAGAAGTTGTCGGGATGCTGCGATATAACTGTGTGAATACCCGATTAATCGAAACTCGATTAGGACCACTATTTGAGCGGTGGCGATCACACACTAACAGCAATACCATCGCCGTGAAGTGGCGAGAATCTCAACCCACCGTTTCGTCGCTGTTACCAGGACGTCAGTATCGAAGACGACGTCGCAACAATCGTCGTGACGCCGCCCCTGCAGCTCCTATTGCTGGACCTTCGAAGGAGACTCCTTATGTGGAGTCCACCGCTAATTCGCCTCCCTCGGCGAAAGCACCACTCCCAGCAGATATCGCTGAGAAAGAACTTGTGATCGACCCCGATCAATACGAGGTCCTGGATAGACCAGGAGCGGGCCCTCAAGGTGACATTGAGATGGCCATGGATTATACCGCGGACGACTGAGACTCACTCGTCGTATCATGTATTGACTTGACGCTCAAGTCAGCGGGGGAGGATGTAACGGTTCCGCTATGACCAGCGGACTACTATTACCCATAGTACATATTAGTATATATATACAATTGCATGCAGACGATCGTCGTCTGCACAAGTACCTAGTATTATGTAATGTACATAGGCGCCGTCACACCAGTAAATACCGCGTAACGGTAAAGGCGCCGGCAGCCTTTCTTACCTGCACTTGCAAATATACAGCTTTATACTGTTTGTTGTGAGTCCGTAAGAACCGGGCTAATCGTAAACTGTAACGAAACGTTACAAACACCCTCGGTTGATACCAAGAGTTTTCAGCACAACAAATCGTCGGTCTGTTGATGGGATGGGGAGATCGATTCGAATCTCACACTTTCACACCTATTTATCTCCGAGTGTTGACATCAAAACTTTTGGAACAATTCCTGGAATTGGAAAAGTAAGTAAGCCTTTTCTTTCTGTGTGATAATGATCCTTACTTTAACTGCCCCAAGATCGTCTATATTTCATGTTAATCAGAATTCATCCCAATCCAGCGAATATGAGGTAAGTATTCATCTTATTGTAAAAACAGAGACAATATGTAACCGATTGCTAGGTCAATAAAGACGCTGAAATGGTTACATTATCTTGTTCAAGCACCTGTTAGGGCTACTCAGCTCACACTAGAGGGAGGGGATCCTAAGATAATATATTGGAAGGGAAACTAACTACTCACCTAGAGGGAGGGGATCCTAAGAGAACAAGCTTAGGGACCCTCACTCTAGGTACAGCTACTATATACATAAAACGACGACGCGGCGTGCGGCCCTGACACAGCTAAGTGCCAGGCGCCCAAACCGAACCTAAGCGACGTGATGTCACGGGCATCACGCCGGGTACGAGCGCGCAACGCGCGCGAGTAGAGAAAGTGAAATAGAGACAGAACAAGGAAGCGGAGAGTGAAAGTAAAATATGGAAATGATAAATAAAATAGAAAGGAAGTGATGCCGATGATAATAAATAAGAAAATGAGAGACGGCGGTAGCGTACCCTGACAGCACCGATATCGGCATGGAGAGGAAATCACAGATTGAGGATTACATGAATCGTGGACGTGCTTTAGATTCGTTCTCATTCCTGATGTTTATTTTGGAGACGTATGAATCAAGAAACAAAATCCAAAATGATGATCACATCCATCACGCGAGGATTCCGTATCTGGATAATTTGGAGATCTACAAAGGACGCACACGTGTGCTTCGAAACATCAAAGCAGAAGTGATGCCAGATTTTTTAGGATCCTGGCCACCGCGCAATGACATACCAGATGTCCAGGACATGTATTGCTGCACGATGCTAGCCCTGCTCAAGCCGTGGAGATCATGGTCCGACTTGAAAGGTGTATTTGATACGTGGGAGGACGCATTCACTGACTTCGAAAACTTGTGCAGCGATATGTAGATGCAAAAACATAATGGAAAACATTCAATTTTATTATGATAGCAAAGATGCGGCATCTACTAACAGAAATGCTGAAACGGAGGAGAGCGATAATGAAGAAGAGGTTGATGACAATGACAATGGCAACGGAAATGCAGGAGTTACTGAGGCCACGAACACTTCCACTCAGGTGGCTGAACCCACAGAAACAGCGAATCAAAGAAGAGAGCGCTACTTTGGAGAGTGCGCAGTCGAGAATTGAGATTGCCACCCAATGCGGTATCTTCATTAACGAGGAAGAAACTAACCCCATGTACGCATCTACTGCAGCAAGCAGAGCTACAGAGGTGTAACATTTCGTTACAGTTTACAAGTAGCCCGGTTCTTATGGACTCACAACAAACAGTATAAAGCTGTATATTTGCAAGTGCAGGTAAGAAAGGCTGCCGGCGCCTTTACCATTACGCGGTATTTACAGGTGTGACAGCGCCTATGTACATTACATAATACTAGGTACTTGAGCAGATGACGATCGTCTGCATATAAATGTATATACAAATATTGTCAGGGTACGTCCTAGGTTAACGGTTGATACGTGCGCCTCAGGAGTCAGGAGTGAACAGGGAAGATAAGGGAATCAGTGATTGTGTGTTCAGAGGGAGCAATAGGAGGGAAACATTGTTATTGTATTTTGTAAGATAAGAGAAAGATTTTATATACATGATTTGGGAGTTTCCCGGAAATTGGAATGGTGCTAGAATGTAATCTAAAGATAATAGAAAAGGCTGAATGTTTAATTGCGAACGGGTGAAAGGTACAAAAATAATCAATTTTGGCACAAGATTGACAGACCGGCGCATATACCGAGTGCTGACTAATCTCTGCGTAGCCTGTTTGCGCGAACAACACCTCCTGGGGTCCTTAATACTAACACTCCGTCGTTAGTGACACACAAAAAAATCCGCCTAAAATCAATCTCAAACCATCTCTGAATCATACTGCTAGCCATGAAAATGAATGACGCGAGAAATCCAGCATGCGCATATACAGTGGACGTTCGACACGAGACGAAGTCAAGGGACTCAGGGAAATAGTGAGACGACGATGACGTGGGTGAGATATCGACGAAAGCATGAGACATGAGGAGACAATGACGAAATAAGAAGAAATGTCAGATGAAAAGACGAGATGTGAGAGAATAGATGAAAGGACGATGTTAGGGCGACTCAGGGCACACACCTAGAGGGCAGGAAACCTAAGATCTATTGATGAACGACGACTAACTACTCACCTAGAGGGCAGGAAACCTAAGAGAACAAGCTTAGGGATCCCCCTCTAGGGCTACGCTACATATACTACGTGGAAGCGCTCGGGGACAATAGATGAGTATCGCTGTGGGATCCGAGGCGATAAAAGGGAGTTCAAAGAGGTTCGGAGAATTCGATCGGAGTTCGAATTCGAAGAGATTGAAAGGAATAGATAATAGAGAACGAGAAATGACCGAACTATAGTTCGAGTTCTCAGAACCCAAACGAGAAATGACCGAACTATAGTTCGAGTTCTCAGAACCCAAACTTGAAGTCTCGGAAAGGAATCAGAAGGGAGAAAAGAACATCGGAACACAAGGAAATGAAGAATTAATGACACGGAAGACATGAAGCTAGTGTACCCTGACACAAATACCTAACAATGGAGACATGAGTAATGTTGGAACTTGTACACGAGGCCTTGGAACTGAGTACTACCGAGTACCGCCTGACGCAAACACTCGAGCAAGTCATGGTAAGAGCAAAAGAGGGTGAACGGTACGTCACATCCCCTCAGACCTTATATACAGTTGAACCAAGATTATATAATTTCACCAACCCTGCATTCAGTTGCGTTGCGACAAAGTTCAGTTATCAGCACTTGAGTAATGTTCGCCGTAGAATAATTCATGTCGCACAAAAAACTACAAGTGCCTCCCCCCATGGCTTGAGTGTATGATAGCCTTTTCTCGTGTAATGGTTGTTCACAGATCTGATCGCAAGACCAAACTCACACTGGAGACATTGTAGGGTTTAGCCAAAAAAAAGATCCTAAGAAAATCATGGTTCGAGGCATAGGCTATTGACAATTTACCAAATTGCAAAATCATATTATAACTAATACTCAGGTCAAGGGATTCTGGCTTGCAAAATTGTCAGTATACTGCTATAATTATCTTAGTCAAATTATGTAATAATTCTTCATCATATAAGCCTATGATTAATGTTATCCATTCAGTAAAATAATGAATAGAATGAAACTTACATGATCATCATCTATATTGAAGAATGTTCTAAAAATCTTTTTTATATTTATTGTGAAAATATATTTCTATTATAATTTAGATGCATGGGAAAACCTTAATTTTAAGCATGAGATTACACTGTGTAATATCAGAGTTTTCCTAGGAAAACCTTAATAATACATGGATTTCTGGAAAATCTTGAGAAAACTGTTAGGGCTACTCAGCTCACACTAGAGGGAGGGGATCCTAAGTACTATATAGATCTCATATTTTCTCTGGTCACATGATAATTACCCGGACGACGTAATCAGTGGATCAAGTGGAAAACAGTCCCGTGCAATCATTCAGCAGTCGTCAACGAGCAGTGCAGCATCTATGCCGCCCAAATCCAAAATAGGACGCGATCAGAGTTTCGCCTTTCCATCGAGGACTGTGTGGTAAATCATATCGACTCTTCTCAAATCGACGCACAGACCAAAGGTTTCCAACTGTAATTCATCTCGGGATTTGTACATTCATCATCGCTTTCGCTTTATCCATCGTGCAAATAGGACTGTGTCGTGCCTTTCTCATCGTCTCGCATTCTCCCTCTTATTCTCTCGACTTCCACCACAATATTCCGCATTCGTACAAGCGTTAGCACTCCCAACTCAACAAGATTTAGAAACCATACTGAACCGTACGATCGACTCGTTTCTCTTCTAAGAATCATCAAGAAGCGCAGACTCCATTTCGAGACAACAATAAAAGCCAGCAGCATCTCACCTCTCCAACAACTTCAACTGTATCAATGAAGAGTTTCAGTCTCACTTCTCATTCAGTTTATTCGAATCATCGCTCTTTCGCTGCCCGAGAATTTACTCATCACACAATGGGATTGTCGTGTGCTTTCTTTATTGGCTTTTTATCTTGCAGTCCACATTTGATTCTCGTCTGTCAGGGTACACTAGCTTCATGTCTTCCGTGTCATTATTTCTTCATTTCCTTGTGTTCCGATGTTCTTTTCTCCCTTCTGATTCCTTTCCGAGACTTCGAGTTTGGGTTCTGAGAACTCGAACTATAGTTCGGTCATTTCTCGTTCTCTATTATCTATTCCTTTCAATCTCTTCGAATTCGAACTCCGATCGAATTCTCCGAACCTCTTTGAACTCCCTTTTATCGCCTCGGATCCCGCGGCGATACTCATCTATTGTCTGTTAGGGCTACTCAGCTCACACTAGAGGGAGGGGATCCTAAGTAAATATATTGAGGGAGAAACTAACTACTCACCTAGAGGGAGGGGATCCTAAGAGAACAAGCTTAGGGACCCTCACTCTAGGGACAGCGACTATATACATGAAAAACGACAGCGCGGTGTGCGGCCCTGACACAGCTAAGTGCCAGACGCCCAAACCGAACATAAGCGACGTGACGCCGTAGGCGTCACGCCGGGTACGAGCGCGCGACGCGCGCAAGTAGAGAAAGTGGAATAGAGACAGAGGGAGCAAACGGAGGGTGAAGATAATATATGGGAAATATAAATAAAGTAGAGGGGAATATATACCGATGATAATAAATGAGGAAAAATGAGGGGACGTGGTAGCGTACCCTGACATTGTCCCCGAGTGCTTCCACGTAGTATATGTAGCATAGCCCTAGAGGGGGATCCCTAAGCTTGTTCTCTTAGGTTTCCTGCCCTCTAGGTGAGTAGTTAGTCGTCGTTCATCAATAGATCTTAGGTTTCCTGCCCTCTAGGTGTGTGCCCTGAGTCGCCCTAACAATTTGTGTTTAGAATTACTTAATGTCGTGTTTACCTACTCTGATTCCCTGCAGTTCATTGTTTTTTTTTTTTTGATTTCTTTATATGGTACCTTGTACTTCACACCGTTATAGCTAGTTATCATAGCGTAGTAGTAGATATGTTTATTAGCATTACATAATATGAAATAAAATATCTTTTTTAACTATAAATCTCGGGTTCTTCGATAATCCAATATGTGATGTACTGAAGTCTGATTTGAGTGACTCTTGTTGATATATTATTGATATTACTATATCTTTGTTCTGACCAACTTTCGCCTTTTTCTGATCCACAAGTCGTCAGTCATGATCAGGCAGTATCATGTACTTGAAACGTATTGGATTCCGTCAGGCTCGGTCAGGCGATCACCCATCTGACGGCGCTGATAGGCCTTATCACTGGAGACATAGAAAAGTTTGCTCAGCCTGCAAACTATCAAGCAGACTTTGAACAGAGACCATGTTTGCTTGAAGTTTCCTACTGTTTTAAACTTTGGACAAACTCTCAATTTGATCAGCATTTACTTGGCTAAGCAGATTTTATACAAATTTTCTGACAAACTTTAGTTGAATGTTATGTGGATGTTATGCAGATGCTGAACAAGCAATCTGCTCAAGATTTTCACACAATTTGCATCAAAATCTATCTATAGGATGCTTATCTAAGCAAATTTTTATCAAACCCAAAGTCTTCACAAAGTTTGATTTATCCAGAAAACTTCAAGCAAACTGGGTCTCTGCTTGGAGTTTGCTTAATGGTTTGCATGTCAAGCAAACTTTCCTATGTCTCCAGTGTATCAGGCCTGATATGGCACTCCCGATTTTTGCGACATTCTGGATGCGAATACAGATTGAAGAGCGCGTCTCAGGAGTAGGCAGAGACGGAGAGGGAACCAGTGTAGTGTGTAGGATAGAGATTGTAGAGTAGTTTTGAGAATAAAGAGAAGCTTTTCGCAAAAGAGGGCTTTAGTGAGTGTAAACAAGGGATAATGAGATAATATTCTACGTCGAAAACGACGTCTTTTTATATACAATTTGAGGAGAGTGTTTTACTAAGCTAAATAACTACGGATTTCGCGGCCCAGGGTCAAAATGTCAAGGAAAACAAGGAAACGAACAAAAGGAGTTTAGAAAACTGTTAAATAAAATGTAAACTAGTCAAAAGTAGTCAAAAGCACTTCGCATAGGCATAAATTTGTAAGAAAAGGAGAAAATGGAAAGACGGAATTGAATTTAAAGAGATTAGAGCATTCTTCCCTTAATAATCCCATTTAATTTGCTACTCCGTAACACGGAATTGTCTCGTAGCGAATTTCCAATGCTTTCTTCGTCCGTGGCACACGCATATATCGAGATTCGAGTTTTATTGACCACAATTTAGCTCGTTGCGCTGGGCTGTGCAGCACAGGTAAACGGCGTCTATTCCCATGTTCGCCTCGTAAGTCGTTCTCGTCCTCAACAAGATGCGGTGGCAATGTGAGGGAAGGTGGAACATCATCGCATGATGTTAGTGTTGTAACTTGTTATAACTTGCCGCCTCAATATGTGCAGGTAAAATCGGCTGTTCGTGCAAAAGATGTAATGGTGGTTATAGCAAGATCTACAGCTTTTATCATAATCTAACCGAACAAGGTGGTGTCACCTTCATTGAAACTAACACGAAACCCAGCAGTATATTACAATAACAAGTATAGCTACAATTACGACAAATGTGAATAAATAAAGCAAATAGATAAAGCTGTCCTGCCGCTGCCACAAATCGACAGGACCAAGGTTTATCGCCTCTTCTAAAGCCTTTTCAAGGTTCTCGGCCATAATAGACAATGCAAACATCTCTAATACAAACATTTCTACAGCTCGCCTGGCGCGTTCTCCCAGTAAAAATTTTCCTACCTCGGGCATCCTCAGAATGTCCAAGAGGGCATCGGTCCATGCTTCCGGTTCTGGGGGGTCTGAGCCATCCCATTCTCTCGTACCTAGTGACATCCTCGGACTAACGCGCTTTCGAGAGAACCGACACAGTCTCATGCTCAAAGTGGTAGTCAAGATAGCATCACTTCCACGGAAATGATACCAAAATGTTCGTTCATAGGTGTATATAACAATGCGCGTGTTCGGTGATTTGAGCAGGTAGTTCAACCGCTGAAATAACAATGTCGAGATGGTCTTGTAATGAATTCGGCGCGTTTTGCAGTGTTGGTTCTGTGCCTTTGATGGATTCGAGGACAGAGGCCGGTGTGAATTCGATAGCCTAAGCCGGTTTTTTAGCACGCGCTGACGATAATCTTCAGTGGTTGTGCGTTGACCTTCAACCTTGGGTTAAAACCACCTTTGAGATTATTAAGTTAAACGATTATAATTGATAAATCACAATACAAACCCGCAGCAACCAACCGCAGTCGTTGAAGACGGGCCCACCTAGTCGAACACTTGAATCACCAAGACCGCGTTCTCTTCTTTTCGAACCGATTAAGTGATACCACCGTTGGACGCGAACTATTAGGTTATGACATGAGATTGCGAAATGTGAAAAGTACAATCTGACGCACGAAAATACATCTCCAACCAGCGAGCGACCTTGTTGAAAAGAATCGGGAGATGTGTATTTCAAAGGTGCAGGTGAGGGTTTTTCATATACTTCCATGGATACAAGAGTAGTAAGCACGCGGTTCTTTTTGAAGATGGGGCATGTGCTCTTTGAAAACGCGAGTGGTGAACCTGGAGTTGACCAAGAGGATGTCGGCTTCCCCTGCAAAGACCCGCTCAGTTACCGTTTGTAGCACGTTCAACCTGAAATTTATGAGACTTACGAGTAGTATAATCTTCTAAGTGATCCAATGGGAGACGATATAAAGCTGTAAAAGAGCAAGTTCTGTTCCTTGGGGCGTTCACCATAAAAGGCCCTTCCGAAAGAAGCTTATCCGAAAAGTGACCATAAACACTACGCGTTTTCTGGCAATATTTCTTGAGATAGGGATGGCGTTAATAGCTGGGCGATGAAGAAAATATCATAATCTTCTGCTAAACATGGTCTCTTGGGACGTGATTTAGAGCGCAGAGGGTGGTCGGGTGTAATTGACGTAGATGGGCAAACAAGATGGCCTTTGCCACATAATGAACGTAGAAGATGAAAACAACATAATAAATTTTCAATGTGCCTGATGTACATTGATTAACCCATGTCGGGTTCCCAATAGCCCAAAGAAACACACGCACCCGTCTCTTGTTTCCTCGACACAGTGATCAGGATCGTGATGGGATGTGTGGATATGAGCCGTGTGTTCTCGCTTGTTCCCGCTTGTTCAGGCCCAAAACAGCGTTCACTGTTAATCGTTCGGCCTCGCCTTACGACACGAAACAAATATCAGAAAAGGCATGACGGATTGCTTAACAATTGTCGCCGAATGTGACCCACCGTTGTCGGGATCTGGATGAAGAAAGGTAATTTTCATCTTTCGCCAACACATACGAATGAAAATTCTTATAAAAAAAAAAGATTATAAAGGCGGGTGCATAGTAGCAAAAGGGGTAGGGAACATAGATAAGTTAGAAACTTTGGACCCAGCTGACATGCTCACTCTCACGTAATGGGAGTTACCTCATCACCCGGAAATAAATCCCGGCTTCGTAAATGCCGAACCGGATGGACATCCATCATGATTCTAGCTTAGCATCTTTCTTCAGCATACCATGGACATCCCAGGTACTTTGAGCTGCTTAATCCCCTGAACCATTTGACGAAATGCTGAACAGATGCTACAATTCCGTCGTTATTCAATGTCAAAGGAAAAATAGGTGAGAAGAGCTCAATACGTCTAATCAATACGTCGGTTTCTGAACATACTTGGCAATCTTTTTGGCTTGTGCAGCTGTTGTTACAGGAGGTGGCTCTGGTATTGGTACCATGATTGCCTCGGCGTTTGTGCAGAATGGTGCCAAAGTTTATATCGTATCTCGAAAGGAAGCTCAGCTCAAAAACGTGCGTACTGAAAGAATTAGGTTTGGTTCGTATAGAAACCAATGACCCGCGGGAACGCTCCGTAGGTTTGTGATGTCCTAAACAAGAAGGGCCCCGGAAGTTGTCATTACATCGTTGGCGACCTTGGTGTAAGCCGGGCCGTAGATAACGGTACTATTTGTGTCCCGCTGAAGTTTATTGTCTTAGTCAAAGGCCGGATGTGACAAGGTAACTGAAGAAATCAAGAAGAAGGAGCAGAAGATTCACATTTTGGTGAATAACTCGGGTGCTTCGTGGGGGGCGCCGTATGACAAGTACGTATCCGCCACCAGTCCGGTCGTTCAAACGGTTCAATGACTGACCAAAAAACAGCTTTCCTGAGCAACAAGGCTGGGATAAGATATTGGCATTGAATGTTAAGAGCATTTTCTACAGTGCGTTTTTTCGCTCTTCATACAACGTCAGGCTGAAGCCTAGCGTAATTAGTGACCCAGGGGTATATTTTTCTTATTGTCGTCTAATGAACCTGCTGAAAGAAAAACAGACTTACGAATCTTTTGGCAAAGGATTCAACAAATCGTGATCCTGGAAGGGTAATCAATATCTCTTCAATAGCCGCATTCGAGACGAGAGCTTTAGGAAGTAGTATAGCCGCTAAAGACAACGGATTGTGGAGCTGTAGGTCGCGTCCTGTGTTATATAACGAATTCTAACATCATATCATCTTTATAGACAATACCAGCAAAGCTGCAGGTAAGCAGGTTGGGTATTTGTTGTTCCTGATAAACTGAATATTGTTGCATAAAGTAAACCATCTCACCAAGAATTTAGCTACGACCCTCGCGCCTCGGCTTATCACGTTGAGTCTGGGATACCTAATTCACCAACACTCTTTACTGATATTCTTGCAGTGTCAACGCGATATGTCCTGGGTAAGTTTACAGACAGAAATGAAAAGCTATGGGTATGAATACTTGGATTCCAGCGTCTTTCCGTCCAAAATGACCGCATGGGGTTTGAAGCAACAAGGCGACAGCGCGGCTAAATATCAGCCAATGGGTGTGTTGCTAAACATATCTTACGATACCTGACCCAACTTGTTCTTAGGTCGATTAGGGGACGCGAGAGACATGGCAGGAGTTGGTAAGTTGCGACCTAAGGAAACGAAAGATTCATTATGCTTACTTCAAATTAGCTTTGTTCCTAGTTAGCCCTGCATCTGCTCATGTTACTGGAGATTATATCACAGTTGACGGTGGAAGTTTAATTGATGGAAGATCACGTCTGTAAACTGTAGTTTCACCATTCTGAGAAAGGGTCATCATTCTATTGTGAGTTGACTGTTACATTCTCTACTTTTCGTGCGATGCTGTAAACTTTGTAAAAACGAACTGTCATTAGTCTGGTAACGTACAACATAAGCCTCAGTGTAACCTGACGTTATTATTCACTGCTTTCTTGTTTAAGAAGCGAGGTATGATCCACTACTGTGAATTCCCGAGTGAGCGAACAGTGCTGAGGCTGAGTGGTCCAACCACTCTCATTGGCAGTTACGTGCTGACAGGCTGTAGGTAAACCAAATAAAATGCTAACTAGCGTATGTGATGTGTTAGAGGGCACTCCAGGATTATCTTTTGTTAGTTAGCAAAATGCGGTTACAATAGCTTATTGGTCAAACGCCTTGCATAGTTCCATGCAAGTTCTATGGGGAAACCATGGCCATCGGTTCCAATCCGAAGGCATACTAGCCGAGACGTCGGAGTCTCAAAATTATTTAGCGCATGTCGTCGGCTTCCTCAACGTCCTCGTCGTCAACAGGAGACGACCGACTGTTCGAGAAATGGCGTAAAAACTTGTCGTGGATTACTGGTCTGGGACTGTCTGAAGATGAAAAGCTCATTCGAGAGAAGGAACGACAGGAGCGACTCCAGCCGTTGCTTATCAAAAAATGCAACCAAGTCAAGGATTCGTTGATGACAAGCAGTACGATAGCATTTCTCCTTTTGAAATAGGGCTCATCAAATTGTTTAACTGTTTTTCTAGGTCCATCCATAGTTTTCATGCTGAGACACCTCCGTTTATCAGGCTGTCCTGTCTCACCCGAACACATCCGATGCGCTTCCTGCGGAACAACCAGAGCTGGAGGATTCTCGCCTGATTTGGGAGGAGTTCTCATATGTACTCGGGGATTTTCGAATAAAAAGCATATGGAAAACACAATTGTTCATGAGTTGCTGCATATGTATGATCATTGCAAGTTCAAAGTCGATTGGGGCAATTTGCGACATCATGCTTGCAGCGAGGTATCCTTTTCTTTGTTCGTCTGTTTTTTTAAAAAACTAAAACTTTGTGTCACATGCGACAGATTAGAGCGGCAAGTTTGAGTGGAGATTGTCGTTGGGTCCGAGAAGTCAATAGGATGGTGTTTGGTTTTTCGAAGCAACATCAGGTGAGTTTCTACCTATTGCTTCGGGGCAACGACTTCCATCTCATTCATTCAGGCTTGTGTTCGGCGCCGGGCCGCATTATCTGTAGCTGAAAATCCAAATTGTCCCGACCGGGAAACGGCCGAACAGGTTGTAAACGAAGTTTGGGAGAGTTGCTTTAACGATACAAGGCCGTTTGACGAGGTAGGCACCACTAGTGTATGATTTAACACTTTGATTAGCAACTAATTCATGTCACAAGATATATTAATTTTACCGAAAGTAATGCTGTGCCAATATCAATAATAGATATAGATATCTTTGACCCCCACCCTATAAATTCTTCTCGGCTCCAAAGGATTATGGTCAGTTGTCCCTGAAACATATGACGCCTGAATGCCTGAATCAAAATACATGACTTGTTAGAAAGACGCGGGCAGTCTAGTACCCAAAAATTTCACGATTAAGACCCAAACACTTATATATGTATGGTAGTACGGGCTGACGCACTTTTTCTTTTCTATCGTACGAAATCAGTTGTTCGGATCACGACTTAAGTCACTTGACCGCATGTAAGTCGTAATTCAAAGTTATCACTTTGAAAACACGTGCATTTTTTCAACCATAATAACGTTACAACTTAGTGCAGGACTAGAAGACGACGTCAACTATTCAAAAAAAGGCAAAGCTTCGCTATGGACGAATATCGATTAACTGAAAACAAACAAATGGTTCCTTCCATAGATGTCACTTCAAGAAATAAATACTGCAATAAATTAAGTATTCTTTACGAACGAACAGTACGATATGTGAATCTCTTTTTCTTCAGATAATTTCGCGAAGTCTCAGCACATCGAACATGCTTATTTTCCAGTGATCTAATAGCGGTTAAATGGTGGTCCTACTAGTACGTTCATTGAACGAGCCTTGCTTCTTGAACTAACGCGGCCAGAGCTGGCTATACTGGTTGTCAGCAATAGGAGCATCAAAGATCGGGTGGAAAACAGAGTTCACACTAGAAAGAGACGCTGGAGTCATAGGAAGTCCTTTGCACTACACCACCTGATTAGCACCATTGCTACTAGCCATAACAAATTGCAAAAATGGTTCAACCTAAGCGTAGCGGGTGACGGGCCCGCAGAATTTCTGTTAGTTCCTACGTGGAGAAACTCAAAGTTCATTTTCAGATGAATTCCTTACGAACGTCATGGGTTGTTTGTCTTCTCAGTAGTGAAATTCCAGGTGATCAATGGACCTGTGTGCTTATCAGAAGGTCCTATTATGACCTAATCATGGAAATGATTGTTGCCAGTGGATCCGGAGTGCGTTGTCTAACTGTGGATTGTTTCATTCGCTATAAAATCTTGCACTGCCCTCATCTCTACTTTCAATTCACATTCAGAAACAGCTGTTGCCCTATGTATTTTTTGAAAATGTTCTCCTCTCTTCTCTTCCTTTTCTGTCACTACCAAATCGTTACAGGTTCCTCCGGCAGCCTTGTACCTCGTGCCAGTGGTTTTCTCGCCAGCTGTCAGGTACTCAACGGAGCCGGTAGCACGACTGATACCCTCATCGCTTCATGTATAGCTCCTAACGGAACGTCGCAGGCGTCAGCTATCAGCCTCAACAGTTGTCTGGGGAACAACAACGGCGCCCTCACTTGCGGTTCGGGATTCAGTTCCACTTGTGGTGATGTGACCTTTGGCTGCCAAACTGGCACCTCGGTAGTCAATGATGTTTGCAAAGCGAGGAATGGAGCTTTAACTAGTACTACCATTAATCTCAGTGCGTTCCGCTGTCTGACTATTCAATTTTTTCTGATACTCTCATTATATAGATGATTGCATTGGAGTTAGTGCCAGCGGAACTTTGGTATGCTAGACATATCAAAGGATATACATGATAACCGGAAGTTCAACAAGCAATGTCGCTTTCATTTGCTATGCATTTTTCTTCCAAAGAACACTATATTGATGAGAGAAATGATTTGAAGGAATAAATCTTGGTTCAAAAGTTGAGAAAACGCCGCGTGAAGAAATGGGTGATAAGGGGAACACCAGGGTATTGAGGAAAGCTGCGACACAAATGGCTGAAAGAAGACGAACACTTTCTTCACCATCTCGGCTTTCCCCTCTCGTTCTCCATGTTCATGACGTCTAGAGATGTCGGGTTTTCACAACTTGCCCCGGCCTGAGAGTATTGTCTTATTCAATCTTCATTACCCAATCCCCCTTACTGAAGTTTTATTTTCCTTTCCTCGCCCTTTTTTCTCCTACTTAATTAGGGTCTCTAAAACAAAATAAATCCCCCAGTTTCGAATTGACGAGGCATTTGAACTATTGTGCGACTATCTAAATTCTTTGAAACTCGAAGCTTGTGTCGTCTACTTTCTGGAAGACTTCATTAACACAATTATCGCTTAGGGGTTGGGAATTCTCTCGGGACTATCTACTTACTATTATCTACTGCATGCGTTTTGTCCTGACAAACCCAAGTATGTGTCCGAGTTAATAATAAAGAAAACAGAGTAGATGAAAATGATTATAGGAGTAAGAAATGGCGCCTAAGAGCGATATTGATATCACTCCAAATTATCAAGATAGAATTGTTCAAAATCAAATATCCGTGCAGAGCTATGCTTGGGATGATATCCACCCTCGTCAAGGTTTAAATCTATGAGCTCCAGATCGTCCATGTCTAGGTCATCAACTAAATCGTGGTCCTCGTCTTCGTCCGTTGTCGCATACCCGTGGGTCGGATCAAGTGAAGCCTGCAGACCATCTATTTTGGGACAGTCCTGTTGCGATATTTTGAGCTCGCCATTATTGATTTGCCACGTTAAACCGTAACTACGTAAAACTTGTTATATGCGATTAATGAACGCAATGTGAGGTGAACTTACGCGTCTGGATACTTAGGGGGTTTCTTAACGCCCAGTGCTTTCACTATCTTCCTGATTTTAGTATGTCTCTGCATCTTTGTTAGACAAAGTATGTTTAAAAAGCATGGACTTGGATATTCACCCCTACGATTAAAATGTTTATGGGTTCATCAAGAGCAATTTTTTGCACTTCTTTAACCCGTTGCGCAACGCATTTTGCATTTCCCCCACCGCTAATGAGTATGTTAATTTTTGTCTTGCTTTGAAAAACCAACGGACGACATACCAATCCGAATCAATCTCTAAATTCAACGCATCTGCGAGGGGCTTGACAGTATCTATGGATCTTGAGTTTCGAACACGTCCTACGGTAGGTGCCGCTATTATATAACCTATGTCCATTCCAGAGTTTGGTCCAAACAACTAAACGAGAATCAGGGGTCACATTAAATGAAACAGCAGTATAATCAGGTAAAACGTACGTTCAAGACACACTCTGCTCGCTTACGGCCCAATCGAGAGAGACCTCTCCTTCCGTTCTCAGGTTTCTCGCCGTGTCGGATGACATAGATGATACCTTTGGGTTTTTTAAGGTCGAATTTGGATCCTTCTGCGACTTCATGACCTTGTCCAAATTGATTCGGGATACTAAGGGACCATACCAAAAGGACAAAACACGTAGACAAAGAAAGAGCAGCGAAGAAACGAAACATGAGCTAACAATTCTTTATAGTGGTCAAGTAGGAGATCAGTTAAATAAGCATTAAAGGAAATAAAGATATTAGACTGTGGCGGGAGGGTTGACTTTCGGAATGAGGCCAAACCAATGGGGACGGCAAAACTTTTTAGGCGCCGAATTTAATTGTCTTACCTAATATCGATCTTGGCAGCTGGAGCTCCGAAACGATTACCGAAGACGGCGAGAAACTGGCGAGAAGTGGATCCGCTTATCAGTTCGAAGCTTGTCGGATTCTCTTAATCTAAATGAGAATCCGTCCATACATTCATTGGAAGGAGAAATACCGAGTTTCGAACTATCAGCGATCAAGTCGCTGTGAGCGGGGAGTTAGTTTGTTCCCGGTAATATAACCTACGTCTCTGATTCTCTAAGTTCTTACTAGTAGAGTATCCATTTGAACTTTAGTTTCTATTACCGCCTTTCTGAAGTCGTCTCTACAAGATTCTTTTACATCCTTAACACTGGTTAAATGATACAAAGGCCTGCGGCGAAAATAACAATACAAGTCTAAATATCAAGAAATTTGTTTTCACGTCGATTTTCACATTTGCGCGGACTTCTCGGCTTGCCTCTCAAGATCGCGTCCGTAACTGTTAAAGCTGGTCTTTCTGTGTAGCTGTCGCTCATTCATCATGTTGGGAACGGCCGTCCTCTGAGTTGACTGGTTATCATGGCATTCCGACAATGACCGATTGGGAATCTATCATACAAATCAGAAAAATTGGGTCAACTGCAGAACAAGCGGGGTCAAAACAAAACATACCGCAACTTGGATTAAGACCCCAACAAAAGTGGATAATGCCAAATACCAGAATACTTGACTAAGAGCAATCCCGTATGAATCGCGGGCATATTCTTGAATCTCGAGGGGCAGTTTTTCAACGTTCCGGGCGGATTGCTCTATACTCTCAATGATCTTGTTGTGAAGGGTAAGCACGCTAAGAGAAAAGGGATATATTCATAGCACGTACATCTTGTGCTCCTGGCCCTGTGATTCTCGCAGCCAATTCCCGACCAACTAGTTGTTGAAAAATAGCGGAGGAGACGGCGACACCCGCGATTTGCCCAATGCACATGAATAGTTGTGAAAAACCTGTCGCTGTAGCTACTTCCGCGGCTGTAATTAATGGCAGTTAGTAGGTAGGACTGCCACGCCTGGGTCGAGTACTCCTTACGTTTTACGTGTGCCAGGAGGGCGATCATTGTCGTTTGTAGCATGACGGCATTGCCTAAACCAATAGGAACCTGGAAAGGAAGAAGTTAGTATGAACTCTGGAAATGAAGTAAAAAACGGACATACAATGCCGAACCACTGCATGAATGAACTAGACGTTTCGTGCAAGTTGGCAAGACACAACTAAAGCGAAAGGCAGCGGGTCAGAAGTTGTGTTCGGACTCAGCTACACCGGAACAACGTACAGTTCCTATGAAAGAGCTACTTGCTGCAACAACTCCCAGAGTCTTGTAGCTTCCTGATTTAGTAATGATGGCACTAATAAAAAATTTAGTCAGACTGTACACCATTAGATTCGGGATAATTCTTACCCGCCAAACACGAAGCCTAAAGTCATAGCAATACTTTTTGGAACTATATGAGCTCCTGCGTATAATTATGAGTAACAAAAAAAAATTAAGTTCAAGAAGACGAACCAGCCGTAGAACTAGAAGTCGACATGACCCTCTCGAAAAAGATGGGGAAGAAATACAACGACGCAAGGTCATTGATAGCCATCTAATATAAGTATTAGTTGACACTGATGATCGACAAGACGTGAAGACGAACCAGCATGCTACTTAAGCCGGCCAGCACTGGTACTTTCTGTTTCAAAAATGAAGGTGACAGGATAGGCTGCGGTGCAATACAAAGCTCAAATATTAAGAAAACGATCGCCATCGAGAGGGATATGGCCGCTGGGATATACACCCGGGGTTCTGTGAGTGACAATTGTTGACCGTATCTGAGATTAAGGAACGCGAGGAAGAACGCGATCTATAGAGAAAAACTTTATTAGATTGAACTTGGTACCGACGACCAGTAGGCGCGTACCGTGAGCATCAAAGATATTGTCCCTCCGTAATCAATTTTCTTCCAAATATCTTTAGTGCTTGTGCTTTTTCCCTTAAACGGTGAAGGAGGGTAAGTTGAAGCCTTTGGAGAATCGAAGCGCCGTCTTACAGGTATTGTGTAATGCAACTTATGAGTGAATATAAAGAACGAGAGGGCGTAGATCGGTAGCTGAATCACAAATGCCCAGCGCCAGCCAAACCTTAAAGGTTGTGTTAAAATGGTTATATGAAACCAGAATAATACAACCTACTGATCACTGATAAACCCTCCAAGAGGGCCACCTATACCTTGTCCGGCCTACAGACAAGTCGTTAGAACCCGCATTGTTTCAACGTGTAGTATCGCACATACCGCAAAGAAGACACCAGTGAATCCTTGAACCCAGCTCCTGTCGCGGAGAACGTACATATCACTTGTGATAATTACAGTGGTAATCAAAGATCCACCACTTCCTACACCACTTATCTAAAGCATGCACGAAGTAAGTGATACATGTCGTGCGAAGGATATTTTTGTTTTCGCATACGAATCGAGCGCCAATAAGCATTGACATGCTTTTGGACGTTGCTGAAAAAATTGCGCCCAAGGCGGCTAGAGCGAGAGCTAGTTGACCTGTCCCACGGCGGCCAAGAATGTCACTTAGTCGCCCATAAAGCGGGGTAAAAGCGCAAGTTGCCAAGAAAAAGCTAGGAGAAGATGGATGAATAGGTAGGCTACAAGTAGATTAGGAGCTTACGATGTTCCTATCCAGGTAGCCTGTCTAGATCCTTCAAAATCGGAAGAAATGGAGGTAAGCACTAATAGGGAACAGCAATCATTTTTTAAGTGTAGCTAATAAACAAGTAGATTAGACTGACAAGTCGGAATGAGCGCCGCTGTTGGAAATAAGATAGGAGAGGTCAACCCAAGTCTCTTGTTTTTTTTAGGAGGTTTGCTTACAGTTTAACGACTTCACGGAAAATGCCATCAGCATAATCGCGAACACAAACGAGTAAAATGCTACTTACTGCAAGAAAAGTGCCCAACCATGCTCCAGTTATTACAAGTCTTCGCGTCGAGATTGAAATTCCTAATGGTCCAACGGGGTCCAGGCTAGTAGATCGATGTTCTACAGGAGAGGAACTGGTGGAATAAGACAACGTATATTGCCTATCATGGGTTATTGCATGATTGGGGTGCAAGAGCAGAGGCGTAGTCTCTTTGAGTACGGGTGTTTTGCTGGTCGACATTTCCGAAACTGGAATTCTGAGATGGGAGATTTTTCCAATTGCGACTGGGAACGATTGTTCTTATATGTATCTCTGCTTCACGCTTGGTCCCCTTTTGTGCACGCTGTACGCATTGTTCTATCATTTCATTCCACCATAATACGACATGTGTAGTGGGACGGTTAACCGGTTCATCCAATTCAGTTGGATCGGATTCTTCTCTCCCCGTCATATATGAGTACTCGAGGAGCCTGGGAGTTGAATCTTATCAAATGAAATGAAATCTTTTTCTCTATTGGACAATTGGATGCGGAGTGAGGAGAGCCTAGATATGAATCAATTGAGAAGAGTGTCGATCGAATATTTATTCAATTCCAGGGGTACGTACTAGACGATATACAGTATTCAGTCTACAAAATGACTCGTGACGCGCGACGGGGCTATGACTGGCTATGAGTATACTCCTATAATCAAACAGTGGAGTTAGGAGTTATGCATCTTACCTCTCAAACTAGACCGTTTGCGTGTAAAGCTTATTTGCAGAAAGACGCCGCATAGACAGCAATGCTACTAACCGCTCCTTAAGCGCTCCTTTATCACATCAAATGAAAATCTCCTCATGTTATGTTTCACGACTCCGCTCTAAACTTTCCACGTTTCCTGGTCAACCCCTCAATTTTTTTGATTCAATTATAAAAGTCATTGAGAAATGGGTCGCTTAATAGGAGGGCACGATGCAGTGGCTGAGTAAACACGTGTCGGTAACGCGTAACATGCGTAACACGTAACAAAACAAACGGCAACGCCACGCCGTGTCATATTACGCGTGCGAACTTTCGGTTAACACCTATCCGCATAAGAGACTGTGATCTTGCGTTCAGGAATGATTCGGACGATCATGTATACTCAAAGTACAATTGGTCAGCCTTCTAGTGCGGTTATTTTGGGGTCTACAGGCATAGAGACCTCGATGATGTGTCAGTACTATCAATACTAACTAACCACAGGATGGCACAATTCAACAAGGGCTGTAGGTTATATATTATTGTATGATCTCAGGAGCGATAGGAGATACAAACATATATATGCATTTTAAAAGATCAAGCCTGAGTGACTGTCATAATACTAAGCGGAGGAATCAAGAAACTCCAGTTACTACCGGAACGGTATACGCTTACACAAGTAATAGAGTAGTTCAAGTTGCTGAAGAGCCACGGCGACTACTGCTAGCAAATAAATCACCGTTATTAATGAAACTCATCGATCAATCCCCATGGTTTGGGCTGGTTAGGTTTCACAAGGAAGCCTCTCCCTTCTCTTCTCCCAGGTGCCTGTACTTTGTTACTAAATTCGTTCTGAATCATTTACCGTTGACTTGGTATATTGCAACAAGCATCGAAATGGCGACTCTGATGATTGAAGCTCCGAATATTGAACGTAGGAAAGAAGGAACGGAGATATTAGTTTTGCAAAATCCCGAGATTTCATTTAGGGCAACGACGAACACCATGAAACTAGGCTTTGAAGAACATTCCAAGCGGAAGCAGCGTTTATGAGGGATTAGGAAGTTCAATATTGAGAAGAACGCAGGAAATAGGCCGAATGCATTTCCTAAGCGACGTCTGATGCGAGATGCCTGAGTGTCACTGTAGCCTATAGGCTAGAGTTCCTTTAGTGACGAGTCACGACATGCTCGGCGACGGGTATAACCGGAATCTTTAAGTGACCAACAAAGGCTGTAGAAGAACAGTTTCTCTGCCGTATATATATGCGCCTTCTAGCTTACTGACACCCGTTAGTTTTCAAGCCTTTTTTTATGGAGGTTATGGTGTTTGAACAAGGTGACAAACCCCAGCTTTCATTCATACCCAGGCCGATACTGCTCTACGATTTCGTTATAAAGATATAAATGACTTTTAACTGTTTTCCTTTTCTGTCTTTATGTAATTGATTTCTCCGTTTTATCACGTCTTTCTCTTTGCGTATATCCTTGATCTCGCCCGTGGGTGAGATTTTCCTGAGTCTGGTATACTAGGATTAAAAAGCCAGACGCATGTTGATGCATTCTTGAGCTTCCTGCTCAGTTCCACCAGCCAACGCTAACATTCTGAAAACTGCTGTTCAATTCTCCGAATATCGGTGGGAATATCCAGTACCAACGTTTGTCCAGGAACGACTCAGATGTCTTCGATGTCCGGCAGGCTAGAAGCCGATTGAGTCAAAAATGCGTAAAAAGGAGCAAAACACAGCGTCGCATGCTTGCGAAAACCGCCTCATTGAAAGAAAAGCTTTCTGATGGTTTCAAACGATTTTAGACGACTGATGTTGGTTAATTGATTGGCTGAGTGGTTTGACGCTCATCAACGCCGAGACTCGACTGCGATGTTTGCAGATGCAGATTTGAAAATAAACTGATGATGTCACCAAGAGAGTCAGATTTCCTCGCAAATTTGTTGATGACTTCCCCAAGCTATTTAGTATTTAAGGGGAAGTCTTATTAGTCGAGATGAATTTCAGGAACAAATATGAAATTGGCTGCTATTTGACTCACCGACCTGTCGCTGCTATATCTCAGTTCGTTGCCGTCATACCTCAGTTTGTCAGAGAAAGTAAACAACGGTGCGTCAGTGGACGAGAAAAAAATCATCAGAAGGAGGACCGCATGCGTCGAACAACGAAACCGGTGTTTTTAGACCTGCTCGCGGTAATCCGTGCTTGCGGGGATGTTCTGTTGCCCAGTAATATCTGGAATTGGACATTTTAGGGACAATTGGAATCATTTTTTCGATGCGATTGACGCGCTTTGCAATGAAAATTTCCCATGCCGTTCGAGCTACGATGTATAAAAACCCTGGTCGCCTCATCTGTGTTCTTCAGTGTGCATACACCCACCTCTCAATCGAAGTCAATTCAATAGTCATGACACGTCTCAGCTCTTACTCACTCATCGCTGTTGCACTGAGCAAGTTTGTCCTTGCTTCTCCTCTTCTCCTTCGTCGTCAGACTTCAGTCCCCAACAATGTCGCGAACGGCACCATCACCACGGGATGTGGCGAGTTCCATACGCTCGCGTCAGGCGAGACGTGTCAATCCATTGAACAAGAATTCGATATCACCGATGCACTCTTCCGTTCGCTGAATCCCGAGATCAATGCCGGGTGTACTAATCTCGCGGCGGGAGAGGCTTATTGCGTTAAGCAGGCCAGTACTAGTGGCAATTCGCAAGTTGAACCTGGAACGATTACCCAAGGATGCACCCAGCTTTTCACCGTTGGATCAACCGATACATGTCCATCTATCGAATCCCAGTTCAACATTAGTGATACGCTATTCAAAATCATGAACCCCGAAATCGACTCTGCTTGTAACAACCTCGCCGTCGGCTCGGCTTACTGCGTCCAAACGAGCAACTTGACGACTATTCCGAGCAATGTTTCTCCCGGCACCATCACTTCGGGATGTGTTCGATACGCCACCGTCTCGGAAGGACAATCATGCCCCGATCTCGCATCTGAGGGCGGCATCAGCACCCAACTTTTCGATGCACTGAATCCCCAAGTGAACCCGGGCTGCACGAATTTAATCCTCGGTGAAGCTTATTGCGTCGTTACCATCAACACTAACCTCCACGTTGCGCCTGCCAATACTGCCACTGGTACTATTACGAATGGATCCTGCACCGCGTTCCACACAATCGTGTCTGGCGATAGTTGCACAAGCCTTGAGGCACAATTTAACGTCTCCTTTACCGCACTCCAGACATTCAACCCCGAAATTGACAACAACTGCGACAACCTCCTTCTCGGCGAAGCCTATTGCGTTCAAAGCACTCTTTCAGTCCCCGCAGGCATTCCAAACAACGTCGTTCCGGGAACCATCACTGCAGGATGCACAGAGTTCTTTACTGTCCAGTCCGGCCAGAGTTGCGCAACTATTGAAACGATGTTTGATACTACCCTCTCAGCATTCATAGCACTGAATCCCGAAGTCAATGCTCAATGCACAAATCTCCTCGCTGGGGGAGCATACTGTGTTAAAAGCTCGTCTTAAAGTAGGATGTTCGGGGAAAGAAGTGGTCAATTAACCAATTATTTAATACAAGGGCTATTAGAAATGTAACGAACTTACTCACAAATGAAATATGAAGTCGAAATATAAAGTTGATAAACAATGTCTGTGAACCTTGTAAGCTAGTAACATTACACGAAGTGAAGTCGTTGCGAGTACCTTTCAGAACGCCAGTCCACACTCCGTAGCGTTGGTTTCAAAGTAACACGAATTTATTAGCTTTACTCATATTCAAGTAATTGTAAAATACAATTAATAATAATGTCTGTATCCATATCTAGGACCATGGTAATCTGAGGAAAGAAACTCGGTCATGAATAAAGAATCAGGTTTGTACGACACTTACAACTGGAAGTATCACGAACAGGACTGAGCCCCGCAACAGAACCAAGATTAAGATAACCATCTGCACTTATTGTGCCTTTGGAACTGCTGGCGACCTCACTCGTAGACGCATTTCTCCATTCGGCACGACAATACACACACGTAACCGGTGTCTTACTCCGAGCCCCTAAGAGAAATATAGTTTATCTGGTGTCATCAGATTGAGGTTTGCCTAACTTACAATTCTGGAAACACTCCTTATGTAACGCATTCCCGCAGGTTTCACAGAAAACGAGCGTCTTGGTGTCAACTCCGTGCATATCTTCGTAACAAATAGGACAGTCGTCTCCTTCTTGTGGTATACGTTTTTTGCCATCGGGTTCCAAAGCTTTAGCTTCGAGTTCGTCTATTTCAACCTCTTTTCCTGTGGCTTTCGCATACGCCGCTTTGATGCGACTGTTCGTCAAAGAGTTGGGAGCTACAGGAGCGTTGGCGAAAATTTCTTCCAGCTCAGAGGTAATCAAAGCTCTAAATTAAGATCAGTTTGGATGACGGATGTTCAGCTAAAGAATATACGTCACTTTTGGTAGTAGAGATGAGAGCTGAGAGGAACAGCCAAGACTGTATGGGTCATGAGACATGTTTTCGAAAATCATGCATTGCACACGTACCTTTTAAAAAAACAAAAAGAATATGTTTACAATGGTTCCCCTTTGACGCATCGGGACCTGGTGGAATACAAAAAATCGGCCATCAAAGACAAAGAAAAAGACTCCGGAGACGCTCAGCCACTTACAGTCACAAGAAGGAAGCCTATCAATTACCACAGTATAGACCTAATAGACAACGATTTAATCAAACGATTTAAACCGGTGATTTTAATTAATGATATCGCCCACGTTTCCTCTAATATAATACATCAAACCACATCAAATGAGCAGCAAAAATAGCAGTCTACCCACGTAGATCCCAAAACCTTAAATTCCTCTCTCAATTCACCATCATCTCGCTCCCGCTCAATCATAAAAAACCGCTGTGTCATAACTCGATCGACTCTTTCAGAAATAGCTTTGGGACAGGATGGTTTCAGTCTCGCGAGACGTTTTTCAACGGGAGCTTCAACTGGAGCTTCAACTGGGAATTCCAGCTGTTCATAACTTCCGGCCTCAGCATTTACGGTTTTGATACGTTTCGACCGTCTAGCGACAGTTTCTCCGGTATAATTGTAGTCAATAGCTTTGCGTTTTGGTGGCATAGGTAGACGGAGTAGAAAGGACGGGTTAAGGACGGGCTTGGGACAAAAACCTGTGACAACGCGTGTCACATTGCCCCTGATAGCCACGTGAATGCACCACCGCGCAGGTCTTGTCAGTCTTTATCAAGCTCAAGGTTTCAGATTAATGCTGAAGTTTTGTACTATTTACATATGTACGCTAATCCACAAAAATGAAAAGGAATAGTAAAAGTCTAGGTTTGAGAATCGATATACATATACTATTTTAGACGACTAGTGAGCTAATAGTCTGACGGCGGAGTGCCCAGCTCCACTGGCAGTAAAGGAAGAGTGTTAATTCAGACAACAGTCCCATTTCCATTCATTACTGAATTATTAGTCCTCCCTGTTTGGGTTTGAGTTTGAGGGGTATCAGCGTCCATAGTATCCTCATCTTGACCTTGCCTTTGTCCCTCGGCCTGTTCATGCTGCTGCTGCGCATGTTCCTTTCTATGACGAAGTGATGTAGGATCATCCAAAGACTTCGCAGGAATCTAAAATCATCGAAAAAAAAGCGAAATAAAGTAAATATAAGAATTCTTTGCGTCGGAAAACAAAACATTACCCCGAAACGGATAAGAAAGGCTACAACAGTAGAAAGCGCGAGGTACCAAAACACCCTTCGTAGTGCAACACCATACGAGTCACGAGCAGCTCTTTGAAGGTCGAGTGGTAGAGTTTTGACCAGTCTTGAAGAATGTCGAATCCGATTTATAATCTGAAAACCCAAACCATATTGATTAGAGAAATATCGACATTTATTTAAAGCATACACACATCATCCGAACCAGGACCAGTAATCCGTGCGCTCAGTTCACGAGTGAGAAGGTACTGGAATACAGCGGACGGAATAGCTACACCGGTAACCTGTCCTATACATTTCCAGAGCTGTCCAAAACCTGTCGCAACGGCGATTTGGCTTTCTGTTTTTTAAGGGGGTAATTGGTTAGTACAGCTCGAGACGCAAAAGCCACCATAAATAAGACGAACGCTGAACGTGTGCCAATAAAGAAATGAGGGTTGCTTGATTTACAATGGAAGAACCTAAGCCGAGGGGTGCCTACACGAAAAAAAAGTTGTTTAATAGGTGTTGGTTGTGCCGTAAATGTGAAGAGAAACCAACAATACTAAACCATTGTACCACCCAGCTCGAGTTTTCATCCATGCTTGCTATAAGGAACTGAACGCAAGAAAGACATATTATTTAGGCCGTTCAATCAAATGGTAATTACCTTTACTGCTACTTACGGTACTGATGATGTTACCCAATCCACCTAGATTACATAGCAGTCCGTACTCTCCGGTTCTTGACATAATCATTCTAAAAAATCAATCAGTATCCTCTAAATGAGGTATCGTAACTACGCAACGCATCAACTTACCCAGCGATCAGAGATCCACTTGTCATTCCGACACTCTTTGGGAGCAAATGCGATCCAGCCGTAGATGCAGAAGTCAACATGACAGTTTCGAAGAACATTGGAAAGAAGTATAAGGAACAGATATTAGAAACCGATATCTTTTTTGTTTCAATGTTTAGATGTGCAACAAAATTAGATAAGTAAAATTTATATAACGCACCAAAAAGTTACTGAGCCCGACTAAAACTGGTATACGTTGCTTCAACAGCGAAGGCGCCATGATAGGTTTCTCAGCGACGAACAATTCAATGATGACGAAGACAATGGCCATTAGGATGAACATGACTACAGACGCTATCACCCGAGGAGAGTCCCAAGGGAGTTCTTCATTGTATTTGAAGCTGAGGAAAGCCAAGAAAGAGCCGATCTGAGAGAGTATGAGTTTCAAAGGGTACCGACATATGTATGATAGAAAAAGTTTACCGAGAGGAAAAGCGATAGACTACCACCATAATCAATCTTCTTGATTGTCTCTTTAGTGTTTTTACTTTTACCCTACAACAGTAGCTTTTAGAACTACAAGGGACGGGGTAATTTCGGAATGCACATACCGGTGTTACATAATTGAGATTATATTCCGTCATAAGGAACGATACGACATAGATAGGCATCTGAAGGAGGAAAGCCCAGCGCCAACCATATCGATCGCTGATATAACCTCCAATCGGCCCACCGATACTTTGACCAGCCTAAAGTAATGTGAATGGGTGAAAAATACCCGTGGCCCAAAAAGAACATACCGCATTGAATACACTCGCAATTCCTTGTGTCAGACTTCTATGTCTAAGACTGTACATGTCACTCGTAATAACGGAAGCCGTAACATAACATCCACCTCCTCCTGCGCCGCTCAACTTTCAGAGAAGGGGAGAAAGAGTAAAAATCGATGTATCAAGATAGGGGCGGTGGATCATGAAGCTTACGAATCTGGCGGCGATAAGCATTGGTAAATTCCGAGATAACCCACAACATAGTGTCCCGAGTCCCGCGAATAAGACAGCCGTCTGATGCGCACGACGACGACCCAGCATATCGCATAATCTCCCGTAGAGTGGTGTGAAAGTGCATGTTGCGAGAAGGTACCTGCATGGGTTGGTTTTGGTGTTACCCGAATATGAATCTTGTGATTGGCTCTCGGCTTGTTGTGGATATTAGACGCACCCTGTACCTAACCAACTTGCCTGATTTGCCGCTTGATATTCTGATGAAATGGAGGAGACGACTGTGAAAAGGAAGAAGGGTAGTACTTGAACATTATATTACAGAAGTTTCATAAAATAGTCACGTACGGGTGGCGACGAGGGTGCCTTATAATAGGATGTATATTAATAATACAACTCGGTTGGATTCAGAAAAGAAATGATAACGCACTATTTAAGGACTACAGTAATCGGAGGAGTGTCATTTAAAGGGAATTGCCAAGCTCAATAAAGCTTCGGGTGGTACTTACGGCAAGACAGGTACCCATCCATATGCCAGCAAGGATAAACCTTCTATTGGAAGGTGTTATTTCCATTGGACCAAGGGTACTAGAATCATTCTCGGGGTCTTTTGATGGAGATGAAATAGCTAATAAACCAGCATCCGATTGACCATGAGGTTCTACGACGGCCTGCACGTTCGCATCATCGCTATTGTCGACGGTAATGACGAGAACATCATCGGCATTGGGCTCTTGCCTTGCCTCTATCAATAGAGGTGTTGTTTCTGTGACGCTGATGTTCGTCATGGATGTGTAGATTATCTTATAAATGCGAGCAGGTTGTTGAATAGGGTAAAAGAGGTCGTTATGACTGGGTGGTGCGAGATCTGCAGAAATTTAAATAGACTATGCTGAAGGATATTTCGCAGCAGACGTGGTGTCAACAGCAGTTAAGGATGAATTTTGTAGAAACAACGTACAACGAATTCTATACTCTGGCTTAGTACCCAGCCAGCCGTTCTCGTGACTAGTCGTCCCACGCCAAACTCAGACTGAGGTAACCCACGAAACGCAGGAAAACAAATTTTAGAGAAAAAGCAATGTGGGAGAAAGAAAAGAGAAAAAACGTACAAGAAAGGAGGCGAGGTTATTTATGATAAATATCAAAGCGTTAACCGGCGGAAAGTCCGTGGCACAGGTTGTGTTCACCTTCCATGCCGGGCGTCTAAAAGTTCCGCCTGCCGCTATTCGCTACTCCGGAGTCCGTTCCCCAAAACGTTAAAGAATCCAAGGGGTCCAATCAGTACCTTCTATGAAGAAATTTTTATTGTTCGCCAACTAGATTTTTAAAAGGCGATCTTCTCACACGCTTGGCTTTACCAGTGCATGAGGTACGCGTAAAACCTTCAGCTCTTCCTCTTCGGCGATGGGCTGTCCCTTGATCATCGTTGATTGTATTGTCCAAGGTATGCACAGTAAAAGGAAGGCATTGTATCGGATCTAATATCGTCCGCACAGTGTAGATTGTTGCGCCACATTTCTTTGATCACCTGAGCGTCTCCCTAATTATTGACCGCGGCCAGGTATGCCAGAAGTATGAGCTCGGAGCTCTCCGAAATGACTTGACCTGAATTAATGTGCTCGTACGAGTGCTTTACTCTGTCTTCTATTGGTAACACGAAGATCTCAACAATTGTCAGCCTAAACGCCAGGTTAAATCTCGAACTCGGCGCAAGAGCTTCAAGATAGTGGGCGTGGGTCGGTCCGAAGCTCGAATCCATGACGCCAATGGAAGCTCCAACCATATGGGACAGAGAGGGAAAAGAAGAGAGAGGACAAGGTTGTCCAAGTCACGAGTCCCACCATTCAATTGAAATTATGAGTACATATGTGGTACCAGTCACACCGCACGGTATTGATTCAATCACCATTTATAGGATGATATCCGATAATTGCAGAAATATATAAGTGGGGCCAAGACTAGCAAATCTTCTTTTTTTCCACCCTCTTTTTTCCTCATTCCCTTATCAAGGTAAACGTGGCACTGACCGTCTTGCTCATGTTTAATTTTAACGTCGTTGATTCTAGACAAAGCAAAGATTGGATTTGACCTCTGAAACTGTTTTCCGTTTCAGATTCACTGTTGAGCGTTTTAAGAATGTCTAAACATGAAGATCGTCGAGGAAAGTCATCGGAATCAATCGATAATGAAATCTTAGTCGACTCTACTGTTGATGATCCCCAAAAGAGCGACGATAAAGTCAAAAATATCGATTTCAATGTCACTTCTTCTCCAGCATCGTCTTTTTCGCTCCGTCCAACATTGACGATCTACCTTCTTGTCTTACTCACCAGTATATCCGGTTTACTTTTCGGATATGACACAGGCGTCATAAGTGGTGCGCTCGTCACAATCGGCAGCGACCTAGGTCCTCAAAAATTAAGTGATCTACAAGAGGTACATACTTTGTCTCCTGCACACTTAATCTTATAAAAAACTCGACATCATTCATTATATAGGAATTAATAACATCAGCGACAACACTCGGAGCTCTATTAGGAAGTCTCGCAGCCGGAGCATCGTCGGATTACACAGGACGCCGACCCTCCCTTCTCATCGCCGACGTCCTCTTTATCGCAGGAGCATTAGTCCAATCTCTCTCACACAACGTCAGAACGATGATCGCAGGCCGTCTCCTCGTCGGATTAGGCGTCGGCGGTGCATCCTGCGTTGCGCCCGTGTACATCCAAGAACTCAGCCCGCGCAACTGGAAATGGCGCGGACGAATGGTCACCCTCAACGTCGTCCTCATCACGGGGGGACAGGTCGTTGCGTATGGGATTGGCGCGGCTTTCGAGCGCACGAGAGGCGGGTGGAGGTGGATGGTCGGGCTCGGTGCTGTTCCTGCGTTTGTGCAGGCTGTTTTGTTGGTTTTTATGCCTGAGAGTCCGAGGATTTTGGTGCGTTGGGGGAGAGTTGATAAAGCTAGGAAAGTGTTGGCTTTGGTTTGTGGTGTTAAGATGCACGAAGCGGATGAGAATAATAAAGACGAGAAAAGTGCGGCTCAGGAGGAGGAAGTTGATTCTCAGCTTCATGCGTTGTGCGAGGACGTCCAACAGAGCATTACGATAATGAATTCCTATACTTTCTCCCAGCGATCAAAGATGTTATTTTTTGAGGGCGTAAACAGACGAGCCTTAAGTATGTTTTTGAAACTAAATTGTCCCCACTCAAGCTGAACTGCCCTCACAGTCGTAGCATGCGTTCTCCAAGCATTCCAACAACTCTGCGGCTTCAACACACTAATGTACTACAGCGCGAGTTTATTCCAATCTATAGGATTCAATAATCCCACGGCAGTTGGAACGATCATCGCAGCGACAAATTTCCTTTTCACGCTCGTGGCTGTTAAATACATCGATATCATCGGGAGAAGGAGGATTATGATTACAACTTCACCTGGTATGATTGTAGGGTTGGGTTTAGGAGCTATTTCGTTTCACTGTGAGTACCGAATTATGAATATCAGATGTCCGTTAATTCAATACCCTTTCTTTCAAAGTTTTGACACTTCAGACACATAATCAGTTGGTTGAAGGGACAAAATACTCCAACGCATGGTCTGCACTTGTCTTATTAAGTATGATCCTATTCGTAGCGTCATACGCTACAGGATTAGGAAATGTCCCCTGGCAGCAAGGAGAATTATTCAGCTTAGAAGGTACGTCCGAGTTCTCAGCTTTTGATTATTCGAAAATTCCTTCTCATCCATTCAATAGTCCGAGGTATCGGCACATCACTTGCAACGGCCACAAATTGGTCGTGCAATTTGCTCATCAACTCGACATATCTGTCACTCATGAATCGTATTACTCCATCGGGGGCATTTGGTTTTTATGCAGGTTTGTGTTTGTTGGGGTGGATATTCTGTCTAGGGTGGTATCCTGAGACGGCGGGATTGGGATTGGAGGAAGTGAGGCAGATTTTTGTTCACGGATGGGGTGTGAGGAATAGGTCCAGGCTTTAAGGATGGGATTCTTAAATGACAGTATTATTGTACAACATACAAAACTGCAGAACAAAAACGATACAAAACTTTCCAGTGAGAAACGCTATTTACTGCATTTACGTTGCACTACTGCTGTGATGGACCCGCCTCGGAAGCCGTCTCAGCTTCTTCAAACGGCGTATCGGGACCAGATTCGAACATACTTGCAGAATCCGACATGAGAGGATTATCCAGATTAAAAACTAGCGTAGCGGGATAACTCTGCTTCTTAGTTGGATCTCGTCCTTGCAGTCCATTCCAACCGGGCCCGGATACTTTGAACCGCTCAGCAATCAACTCCTGATCGTTGATCAGTCCATTGAACATGACGAATTCTAACATAAAATCGCCCCTTTTCAAGCCGGAGTCGAATGCGCCTCCCGGAGCATTACGTGAAGTGCTTCTATTATGGTTGTACTGCTTGCTCACGAGACTCTGCGAGCGATGAGGAAGACTCTTGAATGTTTTAGCGCGCACGTTCATAGTTGCGTCTCTATGAATGGCTTGTATGACTTCGATACATGTTATGCCTTCGTCGGCTTTTGAGGCTTCAATGTCGATTACCCAAGGGTACTTTTTGGATATCAGACGCAGTTCGGACATGCGTGGGAGTGTCGCGGGTTCGTTGCGACCTCTTGCCCACGATATTCTGTGTTCGTCGTCAGAGCGATGAGCGAGATTTGGGGGAAAGAGAACGTTGTATTCGAGGTGAGGTTGATTTGGAGCGGAGTGTTCTGTGAAAGGTTTCAAGAGTGGGTTTATTTCGAGGGCGACTCCGAGTAGCGATAGTTGGAATGGTGAAAGGACCGGGCCATCTGAATGAAAATAAGACACAAGGAAACGTAATTATTCCTAATCCACTTACAGGAAGAGCCCGGTGTCCATTTATCGAGCTCCATTTCGGACAAATTTGGTGGTCGGACGATAGATCGGTGTGGCGCCTCGAATTCAGATTCAGGATACATTCCAGGCATAGGAGCGCCTGGGATTGGGGGCATCCCAGGGTACGGAGATACGCCAAACGGTGGAGGTGGTGGAAAAGGATGAGGGTAACCTGGACCGTATGGCGATGAGTACGCGCCAAATGGAGATGCATATGGATGATGGGGCGGAGGAGGAGGAGGAGGAGGGGGTGGATGTTGGAATCGTCCTGCACGAGGGTCGCCACGCCCTCCTCGTCCGCCGTCTCTTTCTCTTCTACCGTCTAGATCGGGGTGTGGGGGAGGGTAGCCCCCTTGACCGGGAGGGGGTGGATAAGCGCCATAAGGATAATAGTTAGGAGGGTACGGTGTATAACCTGCAGAAGGTGAAGGAAAAAAAGGAACTCCTGGAGGTGGTTGTGGTGGTGGATATCCATGAGGAGGAAATCCGCCGTGGGGGAATCCTTGTTGAGGGTATCCATGTCCAGGCGGGCCAGCACCACCAGGATCTCTTCTTCCTCCTCCTCCTCTTCCTCCTCGACCTGGACCCAAGGGTTCGTACATTCTATCAGGAGAAGGACCAGTTGATGAACCGCTGTCCTCTATGTGCGTTGGCGGAATAAAAGGCGTCGTCTGCTCGACTGGCGTATGTGTTCCTCCTCGGCGAGCCATTGTCAATATAATATAGTGTGTTGGTTCCTATATATGAATCCGTCTTTCGTGTTACTAGGGGTGGTATCTTCAAAATTGTACAAAGGATATTCTTTCTGGATATTTGCTATGGATCGGGTATTGCTTGATCGTGGCTGGAAGAGAGCATGTTTTTTGATTATTCTGCCTGGTGTTCTCCCTTTATCGATTGGGCTCCGACGCGAAAGAACACGAGGCAAAAGTCTGACGTAATGCTCTTTTCTCACGCCTCTATGCACGTGACAATGTGACAGTTTTCATGGAATCTGGATGATGGCACTGGACACACGAACACGTAAACAAAAAATTGGCTCTGTATATGGTTCAAAGTAAGTACGGTATTTGGATGGTTATGTTCGCTTCATTCATATTCGATTATTTGAAGCAAAAATCCAAACGACTTCATGACACAGGAAGAACGCTATTTGCGGGGTGCGATCTGGTGCGATGGATATCATCACTACATACCCTGTAAGACGAGTATTTTTCGTTTCATATGCACAAGAAACAGTTGCTATGTATGAATTAATCATTGTTTGTGTATGTGTACATTGTGGGAAACATTAACATCCCGTCAAGGCGCCTTTCGATCAACAGCTCGTGCACTTCATGCCCGCGCGCCGTGCGTCTCTGCGGCCAGATCATCGCCGTTCTGATATTTTTCGAGAGCATCCTTAATGAAAGAGATAATGGTTAACGTTCACGATGTCCTTCAATGAATTCAATGGAGATTATGCATAGTCTTTTCGGCACAATTGGGAAAAGGAACGAGACTTCGCTCACTTGTTCGAAAGGCTTGTCCTGATTTGAGACTACACATTGATGAACACGTAAGTTCCATGTGCTGCATTCCAAAAGTTCGCCGATACATGTCATTCTAAGCGCTTTCGTGATTGATTTTCCCAAAGTACGAACGCACGTTGGTACTCTTATTGCCAAGATTACCATCCATTGAAAGGTCCATCTCACGGGGTCGAATTTCCTTTCCTGACACCCTGAATATTTCAGGTGGTATGTGGCTCGATCAACTTCTTGGCAGGTAAATGAAATCACATCTTCATTGATGAGTTTAGGCTTTATGAATTGAAGCCGGAACCTCTGCTTCATCAACGAATTCTGCAACACAAAGGTTTGAGTTTTCAGAAAAGACCGTAAATACACCATTGACTGCTGCCTGCGCACATGTAATTAGGAAGTTCCAAAAACCAGGAGCCTTTTCTTTCTCGCCGGCCCTCGGTCTCGGATCTAAACAAACTTAATTAGAGTAAATACATATAGACTTTCATGCATTGCGAATCCTTCACGTATTTGTCATTTCAAGGGTAGCAAAAATGCTAAAAAAGATTTGTATATGTACCTTTTGAATCTTGGAAGTTTGTCCCCGGATTACTACCGCTCAGGAGTTCAGCGCAATGGGAAATGCAGAGCTCGGAGTCGACTTCGCAGTCAGAGAGCTAACTTTGTTTCTGGTTGTCGAGTATTTTTACATTAGGAGTGTGGACCATTTGAGTCCAAAGGACACACGTTTAGGAACGATTCGGCGCATGCGTTTTCTGATCAACCAGTTGGCTTACTCTCGGATTTTATACATTGGGCATGGCTGATACGCCAAAGCCAAGTATCGTTGGATGGCTGGCTTGTTCCTCCGTTCTATCGTCATTTTGCTTGCGACGCTTCCGTGTAACTTTCAATGCTCAGGTCCGTGAACCCATTATGAGTTTATAGTGCTATTACAGTAGTGATCCGCGTTCGTGAATTTTACAAGCGAGCTTCAGCCTGACTATGTAAGCTATTTTTAGTGCGAGCGGCTATCAAGTTTCAGACGCTGAACGAGGACTAATAAATTAACTAGCGATCTGCCTCGATTTGCCTATTTCGATAAATGACGCAATTTCAGGCTATTCCTCGCCGAATATGTAGAAGAGAGACTGATTCTGTCTACCCGTTTATCAGGGTTCTGGTAGCGTGTTGGAGGAGGAGACTTTGAAAGATTACGTGCTTTTGGCTTTCATTGCCATCGATATCATGGTGTCCCGGTACTCAATTCAAGTTTGAGATTTAACATTTCAGACTTCTCTTCTAAAATCTCGTTGAGCTGCAGAGGCCGGACCGATCAATCGTCCGCATATCAGCTAATCTTTTGGAAATGATAGTGTGGTATGACGGTGGAAGACTCGGATATATTCGCACGACACAAATTTACATACTTGGCCAAACATCCTTCGTCAAATCGACTTATCAATGCACTACACAAAATATTGTAGGTTGATTAACATACCTCGCTATCATACTAAAATTGTGTATGGATGCTGGGAGAAAGGGATTCTCTCGATATCCCGTTCCGGTGTCTTTCAGTCAACGGTTTATACTCTCGAGCTTTTTGCCCTTTTTAGTATTGTGTGCCAAGAACATCGCCGTTCCTTTCCTCTTGGGATCATCGATTATCCTCGACGAAAATGAACGTTGCTTTAGTGTCACTGTGTCACATTATTTAAGCAGGGATAAAAATATCGCTTTTGGCTTGATTGATTAGTCAAAAAATCAATCTATAACTTATCCAGGGAAATTCTTCCTCTGTCAATTCGAAAAAGAACATGGTCATATGTATTAGTAGTATTACTTTCAGTTGCGTGTAATCTAAAGCTCTTTGTAGTTTTCTTAAAATAATTGTCATTTTGGTTTGAGATTATTTTTACATAACGAGATCCAATCCGTGGTTGCAATTAATTTGATTTTTTCATTTTTTCGGACTTTGTAGTATAAGAACACTGACCCTGCATATTTCTTCGGCGTACCTGATACCAAGAACCGGCCGGAGGATCGATTATGTATTATATTCTGCTAACTTTCCCAATTGAGGTGATGTTTTGGGGATTGATTTTCGCGAGCAAATGCACGTTGGTTTCTCAGCTGTCCCTTTAGAGCTGTCACTAAAGGGTATACTGGAAAACACTTGATTCGGCGACTCCAGTTTTGTTCTTTCTGAACCAGAGAACGCTGTTCGTGCGACTCGATTCACTCCGCACAAACCCAGGTTTGTATATCAAATCAAGCCACATCTTTCTTTTGCGGGTAAGGTTCTATGAATCAGCGTTGGAGCTTCTCCTCTATGTACGCACGCCGTGCAGGGCCGCACTCTAACACCGAGGATTAGTATGTACATAGCTCCAAGCCTGTGCCGACAAAAATCAGGAACCTTGGCGTTACCGGCCCGGTCCATAAGCGTAATTATCAGTGAAGTGAATTCACTTCGCGTGTCGAGAATTTTTATGACACATTTGATTCACGCGTATGAGGGCTGATGCATGAAAATGTTGTATTTGTATTTATTTCTCAAACTTTATTTACCTTGAAGAACTGACTCGGTTATGACCTCACATTATCGGGTTCAATAGAAACAAGTGTGGGACTCTCAACTGCAGTGTTCCTGATCGCCAAAGATCCATATGGTAATGATTTATTAAACGAACGTGCAGGAACTTTTGCCACTCGTTCGCTATTGAATGGTAAGCGTGAATTAAGGTAGTCATTCAGCACGTGGGTTCCTGATAGGCTCAATCAAAATAAAGTTCCTATGTTTTCCAATTCTATAAATTAGACAAGTAAAATATCATCTAGTCGAGTGATACACCAAGGCCAAGTATCGTCGAGATAGCTGACTCTTTTTCATGATGATCTCTCTCCGTTCCTTCGTCATTTTGTTCGCGACCCTTCGTGTAGCCTTTGCCGCTCAGGTTGGTCATTTTATGAGTTCATTTCATGCAACTCGTCGCTAACGCGCCAATATTCATACAGAGTCTGACCTTTCTTCCTCCTTCCTCGAGTCCCACCCAGCCCTCTCCGAATTATGTTGGGAAATCCAACTTCACTCTTCCTCGATCAAAATTACGATCCGGTATTGTCTTCGACAGGTTCGTCACGGTACGTCTCTTTTTCATTTTTCCCGAGTTCTGTCGTTAATATACAATTTGTGGTTTTTAGGTTGTGATGGAGAATACCAACTTTGATGCCGCTGCAACGACAGTATGAACTTGTTCTGTTTTTGTATGGCTTTGCGGCATCTTTATCAATTTGTTATTACAGGACGCTTTTCAAAAACTTTCCCAAATGGGAATAACCTACACAAACTACCACGGTCTATACCATCCTTCCGAACCAAACTACGTTCCTATGGCTGGTGGCGACACTTTCGGTTTGGAGTCCGACGATATGGTCTATATACCTGCCAAGTGAGTTCATATGTCAAGCATACAACATATTATTTGAATGGCGTTATCATAGTGTTTCGACCATCGTTGACCTTCTTGAGGAGAAAGGAATTAGCTGGGCGAGCTACCAAGAAAACATGCCTTGCAATGGTTACAATGGAAAGACGTTCGTAACGTTTCAATTTTTGAAAAGGAACTATCTCCGCTCAGTTACTTGCCATTATAAACAGTTATAGTTCTCCAAACTATTTGAACGGAAACAACGGTACCAACACATTTTACCAACGCAAACACCATCAGTTGGCCGACTACAACTCTACTAACCAGAACCCCCGTCGTGCTTCAAACCTCAGAAACCTTAACGACTTTGCTAATGATATTGGGGCTGATAGCTTGCCTGGATTCATTTTCGTCACGCCTAATATCGATAACGACGCCCACGACACCGGTATCGAACCCTTTGGATCAGATTGGTTAGAATACTGGCTTCTACCGCTTTTGAAAGACGAGCGTTTCAACGGTGAAAAAACTGTAGTATTTGTTACCTTTGACGAGAACGACATGGGCCCTGGAAACAACCAAGTTTACACTGTCGCTGTTGGGAACGGAATCCCTAAACATCTTCGCGGTACTAAGGACAATACGTACTACAACCACTACACTGTTCTCTCGACTACTCAGCTCAACTGGGGTCTGAACTGTCTCGGAAGACAAGACACTAACAAGTGAGTCGTTCTTTTCCCGTCTCATTATCAAATTAAAAAAAACCGTACTTTTACCAGAACGATGAACAACGTTCTCGGATTCGTCGCTGATCAAGCTGGATACAAGAACACCGTCGTCTTGAATCCCCCGCTCACAAACACCTCCGTGAGAGCCACTGGTCCGTTGAACACGTTCCCCGAATTCCAAACGCCCTGGGAAGCTCCAAATCTCAAAGCCAAGTGCGTTAACCCCCACGGACATGTCTTCTTCAACCCCAATCCTCCTATCAACAAACACCTCTTTGACAACGGGAACTGTCCTCAAGTTGCGTTTTCTAGTGATGCTTCCTTACAGTGGAGCACCAGATTGGACGAACAAATCATTGCGGAGCAGCTTAAATTCCAAGCTCCGGCATTCCTCATCGACCCCTCTAAACTTTAGATTTTTTTCTAGATTTTGATTAAAATGTATTCTTTCGTCGAAGTCACGTAATGAAACGGCCGCAAAGATTTCTTCTTTGCTGGGCTACGGTTGTTGACTACCTTTTCTTTCGACACGTGTACTAGTATATTGTTTGTTGTTTAATATCAATATAAACATGTTTTTGTACAAAGAAATAAATGAAGACAATGAATTATGCTTATGCACAATAGATTTATGATGGTTTCATCGATTCGCTTGTTCTTCGGGCATAAAAGCCCGTGTGTGAGACGATTCAACTGTCCTGCTTTCCTTCTCCTCATACGATCTCGCACATCATCCGCGGTTGGTACATTACTCTATCCGACTAAGAAAAGTATTTTACAGGAAATTATAGGATCTGCGCGATGCCTATATACATGATGAAAGGGTATACATGATTGTTGCGTGCGGGTATTATATATGTATGGGTATAACTGGTCTAAGTGCTATTGATATAATTGTACAAGGCGAGAGGAAAAAATGGGAGTAAAACCAACGAAACGAACGACAGGACCGTCAGTCATTCAAAGACAGCCCCTCCATCCAATCGCTCAGACTTTCGTATTCCGAGCCGGAGTCTGAGAGGGAGCGAATTGACACTGACAACGGCGTTTATTGGGTTCTCAGGTGGAGAAGTTATTAAGATACTTACGGGATGGTGATGGGGGAATTGAAGGAGATCTGGACGGGGATGCGTATTGGTCGGGACTCGGAAGACGGCCATAGGATAAGAGTCCCAGCTCAGAGAGGGACGGGAGAGTCACCTTTCCTGGTCGATCAGATTCATCAGATCTCTCAACTATTTGTGGAAGCACATTTGACGGTTCAACGTGCTTCTCAGTCACTGAGAGTCGGTCGAACACCGCTTTCAAGTTGTTGACGACTGAGTCTGATGTCCACTGGAAGATTGACGACATGTACATAGAGTTGACCGGTGGCATGGAAGAGATAGCCTGAGAGAAGCCATGGGCGGAAGGGAAAGAGACCGGGGTGGAAGATACTGATAGCAGAGAGCCCGAGAACGAGTGTCGGTTTTCACGTTCAGTCCTCAAGGGAAAATTTGGTAACATCCTCCAGAGAGGCGGAAACGCCGCCCTCGACAGTTCTACCATTCGTTGAGTTCATACCATCATTCTTTGGAACAAAATTTGTAATATCTTACGTTTGGAAATTTCATTTGCGAACGCAGAGAGTTGAAAGCCGAACATTCTTTATAGGAAGATAAATTTGAGCAGAATAGGATATGTTAATGACTCAGAGAGTTATACGAGGTGAGCGAATGAGTCAAAGGCGTAATCTTGTTTGGATTAAATACACATGCGCTGCTGACCGTTCACAAAGGCCTGACTAAGGGCGCAACAAGAAAAAGTGGCACCCGAACGAATTGTTTTGTTTCTCTTTAGCGAGTACAGCCTCCTTGTGGGGTATTTTTACGAGGCAAGCCAAGGGTAATGTGCTTGTTGTCCTTGTTGTCCAAACCGCTGAGGATACAACTTATTGTCCAGCTCGGTCATGGCACGCCGTCGACTAGTACAAAGAAATAAAGTTGTGTAACATGTGCAATAAAATAGTGGGCAAGAAAGATTTGTTTATCTTGACTTACCGATACTATGTAAGTCTACTGATTATGAGAGAAAGGTGAAAAGTATAAATCAGAATCTTTCGGTTAAATTATTTGACCGTGGCATCCCGCTTGCACTTGGTCACGAACGCTATGTCAGTTAAGGGACCTGGCGTTGGCCTAAGGTCCTAATTACCATGTGAACGTTTACGGCGAACCCTGCGGCGTATTGCTTTAAGCTTCTAAGGACATGAGCTTAATACAAGTTGAGAATTGCACAACGGATTGGCTGGTCTGGGGTGATAGCGGATCTCACCGCAGTCATGTAAACTAACAATGGATAAGACTTTCGGCACCATGTATATTGTCTATTTGGAAAGATGCAAATTGTTATTATTCTATTGTGATGTTATTGTAAGAGGCAACGATGTATATACCTATGATGAAGTCAATAGTCCAAATAAATTATCTAAAAGATTTTTGTTTTGTTCAAAAAAATCTACATGTTTGGGGTCCGAATTCTCTAGACAAACGCAATAGATTGATATTTGCCGTTAACGTGGAAAACTGTTTGCACACAAAAAAAGATAATAATTTAGCTTGTAAAAAGTTACTTATTGTTGAGTATCGTACCCCGTTTCCTAAAAACAACCCTGCACGCTCGGCGATCGCCATATCAATGGCCTGTTTGGCTAGTAATTCGGCCTCTCCCAAAAGCAACATATCCCTACTTGTGGAAACGCGCATGAACACAGTTTCGTCACGAGTATTGAAAGGGAGAACGTCTTGTAGTCGGATTGCTGATATGGTATCCTTAAGTTGGGCCAACCATGTGATATTGCGCTCGTTAGTGAGAATGTACACGCTCAGTGGTTCAAACTCGCTTTTAGAAAGCGTTGCATAATGTTCTCTCGTGACTTCTTTGATACGCTTCACAATTTGATCTGCTGTTGGCCAGCAGTGTTTCAAGAAACGCGCTAGTTCTGCAGGATTTTCGTCTATAGTAATTTTCTGGTATTGAGGCTCGTCGTATCTGTCAGGTAGGCCAGGTAGCAGATTCCAGCTGTTGTATGGATAGCCCATATCGGCGAGGTTGTAACAGTGCTCAGAAAAGTCACCTCGGCGAAGGTGTATAGCTAAGGTGGAAAGAAGTGGGTTGGAGGAGAGGCCGACCTGACCGCCTGAATCGTGTTTAACAACAGACCGAGAGTCTTGTTTAGGAGAGACAATTAAAGGGGAAATTCTCTGAACAGCACGGAGGACTACATCAGACCAGCGATATTGCGTGATCACAGGAGAAGTCGCGATTGAGGGGTATAGTGATAAAATAAGCTTCGAGCTAAACAATCTGTTTCAGGATGAGCAGTCAGTTGCAACGCGTCGTCCCAGAAATGAAGGTCAATACCCAAAATCAAAAATATGCGGTGATCCTCCAACTACTTCGACACATCGTTCTGGCATTTCGCGTAACTTTTTAGCCCATTTCTCCATGATATCGATACCTTCATCACTATCCGTAATATTCAACTCGAGCTTGACTTCTTCACCTTTAAGTTTCGCATAATGTTCATCTCCATCATTTTCAGGGCATACTGTTTGATAGAAGGATACATGGACTGCTCGTGGCGTATGAGCTGTGGCCAACACTTGAGGAAATTGGCCACCAGCCGTCGGACCTGAAATAAACGTATTGAGAGCATTCCATTGACTGTTATCCCAGTCATGATCGAAAGTTATATCGTTGAAAACGTATGCACGGTTCGACAGAAACGCGAGATGCGATAGAAGAAGACTGCAAGTACAAGCTATTAGGCAACGAAGGTGAAAGTCAAACAACGTGTACCGGTTATGAAGCTGATTATTCAAGCCCAACGCCCATATTTCATTCGAGAATCTGACAAATCTGCCGTCTCTACCTTCTGGAAAAGGTAGTGATAGATTGTGTTGCGGCAGATCACGTTCGTAAGAACGAATATCTTCCAACTTCAGCGGAGGTTGCGTATTCTGTTCTTTATTTGATGTGTCATTGTAATTCTTTAACAGAGATATCTTGGAGCCCAAAAACGAAGGAATGTCGTGGTACGTGAATTGAAAAAATAGTGCAATCAGAGTCCCAACGGAGGTCAGAAGAGCAATACTGATGAGGAACAATACAGGAGTTGATCTAATAAACTTTGGGACTCTGTCATGCCTGGAGTTGAGAAAAGGAAAGGAAAAGGAGCGAGACATAGTTGGATTGAAGACAAAGTCACAAAAAAAGTGTGAAGCAGCTGAAGCTGAGACGTGAACGTGTGAACGCATGAATTGCGCGTGAACTCATGGGCAATTACGTAAACGACCCCAAAATCAATAGTAAATAACAACGTACGTTAGCGAGCCAAGATCTAGAACAGCATCTCAATCAAAGGTTCGCTTGAGCAGAATGATTAAACTAGTTGCATTGACAGGTGCGATAAATATTTTTATTTAAGTACATCATGTTGGGTTGGTACGTATACACAGCTTTGAATCCACCAGGAGAGTTGCAGGAGAGTGTGAAAGTGTTACAGTGTTATACAAAGCTCGAGCTCTCACAAAGTCTCTAATTCACTGACAATACATATATGCAGCTTCCGACGCCTAGTGTTGCATCTCTCAAACACCTGGTACGCGGTATGTGCCTTCTACATCAGGGGCAGGCGTCTGACTTCATCTGTGGCTTTCTTGGACAGGGGGCTGTCGCGTTATACGCGTTGTAAGAATTTATTTCATTCTCTAGAGTTTAACAGTGACTGTTTTAATTTGTATGTTAGTATTCTAGCCCCAGGATCAAAATTGCTCAGTTGGTTTATTCTTGAACGCTGCCGAAGCCAGTCGGGCAACGGGCGGCAATCTGTGGAGAACCACTGCGCAAGTAGCAAATTTTCGCTTCTTGGCATTCAGTAGAGGTGCACTAGGATAGCAAGGCTTGAGTCATAAAACGCTAAAGCGAAAATATCCTCTACATACGTTCTGAGTAAGACTTGACTGACGACCTTGATTCAGCGTGAACTTGGTTACAAGGTCAGGGTTTGTTTCCATTTCTATAAGTGACAGGTTTAAGAAAAGTGACATAGGGCTTTGAGGAATGCGGACGACATACCTTTTGATACTTTGTGCCACCAAGTCGCGTCTAAAGTACACGAAAAAAATGTTACTGTAAGTTTCTTGAAAAAAGTTATTGTTACTTACTGAGAGGGGCAGTCGCCGGCCAGTCGAATCCACCACCGTAAACGTCCCGAGTGCTGTATTCAAATTTGAACCTATCATCGTGGAATTAGAAAAAAAACGTAAAACAGAGGTATATACGTAAACGTACTCGGGACCTTCACCTTCGCGATCTAGCTCAGGGTAACTGCTGACATTGGAATACCAGGTGTAAGCTTCCATGATGCTAATTGTAAAAAAAAGCAATCAATTATGGCTGGGATGACCACCGACAGCGTATCACTGACTCGAACGTTTCCGGGTCGACTTCATACATGGAGAATCCTGCATATCATCATAAGTATCGGGACAGGTATATGCGACACCTATGATAGCTTACCCGAGTTTAATCCCGCCAAAGGAGTCACTGACCCACCAACCCATGTAGTAGCAACAGCAGTATTTTCATTCATGACTGTTCCATTGTTGCTATTCACAGAAATGAATACATATTACAGAATGAAAAGAAAAAAGAAAAAAGATAATTAAAAAATAAAGCTCACGCATAATAGAGGTATCGAACTTCGTCGTGGATGTGACCCATGAAGATATTCGCAATAACGTGAGGAGAAAATCTATCCACAATCTGGTAGAACAAATCCGAGGGTCCAGGGTAGGAGTTGGTAGCGCTCCATCCTTTGCAATGTCATTAAAGCAAAAGCGAGGTTAAGTAAAGCGGTCATTACCCAGCAAAACGTGGCCTACGATCCATACACGTTCTCCCGCGTCCTCTGCCTCTTGCAGCTCATCTGTCAAGAAACGCAACATACTACTCATGTCTGGATTGGTTGCCTGGACGAAATAACGGTCAGTATATTGCTTTAAATTTAAAAGCCTCGCATTTACATTGATGCAGCTAAAATAATTCGTCAGTTATTAACAGATATTCTCACAGAGAGTTTGCAAAACCTACTTAAGATCGCTATAAAAGTCTCGAGTAAGCGTGGCAAATTCGATATTGTATCATAGGCGCACTTACTTGTCATTGTACCAAAAGTCGGTGTTTAAACTTGTAGAAAACGTGTGAATTCAGACAATATCCTAAAAGAGGAGAACTCACGTGATGATTTTCAAACCCTGCTTCGTATGCACGGAATAAGCAGAATACCTAATGCAAATATATCGATGAGTATTATCCATATCAATTTTTTAAACAAATGAATCGGCACGTTTTTTCGCAACTTCCGCGGTTTGCTCGTCAATCCATCCTTCCGTTTGCCAAAGGCTAGACGTTTTTTAGCCAACTTATTTGGAGTATTTTAGATCTTGATACTTACTCAGCCAGATGATCGTAGTTCCATTGGAATTGCTGCGAAACCGATCGAGGTCCCAAAATGTGAGGAATATCAAAGGCTTGCTGATAGGTGTCGTGATTTCCCTGTGAAACGAAACGGAAAACGATAAAAGGGTGAGCAGTCAAAGCATTGAAGTATGGAATACTAATTACCATAGCAGCGTAGACAGGACCATTCAAGTATTGTTTGAACAGTTGATACACGGCAGCCTCAGTATATCTTAGATAATCTCTGCCCAAAGCGTCATCGTTGTCGTGCGAAGTTAAATCACCAGTGAAGATTGTAAACGTCTCAGGTTCACCTGAAAAGAAATTAGCGAGGAAATTTTTACAAAATGGCAAATAGTATGGTTAACCTTTAGTGCCAGTAAGGGTACCAATGGCGTGCATAACTGCGTTGGCCAATAGCCATGGAGAATCACATTCAAAGGAGCCGAATCGTGGTGCTGGCATTAAAATTTGACCATGAGGGACAGCAGTCCTATAATGAGTGTCGTTAGTTTTTGTGCCCCATGTCAAAGCAAAGATCGCTAACGTGTTAGACGTAGGACGACAGCATAAGAATTGGTCGCAGCTGGCTTCAGCTCCAATGGTGTAACCTTTTTTAAAACATTTTTAGTACGTGAAACCAACTGAATGAAAGAACGCTTACGAGGATCAATGTGGCTGAAAGGAGGGGAAAAAGTTTCAGATGTTATGACAGAACACAGAGTAAAATAAGACATACAAATCACTTATATGAACAACACGCAACGGTTTTTTTCCGCTGGGCTTGGGTGCAACGGCGTTTGCGGGCTTGGGCTTTTTGAACCAAGTCTTCAAAAGTTCGGTGTTGTCAGGAGGAGGAGGTGCCGGACAGGACTTATGTAACGGAACGATACCCTTTGAGCAAATGTACTGTAATCAGTCAGGTTCAAAGTTAGTTTTCGATTCAAGTAGTGAGCGTTAATTTTGGATGAAAAAAAACGTACTTGGCCGTCAAGACCGGTGACATTTGCAAAATAAATAACTGTCGTTTCAATCGCACCATCAGAGTTTGCCGAGAATTCTGCTGAACAACCACCGAAGGCTAGTGTTGTTTTAAGTTTTGTTCCAAAAAAAAGTCAAAAAAAAAATTGTCTCACAGGAAGCGCCAGTTGCCTCGCACAGAGCGATAAGAAGAGGAGGAACCTCCCAAGGTACCGCCAAGGCAACTTGTTTCAAAATCGGAAGACTAGACATGCACTGGCTACAGGCGGTAGGAAAAGATCCTGTGGCGTTGTGCAGGATCGCCATAATGTTATTGAATGCGGTTTCTCGAAGTGCGATGGAGCCTGGAGTAGACAAATTCTGCTTCGGAGACAAGACGGTCGGAGAATTAATTATAAGAGAAGGAGGGAGGACAATTGGATCTTCCAGGTTAGCCGTAGGAATCGTCTTAGGGTTAGTCAAGTCGAGAGGAAATATTTCGTGCGTCTTTAGAGAGAAAGTTTTATGACGAGAACTGATACTTCAAGAGGAAGGAGAAGCTTACAACGGGATCGGTTATCACTGGCTGGGGTTCTACCGAGGTCTGGGTTGGACCAAAACCAGGAAAGTACGCCTTTAGAAAATCCGTGGACATAAATTGACCAGCTGTCACGGCGGCAGGAACACTGAGCGAAGCCGGGGGTGTGGAGCCTGAAAACACAGCAGACGAAGACGTAGAGTGAGAACTTGAAGTCTTATGAGAAGTCGTTGTGTGGGAGGGGGTCGGCTTAGGTGGATGCTCATGATTAGGAGAACCTTTTACATCAGAACTCGGGAGGGTGGATGCATTTACGGTGTGAACCGCAAGAAGAACTAGAAAAGCGAGTTTCTTGACAACCGACATAGTTTGCCAATGGGTACGTTCGACGCCGAAGATTCTGAGTTCAGTATTTCGCAGACTTTATAATCTCGTGGACGCCAATTGAACATGCGCGTCCTAAGCTGAACCTGATTGCACGTTCGCTAGCAACAGTATGCAGTAAATGATCGGTTACTGTCGGAATCAGTTGCGGCAGCCGGGTGCCGAGTCCATCCGTAAAATTTTCAACTGAAGCTGTTGGGGCATATTTGTCTCAAACAGCTCGGATTCCAGATAAAGTATTGCTTAATGAGAGTCTATCATCAGTTTAATTGGAAAGGCAACAATCTCCAGTAGAATATACAATACCTCTCCTCTTTTAAATCACCAAAAAAAAGACGGTTTTGGAGAGCTGCAGCCTGAGTGCCACAGGGACAGCATTTCGCCGCCCAACCACGTTCCTTCGTATTCATGAGAAAATTATTGACCGACAGAATGCGAAAATCAAGGGATACATCCATGAATGTCACTTCTAAATGGGCCTGACCCGGAGTATGAACTGACCGAGAGTAGGCATTCAAGCTAGATTTGTTCGATGCAATGAGCCGAATTGCGAATGATATTCCATATATGATTTTGAGTTCCGTTCTAAAAGATAAGAAGATTGAGGTACCATTTACTTGAGCTAGGTCGCAACCTGTCCGACTGATCCCCGATTCGTTGCTCGTGTATGAGGCTTTACGAAATCGTATGCCTATAATCCATAAATAGAAAATACGAAAGGCAGAACTCATGCGAAATAGCCGGTCTAGAGTTTCAAACGTTCAGCAGCAAACAAGCTATCAAAAGGTCGATGATAGCTGATTGCACTTTGCTACTTGAACTCCGTGACCTCGGTACTGTCACAAATTTGCAATTACATCAGCAATATTACTAAACTAGACTCAGATTCTCGGTTCACACTTTTTCGCAGTCAGCCGCGACAATGCAGTTTTTATCAGTCAACTAGAAAAGAGCGACACATATTTCACCATATGACGACAAGCCCGGAGGTAAAAGGTCTCAAATAGGTGGGCTTTATGAAAAGACCGCTAAAAGGTATCGTGACGGAGCTACTAGTCCTAGTATTCACTGAGCACTCAGCTAACGCTAATTAGGGTACGTCATCCAATGATGCTCTTTTTCACTCCGACATTTGGTGATGCGATTATAGCTTCTTTCTTTCAAGAATACAGAAGACATGTTATGCTATAACAAACATCATCGCTAAACCGACCTTTCCCAGTGTCAATCATATACTATTTACAAGGTTCGGACATGACGAAGATTCAAATGAATTATCATTCATGGGCCGCGAACCCCCCAATCATGTCCTACTGATCCAAAATCTTCTGACTAGTGGTAACAAACCCATAAATCTACAAATCGGGGTGAAAATCAGACTTCAATCTAAATCTCAAAAAAAAAAACTAATACCGATTCTGCGTTGAATAAAACATTACTGACTCCGTGATCAGGTGAGGTTGTAGCTGTCGCGTCCTTGATCACAATATTGTCGAAACCGTGAAAGTAGGCGTCTACTAAGGTCCCAAGTACACACTGAATAATTAAAATTGGCATCGCTTCCGCGATAGTTGATTAGGTTCAACTTACTTGATCAGAGTTCACTCCGGAGAAGAATAGTGTATTGATTCCTTCTTCTCGCAGATACAAGCCTAAAGGTGTTCCCGGACCCCACAGCCCTCCTACTCTGCGAATTTTGACAGGGGCAACAAGATGAATTTTTGAGCGGATAGAGCTAGAAAAGTCATGATCTTCACCTATTCTTATGAATCCAAATGTCGGTGCCTGCTTCCTGGCCCTTCAGATATTCTTCCTTCAGTGGGCCATACAAGTCAGCGTTGGGAGCTCCTCGCATCAAGGTAGGACCCCATTCTCCGCCGATGTCGCAGCCGAAACCTCCACCTTTGAATAATAAGTTGAAAGATCGTAAAAGGACTGGGGGAAGATTTGCTAGCTCAGTTTGGGTCAAACCCCAATTTCTGATTCAACTAATTATGAAACAACCGATTTCGGGCTTAAATGATAGGATGATTCTGAACGTACAACCAGATAATCCGTACTCCAGCTTTACGGAAGAAAGATAACAGGTTTATGATAGGCTGAACACATTCCAAGCCCGTTGGATGATCGAGTATTTCAGGATGGAGGAAATAGCTTAATAAAGCCGATAAGGAAATGCGAAAACCAAAAAAAAATACCGAAAATTGTCGCATACTTTTGCATATCAACTATGATAATGGCTGAGTGCCCCGGATCTATCCTGATACGTCGATTTCCTTCCACATCGAATTCGAGCTCATTCTCGGTCTTTTGAGGTGCTAGATCAATGTTCTCGTTCCCGGACGGTGGATGTTTACGAGTTAGATCAAGCAAGCCAGACGGATATTCAGTCCAAAAAGATCCGGTTTTCACGTTGCCAAATGTTTTTAAGTTTGTGAGTTTGGGGAGTGTTGGTGCGGACATCGTTATCTTAGCCGTGGGTATCAACGATGAGCGTTTTTATATCCGGGCATTTATGCGAAGTTGATCATGGGAATACCAGGTGCTACTCCTGGGAACTCTCACATCCGTAATATTTGCTTCCGGGGCCCACGATAGGTCTCTTTGTTGTTTTTCTGTCTTTACATGCGCATATATTTATATATCACACACCCCTTTACCGTACAAGAAAAGGGAAAGACGTAGCAAATCTGGTGCAGCTTTACGAATCGTGGAAGGTAACGGAGGCTTTGCCTTCTACAAATGGCACAACATACGCGCCTGCATCCAATTTCAAACTGGATAAAGGCTTGAAAGACCCGACATCTTCTATTTCCGCCGTGCTTTCTACCAACAATCTGCCAACCGGTGCGCTCGCTCCATTGACAGCCCCGTCAGCGACGGGTAAAACCTCTACAGTGAAGGTTCTTCGAGCAACGTCAATGGAAATTTCGGAAAATGCACCAGCATCGAGTGTCAACAATGTTCCAAAAGAAGCAATGAAAATCCGACGCCGAAGCGTGTCCATTGTTTTAACGGCTACCTCGTTAGGTGATGACGATGAGATTGTGCCTCCAAAAGCTTGCCAACCAAAATCGGGATGATCGATAATGTATGTTCCTACGTTGAGGGCGTGTCCCACAAAATTTGGACCATAGTCTCCAGAATAACCGTCGAAGATGAGCGTGTCAGGCTGTTGTAAAGAATGAAGTCAGCCGGACCATCACGTATTGTACCGCTTATATTGCTAACCCAAGAATGGAATGATGCAGCGGCGAACCCTCCATAATCTATGTTCGACAATGGGCCGCTCAGACCGCCGTACCTGTTATGTCAATCAATTCACAAAAATGTCATTATGAGCGTCAGCTGTGAAGCTGAAAGACTTGTTAACTGACCCAGTCCGAAGAAGATACCAATCCGTAGGGTTAGACTGAAACTCGGAGATGAGCGGGAGGGCGTTGAGGCCGCTTCCTGAGACAGTGTGTAAAGGCGGGTTTATCACGGCAAAGGGAGTAATATTCACCGTAATGATGGATTTGACGTTCAATGCGTCGAAGTTTGCCACCACTAGACATGATCAAAACAACCTGTGTTTGTGGGTCCAACTTGATACTTACTACAAGTTATCCCAATCTATCGCGACTCATCAATTACAGCCCGAAGCTCTAAAAAATCAAGGAACTTACATCTGCGGGCATTCCCATTCCAACCCCAGTGCGGCACGGTTGGTTGATAGGCAATTATAGAATTCAGAGCATTGACTCTAGTGGCAGTATCGTTGAAGTATTTAGCCCACATATAGACACCCTCCTGTCCTGTCGAATCCCAAGCCATTTCAGAGCCGAATCTTATATGATGATTCAACCGCTTTGAAAAAAAGGATAGGTAAGAAAGGCTCCTTACGGATAGCGCTCTGTGCTCCAGAGTTGTTCGCGTTGTGCCATGGCTGTTTCGAGTGCGTTCGCGTCGTCAGAAAGACCTCTGAAAGGTTGTTCAATATAGTTTTCCCCTAAGAAAATCTTACATACTCGCGCTGTAAATCGGACAACAGCATACGCCACACTGTTTCCCCCATCAATCCGTCCGTTATGTATCCAACCTGATTCGCAGGGTTCGCAGCAAAACTATCGGAAGGTCAGGATAGTACCATAATGTCATGCGATGCATGAACACGTACAGGACCGTTTGCAAAGCTTGATTCAAATACCATTCCCATGGCTGCAGGCTGTGTCAGTAATGGTCCTTCTGTTTTAATAATTGAGTCCCCTACCCGTGAGGTCAGATGTGGATAGTTACGTCCAACCCTGTACAACGACCAATACGCTGCGGTAACATGAACGTAGTCGTACGCTCTGTTTATGAGGTAGCTTGCAGCTTGATTCCACGATCCATCGAAGTCATATTCGTTGGTTGGATAATAATATCCTGGAACCAAATCCGGCTGATAAAAATATACTGCGTAACATAACAATGGGCTGGTAAGCTAAGAAATACTTCAGATGGTAATCATATAATACGTACCTGATTTACGAACGGCAAACATGGTTGAACCTGGTGCAGACAATTAGTGATATTTCGACAGATAAGAACTTGGAGAAAACACACCATTGTTCAATTGAACACTTCCCCATAGTGTTTCATTGATATATCTTTCATATTTCGTCACTTCGGCAGCATTGGGCTGCGCGTATTGTTTCATTGCCGCAGCAAGCCAACTCCCGGCGCCAGCTTCATCCGAAAGGCCTGGAATCCTTGAAAAGAAAGTCAGGTTAACAAATTCCAAAGCAAAACAATAATAGAGATGTACCATGCACGGTCGTCATTAATCACGTGGGCGTTTGCTTGACGATCATAGGACAAGACTGAAGGTGAACGATGAAACGGATCTGTACTATTCTCGAACCATTGGGTATTGAGGAGGAAATTTCCCAAGTTACTAATGGTTTTGGTGGATGGCTGGGTGAGGAAATAGTGTACGGTTTGGGAAATCGAATCCTCGTAAGTAATTGTAATTCGTGCGCGGGCTGGTAGATTTTCGGAAGAAGGAACTGTCAAGGTGTAACCGACGTAACCGTTCTTTCCTTCCGAGTTCGGCTGGACATCAATAATATGCGGGGGATCTACTGACAGTGTGCGGATTTTCGAGCTATGTTTGACAAATAGCTTGGCGGTCTGGTCGGATGGAACGATATAACCCGGGATACCCGTTGTAATAGGACGTCCAAGTTCGTATAGAGTATCGTCGATCTCCTGAATTGTAGTCCCGAGGTGGAATTGGAGACCAAAAACGCGGGTTTGGTTTACGCCCAAGACTTCGGACGTGGGGACATTCCACGGAGTGACATTCTTCCATTCGTTCTCAGCCCAAGCGAGCGTGTGGGTCTGCCATTCGTAATATCCTTCAAACGTCTGAGACTGATAATAAGGATAGTTGGCAGTGTCCTCGGGAAGCCACCTCCAAGCCTCGAATGGGGTGTTCCCCGAAGGTGTGATAATTAAGGGAGGTTGAGTTCCGAGAAGAGGAGCCACTTGAACAAAACCGGCGTCGTTTCCAATATATGGGTCAATAAGCGAACAATTTGCGTTGGTGTCTGCAGCAGTTCGTCCAGTGAAGATGGTATTGAAGGCTATAGGAAATCCCATCGATCCGATCTCAACGGGAAAGCTTTGCGGATTTGACACTTCGAATTCCATGACTAGAGAATTACCGTTTAAAGACCACTTTCGGACTACGTTTATTAGTGAACCATTAGGCAAAGTGGCAGATAAATCTGCCGCGGCGAGTCCTGATCCTGAAGTGGCTATAGAAGCAACCGTCGCTCGAGATACACTAGAGTCTCCATTGGTCCATTCGTTTTGAGTACCGGCTTTCCTAACACGAAATGTAACGTCTCCCAGTTGATAATTACCATTGTATTGTCGGTACTCCAGATTATCGAAAGGCGAAAAATCAAAAGTGCCGTTATTCGTCTGAACGGCGGTTCCTTTAGGTTTCAAAGATGCCAATGTCTGAGAATCCTTGACAAGCTGAATCGTGAAAGATGGCGAGTCAAAAGTCAAAAAACCATCTTGTAATCCCAGAGTAGGGACCTGGTTCTGAGCGAAGGCAACAGCGAAGTAAGATATGAAAAGATGAAGCAAAAGTGATAACATCATCTCTGACACGAAATGCGGGCAGAGAATACGCGATGACGGTTATGTTGGAGTCAAGCTACGCCACGTCGATTATACTAGACCGCTGAGTCTATTATATACGCAAAACTTGAAGAATTAAACCGGAAATTCATTGTATGCTAGAAGTAGTAGCATTCAACTAAGAACTTTCAGAAGTAGCTCAAAAGATTATGGTAGCCTTCGAGTGGAAGGTAGCAGCACACCAAAAGCCATGCACTCTCTAACCTACCGGAGTCAGACGATGCCGTCATATGAGCTTGAGACGGTCCGTGAGTCGTGGTTAATAAGGACGCCACAGTTCACGCGTTCACGTGTGTTGATTAGCTGTCTGATCCGAATTGGACATCAATGACGGGTATGGACAGAAGTTACGGAACTAGTATTCAATTAGAAGTCGATTTCTTTGGCTAGAGATGACTAACTTTATAAGGGAAGAGGAGACGGTGTTTCAGCCAATATCTCATGAAGCGGCTATAGTATCCACTTATACAAAGCCCATTTGCACTTCGCTTGGCTTTCTTGCGTTATTTACGTGGTGTCTTCTCCCACCTCATGCAGGTCATAGTAACATTTTATGCAACATCACGGACTGAGACCTTACCGCCTACGGGATGAATTGGCGATGTTTCTAAATAGATGTATGATATGGAAACGTGATAGTCGAAGTTACGTGAGTAAAGTATGCCAAACATATGCAAAATTCCAATAAAAAACAATATAAATACGTTCACGATACTTCGTTTCCTCCAACGCGGACCTGTATCGTGAATGGAAATGGCGACAATCCGTCGAAGGCATTGGTGATCAAAGGGATGGCTGCTCGTCCGTACTCCGACGTCGTGTGTGTCAGTATCTTTCTCAATGCATCGGTCAGCGTTGTAGATAAACTTGCTTTGAGAGTCTGTCTATCTGTTGTTGACTTTAGAGACTGTACACAGAGTAGCACCACTGTCGCATACCTTTGTCTGTATGAGGCTGACGTAGGTCGACATGGATATGCCTGCAAAGGGTGGCTGAGTGAGTTAGCTCGCGAACATTGATAGACCGCACCATTCTTCCCATGGGACTTCCTCCTATAAAGAAAGTAGAATATAGTCACAACCAAGATGCAAGTTGAGAACCACAAGCGTACCACATTCCCGAATATCCACTTCTTCTGCCGTTTTTCTGAAAGCACAAGGGAGACCTGATAAAGAATAAGAATAACGTGATCAAAACATTCAAGAGAATCTTCACCTGGCCTTTCTGGTGTCTTCCAGCTTCAACGGCACGCCAAAAGGCTACCACTTTATCATTTACGAGCTGTTCAATTTCTGGGTCGTCCACAGCAGGCTGTATGAATTACTTGAGTCAAGTTCTCAACAAACACTCATGAAGATATTTATGTAACAATCAACCTACCAAAGTAACGTCAAGTATCTCTGAAGTCCGAGGCTTGACAATTCCAAGAAGACGGTGAAACAGAATAGCGTGAAGCAACGCTCGCAAAACCTCTTTGGCCGATTGACGTTCAACCGCCTGTACTAAATATCTGAATTTCGAGTTATCATAATTTTAAAACGTATTTACTTACCACGTCAATTGTTATTATCGGCGGTTTTGCTCCATCTCGGTCCATTAGAATGTCGTCGGAGCTCAGCTTTGTGAGGGGGTGTGGTCACATGTTGGCGATTACCTAAGCGGTATGACTAAAACGTCTTGACAATGAGCAATGACCTCGCCATCCTCAGCTCGCATCTTTCTACTCTCATTGAAGCACGCACAGTCAGTCCAAATGATTTGGGGCCTCTAGTTAATTATGCTCTTCAAGAAACAAAGGATAGCAGATCCCTCGATACGCGACGAGCTCAATGGGAATTACTGTTAAAAGGTGAAGTGTTTCGTTTAGCAGTAAGTGTATTCTATCGCTGTCGTCGTCAAAAAGACTCAAGAGTATGTTTATATAGGCTACGGAAGGAGATGCATTAAAAGATCCCGAAACAACCTATTACGATGATCTACGCTCAGGATTAGACATGGTTCTCGCGTTCACAGAACATAGTTCGTTTTCGTCAAGAGTTATACAATTTTATGTCTTTATAACTCCCTTTCATTCTACAGATGCTTGTGATCCGTCGTTTCCGTTCAGCGTCCTTGGGGATCTTCTCGAAACACAGACAGTTTCTTCTTGTTGGCACATCTTTTCATGGATGGAAGAACGCAGAGAAAGATTAACGGTAGTATGTGTCGTTTTTCAAAGCTACATTTCCCCTATTTTGATATCTTATGACCTAGGATATGACATCTGCTAAAGGCAAATCACTTATCCTACTACGAATGCTCAACGATCTCTTACGCCGCTTGTCGAAGACCGGTAAAAACACCATGTTCTGCGGCAGGATACTGAACTTTCTGAGTGGGGTTTTCCCTCTTGGCGAAAGAAGTGGTGTTAATCTACGAGGAGACTATGGAGCTTTGTGGGATGGTCCTGGTAGCAAGAATTTGAGCAATGGCGAAAAGAAAAGGGATCAGGACAATGATGTGGAAATGGAGAATGGCGAGAAGCGGGGCTCTTTGGAAGAAGCTAAGAAAGAAGGTTCGCTTTCTATCCTTCGGTTTCATTATCTTTGAGTCGCTAATTGTGTTGTATCTAGAGTTTTACCAGACTTTCTGGTCCCTTCAGGTCCCTTTCTCTCGCCCTCCACTGTTCGCGCGCACCTTGTCTTTCGAGTGGTTTCGAAAGGGTGTTGATACCGTTCTTCCTGTTATATCGGAAGCAACAAAAAAAGAAAGGGCGATGATGGGCAGTAAAGCAGTTGGTGGCGGTTTGAAGCGCAAGCGTGATGATCCAGACGGGAATGGTAGTAGTACAAACTCCAGTGGCTGGGGCGGAGATTACTTTGCAAAGTTCTTGACATCTCCTGAATTACTAGACCTAGAGGTGCGTACTAAATCATTGTGTTATGAATGTCCGTTTAACCCTCATTGTTCATTCTCAGATTGCCGACACCAACTTCCGTCGCCAGTTCCTCTTCCAACTCTTGATACTTTTACAACACCTTTTACATTTCACAGCCGCCGAAAAGCCCAAGTTAGCTACCGCAAAAAATCGATCGCTGCAGATGGATTTCACGCTGAACGCGGCGGATGAAAAATGGTGCCAGGAATCGTGGAGTAGAGTAATGGAAGAGATGCGGGCTACTACGCCCAACGGGAAGAACGTTGCAGAGACGATTGCCACAATTCTTGAGCGAGAAAATAATTGGGTTGGTTATTTTGCCTGGTGTCTTCTGGTCGTGTAATCGCGTACTCATCTTATATAGATATGGTGGAAAAATGATCAATGCCCATCTTTCGACAAAGAGCCCTTACAGCCTCCTTTAGAGGAACAAACAAAAGAAAAACGGCAAAAGATCATAGAGCCTCAGCCTCGTTGGCGGTATAGTTGGGGTACAGAAGCTATCACTGAACTTTGGGAGACTGGATTTCACGGATTGCAAGATTGTGAGAACGCTAGTGGGTAAGTATCCTGACGCCCTCTGTTTTGAGTTGATGCGATGGGCTGATGTAAAAATATAGACCCGGAGAACCAAAAGACTTTGCAAAACGAATCAAACAAGTTGAGATGAGGATGGAATTTAGGAAGAAACAGCTGGCGAAACTCCGACCTCCACCTCCACAACCCGTGCAACAGCAACCCACTCCGCAAGCTCCAGTTATCCATACTCCAGTGCCAACACAAGAAGTAACTCCTCCTTCAGTACCTGCTCCAGTGGCATCTCCGGCGATTCAAGCACCATCGCCTCTACACCCTTCTCTTCCCCCACGACCTATAACCAGTCCGGCCCCAAAGTCCAACCTCCGTTCTCAAGCGACAGCACCGCCTTCCACTTCACAGACACAACCTGTGCCTTCTTTGGTCGTTCAACCGAGCACACCGAACACACAACCTTCTGCGATTGATCAGATTAAACCGTCAACGCCTGCTGTTCCTGAGGCGCCCGTAGACGCTCAACTGATTGAGCTAGGAGAGGTAAGCTACGAGACCGGAATGGACTCGGCTGACAGCTGATATACCTACGTTTGATAGCAAAAGGATCGTTTGTCTTGGCTTGCGTTACGTCGAAGCCGTTTAGATTGTTTGCATTTGTTTGGGAAGTTCACAGTAGCGGGTGTGGATGGACTAGTCGAGGCCATTGAGCTCGAGAAAAAAGAAGAGAAGGAGAAGGAGGAAAAAGAAAAGAATGAGAAGGAGAAGGATAAAGCGGGAGTGAATGGAAAGGAAACTGTGGACCAAGTTCAGATGGATACGGACACAGTTAAAGAAGTCGTAGATGAAGCATCTGGTGGTTCACAAGTGGTTACGACGGAGGACACGTCAAAAGAAACCAATTCGACGGTAACGAACGCTGTAGTAGAAATAAATGTCGCGGAAGCCCCCGCTATCGACCAGGCGTCGCTGGACGTGGATGCGGTGTGACGAATGGAGCACGGGATGTGTTGATTGGGAGTTGCGGCTTCGGGTGGAGGCAGAGCTTTGTATAATTGTCAAATGTATCATCCTAGTTCTTGGATGTATATCCAATGTTATATCGTAAATCTAGCTGGTTCGAGCTGGAAGGGCCTAGTTTTTATCCATTTCTCTCTTTTCAGTAATATGAGCCGTACATTTGCGTATAATATGTAGACCATATGCAAAAAGTATATATGCAACGTTAAGCGTTTTCGCGTCCTCTACGAGGATAGCACAGTCCCGCAACGCGGCACACACGTTCAGCTGAGCAAGAAGCGTCATCGCGGCTGCATCGTCTGTTGACCCTCTTCCTCTGCCCAGCGCGGCAGACATCTCGTGTCTCATCGATTCACCATCTTTCAAACTCTCTTACCCATCCGCCCACCCCCAGCATTGGTGATCGCGTCGACTTGTATCTGCAGCGGTCACCAGTCCGGTGAAAACTACTTTTCAGTGCCTGTCCAAGGACAACATCGAGGTATAAATAATCGTCTCAATGTGCACAAATACATTAATTTTAGACTTATGAGAGAAAACAAGAATGATTATACGACGAGTAACAAGAGATAGCTTGGACTAAGTCCATAGATCGTCCATCTGGAATGGTATCCACTTTGAGTCCGCCCCCAGGAAACTTCCGCGACGACAGATCAGTACTTCAGTAGCTTCAGTCCCCAAGTCGCACGATGGCGAAAATCTGAGGCTAGATTCTTGCATTCCATCCATTTTGTCCCATGCACAAATTTGTCGAAATTGAGTTTGATGAACTCTTTTTCGTTTAGGTGCGTCATACAAGGAAGCGCTAGACACTTTCGCGCTTTTTTCGGGACCCAAAACAGAAGCTCCTCTTGCGGACCTAATACCCAGCCATTCTCGTTTATCTTCGCGAAACCCGAAAATCTCGCTTTTTCCCATGGAATTAATGCGTATTTTAACGTCTCTGTATTCCCATATTTTGTTCTGTATTCCTCGATCAATCTAAAAGAAATCATCAAAAAAGATACTTGACCTCATCATACATTTGACGCACCGTTGAGCCTCCAATTTACGAGCGGACGGAGGCGAGTTATCACCCGAGTGATCTTCGTATAGGTATGACATGATTTCGAGCACGCTCAAATCCCACATCTTGCCCGAATCTCTATCAAAAGCCAAGAAAAGGCTGTTTCCATGTAACGCAGCATGTGGAATTGAAGGCCAACAATCCATAATGCACGAAAATGGTCGTATGATTAATTGTTTAAGTTTGATGTCCCAGATGCTTATCCGTCCTTCTCCTTTGTCCGCGCCAAATATTACACTAACCCGCTTTGAATCAGCAGAAAATTCTAATCTGTTGATGCTATGGTCGAACGAAGGCCCGTCCAACTCTATGTCCGCATCCGAGTCCCAAAATTTGACTTGTTTCTTGTTTCTCATGGGTACCCAGGCAATATACTTCCGATTCGGGGATAGGATGGACGTTACAGTATCGAAACATCGGCTTTTTCCCGTTGATGTATCCAGGATCTCGAGACGTAATGCTGACTGACACACAAGGTGTGCATCCTTAGGAGTGGAAGACAAGGACTGAATGGGGGTAGAAGATTCAAAAGGACCCTTCAATACGGCTCTTGATCCACGATCCCGAATTTCAATGAAGGTTTTGTGATTCGCTGTCGTATACGCGACAATAAAGGCGGAGTTAATGGAGGGAAAGGCGACAGCGTTCAACCATTCAACTGATACGGATAGTTTGTCGGTAGAGATCGTTTGACGAGTACGAACATCCCATATCTTGATGTTTCCTCTTGAGTCATTGCTAATAAGACGATCACCAGTGATGGAAAATGCAAGCTTGGTGATATTATGTCCTGATTTATCCAATACGAATTCTTGTTTGGTATCAATGCTCCAGAGACAAAGACCGCTAGAACCAACGTAAGCCAAGGACCAATGATTATCTTCAGGGGAAACCGCGCGAACACTAGCAAGCGATTCGCCAATCTTAACCCCCATCCCGTTCTTTTTGGTAGGATCCACAATGTGAAAGTGACTACCCACCCCAGGGATGCCAATCAACAAGATAACGTGCTGGCTCTTCGACCAAACTTCACGTAGCTCTAGTTTGTTCGTGCTATCAGCGCCACTATGGAGGTTATTCCAGTCTCCAACTTGGGTTTGACGAGCACGAACATCCCATATCTTGATGTTTCCTCTTGAGTCACCGCTAATAAGACGATCACCAGTGATGGAAAATGCAAGCTTGGTGATATTATGTCCTGATTTATCCAATACGAATTCTTGTTTGGTATCAATGTTCCAGAGACAAAGACCGCTAGAACCAACGTAAGCCAAGGACCAATGATTATCTTCAGGGGAAACCGCGCGAACACCCGCATGCGATTCGCCAGTCTTAAGCTTCGTCTTGTCCGTTTTGGTAGGATCCACGATGTGAAAGTAAGTACCCTCCCCAGGGATGTCGAGCAACAAGACGAGGTGCTGACTCTTCCACCAAACTTCACGTAACTCTGTTTTGTTGGTGTTATTACAGAGTGTTTGAGAGTCCCCATCTTCGGCTTGAATGTCCCATCTGAGAAGCTGGGAGTACTGGGAGATAAATTGTTTGGATATAAACGATTGTTTGGAGATGTATGAAAGAGCGGAAAGATAGAGATGCGGAGTACTCTCCATCATCATATCTCCAAATTCTGATACGAAAAGTAACGCATCGGCAGCCTGATCAGCCAATTCACCATCTTTGTCCTACGCTTATTTAGCGAGTAATAAATAAAACATGGAGAAGAAAAAAACGAACTTTGATCTGATCCTTTAGAATCTGCATCCCGTCACGACCATGATCGACCTTCCCCAAGAGACTAAGGGTTTCGAAGAAATATAGTAGATTGGCATGCATTAAATGACGAATCTCGTTCAGAAGATCTGAATTAAATTCTGAGCATTTAAGATGATTTGCCCAGAAACAGCATGCGTATGATAGAGGCAACGGAATGACTTCCGCTACTCGGCGATCATAGTTCGGTACATCTCGATTGCGTAGATGTGATGTTTCTAACTTGCACATGTTGAACCGGAGCTTTCCATTCATCAGCCGTAAACATGCCCGAGTAAAAAGACTATGGTCTGAAGTATCGATGTAAAACTGATTCGGAGTTCCTGGCTTCTGCTCGGGATTCATAAAAAAGTCGAAAAGCGAGGTGTGTAGTGGTCGGATTTCGGTCGCGGGTTCATCAGCGCCAATGAACAATGAATGGAACGGTTTTAATACTTCGTCAACTGTGGTGTCCTCAATATCGGGCCCGAAAAGGACTTGCAACGCCGAACTTGTAAGTGGCTTCTGCGAGACGACAAGTGCCCCGACAACAGTCCGGAACAGGGCAAGAAAGCCCTCGCGCTTGAACTCTGGTGAGGATTCAAGGATTTCGTGATAAAGTTCGTTCATTGAAGACGTCGACTTGGAACCCACAGTCCACAACCCATGTCCAATCTCGAAGGATGGGTTGATATAAATGCACGCAAGGTTAGCCCATTGAAAAAGACCCTGCGCTTTCTCGGCAAGTGACGCACGCCAATCCGATTTTAGTTCTTCGTCCAGAGTCTTCGCCATCGAAGAGAGTTTGTGAGACACAAACTGTATAATATCATTTTTCGTATCCTCTTCATTGAGTTGTGCCATGTGTTTACAGAAAACGGTAGGAAGTTGATATCGCTCCTCGATGTCGGGTTCCGGACGAGACGTTACGACGAAACGATAATTGCTCGGAAGCTCCCCACCTCGTTTGAAAAGTAAATCCAAGAGGATCTGACGTTCGGCTCGGTCTCCACTTTCGTCGAGAGCATCTATGATGATGACAACCGGCCCAATTGTTTCCGCATCCTTCGCAGGCTTAATCATCAGCTCGTTAAATTGCGTTGTAGGATCGAGAGATTTCCTGATCGCAGTCTCTTTGACAGCTTTGGCTAGACCTTTCTGCCATGCCACGTCGCTGTCCGCCAAATCGCGAGAGATAGTGCTGAACAAAAAATCGAGCCTTTTTTTGTCGTTTCTACTGAAGCAAAACAATGAACCAAGTCGATTTTGTCCTCGGAAAATTTCGGCGATTGTATGGGCAACTGATGATTTACCCATTCCTGCCTGTCCACTTAGAATAAAGTAGCGTTGGGGTGTATCGACGTAGTTATTAACCCATTCCAATATTTCGCTGATTAGTTTTTGACGAGTTCCAGGTAGACATCTTTTTGCAGCAGCAAACCCAGCATTTGACGCATATGGCATTTCTCCGAGAAGATTCGAATCCTCTAAGTATATTTAGATGCATATACAGATCGGTTGAAAAGAGAACGAACTAATTTCGTCAATGGAGTGGGAAACACGAAGTGTGACGATATTCGTTTCAAGGATGGAAGAGTTTCGTATGGCGTCGAAAATCTGGTTGAATTTCTCTGTGAATTCCTGAATCTTGCTATCGACCATCGGCACTTCCCAAGTTTTCTCAGCTAAAAGAAGTTAGCGTCGTGCCGACAATTATGCTGACAATAAAAACGTACAGGTATTTTTCTCGACATATTCTTTGATGAAATAGGCGCATTCCAGTGTTTGTTGAATCAAAAGTTTCACGTTTTGACTTTGGGCGACAAGTAATTGGTTCGCATCAAAGATGAATTTATAGACGTCTATCATACGTTGGACCAGTTTATTGATGTTGCTATTCCGACTGAGATGTGTTTGTATGATCTAGAGAAAAATCTTAATATATGAACTGAGCATAAATAAAACACTCTTACTCCTGGAACAAGAGACAGAATACTCCAAACTTGTTGAAAGTAAGGATTAAACTGAGAAAATTTAGAACAACTCGTATGGTAATAATGACAATTAGCACAAACCTGAGAAACGGAATCTATGGCATTCTTCACAAGCTGGAAATAGCAGGAAAAAGTGGACCAAGTATCTCTTTCATTGAGAAGATTGAGAAGAACAGTATTCTCAACCCGGTTGATAGCCTCTTCAACGATGTTTTGTGAATAAGATTCTTCGATAGTAAAAGTAAGTTGGCTTGTTTTTCCCAAGTTAGGTCTGTAAACATCTATATATCGTTCTATTGTCACTACGGTGAACTCTAAAGCGAGTTGAATATGTACCGGATGATCTTTGCATGTTCAGAAAATAGGACACAGAATTCGAGTACTCCCCTATAGGCTTCAGTCGGCCAATCGCTTTCTTGAAAACTTTTAAAACGACGATAGAATTGGGATTAATATCACTATTGTTTTTTAGAAAGATTCAGTCAAACCGATATCTACAGTCTAGAATTCAAGGAGTTACCTGAGAGCAATTCGCTCTTTCCAAGCGACTTGACCTTTGTGGGCTGTGCCTTCGACAGACTTGAGATTTTTTTTGTTGCTATCAGTGATCTCAATCCTGAAGGTATAAAACGCTTCTGGCCAAAAAGTCTCGTAATTGAATAATTTGATATCTGCAAAATACGATTATAAGTGGGTGATCTTCGATATAAATCGCTTTAGTACCACTGATTGTAACTACGCGCGCGCGCGCGCGTGTGACTCTGTGAGTCTCTGGGGTTGTAACTAAGTATGAATCAAGGCTGTAATCAAGATTCAGTCCGGCCCCACTGACTTAAATGGTACGTTGACACTTACGATTCCGAGGATGCCATTGTAGCTTTCCCTGGATACAGAAAGAAACTTGGTTTCAATGGTATATTTGAAGGTAATAAGAAATTGCTGACAACTATAGTCGAGCCTACAATGAGGCTGGCTGTGCCGTCATGGTGACTATTTCTTTGACGAGTCACAAAACAGCCTGCGTCCGAACGCAAAAAACGACGCGGGTGCCAGCCTGCCTCAGGCTCAATGTGACATCCAAATATTGAATTATCGAAACGTGTATCCAATACCCTTCAGCCCTAAACCAAACTAAATTTGTTTTTGTAAGGTCTCAACGACGCCGATGCTTCTGTTTCAACAATATAATAACTTCACATTCTTTCACCCTATTCAGATAAGGAATGATGTTCCGGCATGCCATCACTATGTTATGTAAATCACAGCCTAATCAAAGTGATTTGAGTGAGTAAGAGAAGAAAAAATCGGTCTTGAGTACGGCTAGTGACTTCCTAGTCGTGATTCCAAGGAAACACATACCTACTATACTAGTAGTAGCTGTTTACACGTAGCATAACAACGCGTCTTCTACGAAAAGTAAAGACTATTATTGAAACTGAACTTTAAAAAATTTATGGATTTTAAAGTTGTCTTTGACGCGGACATTTCGTTTTAGATGTTTAGGTAAAAACGAAGAGGATGTAGGTAGTGGTAAGAGAAAAAGCATTGATTGGTCCGGGTATTTCCGACATGACACATCGTGGTTTCCGCACGTTCTGACTCGCTTTCTGCGTGGTATGTATCTTTTCGTGGTAAATTCTGGGGAGCGCATTTTCAATTTCTATGCAGTCTCGCATTTTTTTGTTTCCGATTACCACTCGAATCTATCAACACACTGCACCTCACAATTTTCGCGCGACTTTATCCTCGCGTTTGTGGACTCCTTTTCTCTAGGTTGACAATTTCAAGGATTTCAGTTCACCAGTTCCGCATAATACATTGTAGCGTCAAACTCTGAAATAAGGAGACGAGGAAATATTTGATGAGCCTATGGCTTCTCGAGATATCGTCATGCACGGCCGCCTTTTTGTTACCTTTCAAAAACGTAGACAATCTCTTTTCGTGACGATCGCACTTGGCGAATGACTCAGTGTAGACTGAAAATTCCTTTCATCGGTGACTCCTGCAAACAAAGACATATATATCAGCATCGTCATTGTCCCGTCCCAGTTTTTGCAGTTGAATCGCCCTATTGCTTTATTGCTGACAAAGTCGCCGTTCTTTCCTAATTGAATCTGTTATATTATAATGTCTTCCGCCATACAGACACTATTAACAAGCAAGTTCAACGCAGCCAGGCTCGCAAGATCCACGACATCCAATTCATGCAAGGTATCGTTGAGCGTCTAGTTGGTGTTTCTCGGTGACGATGACTCGTATAATATCTGCAGGTGGATTTCGTTTGTTATTTTCAAGATCTGATTCAGCTGATTCTGTCCGTGCTAATAGTTTCGGCGTGCATCTGCCGTAGTGAAAATACTCCTAACAGATGTGACTTAGTGATCTGTAGCGTTTATTGAGGACACTACTAAGGTTGGTCCAATCCATATGTCTTTGTTTTAAAACTTCACTTACAGAATCGCAGACATCGCTAAGAGATTCGATCACGATGATGGTGAAAATATCAACAGAAACGCTTCCGTCATGTGAAACAGCGCCAAAGGTCCAGGAAGATCGAATCACAGTCATTACGGTATGGGCGGGCCAAACATTTTCAGTTACAGAACCTCCGCACCTTTGTCAACTTAAAAAGCGTGCCTGTTAAGCAATTGCAAGCCGACGATACTTACGGTTAATTCGAAGGGGATTTGCAAATTATCCGTGGCAACGCAAAGGACTGTCCGACTGAGTTTTGGGTTGACGTTTTGAAATGCCGAGTGTGAAAAGTCGATGCCATCTACACGGCGAGTATTTTGGGTTATTGACTTGGAGGCTCGTGTCGTCTCAATCTTGACGCTATTTACTCGCTAGTACCTTCGGCTAATCGTTATATTTCTTTTCACAATATTTAATCAACTTGTGCTAGCGCTCAATAAGGAATCAATTAATCATCGCTGTCTGAGCTCACCAGCGCCAAACTCAAACGCCGTGAAGAAGCTCTCAGAAGTGCACTTTTGAGTGTTTTTCTGTGAATTCATCAAGAAAGGCTTCCATTTCAATGGACTGGAAACTTGAATGTGTATGTCCTTTTGGATAGCTATGGAAAATTGGCTGACTTTGTGAAAGTACTACTATTTTGGGTAGCGGGTCATTTTTGATTAAGGACTCTCTAATAGTGAAGGGAAATAAAAATTTCACTGCAAAGCGACCAATATATCGCCGGATTTGAGTAATGTTTGTCTTTGTCTCAATGCAAGATCGGATCCTTCAAAATTGCAACATGATGAATAAGATATTATTATGTATTACATACGGCGTGAAGATGTGAAATTATTTATTACTCTTTCGTAATAATGCGTAAGTGACTATTTGCCAACTATTATGATGCTCATGTTCAAAAATACCAAAACCTCTCTCAAGTAGCAGCTGGAATATGTAAACGGTATTAAGTTGCAAACGCTGGGCGAGGACAATTCTCTTTACTCGAACGAAAATTACAGATCACGAGCAAATAATTACAGGCAATGGCTTTAGCTGGGTATCAGAGATCTGCGTTGATTTGTTGCACAGAAGGTATGTTTCTTATTATAATAAATAAAAAAATTAGGCTATGACCGGGGCGTCTTGTTTTGTTTTTTTTTCAATCCAAAATTCAATGTGCTGCACGTTTTTGACACGACACGGGAACTAATATCGGTGTTGGTCTTCACAATTGTGGTACAAACGAGGTGATTATTTATCAAGCATTTTTTGAGCAACAACAAGTTAACTAAAAGGGCGTGTTTCCAGTACCAAAATACCTCTTTTTCAACAACCCTCTTCGCATAACTACATATCCCAATCTACTATCAGCTACGTACCATGTCGGAAACACCTATCGCGAAAGGAGAAACCGCTCCGGAAGGACCTAGGGCACAAGCTGAAGCTCCCGCGCCGATTAAAGTTGAAGGGTCTATGCCTTCGTCGATAAAGGGCCCGACGACTCCTTTGCGCAAGGATAATGAGGAACCTGCGACTGTGCCAGACAAATGCCAACAGTCCGACTCGGATGGTTTGATGGAGGATTTACTCGACCTCCGAATCCGCGATCTGATCGGTGATTTTTCTATTTCATGATATGGTATATGCAAGTTTCCTCACCTATATACTTTTTCAGAGGCCGCTACGAGAAAAGTAGCTGTTAATGGAGCACATCCTGCTACGAAACAAAACGTAAAGATGAAGCGTAAGAAGTTTTTGGGAATTTCATACGCAAACAGCTGTAAGTATGACGACATCGTTTACTCTATGCACTCTGGGATGACACATATTAGGGAAGACTAGAGATGCCTACGAGCAGAAATATACTCAAGATCTATACGGAGAAGAGGCTTCTGAAAACGGTCGCATTTGGTTGACTTACCTTGATGAAGCCAAGTCGTTTGACCGCGAGAGAGTTGAAGAGTGGAAAGGAGCGGCAGATGTTCTTCTAGTTTTTGTAAGGCATAATCGTTGTTTTTTTATCTTCTAATTTAGAAGCTTACTATTTTATTCTTAGGCTGGTATCTTTTCCGGCGTTATAACGGCATTCATTGGACTGGCTTCGCAGGGCTTGCAGCGAGATAATTCTGGAGTCTCTGCATCCCTGTTATTCGAAATAGCTGGAATTCTACGAGCCCAATCTAATGGGACACCGCTAAATATGATCCCAGCTTCAACATTGACGCCTACGTCACCATTCACCCCATCGACGAATGCATTGTTAGTAAACGGTCTGTGGTTTACTAGCTTAGCCATCACACTGTCTACATCGTTGTTTGCTTTCATCGCCAAACAATGGTCGTACTATTCCTTATCTTCTATCGCTGGAACAGCCAACGAAAGAGCGAGGATCAGGCAACTACGTTTCAAAGGCTTCGAAGAGTGGAAGGTTGATATTATCTTCGAGATCCTCCCTATACTCCTCTACCTTGCAGTCGGTTTGTTCCTTGCGGGTATCATCATAATGCTATTTCCGATGAACGCTATCATCGCCTGGACGATTGTTGGTATTACGGGCATCACCTATACCTTATATTTGATTTCTGTGATATTGCCGATCTGGTATCCGGAATGTCCATATACAACCTCTTTGACAATTTTCGTCGGCACTCTCTTCTTTGCTCTGAAAGATATCCACTGGATCGAGATTATAAAACAGATGTTTCGGAGATTAGATCCTAGAAATCTGCAAATCATTCGAACTTTGACTCACTACGCCCTCAAACTTTGCCGACTTGCATCTACGGTCATCTTGAAGTTCAACGCACCCAGACATTTCCGACTTGCATCTACAGTCATCTTGAAGTTCAACGCACCCAGACATTTCCGACTTGCATCTACGGTCATCTTGAAGTTATTTGGCTTCATATCCTCAAGTTTCCGACTTGCAAAAACTCTCATCTTGAAGTTATTTGGTTTCATATCTTCAGGTTTCCGACTTGCATCTACGCCCGTCTTGAAGTTATTTGGCATCATGCGCCGTTGCCAAAAATTCGCCAATTGGAGAGAAGAAAACATGGTCCAAGCAATCCGAACTGCAGGACGCCTCGATTTTGAAGCACTCGATTGGCTTTATCCGAACTCCTGGGACAGAAGCGTTCATCGAATGATCGCACGGTGTGCGGCAGTGAATCCAACTATCGGCAAACGATTCAATTCTCCTATCCTTAAAAATATCAACTATAGTTTGGAGATCGGTGACACTAATATCGCGGATTTGCGTTATGGCCTGTGTCTAGATCTCCTAGCATCTGACCCCAATGGCCGCCGGGATAACTGGGTTAAAAGGAATCATTGGGATCTCCTCCGAAACTCTCCCGAGGTGACAGAAAGTCAACTGGAGGAGTATCAACACTATAATTATATTTCAAACATTATGATATCGGATCAAAAGACGCCAGTTCTTCGACGTCCCATCTACGACGAACCCCCCAAAATTGACGAACTCAAACTCCCACTGGCCATGTGGTGTTTTCTCTTCATCGACGCATTGCAAGATGCTACAGTGGCCGCGTATATACTGACCGAAAGGATGAGTAATCTTTTATGTAATTGGGATCTCAATCCCACCCGTCAACCTATGTGTAACGCGGGTTTAGTATGCTTTAAAGATAAAGCACTGGGATGGTGGAAGCTTGACTACTTGTTCCGCTACTTCAAATTAGGTAACCCCGAACACCATTCCTCGGAAGCCGGATATTATGGAATGTGCTATCAGCTCTACATCGCCGTTTATCGTAATCTCACCTCCGATCTTCCGCTCATTGCTGACCAAAAAAAGAGACAGGGGCTCTTGGAAACTATGTTTATGAACTTTCGGTTCTCAATTAAATCCTCTACAGAATCTCGCTCATTAGAGATTGCCCTCGGCTTCCTCAAAGAGATTTGCCATGTGAACTCGTTTAGGAGCGAGTCTATGACAAACTTGGCCAGATCTAACGCAATCAGGTGTCTGTCTTCCATGGAAATCCCGATGGACGCTCACCTGGACAATCACTTAACGACAGAGGACGACCACCACTTCTCTCTCGTATATCAATGGTATGCACAGCACGACTCAGAAGTCTCATATATCACTCCTCCCTTGTTCGTGCTGCTGCTCGCGCACCAGAACCACCGTCATCTATCTACAATCCTCCTGGATGACCCTGATCCAGTATCCCTCTTCTCAAAATGTCTCCATAACTTCGCATGGTATCGCCGGTTCGATGAGAAAGAATCCGTATATCCAGTCTTAACGGGTCTCTTCGACTTTGTGAAGCTCAATCCGAAGCATTCTCTGTTCATCATTCTTTACTCCCCCTCCGTGCTTGTGCAACTATGGAGACTATTTGTGTATTGCAAATGGGATATAAAGGGGTATTTCCAGCTTATGCCATCGCCGCCTGACAGGGAGATGTTGAACGAGCTGTCTGCGGCGATGAACAAACTGGCGCAATCTGACGACTTGGCAAAGTTCAAGTCATTACCTAGTGATCATGTCTGTCGGCGGCTTTACAGAGACAACGATGATGTTCGTTTTGCATTGACAGCATCTGCGTATGAGTTTGGACAATTTATTCACAACCTACCGGAGAACGTGGTGTCAGACAAGGATCATGATACCGAAGAGCGTGGTCGGGTGCCTGATCCGAATAAGGTACTTTGTTTACAGAGTCCATCATCATCCTTGACAATCCCTTTACTAAAGACACTTTGATATAGCATACCACCTTTAACTCCACAGGCAATTGGATGAATAACACGCTCGGGTTAAAGACATTCGGTCAAACAGATCAATAGCTGGGTGTCGTCGGTATCAGTTGCACGGGTATCTGAGAATGCAGCTGCATCGGATATACCATTGTTGAAGGGTCGGGCTACTTATTGAGAGCGTACGCTCATACTTCAAGGGAAACACTGATTGAAATTTAATGATTTCCCTTTTTTAGTTACGAGTAGATCTAATATGATTGGCTGCGTTAAAAATCCCTCTTTCTCCCGGAAACACAAGGTTGAGAGCGTGATAGACACATTCGATCCCCAATCAATCATACCTATGATCCAAAACGTGGGCTATCAGTTTAGGACCGATTGCAAACTTCTCCATGTCCATTAACGCTTCAATTACGCCCCATTCAACGATGTAACAGAGTTGTATGCGAACGCAAATAGCAATGTTAATATGTGAATAGTTGTGGCAAGGCGAACATCAAAGTCACTTTGTCAGATGCAACGAAATGCACGGGTGCGGGGACCAAAAGCGTTCGATACTTCACCAAAAACGGCCTAGGTTCTCGGCAGGAAGAGCAACTGAGTTGGAAGTGAGACTGTAAGAATATAACTGATGATCGATGATGCGTCACTCTCAGATTTGCCACATATGCCCGTGTGAAGCCCAAATCGCCGTTTCATGCCCAAGAAATGGCAAGAATATTGATATCGCTTCAATTGGTTTCTTTTTTTACAGAATAAAACACTAGTTATCTGGTTCGATATTCCACAGGGTGTACCGGAAAGTATTTAGTCAAGCGATGCGTTGAAGTGGCCATACACACAGGAACTTGTCACTTCCCAGTCAAACATGATTGCGCCGCCGCGGCCGCTGCCAAGCAGAGAGAAACTTGGGGTCCGTGTGACCGTCACGCTCACGACGAAATGCTCCTCTCCAGTTCAACTTTTATCCATTGTAATGCTCAACAAGTATGTACCCCTATAAACACACAGGTTTTGATGCGGTTGATCGCCTTTGCTTCTCCTTCAGTCCATTGTCATCAGAATCTCTTATAAACAACGAGGCGGACTTAGATGAAATTTGGGAAACCATCCAGCTTTTCAGACTGGATAGCGGAACTTTTGCCACAATATACTGTAGCTCAGCAGTAAGTTCAATTGACAAGAATACTAGATGGCGTTTTAATAGAAAGGAACAAACAGACACCTCAAGTTTATAAAAAATGCCGCAGAGTGGAAGGCTGTACAGCACTCTGATGAGTTTCGTCACTTGAGTCGTATACATGATACTCTTTCTGGGGACTGAAATACTTTCACCTACGCCATATGAGCTCTGCGATTCTGAATCAGATCTTTGGTCCTATCCAACTTTCAGACTTCCCGATAATGACCGTCTCAAAGACCCGTGCGTGTTCAATGAGTCGGGTGTACCCAATTCTAACAGCTCTTTTGCTTCAGATTATCGCCTTATTTTGTCCTGAGCATCTCCAACAATCTGAAACCGACAAGTTCTTTCTACGTCAAGGACACCACGTTGCCCGGCTTTTACTTGGACGCGCAGAATGCCAGAAACAGATATAGGACGGACCACACCCTTTTTTCGATACCTACAATTTCCCATTAACTCGGGCTCGGGCATTGGGTTATCGACACAACACATCGTGTCAATGAGATGGGCCGTCTACTAGCGCAGCTTCACATGGTAGCCAAATGTGACGCTCGCGACTTCGAGATTATCCTAGGCACAAACATCACCAACACTCTGAACAAGCACCGAGAGACTCGAGTGTGGGTTATAGATTTCAATCAAGTCCGCGATTTCAATTTCTCGAAAAGCGGTATTTCCAATTTGGTTAATGCGTCCTTTGAGAATGACGCGTACTTTCCTCGTGCTCCGGTTTCTGACTCCGACTGGCGACACGTCTCAGCCTTCACTCTATCTACCCTTCGCAGGCGCATATTTGACCGAATGCGGCAAGATTGGGGACAGCGCAAGTGAGCTTGTCCAGCTGTTTTTGAAAACTTTGGAAGCAGAGCAGATTCGTCGAGACTCTCGGGTTACTGCTGAGGGACACATTGAGCTCTTCCGAGATGTACATAAGTTCAATCAGATTCAAGCTGTTTTGAAAATGCGAGCTTCGTTGAATTCTAGATTTCCACCTTGTCAAACACCAGTACAATGATATACGGAGGCTGAAATAAACAATCAATTGCGTGGTATGTTATATATCGTTACGTGTTCCCCACATCATTCGTTTGACCGTTCGTTGGCTTGTAGCTAAATCGCTTCTGGACGGCGGGGATAAAGTCGGAGCTAGTATTTTTCAGTGGAACAACGTCAACCAATAGCATTGGAATCCGAGCTAACATTGGTTGTACTCATATTTCAGAAGATCATGTCGTATCGGATAGTGTGGCCACCTCGAGCTAACTTGACAGGTACGATAATGCATGTGGGATATTAGGCATCCTCACAACGAGCGAATCAACTGGTGATGTAGAAGTGACTGCGACAAATGCTCCGTGATGTGCACCGGCGCAGGCCATAAATGGAAACGGCCGAAACAAACAATAAAGAGTTTGATCTCGAGGAGCTACTACGGAACAGGCCACAATGGAACAAAAAGTTTACGCGAAGGACTACTCCATAATCCATCAGGACGCGAGTCGGGAGTCGAGCACCGCTATTCGCCGGACGCGTACCAACGCCCGGTCGCGTCCTCAGTTTACGTTTTATCTCACGCGCCCTGTTTACACCCTTATTCAAAAAAATTTCTTCTTTATTGTTTTCTTTGTTTCACGAAAAACGTTCCATTCTCTTAGACTACACAAAAAGCCGTTTTCTACCGGCGCCGCAAAAACTGTATATAAGGAGCATTCAGACTCCATACGAAAATAATAAGAATTATCCCCTCATCTTGCTGATAGTTATAGTTAGATTCCAAGACTAAGTCTTCTCGTATATCCAACAATCGGCCCCTCTGCTACCTCTTCTCTCTCAGCGCACCCGACGACTGGTTCCCTCTTCCTGCCACTCTCCTGAGATGCCCTCTTCATCCGGAGGACACGCCAATGGGAACCAGTTCGACCGCAACAAATGCTGTATTGGAATCCAGCGTCGAGAAGGCTCCTGTTGTCAACCATTGGACGCAGGCATCGTTTGATAAACGGTAGACAAAATTCTGGAGAACCTGAGCGTCTTCATTGAATGTCACTCAGACTCAGTCGGAGGTAGATTTCTTTTGCGAAAATCTCCAGCGTACTACTCACTGTTCTGCTGTGCTGAAGTTATTGGGACGTACATATATCTATTTAAACGTACTAGTGGGTTCGAATAGTTCATTGTACTACATTTGTAATGCCATTTTCCTCCCAATTTCTGTTGTCAATGACTGCGTATAGATTAAATTCATTCATATTATATGGTCTAGTAGACTATACATATGGAAAAAATTATGTGTCCTCTATGGGTTCTTGCATTCCGTCCATCTCTTCCCATGCACAAAATCATCGAAATTGAGCTTGATGAACTCTTTTTCGTTCATATAAGTCATGCACGGAAGCCACAAACGCTTTCGCGCCTTGTTCGGTATCCAGAATAGAAGCTCCTCTTGTGGACCTAATACCCAGCCATTCTCGTTTATCTTCGCGAAACGCGAAAATATTGCGTTTCTCCATGCAACCAACGCATAGTCCAGCGTCTCCGTGTTTCCAAACCTTGTTCTGTATTCTTCTATCGATCTGAATCAAATTGTCAGCAGAATAGTTGGTTCCATAATACAGCCGACATACCGTTGAAGCTCCACTTGATTGCTTGAATGCGAATCATTGTACAAGTGGTTTTCATATAAGTATGATGTGATTCTGAGCACGCTTAAATCCCACATTTTCCCTAAATCTCCATCAGAAGCCAAGAAAAGGCTGTTTCCATGTAACGCAGTATGTGGAATCGAAGGCCAACAATCCATAATGCACGGAAATGGTCGCATGATTAATTGTTTAAGTTCGATGTCCCAGATGCTGATGCGTCCTTCTCCCTTATCCGCACCATTTAATATACTCACTCGCGTTGAGTCAGCAGAAAATTCCAATCTGTTTACGCGGTAATCGAATGAAGGTCCGTCTAGCCCCGTGTCCCCATCCAAGTCCCAAAATTTGACTTGTTTGTTATTTCCCATAGGCACCCAGGCAATATACTTCCGATTTGGAGAAAGGTTAGATATCACGGTATCGAAACCCTGTCTTCTGCCCGTTGATATATCCAAGATTTCGAGACGTAATGTCGACTTATACACGATGCGTGTATTGTTAGCGGTGGAAGCCAAAGACTGAATGGGTGTAGAAGATTCAAAGGGGCCCTTTAATACGGCTCTTGATTCGCAATCCTGGATTTCAATGAAGATTTTGTTATTCATTGTCGTATATGCGACAATAAAGGCGGAGTTTATGGAGGGAAAGGCAACGGCGTTCAACCATTCAACTGATACTGACAGTTTGTCAGCAAAGATCGATTGACGAGTACGAACATCCCATATCTTGATGTTTCCTCTCGAATCACCGCTAATAAGACGATCACCAGTGATGGAAAATGCAAGCTTGGTAATATTGTATCCTGATTTATCCAAGACAAATTCTTGTTTGGTATCGATGCTCCAGAGACAAAGACCGCCGGAACCAACGTAAGCCAAGGACCAATGATTATCTTCAGGGGAAACTGCGCGAGCACCAGCATGCGATTCGCCAATCCTAACCCTTATCCTGTTCTTTTTGGTAGGATCCACGATGTGAAAGTAATTACCCGCCCCGGGGATGCCAATCAACAAGATAACGTGCTGATTCTTCGACCAAACTTCACGTAACTCTGTTTTGTTCGTGTTATCGACGCCACTACGGAAGTTATCGCGGTCCCCATCTCGGGTTCAGTGTCGAAGCTGAGAAGCTGAGGATACTGGGAAATGAATTGTTTGGATATAAACGATTGTTTTGAGATGTATGGAAGGGCGGAAAGATAGAGATGGGGAGTACACTCCATCATCATATCTCCAAATTCTGATACGAAAAGTAACGCATCGGCAGCCTGATCAGCCAATTCACCATCCTCGCCCTGTACTTATTTAGCAAGTAATCATTAAACACATGAAAGAAAGAAAAACACGAACTTCGACCTGATCCTTTAGAATCTGCATTCCGTCACGGCCATGGTCAACCTTCCCCAGGAGACTAAGGGTTTCAAAGAAATATAGTAGATTGGCATGCATTAAATGACGAATCTCGTTCAGAAGATCTGAATTAAATTTTGAGCATTTAAGATGATTTGCCCAGAAACAGCATGCGTATGACAGAGGCAACGGAACCACTTCCGTTACTCGGCGATCATAGTTCGGTACATCTCGATTGCGTAGATGTGATGTTTCTAACTTGCACATGTTGAATCGGAGCTTTCCATTCATCAGCCGTAAACATGCCCGAGTAAAAAGACTATGATCTGAAGTATCGATGTAAAACCGATTTGGGGTTCCTGGCTTCTGCTCGGGATTCATAAAAAAGTCGAAAAGCGAGGTGTGCAATGGTCGGATTTCGGCCGCGGGTTCATCAGCGCCAATGAATAATGAATGGAATGGTTTTAATATTTCGTCAACTGTGGTGTCCTCAATATCGGGCCCGAAAAGGACTTGCAACGCCGATATTGTAAGTGGCTTTTGCGAAACGACCAGTGCCCCGACAACATTCCGAAACATAACGAGAAAGCCCTCGTACTGACACTCTGGCGGGGTATTAAGAATTTCGTGATAAAGTTCGTTCATTGAAGACGTCGACTTGGAACCCACAGTCCGCAACCGTTGGGCAAGCCCAAACTTTACGGATGGGTTGATATAAATGCACGCAAGGTTGGCCCATTGAAAAAGACCCTGTGCCTTCTCGGCAAGTGAAGCACGCCAATCCGGTTTCAGTTCTTCGTCCAGAGTCTTCGCCATCGAAGAGAGTTTGTGAGACACAAACTGTATGATATCATTTGTCGTATCCTCTGCATTGAGTTGTGCCATGTGTTTACAGAAAACGGTAGGAAGTTGATATCGCTCCTCGATGTCGGGTTCCGGACGAGACGTTACGATGAAACGATAATTGCTCGGAAGCTCCCCACCTCGTTTGAAAAGTAAATCCAGGAGGATCTGACGTTCGGCTCGGTCTCCACTTTCGTCGAGAGCATCTATGATGATAACAACCGGCCCAATTGTTTCCGCATCCTTCGCAGGCTTAATCATCAGCTCGTTAAATTGCGTTGTAGGATCGAGAGATTTCCTGATCGCAGTCTCTTTGACAGCTTTGACTAGACCTTTCTGCCATGCCACGTCGCTGTCCGCCAGATCGCGAGAGATAGTGCTGAACAAAAAATCGAGCCTTGTTTTGTCGTTTCTACTGAAGCAGAATAATGAACCAAGTCGATTTTGTCCTCGGAAAATTTCGGCGATTGTATGGGCAACTGATGATTTACCCATTCCTGCCTGTCCACTTAAAACGAAGTAGCGTTGGGGTGTATCGACGTAGTTATTAACCCATTCCAATATTTCTCTGATTAGTTTTTGACGAGTTCCAGGTAGACATCTTTTTCCAGCAGCAAACCCGGCATTTGGCGCATATGGCATTTCTCCGAGAAGATTCGAATCCTCTAAGTAAATTTAGGTGCATATACAGATTGGTTGAAAAGAGAACGAACTAATTTCGTCAATGGAGTGGGAAACACGAAGTGTGACGATATTCGTTTCAAGGATGGAAGAGTTTCGTATGGCGTCGAAAATCTGGTTGAATTTCTCTGTGAATTCTTGAATCTTGCTATCGACCATCGGCCCTTCCCAAATTTTCTCAACTAAAAGAAGTTAACGTCGTGCCGCACAATTATACTGACAATAAAAACGTACGGGTATTTTTCTCGACATATTCCTTGATAAAATAGGCGCATTCCAGTGTTTGTTGTATCAAAAGTTTCATGTTTTGACTTTGTGTGGTCGTGAGAGCAGGTAACCGATTCGCATCATTAATGAATTTATAGACGTCTACCATGCGTTGGACTAGTTTATTGATGTTGCCATTCCGACTGAGATGTGTTTGGATGATCTAGAGAAAAGCGTTAATCTACGCACCGTGCACAAATAAAACACTCTTACTCCCGGAACAAGAGACAGAATACTCCAGACTTGTTGAAAGTAAGGATTGAACTGAGGAAAATTACAACGACTTGTAACGACAATTTCAGATTTCAGTACAAACCTGAGAAACGGGATCTATTACATTCTTCACAAGCTGAAAATAGCAGAAAAAATTGGACCAAGTATCGTTTTCGTTGAGATCAGTATTCTCAATCTGTTTGATAGCCTCTTCGACAACTTGCTGTGAGCAGGATTCCTCGATAGTAAAACTGAGTTCGCTTGTTTTTCCCAAGCTGAATCTGCAAACATCTATACATTGTTTTATCATCAATACGGAGAACTCTAGGGCGAGTTGCATATCTACCGGATGATCTTTGCATGTCCAGAAAATAGGACACAGAACTCGAGTACTCCCCTATAGGTTTCAGTCGGCCAACCACTTTCTTGAAAACCTTTAAAACGACGATAGAGTTGGGATTGATATCACTATTGTTTTTTTAGAACGATTCAGTCAAACCGATATCTACAGTCTAGAATTCAAAGAGTTACCTGAGAGAAATTCGCTCTTTCCAAGCAACTTGACCTTTGCGGGATGTGCCTTCAGCAGACTTGAGATTCTTTTTGTCGCTATCAGTGATCTCAATCCTGAAGGTATAAAACGCCTTCGGCAAAAAAGTTTGATAATTGATCAACTTGATGTCTGCAAAATATACAATTATAAGTGGATGGAATTTTCGATATGGATCGCCATAGTACCATAGATTGTAACCAAATATGAATTAAGCCTGTAATCAAGATTTAGTCTGTCCTCACTTGACTCTAACGGTACGCTGACACTTACGACTCGGACGCCATCGTAGTTTTCCTGGGTACAAAAAAACTTGGTTTCAGTTATATGTCTGCAGCACGAAATAACTGACAATTAATTAGTAAACCGCAACGAGGCTGGATGTGCGTCATGGTGAATTTTTTTTGGCGAAAACAAAATAACTTGCGTTCGGATGCAAATGAACGGGTGTCAGGCTCAGTGTGACAAGTACATACTGAATTGCCAAAATGTGTGCCCGATACCCTTCAGCCCTAAACGAACACAAGTTTGTTTCGTAAGTTCTCGACGACGATTCTTCTTTTCCAACAATATAATAATTTCAGATTCATTCCCCTCATTCAGATAAGGAATAACGTTCCGGCACGCCATCACTACCATGTTGAATCGCAGCGTAAACAAAGTGATTCGAGTGAGCAAGAGGAGAATTAATGTCGGATTCCTAATCATTTTAGGGCTATGTTTAGGGTGTCATTGCAGCGTATAAGATTAAATACGATATACACACCTATCTGAAACTCGAGAGGTGGCAAGATCTGGGGACATCGTGGATGTCATGTAATTTGGACATACGCAATACAATGTGACAAGAAGTTTACGGTTTCACAACAAACCTTATTTCATCTTTTTAACAAACCATAAATCGCATGCACAACGCAAGTCAAAAGTCAAACGCAAGTTTATCCACTGGCAGATGAGTGAGGACCTCATGGTCCAAGAGAAGAAAACAACGAGGTTTCCGTAGGTTTAAGATGCAGTTAACACATCAAAACAAATTAGTAATGATCTTCAAGGCATGAGGCTGGCATGAGGCAGGACTGAGAAATTGAAATAAGCAGGCAGTACTTTCGGAGTTAAAACACAGATGTTGTCACACATGCATGATCTTCATTCTGACATAGGCGCCGTTCCCAAGCCGTTTCGAGATGTGGCGGCTGCACCGTTCCTAAAACTTGCGTGAACAAGATACAGTACCAGTACTATTGAGTATGTAAACGCAATTGAAAGTAATACAAGTGTGATGTTTTTAATTTTCTTAAAAGAGTCAGAAAGGTTTAGAGATGTAACACGATAAAAAAGTTCGTAATTGTTGCTTGCTAGATGCATTGTTATGCTATGTATACTAAAAAAATAAATGCCTTCTTCAATGCCATTGATTTGGGCTTGTCATGAACCGCGGTAGCTAATAATGAAAAAAGAACTCAATGAGGTTTCAGAATGGTGAAAAGCCAGCTCGAGTTTTCCGTGTGTTAGATCGCTAACGCCACAGAATGATGGTCCATCGACCTAAGTCGGAAGGAAGACGTTGATTCAAAAGATGCGCCAAATATCATCCCTAATGGAAGCTGGCAATCCGTCCTCGAGCCCGTGTAAAAAAAATTTCCGCTATCGCCACTATCATCCCAAGATCATCCAACTCAATCATCTCCTAGCCGACCCCGAAATCTCATCATCCTCGAGGTTCATTCCACCATCTACTGACTCATAAAACGAAAGACGACGCGAAAGCGTACGAGATCGTCTTGAAAACGACGAATGTCTCGAAGAATAGGAATAAGCTTGAGGATCTAACCCCGCTGTATTCGCGCCTCCTGAGGCTGGTCCCTGGTCCACAAATGTCTCGGGCAACGGACGAGAACCTGAATGTGAATGTGACCACGTTGAACGACCCCGCGCTGGTATAGGTCGCGGTATTTCATTGCTAGGACTTGAAGGACCACCTCGTTGGGTGTCAATTTCGCCTTCGTTCGCGTCAACAGGCGATTCGACAACCTCACGAGTCGCGCTTCCTTGCGCTTCGATATCTTGACCCTGATCATCGTTGTTGTCATTCTGCCGTTCTTCTTTGTTTTCCGCCGTTGCCTGATCATCTAATGATCGTTCCGGAATCTATGGAACGAAGTCCATTTTTTCAAACTTTCAAACAAGTCTTGTCCAACAAAAAGAACAACACTTACGGCCAACCGAACCACGAAGGCCATTAGTGTTGAAATAGCAGCATATTTAAATACCTGTCGTAGGGCAATTCCATACGCTTCTCGAGCATGGGTTTGCAATTCAGGCGGAAGAGAAATGACAAGTTTGGAAGAGTGTCGAAGTCGTCGGATAATCTATTTATGAAATATGAATGAAAGACAGAATTAATGAACTGTCTTTTTATAGAACGTACGTCGTCAGAACCAGGTCCAGTAATCCTTATTCCCAATTCATAATCGAGCAAAGATTGAAAAATCGCCGATGCAAATGCCACACCCCATACTTGTCCTGTAGACAGTTGGTAAGGCTTAACTACCTGAAAGCAGAAAAGAATCATTACCTATGCCCCTCCATAGCTGACCAAATCCAGTGGCAATAGCCATAGCCGAATCTTAAAATTAGCACCTTCGTAAATCATTGCAGTTTATGATTCATGATTATATAGACTCACGTTCGACATTGACCAGCAGAGCGATCAGCGTTGTTTGTAATACGACAGCATTTCCAAAACCTAGAGGGATCTAGAAAAAAAAATCGAGGTAAACGCCAACATCAAATGAACGAGATTGACGTACAATACTGAACCACTGCGCAAAAACCCCGGAATTCTCATCGAGCCGAGACATAAGCATCTAAATTGACGAGTCGTGTGCCGAGCTCAAATGTAATGACTGGTTGGACCTTACCGTAGCCAAGAAAGGCCCAATTCCGAATATCGAATCTAGAAGTTTGTAACGTCCCGTAGCTGACATGATATATCTATATATTACACGTGAAAAACTTGTGGCTGCAACTTCTAACTTCTAAGAATACATACCCAGCGAATAGAGACCCGAGGGACATGGCTACACTATTTGGAAGAAGATGTGTCCCTGGAAGTATGTATATCAGTAAAATAAGAGAGGAGCTCCATAGTGACTTGAAAGCCATACCGGCCTCCGAGGCAGTTGTTAACATCACAGTTTCAAAATACATCGGGAAGAAATACATGACGGCAAAATTACACATTGATACCTGAAACACAACCATCAATAAGTCGACGAAAATGAGAGGAATGTTTTCAGTGTATACCAAAAGGTTACTTATTCCAATCAACACAGGTACACGCATCTTGAGTAGGAACGGGGCCAGAACTGGTTCCGGGGCGACGAAGAGTTCGACAACGATAAACAAGACAAATGTTACAATAGCAATAATGATAGATGTTATGACACTAGGTGACGTGAATGGCAATTCGTCGTTGTACTTGTAACTGAGGAAGAAGAGAAGAGAACCCATCTAAAAATAATTAAAACATCAGTGAAATGTGGGAGAAAGACGGCAATGATCCTGGTTGAGTAATAGGAAGCCGATAAAAAAAGGGCACATACGGAAAGGAAGAGGGTGAGACTTCCGCCGTAATCAATTCGCTTAAGGACTTCTTTCGTGCTTTTGCTTCGTCCCTAGAGAATGATGATATTAGTCCGTCGGAAGACCTAGTGTGTCATTCTTTCTTGTCGGGTACTAACCGGTGTGACATAACGAAGGTTATATCCAGTCAAGAGAAAGGAAACAACAAAAAGCGGTATTTGTATGAGAAAAGCCCATCGCCAGCCGAATCTGGACGGGTGGGGCGGTTCATTAATAATGTACATTGTTGTGAGAATGAAAAGAAATTTTGTGATACCTGTCGCTAATGAAACCTCCAAGAGGACCACCGAGACCCATTCCGGCCTGATTATGAACAAACGGGTTCAGTCAGGTAAAAGGAAGAGAGAATGGTCTCGTCCTGATTAAGGAAACAAGACCCTTAAAAACGCACCCCGTTGAAGATATTGGAGATGCCCTGAGCGATGCTTCTGTCACGGAGACTGTACATGTCGCTTGTAATGACGGTCGCCGTTGTAAAGATTCCACCACCTCCCATTCCGCTAAGCTGAAAGGAAAAAAGGAATTAAGCCAAGAAAGGAAAAGTAGACGAAACGGCAATGTTCATACGAATCGAGCGGCAATCAACATTGGAAGACTCCCTGAGAGACCGCAAAACAGGGTGCCTACACCAGCGAAAAAGACGGCGGTCTGGTTTGCACCTCGCCGTCCTAGAACATTGGAAAGGCGTCCGTATAGCGGTGTGAAAGTACATGTTGCGAGGAGGTACCTAAATGTGACGTATCAGAAATTAATGCGCCACACGCAAACTCGAAAAGAACGGTCGCACGATGTACCCAACCAACTGGCTTGATTTGACGCTTGAAATTCGGATGAGATGGATGATACCACTGATATTATCTGGTCAGCTTCGAGACGTGGATATGGATTAATTTTACTGACACGTTGCAACGAGAGTAGCTTTCGAATGAAAAAAGAAATTCGGTTATACTCTGATATGAGGAGAATCCATAACCAAAGACGGGGCTTACTGTTCAAGGACTGCGTGAGAAGAATGTCGTCAGTAACGCGCACGTCCATCATCACACATTGTGGGACGTACAGAAAGGAATGTTGCGAGCCAAATACCAACTAAAATAGCACGTCTATTGCGCGCAGATATTTCTAGCGGGCCTAATGGTTGCTTGGGAGGGTTGTTGCTCAAGCTTGGTGCTAGCTGGGATGAGACGGATTGCTGGCCATTGCTGACAGACAAAAGGGGAGTTCGTTCGCTGTGATTGTGGGTTGTCATAGCTCGCTATTATGTGGCGTTATGTGTGATTTCAGATATTTAAAGAGGGATAGGAGCAGAGAAAAGAAGAGAAACCAAATTTCGGCATCGATTTGAAGGGTCAAGCGGTGGCTCAAGTGTATTTGTCAGCATGAAGCGCCGAACCTCGGCTTCATGGTTCTCAGTCTTGGTCTCGGTGTCCCTTGGAATGATTAACAACCTACCTAGCAGAGACTTCAATTCCTTAATTATATTGTACAATAACCCCAATCATGGTTAATACGACAGTTGGCACCTAGATATCCGTGTTGCAGCGGCGGCAATAGCACCACATTAGTCACAGACTAGTCATTGTTATAAAAATAGTCTGTCGGTCGGTCCGAAGCCTAAAGTAAAATGATATCATTCACATTTTGTTGATGGCCAGCTAGTACATCGCCGTCTAGACCATAATCAACGAGTTTACCGTGTTTATAGTGGACGTCCTCTTGGCCATAGCCCAGAAGTACGGCCATTGGAAGGCCAAGAGACTACGAGACTGCTATACCACGTACTATGGTGCCAGGTATTTAGAGAATTAAATAAAAGATAGACATCGCTTAACATTGCGTCTAAACGTACATGATGGCCTGATCCAGAGAATGTGAATTCGGCAACGCGAGTTGTGCTCATAAAACTCTTGAAATCCTTAACGTTTCCAACTTACGGCACCGATGTGTTCTGAAGCTTTACGAGAACCTCAGTCGCCCCGTTTTACTGACCGGCGTCAACGTCAAGATCCAGTGTTTCGCGGGCAATAAAACTGGCCAAGGCCGACACCTGCTTCGAGACGTTTAGTGGACACCGCAGCAAGATACATATTTTAGATCCTTGTAAACTCAATACTTGCTATAACTTGGTTTGACAGACAGTTATTGTTCACCGGAGTTATATTTACCGGAAACGGCCTTTCACGTACACGAACTATTGGACAACTAAAAGACCCGACATCATTCGCTGACAAGCCCCAATTCACGTGCTTTAATTTGAATAGCCTATATAAGGTTTAGAAATCGTTTTATAACCTAGTTTCTCTTTAAAACCTTACCAGAGCCTTTGAATATCTCCGGGAAGTATCAAATCCACCCGTAGCCCACCAAAGCTAAAAATCACATGCATTCTCAACAAGTCACCGGTTTTGAATAGAGACAACGGACGTACACCAGGGACTCCACAAGGCCTATAAGCACGGCGCATTTCTCCTTCCTCATCTATTCCCCACGAAGGGCAAATTCGCTCACTGATCTCCTCTCCAAATATCGGGGCAAGAATGTGTTTCACAGGACAATACCCGGTTCCGAATATAACAGCATCGGCTTCAAGGAAAGACCCGTCTTTGAAAATAATTCCATTTTCAGTGAATCGTTCTGGTTCCCCCGATTTGATCTTGATTCGGCCGTTAATGACGTACTCTGCAGCGCCTATATCTACCCCTAATGCAGGAGCTCAAAATAAAAGCCACCGAAGAAATTATGCTCAACGTACAGAATTCTTATAGAAAAATCAGAAAATGAATTGAAGCAACGATTCAAATTATTCGCTTACTGTTTCCTGCTGCATACAACTGCACAATGAACCCTCCGTCATCCACTCCGTTGTGAAGCTTCAACCCCGCCTTTTCCAAACCCTGAAGCATTTCTTTATACTGAGCAACCTGCGCCTCCCTCCCGGCAATCGAAAGTTTCTTAACCAATCCAATAGGCACGCCATTTGACCTCAAATCCCCTGCATCAGGATCTCCGTCCATCGGATAAGTATGCTCCAAAAATCCATTCGTGAAATCTATAGTTGTCACCAAAGTGCTTGACCGCTGCACCATCATAATCGACTCGGCATCGTGCAAGACCAAGTCAAGACAAATATCCGAAGCCGTTTGAGCCGCGCCGACTACTATAACCTTCTTTCCTCGGTAATGCTCTGGTCCTTTGAATTGTTCGGCGTGATAATGATCGCCTTTGAAAAGATTCGCGCCTGGAAGGTCAGGCATATATCGTGTGCCCCACATCCCAATTGCTAACACGATGTGATAAGGATGTAAAGTGATCTTTTTACCATCTCTGTCAACTTCAATTGTCCATCGTTTGGAGACGGGGTCATAAATCGGATTAGGAAGAATTGTGGAACGGTTCCATATAACTAATTCTTGGTTAACAGCGTATTGCTCCAACATATGCACTACTTTGTCTCTTGGCGTAAACTTGGGCCAATTCGAGGGTGCACGTGTATAAAGCACTGTAAGCGAAGGTAAGAGATGGTCTCTTGATTTGAATTTTGTGCTACTTACTTGAGTGGTGAGATTTCAGAGTATGTAATGTCAAACTCGGGTAGCGGTTTTTCCATGAATCTCCAACTCGATCAAATTTATCAATTAGGAGCGTAGGAATTCTCATTTGCTTAAACCGAGCACCAATATTCAAACCGTTATGACCTGCCCCCACTAGAAAAGAAAAAAAAACAAGTCAATGATATGTACTGCCTAATTGAAATCAGATCACTCAGTGACATACGTATGACGACATGAGGATCCTCTTCCACCTTCTTTCTTTCTTCTTCAAATACCTCTTGCCAAGTCTTTGCGTGATTAGCGTAATACCCAATCGGGGTTCCACTCTCCTCGTGTCCCTTTAAATCTGCAGCAGCAAGATACAACGCAAAAGCCTTCCACGTCTTTCCTCCAAGCCCTTCGGCTTCCTTCGGCACACCTGATGACGGGCCGGGTATTCCAACCAATAAGACATATCCGTTCCCATGAAAAATGGGAGTCTCAAACGTAAACGTCCCTTCTATCATACCATGCTGAGCCAGCTGCGGAACAATACCATGCAAAGGCTCAAGCTTGACATTCCCAATCTTCGCTTTGGAAAATCGCGTTTCGTTAGGTTCGGAATTTGGATTGTCTACATGTGACAAAAACGCGTTGATTGCCTTTTGTCCATCCAGCGCACGGAAATTCCAGGTGAAGATGAGACTGTCGCGGAGCCATCCTTCAGGTAAGAACAGCTCCGTGAATGACGGGATGTCGACGCTTGTAACAGCTTTACCGAACTCCTGGAGCCAGCGTTGTAACACCTGCGTCGGGTTAGCGGTCTCAGTTGACGTCGGCAACGCTGATGTTGACGACATTGGGTGTTATCTTGTGCGGATGTATGAATGTGTGTATGTGAGAAGTCTGAATCAGAGAAGTCAGGGCAGTGTCCGTCTTCAGGTCCGTCATGAGAATGCTTCTTATATACAGTTATATTACTGAGGTGATTCCAGTGAAGAGAATAGAAATGTCGGATTTCGATTGGTGGTAGAACTGCTTAGTCAGTACTTCCCGATGTTTACGCGGTTCCCTGGCGCCAGGCCCAGTAACCATGGATAAATATTGTAGCCTATCCAATAGTTGAACTGGTTCTATTAGATGCCGGTTACACACAGATACGCGTAATGCTTTATGGCTCCATTTTGCTAATATGATTGAAGAACAAGGTGAAACAGTGTCTTGCGTATTTGAAGCAAATCAACTTGACTTGAAGCCCATATTTGATCAGGGGGCTTGTTCTAGGTAGAAGGCTGTTAAGCGTTAACACGACTATGATGATTATTAGTCAACTCCCTCTAGCCGTCCATCCCATGGGGTATACCTTACACGCATTCCTTTCTCCAAAATTCCAAAATTGAGCTTGTTCAAATGCACAGTCAGGTCCGCACACTGATATGACGTAGGATGAGCGGAAACCGGAGATAATTGTATTCAAGTAATATGAAATGAAATACAGAAAGACACGTTTAAGCAATACTGCGCGAACAAACGTAATAAAACTTGGACTTCACTTCTGAAAACACGTTCCTTCTCTATCAGTCTTTGACAAGACCTAATTCTCGTGCCTTGATTTGAATGGCCTAATAATCGATCATTTAAACAATTCTTTTTACTTAATTTTAGTAACAGCGGCTTACGAGCGATTTTGAATAATACCGAGAAGTATTAAATCCTCCTGAGGCCCACCACAACTTCATCCTTGTGAGCAATATCATTGAAATGAAATTAAAACTCAACGTACTCCTGGATGTCCACACGGTCTAAAATTTCTAATCATCTCACCCTCTTCATCTAATCCCCAGGCGGGTGAGATTCGTTCACTGATCTCCTTTCCGAAAATAGGGATAAGAGAATGTTGTACGGGGTAATATCCGGTCCCAAATATGACAGCGTCGGCTTCGAGAAAGGTTCCATCTTTAAACACCAGTCCATTCTCAACAAAACGTTCTGGTTCGCCTTGTTTAACCTTTATTCGCCCATTGATAACATAATCTGCCGCTCCTATATCTACCCCTGCAAAAGCGATATCAACCGGAAAGTCCAGGGCGGATTGGTGGAAACTACGTACAGAATTCTGTGATGATTTATCAAAAAGAACTTCCTGGCGCAATTACAGAAAGCGACTTACTGTTTCCAGTAGCATACAACTGAACAGGAAACCCTCCACCCTCATCTCCTTCATTAATTTTCAATCCCGCCTTTACCAACCCATCGAGCATCTGCTTTTGTTCAGCCACACGCGCATCTTTCCCAGCAATCGCCATTTTCTTGAGCAAACCAACGGGTAAACCCGAAGAACGGAGATCGCCGGTACTAGGGTCACCACCAATTGGATAGAGATTGTCCAGGTTTCTATTTGTCAAGTCTATTGACACGACTAAAGTGCTGGATCGCTGTACCATGGTCACGGAACCAGCATCATGCAAGACCAAGTCAAGGCAAATGTCCGAGGCTGTTTGTGCAGCCCCGACGACAATGACATTTTTGCCTCTGTAATGCTCGGGTCCTTTGAACTCTTCAGCGTGATAATGATCCCCTTTGAAGAGGTCCACTCCGGGAAGATCAGGCACGTATCGCGGTCCGAAAAATCCAACGGCCAATACGATGTGATAGGGTCGTAATGTAATCTTCTCACCATCTTTGAGGACTTTAATGGTCCACCGTTTGGTGACAGAGTCATAGATTGGGTTAGGAAGAATAGTAGAACGGTGCCAAATGACCAACTCCTGGTTGGTAGCATATTGCTCTAGCATATGTACTACCTTGTCTCTTGGTGTGAACTTTGGCCAGTTCAACGGAGGTCGTGTGTAAAGCACTAAAAAAAGTCAACATGCTGTGGACGATACTGCAAAGGCTAGACTTACTTGCGTGATGAGGATTTGGGGTGTGTAATGTCAGACTTGGATACCGATTACGCCAGACATCTCCGACGCGATGGAATTTGTCGAGCAAAAGGGTAGGAATCCTCATCTGGCGGAATCGGGCTCCAACATTTAAACCATTATGACCTGCTCCCACTGTTACGACGTCAATTTAGATAGACACATCGACACAAAAAACATTACGTACAAACAACAACATGAGGATCTTCTTCAATTTTTCGTCTCTCTTCTTCCAAGATCTGTTGCCACGTCTTCGCGTGATTACCATAGTACCCAATGGGGGTCCCGTCCTCTTCATGTCCCTTCAAATCGGTAGCAGCAACATAAAGCGAAAACGCCTTCCAAGCGTTCTCGTCGGTAGGGTCAGCCTTCAAGAGCACATAGCCTTTCCCGAGAAATATCGGGGTCTCAAACGTAAACGTTCCTTCCATCAATTGATGAGGCGTCACCTGAGGAACAATGCCATACAGAGGTTTGAGCCGAACATTGCTAATTTTGGCCCTTAATAGTCGTGTTTCGTTAGGACGGGACTGCTCATCAAAATGAGATAAGAAAGCCTTGATAGCGTCTTGACCATCTAGCGAACGGTGATTCCACGTGAATATGAGATTATCCCGAAGCCAGCCGTCAGGTAGAAACAAGGCTACGAAAGCTTCAATATCCGCGTTCACAACAGCTTCGTCGAGAGCTTTGAGCCATCGATGCACAACCGCATTTGCGTCCACGTTGACCATGTATAAGGAAAACAGAAAAGTCAGGAGATGTTGTGTGTGAAAACGAGCTGCATAATCATTTACGAGAGATCAAGAAAGCTTGAGGAGTGAGAAGTTTTTGGTCCAATTGATGAGGCGCGTGCCTCTTCTACTAGATCATCCTCCAGCACTCTATCTTTGTCCTCGGGGGAAAATTCCTCGATGTTATCACGGACCGTGATTCTTGTTCAAAGGAAAGCGGCGTGGAGTCATCCAGGATGTGAACGGAGTCCAAAACCTGCTTAGTAATCCTGCCACCCCTTTTTTCCCTATTTTCGTTTGATTTTCGTTGCTTCAGTTTTTCTAGCTCTCTATGATTTAGCATTTCCCTTCTTACAGAGTCTTTAAACTCCCAATGTTTTCAGGCGACGAAGAGCTAGACGACGGTGCAATTAGAAAACGACTTCTTATTCAGCAATTATCGATGTTGACAATCATGGTTGTATCTGCGCTCGGAATATGTTCGCCTGGTGGTGGAAGCAGCGCTAGCCTATACGTGTAAAAATATCAAATAGAAGTTTTATATTTTTTTCGCTACAAAATCGAACTTTACAGAATTCACATCATTGGGTAATAAAGAGTTGAACATTAAGAACTGGAGCCGGCATACAGGAAACAGTAAGGGATAGAAGAATTAATAAACATAACAAACATAACTTTTGATGATCAACTCAACCATTTTTTGAAGGGCAGTATAAGCTAGTAACATATAACACTCCTTACAGGTCGTCCACTTTTGGTTTGTGGGACCGAGCTCGTCTAGACGCTGTAAAACCTGAACGAACAGACGGGTGAATTCTTCTTCTGAGGTGATATGAGTCTATGATAGCTGTAAGCTTGTACAGATTACTACTCAATGGTTCTAACTTTCCATATGCTGAGTAAAAGTTTCACCGGTGAACTATTGAATCCGGCGGAGATTCTAACGTCTCAAGTTGGTTCAGCTCGACATTGGTATATATACCGCCGTCCACAAGTAGTAAATTGTAAAGTAGCTTTAGACTTTGCATTTATTGTATTGACAGTACATTTAATACACGCTTAGAAACAGAATTCGGAATTCGTCTACATTTAATGCGCACTTTAAATTCGACAAAAATAAAATTTTACCCCGTTATGAATTGAGCCAATTAAAAAAAATTATTGGAGGCAATAATGAAGAATTTGCTAGTCAGGAAGAGGGTCCTGCTACCGGCTCGTCCGTTTGTCCTACTTGCTCTATGATATTCTTAACGATCTCCTTCATTTTATTGAATCCATTAGCTCCTCGTGCGGAATCTGTGTAAAACCCGACAGGGGTTTGATCTCGATCAGAAGCAAAGGACGTTGATCATACTCGATGGCGAATAATGTAATGGCACAATCCACCACTCCGGAAAAGTCCACTGTGGAGCCACATCGTACCCTTCATCGATGGAAACCAGTAGTTCAGTATCTTATTATAAAGCGGATAGAACTTGCTTTCATAGGTTTCGTGCTCATTATTTAGTGCGTCGGCTTTCGTTAGTATATATTGTGGGTATCCTCCACCCGAGAGACAGAGAACTGTACTATAGATAAGAATAATGGAACAAGAACGTGAAAATGGCTTGTTGCTTACTGAGTTGGAGGATAGATTCTTTCCTAACAAAGTAATCTGAAAGGGTACAGCTGTCGTCCAGTTGGCGGCCGTTGAATACTAGACATGAAGGATACTGTCAGACTTAATCCCAAACATTTAAAAGAGCTCGTACGATGCTGACTGACGACAATGCTGTGCGTATACGTCAATCTTGGGAATTTTGATTTATTCACATATCTCACCTCTTGTTTCTTTTATTTTTTATTTGATATTGCCAACATCATACAAACTTTCAGCCTCGAGAGCGAAGGACTCTCCAGCGGAAGTCTGGATAGTAAAGATTCCCATAATCACTCTATATATTTAGTTTAGTCCCAGTCACTTCGGATGTAATCTTGAACAGTGAGAAGAGTTGGTACGGTGCTGACTGACCTAGTCAAACTTATTCCGATCTATTCAAATAGCTCACCCTAGGCTTGTATCTTGTATTTCTGATTAAATATTACCCACAGAATCCAAACTTTCAACCTCAAGAGCGAAGGATTCCTCAGTAAGTGTCTGGAAAAAAGATTTGCATGGTGGCGGAGATAACAGTGGATATAGTTCAAACTTGACTCAATAGCGAAGTTGTCAGCCGCGTGCATATATATGCAACTGTCGGTAAGCGGCCATTGAAGAGCGCGCATCAGGAGTACGCAAAAAAGAGGTTGTCAGTGGATGTGTGCTGAAAGAAAGAATAAATAGTTGTTATTTTAGTAAGCTAAAAAAAGCTTTATATATAAATTGTTCGCGAGATTTCCGGGAAATTGGAATGGTGACTAAGTGTGATTTTGACAAGAGAGCGAGAAAATTAACTGAAATACGGAATAAAAGGAGAATCATCGTGTTTTAAAAAAAGCTGAATTGGTGACTCAAAATGGCATGGCCATAATTTATAAATGACGGTGCATCTTTTTTTTGCGGACGTTTATTATCGTTTTGTATAGACTCGTCGCCGGGCCCGCGACCCTCACCTGTTTAATTAGTATGCAATTCTAAACTGTTTCACGAATTTACATTTTGGTTCCGTTGAAACACACTCCGTGTTAGCAGTTTAAGAATAATCGCTAGATGGTGATGCTACCAAGTGAGATATGTAGCCATATGTATATCTTACAGTACTTAGGTATTTCTTTCAAAGTAGTACTTTGATAGGTAATTGAAAGGGAGGCTTATAAAATATAAGTTACCCCAACAGGTTCTCAGCACCCCGCCGTACATCGATTCTACATCTGAAGTCTCGCGGGCGTCTAAGGGAAAACAAAAGTAACAAGTTCAAGCCATGAATTATAAAACTACTTACTTGACAACTCCAGGAGTAAATTCATGATTGTCAATTATGCTGGACAGCGGTTCATCCTTAAGGACAGAGATATTTGCGACATGTAAAACAGTCGCGATAACAATGGCAATAAAACCTTCCGCCATATGTTTACCAGGACATATGCTAAAAATACCAAGCGAGGAAAGAGAAACGAAAACACGTTTTAGATTTATGTCTCGATATAATACACCAGTCATACCGTCTTCCATATCCAAACGCAGCATCTGGTCTCATTTTGGCACTCCCATCCAGAAATCTTTCGGGCCTGAACTCATCAGTTTTAGGCCCGTACTCTTTCTCCGAGCGGAAACAAAACCTAGACAGGTAGATAAGTATTGTTAAACAACAATAAACATGCCGCGTTTACCAAGTGTTTCCCAAACAAATAGTTCCTTTAGGTATATAATATCCATTTATTGTTGTATCCGTCGCTTTTATCTGATGCGGTAAAGACATCGGTGCGGTAGGATGCCATCGGAATGATTCACTGCAGAGTGCAGCTACATAAGGAAGTTTCGACAAATCGGCAATCAAGGGCAGACTATCCCTGCCAATCACTCTATCCAGCTCTTCTTGAGCTTTTTTCTGCACATCTGGATAAAGCGCCATTGCTAGGAAAAATAAGCGGATCTGAGTATCTAACTAGAAAGATTCAGCTCCGGTTAGCAAGCTCATTAAAACAAACAAGAGATGTCTACCGAGTCAATTCCAGCTGTATAAAGGGCTACCGCTACTTGACGAATGGTTTCTTCGTCATAATCCGATGAATTAGGATTATTGACCAGATCTTCCAGGTAGCTGGATACAAAGGAGGGTTTGTACGTTCCTTGATCCTATCGATTTGTTGAATATAGAAAATCATACACAGAGAAAAGAAATTTACGAAAGCATTTTTGACATATTCATATGGAATGTTCATCATATCTTCAAAGCGTTTGTCTAATTCCTCAGCTACTTTTGGAAACTTCAGGCCGGGAAGCCAAGATGGAAGGTATTTCACTGTCGTATGTCACACCGGAAACTCACAGGTAAATTTATATCATTTTGCTTACTTATTGGGATACTATCAACCAGGTGAGCTCCAGGTACCAATGCCTGACTGAACTGGTGTATGAATTTCTCTGCGAGTATCACATTGGGGTCATTTTCTGGTAACACATCCATGCCATACGTGGTCTTAATTTGATAAATCAGGTCAGCTGTTAATCTTCGATATAAAACCATACCTGCAAAATAAATCCTCCAAATACACCTCTAGCAAACTTTAAATCGTTTATGGGTTGAGCAATTAGACGCTGTGCGAAATCTCTAACGAGGAAAATCAGGCGAGAACGGTGTGAATTAATGATGGAAATGAACCTCGAAGTAGCCTCTAAAGTGGGACGATACGAAAGAATGCTTTTGGGCGACAACACATTATGCAGCATTGCGCGGTGTTGAGTCCATTGTTCGCCATAGTCCAGCAACACGACGATGGATTTACCAATACGCGTTCTATATTGTGCAATTATTCTGGGTTTCATCGATCAAGAAAAAAAGAAAAAGATTTACAGATCTTGGAGCATTGTTGTTCTGGGCCTATCCGAACATGTAAGGCCTCTTTGGTTGAATAATTCATATTGCAAGTCTGCCGAGTTGACAAGGAGAAGCGACTGGCCCAATATATTGAAGTATACGAGGTCGCCTAATTGGATAATGTTACATTTAATGATATAAACGAGTGAGGTTTTTAGTACCATATTGTCGGGCCCATTTCTCGTATACTCTGTATTCCAAAATTCCCAACGGAAAGTCTCTCAGATTGCCCCATATAGGATGCCTCGGTGGACCGGGTGGCAGTCGGAGACCTGTGTACGAGAAGATCAATGAGATGAGGTGGAGAAAATAGACGAAGTAGATACGAACCTTTCGGAACGCGGATAGTGGTAAAATAAAGGAAAGCAGATATAGAGAGGCCTATAGAAGTGATGACGACATCCACGGCCGACAGAGGCATCATAGCTTGTTGAAGAGGCCTTGTTCTCGACGTAGGCACAGATATGTATGTATGTATTTATAGCAATGGAAGAGAACTTTCACACATTTCGGAGGTTCAGTTTATGTCTTACCGACTTCTGAAGATATGCGCTAGCATCTTCGTCATGTGAGAGCCTGAGGGTGCTTTCTTCGCGACATCACATCGGACTTCCTCAATTCAATGTTTACCGCCTAAAATAGAATCTCAAACTCAGTCTTGATATATTGAAGAACCTTCCAAGCACTGAATGTCCTTGACTTTCGTCTCTAGCTGCGGGGAACACCACCTTTGTTAGAACTCACATCCATAAGCCAAGCCGAAGGGATAGATTTTTTTTATCGATTTCCTATGTTTTCGAAACGATATTTGACTGATGTTCGACTTAAGCCCTCGTATCAAAACTCACGTCACCGATGTTTAATTTGATGTGTAAACCAGACTGTGATGTACACCGGTTCGCTGAATCCCTAGAATATGATTTGAACTTCTTGATATTCAAAGAACATGACGGAGAATTCTTACATCCGTTAACTTGAATCCACGCCTAACCGAACTTCCCTAAAACTTTACATACAACGACCTGCAATTTCTCGTGGTTCTTTCCCAAGGTAATATACTGCTGAACCAACAAAGATTCGGCCATATACTCTCTTCGCCATATCAGTCAGGGGTATCAATGTCATGATTGGAAAGATCTAGTCTATTAATGTTCCTATGTATGTCAACCAAATAAATTAAGATAGTGAGAACTCACGGTGTCTTAAGGCTAATGCCATGTCTATATCCAGCTACGTTCTTCATAAGTATAATGGCGACTTCGCGGCAGTTTTACGTATTTGATGTATTGGTCTTGTTATCATCATGAGAGTCGCGTCTTTATCTTCAACCTCGAATGACATACGTCCTAGCGAAAGTCATACAGACTGGAGGGAAAAATTCTAAAGCCATTGGCTTATTTTCGCTTCGTAAGCGGGGTTTCATATGCCGAGTCCGGCGACCAAGCAACCAATGAAAATCGTATCCCGTATATTTTAAAACGTGTCAGAGGGTTAGCATAACAAATCGTAATAATCCATGTATGTATGATACGGAAAACTTGTGGTGTCAGTGTATATATATAATGAGTATATGAGATATCATCAACCTAATGCCCCCTTCCAAAAACGTACTAATGGTAGAAGAGAAGATCCCATCCACAATCGCACAGAATCACAGTTACTAACCTAAGCAGAAGGAGAGAGAGCTTGCAGTGAATCAAGCTCCTTCCGAATTTCAGCCTCGGTATCAATTTTCTTCAGCTGCGTCGCTTCCAAACGCTCTCCACGCTTGGTTTTTTCTTTAAGATCTTCTATTGCTTTGATCTATTATAAAAACCGTGAGCATATATAAAACCTGCAAACGGCTTCAAAAGGATGTCCGTTGACCACCCACCTTCTTATTTAGATTCCGGATCTTCTTCGCGATAGGATCAAGAGGTGCAGTTTCTCCAGCAGGTGTAGGAGGAACGCTGTCGCTCAGCATATCAATAGCAGCAACGACAGTAGGACTTTTAATGCTCGGCGACTTGGGTGTAGCCGCACCACCACCTTCTCCTGCACCACCACCAACTTCATCAGCAGCTGCATCACCCACAGCACCTCCATCTCCATCTTTACCATCCTTCTTCTTTTTCTTTTTCTTCTTTTTATTACCATCAACACCGTTCCCGCCACCTCCACCCGCCGATGCTACTGCGGTACCAGCAGCATTGCCATTCCCATTGGGAGGAGCTGCGCCAGGAACATGATTAGCCCCACCACCACCCCGTCTCCCACGCGGCGCGCGTCCATCATTGCCAGTCCCATTAGGAGCTGCACCCGGAACATATCTCTGCCCGCCACCACCGCCTCCTGAACTTCCATGTCCATGTCCACTGCCATTTGACCGACCCCCACCCGGACGTGGTGGTGTCCCGCCTTCGTCTTCCCGTTTATACACCGAAGACGCAGCAAGCCCTCGTGCACCAGGTGGACGATACGCGCCCGCTGGTTTTCCTGCTGTTGGTTTCGCTGTTGTGTGTTCTTTTGCTTCTGGAGATGGTTCAGGTGCCATTGGTAGACCGTCTGTGAAAGGTGGGCAGTCTTCTAGTGGAATAGGTCGGATCGACGCCTGCAAAGAAAGGTTAGGGAATCTTTGAGACGACGACGAACGATAAACAAACCTGATACAACTCGTCAATCATCTGAATATGAATAAGCGGTCCAGTACAATGCCAAATCTTAATCCCATTATCCACGCGTAACCTCGGACTAAGAGTCGCAGTGAACAAAAACTTCCCATCCGGACTCCATTCACACCAACTCGTATTGGGCGCATCGATAGAACAAACACGTGTCAGAGAACGACGGTCGTATAAATCGACTTTGCCTGCCAAGTTTCCAAACCCGGCCAGAATGATGAGCCGTGCTTGCGGGTTGAACGAAATGAAGTTGATAGGTCCTGAACCAAAGTCGTATAATGTGCGAACCCGTTGATCGAATAGGACTGCCTTAGCGGGCATATCTAAAAAAGGAGAACGAACGATAAGCGAGCGTGCTCGGAGGATAATGTTCAGATGCGTCTCAAAAAACCTACATCCGTAAACCACGCCAAACTCTTTCGAGTTAGGACTCCAAGTAAAATCCGAAATAGGCCCTTCTTTATCCAAAGTTACACGGCAATCAAAGTTACCAGCGGCACTGAGCAGATACAAGCCAGTCTCCCCATAATAGCTCTTGTTGGTCTTGTCCACCTCGGTCTGAGTGAGAACGAGAACCTGTGTCCCCAAAGCATTCCATTTGATCTGGACCCTATCCGCTTTATAAAAAGTCTTTTGTGAAGTCGGTGGGGATGCGGCGAGATTGAGCAAGCCGTATATCCGGATGATAGCAGGTGCACCTTTCTTCTCGGCGATGAATACGGCGATGTGGGGGTTTGCGCCCGGGCCTAAGGAAATGGTCGAACAGCCCTCGATTCTAAGCTTGTCAATGACGCCTTTCGACCAATCGCTCGGATTGAAGACTTGTATTTCAGACCCAACTAATCGCACCGCATGCGACTCGGACGACGTGTATTGCAAATTCCAGTTCTCTTGACTTTTTTGAGTTAAAGCGTAGAGCTCATCGCCTGATTGGACTGAGAATATGCGTAGGTTTTTGTGTTGGGTGTTGTTGTCTTCGGAGCGGACTGGGTAGACAAAAAGAGATCATGATGCGATTCGGTCAGGATCAAGAATGTAATATTTTTAGAATGGTAACGTACTCGGTCGCTCCCAAGTCGATAGAAAGGAACCTTTTGGAGAAAAACCCAGTTCAATAACGTTTGGCAGAGGAATTTCGCGAAGAACAGAGCCGTCCGTGGGGTTGACTATAAGCACGCTGTTATACGGTTAGTGGTTAATCAAACCAGCGAACAGTTTGAAGTTGAAGACTAACCCAGTAGGGACTGCATACGCCAATAGCTTGCCATCCGGACTGTATACATATGTTCTCGCGGTAGCTTCTGGCTTCTGAAAACCTTCCACAGGGTCATATGACGAGAAACCACTGACGAGGCCTAGCTGCTTTTGCGACCGAACTGTAAAGCAAAGACGAAAAAAACTAGTCGTTAAAACACACCGGAAAAATGGCAGATTAGCAGTGCGGATTGCTTACAAGCATATTGCAGATTGACTTGGGAGGCCATTTGGGGGTGGGGAGGCTAATGAAGCAAGCAAATGCCTCAGTGTAATAGGGAAGAAGGAGAAGAAGGCAAGGGGAATGGGCGCAAACGAGGACCAGTCTGGACCGGACTTTGAATTTTTGTGGGCGTCTACTGAACACGACTCTTTTTGTTATTTGGTGCGAGACACGACGAAGGTTATTTTACGCGCGAGAAGGGGAAAAATAGAAGAAAACACGTTGTTTAAATAGTCGCCTATCTGGTCCAGCTCCGGAGTATCTGATTTTGCTCTTTTTATGTTATTTTGATTGATGTGCATTGGTAAGTTGGCAAAATTTGAATCTGACGACCTGCGCCTGTGGCTTATCCCAAGCTGTGTTTTTTTTTTAATTGCAGCGGCACCGCAGTCATCGTGGCTTACGTAGTCCCAATTTTTGTTGTTGTCGCTGTTGTTCTATCGCCAAGCAGCTGCCATTCGTGCCACGTTTCGTTCAGTCCCAGTCTCGTCATAGGCTACAAGTTCCTATGGGGAACGTCGTCTGTTGGAGCAACCGTCACAGTTTTGACTCCGAGAATGTCACACAGCCACAGGAGTCCAAGCAGAGAACAAACCTGATAAGTCTGCGGATCTGGATACTCTTGCTACTGCTCCTCGGCCTCAGCATCATTTATCATTACGCAATGGAAGACGAAGTCATCGATATCCCTGTTCCTGCCTTCTCCCTTGCAGATCTCTTTCCCGTCCCCGTCAAGTACGCCTGGTCAACTAGCCATCCCAGCAACCAAGATAAAATTCTCAATCGCAAGGAACGGAAAGACTTGACAAAAGTTCAAATTGAACGACTAGATGATGGGCATCTTGGCGTGCATCACATTTCTGTCGGAACAACTCACAAGAGGTTCCAGTTAGCTGATGGGACGAGAGTATGGGAAGCGTTCTACGTAAATGGAAGCTACACACCCAGCGGTCCCATTCGCGGGGGGTTCGGACTCTATTTAGGGGGACCGAAAGGCAAATGGAAGCAGTTTGTCGATCAGCATTCGCAAATCACCATGAGCTATGCTGTCTATTTTGAGGAAGGATTCGATTTCGTGAAGGGCGGTAAATTACCGGGGCTCTGTAAGAGTTTTTGATATTCCATTGTTTTCACCTTCATTCATTATATTTAATAATACAAAAGTCGGAGGAGAAGGCTCAAAAGCCCTCAAATGTTCTGGTGGGCGGCAAGATGAGCGGTGCAGCTGCTTCAATCTGAGATTGATGTGGCGGTAAGAAGAACTTTCACGTCTCCTTTCACTTGGTCAATGTGCCTTAACGACTTTTGTTTTTGCAGCGCTCAAGGAAAAGGCGAACTATACACATATCTACCCCTGATAGAATCCAACAAAGAACGTTTACTACGAGTCCCCGGCTCACACGCAAATACCGATTACGGCGTCTCCGTCGGAAGAGGCACATTCACGTTCGTACCTGGTCAATGGACGACAATAGCCCAAAGAATAAAATTAAATGATTTAGAAGCTGATAATGGTAAAAATTAATGTTCCATTGTTCTTTGCAATCATAAATTCAATTTGGTTCCTTAGGTGAGATCGAGCTCTGGGTGAACGGCACTTCTGTTATAAAAGTAGACGGCCTCATCTTCCGATGTTCGGAACAATCATGTTTACAGGGCATGCACTTCCAAACATTTTTCGGAGGTAAAGTTCAATTTCACATAAAAGTCGCTATATATTTAAATCCTCGTTCCAGGATCAACTCCGGAATGGGCTACTCCTAAAGACCAGCGGGCATGGTTTACAGGCATTTCCGGAGGCGTCATAGCAGATGAATAATTCTGTACGTTCCCATACCATTGAGCGATGTGTATAAAGTCACGCTCGCTGGTATCTTTTTCAGAAAGCCTCATGATGCATGCTAACACGGGAATTTGATATACATCTCTGAAGCGGATCTGTCAACAGAAAATCAGAAGAAAGATAGCAGCAGTTGAATAGTTGTGCCGACGGAATTTTTTAACCTAATTGTATTGATCACCGTATGTGCGGCACGATGTGTTCGTGATGGGTCGTTCATTCATTCACCGGCAGCAAAAACAATTTGCAAGAAACTAGTCACTTCGGGTATGAAGAGATACCAGAAGTTTTGAACATTGGAAATAAATGTTAACATGATTTCTTTCGGCTGTCAGTACTTCAGTTTTCAAAGATAGTCAGATTGTTAGAGGCGTCATGATCATAGCACGCCGTTGAGCACGGTAGATGCTGAGTTACAGGCACACAAAGTAACGTGTGACTGGGTGTTGAACAGTACTTCGTTAAAATTATTATCTTCTCCGCGCAACTCTCGTCGCCTTACAATCCAGTCCTGAGCAGCTTGAACACTTTTACCGATTGGATACAACTCAGGACGAAGCTTAACTTTTAACAGTAAGTTTGAACCCTTTGAAACTTTATTCAAGCCTCGAGTGCTTACTTATACATACAGACGAGCTATAGAAATTGAAATTCGGATGAGCGGAAGGAACCATCGTTAAGAAGTTCACGCCATATTGGGATTAGAAAGAGACGATTCCTAATGCAGATGCTCCTAACGGGCGAACGACTAGATACTGACGCAAGCCTCATGCAGCGGTCACACGCATGTCATCGATAATACACCCTCGTTGTCCAGTAAAACAAGAGGTCGCAATTCAATTGGAGGGTTTTAGTTAAAAGTTAGAAGCACCCTTAACACGTGTTCCAAACAGTCCAATCCTTTTCAGACATTTACCCGGCCGGTTTTTTTGGAGTCAGATAGTAAAAAGTACCCATGATGAATAAATACTCCCATAGCAGCGTTTTGAGACGACGATTACGATGTCCGTGTTATCTCTCGACTTTGCTGTTGTGTTCATAGGATTATCGTTATCCACATTTCTGTATTACACGAGTGTGCACGTCCCAAAAGGTACGCATTGTTATCATTTTTGTCCACTCCAGAGGGCTTATCTTATTCAAATCATATACATAGGACTTCGCCTACCGCCGGGTCCTCCAAGACATCCTATATGGGGCAATCTGAAAGATTATCCATCCGGAACTTTGGAATACCTAACGTATGTGAAGTGGGCTAAGGAATATGGTACTGGAGCTTTTGCTATTACATATTTATCACCTTACTTATCATCATCCGAGGTGAACTTGTATATTTGAATATTATGGGCCAATCAATTCTCATAATCAATTCGGCGGAAATGGGTCGGGAATTATTCCAGAAAAAAGGTGCAATCTATTCAGGTAGACCCGAGACTGAGATGATGCATAAATTGTAATTTTCATTTCTAGATGAAAAATTCAATTGACTGGGAGCTAATAAATCTCCGATGCAGGACAATTTTTGGAAAAGTGGCCATTCCGGCGATGGACTACGGTGAACGATGGACTCGATACCGGGCAATAGCGCATGACGTATTATCGCTCAAGAATCTCCCTTCTTATTACTCGATAATTGAGACAAATGCTAGGTTTGTATGGTTCCTTGTTTCGTTTACCAGTCTTTTACTAATTTAATTTCTACTATACTCAAGATCTTTTGCGCAGCGCCTTATCGCAGAACGTGTTAATAACCTAACATGTGTCAGAGATGGGGTTGGAGGGCTTATTTTACAGGTATTGGTGAGATTATAGGCAGCAAAAAGATTACTAAATACCCCAAAGCTTGCATACGGTATTGATGTATTACCTGAAAACGATCCGTATGTAAGAATTGCAGAGCGTTATATGGAACCTGCGACCAGGGCAATAATTCCGGGATCATACGTAGTGGATAATATTCCCATTAGTAAGTAATGCTTAACTTTTAATTCTGGCGAATGCATAATATCAGTGACAGTGAAGTATCTTCCATCATGGCTACCCGGACTAGAATTTCCAAAAGCTGTCAAGGAAATGAACGAAAGCTTTCAGGACATGCTAAACATCCCATTCGACTATACCAAAAAATCTTTTGTGAGTCTAGTTGTAATTTACTTATCACCTTTCTAAATAATAAGAGCATAGAATCAAGGAAACTACAGCCCTTCGCTTGTGTCAAATTACTTGGAAGAACTCGCTAATAATCCCAATCCTCCCGCCGATGGCGAAAAGGCGATTCGTGAAGTAGCGGTAGCCATGTACGTTGCTGGAATTGATACAGTAAATGTTTTTTCTTTTCTCTCGGTAAATGCAACTTGAACGGTCTGAAATTCAGTTAGATGCACAACTCCGTTCATTTCTCCTTGCAATAGCTCTTCACCCGGGTGTGCAGAAGAAGGCTCAAGAAGAACTGGATAGAGTGGTCGGACGAGATAGCCTGCCCTCGTGTGCTGATCTTCCTAACCTTTCCTATATCAATGCACTCTGTTCTGAAACATTACGATGGCACCCAGCTACCCCGATAGGACTGCCACATAAATTAAAGCAGGATGACGTGGTTAATGGATATTTCATACCTAAAGGGACAATTTGCATCGGGAACAGCTGGCAAGTTTCAAGTATAATGACTGTTTCGTGTTATGTTTTAATTTGTTGGTTTTTAACTAGGTTCCTTCTTCGTTCAGAAAGAGATTACGGATCTAATACTAATGAGTTTAGACCGGAAAGGTTCTTGGACGGGAGTGCCAAATTGAACCCGGATGCTGCGTTCGGATACGGACGACGGTATGGCTATGCATTTTATTATTCAGTAACGACTCTCATAAAACCGTCTACTCCCCGATATACATTTCTCTCAGTTTGTGTCCAGGCAAAGCACTGGCGGAAACATTCTTTAGCACTATCGTTGCGACAGTTCTACACGTTGCAAATATTTCCGTGCTAGAGGATGAACCTCTTTTAGGCATTGTTGAAAATCACGAGTTTGCTCCAGGAGCTATTGCGTAAGTCTATGATTTAGACATCTAAAGCCTATTCTTTATTTTATTTTTAGACGTCCACGAGATTTCAGGTGTCGAGTTGACGCACGGCCAGACGCTCAGAAACTTTTGAATCAATGGATGTCACATAATCATTGAATATTAGTTGTCCATTTTTTAGAAATCAAGAAACGAGCATTACGTTGTTACGTTGAATTATGTAGACTATTATTCTAGGTTTAGATTTACTGAATAATTGGTTTCGTAACTTCGGGTCATTTTTCATAGCATGTTTAGAACACAAACTGTGTTCGAGATCTAGTTTACGTTCCAATTTGGCGTGAGCCTTCGGACGTTGCCGAGTTTCGTCTAATTCAGCTTCCGACCGTGCCATCATGACTCCTCGCAACCGTCTATTACCAAGATAATTTAAGACTTTAACGTTCAGCTTAACAATGATTTTCTCTCATAAAAATGACGAATTTCATGCAATTATGGTTGTCATCAAGTTGGTTCACAATGAGCAGACCGTTTTTGTCTACCTCTACTTTACCTTTCTCATACATTTTACAGACACTTGGTTGGATGTATTGCTCATGTTCCAAGTACCTCGGCAGCTCGATAGAATCGTTTCCTCACAGTGCCCCGTATCTACTTTGGACTGATGCCAAGCACAGTGTCAGTCATCATCCACACGGTCACGGGAGAGAAGTCTGTGCTTGTTTATTATTGGAATCGAGTGCTTATAAAGGCTTATAACGGGTCAATTGCATAGCCGTTACTGGCTTCCTTTCCTAAATAGGGGCTTAACTTTTGCTTCGATCATTCTTGTGGCACAAGCTTCTTTAGTGCCCACCGCAGGTGCACATGCCAATCTCCCAGACTCTCCCCACAGTAACACACGCCTAGGAGGTATTCTCAGAAGTCCCAATAGCGAGAATGACACGTCGATGCGTAGGTCCAGGCGAGTCGCGATCAGTAGTCGGTATTGCGTGAAAGTCATCATGAAGTGTGCGGTATGAAAAACGCGGAACGGAACCTGATAAATACTGGTTACGCGTTTGACAATAACAAAATGGCAATCATCGTATTACGTGAGTCCAGAGCTGGCACATTATCATCACATGAGATAGCATAATTGAAAATAGAGTTTTTTTGTGTGCATGTGGACCAATGAGATCCAATGTTCAAAAAGTCCTGGCGATACAGGCTGTAATCAGCATTCGAAGCTCGAAGAAACACTGGCGGAATCTTACTAAACCTGGCTAACAAATGATCCCGGTCGCATCGAATTCAATTGAATAAATACCCAAATACCAACTAGACCCGCGATACCAGCCAGCAACAGAAACTGTTTCTTACAAGAATGCCTCTGTCGTCCTTCGACCTCACCGTTATTTCTATAGGTTTATCCATATCCTTATTGTTGTATTATACAGGAATACACGTCCCAACTGGCTTGTTTTTTTTTCTTTATATTTTGTTACCCCTCGTATTCAATCTTGTATGACAGGCCTTCGCTTACCGCCGGGTCCTCCGGGGCACTTTTTATGGAGAAATTTAAGAGATTATCCGACCGGAGTTTTGGAGTATCCAATTTATGAGAAATGGGCTAAAAAATATGGTATTGAAACTTCTTCTACTACAGTTCGTTGTTTGACCCCTACTGTCTAAGGTGGTCTTGTGTATCTGAATGTCTTGGGCCGATCAGTCCTCATCGTCAACTCGGCGGATATGGAACGGGAGTTATTCAACAAAAAGGGTGCAATATACTCCGGTAGACCCGAATCAACGATGATGCATGATCTGTATTTTTCTTTCCTTGAATAAAGTTCAACTAATGACATAATTGATAAGTGGATTTATGTAGGACTAATTTCGGTAAAGCTGCGATATTCTCGATGGACTATGGTGAACGATGGTCTCAACACCGGGCATTGCTACATGATGTATTATCGTTCAAGAACCTCCCTTCCTACACTCCGATCATGGAGGCGAGCGCGAGGTAATAATATGAATTTATCATTTTCCGATTCAAATTGGCTGATCTTTCATTGAACTGAAGGTCTTTCGCGCAACGTCTTATTGCTGAGCCTGTGAATGATTTTAAATTCATCAGAGACGTTGTCGGAGGATTCATTATGCGGGTATGCAATCGCTTTGAAGACTAAGAGAATAATGAGCTCGCTGAATGGTTTCAAGATCGCCTACGGCATTGATGTTCAATCTGAAAATGATCCGTTCGTGAAAGTTGCGGAGCGTCTCACCAATATTACAACACAAGCAGTGATTCCTGGAAAATTCATTGTTGATAGCATCCCAATAAGTGAGTGGGTAATGTTTGGAGGCCTTGTTTCAATAATACTCATGTTGTAATTTAGTGAAATACCTTCCGTCATGGTTACCAGGTCTACAATTTCCGAAAGCCGCCGCAGAATTAAACAAAAGTTTTCAAGATATGCTTGAAATCCCTTTTGATCACGCCAAAAATGCTTTTGTGGGTAGCTCAGTTCGGTTCACATCATTCTTCTTGGTTTATGAGAACGGAGTTAGAACCAAGGAAACTCCAATCCTTCATTCGTGTCGAAATACCTGGAAGACCTCGCTAATAACCCCAATTCTCACAACATTGACGAACAGGTGCTTCGTGAAGTAGCTATAGACATATATGCAGCAGGAATTGACACGGTATATGAGGACTCTTCCCTCAGTCAAAATTTTCTTTTCAACAATAACTTTAATTATTAGTTGGATACTCAGCTCCGTCTGTTTTTTCTTGAAATGGCGCTTTTTCCGGATGTTCAGAAAAAAGCTCAAGAAGAACTTGACAGAGTGGTTGGAAGGGATAATTTACCCTCGTTCGCGGATCTTCCAAGTCTTCCTTACGTCAATGCACTTTGCAGTGAATCATTTCGATGGCTTCCGGCCACTCCTATGGGATTGCCACACAAATTGAGCCGGGATGACGTGGTAAATGGATATTTCATACCCAAAGATACAGTTTGCTTTGGAAACGCCAGGTGGGTGGCAATCACAGTTTATTGTAACCAATTGTTTGATTTCAAATAGGTCTCTCCTCCGTTCAGAGAATGATTATGGAGCCGATACCAACGAGTTCAAGCCAGAAAGATTTCTAAAAAATGGAGGTGCCAAATTGAAGCCAGACGCTTTGTTCGGATTTGGACGCCGGTATGACCATGATTATCCAATTATTTTTTTCTGGGGCATCATATCTTTTTTACTTTAGCATATGCCCTGGAAAATTATTGGCTGAAACGTATTTCGGCATTATTGTCGCAACTGTTTTGCAAGTCGCGAATATTGCTGTGCTAGAGGATGAACCTCTGTTAGGCATCGTCGAGAACAATGAATTTGCCCCTGGTGTCATATCGTATGTTCATAATTTGCATCGATTTGATTCAAACAATGCTTAGATGCCGCGTCTCTTTCTCGTCCCCAGACGTCCCCGGGATTTCAGATGTCGAGTTGAAGCGCGACCGGGCATCCAGAACCTCTTAGATCAATTATGCTTCAATGAAATCAAGACATAGCACTTTTTTGTATATAAATAAGGGTAAGAAATATCACGATACAAGATGGGCTAAGGCTTGAATTGGGATCATAGATTTCTAAACAAATACAAAATATGAAAGAACTGGTTTCAGCTTTGATGAACGGAAACACCGAGATAGATGTAGGCCTGAAACGGTCACTCTACCAAAAAGCTTCAAATCATATCCATGCAATATGTAAACAGCTGGGCTTGAAATTTGAAATTTGAGTATTTAAACATTCAGAAATTCAAGTTTTGAATGCAAGAAACACGGATTCAATTTTCACGCTGATAACATGCGTTTGGCGTCCATTACATAACATACAGAGGCAATTGTTCTATTGTAACTTTTAGTACGCCAATGGAAACCAGACCATGAGTACTGAGTACTGAGTATCGACGTCGTTGGGGTAGTATCTATTTTGGCTCCCGCTTCTGCATGATTGGTTGCGTCCGTAGCCTAAAAGCACGGAACAATGTTACCGGGCCGTGTATAATTTCTACTAGAAGCGCCCGAGGACGCTAACCCCCTTGCATGTACGCATCGTCCTCTACCCCCAATTATAACTTTGAACACTATCCAAGTGGAACATACATCCTAGTTCAATGTACGACATAAACAATGATTACCCATAACTCATGGTAAAGAGAACCAAAGCTCCCAAACGACCTGCGCCACATGCTCATCCCTACCCGTAATATCAGAATTCGTCGCGAGCACTTCCACTTCAGCACTTACAATATTACACCATCCAGTGCTTGCCTCGCCCGCAGACATTCGTAGTCTGTTTCACCTAACACACTCTTCAAGCCCAGTGCAAAAAGAAGCGCACAATTTGAAGCTAAGGAAAGGAGAAAAGATTAGGATAAATCGACAGCAATTTGCATTAACGCCGGCGTACGTGTTTACAGATTATAAGTCGCAGGGTCAAACAGCAAGCCCAGTCATCATCGATCTGGAAAAATCACCCAGTGGGAAGTTGACGCCGTTCAACGCGTACGTCGCTTTTTCAAGATCGAAGAGAAGGGAACATGTTCGTCTGTTAAGAGACTTCGAGAGTAAACTAATCACGGAGGAGATAAACGGTGAACTGCGAAACTTCGACGAGTGGCTTGAGAAAATGGATTCAGATAGAGGCAATGTCGCGGTGCTGCACTGACTATATAGGGTGTTGAATATCGAGCTAATCAGAGATTGAATGGAGAAGGACTTACTGGGATGTATTACAAACTCGTACACAGCACGTAACGATGTAAATTGTTGTAGTAACACGTGGGCGTATTGACAGAGCCTCCATTGATGACATCGCGCACAAGGGAAAAGACAAAGCCGCAGACAAGATGCAGCGGCGAAAGGTTATGGGCGTACACAGAAATTGATGGTGCAGAAGGATACTCCTGACAACCGCATGAGTCTTGAGCCTCCGTTGATGACATCACGCACAGGGGAATCGGACGAACGTGTTCCCTGTTCTTTGATCCCCCATAAACTTCTCTGCGGTAAACTAATCACGGGGGTGATGGACGGTGACCTGCGAAACTTCGACGAGTGGCTCGAGGAAATGGATTCAGATACATAGGCAGTAACGGCGCCGGGTTGTTTTGACTGTTTAGGTACTTCAGCATCACCGACGCGCGATACTAGCCTTGTCGTGGTGATTGCTGGAGGATAGCCATGTCAATTTGCGTGTTGCAGGTCACATGTCACGTCACGCCGCATATGTACGGGAAGAATCCAAATATATACAAACAAGTGCTACACGGAAGCAATTTCTGCGGGCATCCAGAGCCCTTGCTACATGCAATGGAATGTTTACCTCATGAACTCCGCCGGAGATCACTGCAATTACCCTTCCTCTCTCCGCGCCGCCACTGAAGTGATTACGCTGTTGTCAGTGGTTTGATTCATTGGCCAAACCCTGTAATACCTACTGTCAGTCATTATTCTTGTTTCTCAGACACGCTAAGGATTTGTAACCCTTTTGAAGCTTTGTTGAACGGATATTCAGAGTGAGTCTTCGGACGTTGCCGATTTAGAGTTTCGTCTAATTCACCTTCCGACCGCTAGGCATCCATGCTTCTTCTCGCATCTGTCTGTTGCCAAGATGAAAGTAAGACTTTAACGTTCAGCTTGACAATGATTTTCTTTAGAAAGGATGAAATTCATGCATTTTTGGTCGTCATCAAGCTGGTTCACATTGTGGTTCACATTGTGGTTCACATTGTGGTTCACAATGTGCGGATTGTTTTTGTCTACTTATGCTTTATCTTTCTTGTACATTTTACAGATACTCGGTTGGGTGTATTGCTCATGTTCAAAATACCTTAGCGGCTCGGTAGAATCGTTGCCTCACAGCGCCCCGTACCTCTCTTCTTTTTCTACCTTTGGACCGATGCCAAGCACGTTGCCAGTCATCATCCACACGGTCACGGGAGACAAATCCTATCGTCCAAGGTTGTGCTTATTTTTATCGGAAGCGCGTGCTGATAACTGCTGATAAAGGCTGATAACAAATCAATTGCACAGCCACTACTGGCTTCCTTCCCTAAATAGGGACTTGACTGCTTCGATCATCTCTTGTGGCCCAAGCTTCTTTAGCGCCCACCGCAGGTGCACATGTCAATCTCCCGGATTCTCCCCTTCAAATATAGAAAATACTACTGGACCACGGCAACGCACGCCTAGGAGGTATTTTCAGCAGTCCCAATAGCGAGATATGACAGGTCGATGCGTAGGTTCAGGCGAGCCGCGATCGATCATCGGTATTGCGTGAAAGTCATCATGAAATATGCGGCATGAAAAACACGGAACGGAACCTCAAAATGGTAAATTCTGGTTGCGCGTTTGACAGTAACAACACGGCAATCATCGTATTATGTGAGTCCAGATGGCATATTATCATCACATGAGATCCGCAATTGAAAATAGATGTTTTCTGCATGTGAGGCCCAATGAGATTTGCCTGTAATCAGCATTCGAAGCCCGAAGAAACACTGCGGAACCTGACTAAACCTAACTAACAGATAATCCCGGTCGAATTCAATCGAATAAATACCCAAGTAACAATTAGACTCGTGGCACAAGCCAGCAACAGAAACTGTTTTTTTGACAAAAATGCCTCTGTCGTTCTTCGACCTCACCGTTATTTCAATGGGTTTATCATATCCTTATTATTTTTTTATACAACAACAAACACTATGCTGTTACGTTATATTTCATGATTCTTATTTCAACAGGATAATGACATGGGCTTGACCTCTGCTTCGATCATTCATTATGTCGAACTCGGACATGCCAATCTCCTGGCACGGCTAAAGTTAATGACAAAGAGGTATGTACGTCTACTAACTGTGAGAATTTTTTTTTTTTTGATCGATGTACGAGGCCAATGCGACAAAAAATAAGACTTAAGTTGCGTGGAGTTACGACTGTCTCTTATCGTTGGTATTGCGCCCCATGGGACACGCCGCGAGAATCCTAGGAACAGAACCTCGAATGTTTTGCCAGATCGCGCATCCGTCAAAACAAATGGCAATCATTACCTTATATAGCCGATACGTTGTCACATGGCGAGGGCGGATCCCCTATCCGTGTGTGCGGTTCCAATGGGATGTACTTTATGGAAACTCCCACTGACAATATAGGTTATAGATCAGGCATGCGTGCTTGATCTAGTTAAATCTTTCCCAGCTGAGTTGAAACGGATAAATACCCACCTAGACTCCCACTACCCAGCAACGGAAGGTGTTTTGTGCTATCATGTCCCTGTCGTTCCTCGACCTTGCCATTACTCTCATAGGTATATCTCTAGCTTTGTTGCTGTATTGTACAACAATACGGGTCCCGAAAGGTTTGTATTTTTCTCTATATTGTGGGTACCCATCATATTCAGTTGTGTACCACAGGCCTTCGCTTGCCACCGGGTCCTCCAGGTCACTTTTTGTGGGGAAATCTGAGAGATTATCCGTCGGGGGCTTTGGAGTACTTAATCTACCAGAAATGGGCTAAGAAATACGGTAGTTGAACTTCTACTACAGCCCATTACTTGACTCTCACCATTCAAGGTGACCTTGTATACTTAAATGTCTTGGGTCAATCAATCCTCATTGTCAACTCGACGGATATGGAACGGGAATTATTCAACAAGAGGGGTGCAATATACTCGGGTAGACCCAAAACGACAATGATGCATGACCTGTGATTAATAAATTTTGAATAAAGTTTAAATCGATTGACGAGTAATTATAGGACTGATTTTGGTAACGCTGCCATCTTCTCTATGGATTATGGTGAACGATGGTCTCAACACCGGGCGATGCTACATGACGGATTGTCGTTCAAGAGCCTTACCTCTTACACCCCAATTATGGAAGCGGATGCCAGGTCTCATGAATTTATCGCTCTGCAATTCAAATCAACTGATTCTTCATTGAACTGAAGGTCTTTCGCGCAGCGTCTTATTGCTGAACCTGTAAATGATTTGAAACTGATCAGAGACTTGATCGGAGGATTTATTATGAGGGTATAAATATACTAACCATTCGTGATAATGGGTTTACTAATAATCTCAAGATTACCTACGGCATTGATGCTCAACCTGAAGATGATCCGTTCGTGAAGGTTGCGGAGCGTCTTACAGACGTTGCTACGCAAGCAATAGTTCCTGGGGCGTTCGCGGTTGATAGCATTCCAATTAGTAAGTGATTTTTATAGATTCAATTGGGATGATGCTCATATTTGATAGTGAAATATCTTCCATCATGGTTACCTGGTTTGAAATTTCCAAAAGCCGCCGAAGATATAAACCAAAGTTTTCAAAACATGCTAAAAATTCCTTTTGACTACGCCAGAAATGCTTTTGTGAGTAGCTCGGTGTTTAGTGTGAGCCTTGCTTTATAAAGAGTTTTAGGTCAAAGGAAACTACAATCCTTCGTTTGTGTCGACACACCTGGAAGATCTCGCCAATAAGCCCAATTCTCACGACGATGACGAACAGGTGATTCGTGAAGTAGCTGTAGACATATATGTGGCGGGAATTGATACGGTATATGAGAACATTTCTCTCAGTCAAAAATATACTCAAACGAATTTCAATCATTAGATGGATTCTCAACTTCGCGTGTTCTTTTTAGCAATGGCACTATATCCAGACGTTCAGAAAAAAGCTCAGGAAGAGCTTGACAGAGTAGTTGGAAGGGATACTCTACCATCGTTTACTGACCTTCCGAGTCTTCCCTATCTCAATGCACTCTGCAGTGAAACATTTCGATGGCATCCGATTACTCCCCTTGCATTGCCACACAAATTGAGTCGTGACGACGTGGTGAATGGATACTTTATACCCAAAGATACAATCTGCCTTGGGAATACCCGGTGAGTAACCACAGTTTATTGTAACTCCACTTTTTTCCTTATTCAATATTGATTAGGTCTCTGCTCCATTCAGAAAATGATTATGGTCCCTACCCTAACAAGTTCAGACCGGAAAGATTTCTGGATGGCAGCTCCAAGTTAAAGCCAGACGCTGTATTCGGATATGGACGACGGTATGCCATATCTTATATTATTAAGTTATTTTTCTCAAAACAATGTTTGTTTCTTGCGTGATTTAGCGTTTGTCCTGGAAAGTTATTGGCTGAGTCATTCTTCAGCATTATCGTTGCAAGCGTTTTGCAAGTCGCGAATATTTCTGTGCTAGAGGATGAGCCTCTGTTGGGCATCGTTGAGAACAATGAGTTCGCCCCGGGTGTTGTAGCGTACGTTCATATTTCATAAATAATCTCAGAAAATGCTGAGATATTGCATCTCTTTTTCTCCCTCAGACGTCCGCGAGATTTCAGGTGTCGAGTTGATGCGCGATCGGATGCTCACAAGTTATTAGATTCGTATATTACGTAAATTCCTGAGGGTGTATATTTGTGAAAGTTTGACAATTTATCGACGTTTTATACCACATCGAAGCGTAGCTTGAAAGGTCGGACATCGATCGTTCATGATCATTGTAATTTGCCACGGCCCGTATTCCAAAGCGACTCATGAAACGCCGTCGTATAACGCTTCCATGAGAGTTTCTACGATCATATCTCAGTCAGATTTGTAATTCTCATCATACCATAGATAAGGCTAGAATATAGTAACTGGAACATTCCGAGAAGTGACAAAATTGTCAACATTTCTCAACGAAAGAAGCTGCCTAGCACATTGAATGTGATTATGCGTCTCGATGAAGAAAGTATGATCACTGCGCATGAATGTTGTGCCTGAGAGAATCTACTACTAGCCTCTACTAGTAGAAGTTCGAATATTGCGGCATGTGACGGGTAGACAATGATCATATCTTCACAAAATAATGACATTATGATAGATTATAATTAGATGGATTTAAAGAAAGCACCAATCGGACGATCATGAAAATCCATGTGCTCCCAAGCATAACACGATATTTATGGTAACGACCCCAATTTGAAAACGGGTAATTTAGACTGACGTCGATTTTCAACGATTATCCTTTAGAAGCGTGTAACATCTTATACACGCAGCTCTCTCAAGATTTGCCAGTGAGAAAACGCTTTGGGTTGTCAGGTTCCCATAAATTAATAATAAACACCTGCCCAGTGCCAGTAACTGTCAGTCAGTCAGAAACATTCACAACAGCTGTTTTAGCCTGCGATGACCCTATCACCACTCCTCGACACAGCCGTTTTTATTGTAGCTTTCTCTTTCTCTGCCTTACTATATTATACCACGGTACGCGTGCCAAGAGGTTCGTACACACTGATGGGGACACTGAATAGTTCCCTCGGCCATGATACATTGACAGTTATGCTCACGTCCATGTTCACTTGTACAGGCCTTCGGCTACCACCAGGTCCTCAGGGACATCCTATATGGGGAAACCTAAGAGATTTCCCATCCGGAACTCTGGAGTATCCAATTTACGAGAAATGGGCCAGGAAATATGGTCCTCAATGATTCTGCTCCCGCCGTGTGCCCACTATCTGATTTACCAATCATATATAGGCGACCTTGTATATCTGAATGTTCTGGGCCAGTCAATTCTCATTATAAACTCTCGGGATATGGATCGAGAATTATTCAGCAGAAGAGGTGCAATCTATTCGGACAGACCCAGCACGACTATGCTACATGACCTGTAAGTTTCGCATATTCAAGAAAACGTTTATTAGAAAATATCTCTCAATCTAGAACGAACACTGGCAAAATCGCCATCGCAACGATGAATTATGGTGAAAAATGGATTCGACACCGGACTCTAATGAACAATTTACTGTCATTGAAGAATCTCAGTCCATATCACCAGATCCTGGAGGCAAACGCTAGGTTTTATCGTCCCATCTTTTTTATCACATGCGTATTGATTTTTGTAATTACTCATTACCTAAAAAGGACATTTGTGGAGCGTCTCATTCTTGAGCCTATAAACAACCTGGAGCTTACTAGACACATTGTCGGGGGGTTTATCATGCAGGTACGAACTAATCAAATCGAATACCCGTACTAATAGTACAGAACTTGCAGTTCACATATGGTATCGATGTTCTTCCCAAGAACGACCCTTATTTGGAACTTGCCGAACGTTTCATGTATTATTTTACTCAAGCCCTGGTCCCTGGGGCATATATAGTCGATAACATTCCATTGAGTGAGTATGCAAAATGTTATGAATTCGCTCATAATCAATGTTAATGTAACATGAATAGTGAAGCTCCTTCCGTCATGGTTCCCTGGCTTGCAGTTCCCGAAGGCAATCAAGGAATTAAACGAGAATTTACAAAAAATGACAAATATGCCATATGAATATGCCAAAAGATCGTTCGTGAGTGCGTCATGATATGTAGTTTCATCTTTCATTAAGAGACTGTAGTCGCAAGGAAACTACAGGCCCTCATTTGTCTCAAAGTGCTGGGAAGAGCTCGTCAATAATCCCGATTCCTCCGATGACGCTGAAGAGGTCATCCGTAAAACAGCGGTCAACACTTATTTCGCTGGGATAGACACGGTGGATGACATCTGTTTTTCATATATCAAACTTAAACTAACACCAATAATAGCTGGAAACACAAATCCGTGCGTTCTTCCTAGCAATGGCACTTTATCCAGATGTGCAAAAAAAGGCTCAAGAAGAGTTGGATAAAGTAATCGGTAGAGAGAGCCTGCCTTCGTTCTCCGATATTCCGAATCTTCCCTACGTCAGCGCGCTTTGCAATGAATCCCTTCGGTGGCATCCAGTTACTCCAATAGGTGTACCTCATCAATTGAAAGAAGCCGACGTCATAAATGGATATTTTATACCTAAAGGAACCATCTGTTTTAGTAATTCTTGGTGAATTGACTATTGATTAGTTAACACTTCTACCAAATCAAATTGAAACTGAAGCCGAAACTAGGCTTCTTCTTCACTCAGAAGAAGACTTTGGACCCGATACTCACAAATTTAGACCAGAGAGGTTTCTGGGCGTCGATGGAGGTGCGAAGCTGAAACCAGACTGGGCGTTTGGCTCTGGAAGACGGTATGGTCAACCATACTTATTAAATCACCATTCAGAAAAAATGACCTTGTTATGATCTTTAGGGTATGTCCTGGAAAAGCGTTGGCGGAAACCTCTCTTAGCATCATGATTGCGACCGTGTTGCATGTTGTGAATATCTCAACGCTTGAGGACGAACCGTTGGCTGGCATTGACAAAAATCATGAGTTTTCCCTAGGAATTGTAGGGTAAGTAATTCCATTATAGAAAAAATGTGAATAATAATCTCAGCCTTTCTTATTCAGACGTCCTCGAGACTTTAAATGTCGAATTGATGCACGACCCGATGCCCAGAAACTGCTGAATTGACTCGAAATAAGTTGATTATAGTTGACTAGTCTGTCAAATCCGTTGTACATATTCTTGATTCAAAGAGAAAGAAACATACTAGTAAAACCTTATGATTTCGTTGCAATATCGGAAGTTGGGATCACATAATAGGGAATACCTCTGAACGACTCATTCAAGTCAAGTTGACTCTATGCAGGCAGGTGTAAAGTAGCACGCCCAAATGACGCGTATTTTCATTCTGACACAATAACGCGCGCGACGATGCAAGATGTGCAGCTGCCCCAATATTTGGCTCGGCTGTTCCCGAAGTTAGTTACAAGGCACAGTGCCGCAACGACTCGGCACACGCGTTCAGCTGAGGGAGGTCCCGCCGAGCCTGTCGACTCCTGCCCCCTCCTGAGCAGCGACGAAGCGTCTGACGAGGCTGGGGCTGCAACGTGTGGTACCCTTCTTTTAATGTGACAGATAACATGAACAGATCAGCGCGAATGGCAAGCTACAAGGTCTTGTAACATCCTGTTTATGAGATGTTGAAACCATTGTTAATCTTATTGGTTTACTTTCTCTCTTTGATATGCCCAGGTTCATCCGACTTCATCTTGTACTGTTAAGGGGACTTTCGGAGTAGTGAAAAAATTGTTTGATCCTTGAGGCCTTGAAGACCGTGGACGAACCGATGGTCTAGTATGGTCCCATCAGTAACACATAATCGGGTGGATAATATTGTCCCGCGGTACATTCTATCAATCCATCGTCAACTCGCGATTGTCAACACCCACCGATTCATCATGTCACTACTGAAAACAACTGAAAACACTTTGACTGACCCTGTGGTATATTTCGAATTTCAAAAGCCAAACCGCCATCTTGTTGGCTTTATTCTTCTTTGTTACTAGCTTGAAGAACTTAGAAAATGCGGCCTCGTATCAACTAAATGGCCGAAACGGTCGAAACTTCCTCTTACACACGAGGGCCAAAAGACATCTCCCACTAAACGTGTTTCAGTTGTACCCGCCCGGCCGTATAATGCTACCGGACCGTTTAATATGTATGTTCACGTTTACTAACAAGAGTAACAAGACTTCGTATGGCCAATCGTCACAATATAAATATATTCTCTTGCACGTCCATTGCCAACGTAGGCTGGATTTGATCTCCCTGTGAATGATTTGTTGAACATGTGACTCAGATCATGAAAAAACTTCTCAGCACCCTGGATGTGTCGAGAATCTCCCGTTCAGTACGTTCAGTTATCACTATTAAACAGAACAGGTGAGATTCTCTCATTCTGGGGTGCCGGAATGAATTGAGACAAAGAGAAAACTCAATAAGGCTTTAATAAGACTCAATCAAACAGTACGCGACTTGTTTCGAGCTTCATTTTTATGATGCAATTGTATGATCTTCGGGGCTTAAAGCCGACCACCTCATGTGAGCTCAGCGAAAATCAATATATATATTCTTTGGTATACTGACAAGATGGCGGTGTCCGCGTACCGAAGTGATGTCTCTGTCACTTTTTGATGCTGCCACTATTTCGATAAGCTTGTTCTTATCTGTGTTCCTATATTATCATACTACCGTACGCGTGCCCAAAGGTCTGCAGGTTTCATCGTGTCATATATCCACTTTATCGACTCTGTTTATGTTTATATGTAGGCCTTCGGTTACCACCAGGACCTCCAGGGCACTTTATATGGGGAAATTTCCTCGATTTTTTATCTGGAGCTTTGGAATACAAAGTGTATGAAAAATGGGCAAAAAAATACGGTACTTGAATTTCTACTTTTCCCTATTGACAACTTGTCCATTTTTACTCAGGGGATTTGGTATATCTGAACAATTTGGGACAGTCAATCCTACTAATTAATTCAGTGGACATGGAGCGAGAATTATTTAGCAAGAGAGGCGCAATATACTCGGATAGAGTTAAAACGATGATGATCCACGAATTGTAAATTTCCTTCAAAGTAAATTATCGAATCCTAATTCTGATACAGGTCGATCGTTGGTAAAACGACTACCATAACAATGGAGTATGGCGAGCGGTGGACTCGGCACCGAGCAATATTCCATGATATATTGTCGAAGAAAAATCTTGTTTCATATAACGCAATCGTGGAAGAACACGCCAGGTAGATACCAGGGTTTCTTTCGTTTAGTCCTCGATGACTAAGTCTGGATCTAATCGCGTCGACTAAGGTCACTCGCAAAGCGTCTCATTGCTGAGCCGGTAAATGACCTGAGACTCGTTAGAGTTATTATCGGAGAGTTTATTATGGGGGTGAGGACAATGTGTGAAGATTGATAGCATTACTAACCAACTTACAGTTTACATACGGCATTGATGTCTTACCTGAAGACGATCCTTACATGAACCTGGCAGAGCGGTTTACACATCAGTTCACTCACATATTATTTCCTGGAACGTTCAAGGTCGACCTCATTCCTATATGTAAGATATTTTAAATTGAATGATAACCGATGCATATATCGATGACCGTATGCAACAGTAAAATATCTCCCATCGTGGTTTCCGGGTTTAGAGTTTCCCAAGGTGACCCGGGAATTTAATGAAAGCTTCCAGGACATGCTAAATATTCCATATGAGTATTCCAAAAAAGCTTATGTAAATTATCCTCACCTTTGTTGTCGCCATTTGCTCAAGAAATGACAGAAACAAGGACACAACCAACCTTCATTTGTGTCTGATTGCTTGGAAGATCTGGCCAGCAACCCTAACCTGTCGGACGAGGCCCGGGCCGACTCGGAAGACATAATTCGGGAGGTAGCGGTAACCATTTATCTGGCCGGAATTGATACAGTATGCTTTTTAACACCCTTATTTAAAAGGTTCTTCTCCTGAGGTAAAATATCTAGGCCAACACCCAGATCCGCCTGTTTTTCCTGGCAATGGCACTCTATCCAGATGTGCAGAAGAAAGCCCAAGAAGAGCTGGATAAAGTGATCGGACGGGATAACCTGCCTTCCTTTTCTGACCTTCCTAATCTGCCTTATTTCAACGCACTTTGTGACGAGACTCTGAGATGGCATACAATGGTTCCACTGGGAGTGCCACGTCAATTGAAACAGGACGACGTAGTAAATGGATATTTCATACCTAAAGGGACTATCTGCTTCGGAAATGCTTGGTATTATTTTATTTATTCCTCATTAATAATGGTACTTATGAAAATAACAGGTTTCTTCTGCTCTCAGAAAAAGAGTACGGACCTGATACTCACAAATTCCGACCAGAAAGATATCTAGATGGAAGCGCTAAATCGAAACCAGATGTGGCGTTTGGGTCCGCAAGAAGGTATGCTCTGCAATTCATCTTATTACTTACCGCTCATGTTTCATATCCTTTTGAGGAAATGCGCTGGAAAAGAATTAGCGAAACATCTCGTGAACATCACACTTGCTACTGTGTTGCACGTCGCGGATATCTCCGAGCTCAAAGATGAGCCATTATGCAACATTATAGACAATGATGAATTTACACCAGGGATTATTGCGTAAGTAAATGATATAATGTATGACTCGGAAGAGTGCCTCTCATCGCCCTCTCCAGACGTCCGCGCGACTTCAGCTGTCGAGTTGATGGGCGACCGGATGCTCAGAAATTGTTGAAGTAATATAATTATGACGGTCAGATTCCATTTAAGATATCATTCCATCATGGTTTATTACGACACGTCGAAACTTAACGCGAACCTTCTTAAAAAAACTACGGTAACTTTACTGAGAGCCTGCTGGTTTATATTAATATTCACACAACTTTATATTCACACCAGTTCTTCCAGTTGACCGTGGAGCGCCTGAGAGCTTAACCTTATTTGTGAGAGAGTTTCCTATGATTAGGCTTCTAGTTCCACATGATAGGACTTCTCACGCTCTTACCACTACCACCCACACTTTTCCTCTTTCACAAAAAGCATTCTTCCTTTTTCAAAAGCTAAAATTCCTCCAAAAACAGCTTCAGTAGGCCCAATGGGGCCAACGTCCGCAACAAAAACACGAAAAACAACTCAGGGCGATGTGGGTGAAACAACAGGAGTGCAGAGAGAACAGGCTGACGCGTCCAACGCAACTAAGCGAGGGCGCAAGCCCACGACGATTGACCAGTTCGTGACTCCAGAGTGGGATACCTTAAAACAGATGAAGCAAAATATGAAAGACGGAAACGACGCGCTTGAATATTTGAAGCAACAGCTGTATTACGAGGATACCATGGAGGTGAATCTAGAGAATCTTAGCTACGCATTGATGCTCTTCTCCACCACGTCGTCTCTAAGATTAGTGCAAGAGGGAGCGAGAGCGATCGCACTTCTAATGAGAGACATGAGTATTAAGGCAAAAAATGAGCAAATTGAGGAGGTAATGGCGACGGCACTAACCCCACTAGTTACCGATCTAGCCGAGATAAAAGAAGAACTCAAACAGCTCCAGGAGCAGGCGAATCGAGGAGCCCCGTTGAAAAGACAGGCAACATATGCGAACGCAGCAAAGGGAGAAAGCCGGACAGAAGGTGCAGAAATAAAGGGGAGACAAATATTGATAGACCAAGACGAAGGTACGTCAGTCAACACCCTGACAACGCTGACAGAGATACAGCTAGTGGCCAAAGCCAACACGGCCATAGAAATTGCGAAGATAAGCCCAGCTGGACAGGAACTCAAGATCTTAAGTGCAAGAAAACTCCAAAACGGCGGGTTACTCCTGGAGGCTAACACAACCGAAGCGGCCAAAGCCATAAAGAACAGAAAAGAAGAGTTCTGCAATGCAATGGGCCCAGCGGTCAAAATAAAAGATAGGATATTCGCGGTAAGAATCCCTTTTGTAGCCGTTACTCATGAACCAAACAGCGAATGGGAGCGACGACGGATTGAAGAAATTTCAAGACTAGAAAAAGGACACCTGGTGGCCACAGCATGGGTAAAACCAACACAGAACCGAGGAGAAAATCAGCAAGTCGCAACCATAATTGCAAGATTCGCGTCACCACAGGCAGCAAACATGGCACTGAAAGAAGGCATCATCATTCAAGGGAGAAGACTTCGATGCCATAAGACCTTCAATGGCCCAATGCGCTGCTACCATTGTCAAAGGTACGGGCACATGGCAATTAACTGTTCCAGCAGAAACAAACCAGGAAGATGCCCGGCATGCGCAGGAGCCCATAGCAATGACCAGTGCACAGAAAAAGAAACAGGTAACAGTAAATGCGCTAACTGCAACACAACAGGACACCTGGTATGGGACCCGAGCTGCCCAACATACAAGCAAGAAGTCGAGAAGACGTTGCAAAAAAGGAGAGAAGCGCAGTACAAATACTACCCGACAGACGAGGTGTGGACGCACGAAACAGACCCGGTATATGAGGTAAGAAAGGAAACCCGAGCAGCCAATAAAACACGGGATTGGGCCGAGGAAGAAGAAGAGGACGACATAGAAGAAGGAGAGGTTGACGAGTGGATCAAAGCAACAAGAACCAAGAGAAGAAGACCCTTCAAGCAGGTGACCCTCGAAAAATATGGGTACACCAGACAAGAAGAAGAACCTGAAAGCGAGGAAGACCAATGATTAACGAGACAAGTGACAATCATAATAATGAGCAGACACTAACCATACGTCAACAGAACCTAAATAAATCATGTGACGCCACAATGAGCATGATCAACACAGTGGACCCAACAAGAACCGACATCGTGGTGATACAGGAGCCGTACCTGGATCAATTCAACAATACAAGAGCAACAAGAGCATGGAAGGTGGCACTACCCAGCAAACACATGAGAGATGGAGAAGACAGAACAAGAACGGCTATACTAGTAAATACGCAACTGAAGGAATGGGATCAGGTAGAAGTGGACTCACCGGATGTTGTAGGAATAAAGGTAAAAACCACTATTGGATCCATACTAATCATGAATATATACTGCGACCATGCACATTCAGCAGCCTTGCAGAAGGCATCAGAAGCAACAGTCAGAGAGGTAAACAGGGTGCGCAGAGACAGAGTACATGTCATATGGTTGGGTGATTTCAACCGACATCACCCACGGTGGGATGAGATGAGAAACGCGCACCTTTTTACACATGAAAATCTAGACAGGGCACAAATACTGATAGATCACATAGATGAGTTAGGCTTACAGATGATCCTCCCAAAGAATATCCCAACGCTGAAGGCAATGAACACGGGCAACTACACAAGACCAGACAACGTTTTTGCCTCACAAGGAATTGCTGACTCCCTCCGATCATGCGGGACAGCAGAAAACGAAACACCACCAAAAACGGACCACTTCCCGATCGTCACGCGTATTGCAACACATGCGCCAAGAATGCCCAACCGAGAAATCCGGAACTTCAGGGAAACAGATTGGAAGAAATTTGAGACAACCTTACAACCAAGGATTGAAGCTCTACCGACGAGTGAGGTTGGAAGGCGGGAAGATTTCAACAACCGTTTGAGGAGGTTAATGGAAGCACTACAAGAGACGATAAGAGAAGTAGTCCCATGTTCAAAAATAACTGCCTACACAAAGCGTTGGTGGACAAATGAGCTAACACTGATGAACAGGGAGTTAAAGCGAATCAGGAACAGATGCAGAAAGAGGAGACATGATCCACAAGACCCAATCCACGAAACGCTGCGGGTGACCCAAAATAAATACACACAAAGGATAAGGGAAATAAAAGGGGATCACTGGGACAAGTTCCTAGCAGAGGTTGACGAGCAAACCATGTGGAAGGCACACAAATACATAACAGGGGACCCGAACGACGGCTCAGCAAGCAAAACGATGGCACTAAAAAAGAGAGATGAGAGAGGAATATTAAGGTACACAGAAAGCGACGAAGAAAAGGCTAACCTGTTCTTCAGCACCTTCTTCCCAGACATAGGGGACTACCAAAAGCCATCGAGTAACTACAAATACCCGAGACAAAAGTTTGAGTTCAAGGACATTACAGATAGCCAGATCCATAGAGCGATCGAACGCCTGAAACCATATAAAGCTCCGGGTAAGAGTGGGGTCCCCAATGTAGTGCTAAAAAAGGCAGCAGATCAGATCGTCCCAATCATTGCACCATTATACAGAGCAACTTTTCGGCTGCGGTATTTCCCACAAGAATGGAAGGACTCCACAATTATAGTATTGCGGAAACCGGGGAAAGCGGACTATGCAGAACCAAATGCATACAGACCGATAGCGCTGCTGGATACAATTGGTAAGGTATTGTCCTCATGTGTATCAGAGGACTTACTGGTATTTGCGGACAAATATGAGTTGCTACCACCAACACAGTTCGGATGTCGCCCGGGAAGAACAACGACAGATGCTCTGCAGCACACTGTCTCTTTTATAAAAAACGCTTGGAGGGGAGGCGATGAGGTAGCAGCACTGTTCCTGGACATCAAAGCAGCGTTTCCAAGCGTATTACCGGAGTGGCTAGCCCATGACATGAGAAAAAGGGGGGTCCCTAGGCAGTACACAGACTGGCTAACAGCGGTACTGGAAAAACGAAGAACAGAGCTGACTTTTGACAACTATAAGTCAGAACCCCTAGAGATGAAGATAGGACTGGACCAAGGCAGACCAGAATCTGGGCCATGCTTCGCGTTTTATAACGCAGCCCTAGCAGATTTAGCCAGGGACAAGAAGGATGTGGAAGTTGTCATCTTTGCAGATGACACGACCCTCCTTGCGAGAGCAAAGACTATGGAAGAAGCAGCGGAGACGCTGAAGCGTCTAATGAATGGAACACACGGAGCAAACTACTGGGCAGAGAAACACAATTGCAAGTTCGCACCGGAAAAATTTGCCTTCATGGGGTTCTCAAGGCGAAGAGAGGCAGATGGGGGTAACAGGGGAAAATCAAGGCCAAGAAAACGGCCAAGCATAGAGATAAACGGGCTGACGATAGAACCAGTACAGCACCACAAATTCCTGGGGATGATGATGGACGAAGAGCTACGCTTCACAGCCCATGGGAATTATGCTCTAAAAAAGGGCTCTAAGTGGGTGAGCCAATTCAGGAGACTGACTAAACTCACAAAAGGCAAATCAATGAAGCATATGCAGCGGTTCTACCAAGCGGTAGCAATCCCAAAAATGCTGTACGTGGCAGAGATATTCCTAGCACCAGCGCTAAGCAAAGCCAAGGGGGCAAAAGGCACGATAAAGAAACTTGCAGGGGTGCAAAGAGTTGCAGCGATAGCTATAACAGGGGCAATGAGAACAACGGCGACAGACACACTAGATGCGCATGCCAATCTCCTACCATTTCCATTACTAATAGAAAAGATCATATTTAGGGCGGGCACAAGATTAGCGACAATCCCAGAGACTCACATTTTGCACAAACAGGTAAGGAGAGCAGCGCGACGGTATGTTAAAGCTCACCGGACTCCAATGCATGAGATACTCCATGGAGGAAAAATAGAGCCGGAGTCCTTTGAGAAAATCAAGCCCAGCTTGTGGGGGCCAAAGTGGACAAATACGCACCAAGCTACAATCAATAAAAGCAGAGCGGACGCGATCCAGAGCATGGGTAAGTATGACAACAGCCACACAGTATTTTCCGACGGATCTTGCAGGGATGGAAAGGTTGGAGCAGCGGCAGTGTATTGGGATCTTAGGGGGAGAAAGCACGTGCGCAGGAAAAATCTGGGGGTAGCAGAAGAGCACACAGTATATGAGGCAGAGCTAACGGGAATTATCCTAGCTTTAGACATAGCGAAAGAGATCCGGACAGCGAACCACATACATATAATGCTGGACAACCAGGCAGCGATACGAGCAACCCAACAACAACGAGCAGCCCCAGGCCAACACCTAGTGGAACACATCCAAGCGCAGATTGCAAGCCTGTACAAGACAAAGAGGAAGAAAATAACGCTGGTGTGGTCTCCGGGACATGAAGGAATAGAGGGAAATGAAGAGGCGGACAAAGAGGCGGCAAAAGCGATAAGTGAGGGAGACTTAAATAGCGACCATCTAACTTTCATAGACACTCTCCCGGTGAGCAGGTCAGCAGCCAGGCAATTCCAGCAAACAGAGCTCAAAAGGAGAGCAGCGGCGATTTGGAAAGAGTCACCCAGGCATGGGAAAATGAGAGAGATCGATGAGTCCATGCCGAGCGCAAGATTCCTGAAACTGACATCTAAGTTCCCACGTCGTAACACATCTATACTGATGCAATTACGCACAGGTCATGCACCGTTGAACTATTTCCTACACAAAATAGGAAAAGCGGAGTCACCGATGTGTACGGCATGCGAGATGGAAAGAGAAGACATCTCACACTACCTGATAAGATGCCCGAAGTACGACACACATCGCCTAAAGATGCAGCAACACTACAGGCGACACATCATCCCAAAGAGTACCCTACTAGCGACGCCAGATGGAACGAGCTTTCTCTTCGAATACGTAAACAAGACCAAGAGATTCACAAAGCCGTATGGAACTTTCGAGGAACCAAAACTAAAGAAAAAAGCAAGACCTAGGCGAAGAGCAGAAGCAGCACGGGTACAAAGACCCAACGCGAGAAATTGACACCACATGACGAGCGACTTGCACGAGGAACGGCCAAAGGGAGGGAGAAAAAGAGATACTATATTATGGTACCGACAGAGAGCTACAGGAAGAGTTGCGAACAGATGATCGGATAAAGGAAAAGTCTCGACACATAGGGCCCGGCCCTCAGAGACTCATCTGATACACACACACACACACACTCCACATGATAGATAAATTTAGAATATAGTTGGAAGATGACTAGATTCTCATCATCTTCTCTTGAACACTGTTTGCGTGTGACCATCATTAGAAACACTGGTTTTCGATGGGCGGGGCCTTTCTAATGCGCATCGGACGTTCACTGAATACAATCATCCGTCTCGATGAAGGATTACTATGATTTGTACGCCTCATGGTAGCTACTAGCAAAAAAGGACAGAAGGGCAGACAGGGTGACCGATGAGCGGCCTGCAGTTATTATAATTAGATTTAGATTTATCAAGGATCTACCAATCGGCAAGCATATGCCTAAGCATATTCACCTATAGCACCACATGACATTTATAATGTCGACGAGTATCGGATGCCCTGTGCGTGCAGCTCCAACAAAGAAGTAAATTGGCACAGATATCAATTTAAAAACAGTTAAGTTAGGGGCGTGTCACGCAGCTTTTAAAACCTTGCTGATCACTAAAAGCACGTTGGATTTAACTTCCCACAATTTATCTGCTCATAACTATCAATCAGGAGCACTTACCGTAACTGTTTTGTCCTACGATGGCCGTATCATTTCCTGACATAGTCATCGCTTCTTTGGCTCTCTCTCTGTCTGCTCTCTTGTATTATACGACGGTACGCGTGCCGAGAGGTTTGTACATGGAGATTCCTATCGCGCATAACCCATTTAAGTGTTCATGTACATAGGTCTTCAACTGCCACCAGGCCCTCCAGGACATCCTATATGGGGCAACCTAAGAGATTTTCCATCTGGGACTCTTGAGTATACAGTGTATGAGAAATGGGCTAAGAAATACGGTGCTTGAATACTGCTCTTTCCCACTCTTCATTTATCAATCGTTCGTATATAGGCGACCTGGTTTATTTGAATGTTTTGGGCCAATCGATTCTTGTTATTAACTCAACGGATATGGAACGAGAATTATTCGGTAGAAGAGGTGCAGTCTACTCGGACAGACCCGAAAACACCATGCTGCATGAGCTGTATGTTTTCCATTCTCAGTAAAATACCGGCTAGTGGGCAAATGCCTCTCAATTTTAGGACGGATATTGGTAAAAGCTCTCTAGTAACAATGAATTATGGCGAACAATGGACTCGACGCCGGACGATAATGAACAATGCATTGTCATTGAAAAGCCTTGTTTCTTATCATCCGACCTTGGAGGAAAACGCTAGGTTCGTTCTATACTTTATTATCCTCATTGTTTTTGATGGTTCACCGGCTGAAGGTCGTTCGTGGGGCATCTCATTTCCGAACCTGTAAACAATCTGGAACATATTAGACACATGGTCGGGGGAGTTATCATGCAGGTACGAACCAAGCATTTCCGCCTCAATAACACCGTCCTTAAAGGACTTGTAGCTCACCTACGGTATCGATGTCCTCCCCAAAGATGATCCCTATTTAGGATTTGCTGAACGTTTTATGTCTTATTTTACTCAAGCTTTGGTTCCTGGTGCATACATGGTTGATAGCATTCCATTAAGTATGCAACTATGGTTTCGTTTATGCCTAATGTCAATGCGATATGAATAGTGAAATATCTCCCATCATGGTTCCCCGGCTTACACTTTCCGAAAGCGGCCAAGGAATTAAACGAAAGTTTCCGAGAGATGATTAGTAGGCCATATGAATACGCAAAAAAATCTTTTGTGAGTATATCACTGTGAGGCTAGGTTATATTATCGTTCAAGAAGCCTTAGTCGCAAGGAAACTATAAACCCTCACTTGTCTCGAAGTGCTTGGAAAACCTCGCCAATAATCCCAATCCCTCCGATGATGCCGAAAAGGTGATCCGTGAAGCCGCGGTGAACACTTATTTTGCTGGGATTGACACAGTAGACATCTTTTATTCTATCTTGATTTTACACTAACGCCTATAATAGCTGGAAAGTCAAATCCGTGTATTCTTCTTAGCAATGGCACTTTATCCAGATGTGCAAAAAAAAGCCCAACAGGAGCTGGATCAAGTGGTTGGTAGAGAGAGCCTGCCTTCGTTCTCCGATATTCCGAATCTTCCTTACGTCAATGCACTTTGCAATGAAGCGATTCGGTGGCATCCAGCTGCTCCAATAGGTGTACCTCATCGATTGAAAAAAGCCGATGTCATATTTGGATATTTTATACCTAAAGGAACCATCTGTTTTGGTAACCCTTGGTGAATTGGCGATTGATTGGTTGTACGAAATCGAATTGAGACTGACTGAAGTTGAAACCAGGCTTCTCCTGCATTCAGAAAAGGACTTCGGGCCTGATACTCACAGGTTTAGACCCGAGAGGTTTCTGGATGTCGATGGAAGTGCGAAGCTGAAACCAGACTGGGCGTTTGGCTCAGGAAGACGGTATGGTCAACCATACTTATCGAATCACCATTCAAAAAAAAACGACCTTCTTCTCATTTTTAGGATATGCCCTGGAAAAGCGTTGGCGGAAACCTCTCTTAGCATTGTGGTTGCGACCATGTTGCATGTTGTGAATATCTCCGCGCTCGAGGACGAACCGTTGGCTGGCATTGACGAAAATAATGAGTTTGCCCCAGGAATTGTTGCGTGAGTAAACGCTTCATTATCATAAAAATGTGAAGATCTCATCTCTTCTTATTGAGACGCCCTCGAGATTTTAAATGTCGAATTGATGCGCGACCCGATGCTCAGAAACTGCTGAATTGATTCGAGATAAATTGATTATAGTCGATCATTCTGTAAAATCCGTTGTATTTGTGAGTCAGAGAGACAGAAACATAGTAGGAAAACCTCAAGATTTCGTTCCGACAGCAGAAGTTATCGAGACCTTGGGTGTTCCGCGTAATATATATGAACTACCTCCGAGTCTGAGCAACTCATTTCAAGTTGGCTTGCTAGCGGAATAAGTGGAAGAGCTAAGCTTGAATTAGGCGTATCATTTGGAACGAGTTGTATCGGCATGAGTCCCCTGTCTAAATGACACGACGCAAACACGACGTTCACCTGGATACAATAACCGTCGTGAAGTACAGCTACCCCAACATTTGGCTCGGCGGTCCCCGAGGTATTTGGATTTCTCAGGTACCTCTCTTCAAGTGCAACGAACGCGACGGACAACAGCTCAGCGCGATTTGAAAGATTCCGGTTAATGCCCAAGGTTCCTGTAACATCCTGTTTATGAGACGTCAAAACTATTGTCAGTCTTATTGGTTTACTTCTCTTTTTAATATGGTTTAGGTCCATCGTGAGCTGTTAGGTGCATTTTCGATATAACGAAAAAGCTATCTTAAATAGACAAAATTTCGTCCCATTCAAGCCACAAGGGCAAACACGGACTTCCACGGTGTTGGCTATTTTTCAGGAACAGACATGAGCATTATTGGTATTACATGCTTGGAATGGGGAGGACTCGTCCAGCACAAGGGGATTCCTACGAATAAGACCTTGTTGCTGACATGTCTACGCACAGCGAAGTATGCAAGAGGAGGATCATACTGAGGACTCCGATTATGACTGATGATCCAAGTTAGAAGAAATAACTTAGATTATATCAATAGCCCTGTATTTGTTTATGTATATACTTGCCCATCATGGGTTTTTCAAGGCCTTTGATTGCACGAACAAAGGAGAGCAGCAGATGTTGTGACGCTCAGAGATCATCCTGCAATCTTGAGAAAACAAAAACAAGTCGTGCGACTTGGTGCAGAGGAGCGACGAGACTACAGCGGACTTACAACGCCGGACATTGCCGGGAGCCTTGGCTGGTGTTCTTCTATCTACTTTCACTCTCAAAACACTTCCAGACGATCGCCATCTTGAGTTATTCAACTGATCAGTGAAAAAATTCGACGAATAAACGTGGTTGAAGATTACATGGACTGCTCAAATCGCCTTTGAAATGGACGTGTCGTCCGAGTCGCTCATCGTGGACCACGGACAACAAGCAAAATCAAGGTCTGAAACCCTGCTGGCTTCTTTCAATGTCCATACTCAAGTTTTATATATGACGTAAAGGTCCTGGCTGATATCACAGTCAGTTCAAGCTTCTTTCATCACCCATCAACCTGCCCATCGACCATGTTTCTGGTATGGCTACAAGTTCGACTAACTGTACACAAAGGAAATGTGCTAATGCGTTTTTATTTCAAAAATAGTCTCAAGAAAAACGTCCTAAGAATCGAACATACGGACCCTCCCCTACTTTGCTACAGTCATCCCAAGTTCTTACTGGTATGAACAGGGACCGGACGACGCCCGAAGTCGAACCTTTTCCCGTACCATTTTCGAAGATGAAGGCTGTTTACAATCCAGACTCAAAGAATGATTCTAATAAGCTCATGGATAGTGCGACCTTTAAAAGCAGGAAAAATATTAATTCCAGTGGTAGAGGTAAAAGAGTAAGCAATGCATCCATCTTCTCTATTTTTCTACAGGCATCCTAACATTCATCCTAGCTTTCTTCGTCTCCTGTAACCCGTACAACGAAACTCCACGAGAGTAATATAAACCCTTACCTCTACTACCCGGATGGCGAATATGAAGAAGAAAAGGACATGCAAGCTTTGTTTGATTATATCGAGCAGACATTTGAAGTCACGCCAGATTCCGACGAATATTTCGTGATTTATCTTCCATTATATATTGCTTTATGTATTTTAAGTCTATTGTTTCATGGTTTCACGTGAAGAATCAAGTTGGGCGAAAGTCTGAGCAACTTCAGTGATTTTGAGTATATTATGCATGTATGTATCATTAGGTTAATCACAAATATCACGCATCATTCAGTATTCTCGTCTAGCGGGGACCCGCGACTCAAGTTCACCACTACTGATCCTAGTAGTCGGCCTACCCTAGGGTGCAACTCTGAATCGGACAAGGATCACAATGTTGAAGAGCATGCCCAGGTGCCTAATATAAATCAGGTATTTTTGTTTTTCATCTCAGTTCCTCTGCTAAATCATTCACAACGTAAAAGCTTTCATACTATAGCATGTTGGATCAAGAATATTGTCAAATCTGTTTGACCGAAGACGACGTTCAGTAAAGAAGGTCGTAGTAATTGAGAATGAGTACCAATGTAGCATTGAAATTGCTATGCAAAAAGCAAAATGGTTTCGTCCACGGCATGGGTAGTGTACGTGAGGCTCGACTTATGGTCATACTGATGAGAAGTATAGTGGTTGCACTGGGCTACATTTGTCTGTAATAGCGACAAAAGTCACTCAGAAGGAACATATGTCGGAGGAGATTCTGATTGCAATTTGAATCCCAAAAACGATCCTGGTCGCGAAACGATTTTTCTCCAAAGGCTATCATGTGCATATGCTTCCTCCGGAAACTCACACCATTCACAGTTTCGCAATTCTCCGCGTCTTGCCTTCTCAAAATAGAAGTATTTGAATGAATTCCCCCCTTTCCCTTTGACTAAATAAAATAACAAAGTATTAGCAATGAAAAAAAAAATCCCATAAGTAAAAGATGACTTACGCAAAGACTCGAAACCACTCGTATCATTTAAAGAATCTATTGCATTCCGAACAGAGACATTGGCTTCCTATCGACAAGAGTTATAACTGAAAGGATACAAGTTCGGTGTGTATAGTAACTGACCTGAAAAGATCTTGGACGGTCAATCCAGATTTCTCGACTAACTCTGTCCTTGTCGGAGTGAGTCCAGCGAGTTTCATTCGGTCCAAACTCCTTCCCAAACGTCAAAAACACCGACCCAACGAGAAATGGTGTTTCAGCAGGACATAGTCCAACCTCGGCTCCGGGCCGGACTAGCTGCAGCCAATGTTCCGGTTGTACGTCTGCCCAAACGAAGCATCCTTCCGCATTCTTCAAACGATAACGAAGGACGCTGTTAGTTGTGTTTATGTGAGGTCGTAATGAGACGAAGGCTTTAATTGTTTCTTGAAGGACCATCTATTTCAAAGGTTATTAAAATCAACAAGTTTTAGTGAATCCTGCGTTCAAAACTTACATCGTACGTGTCATGATAGGGTATTATCGCATATCTGTCCACATCTCGCTCAGACAAAGCAGGTAACACGATCGCCAATGTTTGCACTGGTAGCGGTTCGACCTTCTAGCCGCTTGTGGTGGACATGTGGCATGGATTCCGGGTCATTCTGGTTGCAGAAATTTAAAGAATGGAGATACAGAGGACTAGTTGAGACGAATGAAAGACGCTGTGCCTTGCATGTGTGGCGAATCTGGGACAGATTGTGCCTTGGCTGTGCACCTGTAAGTGGCTAGTAGATAATGCCACGCCATCCTTTATTTTGAACGTTCTTGAAGCGGGTTGGTAAAAGATACAAGAATGACGCTGATGAGCCAGACAAATTTACATACCATATCGTTCTGTACAGGATTGCAGTCGATGCAGTTACTAGTAGGATGAAAAAAATGTGACATGTGACATAGAGGACCTGTTTGTTGTCCGTTTGCGACGTGCGTTTTTAGATCGGTGGACCGACAAGGTTTGATTTTGTGGTGAATAGCAGTTCGCCGTTCCTCTTCGCCAACAGAATTCAATTCGTCTTCTTCTTGTGTTGCAAGCTGTGAAGATTCAGAGGCTCAAGTTGGTCCCAGAATATTTCCGTCTATTAAACTTTCACCAACAAAACCATGTCCTACCCTGACCCATCTGACCGTATCCTCCCAATCTCCCTCATGAGCTCGAGTATCTATCTGTGTCAAACTCCAGACCGCTCCGACGTCCTTCCAAATCAAGTCATGCTGATACACGTGTTATCGCAATGCTCCACCCAACAAAGAACTCCAGTTTTCTGTGGTGGAAGATTTTGCTGCAGAACTCTTTTTCTTAATCGGGGACCGTTTCTTGGATCTGAAAATCTTGGATATTAGACAGCGGTATTATCTACCACGCATCAGGAAGATGACAAGTGGCGGAGATCTGAACTTAGCCAATTCTCGTAAACGAAGCATTTACCTGACAGATTGGGTCCTTGTTAAGAATCTAAATCAAGTGATCCAAATACTAGAACGGGGGTCTCAGTCGCTTGTCAGCATTTGGTTTCGTAAATCACGCTGTGAAAGGAGTACATCCGGGCCGTGGCACAAGTATGTCATTGATCAATCTCGAAATGTAGAAAAGGAAAAGGCTATTCTCGGGTAAGGAATGGAAAAGATCCTGTGCCCTGTAGCCTCCCTATAGCAGTACTATTTAAAGATAGATGTGGCCTTCCCCTCTCATGCCCTATTGTATCTGAGGCAATGCATACGTGAAAATTTGATGCCGGTGGTGCATTCTGAGAAAAGGTGGTTTGAACTCACATGCTCACATGGCTTGAAGTTCACCGTGTCCTGGCTCCAGCAGAAAAGTCTGTGCTTAATTGGATTAGTATAGGGGTTCCGTTGAATAATACCATTAAACGCAAATTTTGGGTTTTCCGGGTGCTGAAGGAATGTTCTTTCTGTTGACCGTTGAGGGTGAGAGTAAGAATGGCGAAATAACTCTGCAATGTATTCAAATGCGGTATGTGCATATATGCGCCATATCAAGTCTAAAAATCATCGTCGCCCGAGAAAGAAGGTCTAAACTTAAAGCCGAGATATTCTCAAACCCCGACAAAATGCCGACGAGCCTAAAGCGTCCGAATTTTTCAAAGAAGTCGGTGTTCCCTGGCGTCTTGAAGGTCAACAGTGGCCGAAAAATCATGTGCCGTCACAACTGCGTACATGCTATACTAACCGAACTGTTTAACGCACCGTTCCCCCCAAAAAACTACGCCAGAAAAATGGTGTAGACTCTAGAGACACTCTTATCTGACTTGCGTGACGCTTTGAGTCAGTATATTATAGTTTGTGATATGTATCAGCAGAGCCAGTACCATTGCGTTCAAGAATCAGAAGGCGGCTTTACATGATGGCAGCGGACAGTTAGATCCGTAGGTTTCAAATTTGTTTAAGTACAGAACAACCGGTGGAGCAACTTGGATTTAGATGAGCGAACAAAGATAAACATTCTCAATTCATGTTGAACATGCGTATACCATAAATAAATAATGAATATAAATAACAAGGTGGCCACGATGGGTTACATTACAAATGAGAATAATCAAGGCTCAGTACACTGATACCGTGGTGTAGTGAAGACCCAAAGGGAATGGTATCTTTGCACCCAGACAGTTCATTTATGAGGCGCACCGGAGATGGGGCACTGACAACAAAATTTTGTAAGAACATCGTAGAGATAATACACAAAGGAGATGGAGACTCAGAAAAACTTACGCAAAGGCGAATGTTAAGGCCTGCTCTGGTGCATTCTTCCTCACAGGTTTCCCGAGAAGTAAGGCTGTTAGGCAAATCGTTGGTTGGCAAAGCAAAAACAGTAGAGAAGGTGAAGACCATAGGAACAAGTAAGAAGACACGAGGAAACAACATGAGGAATAGATTTGAGGAGAGAAGCAAGGGAAAGCTATTGCTGAAGAACTCATTTTGACGGCCTATTTATACCAAAAGCGATGGATCAATGCTACCACTGCCCGCGTATCGCAACGGCGATAGGGTAGTAATGCCCGTGAGTACCCGTTACGCCCATATCGAAAGACCGTATTGGCTGGTATAAACATGCATTGTATTGTTTTACCCAGATAAAACCTATGCATATCACTAAGGAGCTTTGTGTAAAGGGTCCATCGTTCGCATCCCTTGCTCACTTATGTACTTGGCATTTTTTTTAAGTTGTATTACGCAAGGACTTGGCAGCTACACGTTTGGACATCGAAGGTATTGCAGTGGTCTTCACCTCATGGTAACCGAAGAGACGAAGTAATTATTGCCATTGGTGTAATGGTGGGTATTGCATGAGTAGAATAGATTGAGAATATGTATACCTAGGCCTACGTCTCTTACGTAGCCTTCACTCCCTTGCAGTGCATCACCGGCAGTATCATTGTCTGGACGCGTTGTGAGAGACGTATTCGGGCGTCTCCGTTTCAACTTGGTCTCACGTCAAGCATCGGGACTACCATCGTGGGGTATTTTTTCCGGTTGTGCTCGCAAAGGACGAGCGGAAATTGACAATGTTCCGAAAAGAAAAGGACAAATATTGCGGTATACAACGGAAGTTCCCCATCGATCTTTCTCTTTCCGCTTTGTTTTTTTTGCTATCGAAGCTCAATTTTCTTCCAGTGGTGCCAATCATGAGAGCTTGTGAAGCTGGAACTTAAGCAAAGCTTCAAACTCGAGTTTGAATTAGAACCCATTCATCAAATTCGATTAAACAGTTCATTGTCCCCTTGGGTTTACTGCAATTCTAACACATCAGAGTGAATACCATCTAGATCCGTACAAGTGACATGCGCAAACCATGAGACCCCCAAGAGCCATCAACCCAGAAAACAGTTCGCACGCTTTCGCAGTGCCTAAATTATCGATAGCATCTCCAAGATAAAAAGGACCAATCTGAAGAAATGTTAGATGACAAGATAATAAACTTTAAATGAGACGACGTAACGAATGCCATTAATTGACGGACAAAACTGACAAAACTTGAAACGTGTCCTGTTTGTCCTGTGTATGTTTCGATTGCATAGGTTGTACAGATTGAAGAGACAATTTGTTGTCCGAATACAGCTATCGCTGCCCCGATGTCCTTTGCTTGAAATGAAAAAATGATAAATCCAAGTTCATGCGTACTTACTGGAGTGATATTCCAGTGGCCTTTTTTAGCATTTTGAAGCTGAACTCCCCATACTGAATCAAAAATAAATTGAACATTAAGTAGATCTACCGAGCAGTGACGCTAAACCCATACCTATTAAACCGACTACAGCACAAATAAAGCCCGGATAGACCAGGAGAAGACGATCTTCAGGTACTCGTTTACCTGTCTTCTTCGTACGCCAATTCATAAATGCGTCACTTCCTCGACCAGTCAGAGTTTCTCCTATTACTGCCCCGATTAATTGTGCGATTATTTGAAGCCCGATTTGTCCCGGTGTGAGTCCAAACTTTGCTCCGAATATCTGAGTAAATTGTCATTGAAGGGCGAAAAGAAGTTGCTTAATTCCCGGTAGATAGATACCTTTGGTACATAAACTGTCTATCGGGTTACGATTGAACAAGTGATTGGATGAGTTTGGTACATTAAACACATACAACAAATACGTTTGTATGACAAAATACCAACGCGATCGCGACGGAAGGCAGGAAAACGGTAGGATATTGAAGCCCAACATAAAAGGGTCGCAATAATTCCTGAATGCGAATAGGTTCGTTTCGATAAATGAAAAACCAGTACCAGCTGCGCGTCGTATTCGGAGTCTCCCGGTCATCTCGGTTCGATGTTAAAGTTTCATGTCCGAATAGCAAATGAGCGAAAAATAGTGCTAGCTGCATGGCAGCTACAAAGTCAAACGCTGCGCGCCATCCGCGATCTTGAATAAGAAACCCAAGCCTGAAGATATTTTCAAGTTAAAATAGTCTGGTTTCACAAATTAAGCGCATACATGATTGGGCCCAGGAGAGGACCGATGGTGACCATCAATGCTACGAACACATAGGAAATCAAACTACAGTGCGAAATTTAGACACAGCTTTTCAACGTACACCAGACTCCCATTTTTTCTCCATATTCTTCAGGCTGGAACATTTCTCTCACGGTACAAGCACCTAGAGATAAGGGTGGAGATATAAATATCGCTAAATTTTTATTAGTGCGATAGGAATTTTGAATTTATGTATAACAAAATATCGACCTAATAGCGCCCTCGATACCATAAGGGATCCATAAGAATGACAAAATACTCCCGCCAGCGTGCACACAGCGGAGAGGAAAGCTGAAATCAAATATACTGGTCGTCGACCAATCCTGTGGGATATCGGTGTCCATATCAAAGGAAATGTACCCAGCAAAAGTATAGACACAGAACTAAAAATCTGGTAGTAAGAAATTGTTATCACGGACGTTTGTGTAGGATACCCACACAAGGAATGCGGTCTTATTCAAGCTGACGTCAAACTCATTCGATAATTGCATAAAAGCCGGAATAATGACAGCTATTTGTGAATAAATATTTCAGATAAAGTAGATAGATTGGAATGAGTACGTACATGAAGAAAAAGTGCCTAGCATAGTGTGCAAGCAGACAATTGCTAGGATGCTATTTTTGCGCCATCTAGCAAGTTGTCAGTTTAAATGCGGATACTAGTACGGGTAAGATTGCGTACTTTGACCAACTGTGGGGATCATCCTTGTCCAATGAAACGGTGATTGGCAAAGTTTCAATTGCATCTTCTACATGCTTAGCGATGTGATCTTCAAGCTGATCGACGTCCTTTTGATAATACAAAGGGGGCTGTACACTGGTCATCGCGATGGATAGAAGTACAATGTGATTACACCTATACAAAGCGCCCCACCCCAAGAATTCCTATAGGACACTTCGAATATGAGTTACGGCAGGACTAGTATTAATGCGGTATAAAGACACGCCCAGCGGCCACCATGAAAGAAGCGTCAATCCCAATACTTGAAATTTCAAAAGCATCGACTTGTGACCAGCCCATCTCAAAACGGTTTTACTGTAATAGGACTCGAACTGAGATGGTCGGATAATTCTTGACTTTCGTGGGATTCACAGCCTAAGGTTTAGCCGCTTTCAATGGACCTGCAGCATAAGAATTCCAATGAATAAGCTTGAGTAACGCATCGTGCGTTGGTGAATTCGATAATCACCTTTAAATATCAAGACACATACCGTACTAGTACCGGTCCTAGCAGGTAAACTTTCACATTACCATTTTCACAGACACACATAGTTCACGCGCACTATAATTAGTCTGGAATTGAAAGATTGCGCCATGAATATGAATATCAGAGTACGACTGGAGACCTATCTTACAAGGAATCGAGCGAAAGACCACTTTTTACACTCGTGCTGATTTTCATGGCATTTCCAATGGGGCTCCAAAGAGAACTCTGAGTAGCCGTCAGCTGATTTGTTCCTAGGCACTGGTAGTGAGGAATCATATGTGACTATACATAGTTGATAATGCATCTCACTTATAGTATTCGATTTGATATCCAGTTGTGTGGAATGTGGAGTCATTGGTGAACTGGTGACGCGTCGGGGTATCATTTGCTTCCGTTCCCTGCTTACATAACAGAAACTACGTAATTCATTGTTTCAGACGCAGCAACTTCCAGATTGGACCGTCACCGACTCCATGCACAAGATCGTGGATTCCTCTAAGCTCTGAGGTATATTTTCAGCTCATCAGCTTATCTTTTTCTAGGCTTTCTGCCAGCGTAGCTCAAACTTGTCATCGCACCACCCTATTCACCTTGCTAAATTGGTCAACGAAGGACGAGCGGAATTTGACAAGCTGAAAAAAAGAGACATAAGAAGGACAAACTTTCTGGTAAATAGCAGGAGTTCGTTATTGTATTTTCTCTTTCAGCGTTGTTCGTTTGTTAGAATTCAATTTTGGTAATGCGAACTGTGAAGCTTGAGGCTCAAGTTTATATTATTATAACTCGTCTATCAAATAAACAAGACTCTGTTCTTTTTCTAAGTTTACCATAATTTGAGCACCTCAAAGTGGATGCCATCTAGATCCGTACAGGTGGCACGCGCAAACCATGAGACCCCCCAGAGCCATCAACCCAGAAAACAGTCCACACGCTTTAGCAGTACCCAGATTGTCGACGGCATCTCCAAGATAAAAAGGACCAATCTAAAAAAATGTCAGACGAAGAGATAATATACATTTTTAATGAAACGACGTAACGAATCCCAACAGTTGACGGACGAAACTGACAAAACTCGAGACGTGACCAGTTTGTTCCATGTATGTCTCGATCGCGTAGGTTGTGCAAATTGACGAGACAATCTGTTGTCCAAATACGGCTATCGCTGCCCCAATATCCTTTATAAGAGATGAGAAACCATACCTCCATACTTAGATTCGTGCGTGCTTACTGGAGTGATGTTCCAATGACCTTTCTGAGCGTTTTGAAGCTGAACTCCCCACACTGCGAAACAGGTCATTAGTTCGCGAAATAACAACGTAGAGTATTCAAATGGTCCAAACCCATCAAACCGACTATAGAACAAATAAAGCCCGGGTAGACCAGGAGAAGACGGTCTTCAGGTACTCGTTTACCAGTCTTCTTAGTACGCCAATTCATAAACGCGTCGCTCCCTCGTCCAACCAGAGTTTCTCCTATTATTGCACCAATTAATTGTGCGATTATTTGAAGTCCTATTTGTCCCGGTGTTAGCCCAAATTTTGCTCCAAATATCTAGGCGCATGGTAAAACGGAGTTGCAAGTGCTTAAACTTCGAATAGATGGATACCTTTGGTACAAAAACGGTCTATCAAATTTTGGTGATTAACTGGGTGAGCTTGGCACGTAGACGGTAGGCGCTTACTACAAACACGTTCGCATGACAAAATACCAATGCGTTCGCAAGAGAAGGTAAGAAAACGGTAAGATATCGAAAGCCAACGTAAAAGGGTCGTAATATTTCCTCGAGATGTATAGGTTCGCGCCGATAAATCGAAAACCGGTACCATCTACGCGCCGTACTACTTGAAGGCTTCCCATAATCTGAGTTTCGTTTCAAGGTTTCATATCCGAATAGTAAATGAGCAAAAAACAGCGCCAACTGTATAGCAGCTGTTAAATCAAAAGCCGCGCGCCATCCGCGATCTTGAATCAGAAACCCAAGCCTGTGATTTTTCAAGTTATTATTGTTCTTTCATGGCACTTTAGGCGCTTACATGATTGGAGCTAGGAGAGGGCCGGTGCTGACCATCAACGCTATAAACAGTCAGGATACACAATCTTCGGCATAACATTTAAACATACACCAAACTCCCATCTTTTCTCCACTTTCTTCAGGTTGAAACATTTCTCTCACGGAGCAAGCACCCAGAGATAAGGGCGGAGATATGAATATTGCTGAAATCCCATTAGCACGATAAAATTTTATTCGTTGTGTAGGAGAATATCAACCTTGTAATGCTCTGGTTACCATAAGGGATCCATAGGAATGGCAAAATACTCCTGTCAGCGTGCACACAGCGGAGAGGAAAGCTGAAATCAAATATACGGGTCGTCGACCGACCCGGTCTGACACTGGTGTCCATACTAAGGGAAATGCACCAAGCAAAATTATGGGCACAGAACTTGGAACCTGTTAACAACAGGCAATAGACGCGGACAAGTGAATATGTGATACCTACACGAGATATGAGGCTCTAGTTAGGCTGACGTTGAATTCTTCGGATAATTGCATAAAAGCCGGTATGACGATGGCTGGGTTTGGGTATTTTCTTCATGAATGTATGATGTGTGAGATTGAATGAGACACGTGCCTGCAGAGAAAGGACCTTGCATAGTGTGCAGACAGACAATTGCTAGAATGCCATTCTTGCGCCATCTAGTTCAGCAGCGTCAGGTTGAATACGAATACTGGTACATATGCTACGTACATTGACCAGTTCATGGGATCATCCTTGTCCGATGTAACGGTGACTGGAAAGGTTTCAATCGTATCCTCTACATGTTTACCGACGTGGTCTTCAAGCTGATCGACATCCTTTTCAGAATAAAAAGGAGGTTTTACACTGGACATTGCGATGAATGAAGTTCAATCGATCAAGAGTATAGACGGCGATTCCTGAATTTCTACTGGATGCCTAGAATATGGGTTAAGGCAGGGCCAGTATAAATGTGGTATGTTATAGAAGAAAGACACGGTTAATGGCCGCCGTGAAAAGAAGCATTAAATTCAGCACTTGAAATCACAAAAGTTTCGACTTGTGACTAGTGCATTTGAAAATGGACCTTAATCGGAAAGTGAGATGAGGCGGATACTCGGCTTTCGTGGGATTTACGATTTCACCTTGCCTCCATTAAACCTTCAGCGTCAGCACTCAATCAATGGGGTAAACTCAAGAAATGCATCGTGCGTTGATGAAAGAAGGGTCGACGCATTCGGTTATCACGTTCACACGTCAAAATTTAGACGGGCTGCCTCGAGGTTTCGTCCTGATACCGCCCCTAGTGCATATGTAGGGTTTCAGAAGACCGTTATCAGAGATACACCAAGTTACAAACTCACGTTCTATAGTCATTTCGAAAATAAAGCATTGTGCCTTGAGTATTCAAAAACGACTGTAGAGGCACGCCTCAAGCAGGAATTAACGAAAGGCCAAAACTCTTCAACCACATTTTCACCGATTTTCACAGCACTTCCCATGAAGCTCCACCGAGAATTCTGACTACCGCGTCAGCTGATTTGATCCCAGGAACTGGTAGTAAACCTTAAGTACTTAAGTACTCAAGTAGCTATACATAGTCCAAGCTGGCCTTACTGAATCCAATCCGCCGATACCAAGTGGTTGCGCAGCGCAGGTTGTCGAAAAAGGGTTCATGAAGGTTATGATGAAGAAGCAATTCTATTGGGACTCGGCTTATAAATGTGCCTAAGGATATAAAAATACTGTCTCAAAGCTCACCAGTTTATTGTTACACTTTCTCGCGAAACAATCTGAGCCATGGTCACTGGGCCCTGGTGGTGCGTCGAGGTTGTGCTCGTTAATTACGCAATCGAGTTTACGTAATAATTTTTTTTAGTCGCAGCTTCAATACTTAGCGCTTAGCGAGGACTGTGAAGCTTGAAACGATGTTCAAGTTGCCCACACATGTTGCAAACATGCATGACATAAGAAGTAAGTCGCATTTATTTTAACAAAGAGTTGCTTTTAGAAAACTAACCTCAAAAGTCCAGCTTACCGCTTGGTAAAGCCTCCCTCCGTTCTATCACAAAGTGTGCTCCGCGGAAGAGGAAGAGCTTGAATGGTGGAAACAATTGATGTTTTGTGTGCCGATAATGCCGAATTTATCGTAACGCGCGCATTGCGCAACGTTCAATCAATCGATCACGTGCAAGGCGTAAGTGGATTTTCAAAAATCAAATTTCAATCTCGTCCCCAACGCTCATTTTTTGGACACATTATTCTCTACGGTAGGAATCGACTAAATGTCTGGGACCAAAGATACAGTCTATTACGAATTCTATCGAGGATCTTCGTGCGTACATTTGGTTTCTTAGAATGGGGCTCCCTCTTCCCTTTGTTCTCGCTTAGGATTGGCATGGCTCTTACGGACTCACTTGACGAGCTAATCACTGATGGTTCAATAACACCACAGCTGGCGATGATAGTTCTGGCTCAGGTAATGGTATTCCTTGCTTAGCACACAAACTCATAATTCTCATAGTTCGACAAATCCTTGGCGGACAGTTTGGCAAAACACGTCAAAGCGAAAACAACCCTCAAGGTACGTCGCATTATCCAGGCTACATACTCGGCTTTTCCTCCTAATGTTACGTGTTTTAGGGTCACTTGAGGACTTACCGCAACTGTGATGATGTCTGGACATTCATCATCAAAAATCCGCAGTTCAAGATGGAGAGCAATGAAGTCGTTTCCGCAGAAAAAATCAAAATCATCGCATGTAAAAATCCTGATGCTCCCGACGCCAAAAAATGAAAGAGAAAAAAACAAACCGCGCATCCGCTTTTAGAGTCATTAGACTCACTGGGTTTACCTTTTAGCATCGTCCACAATTTACACTACTCAATAAAATATCTGATTCTGCCACATGTATTTTGATATGTTTCTCAATATTGAAAAAAAAAAAACTCCAAAAAAAAAAACTCCAAAAAAAACTCAAAAAAAAACTCTCAAGCACGTCAGGTTACGTAAGTCACATAGTAGTACCGTGACCAACGCGTCCACAACTGACAACCACAATGCCGCGAGAAAACTTTTTCATAGGCTTCAAACATTCCGAAACGCTTCCTCTTCTCCATGGATCACCTCTCCTTCTTCAAAAATACCACACACGCACTTTTAATGATATTACAAGCAATACAACGCCCCTGTTGTTAAGAGTATGTTTGTTCGCTGACTTGAAGTCTTGAACGTTGATATCGTCCGACTTTGAATTTGTAGAGCAATTGACTTGCATTTCTGAAGGCGATTGCGTCCTGCACGAAAATACGCCAACGCGAAAGAATATTCTTACACACTTAACAACAAAGGTCCATTTTTTCCACGTCTCTTATTTGCTAGGCCTTCCATGAACAAGAAGGCCGTCATGTCCGAATCACACCCGCTGGCAAACTTCGAACAGATTTGAAATGCACGTACTGGCATGCCAATATATCGAGAAGAGAAGCAAAAAGGGCAGTGGGTTGAGATAAAAAAGGCAGCCACACAGAAGCTTCATATTTAAGGTATGTAGGACATGCATGGATAGATAGGATGACGGCGATGCTGATATATTGTTGTCCCAGTCCATGAATACTGCACTTCGCACTACTGCGCAGCCCTCGGAGTCTTGTTAACGGTTGCACGACGGCCTCATCTCCACGTCAGGGGTTTTCTTTCTCTTCAAACACAAAATCTAACTAAGTTGCCGATATTCTACAGACGAAATTTAATTTATTACGTGCTGCAAACGCGTATCGGTCTCATACGTGAGCTTAACAATGAAATGACGGGCTAATAATCTGACAATTATGAAGCGAATTTCTTCTTCTAATTGGTCTTTTTATGCCATCCTCCACCGTACTCTTCATTTGCGCCGTAGATGTTCGGTATTAAGGACACCAGACCCGCTCATACTATTACCCATCTTGGTTTTTTTCGTAAAGATATCATTCGCATGTAGTACGACATATTTGCTGTGTCACGAACCGGTCTTAGGTGATTAGAATGTGCGCCTCGCTCAAGTTTCCTATGTGACGTAGCTGACCTGATTTAACTGAATTTTTAGGTGATGTTATGAACCTCTTCGACATATTTTAATAGCAAAATGAATTCAAAATGCTGTAAACGCTGCTGAAGAGCTAATATAGTATCACCAGATCACATCATGCATATGGCCATCAAGCGGTGTCAACCTTTTAAGCGAAAAAACCTGTGCGAATGAGATACATATAACACAGAGCATAGTTGCGATACAAGAAGTGAGTGACCGTATGATCCGATTAGGTTGCTGAATAGAACTTTTTTTGGAAGTCGCTGTGGCGATTCGTGGTGGTTCATTTGATTCAGTGACCGTACGAAATTCTAAGCTGAGAAAAGAAGAAAAGAGAAGAGAAGAAGAGGCTTTTGCTGTGCCATAACCTGCCATGACAAAGGTTTTAGGCTCGCCGGTACTGGCGATGTGACCCAATGGCCGTTCATCGTTTATCTGCCGATAGCCTCCCGAACGTCCTATTGGTCTCTGGGCTTCCTTGTCATGTTATTATTGTGCTCAATACTGATCATTCATATAATCTTACGTATCGACTTTGATATCAAGCGCGAAGTAAACCGAGGCCGCGGGCTACTTTTGGGTACATCTTACGGAACTTCTCTTGCCTCTACACACAATCTCATATCGCACGCAATTACCAAAGACACATCATGTCGGAAACACTTAGCTTGAAAGAAACAACACACATTGAGGGTACTAACGAAGGTGGCGAAAATTCAAAAACGGGTCAAGGAGAGCCTGACGACCAAAGTGAACGTCCCAAGTCTCCGCCCATAAACGTGGCACCGACTCCTTCAAACAGAGAAAGCAACCAACCCGCTGCTGTGCAAGCGACGGGACAACAGCCCGATGAAAGAATAGAGAATTTAATCAGCCTTTTCCGCGATTTTCTTGGTAAGTCACCTCTATTTTTTTCATGAAACGGTATGTGAAAATTTCTCACCGAGGTACATTAGAGGCCGCTCCTAACAATCCAGTTTCCGGATCTTCTCATATAACCCAACAAGACAAGACAGGACGTAAAAGGTTTTTCGGGTTAGCCAAAGGTGTTTCTCAAGAAACTGGATGTGAGTATCTTATTTAAAATTTTGGTATAATTTGATTGATTCAACATGATGCATGTTAGCGAATAATAGATATGATTACGAGCAAAAGTATCCCCGAGATAAATTTGGAGAGGAAGCTTCCGACAATGCTCGCGTTTGGTTGACATACCTCGACGAAGCCGAGTCGTTTGATCGTGAAAGAGCAGAAGGGTGGAAAGAGACGGTAGACGTACTTCTCGTATTTGTAGGCAGAACATTTATTCAATCATAAGTATGAAAGCTTAACTTATTATACACCAGGCTGGTCTCTTTTCTGGCGTCATAACAACGTTCATATCCCAGGCCTCACAAAGTCTCCAGAAAGACAATACTCAAGTTTCTGCATCCTTATTATCTGAAGCAGTTCAACTATTACGAGCAAATTTTAGTGGAGTACCGGCAAGCGATGTACCCACCGCGACATTGACACCTACGTCGCCATTTACAGCATCAACAAACACATTGTTGGTGAACGGTCTATGGTTTACAAGTTTGGCGATCACATTATCTACGGTGCTATTTGCTGTTCTCGCGAAGCAGTGGCTTTATTATTATCTGTCATCTATTCCCGGAACCCCGAATGAAAAATCTCGAGCCAGGCAGTTGCGATACAATGGCTTTGAATCGTGGAAGGTTGCGGCGATCGTCGAGCTTCTTCCCATCCTTCTTCATCTTGCGGTCGGCATGTTCCTTACTGGCATTATTATACTATTATTCCCGTTGGATATTCATATCGCCGGGACAATTGTATTCATTGCGGGCATTACATATACGGTATATTTTATTTCGGTGATGCTGCCCATTTGGTACCCGGAATGTCCATACACAACGTCGTTGACAATTTACATTGGAATTTTTTTCTTTATTCTACGACAAGTTTTCGAAGCAATCAAAACGACCCTACATAGGGGTTTTCTAGCCGTCTGGAGACAAATCAATCTCAAAGCTCGTCGTAGTAATGTTCGGCATCTCGTTCACCACGCCCAAAGCACTGTTGGACATGTATTCATATACATTTCAAGATTAGCTGGTGCGGTGCGCCGCGGTTTACAAAGTCTTCGATCTACTATATTTTCTTACAACCTCCCGAAATTCACAAAGTGGAGAGAAGAGAATATCAAAAGAGCTGTCGAACACGCAACATCCCTTGACTTTGAGGCGCTCGTATGGCTTTATGAAACTTCTCAAAACCGAAGTGTCCATCGAATTATCGCACGGTGCGCAGCTGTGCATCCAACTATCAGCGAAAAATTTGGACGCTCAACTCGCGACGATCTCTGTGATACCTTAGAGGTTAGTGAAGCAAATACGGTGGATATACGTCATGCCCTGTGTTTGGGTCTCCACAATGGTGGGTTGAATACGCACTGGGAACTACTCCGGTCTGCTCCTGATGTGATAAAGGGTCAGCTGGAGGAAGAAGAGTATCAAAGCTATCTCTCTATTGTAGACGCCGTGGATGAATGTCGCGAGCACCGAATACTCTGTGATGTTATCAACGGTGCTTGCAGTCTTCCGCTATCCATGTGGTGTCAACTCTTATCAGCCCCACCAACTGATGCCACGGAAGCTACGCATATATTCGCCGGCGGAATTAACGGTCTATTCAAGTGGAAACTCGATCCTGCCCGTGAACTTATCCGTAACACTGTGTTAGTACGCTTTGATAGCAGAAAACTGGGATGGTGGAAGTTTGAATACCTGTTTCGTTATTTTGGGCTTGGAAAACCCGACTATTCATCGGAAGCCAAATCTTATGAAACGCGCTGTTGAGGGCGCGAACGAGGTAAAAGAAGAACCCGAGTACTGTAAAACGACCCTGCACCGGCTGCAGTAAAGCGCGGACGACAATATATGCGCCGTCAAACACTCAAAACACCGAAGACTAACGTTTAAAGACCGGAGTCGAGACCCTAGACTGTCTGGTTGGAACAACCAGACAGTAACCTCGTTTGGACTATCCCGGAGCTGCTAGACCATTCGGACTTAAGTTTTCTTTCTTTCTTTTACTTAGATTCAATCTTCAGCGTTCAGAAATCCTTTAAAAATCTGTTCCGTCTAGTTCCTTTGTTTTATTTCCTCCATTTATCCATTTCTTTGTGTCTCTTTTGTTAGTTTCTCCATTTTGCTATTTTTTTGAAAAGACCGTCGTTCAAAAGGGGAATTAGAGTTCCGGAATTAGCGGAAAATTAGTTAGACTAAAAATGTATTTAAGAACGTCGTTTTCGACGTAGAAAAACAAGTTCTATTCCCCGTTTTACTCAGAAAATCAACCTTAAGTCGCACTCTCACTTAAAAACCCAACATTGCTTTCAAAATCCACTTTATTTTCTATTCTACTACTATTTCCTCTTCTCTTACACTGTCAGGGTACGCTACCGCGTCCCCTCATTTTTCCTTATTTATTATCATCGGTATATATCTATTTCTATCTTATTTATATTTCCCGTGCATTACTTCTACCATCCGTTTATTCTCTCCGTCCATGTTTCACCTTCTCTACTCGCGCGCGTTGCGCGCTCGTACACGGCGTGATGCCCGTGACATCATGTCGCTTAGGCTCGGCTTGGGCGCCTGGCACTTAGCTGTGCCAGGGCCGCACGCCGCGTCGTCGTTTTATGTATATAGTAGCTGTACCTAGAGTGAGGGTCCCTAAGCTTGTTCTCTTAGGATCCCCTCCCTCTAGGTGAGTAGTATAGTTACCTTCCAATATATTACTTAGGATCCCCTCCCTCTAGTGTGAGCTGAGTAGCCCTAACAGTAGAACAAGCTTCTACTCGCAGACTGGTCGTTTCTATCGACACTCACTATTGAAAAATCGCGCTCGACACCGACTATCGCAGCGTCGTATTTTCCCCTCGAGTCCCGTCTATAATCGACCCCTCTGCTCCGTCCAAAAAACCCCTTTTTTCCTTTCTCTCTCTCTCATGGATTCCTCACCCCCACCCTCTGCACCCCAAATCGTCACCCTCGAAGATGTGGCGACTATTATCATGCGGCAATTCGCGGAAATGGATGCCCGCATGGCAAGACAGGAATCCCAGGCCTCACAGATGATTGAGGTCCTACGGAGCATCCGAGACGCGGCTAGAGCTGCTCCTACCCAAAACACCCCTGTTGACGACGCGTCCTCACCTGGACAACCACCGGCTCCTGAGCATCAAGCCAGTTCACGCTCTTCCCGAAATACCCGACCTGCTGTACCTCCTTCGTTCGACGGAGATCGCTCCAAGGGTCGTGCCTTCTGGAACACCGTCGAGTTTTACATGAGTATATGCAGTCGCGATTTCGAGACTGATGAACTCAAAATCGGCTGGGCAATGTCGTACATGAATGAAGGCCGCGCCCTTACCTTCAGCGAATCTATGCTGAAAAAGTATCAAAGAGGAGAGAAGCCCTTCGCAGACTGGAATGCCTTTCGGGAACGATTCAAGGCCGATTTCTTTCCACAATCCGAGCAAGAGGATGCCATCAACACCCTCTATTCCAACCGCTATGTCCAAGGCAACAGGACTGTAGAAGAGTATGTGGATGCCTTCCGCGTGCTCATTGAGCACGCTGGCTTTACGGAAGGACTCGCCATTAACACGTACTTTCGTAACGGTTTGGACCCGACAATTGCATCTCTGGTAGCGACGATGAAGGACCGACCCGCACTTCACGACTACGAGGGCTGGATCAGGCAAGCACGCATGTTTGACATGGACAGGCGTGCCAACGAGGCTTTCACTGCTGCTCGTCGCCGACTCGTAGGCTCTGGAACGGTTCAGACGAATCCCGCGATTGTCCCCACTAACCGACCCCGTCCCAACCCTTTTCCGTCGTATCAGACCCTCCAGATCCAGAGGAGGCCCCCTGCCCCTTCCTATCAAGCTCCTTCTTACCCACCTCCCAGGCCAGCACCTCAACTCGCGCCCGCGTTGCCTCCTAGACCTGCGGCTTCTGCTCCTACATCCCAGGTTAGACATGACCCGATGGACGTTGACGCTGCTCGTCGACGCTTAGGCCCAGAATCGACCAGATGTCATCGTTGTGGAGCAACAGGCCATTGGGCTCGTGAATGCCCTCGCGCGTACGACATTCGGTATCTCCAGCCCGACGAATTGGACGACAATATCACACATTTGTTGGCCCAGAAGGACGCGTTGGAAGCCCAGGCGCGTGGTGACTCTGCTCTGACCCAGGGCGAGACTGTGGCTGCGACAGAGGTAGAGGATTTTCAAAACGGCAACGAGTGACAGATGCACCCTCGTTGCCGACATCTAATAGATTCGACATTTTGTACATAGATCGCGAACAAAATGACACTTCTGATTCGAATCTAACTACCCCTGCTGCATCCCCTGACAAACCCAAAGAATCGCCTCCACCTGCCACACGTTCTGTTTCTACCCCATGTATGCTGTCGCCTTCTCAACGTCGTGCATTGCCAAAGGAATACCGACTCGCAGCTACCGCAGGCACGCAGAAGCTAGAGATTCCAGTAGAGCTACAGAGTGTTGACACCGGAGCCCTGCTGCACAGCAAGGCCATGCTGGACACCGGGGCTAGCGGTATGTTCCTCGATCGTGACTTTGTCGAGAAACATCGGCTTCCCTCCGTACGCCTTGCTAAACCCATTCCCGTGTTTAACGTCGACGGTACGCCCAACCACGCTGGCTCTATCACCCACATTGTCGACCTCGTTGTTCGCTTTCGGGATCACTCTGAACGCACCTTGTTCGCCGTTACCTCACTCAAGTATCCCGTCCTGTTTGGACTGCCGTGGTTCAAGGCTCACAATCCCGTTATAGACTACACAACTGGTCAAGTAGAGTTCATGCGCTGCAGCCCCAGCTGTCGGTCTTGTGCCCCACGCTGGCCAGCGGGTAAGCTCTCTAGGCGCACGTTCCAACAGATCCGACGCGCACCTCTGCCAGAGCTCGACGACACTGAGGCCGATGATCCTGACATACCAGACCTGGTCGACGTCGAGTCTGAGATTGAAGAGGGTGATCGACTGTTCGCGATATCAATGCTACCCGACGAGCCCGACACTCACCGCATATATGCCACCGAGACCATCTCCCAGCGACTGGCGCAGGCCCACGCCAACAACGCAGACGCACCAGCTCCCAAGGGTTTTCGGGATATCGTGCCAGAGATGTTCCACGACTTTGCCGACATTTTCTCGAAGGAGTCGTTCGACTCGTTGCCGCAATCAAAGAAGTGGGATCACCCGATAGAGCTTGTGCCAGGTTCTGAGCCCAAGTCGTGCAAGATCTACCCGTTGTCACCCAACGAGCAGGCCGAGTTAGACGCGTTTCTAGAAGAAAACCTTGCGTCTGGACGAATCCGACCCTCCAAGTCGCCCATGGCGTCCCCGGTATTCTTCATTAAGAAGAAAGATGGTTCTCTTCGTCTCATCCAGGACTATCGGGCATTGAATGCTATGACGATTAAGAACCGTTACCCGCTGCCCCTGATCTCAGAGCTCATCAACAAATTGCAAGGTGCCCGGTACTTTACCAAGCTGGACGTGCGCTGGGGTTACAACAATGTGCGGATAAAGGAAGGAGACGAGTGGAAGGCTGCTTTCCGCACCAACCGCGGCCTTTTCGAACCTCTGGTAATGTTCTTTGGTCTCACAAATAGCCCTGCGACCTTCCAGACAATGATGAACGAGATCTTCGAGGACATGATCTCGGAAGGTGTCGTTGCCGTCTACATCGACGACATTCTCATCTATACTCGGGATCGGGAACAACATGACCAGGTAACACGACGCGTTCTCAAACGTCTCCGCGAGCACAAGCTGTATCTCAAGGCAGAGAAGTGCGAGTTCTGCCGGACTAAGATCGAGTACTTGGGTGTTGTCATTTCCGAGAACACAGTCGAGATGGATCCCGCGAAAGTCTCGGGTGTCAGAGACTGGCCCATCCCGAAGAACGTCACTGAGGTTCAGTCCTTCTTGGGCTTCGCCAACTTCTACCATCGGTTTATCAAGGATTTCGCGCGTATTGCCAATCCCATGTTCGGGTTAACCAAGAAAGATACGCCCTTCGTCTGGTCCGACACTTGTCAGCATGCTTTCGATACTCTGAAGTCGTCGATCACCTCTGCCCCCATTCTTCTCATTCCCAACCCCGCTAATCCTTACCGGGTTGAAGCAGACAGCTCCGACTTTGCAACAGGCGCGGTTCTCTCACAGTTGTCGAACGAGGACGGTAAATGGCACCCAGTTGCGTTCTTCTCGAAGGCCCTCAGCCCTGTCGAACGCAACTATGAGATTCACGACAAGGAGATGCTCGCTATCATACGATCTTTAGAGGAATGGCGACACTTTCTCGAAGGCGCATCTCACCCTATCGACATACGGACTGATCACAAGAATCTCGAGTATTTCATGTCCGCGCGAAACCTCAATCGTCGTCAAGCTAGATGGTCAGTATATCTCTCGCGATTCGACTTCACCCTACAGCATATACCGGGTAAGTCGATGGGGAAACCTGATGGCCTATCCCGCCGCCCAGATCATGGCTCGGGAAAGGACGACAATCGTGGCGTCACCCTAATCCGACCCGAAATGTTTGCAATCAATGCTCTGCAAACATTCCGCCTTAAAGGGGAGGAGGAGGACTTGCTACGCCAGATTCGCAAGGCCAATCGGGAAGGCAAGGTCGAAGATAGCGTTTCCAAAGCCGTTGCAACACTTCGCGCACTGGGTGGTCGTTCAGCTCACTCATCGGAATGGTTTGAAGACCAGGACCTCCTCTACTATCGCGGCAAGGTTTACGTGCCAAACGTCGACGAGCTGCGTCGGAAAATCCTTTCCAGGCACCACGACACCAAACTCGGTGGTCACCCGGGTCGTTTCAAGACTCTTGAGCTCGTTTCGCGCACCTTCTGGTGGCCAGGTGTCTCCAGGTATGTCCAACGCTACGTCGAGGCCTGCGACATGTGTCTACGTACGAAACCCCCTCGTCATGCTCCCTATGGCCTTCTCCGACCCACAGAAGTGCCAAGTCGACCCTGGGAACACATCTCGGTCGACTTCATCGTGGAGCTGCCAGAATCCAACGGTTTCGACGCGATCCTCTCTGTCGTCGACTCTCTCACCAAACGGGTTCATTTCGTGCCGACATTTACGACACTTGACGCGACAGGTCTAGCCCGTCTGTACCTTCAACACGTCTGGAAGCTTCATGGTCTTCCCATGAAGGTGATCTCTGACAGAGGTCCCCAGTTCGCGTCCCGCTTCACACAGGAGCTTTCTAGGCTCCTTGGCATACGGCTTGCACCCTCTACGGCATATCATCCTCAAACCGATGGTCAGACGGAGCGTGTCAACGCAGAAGTCGAACAATACCTTCGACTTTTCACCTCTGAGCGGCAGGACGACTGGGACCAGATACTGCCCTTGGCTGAGTTCGCATATAACAACCACGTACACTCAGCAACGCGCGCGACACCGTTCGAGCTCGACACTGGACGACATCCTCGTATGGGATTCGAACCGCTGGTTGCCGACTCCAAGATCGAATCTGTCAACGAGTTCAAGACGCGTATGGAGTCGACGATAGAGGAAGCCAAGGCCGCCATAGCCAAGTCGAAGGACGAGATGGCCAAGTACTACGATCGGAAACACATCCCGGCACCTGAATACAAGGTTGGCGACAAGGTATACCTCGATTCGAGCGACATTCGTACCACCAGGCCCTCCGCCAAGTTATCACATCGGTACTTAGGGCCTTTTCCGATAGTCAGCAAGGTCGGGTCGCACGCATATAAGCTGCGTTTACCACTGTCGATGTCAAGGCTTCATCCAGTATTCCACGTCGGGAAGTTGCGTCCAAAGGTTGAAGATACAATCCCGGGTCGTCGCGTCAAGGCTCCCCCACCTCCAGAGATCAGAGATGACGGTGAGCACTACGTCGTGGAACGGATTTTGGACAGTCGTGTATTCCGGAGACGACTCGAATATAAGGTGCGTTGGGAAGGCTATGGTCCCGAGCATGATCAATGGGAACCCGAGTCGAATATTGCAGCCCCAGATCTCATTAGGCAGTTCCACCGTGAGCACCCGAGTGCGCCGCGCTCGATAAATGGTCTGTCAGGGTACGCTACCGCGTCCCCTCGTTTTTCCTTATTTATTATCATCGGTATATATCTATTTCTATCTTATTTATATTTCCCGTGCATTACCTCTACCATCCGTTTGTTTTCTCCGTCTATATTTCACCTTCTCTACTCGCGCGCGTTGCGCGCTCGTACACGGCGTGATGCCCGTGACATCACGTCGCTTAGGCTCGGCTCGGGCGCCTGGCACTTAGCTGTGTCAGGGCCGCACGCCGCGTCGTCGTTTTATGTATATAGTAGCTGTACCTAGAGTGAGGGTCCCTAAGCTTGTTCTCTTAGGATCCCCTCCCTCTAGGTGAGTAGTATAGTTATCTTCCAATATATTACTTAGGATCCCCTCCCTCTAGTGTGAGCTGAGTAGCCCTAACATGGTCTCCTTTTCCATCGTCGCCCTCGGTTCGATTTCTCCAAGTTGCAAGCATCATTAGTCGAAGCTACAGGCGTCGGGACGCCGCCTCGTTGAAGGGGGGGTGGTGTCAGGGTACGCTACCGCGTCCCCTCATTTTTCCTTATTTATTATCATCGGTATATATCTATTTCTATCTTATTTATATTTCCCGTGCATTACTTCTACCATCCGTTTATTCTCTCCGTCCATGTTTCACCTTCTCTACTCGCGCGCGTTGCGCGCTCGTACACGGCGTGATGCCCGTGACATCACGTCGCTTAGGCTCGGCTTGGGCGCCTGGCACTTAGCTGTGCCAGGGCCGCACGCCGCGTCGTCGTTTTATGTATATAGTAGCTGTACCTAGAGTGAGGGTCCCTAAGCTTGTTCTCTTAGGATCCCCTCCCTCTAGGTGAGTAGTATAGTTACCTTCCAATATATTACTTAGGATCCCCTCCCTCTAGTGTGAGCTGAGTAGCCCTAACATACACCTATTTACTCTATTCTACTCCTTCTTCACACACGCCGGCTCCCCTTTCCTTCCTGATTACTCCTGAGACGCACGCTTCAGCGCTATCTCCTCTTTACCACCATTTATCGTAACCTCACTTCCGATACTCCGGTCATCACTGATAAAGAAAAAAGACAGGAATCCTTGGAAAATGTTGTTCAGGGGTTTTGGCTCCATATATTCTTTGGTAGCCCTCGCACATTAGAGGTTGCTCTTCGTTTCTTCAGAGATATTTGCTGCGTGGACTCGTTCTGGTGCGAGTCTATGACAGATGAAGCCAGACGTTTGGCAGTTCAATCTCTGTCTGACATGAGGATCTCAATGAACACTCAACCGAATAACCATCTGCCTTTTACGAATCACCACGACCTCTGCCTCCTATATCAATGGTACTCGCGAGATCTCAAATGGGATCTCACAGTTAACACACCTCCCCTGTTCTTGCTGCTGCTCGTGCCCCAGAACCGACACCATCTATCTACAATCCTCCTGAATGATCGCGATGATACACAGGATCGAATATCCCACTTTTCAAAATGCCTTTTGAACCTCGAAAATTGTCTGCCCCTACAATGGGACACGAGGTTATACACAATCATAATGGACCTCCTCAAATCCGTCGGCGCCAAGAAGAATCCCCTGTTCGCCATTCTTTACGACCCCTCCGTGCTTTTTCAACTATGGAGACTCCTCTTGTTCTTCGAATGCGATACAAAAAGTTTTTTCAGGCTTGTAAAATCAAAGCTTGAGAAGGATGGGTTAAACAAGCTATTTGACTCTATGAATGAACTAGCGCAATCTGATGACTTGGCAAACTTACCTACTAGATGTAGGTGGAATATCGAATTCAAAGACTACTTTCATTCTATACTACCGGGATCTGCGCGTGAGTTTGGGCAGCTTATAGGCGTGTTCCACACACAACTCGAGGTCACTGCCGATCCGTCTGCACCTGGGAATGCAGCGATGTCAGACAAGGACCATAATACCGAAGAGCGTGCTCAGGTGTTCGAGGTACTTCGTTTCACAGATATCATCGTCTTTGAAAGCCCCCTTTACTGAGACATTTATCTAGCGTCAAAACTACCGTTCCGCCGGCGTGGCAAATTGGATGAAAAAGGCGTTGGAGTCCATTTGGTCAAAGACACCCCGTCAAATAGATCAATAGCTACGTGTCGCGGATTAGTGCATGAATGGCCGAGCATACAGCCGCATCAAATGTATCCATCGTTGTTGAAGGATCAGGTTATTTATTATGCGCATATGCTCATTTTCAAGGCGAGCTCTGATTGTTTTTTTCCGTTTATTTGCTGTAGTTACGGATGAACCTTTACAATATTATTGGATGCAACTAACCTCCTCGTGAGCGATAACACAAGTTTTGAGAGTTGTGATCGGCTGCAAACTCCCAGTCAAATTCTTCCGATGATCCAAAGGGCGGACCATCAGCTTTACTAGTGCAGACTGACCACAAGTACCGTGGTCATTAATATTTCCTTTCCGCCCATCCAACACAGTAGGCAAACACGAGTTCCTTGGAGAGCGAATAGCAATGCCACGCAGCGAATAAGATAGAGGAATATGTATAAGCCCTAAAAGACAAGTAATACGAACTGAGAACCATGAGCATTCGATAATTTGTCAATGAACGGCATATATTCTTAAGAGGGAAAGCAAAAAGGTTAGAAAGTAAGGCTTGGAGCGAAGGGCTGGTGGGCTGAAGATGGGACAAGTGATTTAAAATGAGTTTTGAAAACAGACGTCATAGTTAGTGACTTAAGAGCATAGCAACACAAAACACGCATTGCGCTTACTAGGCAAAACATCCGATGTAATCTTCAACTATGTCTTGACTCCTGCCGCCGTCTTCGTTTGCATGTAACTACTACTATGCTCATAGTTATCTTCGTAGGAGTGACAGGCTTGCGGCAAAATTTCTTACCCTCAAACTAACATCGTCCCAAGAATTTAACATCCATAACTGTATTCCCTCAGGAGAGAATAGGGGATCTGCCGACTTTAATTTCATAGGACAGGTGATGTTCGCGTCCAGCCACTTTCGCAATCGAATAACGTGTCTTTAACGAATAGTGTTCGATGTTGATTACGATGGTTGGGGCATACTTTTAGTGTTAACGTGCAGATTCAATGCAGAGGCCTGAGGCAGCAACAAGAAAAACGCTTGCACATTCTCCTTCGTATCTTCCTGCACACTCGCGATAGGCTACGTGCAAGAGTGTAAGCATCCATTGTGGTCAAGCGGGACCAAATAGTCACTTACATGTTCATATGCAAAAGTATATCACCTTAAAAATTGGTCCAGCCTTACGCGCTACCGTGATTTGAAGCAGGCCGACATTTCACTTTAGAAATCACGCACGATAATATATTTTTTTGGGTGTACTTAGACAAGGAGTCGTGACGCAAAGATAACACGTTATCTGAAAATACAACCTAGTCAGTTATTCGCAGATGAAAAGGAAAAAACAACGTGCACATTGCAATACGGCGATACTAGTGACTATTAATATTCACACAACCCGCACCTCTTTTTGCTTCTCTTCTCGATAGATTGGCATGCAAGAAAGTGGGTTTCAAACGTAGAGAAAGGCGAGATTATAATTAGATACTGTTCCATAGGTGAATACTCAAAATAGTATCTTTCGGAAAACCGAAGATGCGCAACAGCACGAGTTGGTCAGGTGCGCTCTCAGGACGAAACAAACCATGACACAGTGTAAAGAATGGCGTAACGAGCCGGCCTCGTGCGTGTAGAAGAAGACATTTCCTTATATCCGTCAGATTGCGGGTCACTATTTCATTAAATAATGCCAGCCGCGATGGGTTTCAGATCCTAATTTACGAGCAAGGAAAGTCTGGGCCTGCACACCACTGCGTAAGACAGTCTTTCGTCTCCGCGAGCCGGTGCAGTTTTTCAGTGTGTAGTAAGTGGAATTTCGTCCGTATAACATTGACAACACGATTAGATCTTGTAAAGCTTGAGAAAAAATGCCTTAACTTGGAGGTAAGATCGTGGTCGTGCGACGGGACTCGGAGAGTTGCGTGGTCCTGCGGAGTGCAGCGTTCTGGACCTAGCACCTACGGAGTACATACTTCGAAAGTAGGCCTTAATTAAGAAGTAAGAGTGGATCAAAAGGTCAAGTAATCGCATTGAAGAAACATACTACTTACCAGCTGCAGAGGAAGTTCAACGTTCTCACACTTACAGGGGATGGAAGTTTTGATTCGAAGCCTTTACTGACGAAGTGTCAGAAGGAGAGAATGAAGCTGAGACGATACTTGTCTCTACTGGAAACGAGAAGGTGAATGGGATGTGGCTTATAAACGTTAGCTCCGAGCGAAACTTGTGAAAAGGACTGTTTACCACCTAACATACGTACTTTCCAGAGTTAGCTTTCTATCTTATGGAACATTGGTCGGCCGTGGTGTTGCTCGCGGAAACAGGCTATGCAGAGATTTGTCAGCGCTCGGTATATGCGCCGGTCCGTCAATCTTGTGCCAAAATTGATTATTTTGTACCTTTCACCCGTTCGCAATTAAACATTTAGCCTTTTCCATTCTTTTTAGATTACATTTTAGCACCATTCCAATTCCCTGGAAATTCCCAAATCATGTATATAAAAACCTTTCTTTATCTTACAAATACAATAACAATGTTTCCCTCCTATTTCTCCCTCTGAGCACACATTCGCTGATTCCCTTATCTTCCCTGTTCGCTCCTGAGGCGCACGTATCAGCGGACGAAGAGGGTCAACAGCTGGTGACATGAGAGATGACGTATCCTCGTATTGGATGTCCTTTGGAATTCGTTTTAAACATATCGGAAAGGAGATATGAGAGTGATGGAAGGTTATATGTTAGATGATGCAGTAAAGGCAACTGAGGAGAACCTAACAGCTGTTTATTTGAGCGGAACTGAAGGAAGAAGTAAGCCTGAAGTTCAAATGGAGAAATCTGAACTTTGGACGCACCGTGCAAAACTAACCTATTGACGCTCTGAGTCATGCGTCCACCAGCGTCCACCACTGCCAACCACGATACGAGAGAAAGTTTTTTCGTAGACCTAAAACATTCCGACACCAGCAACTTCCTTCGCCAGATATACACGCACACGTACTTTTGACCACCCAGTTCAAGCTGTACAACAGTTACGTCTGTCTCTGAAGGTATGTTTGTTCGCTGATTTGAAAATTGATATCGTCCGACACTGTTTGTAGAGTGGTTGAATTTCGTTTCCGATGTCAATTATTACGTCCTACACGAAGACGCACCAGCGCGGAAGAATATTTTCACACACCTAACAAAGACCCATGCTCTTCCAGGCTTATCGTTTGCTCTAGGCTGCAATGAACAAGCCGTCTTGTTCAAATCACACATTGGCGAACGTCAAACAGTCGGAAAGCACTTTCTGGTATGCCTATCCATCGAGAAGAAGAGCGGAAAAGGGAATGGGTTGTGCGGATCGTCACTGGTATCGCCGGATTATCCATAGAATGATAGTGTGCGCGTTGTTTTCTTTCTCATCTGTGAATAACTGATTAGGTTGTATTTTCAGATGACGTGTTATCTTGTCTAATGGCATACTAAAAAAATATCGTGCTGTTGTCTTGAAGGAGCGTCATGTTATTTGAAGTATGTCAGCCTGCTTCAAGTTCTCGCACGGACGAGATATGGCGCGTAAGGCTGGATCATTTCTAGGGCGGTATACTCTTGCATCCGAACATGTAAGTGATTACTCGGTCCAGTTTGACAACAATGGATGCAGCCCATCGCCAGCGTGCCGGGAGATATAAATGGGACTGTGCAAGCGCTTTTCTTCCTATCGCCTCAGGCCTCTGCATTGAGTCTGCACAGTAACATTAAAAATATGTCCCAACCATCGTAATCGATATCCGTAAAAAGTGTGTAATCAGATCATGAAAGCAGTGAGTGGACGCAAACATCGCCTGTCCTGCGAAAGTCAGCTAAAGTTTTCTTATCCTCTCCTGAGGGAATACAGCTATAGGGGTCGAATTTGCTTTTGCTTCAATGTTAGTTTTTGGTAAGAACTTTTTACTGCAAACATGTCACTTTTACACAGATAACTATGAGCATAGTACATGCAAATGAAGACCGGGGGCGGGAATCAAAACAGAGCTGAAGATCCAATCGGATGTGTTGTTTTTTTTTTTTAGTCGTGCGTGTCTTGTGTTGCTATTCCCTTGAGTGACCGACGATAAGGTCTTTTTGAAAAAAAAATCATTTTAGATCAATTGTCCCGTCTTCGGCCAACCAGCCCCTTGCTTGCGACCAGTTGGATTCTCCTGGTCTTACTTTCCAACTATGTTGCTTGGTCTATCGAGAAACGTATGCCGTTTATTGACAAAGTGTCAGGGTACGCTACCGCCGTCTCTCATTTTCTTACTTATTATCATCGGCATCACTTCCTTTCTATTTTATTTATCATTTCCATATTTTACTTTCACTCTCCGTTTCCTTGTTCTGTCTCTATTTCACTTTCTCTACTCGCGCGCGTTGCGCGCTCGTACCCGGCGTGATGCCCGTGACATCACGTCGCTTAGGTTCGGTTTGGGCGCCTGGCACTTAGCTGTGTCAGGGCCGCACGCCGCGTCGTCGTTTTATGTATATAGTAGCTGTACCTAGAGTGAGGGTCCCTAAGCTTGTTCTCTTAGGATCCCCTCCCTCTAGGTGAGTAGTTAGTTTCCCTTCCAATATATTATCTTAGGATCCCCTCCCTCTAGTGTGAGCTGAGTAGCCCTAACACAAAGTATCGAACACTCTTGGTCTTCAGTTACAGTTCGTATTGCTTGTATCTTAATGTTCATACATATTCCTCTATTTTATTCACTGCATCTACAGAACAACTTCGCCCTGTCACAACTATTGACTGATAAACTCTCTTATTCGCTCCCCAAGATGCTCGTGTTTCGTTTACTTTGTTGGATGGGGCTGATAGGAAGTGTTATGTCCACGGCAGAGCAATCTGCACTGAGTTGATGGTCTACCTTTTGGATCGTCGGAAGAGTTTGATTGGGAGTTTGCAGCCTATCACACTCTCAAACCCTGTGTTTATCCTCACGAGAGATTAGTTGCGTCCGATCATTGTAAAGATTGATTCGTAAATACGACAAATAAAAAGGAAAAACAGTTTTTAACAATTGGAGCTCCCTTTGAAATATAAGCATATGCTAATAATAAATTAGCATGACCCTTCAACAACAATAGATACATTCGATGCAGCTGTGTTCTCGGCTTGCTTGTACACTAATCCGCAACAGGCAGCTATTGATCTATTTGGCGGGGTGTCTTTGACCAAATGGCCTTTTTCATCCAATTTGTTACGGAGCGGTAGTTTTGACGCTATATGATTGAATGTCTCAGTAAGATGACTTTCGGAGACAATGAAATCTGTGAAACAAAGTACCTCAGATACCTGAGCACGTTCTTCGGTATCATGATCTTTGTCCGATGGCACATTTCCAGGTGCAGATTGACCGCCAATGACCTCAAGTTGTGTGTGGCACACACCTATGAGCTGTCCAAACTCACGCGCAGACGCCGCTAATGCAGGATGAACATGGTCTCTGAATTTGTTATCCCACTGCCATCTAGGAAGTAAGTTTGCCAAATCATCAGATTGCGCCAGTTCATTCATAAAGCCAAATAGCCTGTTTAATCCGTCCCTCTCAAGCTTCGATTTTACGAGCCGGAAAAAACTTTTTGTATCGCATTCGAAGAACAAGAGGAGTCTCCATAGTTGAAAAAGCACGGAGGGGTCGTAAAGAATGGCGAACAGGGGATTCTTCTTGGCGCCTACGGATTTGAGGAGGTCCATTATGATTGGGTATAACCTCGTGTCCCTGTGTAGATGCGGACACTTTTCGAGGTTCAAGAGGCATCTTGAAAAGTGGGATACTCGATCCTGGGCCTGATCAAGATCATTCAGGAGGATTGTGGATAGATGGTGTCGATTCTGGGGCACAAGCAGCAGCAAGAACAGGGGGGGTGTGCGAAATGTGAGAATCGAATTGAGATCTCGTGAGCACCATTGGTATAGGAGGGAGAGGTTGTGGTGGTCCGTAAAAGGCAAGGTGCTATCAAGCCAAGTGTTATTCGAGATATTCATATCAAACAGAGATTGAGCTGCCCAGGTTCTGGCTTTATCTGTCATAGACTCGGACCAGAACGAGTCCACGCAGCAAATCGCTGTGAAGAAACGAAGACCAACCTCTAATGTGTGAGAGCTTCTACAGGATATATGGAACCCAAATTCGTCAACAACATTTTCCAAGGATTCCTGTCTTTTTTCTTTATCGGTGATGATCGGATCATCGGAAGTGAGGTTACGATAAATAGCGGTAAAGAGGAGATCGCGCGTTTCATGAGATTTGACTTCTGATGAATAGTCGGGGTTTCCAAGTCCAAAATAACGAAACAGGTATTCAAACTTCCACCATCCCAGTTCCTCACTATCAAAGTGTACTAACCCCGCGTTACGAATAAGTTCACGAGCGGGATCGGGTTTCCACTTGAATAGACCGTTAATTCCGCCGGTGAATATATGGGTAGCCTCTGTGGCATCAGTTGGTGGGGCTGCTAAGAGTTGACACCACATGGATAGCGGAAGACTGCAAGCACCGTTAATGACATCACAGAGTATTCGGTCCACGTCCACGGTGTCTACAATACGGAGATAGCTTTGATACTCTTCTTCCTCCAGCTGACCTTTTACCACATCAGGAGTGGACTGGAGTAGTTCCCAGTCACCCAAACACAGGGCATGACGTATATCCTCTGTATTTCCTTCACTGACCTCTAAGGTATCACAGAGATCTCCGCGAATTGAGCTTTCCATTTTTTCGCTGATAATTGGATGCACAGCTGCGCATCGTGCGATAATTCGATGAACACTTCGGTTCTGAGAATTCTCATAAAGCCATACGAGCGCCTCGAAGTCAAGGGATGTTGCATGTTTGACCGCTCTTTTGATATTGTCTTCTCTCCACTTTGTGAATTTTGGGAGGTTGTAGGAAAATATAGTGGATCGGAGTCTTTTTGAACCACGGCGGACTGCACCTGTTAATCTTGAGATGTATATGAATCCATGTCCAATGGTCCTTTGGGCGTGGTGAACGAGATGCCCAACATTACTACGCTGAGCTTGGAAATTGATTTGTCTCCAGACGGCTTGAAAACCCCTATTTAGCATCGTGGTGATTGCTTGGGAAATTTGTTGTAGAATAAAGAAGAAAATGCCGATGTAGATCGTCAACGATGTTGTATATGGGCATCCCGGGTAGTGTTGCCCACGGCTGGCTATGGCTGGCTAGCCAAGCCGTCTGGGTTTAGCCGATGTATTTAGCTCGGCTCGGTTTGAAGCCCGACTCCGAGCCGGCTAGCTGATGAAATTTCGTCTCTAAATTTAACGGAGTTATTTTGGTTTAACTTGTGAGTATAACAGTCATATTTTAGTCTAAAATAGGTCATGCTTCAATTCTAAGGTATTTGGCACTGTTTTGAGCCAACTCTGAGCATTGGATTGGGTGTCAGGTAAAAGTCACATGCGTCACACCAGCGGCTCAAGCTTTGAATTGACCATCGGCTTAAGTAAGCCGAGCCAGCCATTGGGCTCCGGCTTCTTTATTACGGCTTATCTCGGCTAAAACCCGACTCGGCTATCAGCTTAGCCGCTGCTGAGCTAAGCCATGGGCAACACTAATCCCGGGTACCAAATAGGCAGTATCACCGAAATAAAATATAACATATAAGTGGTACCCGCGATGAATACGATTGTCCCGGCGATATGAATATCCAAAGGGAACAATAATATAATAATGCCAGTAAGAAACATGCCGACGGCAAGATGAAGAAGGATGGGGAGAAGCTCGACAATCGCTGCAACCTTCCACGATTCAAAGCCATTGAATCGCAACTGCCTGGCTCGAATTTTTTCATTCGGGGTTCCAGGAATTGAAGACAGATAATAATAGAGCCACTGCTTTGCGAGTACAGCAAATAGCGCCGTAGGTGTCATTGTCGCGCTGGGTACATTGCTTGCCGGTACCCCACTAAAGTTCGCTCGTAATAGCTGAACTGCTTCAGATAATAAGGATGCAGAAACTTGAGTATTGTCTTTCTGGAGACTTTGTGAGGCCTGGGAGATGAACGTTGTTATAACGCCAGAAAAGAGACCAGCCTAATAAATAAAAATAAGCTCTGATACCATGATTACGAATAAATATTTTGCCTACAAATACGAGAAGTACGTCTACCGTCTCTTTCCACCCTTCTGCTCTCTCACGATGAAATGATTCGGCTTCGTCGAGGTATGTCAACCAAACGCGAGCATTTTCCGAAGCCTCCTCGCCAAATTTATCTCGGGGATACTTTTGCTCGTAATCATATTTATTATTCGCTAACATGCATCACATTGAATCAACCAAATTATACCGATATTTCAATTGAGATACTCACATCCAGTTTCTTGAGAAAAACCTTTTGTTAGTCCGAAAAGCCTTTTGCGTGCCGCCTTGTCTTGTTGTATATGAGAAGAGCCGGAAGTTGGTTTGTTAGGAGCGGCCTCTAAAATGTACCTCAGTGAGAAATCCTCATACTATACTGTTTCATAAAAACAAGGTGGCTTACCAAGGAAATCGCGGAAAAGGCTCACTAAATTCTCTATTCTTTCGTCAGACTGTTGTTCCGTCGCTGGCACAGCAGCAGGTTGGTCGACTTCTTCCTTCAAAGGAGCCGGTGCCACATCTATGGACGGAGACTTGGGACGTTCACTTTGGTCGTCAGGCTCTCGCTGACCCGTTTTTGGATTTTCGCCTTCGTTAGTAGCCTCAATGTGCGGTGCCGTATTTTCTTCTAAGTCAAGTATTTCCGACATGGAGTGTTTCTGGTAATTGCGTACGAGAGTTATGTGTAGAGGTAAGAGAGGTTCCGTAAAATGCGCCCAATTCAGAACGTAAGCAGTCTGACCCCTCGTTTTTATTTCGCACCTGATATATGATATCAAAGTCGACACGTGAAATTATATGAATCATCAGTATTGAAACACAATTGTAACATGACAGGAAAGCCCGGAGACCAATAGGACTTTCGGGAGCCTATTGGCAGATAAACGATGGACGACCATTGGGTCACATCACCCAATACCGTGCCTAAAATCATGGCAGGTCAACATCATGGCCTGTCATGCATGTCATAGCACAGAAAAAACCTCTTTCTATCTTCTCTTCTCAGCTTCAATTTTCGTACAGTCACTGAATCACACGAACCGCCACAGCGACTTGAAACAGAAAATCTATTTAGCAGCCTGCAATAATCAAGTCAGTTCATATGGTCACTCACATCTCTTGTATCGCAAGTATGGTCTACCATGTTACATCTCATTCACACAGGTTTATCGGTTGGAAGTTGTCACCGCCTGATGGCCATATGCATGATGTGATCTGGTGATATATTAGCTCTTTGACAGTGTTTACAGCATTTTGAATTGATTTTGCTATTACAATACGTCGAAGTTCCTAACATCAGCTAAAGATTCGATTATATCAGGTCAGCCACGTCACATAGGAAACTTGAGCGAGGCGCACATTGTAATCCCCTAAGACCGGATCGTGGCACAGCAATTTTCGGTGACCGATTACTGAACCGCACTTTACAAGTTCATGATTTATACCAACTAAAGCTCAGATTGTGCTGTCTTGGTTTGGTAATAGAGAAACGTTGAGGTCTGACGATCATCCAAACCAGCTGTGCATCGTCGACGACCATTTCATGTTCAGCAGCCTAATCAGGCCCCGACTCTGAAACGGTTTTGATTAGCGTGGAAAAAAGCGAAACGAGATATGTCGTACCACATGTGAATGACACCTTTACGGAAGAAGCGAAGATAGGCGATAGTATGAGTTTGTCCGGTGTCCTTAACATAACGCGAATGAAGGGTACAGTGAAGTCAGAAGGATGGCATTAAAAGACCGACTACAATAGTAGAAGAAGGAATTCGCTTCATAGCTGTCAGATCACTAGTCAGCTTACATTACGCTAGTTGCGATGGGTTCTAAACCCTAACTCACTAACAAAGAAACGCCACCGTAAAATCATGATTCGTCTCCATGAAGGGTCGGATGCGCGTTTTCAGGCGCGTAATAGATTATATTTCGTCTGTAGAATATTTGGCAGCTTAGTTAGAATTTTTGTGTCTGAAGAAAAAGAAATCTCCTGACGTGGATGTGACGCCGTTGTGCAACCGTTAACATTGACAGGACTCTGAGGACTGCGCAGTAATGCGAAGTGCAGCATTCATAGACTGCGACAACAAAATATCAGCATCGCCGTCATCCTACCTATCCATGCATGCCCTACCTTGAATATGAAGCTTCGTATGGCTGCCTTTCCGATCTCTCTTTGCGTCTCAATGATTACCACGGGTGTGACTACCGCGGAACGATCGCCTTCCATGCCTAGTCGAGGGTTGCAAATCTAGGAACCCACTAGCATTTGAGTGAATTATTTCTATGCAAGAGCCAGCGAGCACGTAGCACATTCAACAACATTCACGCTCTACATAGGGTGAAATGAGAAATTGTAACATGCTAGTTATGGAAAAGAAATTGAGAACTGTTACCATGCCGGGTGGATATCGCATTCCTCTTTATCTCCTTCACGTTACTCGTTTCTTGATTGAGAGAGCGAAGGAGAAACAGAACTGTAACGAGAGCGGGAGGAGTGACGTTAGCACATTTTGCATGCATCGTGAGCAAACTCGAGTTCCCCACTTGTTCGAATTTGGAGTGGCTAAGGTGACTCAGGTCCTCGGTAGAGCTGGTTTAATGCCACGCGGCAACGGTAGTAAAGAGGGCAGGATCCGGAGGTATAAGCGTAGACATAGAAGGCTGGCTTAGCGCTGGAGTATTCAGAGGTTGTGCGGTAGTGACAGATACAGCACGAGATGCAGCAAACAGGGATTCGCGAAGGGGTAGCTCTGAGCGCAATCTGTAACGAGACGGATTTTCGAACTTCCTTGACCGAGGATGCTTGGGAAGGTTCGACAACATGGGCTTGCTTGACAGGTTTCACCTGTCGAGTGGGCGCGACGATAGGCACTGGGACAGCCGTTGACGATGATAGTCTTCTGCTCCTCCAAAACAATTACCGTCACAATTTCTAAACCTCAATACTCGGAGATTGACTACTGCGTTGAGGATAATTCGGTAGAAAAGGGCTTCCAGCAAGTTGATACATGTTTCTTCAAGCTTGCTCAATGACAGCATCGCCACGCCGTGCCACCCATCAGCGTTAACGGGTAAATCTTTTCAAGTGTGATCTCATTGATGCGCGCATGTCTGATTATCGTGATTGGAAATCTGAGTTGGGTTCGTTTTTAACGGACAATTGATAACGTAGCTTACCATTCAATCGTGACGTCTAAACGTACTATTCCAACGAGATGATTGGAGAGCGATTGAAAGTTCTTGAACACCCGTAAGCATTTGGCGAATCGACGTGATCTTAATATTAGCCTTGGCACGTCGAATGAAAACTCCCGCATGTTCAACAACTGCAAAAGGAATGTTTTTGCTAAGATAGCCTGATACTTTCGTTTGGAGAAAATTACGGCGAAGAGTGTAGGTCATGACACGTACATGACAACGTCTAAAATTTTTTCCGACAAAAGTGTTTTACGCGTTATTGGTTCGATCTGACGTCGCATCCACGGACCAGGCTGGATGATAGTTGTAAAGTGGAAAATATCGGATGGGCCCGGCTACTCCCGGTGTGACGTAAACAGTGTGACGTGATTCGTACTCGCTGGTTTATTTTCCGGAATCCACTCCCAATCCACACACCAATCTTCATCATCATGTCTGTGGATTCCCTTTCGCACCGGCCGTCTTATCCTAACGTCTTTGATTGTGGACCGCGATGTGATATATAACGGCACTCCCATCGTGTCAATTCTTTTCTTCCGACTGGGCCGGTTTCATCATCTTTTATACGACATTTCCGTGTTTTCTTTGTCATGTACAGCAGACCTATTCGTACTATTGCCCACCTTCCAATTTATCCAGCCGACGTAACTCTCATGTCGTATCTCCCACTATCGTTGACGAGCGCGTCTCTTCCAACATTCGTTCAATATTTCAATTCCCAGCCTGATTGGCTCATCTTTGCCTGCTTTTGGCAATGAGAGAATGCTTTTCGGGTCGATACTCCTTGTTACTACACAAAATGGCGTTAACAAGAAACGACTTTTCATTTCAAGTGCAACTGGAAGCATCGGGGTGACCCTCGCATTTCACGTCTTAGCTTCGAAAGTAGTAAGTACCAGCTATGTCGGAGCCTTTGAAACGAAGCAAAAATAGGTGTTCAACGAAAAGAAAATGGTAGAAGGTATTGGAGATACTCGTTTACTATGCAAAGGCCGTCTAATAAACGTTTAGGCTATAATGTTGTTTCAGTTACACCAGACCTTAAGGAATCGAAATGTACATTCTTCAGTATGACTTTTCCCTTCATCTTTGCCGTTTAAGTCCTTTTCAATTCCTTTGAGTAGCTTGGAAATGGAAAACTCAAACTGCAACGGACAATTGGCGAGCGGTTTGATTTCCAATTGATTCGTCGTGGAAATGGTCAGATTACGGTCTAGGAGTATACTGAGAATTCATACGGCGCTGCTCGTGCTTATAGTTTTGCGTATCGCCTTGGGGATATGTACGTGACATATGACATTCAGACGTACTATAATCTACTCATACTATGTTTTAAGTTCTGTTGTGCATTCGTAGCCTCAAAAGAATGCTGTACCCAGAAAGTCTGTAATTGGAGGACCGGTGCGTTTACCAAATACGTTCATTGCAGTCTAATGAAAATGATATTTATTATCATGTCTCTCCACGACTCTTCGGAAAATTCCGTAAGCTGTTTTACCTGCAAATAGCTTGTCGCAGAAGGACTTGAAATTTGATTGCAAAAATAATTCTGGAAAATATTTGCGGGCTAAACCAACGGCTGTCTGTGAAATAACGTTGAAGAGTGGGTTTTAAGATTTGATGTGGACAAGTGAGAAGAACGCGACCCACGTCACATCTCTCCCGAGTCCCGTGTTCTGCTTCCAAAGCCATTCATCATCAATTCATCATTGCACATTCTTTGTGCTTCGACGTTTGGTGAGTTGCAGAAGTTTATCAATGGTTTCACTCAAAACTCAATCCCGGGCCGACTCGGAGTGAGAGTATAAGTACTTCGGGTACCTGTTCTTTTAAAACTCTGGAAGGTGTGGCTTTTAGTATTATACGGTGTACACAACAAACTGCTTTCAAAAATAATAGGAAAGTCACCTGATAATGTTGCGAAGTTGGGACAGTCTTAACCGGAGCAACTATTGACGTCCTGGCGAAAGCGCACATATTCTTCTCATCTATGGGTCCGTCTTGAGCTATGACAAATGCTTTTGTTTGGCATTGTTCTGACAACGAGCGATCCTCTCGATGATCTTTCGCCTCGCCCAAACTATTGGCCTATAATCACGAGTCTTTTCTCCTCAAACAGCTCACGTCTTCGTTACTCTGTTGGATGGTGTTCGTGACCACGGAACTTCTGGGTAGTCTGCACTAAACCGATGGTCCACTTTTTGGATCATCGGGAGAATTTAATTACTAGTTGTGTGTGACTACTGACTGCAGCTTATAAGCCTATGACACTCTCAGACCACTATTTCCCTTGCAAGAAATGTGTTCCGGCCAATTGATACTGTAAACATTCATTTGTAATCACGGCAAATACATTTTTAAACTTCAATCAGAACTCATTGAGATATAAGCGTATGCTATTAATAAATAGCCCGATCCTTCAAAGCTTCTACAACAACGATGCATTCGATGCGCTGTATCTTCTCAGCTATCTGTACATTATTCTGCGACACGCAGCTATTGATCTATTTGACGAGGTGTCTTTGACCAAATGGACTCGAACGCCTTTTTCATCCAATTAGTTACAAAGTAGTGGTTTTGACGCTGGATAAATGTCTCAGTAAGGGACTTTTGAAGATGATGAAATATGTGAAACAAAGTACCTTAGATACCTGAGCACGCTCTTCGGTGTCGTGGTCCTTGTCTGACGCTGCATTTCCAGGTGCAGATTGACCGGCGGTGGCCGCGAGTTGTGTGTGGGACACACCTATAAGCTGTCCAAACTCACGTGCAGATTTCTTTAATGCAGGATGAACATAGTTTCTGAATTCGTCATCCCATCGACATTGTTCAATTAAGTTTGCCAAGTTGTCAGTTTGTGCCAGTTCATTCATAGAGCCAAATAGCCTGTTTAACCCCTCCGTCTCAAGCTTCGATTTTAAAAGCCGGAAAAAACTTGTTGTTTCGGATTTGGAGAACACGAGGAGTTTCCATAGTTGAAAAAGCACAGAGGGGTCGTAAAGAATGGTGAACAGGGTATTCTTCTTCGCGCCCACGGATTTGAGGAGGTCCATTATGATTGGGTATAACCTCGTGTTCCCTAGTAGAGACAAAGAATTTTCGAAGTTAAAAAGGCATTTTGAAAAGTGGGATACTCGATCCTGTGCATGATTGAGATCATTCAGGAGGATTGTGGATAAATGGTGTCGGTTCTGGGGCAGGAGCAGTAGCAAGAACAGGGGAGGTGTGTAAAGTGTGAGATTCGAATTGAGATCTCGCGAGTACCACTGATATATGAGAGAGAGGTCGTGGTGGCCCGTAGAAGGCAGGTGGTTATCCAGTTGAGTGTTCATCGAGATCTTCAGATGAGACAGAGATTGAACTGCCCAACATCTGGCTGGATCTGTCATAGACTCACACCAGAACGAGTCCACGCAGCAAATCTCCGTGAAGAAACGAAGGTCAATCTCTAATGTGCGAGGGCTACTAACCAATATATGATTCCGAAACCCCAGAACAACATTATCCAAGGAATCCCGCCTTTTTTTTTTATCAGTGATGATCGGATCATCGGAAGTGAGGTTACGGTAAATGGCGGTAAAGAGGAGATAGCGCGTTTCATGAGATTTGACTTCTGATGAATAGTCGGGTTTTCCAAGCCCAAAATAACGAAACAGGTATTCAAACTTCCACCATCCCAGTTCTTGACTATCAAAGCGTACTAACCCCGCGTTACGGATAAGTTCACGAGTGGGATTGAATTCCCAGTTGAATAGACTCCAAGTTCCGCCGGTGAGTATACGCGTAGCCCCCGTAGCATCAGTTGACGTGTCCGCTAAGAATTGACCCCATATGGCCAGTGGAAGACTGGAAGCATCGTTGATGACATTAAGGAGAGTTTTGCGCTGCGGTCCATATGACGCGGATTCTGCAATGCGAAGATAGTTTTGATACTCTTCTTCCTCCAGCTGACCTTTTGCCACATCGAGAGTATCCCAGACTCCCGACCAGATAGTCCCAAAATTCCGGACACACAAACACAGACTATGACGTATATCCACTGTATTTGCTTCACCAACCTCTAAAGTAAGACGGAGATCCCAGAGAATTAAGCTTTCCATTTTTTCGCTGATAATTGGATGAACAGCTGTGCATCGTGCGATAATTCGATGGACACTTCGGTTCTGAGAAGCCTCATAGAGCCATACGAGCGCCTCGAAGTCAAGGGATGTTGCGTGTTTGACTGCTCTTTTGATATTCTCTTCTCTCCACTTTGTGAATTTCGGGAGGGTGTAAGAAAATATAGTGGATAGGAGTCTTCTTAAACCACGGCGGACTGCACCTGTTAATCTTGAAATGAACATGAATCCATGTCCAACGGTGCATTGGGCGTAAAGAACGAGATGCCAAACATCACTATGCCGAGCTTTGGAATTGATTTGTCTCCGAACAGCTTGAAAACCCCCATTTAGGATCGCGGTGACCTTTTGGAAAACTTGTTGTAGAATAAAGAAGAGTATCCCGATGTAAATCGTCAACGACGTTGTATATGGGCATTCCGGGTACCAAATGGGCAGTATCACCGAAATAAAATATAACGTATAGGTGATGCCCGCAATGAATACAATTGTCCCGGCGATATGAATATCCAACGGGAACAATAATATAATAATGCCAGTAAGGAACATGCCGACCGCAAGATGAAGCAGGATGGGGAGAAGCTCGACGATCGCGGCAACCTTCCACGATTCAAAGCCATTGTATCGCAACTGTCTGGCTCGAGCTTTTTCGTTCACTGTTCCGGGAATAGAAGATAGATAATAATAGAGCCACTGCTTTGCGAGAACAGCAAATAACGCCGTAGATAATGTGATCGCCAAACTTGTAAACCATAGACCGTTCACCAACAATGTGTTTGTTGATGCTGTGAATGGCGACGTAGGTGTCAGTGTCGCAGTGGGTACATCGCTTGCCGGTACCCCACTAAAATTTGCTCGTAATAGTTGAACTGCTTCAGAGAGTAAGGATGCAGAAACTTGAGTATTGTCTTTCTGGAGACTTTGTGAGGCCTGAGAGATGAATGTTGTTATAACGCCAGAGAAGAGACCAGCCTGGTATATGTTAAAATAAGCTTCAATGCTATGATTACGAATAAACGATTTGCCTACAAATACGAGAAGTACGTCCACTGTCTCTTTCCATCCTTCTGCTCTCTCACGATCAAACGATTCGGCTTCGTCAAGGTATGTCAACCAAACGCGAGCATTTTCCGAAGCCTCCTCTCCATATTTATCTCGGGGATACTTTTGCTCGTAATCATATCGATTATTCGCTAACATGCATCACGTTGAATCAACCAAATTATACCAAGATTCTAAATAAGATACTTACATCCAGTTTCTTGAGAAACACCTTTGGGTATTCCGAAAAGCCTTTTACGTTCCGCCTTTTCTTGTTGTGTTATATGAGAAGAGCCGGGAACTGCTTTGTTAGGAGCGGCCTCTAAAGGGTACCTCGGTGAGAAATCATATACCATTTCATGAAACAGAGGTGACTTACCAAGAAAATCACGGAAAAGGCTCATTAAATTCTCTATTCTTTCGTCAGACTCTTGTCCCGTTGCTGGCACAGCAGCAGGTTGGTCGCCTTTTTCGTTCAAAGGAGCCGGTGCCACATCTATGGACGGACTCGGCGACTTGGGACGTTCACTTTGGTTGTCAAGCTCTTGCTGACCCGTTCCAGAATTTTCGCCGCCTTCGTTACGCATCTCGACGTGTGGTGTTATTTCTTTCAAACTAAGTATTTCCGACATGGTGTGTCTCTGGTGATTGCGTGCGATATGAGGTTTTGCGTAGAGATAAGGGAGGTTCGGTGAAATGTGCACAAGTCATAATTCAAAACATAAATAGCCTCAGGCTGCCGCCTCGTTTTTACCTCGTGTATACAAGGCTCTTTGATGCCGTAAAATTATGGGGAATATGATCAGCTTTGAATGCGGGAGCATGACAAGACAAGTTTCGGACCCCTATTGAACCTATTGGCAGATAAACGACCATTGGGCCACATCACCAAATACCGTGCTTGACATCTTTGCCATGGCACAGCACTTCTCTTCTCTTCTCTTTTCAGCTTCGCTTTTGGCACTGTCACTGAATCCCACGAACTGCCACCAGCGTTTTGAAAAAATTTTATTTAGCAACCTGCTATGTGCGAAGACATGAACATTATGATCAACTTGGATCATATAATACATCGAACAAGTCACCTAAAGATTCGATTAAATCAGGTCAGCCAAGTCACATAGGAAACCTGAGCGAAGCGCACATTTCAATTACCCGAGGCCAGGTCGTGACACAGCGATTCTCGATAATCGCTCCAATAAATCCTCATATATATACACGTTTGGTGACCGATTACTGAACTGGACCTTAACGGCTTCATGATTTATGATAAAAAGACTTCTTCGTTAACGATAAAGTTTGGTGTTCAGATTTATCACGATCTTCAGCGAGCGCATCGTTGTGCTACGTTGATTTCGTAGTCGAGTTGTAGTCGAGACACGTCGAAACTCAATGGTCCGCTAAATTGTCTTCGCATCGTTGACGATCATTCGACGATCAGCAGCCAATCAGGCTCCAGAAGACATGTAATAATGCAACCATTGTTTAGCAAGGATGGTAAATAGCGCCGTAGATACTGTGATCGCCAAGCTGATAAACCATAGACCGTTGACTAAAAATGCGTTCGTTGACGGTGTGGATGGCGATTTAAGAGTCAATGTTGAGTTGTGTACATTGATGATTGATATTCCACTGAAGTGGACCCGCGGCGAGCTGGACCGTTTCGGATAATAAATACGCAGTGACTTGTGTATTGTCTTTCTGCAGGCTCTGAGAAGTCTGTGAGACGAAGGTTATGATAGCACCGGAAACTTGCACTTCGATTTCAATGTTTAGGCCAGCCGTTGGATGGAAACCCGCCCGGAAACGCAACAAGAACGCGACGTCATTGTTGAAGTGAGTTTGGAATAGTCTATCTGACTAGACTCCAGGGTCGTTGATACATTATGCAGGTTGTGAAGCGGCGGTCAGTACCAGTCAGTGACGAGGATTCATTGTCATGCCCGAAATATATAGCCTTTCAAAAGTAACGATGGAGCACATTTCGGTTTCTCGGGTCTGCTGTAGCTGAGAGAGAGAGGTTATAACTTAAACGTTTGTCAGATGGTTTGCATCTGTGAACGCGTATGCACAATACCTTTTACGGTTGCTTTCCCTAATCCAGTGATAAACATCTTTTGCCTCGTCCCAGTTCCAGGTTCCAGAAAAAAACTCCAGTTGCCGCGCCTCCACTCGAGGACATCAAGTTGTGTCTCGTTGGTGCCATGTAGTAATTAAGAGTGTCGACCCGCAGACATTCTCTAGCTGCCAATAGCGTTCAACACCCGTAGTATGAGTTCGTCAATGGTGGCATTGCAATTGATGATTGGTGATACAACAATAAGGATAACGTCCGTCGAAAGAAAGGTCAAATTTGAAACTGAAACGGAGCCGGTTGGAAGAAAAAGGCTCTTCTTACACGATAGAACAGTCTATTAATGGGTTAACGTGGTTATGGATAGATGGCACGACGGCAATAGGAACATACATTATACAGTCAAAGAGACTGTCAGTCCACACTACTTAGGTCTACTTGATAGATGCAAATGTGATGCGGCTTGGCCCAGGTTGAGTAAAAGACACTCATGAAACGATCTCGTCTTTACATGGCAATGCGTAGAAATTGGGACTGCTTATGTAGATTATTGAGCGTTGTCTTCCACTGACGTAAAGATGAAGTTGGCGCATCTGGACTAATGGGAGAGTGGATTTAAGGTGGACGGGGAAGTTACAGCAGCACGAAAAAAGTAGACAGGCAAATTTCAAACCGCGTCACTCTGAACACGTCACACTGGAAATAGCCGGGCCCATCACACAACTATCATCTACATGGCATTCAGTCTTTTATCGACGTGTAGACATAGAATGAACCTACATGTCTATGTCGATTACTACGGCGAAGCGGTATCTCGGCAACTCTAAATGCAACATTAGAGATGGGGACGAACAAAGGTGACTCCGATCACGTGTAATTACTAATGCGTAGGTGGATTTTCAAAATTCAAAATTCAATCTCGTCCTCGGCGGACATTTTTTGAACATTATTTGTTGGAATTACGATATAATCACTAGTTAGATAGTAGATAACACGCGTCACGACGCGTAACATGTAACCTGGGGCGCCGGGCAAAAGACTGACGTCTTTTGACCATTGCATCCCAGGTATGTAAACTACAGCAATTAATATGACGTCTTTTGACCGTTGCATCCCAGTGCACGTTCAACAGGTTATGGGCCCCGGTGCCTTAACTTAATAACTGATGAAGGGTGTTGCTTGCGGAAACGACTTACGAAGAGATTAAGCATAATTAGCGCCCCGGACGCAGTATTACTCCGAGCAGTGCAGCACAGCCAGACTAGTCGAGACAGCTTATATGCACCATTCCCGTGCTCCGGATGGGAATTATAAAAAAGATAAATGGTTTAGACTTGGTTTTGGCTTGATCCCTCACTTTTCTTCACATTTTCTCTCCTGTTTCTACATTCTAATCGCGATTTTATTCAGTAAAATTTCTTGAATTTCCATTTCTCAGACCATGTATTCACTTTCCACATGCTTTTCCCTCGTTTCTTCACATTTTAGATAACTGGAATTCCGCTTTTCACTCGGAAACTAAACCACAATTTGTATATAAACCCATTGCTTTCAGACTCCCAATATCATCAGTTTTTCTTGGATTGTATCGCAGCTTTTCCCTCAGTCTCACAATAAGCTTTTAAGTCATTTTATTCGACTTGACTACACTACATTTCTATTCTACACTCTCTTTTCTATCACACAAACAACTATCTGGTTCCCTTATCTTTCCTGTACGCTCCTGCGCGCACGTATCAAGAGTAAAGATACACGCAGTCACCTCGTTTACATTTTCCTTCATCTGCCTATAAAACACGCAATACCGCCCCGTCAACTACACCCACAATGTCTGGCTTCGATTCCACCAAGAAAAGCTTTGACAACCTCACAGGCACCCCCAGCAACTATGCTTCGTGGAGCGAGAACATGAAATCTTTTCTCAAAACGCGATGCGAATGGTCGGCTGTCGAAGGCGAACCTGAACCTACACCCAAAAACCCTAGTGACCCGACGCGTCAAGAACGCCTCGATCTTAAGGATTGGAAAAACACAAGAGACTCTGCAGCAGGTGCTATCTTCCTTTGCATTGATGAATCGCAAAAAGATCTCGTGCGCGATTGCCAAGACGATCCACAACTCATGTGGACACGTTTGAAGGAGAACCACCAGCAGCCCAAAGCAGGCCCGCGTTTCAGCGCCTATGACGCTCTCTTCAACATTCGCAAAGAAGAAGGCGAGACTTTGACTAACCTACTCGGATGTGGCTCGCGCATGATGACTGCCATCAAATCCCTTCGCCCTGAGCATTATACTATGCAACAATTAGACGAAGAACTCCTCTGCATGGCCCTCATACGTAGCTTACCCACAGAGTATTCTGGCTTCATTGACTCGCTCTTCCTCATCGATAAGCTCAGCCTAACCTCCCTACGTGCAGCATTTCACAATCATGAAAATCAGGCGCAACTTCGCGATACTGTATCCACATCGACTGCCGCTATGAAAGCTGTTCCAGACAAGACCCCTGTCAAATGCACTTGGTGCTCTCGTCCTAACCACATAGAGGACAACTGCTATCAAAAGCAAGCGTCACGGCTGAGAGACCAAGAGAAAGCGGCGGCGAAGTACAATGAGAAGAAGAAGAACAAAGGCGAGAAGGCGACTATCACGGAAGTCAAAGAAGAGTCTGCCTCTCTTGCAAGTTTTGATGCTTCATCACCAGCGTCTGCTGACTGGAATACTGATACAGGCGCGTCTCGTAACATGACACCACATCGCATGTGGTTCAAGATGTACACCCCTCATCGAGTTCCTATTCGCCTCGCCAACGATACCATCATCTATTCGGCAGGAGTCGGACTAGTCGTTTTCTGGCCAAAAGGAGAAAAAGGGGAGGATCTAGAACCAGTTGAATTCCATGATGTTCTTCATGTACCTGCGCTTAGAAATAATCTATTATCACCATTCTATCTCACCCGTGAGAAGGGCTACACTGTGAACATCATGAAATCCACCATTGACTTCTTGCATGGAAACAAAGTTCGCTTCTCAGCTAGAATCACAGAAGACAACATCGGTTACCTTCGCGGCCACACCGAAATCTTCCCCAGAGAGTCTGTAATGATAGCTGCAAACTCGAGTCAAACAAGCACATGCAAGATGGACCTAACACTCTGGCATCGTCGCTGTGCACACATATCATCAGAGAAAGTCCGCTCTATGATTGAACACCAACTAGTAAAAGGTGTGAAACACACAGCCTTGACAACTCCGGATCCTATATGTGAACCGTGTATCTCCGGAAAGCTCCATCGTCACAATGTCCCTGTTAGGGCTACTCAGCTCACACTAGAGGGAGGGGATCCTAAGTAAAATATATTGAGAGAACTATACTACTCACCTAGAGGGAGGGGATCCTAAGAGAACAAGCTTAAGGACCCTCACTCTAGGGGCAGCGACTATATACATGAAAAACGATAACGCGGCGTGCGGCCCTGACACAGCTAAGTGCTAGGCGCCCGAACCGAGCCTAAGCGACGTGATGTCACGGGCATCACGCCGGGTACGAGCGCGCGACGCGCGCGAGTAGAGAATGCGAAATAGAGACTGAACAAGGGAACAGAAGATAAAAGTAAAATACGGAAATAGTAAATGGAATGGAAATGAAGTGATGCCGATGATAATAAATAGAAAAATGAGAGACGGTGGTAGCGTACCCTGACAGTCCCAAAGAAGCTGCATGTCCCACATGAGACAAAACTAGCTCGAATCTATTCTGATCTCAAAGGTCCAATGTCTACCAGTACCCCTGAGGGATACAATTACTGGATCACATTCATATGTGACTCTTCCCGCTTCTGGGCAGTATATCCTCTTCGCCGGAAAAGTGATGCATTCAATGCATTCAAGATATATAAAGCATATGCCGAGAATGCAAACCCAGGCTTACGCATCATTGAATTCCAAGATGATGAAGGCGGAGAGTACATGGGAAATGAGTTCATTAAGTTCTGTGATGACAGTGGAATTCAGCGCCGACACACAGAAACTGACGAAGCATACCAAAATGGTGTGGCAGAACGAGTGAACAGAACAATAGGTGAAGCAATGATCACACTCCTTACAGAGTCAAAGCTACCTGTGTCATTCTGGTGGAGAGCGGTTGCTACTTTTGTACATGTGCGGAACAGATGCCCGACTAGTGCCTTACCAAATACAACACCATATGAAGCCTGGACCGGACACAAACCGGATCTATCACATTTGCGCGTCTTTGGTTGCCTTGCATATGTGCTAGTTCGAAAAAGGAAATGGCGGAACCTAGATTCACATTCCATAAAATGCATATTCATAGGCTATGCAGTCGGAAAGAAGGCTTGGATCTTCTATAACCCCTTAACAAAGCGCACAATTGAATCAAGTAACGCTGTATTCGATGAACGTGTATTTCCTGGAAATACAAAACATTTAATTAATTTCTCCTTGGATTCACTCCTACCACCCTCTTCTCAATCAGACGCCAAATCAGGGGGAGCTCCACATTCAGATATACCTCATCGAGGGGGAGTAGAGCTATTCGACTCGGCATCATCATCATCTGAAGAAGAAGAAGATATTCCCCCGGCACAACCACATGTCGACTCGCCCCTTACATCACTTCCCAGTTTACCATCCTCCAGATCACCATCCCCTCCAAGAGCACGCTATGAACCAAAATTTGGCAAAAATGGCCTAATCATACCCGAACCTAACACTGGTCGTGGCCACCGTTTACGCAATAGACAACCGCCAGATCCGGAAGTAGAAGAATCTGAAAATGAGGACACTGATGAGAATACAGCCGCGAATTCAGTAGCTCTAAATGAAGACGAACTTTACCTTACATTTCCGGAAGCGTTGGCAGCCGCATTTTCTTGTCGGCTAGAAAGCACCATGTCAGCGACACCTCATGAAAATGAGCCGAAGACGCTAGCTGAAGCCCTTTCACGACCGGAACCAGAAGCGCACATGTGGTATCAAGCTGCATTAGATGAAATGCAAGCCCTGACGGAAAATGGTGTCTTTGAGCTAGTCCAACTCCCAGCAAACCGGAAAGCAATTGGGAGCCGCTGGGTCTTCAAGGTCAAACGAAATTCGGATGGTTCTGTAGAGCGTTACAAAGCAAGATTAGTTGCAAAAGGCTATGCACAAAGACCGGGATTTGACTTTACTGAAACTTTCTCACCAACCCCAAAATGGGCAACCATCCGTGCAATCCTTGCCTTTGCAGCTCTACAAGATCTTGAGCTGAAAAGCGTCGATGTTTCATCAGCTTTCCTCAACGGTGACCTTGAAGATGAAGTGTACATGAAAGAGCCTGAAGGTTTCCAATCCTCTGATAACACCCATGCGCTGCGCCTGAAGCGTGCACTATACGGTCTTAAGCAAGCAGGCAGAGAATGGCACAAGAAACTCCACAAAACCTTGTGCGGAATGGGATTCCTGCGTGTTCGCTGTGAACACAGTGTCTGGGTGTACGGCCGTGATGATGAAAAGACCCGCATCATCGTCCCGGTGTTCGTCGATGATATCACAATTGCTGGAAAGGACGGAGAGGCAATACGGGCGCTTGTGAAGCAACTAGAAACACATTTTAAGCTTCGCGATCTTGGAGAGACAAGCTATTTGTTAGGTGTCAAGATTGAACGAAATCGACAAGAAAAGTCACTTACACTATCCCAGCGCCAGTACGTCATTGATATCCTTGAGCGTGCCAACATGGCCGATTGCAAGCCTGTTTCCACACCACTCAATCCCAACGTCGTCTTATCTTCTTCCATGGGACCAACTACCGAAGAAGAGAAAAAGGAAATGAGCAAAGTGCCGTACATAAACATACTTGGTGCAGTTGCTTACCTAGCAATAGCCACACGCCCAGATATTGCATACGCAGTCAGTGTCCTGTCTCGATTTAGCAAATCGCCGGGTCCACAACACTGGATCGCCCTAAAGAGACTGCTGCGTTATCTGAAAGGGACGATGGACTACAAAATCAAGTACGCACCCGATCCGACATCATCAGAACTATTTGCCTCCTACAGCGATGCTGACCACGGTGGCAACCCAGATAACAAACGATCAACAACCGGATTCGTCATAAAGATGGGAACCAGTGCGATCAGTTGGATGAGCCGATTACAGCCCTTTGTCACCCTCTCAACCACAGAGGCCGAATATGTCGCCGCAGTCTCTACAGCGCAAGAGATATTGTGGCTTCGAAACCTCTTCACTGAATTCGGACACAAGTTCCGTTCGCCATCCACGTTATACATCGATAATCAATCAGCACTGTCAGTAGCTAAGAACCCAGAACACCACGGTCGGGTAAAACATCTCGACTTACGATTCTATTGGTTGCGCGACGAGGTTGCGAAAGAAGTCATAAAAGTCGAGTACACCCCGACAGAGCACATGCCCGCCGATGGTTTAACGAAGCCTCTATCTGGTTCAAAATTGTCGGACATGACCCAGCTATTTGGTCTAACGACGTGATTTATCGAGGGGGAGTGTTGGAATTACGATATAATCACTAGTTAGATAGTAGATAACACGCGTCACGACACGTAACATGTAACCTGGGGCGCCGGGCAAAAGACTGACGTCTTTTGACCGTTGCATCCCAGGTATGTAAACTACAGCAATTAATATGACGTCTTTTGACCGTTGCATCCCAGTGCATGTTCAACATTATTCTCTACAGTAGGGATAGAACAAATGTCTGGGACCAAAGATACAGTCTATTACGAATTCTATTGAGGATCTTCGTGCGTAAATTTCCATTCTTTGAATGGGCTCCCTCTTCCCTTTGTTCTCGCTTAGGATTGGCATGGCTCTTACAGACTCAATCACTGATGGTTCAATAACACCGCAGCGTGCAATGATAGTTCTGTCTCAGGTAAATGGTTTTTTAGCACACGAGCTTATGATTCTCCTGAATCGGATTGTAGTTCGACAAATCCTTGGTGGACAGTTTGGCAAAACATGTTAAAGCGAAAATAACCCTCAAGGTACATCGCATCATCCGGGCTACATACTTGGCTTTTCCTCCTAATGTTACATGTTCTAGGGTCACTTGAGGACTTGCCGCAACTGTGATGATGTCTGGACATTCATCATAAAAAATCCACAGTTCAAGATGGAGAGCAATGAAGTCGTTTCCGCAGAAAAGATCCAAATCATTGCATGCAAAAATCCTGATGCTCCCGACGCCAAAAAATGAAAGAAAGAAAAAACGTGCATCCGCTTTCAGAGTCGTTAGATTCACTAGGGTTTACCTTTCAGCATCGTGTGCAATTTACACCACTCAATAACACATTTGATTTTACCGCACGGATTTCGACATGTTTCTCAATATTGGGGGGGAATCTCTGAAGTAGTGAGCACGATCAATTTCAAGGCGGTAGACTTTTGCATCTGAACATGTACGTGACCATTTGGTCTAGCTTGACAACAATGGATGCTTACACTCTTGCACGTAGCCCATCGCGAGTGTGCGGGAAGATATGAATGGGATTGTGCAAGCGTTTTCTTTCTACCGTCTCTGGCGTTTGCATTGAATCTGCACCGTAAGACTAAAAAATCTGCCCCAGCCATCGTAATAAACACCTGACACTGTTCGTCAAAGTCATATTATCCGATCGCGAAAGTGTGTGGACGCGACCATCACCTGTCCTACGAAAAGTCGGCTATTTTCTTATCCTTTTCTGAGGGAATACAGGCGTGGGTTTCGAATTCCCTTTGCTTCGGTGTTGGTTTTAGGTAAGAACGTTTTCCCACGAGCCTGTCACTCCTAGTACAAAGACTCTAACTATGAGCGTATTGGTAATATTTACATGCTAACGCAGACCGGCGTCGGGAATTAAGACGGATTTGTCAAAGATCGACTTGGATGTGAAGTCGCTTCCTTAACAATCCGAAATCGCAGTGCGTGTTTTGTGTGGGTATGCTCTTAAGGTACTGACGATGACGCCTTTCTTCAAAGATCACTTGTCCCACCTTCGGCCCACCACCAGTTATATTCTCCCAGACTTACTTTTCAAGTAGTGAACCTTCTTAATTTCCAGTTCGTGTTGCATGTTTCTCAATGTTCATACATATTCCTTTATCTTACTCGCTGCATCTGACAGAACGATATCGCTTTGCCGCAACTATTGGCTTATAAACACTGCTATTTGCTCCCTAAAGAACGTTGCATCGTTGTATGTGGCGGAATGAAAGCGTTAATGACCACAGTAACTTGTATCATCGGAAGAATTAGATTGGGAGTTAGCAGCCCATCACACTCTCAAACCTTGTATTTTCCCTCACAAGATTAGCTGTGACCGGTGACCAATCATATTGTAAGATTCATTCGTAACTACGGCAAATAATATGAAAAACAGTTTAAACAATCAGAGCGTCCCTTGAAATAATATGAGCGTATGCTCATAATAATTAGCTCGGCTCTTCAGCAGCTGTTCTCGGCTCTCTGTAGTATGTACACTAATCCTCCGCAACACGTAGCTATTGATCGATTTGATGGGGTGTCTTTGACCAAATGGACTCGAACGCCTTTTTCATGCAATTAGTTACAAAGTGATAGGTTTGACGCTAGATAAACGTCTCAGTAAGGGGACTTTGAAAGATAATGAAATCTGTGAAACAAAGTACCTCAGATATCTGAGCACGTTCTTCGGTATCATGGTCCTTGTCCGACGCTGGATTTCCAGGTGCAGACTGATCGGCAGTGGCCTCGAGTTGTGTGTGGGACACACCTATAAGTTGTCCAAACTCACGTGCAGATCCCGCTAATACAGAATGAAAATAGTCTCTGAATTCGCTACCCCACATAAATTTACGAAATAAGTTTTCCCAGTTGTCAGATTGCGCTAGTTCATTCATAGAGTCAAATAGCCTGTTTAACCCCTCCGTCTCAAGCTTCGGTTTTACAAGCCGGAAAAAACTTGTTGTTTCACATTTGCAGCACACGAGGAGTTTCCATAGTTGAAAAAGCATGGATGGGTCGTAAAGAACGGTGAACAGGGGATTCTTCTTCGCGCCGACGGATTTGAGGAAGTCCATTATGATTGGGTATAACCTTGTTTCCCATTTTAGAGACTGACAATCTTCGAGGTTCAAAAGGCATTTTGAGAAGTGGGATACTCGATCCTGTGCATTATTGAGATCATTCAGGAGGATTGTGGATAGATGCTGTCGGTTCTGAGGCAAGAGCAGCAGCAAGATCAGGGGAGGTGTGTAAAATTTGAGAATCTCATTAAGATCTCGCGAGTACCATTGATATATGAGAGAGAGGTCGTGGTGATTCGTAAAAGGCAGGTGGTTATCTAGTTGAGTGCTCATCGAGATATTCATATCAGAGAGAGATCGAACTGCCAAACGTCTGACGTCATCTATCATAGACTCGCACCAGAACGAGTCCACGCAGCAAATCTCTGTGAAGAAACAGAGGACATCCTCTAATGTGCGAGGGCTACCAGAGAAATAGAACCGAAAGTCGAAAAATACATTGTTCAAGAACTCCTGTCTCTGTTCCGTGTCGGTAATGATCGGATCATCGGAAGTGAGGTTACGATAAATGGTGATAAGGAGGAGATAGCGTGCTTCATGAGATTTGGCTTCCGATGAATAGTCGGGGTTTCCAAGCCCAAAGTAACGAAACAGGTATTTAAACTTCCACCACCCCAGTTCTTCGCTCTCAAAGTGTACTAACCCCGCGTTACGGATAAGTTCACGAGTGGGATTGAATTCCCAGTTGAATAGACCACGAGTTCTGCCGGTGGGTATATGCATAACCACCATAGCATCAGTTGACGTGTCCGATAAGAGTTGACCCCATATGGACAGTGGAAGACATGAAGCACCGTCGATGGCGTCATGGAGTATTCGGAGCTTGGGTTCATAACAACGCACGGCGTCTGAAATGCCGAGATAGCTTTGATACTCTTCTTCCTCTAGTTGACCTTTCACCACATCGGGAGTAAGCCGGAGTAGGTCCCAGGGTTCATTGAACACACGCTGGAGACCCAAACACAGGGCATGACGTATATCCACCGTATTTGCTTCACTAACCTCTAAGGTATCACAGAGATCGTCGCGAGTTGAGCGTCCAAATTTTTCGCTGATAGTTGGATGCACAGCTGCGCACCGTGCGATAATTCGATGAACACTTCGGTTTTGAGAAGTCTCATAGAGCCATACGAGTGCCTCAAAGTCAAGGGATGTTGCGTGTTTGACAGCTCTCTTGATATTCTCTTCTCTCCACTTTGTGAATTTCGGAAGGTTATGAGAAAATATAGTCGATCGGAGTCTTCGTAAACGAGGGCGCACCGCACCAGCTAATCTTGAAATGTACATGAATCCATGTCCAACGGTGCGTTGGGTGCAGTGAATGAGATGCCCAACATTACTATGCCGAACTTTGAAATTGATTTGTCTGCGGACGGCTTGAAAACCCCTATTTAGTATCGCGGTGATCTTTTGGAAAGCTTGTTGTAGAATAAAGAAGAATATCCCGATGTAAATCGTCAACGATGTTGTATATGGACATTCCGGGTACCAAACGGGCAACATCACCGAGATAAAATATAACGTATAGGTGATGCCCGAAATGAATACAATTGTCCCGGCAATATGAATATCCAACGGGAACAATAATATAATAATGCCAGTAAGAAACATGCCCACGGCAAGATGAAGAATGATGGGGAGAAGCTCGACGATCGCCGCAACCTTCCACGATTCAAAGCCGTTGAATCGCAACTGCCTGGCTCGAGCTTTTTCATTCGCGGTTCCGGGAATAGAAGACAGATAATAATAGAGCCACTGCTTCGCGAGAACAGCAAATAACGCCATAGATAATGTGATCGCCAAACTCGTAAACCATAGACCGTTCACCAACAATGTGTTTGTTGATGCTGTAAATGGCGACGTAGGTGTCAATGTCGCGGTGGGTACATCGCTTGCCGGTACCCCACTAAAATTTGCTCGTAATAGTTGAACTGCTTCAGATAATAAGGATGCAGAAACTTGAGTATTGTCTTTCTGGAGACTTTGTGAGGCCTGGGAGATGAACGTTGTTATAACACCAGAAAAGAGACCAGCCTGATATATAAGAATAAGAATAAGCTTTGATTACGAATAAATGCTCCGCCTACAAATACGAGAAGTACGTCCACCGTCTCTTTCCATCCTTCTGCTCTCTCACGATCAAACGACTCGGCTTCGTCGAGGTATGTCAACCAAACGCGAGCATTGTCAGAAGCTTCCTTGCCAAATTGATCTCGGGGATACTTTTGCTCGTAATCATATCTATTATTCGCTAATACGCATCATGTTAGATCACAAATCAAAGGCAATTTCAGTCGACATGCTCACAGCCAGTTTCTTGAGAAAAACCTTTGGCTAGTCCGAAGACTCTTTTACGTCCCACCTTGTCTTGTTGGGTTATATGAGAAAAGCCGGAAACTGGTTTGTTAGGAGCGGCCTCTAAAATGTAGCAAAATGTAATAGTGTCCCACGACTGTCCCTGAGCGTCCCACGACTGTCCATAAGCGTCCTGTGACTTGCCGTTACCATCCCGCCCTTCAACCACGTCTGACCCTGAGACCAACCATTACGGTCTCCATTTCCCGACCCTTTCCCGTTCCCAACCCTGAACCATTCCCGGCTCATTATAGCTCATCATTAAACCGTTCCCGTCCCGTAAATGTTGTCGCATCAACCCTTTCCATCACGATTTCCAATCATTTCTGTCCCATCCGGTAAGCATTGCCGTCCCATATCTCCAACAATTTGCGTCCCAACTATCATTTTCTAAAGATCCTCTCGATGGTTTTGCGAGATTTCTTCGTCAACGGATGCACATCGAGTAAGATAATTCAGGAAAATTGAGTAGGAGACTTGAATCGCGTTCGTTCGGGACACATCCGGTAAGCACCCTCCTGTCCCCTATTTCCAACAGTTCGCGTCCTAACTATCACTTTCTCAGCATCCTCCGCATAGATTTAGGAGATTTTTCCGTTAGCAGATGCCAATTTGATAAGAGAATTTAGGAAAATTACATAGGAGACGCGAATCGTGTTAGTTTGGTGTACATTTCGTAGTTCAATACATGCCGGAACATTGCAACACGGCACATTCCGGTCCCATACGTCCCAATCCATTTGCGTTTAAGAAATGAGTAACGATTCATGTCATACCTCGTTGGTAGTCTAATTTTGCTCTGATTTAACTTCGCTGCGTTATACCTCAATGGAAAAAAAGGGGACATTCTATCGTAAGAACCATATTTAATGCAAAGTGTGATTTACTTTATCTAATTTCTTCCTCCCCTTTGCATAAGGTTTTCCTAAGTACTTATTACGTCTTCACTTCCACCCTCTATTCGCTGTGAGTCCGCTGAACGCTTCATGATCAAATTACTTACAGCTACCATATCTTGAATAACACGGGCAAGGAATGTCACCCTGAAAAGCACGCTTCAAACACGAGTTTACGACGGTAAATAATATGCTCTTACAATTGTTTGAACTGCTTATCAGAAGCAGGAGGTGTACCTTCATAATCGGTCCACCACCATGCCATTTCTCCCTCCTTGTCGATTACCATTGTAAGGTAAATGCGATTTTCCCAGCTGAGCGGCGGAGGAGGGGTCCGAATTTCCCGAAACCAGTTCGGGCTGACACTGACGAAGGGACTTGCTAAAGTGGCAGCCTCGTTGGTATTCGATGTGGTGGGTCTCTGGCGTAATGGACTTGGAGTCATCGGGCTGACGAACCGACTAGAGGACACATCTTTGACCGGTAACATTTCGCTGACTTCACTCAGAGAACCCAAATTAGAGTCGACGTCAGAAAAAAAATTGGCCGAGTCATTGTTGTCCGGAATTGCGATGCTCGGGTCCGTATCACTAGAAATCACGATCGTATCTGACCCGCGAACACTGTTTCTAACCTATTGTAGCACGAGAAGAACATCAACATCATGAATGCAGGCATTCGACAATGCTTACGGGAGTGGTATTATGGTTCATAGCGGGAAAATGTAAGTGGGAGTTGAATGAGAAACGTAAGTGGGCTTTGTTGAAGTACTTTGACTTACGCAATTGTAAGGACTGATTTTTAAAGAGTTCCTTTCTCGGAACTTGGGACGGACACCGAGTCAGAACGTTGTTCTGCTCAACATGCTGTATTAACTTCCGTCCATCGGTATTACAAAATATAATGGTGTTCAGGCATAAAATGTTCGTATCCCTGTTCAACAAGGGCTGTCCTTGGTGGCTGGCAGAGTTTACATAAATTTTACAGGTCATTTTTTCCCAAGAACGTCGCACAATATGTTCAAATCCCAATCATTCGGGAAGGATGTAGGGTGAAGATATCTCCTGCACGGGCAACGAGGTATAAAATGTACGTGTTCCTATTTAAAAAAAGCTGTTCTCGGTGGTAGGCACAGTTTACATAAATTTTATAGGTCATATTCTCCCGAAAACGTCATAGAATGAATGTGTTCAAATCCGAGTCATTGGGAAGGATGTAGGGTGAAGATATCTCCTGCACGGGCAACGAGATAACATGTACGTGTTCCTGTTTCAAAAAAGCTGTTGTCGGTGGTTGGCACAGTTTACATAAATTTTATAGGTCATATTCTCCCGAAAATGTCATACAACGTGTTCAAATCCGAGTCATTGGGAAGGATATGCGGCGAAGAAATCTCCTTTGCGGGCAATGAGGACCTATGTCCACACAGGTGATATTTATGTCCTTATTTTTCATAAGGCCTTTATTTTGATTACTCTAGGTTATCTCCGTTTTTATCTCCATTATTTGTATACTCTTGCTGACTGCGCAACACGATGCCCGAACGCATGCCCTTGTCCGAACTATTTGACACTGCTGCTCAAGACCACGAGGCATTTCCGTACCGAACATCCGCGACACATGGTCCCGGTAAGTAAAATCGCCTCGGTTTTTGGGACTTAGAATTTTTGAAATCTTTAGTATCATATGCTATCCATACCATACCACAACGTCGACGACACATTTTTCCAAACTGTTCGACCCTGAGCATGGCCTACTGGTATATATGCGCAACATTTGGTACGCATATTCTGCATTCCATCCTTTCTTTTTATTTTCCATCTGAATGACAAGCAAAGAGTATCTCGAGCCCAACGAACCCGTAGTTAGGGGACGTCCTCCGGGCAGGCCTCGTAAACAATATCACATAACTGGACGCAAAGCCGCTAACCTCGCCCTTATGAGGCCATCGCAAGAGTCACTCTCTATCCCTTCTGTAGACTTGCCTAGTATGTTATTTTCTCTCAAATTCTAACTGATCGTGCTGACGGTGGATATTTTTTCTCTTCAGCTGTGTTTCTTCCCGATTCTTCGGCTCAACCTGCCAATCTTTCAACGACAGCACCAGCACTCACCGAGAGCGACATTCTCTCAATGCAGATTGAATTACAGCGGCGTGCATCACATTCGCATGCATCGCAGCCAGCATCATTGGCCAACAACGAACACTTGTTTTTGAATTCGCACAAGCCTTCCAAAGGATGGAAGGAGGTGGCTGTCGTTCGCACCTTGGACTTACCATATTGGTTTGATATGCAGGTAAATGACTTGATTAATCTGAACTATTTGATCCTAAATGTAATCTGTACTCAGCGTAATGATTTTGGACGTGCACGACGGTCGCCCAGTCAGCTTATCACCTTTGAATGGTTTGGACACCCAGGAGATAGTCCTCAAGCCGCGAATACCCGCCGATTCCTAGTTCACTGGAAGGATCCTTCGCCGATTAGTGAGGAAGGTCTGAAGAAGGCCATCCTCGCAAAAAGAGTTGTTTATTGGTGGAAGTATGGGTGCACTGGCACCTGTTCTCTAGTCTCACCCACCGAAAACAGTTCATCGCCTTCAGCTTATCCGCCTTCTTGGAACGGTTTCGAAAACTCTCCAGATAACGACGTTACTGACAATGATGACCCACCTTCGGATGAAGAACCTGAAGGACACAGTCATCAGGACAAACAGAAGATTTCGCGTCCTATCTCTCGTGATGACCGGTGTGAAGGGAAAGTTGAAATCGCGGTGATTAATCTGAATTTCCACACTTTCATTTTCAATTTTAATTTGAATTATAGCTCGAAATTCGGGCTGATAACCTAGGTCTGGTGCACATATGTCAACGCGGCATGCATATGGACGCATCACCTCAAAATCTGGGTTGGTCTAAGAGTTTGCGTAATGAAGTTCTGGCTGCTATGTGGACCTTCGGGGCGCAAGCTAGACGCATTTATCAAGGTACCATCACTCATAATCTCAAATATTTATGCTAAAGTCTTTATGTTTAGATATAGTGTTGACGTATAACTATCCCCAAATGTTGTCACTTCCCCCCGGAACCACCGTCAGTTTTCCATCGACATATCCAAGCCATCGCCGTCCAACTAGAAAACAGGTTTACAACTTGTTGCCTGGATTGAAACGTAGGGGTCGGTTGGATGAAGATCCATTTCGTGCAATGGATCTATTAGCATTGCGTCATCCCAGACAAATATACAAGTAAGATCTGCTGCCTTTTATCACAAGAGTTCTTTCTAATCAACGAATATTAGTTATGCTACCCATGATCCCGAGAAACCAGACAACAAGTCCAGCTTCTCTTGCGCGCTCACTTCAGATTACGCACTCGAAACGTTGGTATTACATGGGACGAATGATGGAGTGGGCATGGACACTAGCTGGAGAAACAAGAACGAAAACCGAGCAGGCGTAACTATTTTAGTTGCTGTGGACACAAATGGGCATTTAACTCCAGGTAAGCTTTACCAGTGTTTAGTGTTTGCCCGTTGTACTTACCATTCACTAGGAGCAGTCTTGCTTTCCGCAAACGTTCAAGCACCCACGCTGTTGAAATACCTACAAGAAACCGAGTTTAAAGTTATCGAACGGGCAAAGGAGATTCTCGCTGGTATGTTATAGTTTCTGCGTATACATAAAGTCATCTCAGTCACTGTCCAGATCCCAAATGCATTAAACACCGTAACCAAACGGAGAAAAAACAAATCTTAAACATATCTAAACAGATCGTCATACAAAAGAGATGGATCGCTGACAAACACGCGTTATTACCTCCAACCCAATTTGGATGCAGGCCGGGTCGAACCACAACAGACGCGATCCACCATACAGTGTCATTCATCAAGAATGCATGGCGGGCAGGGGATGAAGTGGCAGCGCTATTCCTAGACATCAAAGCAGCTTTTCCAAGTGTGTTACCGGAATGGTTAACACACAGCATGCGAAAGCGGGGAGTGCCAAAGCAGTATACTGATTGGTTCAGTGAAGTGCTACGGGAAAGAAGAACCACTCTAACCTTTGACAACTATAAATCTGAGCCAAGAGAACTGAAGATAGGTTTAGATCAAGGACGGCCCGAATCCGGACCAATCTTCGCGTTCTACAATGCAGCTCTAGCAGACATTATAGAAGACAAGAAAAAAGAGGAGGTGGTGATCTTTGCGGACGACACAACACTACTAGCAAGAGCCAAAACATTAGAAGAAGCAGTGGAAAAGCTGAAGGAGATGATGGACAAACCCACTGGAGCCAGTAGTTGGGGAACCACGCACAACTGCGCTTTCGCGATAGACAAGTTTGCCCTAGTCGGCTTCTCAAGAAAGCGAGAAGCAGACCCAGACAACCCAAAAAAGACAATCCCTAGATCGCGACCAGCAATCAACATAAATGGTATGCAGATAGAACCAAAAACTCACCATAAATTCCTAGGCATCATGTTGGACGAGGAATTAAGATTCAAAACTCATGCCAACTATGCGCTGCAAAAAGGGATAACCTGGCTCAGCCAATACAGGCGCCTCGCCAAGCCAACAAAGGGAGTCGCAACGAGATACATGAGACGGTACTTTTTGACGGTAGCACTACCAAAAATGTTGTACGCAGCGGAAATATTTCTAGCAAAAGGAACAGCGGGAGCGATGGGGGCAAAGGGCATGATTAAAAAGCTGGCCAAAGTACAGAGAGAGGCAGCCATCCTAATTACAGGTGCAATGAGATCCACGGCTACTGACATATTAGATGCGCACGCAAACATCCTACCTTTTCACCTAACGGTAGAAAAGGTAATCGGTAATGCGGCCACCAGGCTAGCCACCCTGCCAAAGACGCACATCCTGCATAAACAGGTCAACCGAGCGGCTAAAAGATATATAGCAAGGCACAGAACACCCTTACACGAAGTCATGAGGACAGTTGGAATCCACACGGCAAAATACGAATGTATTAAGCCTCACACCTGGGGACCAAAATGGGAAAAAAGACACCAGATAGAGATTGCGTCAGACAAGGCGGAGGCAAAACAAAGGCTTGACGCTTACAAGGGAAGCCATGTAATATTTTCAGACGGCTCAGGGCGGGACGGAAAGATAGGAGCAGCTGCAGTGTACACTGCAGCTAACGGGCAAAAGCTCGTTAGACGGAAACTGCTGGGGCCAGACACAGAGCACACAGTCTATGAAGCCGAACTAACAGGAATACTGTTAGCGCTAGACATTGCGAGACGGCTGAGATGGGCGAACAGGATTTGCATCATGCTCGACAATCAAGCGGCGATCAGAGCGACCGCGAAACAGAGGGCAGGCCCAGGACAACACCTAGTGGAGCAGATTCAGATGGAAGTCGAAGATCTGTACAAAAAACAGGGCAAGCAAGTCACCTTAGCATGGGTACCGGGGCATGAAGAAGTTGCGGGCAATGAGGAAGCGGATGAAGAAGCTGCAAAAGCTATAACTGAAGGGGACAAAAACAGTGAGCACATGAGATACTTACAGAATTTGCCGACTAGCAGATCTGCGGCAAGACAAGCAATGGAGGCTAGTCTGAAAGTACGAGCGAGAGATAAATGGCAAGAATCGCCACGGTACCAGAAGATGAAGGAAGTTGACACTAGCCTGCCTGGACCATCTTTCCTGAGAAGAACCGCTAAGTGGCCTAGACGAAATACCACAGTACTAATGCAGCTAAGGACAGGTCATGCACAGCTGAACAGCCACCTGCACAAGATAGGAAGATCAGAAACCCCGATGTGCCCAGCCTGTCAGATGGACACGGAAACTGTTACGCACTATTTGTGTATCTGCCCACGATACGACACATATCGCGTCAAGATCCAACAACACTTCAAGCAGCATGTCGTCCTGAAACACCAACTGTTGAAAGATCCAACAGCGACGAAAGTACTTTTCGAGTACATCAATAGAACGGGACGATTTCACCAAGTGTACGGAAAGCTGGACGAGCCGGAAGGAAAACGGAGGAGGAGGAAAGGGAGAGGAGCAGCGACGATCGATGAAGGACGCCCGTGAGAACGCGGCACCCCACAACGCCCCACTACGCACCTGATCAGCGACTCAAGCCTCTTAATGATGCGACGCGACTATAACATCGAGTAAAAGTCCCTACACATAGGGCTATGCCCTCTGGGACTCAACGGACTCACACACACACACACAAGAGATGGATTGTTCACAAGTGGATGATTGATAAGTGTAAAACGTCACTGAGCGCAATCCTCCAATGTAGGTTCTTTTTCTCTCAAGTCGCATATACTTACTGAATCCTTCTTTTTCTTTTTAGTTCACACTTCTGCACGAATTTATATTTGTCAATTCCATATAGTTCAAGCCATTCAGCGTTTACAAGGGGATCATGGTCGTGTAGACGGGGCACCCCGTATGCCGTACCGCTTGACATATAAGGTCATCACAGCATTTCGTCGTCTCCAAAGGTGTCGGACCGAGTCAGAATGGCCTGTCTTTCTGGAGAAGTTTAAAAAAGAACTACTTGAGTCTTGTTTTGAAGAGGAGCACAACCAGAACGATGTCATCCGATCAGACAGCGACGGATCAGACGAAGAAGTGCCGGTTCCACAAGTTGTGAAGAAACGAAGCAATCGCCAGCTAGCGAAAAAGGCTTTAGACACAGAACGGTATAACTTCTTAGTGGATTACTTTGATAAATACTGGTTCTCTGACCGATGGAGAAGTGAGTTCATTATATTTTCATTCGTGTCAAGAGTCAAGACGTCTGACTTCTCGGTGTAAGGGCATATAACCGACATGTCATTACCACTGGGGGAAACCAGGGACGGATCTAATAATACCAACAATTGGGCGGAGAGTGCGTTTTTAGTTTTCGATAAAGTGTTCTTAGACATGCGCAAGAACAAACGGTTGGTCCCACCCACTCTCTTTAATACACCTATGTTTTGCGAAAACTTACTTTGTATTACAGTATTGATCGGCTAGGGGCCATTATTCTCAACGAGTGGTTTCCGTTTTACGAAGAAACGGAGCAAAATCCAACTGCTATACCGGCACAAATTCAGGATGAAATCAGTCGGGCTACGTACATTTCGTGTGCGATTTCACACGTAAGTGCTTGATCATACTTCGTCCTTTTCGTTGATTTTTGATGAAAAACAAACCTAGAGCATCGAGTGTTCAAGCAGTCACCGTGGATCTTTCCATTCCACGGTGCACTCCATGTCAGCAATTCGAACAAACCGGACGAATTTGCGTGCATATGAGGGCTGCTATTTTATACGAGAACAATGGCCCAGTGATTACATGGCAAGGTAAATATGTCGTTATTTCGATGTATATTAATACTCATAGTCACCATGTATATAGAACGTGAAACACAATCGCAAAAAAAGGCCGTTAACCCCCAGGGTTCAGCTGCCAATCCACGCCAGTTTTCCGATCACCCGTTCGACATTCAGATATCCAAACTCCTGGAGGATTTGAATCAAGACCCCGAATATAGTGTCTTGAACGAGGAAGTCACCTCCCGTTCCCATGTTCGCACATCACAACCTCCCCCAACCCACACTCATTCTGATTCGGAGAGCACACTCTCTTCCAATGATACCATCATGCAACGTTCATCCGGCTGTAAGTCCATGTTTCGTAGCATCTGTAAACTATAATTTGATTGTCGTCATTCTTAGTTCGTAGTGCATACACCCGTGCCGGCCGCCCTGCACGAATTCAGCCTCTAACTACTCGACGTTCCAGGCGTAAGGTCACCTTTCAAGTCCAGAGAGGCCCCAAACGCCAGAACCGCGCCAAAAATTCATTGTTTCCCAAATATCAACTAGACGCTATTAGGAAAAAAGATAAACAGCTTCGTAAACTAAAGATCTCGCACCCTAAATCTAAAAACTTGAAGACCGCATCCTCACTGTCACTATTAGACCGCCCAACTGATCTCACTCGTCAGCGTCATAGTCCTGAGCCGAATCCCTTGCATACTGTGCCTGCAGAACGGCTGACTGTGGAGGAGCAAGAGGAAAGAGATATGTATACCGATGATCTGAGCCACTGGGATGCCAACAATTACATGCTACGGATAGAAGAAATGGAGATATTCGTCCAGTTGTTGAACTCTATCTGCCAAATCCATGACGAGCATATATGGATTGGCATTTCTGGGGAAAATGGATATGAGAGGGAGGTAGAGAAGGCATTGACACGAAAGGACATTCCCGAAGTATTTGCATTTTTAATACATTACCGCATTCTCTAATTCAGATATAGGAGGGCTCATTCACAGACAATATTACGCAAACTTTCAAAAATACGTTCTTCCGGCGCATTGTTTTCATGAATTTGTCGCGATTTCATTGGACGATTTGGGACTACTATCAGACAACAGAGAACGTCCAATGTTTTGCAATCAATCCAATGCGACAACTATCTCAGCTTCAAACAAATAGTGTTGATTCGCATTGGGAAATCATCAATGCAGCTCGGCAACTTCATCACCAACCCGCCATCAACGTGAGTTTATATTTTCAATTTTTTTTTCATCGTGGATGAAATATTTAAACTATTAGAAATCACCGTTCAAACCCGTACTCACAGGTCTGCAAACAGACTCATCAACATGTGGATTTTGGGCGGTATTTATCATCACTGGAGGCATTGTAGGGTTTAGCCAAAAAAAGGATCCTAAGAAAATTATAGTTCGAGGTATAGACTATTGATGATTTACCAAACTGCACAATTATATTATAACTAATATTCAGATTAAAGGATTCTGGCTTGCAAAATCATCAGTATGCTGCTATTATTATCTTAGTTAAATTCTATAATTATTTTTACTTATATAACACTATAAATAACTTTCTCTATTCAGTCAAACAGTATACAAACTAAAATATATATTATTATTAACTATAGTGGAAAATTATATATTCAAGTTGATATAATTACTTGTCAATACAGTATTTTATCATAATTTTGAGAGAGTGGGAAATATTGAGTTTCTGTGTAATTAAAACTTAAGGTCACAATTTGTGACATTAGAGTTTTCTCAGCATTTTCCAGGAATCCATGTATTATTAAGGTTTTCCCAGGAAAACTCTGATATTACAAAGAGTATTCTCATGCTTAAAATTAAGCTTTTCCCATGCATCCAAATTATGATAGAAATATATTCTCATAATAAATATAAACAATATTTTCAGAACATTCTTCAATATAGATGATGATAATATAAGTTTCACTCTGTTTATTATTTTACTGAATGGATAAGATTGATCATAGGCTTATATGACAAAGAATTATTACATAATTCAACCAAGATAGTTATAGCAGTATACTGACAATTTTCCAAATCAGAATTCCTTAATCTGAGTATTAGTTATAATATGATTTTGCAATTTGGTAAATCATCAATGGACTATACCTCGAACTATAATTTTCTTAAGATCCTTTTTTTAGCTAAACCCTACAATGTCTCCAGTGCATGCTTCTTTCATTGCTTAAAATTCCATTCTCCCCTGCTTTGTTCTCCAAACACGGATTAAGCATTCAAAACGTCAAGAATTATCTGAAACAACTTTGGATTGCCTTTTTGCGGGAACCAGAAGTCGATTCAAGAATCCTCAAGTCCATTTGTCTCGACTTGGGACATGACAACGATCTTGCGGGGAACATTTCACTGACCGCTGGGCATATTGTAAGTCTTTCTCTTATTCTCGCTTATATACCCAGTTAAATCATATTCAGGTTGCACGACGTCCTCCTGACATGGCATCATTCACAGAGCACAATGCTCCCCGGCCATCTTCTCATGCTGCGACCTTGGCTCTCGAGGTCTCAACACTCAAATCTCCAACTTTTGCATGTCATGAATTATTGGCTGACCCTCAGCTCCATATCGCTATCCATTCGCACAAATTTGGTCCAGAGCAAATCCGACGAGTTCTCGATGCAGACCATGAGCCATACGGAATCACAGGTCAAATCACTGATGCAATAGTTAACGCCTACCTCTTGCTGATCGAGGAGGAATGTAAGACTCTGAGAGATACCCGATTGACTATCCCAGACTTTCTGATTGGGGACACGCTGATTGGTGATAAAATGCTGTCCCAGCCAGTGTCGAACAATTTCAAGCCTCCCGACAAGAAGACATTTTGGTTCCCAAAGGTAAGCGTTGATTCTCTGACAGAATTTAAACTAATCTTAATCAACAGTGTAATATTTTTGAGAAGGACCTGATTCTCCTGCCGTTGTTTTTGTCGGCCCGTGGCCATCCTTCACATTGGATTTTGGTTACTATTCGTCCGTCCCGATACGAACTCAGAGTGTATGATAGTGCCGCAACCACTCTGACGCGCAAGCATACCGAGATTTTAAAGGTATGATTCTATTAATTTTTTACCAAATCTGGTTAATTAATTGGGTATCAAGCGTGTCAGGCGAGCAGTAGAGTATGAGTTCCGCCAACACTACCACCAAACTGCGGTTTTTCCTGAGGAGTGGGGCACGAATCAAATTAATTATTTCAATTCAAAAGTGAGTCGCTTATCCTTTATTTATCATTGTGGGCTTACAGACGTGGAATTAGATTGTTAAAAACGATCAGCAGACAGACAGTGTGAGTTGCGGCATATATATGCTGCAGTTCTGCACGGATCTATGCAACGGTGAAGATGAAGACTTCGTGAGGATGCCTGACAACGGAGTGGCCCAACTTCGTTGCGATATTGGATGTAGATTTGCCAAATTCAGGCGTCCACTTACTCCAGCAGTGCAGAACTCCAAAGAATTAGAGGCAACAACACCGCGGCCCTTGTCTCACGCCCCAACCTCACCATCTTCCCATCCAACCTCGCACCCAACCTCACCAAACCTCAGGCTAGCTGAATTTCCAATGGACGTTGCCTCAGCTGCTGAAACTATACGCATCACGAAACAATTGCCAGAAATCCCTCGTATCAAACCAACACCGTTGAATCGATCTCTTATTGCCGGCTTAGAAGTCAATGCATGGCACATGTGGCAGCTCCCATCGAATGGCTTATTTTACCCCGGAAAAATTCAGTCTATCGATGACATGCATCGTACATTCAAATATGTCATCCCTTCCGAACTTGTTTACATCCCTAACAGTGTCATCTCTGATCATGTTATTACCGAAACCTTTCGCTTTTATCGTGACACGCAATCCCTCAGAGACAGAGGGCTCCGTCCAGCGCAGGTATGTTTGTTTTTATATGCACGACACATTCTGACATTGAGAATTTATAGATTGGGATCATACGTTGGCCTGCTGTGCTCGATGACACAGCCTTGGAATCTCAGACACAAATGTTCTCCCATGACACGACCGGCACACAGCTGTTGAACCTCCTTAGTCTGCGAAAACAAGTGTTGTGTTCCATGCTCTGAGGTAAAATAGATATTGCACAACGCATTTACTCAAAGACTATTCCAATGTTAACGCCTCTGCATGAGGATTGGGCATCGTTTTGCTCATCATGGCCCAAGAGCAAACGTAGTCATATGGCTTTTGAATTCGCGTCTCGACATCTTGCACTTCTTGACGGTCATGATAGATTTATTATTCAGCACATAGTATTGTGGGAGTTCCTGCCGCGCGATGAAACGTCTCAAGATATGGATACGATTTTAGGTCTAGGTCGAAGTATCTTCGCCTACCTTTGTCTGGCACATTACCTCGGAACACCACCTGATACAGCCTACTCACTACACGTCAATGAACAAATATTTCGTCCTAAAATCTTACATGAAGAGGCATGGAGGAAAATTGAAGCTTCGGTGACATATGATAAAGTGGAGGATTGGATGTCATTTCGTACTACTCATCGCTACCCTGACACATCGCTAGAACTTCCAGAATTACAAGTCCTGGGCAAGACGCATATAGTAGGCACTCTTCTACAGTTAAAATTCATTGGACTCATTGAAACAATTGACCAGACAAATTCCGACATCTTCACATCTATTTCACATCTGCCCCCTGAACTCCCTCAGTCTCCCAAATCATCAACTGCCGCAACTGCCGAGTCTTCGCGGTCAAGCTCTATTCAACCGGTGGTAATCCAGACTTCAACAATCCAGACTTCAACGTCAAGCTCCATTGATCATGTATAGTTTTCATTCTCTTACAAAATATATCAACTATCAACTAACTGTACATGCAGCGGGTAATACATTCTGAGGTACATAATGGTAGCGGCACCAAAGATAGTCACGGCCTTACCAAGTCCTACAGCCCCCAACTTGTCGGTAATAACAACAATCAGGGCCTCAATGATCTGGATGTTCCGGTAGCTCAAAGGCGAGCAAGAAGAAAAGCTGCCCTCAACCACGCATTCATCAAAAGGGGAGAGTAGTACTGCTTTTATTTTCTTCTACATTTCCTGAAACATACAATCATTATTTATTTATTGAAGCTAGCATGTTTCCAAATCAATCAGACTAAGTGTTATGCCTCGGTTAGTGGGCTATATTTTACTTGTTTTCTCGTTTCGAACAGTAGAATTTTCATGGGCTATTTCGTGACCTGGAAACCCCGGGTGTAACTCAGTTCAAATATACTAGTAATTACAAAATTTTTATCTCTGGAACTAATAAGTTAGAATTGCGGATGAGTGAAAACTGAAAGTTGGGACGCTCCGGGACTCTGTCACGGACCATTTAGGTAAATTAAGTGTCAAACTGCATTTTTTATCTGAACAATTCAGAGATAATTTATTGAAAATCTATTAATAATTATGAGATTATTCGCCTTTGAAACTGGGAGATCGCAGTTGTGAATGAGTGGGAAACGAAAGTTGGGACACTCCAGGACAGTGTCAGGGACCATTTGAGTAAATTGGGATTCTATTAGTAATTCTTGATTTGGGTGATTCGGAGATATTTTATTTAAAATCTAATATTACTGCCATTTGCAAGGAACTTTGCACTCCGACGCCGCGTGCAGATTTTCATGTTTTGGAGAGCTTTTTTTTTCTCGCCCAACCACTGATTATTTCTCAATGTACCATTAATGAAAGTTGTTCAAAAAAATAAGATATGAATTACCATGAAAAGAAAATCAAAAAAAAGTGAAGATTTGTTAAAAATGAATTTTACAAGCTTCCCAGCGATTAATTCACTTTTTGGCCAGCTTCCAGAGAATTTCAATTGACCGGAACTTCAAGGATCTCAACTGGGGATTATATCTGATTTTTTGACAGAGGAAACTCGCGTGTTATCTTGGGGAAACACTTGAGCCGCTGTTTCGCTCGGTCGACTCTTATACAGTTCGGAGTTTGAAAATACCTTTGTCAGCATCTACACAGTCATGTCCACGTCCGCCTCAACTCCAAAGCGTAGGGGACGTCCTCCTAAAAGACAAATTGGAAAAAAAAATGAAAAAAACCAGGAAGATGAGGCTCCACCAACAAAACGACTCAAAATGACTATCAAAGTACCTGGAAACAGAGCCAGTGCAGGTACCAGCACCAGCGTGCCAACAGAACTGAATCTAGAGTCTGAACTAGAATCCTCCGAAGAGGAGGATCAGGGTAAGATAGATACATAAATAAATAGTTCTTGAGTTCTAAATATTACCAGATCCACCTGATAATGATATAGAATCAGGGTCAGATGGAAACCTGGATGAATTAGAACATCCTGTTTTGGATACATCCTTGAGAGTGCTAGATGGAGAAAATATTGATGAATCAGATACTCCAGAGACCAGGCCTATAACAGGTAAGTTTAGTTTATATTTTATGGCAAGATATTCATCAGCTTCCAAAAGACTGGACTGTACCGGTTCATGTTCCTTTGGGTGGAAAAGCAGTTGATATCATCAACATGCCTTCCAATATGACTTGGACCTCCTTCAAACTCAAAGTGGCAAATATAATGGACATGGCAGAACAGCGGTTATCACTTGCTTACAAACTATCTACCGAAAAAAAGGACGCTCTGCCTCGTATTCTTTTGAAAGCGGCACATTGGAAGCAACTCATTATCCGTGTGAATGATGAATACATCCATCTAAAGAAGCCTGCCAAGGCATCGTCACGCTCCAACCAGAAGCTCGAAGTAATTCTATTCGATAACCGACCAACCGAACCAGTAAAATCATCCAAAAAGGGAAAGTCAACGGACATCAAAAACAAGGGGAAATCTATGGCAGATGTTCTTCCGGATACCTCGGATGATGAAGCTATGGCCAAGAAAAGAAACCCACACACAGATTGGGTACATAAGCTTCAAACAAAATACAAATGTGACACTCATAAAAGAAGCTTTTGCTTTGTTGGAGCCGGTGGTATTCATCAGGAAATATCTCATGCAAATCTTAGCTTGTGGGGTGCACTTTTAGTATGTCTCTTTTTTTATTGATTAGCAAATACTGACCGGTAACTTTTATGTAGGAAAAAGGAATAGCCAATGAAGATATGAAGATGCCACCTGAGCAATTACAATTGCTCCCAGCTAAACCACCAGTTCGTGGAACTTCAGGTTCTACTCCAGCACCCGGAATAATGCCTGGATCTCAAGCTGCATCTCAAGCTGGAGCCCAACCTGTGGTGATAAATCTAGCACCTCCTTCTTGGGGATATTATGGTCCTCAATCTTCCAGTCACCATCCTCATGCTATTCCGGAAAAATCAAGCTCCGATGCTGACATCATTGAGGATCCTCAAATGTTCCCGCTAATCAGCACTTGGTTCAATGATCTAGAAAATTCTCCCGCACACACTGTTGATGGACACAACTTCACTCCATATATCACACCGCTCGCAGTAGCCCAGTATAAACGTATATCACAATTAGCCGATCTCCCGAATCATCAAGAACTCATTCGCTTATGTCCGGGAATGCCTGACGGCACAGCACTTCACATATATCAGGCTTCCAAACGATCAGTCAATAAAATCCGAAACCGTTCAAGCAAAAAGAAGTATACGTTCCACTCTTATTGAATACAACAGATATAACTCTCTAGAAATAACCACAGTCTTTGAAAAAGCTAACAGCATTTGCTGGCGTAATAGCCCATATCGCTTTATGTATATCCATATACACTGAAATATCATCTTTGTTACTCATATGCAATCTGGTTGTGTCTCCGTTCCGTTGCAAGTAACGCTTCATCACCGAAAAAGCCTCTTCAATTGGATTGAGGTCCGGTGAATATGGCGGAAGGAAAACATAGCGTCTGCCACTAAAACTACATCAATAAAGACAAAAGTACCAATAAAAAGACCACACCTTTCAATTATTTTTGCCAAAACTTCCGGATCTTTGTGTATCCGGCAGTTATCCATGACAATAACTGAATTGCGCTCCGGGAAAGGGTTCATCTGAGATAGTAAATGATCAATGAAAACACCGAATGTTTGTGCCGTAAAAGATCCTTCAATTATTTTTGTAGACAGAATACCATCCAAAGAGAGTGCCGGAAGAACAGAGTATCTAGAAAAGATGAAGATTATTCATAAATGACAACAGTTGAGCGCACACCTTTTTCCACGGACAAAGTGTGCTGTATGAAATGCCCGCTGACCACTGAATGCCCGGCCATTGCGTCTGTAGGTAGTCCGCCGATCTACTGAACTCTCATCCACAAATACAAGCTGTTCTTTCGAGTACAGGCCAATCTGGGCAGTGTAGGCCGCGCGCTTGACTTCGCTGCGTTCAGCAGCCACCCGGGTCAACTAAAATACTTCATTTAGTGATCTCTATAGAAAGGAGTATACCCACCTTTTTTTGAGTGACACCGACTCTCCGTAATGTGCGAGAAAGGGTCCCTAGAGAGACTCTAACACCGTGAACAGTAAAGAGGTTTTCTTGAAGTTCATCCAAATAAATGTCGCAATTTCGAGCTATACAACCAAGTAGAAACTAGAGAGCATGTGTATTAGAGTTCAATCGCAAAAAAACACTCACATTGACCTCTGAAGTTCCGAGCTTTTTGCTACACTACGACAGCCTTGATCTGGAACCAGCTTCCCTGTCTTACGATGAAAAGACTTGATGGACTTGATTTTTCGCACACTAATTCCAGTATATGCAGAGACATCTTCTATTGGGAGAAAACCTGACAAGCGGAGGATGACCTGTGCCAGGTCAGCTTGAATTCGACAGGTGCGTGGCATTGTGGCATGGGCGAGGAGAGGGAAACGCGTCACATGTTCGTCACTGTCACGCGTAACCCACAAAGCAAGATGTGGTAGCCGGCTCGAGTGTTTCCCCAAGATAACACGCGAGTTTCCTCTGTCAAAAAATCAGATATAATCCCCAGTTGAGATCCTTGAAGTTCCGGTCAATTGAAACTCTCTGGAAGCTGGCCAAAAAGTGAATTAATCGCTGGGAAGCTTGTAAAATTCATTTTTAACAAATCTTCACTTTTTTTTGATTTTCTTTTCATGGTAATTCATATCTTATTTTTTTGAACAACTTTCATTAATGGTACATTGAGAAATAATCAGTGGTTGGGCGAGAAAAAAAAAGCTCTCCAAAACATGAAAATCTGCGCGCGGCGTCGGAGTGCAAAGTTCCTTGCAAATGGCAGTAATTATAATATTATCTATTTTTGAAACTAGGAGATCGCAGTTGTGGATGACTGGGAAACGAAAGTTGGGACACTCTGGGACAGTGTCCGGGACCATTTAGGTGACTTTGAATCTGGGCGACTCTGGAGTATTTTAGAAGAGATCTACTAATGATTACAAGATTTTCTACGCTTGAAACTAGGAAATCTCAGTTGTGGATAACCGGGAAATGAAAGTTGGGACACTCTGGGACAGTGTCCGGGACCAGGTGGGTAATTTAAGCTTGTATTGGCAATTTTTAATCTGGGGAGCTCGGAAAAATTTTATCTACAATATACTTAAAATTACAAGATTTTCTGTCTTTGAAACTTGAAAATCGCAGTTATAGATGACTGGGAAATGAAAGTTAGGATGCTCTGGGACAGTGTCCGGGACCATGTGGGTAAATAGAGATTCTATCGGAAGTTTTTGGTCTGGAAAGCTCGAACATATTTTATTTAGTATCTACTAATGATTACGAGATTTTCTGTCTTCGAAACTCGGAACTCGCAGTTGTCAATGAGTGGAAAACCAAAGTTGAGACACTCTGGAACAGTGTCCGGGACCATTCGGGTGAATTTGAATCTGGGCGACTCGATAGTATTTTAGAAGAAATCTACTGATAATTACAGTATTTTTCATGCTTGAAACTAGGAAATCGCAGTTGTGGATGACTGGGAAATGAAAGTTGGGACGCTCCGGGACCAGGTGGGTAATTCAAGCTTGTATCGGCAATTTTTAGTCTGGGGAGTTCGGGAAAAATTTATCTACAATCTACTTAAAATTACGAGATTTTATGTCTTTGAAACTTGAAAATCGCAGTTATGGATGAGTGGGAAACAAAAGTTGGGACTCTGTGAGACAGTGTCCGGGACCATGTGCGTAAATTCAGCTTCTATCGTCAAATATTGGTCTGGAAAGCTCTAACATAATTTATTTAGTATCTACTCATAATTACGAGATTTTCTGTCTTCGAAACTCGGAAATCGCAGTTGTCGATGAGTGGAAAACCAAAGTTGGGACACTCCGGGACAGTGTCCGGGACCATTTGAGTAAATTTTGATCCGGGCGGCTTGGGAATATTTTATCTAAAATCTAATAATAATCATGAGATTATTTGTCTCTAAAACTAGGAAATTGCAGTTGTGGGTGGGTAGAAAGCGAAAGTTGAGACGCTCCAGGACCATTTAGGTAAATTAATCTTCTATCAGCAATTTTTGACCTGGGAGGCTCATAAATATTTTATTTAAGATATAGTAATAATTACAAGATTGTTCGTCTTTGAAATCCGGAAATTGCAATTGTGGATGAGTAGAAAATAAAAGTTGAGACAGTCCGGGACAGTGTCAGGGATCATATGGGTATATTAAACTTCTATAAGCAAATTTTAATTTGGGCAACTGGGAGATAATTTATTCAAAGTCTACTGAAAATTACAAAAATTCTTGTCTTTAAAACTATGGAATCGCAGCTGTAGATGTGCAGAAAACAAAAGCTGAGACGCTCCGGGACAGCGTCGGGGACGATGTGAGACAGTGCCGGCGGAATTCAGACTGTCGCGAGACGCTTATGGACAGTCACGGGACGGTCAGGGACAGTCGTGGGACGTTATTATGCCATGCTAAAATGTACCTCGGTGAGAAATTTTCATATATCGTTTCATGAAACAAAGGTGACTTACCAAGAAAATCACGGAAAAGGCTCATTAAATTCTCTATTCTTTCGTCAGACTGTTGTTCCGTCGCTGGCACAGCAGCAGGTTGGTCGCCTCCTTCGTTCAAAGGAGTCGGTGCCACGTCTATTGACGGAGACTTGGAACGTTCACTTTGGTTGTCAGGCTCTCGCTGAGCCGTTCCAGAATTTTCGCCGCCTTCGTTAGACGCCTCCACATGTGCTGTTATTTCTTTCAAGCTAAGCGTTTCCGACATGGTGTGTTTCTGGTGATTGCGCGCGATGAGGTTGTGCGGAGAGATAAGGGAGGTTCGGTGAAATGTGCACAAATCATAATTCAAAACATAAATAGCCTCAGGCTGCCGCCTCGTTTTTACCTCGTGCATATCGGGGCTGTTCGATGCGGTAGAATTATGGGGAAGATGATCAGCGTTGAATGCAGTAGCTGTTGAATGAAGTTCTGAGGAGCTTCGGTCAAAAGACATGTATTAAGTATAGCTAGACAAACGTACCTGAGGAGCTTCGGTCAAAAGACGAAGTCTTTTGGCCGGCGCCTCAGGTCACTATGCACAGCGCGTTATGTAATGTAATTACCAAAGCTTGTCTTTGGTTCCGTTACAATATGTAAAATTTCTTTCGTGTAGTGAGATAAGCGCCCAAGCTGCAGGATCACATGCCTTCGGTCAGTATGAGTAGACCTAAAACAAAAAATTAAGATCTTCTTTTCTAAAGTTAATGAGTTTCTCCCATGAAGAATTTATGATAAATTTTTTGACAGTATTTCATCTGCAAATTCTTGTGTTATAATGCTCGAAAGTGAGCTTTTCAGGAACAGGTTCCGCTTATTATATAAGTATATCACATGACTTGTTTCTCTACACTGTTGTATTAGATGATGTCATTTCGTGGCCGCGGCATTCACCGGATAAATGTGCGCGCACACCTTTGTGCTACTTACTGAAAAAAGGCCAAGGGCGAATTGACATAGATATCACTCTTCCATGTCCTAATTGCCAGAATTCAACACTATCGTTAAACAAAATATCAGCCCCATGTACTTCAACTGTTCCTGAACATAGCCTTGCCTCAAGAGCTCGGCCTTGGAGACGGAAGTCTCATTCTGGGAACATCAACACTTGCACCTATTTCAGGCCTATTTGAAACTGTGGTTTTCTCTTCATTTGGATGCCCATCCTCTTCAAACATACCTCATGGAGGCGGTACACGTGCTTGCGGGTCATATCAAGATGCGAGGAAGCCCTGGACGAATCAATATTTGGATGGTTCAAAGAATCAATCATTCGGCCGAAAATATAAAGTCAACTGTTGATTGAGAAGACGGGCTAAACGACTGATGTGAGTTATTCGTGCTTTCTATGGTTCAGAGACAACAGGATTGATTTGTCTGATACAATCCACAGCCGATAGAACTGAAAGAACAATGTGAAATCCACATACAGATGCTTTGCGCCGAACTGGAATTACTGTGAATTCATTCAGGGTATCCCTTAGAAAACACGAAAACGTTTGCCCATGCTCATCAACATTCAATGTTGAACTCAAGTCAGCATTTGAATGGCAAGTCACTTCCTTTATTGTGTTGCTATCTGAATCAATCTCATTGTGTATGTAGTATGATCTCCGGCATGAAATAATGGTCTAATTGAAACGCACCAAGCAGATTTTCAGCAGGTGTGGGATGAGTGTATGGTGAGTGAAGAAGAATGTGCGTTTGCACCATTAACCCATTAACAGATGATATCTTTCTCTCTTTCATCCTGGAAACGTCCTTTCTCAAATGTTTTTCTTTACAGATCACTTTATTGAAGAGCTTTCGGCTTTGATAAATTCAAGAACCACAAAGAATCAAAAAAACCCACCGCCCGCCAAGTCTGCTGAGACTGGTATCTCATCCCGGTTCAAAGACTAATTTATCTGTGAGTAGTTTTATTTCTCTGTCTGTATAAAGTCTTTTCTTAACGGTTTGACACACTATATAGGCGATTGGTTTCTATGCTACACGGCCAGCCCCGACTTTTCAACTTTTTGAAGCTTTGCAAGATAACTTGTCGACCCATATTCTTCGTTTTTTGAATCAATTCAAGTATGGACTTTGTCGTTTGATAGCTTCGACTTTTAAGGAGCTCTCGGAACAATACCCAAACGTCGATTTCATACTCATACGATGCTATATTGATAACGTTTTGAGAGACTAATGGAACGGCTATGATGGTGGGTGATTCGCACACATTTGATTTGACACATACCGGCACGGGCTACGAAAGCAAAGCTCCAAAATGAACAATAAAGCAGCTAAGCCATAAAGCCGCTACCAAGGACAGAACGGCCTGTAACGGAACCAGAATCAAGCACAGGGTAGCTCCCATCAGACACAACTCGTACCCGAGAGATTGTGATTCGCCAGACGCATACCTATTCCCCCGTCACATCTTTATTTACGTTGAAAAACAGCATCTGCCTCCCTTTTCCATCGTGCATATTTAAGAGCCGAATTCGTCCCTCCACTGAATTATCTATCCCTCCTAAGAGTTCTCGCTTTCCCTTCCAATCCCATTCCTCCCTCCCATTAGCACACCCACTGGTTCCCTTTTTCCTGCTCTACTGTTGGTGCGCGCGTGTCAGGTTACCTGCTCATCCAATCTTTTTGTTCATGTTTTGACCAGGCCTATGTTTGTATTTCTGAAGGGGTCTACTGAATAAGAAGCGTGGATGCAAGGTGAAGTTGCACTGTTTCCGTTCCATAAGCAATACTGAATCTATTCCATTTCTTCACAATCAGAGCCCCAGAATCAACTATCAAGGCTGATGCAACCACGTTCTCAGGTAGGCTCGTCTTAGGATTCATCGACGACTGCTCTTCATCAGCTTTCATACCCGATTTTTAGTCTGCCGATGTGGTTATTGGTGGACGGGTTGACGTGGTATTCGCCTTCTTCGTAGAGCCGTTTTCGCACGAATTTATGTATGTACTCAATGGCCCTGGTGTTTGAAATAGACTGCTTGCTCCCGGACTGCCACACATCTTCCGTCGAGCTTCCTTCACTCGGAGTTCGGAGTGGGACTCATTATTATTAATATAGCAGAAACCACATCTTGACGGTACACTCAAGAAACAGCTTTATTGATTTGAATACTATGTACTATCTGAACCTTGATGTTACCTACTTCCATAGCTTCAGATCTAAGCTTTACGTAAAGCGTCTGAACGAATAGAGTAGAGTAATGAAAAGATTCTTATCTTAGCTGCGAGCCTCTTAAATCTCGAAATGGAAAATGCTATCGCTTGGACCGCTGCTTTTGTGAAGTGCACAAAAAAAAAGCTCGGTGAAATCAATGCTGAAAAACCCACCGGAAAGCCAATGAAAAAATGCATAGAAAAAACGCCGCCCACTTACCATCGATGTAGTACAGTCCCATTATGTGACACCAAGCTTTGGTCCCTGCCGCAAAGTCGGCCTTCGCCTAACTCATATAGATTCTAATCTACGGTGACCGCGTCGTAACTCCAACAGTAGCATGACAAGGCAGTTTAGAGACCAATAAGAGTTTCGGAACCTTATTGAACCTATCTGCAGATAAACTACTATTGGGTCACATCACCAAATACCGTGCATGGCACAGCGCTTCTCTTCTCTTCTCTCTTCAGCTTCGATTTTTGCACTGTCACTGGATCGCACGAACCGCCACCAGCGTTTTGAAAAAATTCTATTTAGCCACCTGCTATGTGCGAAGACATGAACATTATAATCAACTTGGATCATATAATACATCGAACCAGTCACCTAAAGATTCGATTAAATCAGGTCAGCCAAGTCACATAAATAGGAAACCTGAGCGAAGCGCACATTTTAATTACCTGAGACCGGGTCGTGACACAGCGATTCTCGATAATCGCTCCAATAAATCCTCATATACATACACGTTTGACGACCGATTACTGAACTGGACTTTAACGGCTTCATGGTTTATGACAAAAAGACTTCTTCGTTAACGATAAAGTTTGGCGCTCAAATTTATCACGATCTTCAGCAAACGTATCCTTGTGCTACGTTGATTTCGTAGTCGAGTTGTAGTCGAGACACGTCGAAACCCAATGGTCCGCCAAATTGCTTTCGCATCGTCGATCATTCGACGTTCAGCAGCCAATCAGGCTCCAACTCTGGAACGGTTTTGGATGGCGTAGAAGACGAATCGAGATATAAAGAAACCGACTAGAAGAAGGAATTCGTTTCATAGCTGTCAGATCACTAGTCCGCCATTTCATTGATTAAGCTGACATTATGCCAGCCGCGATGGGTTCCAAGCCCTAGTTTACTAACAAAAAAAAGCCTGGGTTCGCGTAACGCCAGCGTAAAATGATGATTCGTCTGCGTGTTTGCAGCGCGTAATAGATTAAATTTCGTCTATAGAATATTGGCAGCTTAGTTAGATTTTGTGTTTGAAAAGAAAAAATCCCCCGACGTGGAGGCAAGACCGTCATGCAACCGTTAACAGGACTCCAAGGCGAGTCTGTAGCAGCTAAGGTGGACCAGGTCTTCGGTGCATCTGGTTTTGGAGCTGGAGCTGATTGTATAATTGGTTGAGCTGGTTTAAAAGCACGGCACCAATGTGAGTAAAGGGCACAGGAAGTGCAGGCGTATGGCATGTAGAAGACCGGAGGTTCAGCGTTGGAGTGCTCAAAAGTTGCGTGATAGCGACAGATACAGCAGGAGATCATGATGCAACAACAGGGATTGACGAAGGAGTAGTTCTGGCTGCAATCTGTAGCGAGACGGGGCTTTGATCTTCCTTAACTGAGGAAGCTGGGAAGGTTCGATAACATGAGCTTGCTTGACGGGTTCTGCTTGTAGAATGGGCACGACGACAGACGACGGGAGCAAGGGATGACAGCCGTTGACAATGATGGCCTTCTGCTCCTCCAAACCAACTACGGCTGCGGGTTCTAAGCCTCAGTGCCCAGAGATTGATTATTGCGCTGAAGATAATTCGGTAGAAAGGGCTTCCAGCACGTAGATACATGTTTCTTCAAACTTGCTCAACGACAGCATCGCTACGCCGTGCTACCCGTCAGCGTTGGCGGGTAAGTCTCCTCCAGTGTGATCTTGTTGATGTGCGCATGGCTGATTCCCGTGATTGGAAATCTTAGTCGAGTTCGTTTTTAACGGATAATTGATAACATAGCTTACCGTTCAATCGTGACGTCTAAATGTGCTCTTCCAACGAGGTGATTGAACAGCGATTGAAAGTCCTTGAACACCCGTAAGCATTTGGCGAATCGATATGATCTTAATATTAGCCTTGGCACGTCGAATGAAAACTCCGGCACGTTCAACAAATGCAAAGGGAATGTTCTCGTTAACATAGCCTGATACTCTCGTTGGAAGAAAATTACGGCGAAGAGTGTAAGTCATAACACGTACATGTTATGATGACAAAGTCTAAAACGTTTTCCAACAAAGTGTTTTATGCGTTATTGGTTCGATCTGTCGTTGCATCCACGGACCACGCTGGATGATGTTCAGGAATGAAAAATATCCACAATTCGCGGTCCGCTAGGGAGCTGGCTCTGGCTCGTGGCTGGGACTAGGCGCTTATTTCGCGAGTTCGTGTACCACCTTTTAGGCTCTATTGCAGAAGCTTATTATCGAATTTTTGATATTAAACAACGATTTCGCATTAGCATTTCTCTTGTCAACAGGTTTTTTTCCAATAATTTTCTTATCTCAACGGTATATCATTTTTATCGGCATCTCTTACGCCTGTGCAAGAATAACGTAATAAACAAAAATCCTCTTCATGTGCCTTTGCCGCAAGCAACGTCCACGCTGAGAAATAGCTCATAAAAGACATAGACACGGGCGCGAGTCCACGACAAAAAAGCAAAACACGTCAGAAAATGGGCGTCTAACACTTTGTCGTGTAGATGGAATCGTATTACGTAATCCATTCTTACCTCTCCGAGCCACTGATTACGCACTTGAAATTAAAGTTTTAGTGATGGATTCTTTAAATGACATAAATACTCAACGAACTATACTAATTTCTCGTGAAAAAGATAAGGGACATAGCAGTATTTACGGGTACCGACTATGTGACAGTAACACGTAACATGTCGCGCGTCACACTGGCTATGGCTACGAGCCGTGGCCAGCTTCCCAGTAAACCGAATTTTTCCAAAATATCGGATGGGCCCGGGTTCTCCCGGTGTGACGTAAACACAGTGACGCGATTTGTACTTCGCTGGTTTATTTCCCGCCGCCGGAATCCACTCCCAGTCCACACACCAATCTTCATCATCACGTCTGTGAATTCCCTTTCGCACCGGCCAACTTATCCTAACGTCTCTGATTGCGGACTGCGATGTGATGTATAACGGCACTCCCATCGTGTCAATTATCCACAATTTGTATTTCATCGCGAACTCTGCGCGAACTTTTTCTTCCGACTGGGCCGGTTCCATCGTCTTTTATATGACATTTATCCGTGTTTCCTTGGTCATGCACAACAAACCTATTCGTACTGTTTCCCACCTTCCAATTTCTCATAGCCGACGTAACCCTCATGTGGTATCTCCCGCCATCATTGACGAGCGCGTCTCCTCCAACACTCGTTCAATATTTCAATTTCCAGCTTGATTGGCTCATCTTCGCCGGCTTTTTGGCGGTGAGAGAATGTCTTTTAGGTCGATATTCCTTGTTATTACACAAAATGGCGCCAACAAGAAACGATTTTTCGTTTCAAGTGCAACTGAAAGCACCGGGGTGACCCTCGCATATCACGTCTTCGCTTCAAAAGTAGTAAGTACCAGCTATGTCGGAGCTTTTGAAACGAAGCAAAAATAGGTGTTCAACTAAAAGAAAATGGTAGAAGGTATTGGACATACTCGTTGATTATGCAAAGGCCGTCTAATAAACGTTTAGGCTATAAAGTTGTTTCAGTTACACCAGACTTTAAGGAATCGAAATGTACATTCTTCAGCATGACTTTTTCCTTCATCGTTGTCGTTAAAGTCCTTTGCACACCTCTGAGTAGCTTGTGGTTGGAATACCGGAGCGCGTTTACCAAATACGTCCATGTTGCAGTCTGATGAAATTGATACCCATTATCACGTCTCTCCACGACTCTTCGGAAATTTCCGTAAGCTGTTTTACTTGCAAATTTCCAGCTTGTCGCAGAAGGACTTGTCATTTGATTGCAAAAATAATTCTGGAAAATATTTGCGGGCTGAACCAACGGCTGTCTGTGAAATAACAGGGAAGAGTGAGTTTTAAGATTTGATGTGGACAGGTGAAAAGAACGCGACCCACGTCACATCTCTCCCGAGTTCCGTGTTCTGCTTCCAAAGCCATTCATCATCAATTCATCATTGCACATTATTTGTGCTTCGACGTTTGGTGAGTTGCAGAAGTTTATCAATGGTTTCACTCAAAACTCAATCCCGGGCCGACTCGGAGTGAGAGTATAAGTACTTCGGGTACCTGTTCTTTTAAAACTCTGGAAGGTGTGGCTTTTAGTATTATACGGTGTACACAACAAACTGCTTTCAAAAATAATAGGAAAGTCACCTGATAATGTTGCGAAGTTGGGACAGTCTTAACCGGAGCAACTATTGACGTCCTGGCGAAAGCACACATATTCTTCTCATCTATGGAATCCGTCTTGAGCTATAACAAATGCTTTTGTTTTGCATTGTTCTGACGACGAACGATCCTCTCGATGATCTTTCGCCTCGCCCAAACTATTGGCCTATAATCACGAGTCTTTTCTCCTCAAACAGCTCACGTCTTCGTTACTCTGTTCGATGGTGTTCGTGACCACGGAGCTTCTGGGTACTCTGCACTAAGCCGATGGTCCACTTTTTGGATCATCGGGAGAATTTAATCAATAGTTGAGTACGACTATTGACTGCAGCCTATCAATCTATCACACTCTCAGACCATCATTTCCTTTACGAGAAATTTGTTCCGGCCTATTGATACTGTAAACATTCATTAAGATCTCATGTAACTATGGCAAATGTAGTTTTAAATTTCAATCAGGATCCATTAAAATATAAGCGTATGCTATTAATAAATAGCTCAATCCTTCAAAGCTTCCACAACAATGGTGCATTCGATGCGGCTGTATTCTCAGCTATCTGTACATTATTCCGCGACACGCAGCTATTGACCTATTTGACGGGGTGTCTTTGACCAAAAGGACTCGAACGCTTTTTTCATCCAATTAGTTACAAAGTGGTGGTTTTGGCGCTGGATAAATGTCTCAGAAAGGGGACTTCCAAAGATGATGAAATGTGTGAAACAAAGTACCTCAGATACCTGAGCACGCTCTTCGGTGTCGTGGTCCTTGTCCGATGCCGCATTTCCAGGTGCAGATTGACCGGCGGTGGCCGCGAGTTGTGTGTGGGACACACCTATAAGCTGTCCAAACTCACGTGCAGATTTCTTTAATGCAGGATGAACATAGTCTCTGAATTCGTCATCCCACCGACATTGTTCAATTAGGTTTGCCAAATCGTCAGTTTGCGCCAGTTCATTCATAGAGCCAAATAGCCTGTTTAACCCCTCCGTCTCAAGCTTCGGTTTTACAAGCCGGAAAAAACTTTTTGTATCGCATTCGGAGAACACGAGGAGTTTCCATAGTTGAAAAAGCACGGAGGGGTCGTAAAGAATGGTGAACAGGGGATTCTTCTTCGCGCCCACGGATTTGAGGAGGTCCATTATGATTGGGTATATGCTTGTTTCCTCGATATAGTGACAATTCGCAAGGTTCGAAAGGCATTCTGAGAAGTGGAGTACTCGATCCTGTGCATGATCGAGATCATTCAGGAGGATTGTGGATAAATGGTGTCGGTTCTGGGGCACGAGCAGCAGCAAGAACAGGGGAGGTGTCCAAAATGTGAGATCCGAATTGAGATCTCGCGAGTACCATTGATATATGAGAGAGAGGTCGTGGTGGTCCGTAAAATACGAGTGATTATACAGAGTGTTCATCGAGATCTTCAGATAAGACAGAGATTGAACTGCCCAACATCTGGCTGGATCTGTCATAGACTCAAACCAGAACGAGTCCACGCAGCAAATCTCGGTGAAGAAACGAAGGTCAACCTCTAATGTGCGAGGGCTACTAAACAATATATGGTTCCAAAACCCCCGGACAACATTTTCCAAGGACTCCTGTCTTTTTTTTTTATCGGTGATGATTGGATCATCGGAAGTGAGGTTACGATAAATGGCGGTAAAGAGGAGATAGCGTGTTTCATGAGATTTGGCTTCCGATGAATAGTCGGGTTTTCCAAGTCCAAAATAACGAAACAGGTATTCAAACTTCCACCATCTGTTAGGGCTACTCAGCTCACACTAGAGGGAGGGGATCCTAAGATAATATATTGGAAGGGAAACTAACTACTCACCTAGAGGGAGGGGATCCTAAGAGAACAAGCTTAGGGACCCTCACTCTAGGTACAGCTACTATATACATAAAACGACGACGCGGCGTGCGGCCCTGACACAGCTAAGTGCCAGACGCCCAAACCGAACCTAAGCGACGTGATGTCACGGGCATCACGCCGGGTACGAGCGCGCAACGCGCGCGAGTAGAGAAAGTGAAATAGAGACAGAACAAGGAAACGGAGAGTGAAAGTAAAATATGGAAATGATAAATAAAATGAAAAGGAAGTGATGCCGATGATAATAAATAAGAAAATGAGAGACGGCGGTAGCGTACCCTGACACCATCCCAGTTCTTGACTATCAAAGTGTACTAAACCCGCGTTACGGATAAGTTCACGAGTGGGATTGAATTCCCAGTTGAATAGACCACGAGTTCCGCCGGTGAGTATATGTGTAGCGCCCGTAGCATCAGTTGACGTGTCCGCTAAGAATTGACCCCATATGGCCAGTGGAAGACTGGAAGCATCGTTGATGACATTGAGGAGAGTTTTGCGCTGCGGTTCATATGACGCGGATTCTGCAATGCGAAGATAGTTTTGATACTCTTCTTCCTCCAGCTGACCTTTTACCACACGGAGAGTATCCCAGTCACAGACTCCCGGCCAGAGAGACCCAAAATCCCGGACACTCAAACACAGACTATGACGTATATCCCCTGTATTTGCCTCACCAACCTTTAAAGTAAGACGGAGATTTTCGCGAATTGAGCTTTCCATTTTTTCGCTGATAATTGGATGAACAGCTGTGCATCGTGCGATAATTCGATGGACACTTCGGTTTTGAGAACTCTCATAAAGCCATACGAGCGCCTCGAAGTCAAGGGATGTTGCGTGTTTGACAGCTTTTTTGATATTCTCTTCTCTCCACTTTGTGAATTTTGGGAGGTTGTAAGAAAATATAGTGGATCGGAGTCTTTGTAAACCACGGCGCACCGCACCAGCTAATCTTGAAATGTACATGAATCCATGTATGACGCTGCGTTGGGCGTAGTCAACGAGATGCCAAACATCACTACGCTGGGCTTTGAAATTGATTTGTCTCCAGACAGCTTGAAAACCCCCATTTAGGACCGTCGTGATCTTTTGGAAAACTTGTTGTAGAATAAAGAAGAATATCCCGATGTAAATCGTCAGTGATGTTGTATACGGACATTCCGGGTACCAAATGGGAAGCATCACCGAAATAAAATATAACGTATAGGTGATGCCCGCAATGAATACAATTGTCCCGGCGATATGAATATCCAACGGGAACAATAATATAATAATGCCAGTAAGGAACATGCCCACGGCGAGATGAAGAAGGATAGGGAGAAGCTCGACGATCGCCGCAACCTTCCACGATTCAAAGCCATTGTATCGCAACTGTCTGGCTCGAGCCTTTTCGTTCGCGGTTCCGGTAATAGATGACAGATAATAATAGAGCCACTGTTTCGCGAGAACAGCAAATAGCGCAGCGGATAATGTGATTGCCAGACTGGTGAACCATAGACCGTTCACCAGAACTGCATTCGTCGTTGGTGTGAAGGGCGAATTAGGATTCATCGCTGAGTTCAAAGTGATATTTGTCGGCATTCCATTAGATTGTGCTAGTAGAATTTGGGCTATTGTGAACAAAAGGGACGCAGAAACTTGGGTGTTATCTTGCTGGAGATTTTGTGAGGCCTGAGAGATGAATGTTGTTATAACGCCAGAAAAGAGACCAGCCTGATATATCAAAATAAGCTTTAATACTATGATTACGAATAAAGGTTCTGCCTACAAATACGAGAAGTACGTCCACTGTCTCTTTCCAACCCTCTGCTCTCTCACGATCAAACGATTCGGCTTCGTCAAGGTATGTCAACCAAACGCGAGCATTGTCAGAAGCCTCCTCTCCATATTTATCTCGGGGATACTTTTGCTCGTAATCATATCTATTATTCGCTAACATGCATCACGTTGAATCAACCAAATTATACCGAAATTTCAATTGAAATACTCACATCCAGTTTCTTGAGAAAAACCTTTGGCTATTCCGAAAAGCCTTTGGCTATTCCGAAAAGCCTTTTACGTTCTGCCTTGTCTTGTTGTGTTATATGAGAAGAGCCCGGAACTGGTTTGTTAGGAGCGGCCTCTAAAATGTACCTCGGTGAGAAATTTTCATATACCGTTTCATGAAACAAAGGTGACTTACCAAGAAAATCGCGGAAAAGGGTCACTAAACTCTCTATTCTTTCGTCAGACTCTTGTCCCGTTGCTGGCACAGCAGCAGGTTGGTCGCCTTTTTCGTTCAAAGGAGCCGGTGCCACATCTATGGACGGACTCGGCGACTTGGGACGTTCACTTTGGTTGTCAGGCTCTTGCTGACCCGTTCCAGAATTTTCGCCGCCTTCGTTACGCGCCTCGACGTGTGGTGTTATTTCTTTCAAGCTAAGTATTTCCGACATGGTGTGTCTCTGGTGATTGCGTGCGATATGAGGTTGTGCGGAGAGATAAGGGAGGTTCGGTGAAATGTGCACAAGTCATAATTCAAAACATAAATAGCCTCAGGCTGCCGCCTCGTTTTTACCTCGTGTATACAAGGCTCTTTGATGGCGTAAAATTATGGGGAATATGATCAGCTTTGAATGCGGGAGCATGACAAGACAGTTTAGAGATCAATAAGAGTTTCGGAACCTTATTGAACCTATTGGCAGATAAACGACTATTGGGCCACATCACCAAATACCATGCCTAACACCTTTGCCATGGCACAGCACTTCTCTTCTCTTCTCTTTTCAGCTTCCGATTTTCGTCCTTTCATTTCAGTTATAAACTTTTGAGCAACACTCAATTGGACATGGCGTGAATCCGGTGATCACACCATCTAAAGATTGAATTAAATTAAGTGAGCTAGTCACTTCGGAAACTTGAGCGAAGCGCACATTCTTATCACCTGAGACCGCTCTGTTTCTCCGTCCGGGCGAAGGCTTTGATTTTCCATTCTGCAGTGCCTGTGAGATGAGAAGAGTAGACGAAGAAATAAATAGACGTATGTTCATGGTTTATGATAACAATAGTTCTTTCTTTTAAACGATAAAGTTTAGCGCTCAAATCACGATTTTCAGCGAGCGTATCATTGTGCTGCCTTGGTTTGGTAATCGAGAAACGTTGGGCCTAACGATCTGCCAAATCACCTTTGCATCGTCGACGATCATTTCATTTTCAGCAGCCTAATCAGGCTTTAACCCTGAAACGGTTTTGAATAGAGTGGAAAAAGGCGAAACGAGACATGTCGTACCATATGTGAATGATATCTTCGCGAAAGAAACAAAGATGGGCGATAGCATGAGCTGGTACGATGATGTTTTCGATACTGAAACCCTACGACGCAAATGAAGGGCACGGTAGAGGATGGCATAAAGAGACCGACTAGAAGAAGAGATTCGCTTCATATCTGTTAAATCACTAGCCCGCCACTTCATTGGTTAAGATCACATTATGCCAGCCGAGATGGGTTCTGAGCCCTAGCTCACTGACAAAGAAAGTCTGCGTTTGCGGAACGCCAACTTAAAACCATGATTCATCTCCGTGGAAAAACCGATGCGCGTTTGCAGGATTATATATCGTCTGTAGAAAATTGGCAACTTAGTTAGATTTTCGTGTCTGAAGCAAAAGAAACTCCCTAACGTGAAGATGAGGGCGTTGTGCAACCGTTAACATTGACAGGACTCCGAGCGTTGCGCAGTAATGCGATGTGCAGCGTTCATGGGCTGCGACAACAATATATCAGCATCGCCGTCATCCTATTTATCCACGTCCTACCTTATATTGAGGCTTCTGTGTGGCTGCCCTTCCGACCTCTTGCTCTCCAAATTTATGGAATCACCTTCACCGTCAGCATTGGGAGTTAAGCTCCGAACGATCGTCTTCCGTGCTGACTCGAGGGTCGCAAACTTTAGGAACACACAGGCCCTTTGACCGAATTATACGACCCACCCAGCACAGTCAACAACGTCATTATGCTCTACACAGGGTGTAGTAAGAAATTTAAACACGCTTACTAGTATGATGAAAAAAAATTGAAATACTTACCTTGAGAAAGCTTCGGGGGTCGAGGCGTTCAAAGCAGCCTGAAACGCTGGTGAATATCACGTCTCTGGGTCCCTCCTCTCCTCCACCTTGCTGTTCTTGATTTAGAGGACGAGGGAGAAACTGGAAGTGTGGTGAGAGCGGGAGGAGCGACGTTAGCACCTTTTATACGTATCCCGAGCGAACTTGAGTTCCTCAATTGTTCGAAGTTGCAGCAGCTAAGGTGAACCAGACGGTGATTGTGCAATTGGTTGAGCCGGTTCAAAAGCCACGACAGCAGCGGTAGTAAAGAGCGCAGGAAGTACAGGCGAACACGTAGAAGACCGGCAACTTAGCGTTGGAGCACTCAAAGGTTACGCGGTATCGACAGATTACAGCGGGTGATGCAGCAATAGGGATTGGCGAAGGAGTAGTTCTGGGTGCAATCCGTGACGAGACGGGTCTTTGAACTTCTATGACTGGCGACGCTTGGGAAGGTTCGACAACAAGGGCATCTTGAAACAGGTTCCACCTGTGGAATAGGTACAACGACGGGCGTTGGCTCATGAACGGGAGATGACAGCCATTGACAAAGATGACTCCAAAACAACTATCTGTGCGGGTTCTATGACCTGACTGTTGTGCTGAAGATGATTTGGTAAATTACTGTCGTAAGAGCTTCCAGCACGTAGATACAGCTTCTTTGACTTGTTAAATAGCATTGCAGTGCCGTGCTACCTGTCATCCGCGTCCGCGTTCGCGGGAAAGTCTCCTCCAGTGTAATCTCGTTGATGTGGGTATGGCTGATTCCGTGATTAGAAATGTTAGTCGAGTTCTTTTTTCACGGATAATGGATAGTGTAGCGTACCATTGAATCATGTCATCTAAATGTGCTTTTCCAACGAGATGACTGAGAAGTGATTGAAAGATCTTCAACATCCGTAAGCATTTGGCGTATCGCTGTGATCGCAGTATTTGCCTCGGAAATTCGTGAGAAGTCTGATTACCTTCATCCTAGGTATGTCGTCAACAAATGCAAAGGGGATGTTTTCGTTAAGCTTTCGTTTGAACTCCAGCAAGTGTTTTTACGCGTTATTTGGTTCGGTTTGTTGTTGCATTCACGAACCAAGCTGGATGATAGTCGTGAGTGAAATGTCGGATAGGCCCGGCTACTCCCGGTGTGACGTAAACAGAGTGACATGATTTGAGCTTGCTGGTATCCTCCCAATCCACTCTAAATCCACAACCCGATTCTCATTATCACGTCTGTGAATTCCCTTCTCTCCCGTCTGACAAGACAGCACTCCATAATTGACTGTCAATCTTGCGGACGCAATTACAATTGCTACACACCGAAAACGCGCATCGGTGGGATGGAATGCAATGTAATGTATATTGGCATTCCCATCCACAACTTGTGTTTTATCGCAAACCTTTTCTCCCGTTCTTTATACGGCATTTCAATGTGCCTCTGGAAGTATAGCGCACAACAGACTTATTCGTACTCTTGCCATGATCTTCCACCTTTTTCCTACCGGCGCAATCCTCATGCGGTACATGGTATCACCCACCACCGACGAGCACGCCTACTTCGGCGCGCAGCGTTCAACGTTCAATATTCAATATTCAAGTCCCGCCCTGTTCGGGTCATACTACGAATTTCGAACTTTGCTTGCTATTGGCAACGTGAGAGAATGCCTTTCGGGTCGATACTCCTTGTTACTGTACTAAATGGCGTTAACGAGAGACGACTTGTCGTTTCAAGTGGAAGGGCGGGAAGTACTGGACTGGAGTGACCCTCGCTATATCACGTCTTCGCTTCAAAAAAGTACCAGCTATGTCGGAGCTTTTCAAACGAAGCATAAATAAGTGTTCATGGAAAAGAAAATGGTATAAGGTATTGCACATACTTGTTGACAATGCAAAGGCCGTCTAATAAACATTTAGGCTATAATGCTGTTTCAGTTACATCAGATATAAGGAATCGAAATGATATGCGTTCTTAGACGTGGCTTTTTCCTTCCTCGTTGTCGTCCGAGTCCTTTGCTGTTTGTGAGATAACATGGAATGGGCGTCTCTCCTCAAAATAAGAACTACTTTTGGGTTCAAGTTTTTCGGAGTTTTGGATGTCACTAGCACTGGTGGGATCGGTTTCATTAATGCGAGCACTGTTTGGAAATTAAAGAAAAAAAGGAATGACAAGTGAAAGAACGTCGGTGTGACATACGCGACCCATCACATCTCTCCTGTGTCCCGTGTTTTTCTTCCGAAGACACTCATTATCAACTCATCATTGCACATTCTTTGTGCCCCAACGTTTGGTAAGTCGCAGAAGTTTGTCAATGGTGTCACTCAAAACTCAAACCTGGGCCGACTCGGAGTGAGAGTATAAGTACTTTGGGTAATTGGTTTTTTCAATTTTGGAAGGTGTGGCTTTTAGTATTATACGGTGCGCACAACAAACTGCTTCCAAACATGACCAGAAAGTCACTTGATGATGTTGACGAGGTTGAAACAGTCTTAACCGCAGCAATTATTGACGTCCTGGCGAAAGCGCACATATTCTTCTCATTTATGGATCCGTCTTGAGCGCTTGAGCTATGACAAAAAGCCTTTGTTTTGCATCGTTCTGACAACGAACAATCCTCTCGATGATCTTCCTCTTTCGCCTCGCCCCAACTATTGGCCTATAGCTATAATCACCACTCTTTTCCCAAACAATTCACGTCTTCGTTACTCTGTTGGATGGTGTTCGTGATCACGGAGCTTCTGGCCCTGGGTATTCTGCACTAAGCCGATGGTCCACTTTCTGGATCATCTGGAGAATTTAATTGCTAGGTGAGTGTGACTACTGACTGCAGCTTATCAGCCTATGACACTCTCAGACCACCATTTCCCTCACAAGAAATTTGTTCCGACCAATTGATATTGTAACATTCATGAAAAAATCCATTTGTAATTACGGCAAATTCAGTTTTATTTTATACTTCAATCAGAACCCATTGAAATATAAGCGTATGCTGTTAATAAATAGCCCGATCCTTCAAAGCTTCGACAGCAACGGTGCATTCAACGCGGCTGTATTCTCAACTACCTGTACATTATTTCTCGACACGCACACGCAGCTATTGACCTATTTGACCGGTGTCTTTGACCAAATGGACTCGAAGACTTTTTTCATCCAATTAGTTGCGAAGCGGTAATTTTGATGCTAGATGATTGAATGACTCGGTAAGGGGACTGTGAAAGACAGAAATCTATGAAACAAACTTGTACCGCAGATACCTGAGCACGTTCTTCGGTATCGTGGTCCTTGTTCGACGCCGCATTTCCAGGTGCAGATTGACCGGTAGTGACCTCGAGTTGTGTATGGGACACACCTATAAGCCGTCCAAACTCACGCGCAGATGCCGCTAATGCAGGACGAACGTAGCCTCTGAATTCGCGATCCCATCCACATCTATCAAATAAGTTTTCCAAGTCGTCAAATTGCGCCAGTTCATTCATAGAGCTAAATAGCCTATCCAACCCGTCTCTCCCAAGCTTCGATTTTATGAGCCGGAAAAAACCTTTTGTATCGTGTTTGAAGAACACGAGGAGTTTCCATAGTTGAAAAAGCACGGAGGGGTCGTAAAGAATGGTGAACAGGGGATTCTTCTTCGCGCCCACGGATTTGAGGAAGTCCATTATGATTGGGTATAATATTGTGTCCCATCTTAGAGACCGACAATTTTCGAGGTTCAAAAGGCATTTTGAAAAGCGGGATACTCGATCCTGTGCATGATCGAGATCATTCAGGAGGATTGTGGATAGATGGTGTCGATTCTGGGGCACAAGCAGCAACAAGAACAGGGGAGGTGTGTAAAATGTGAGATTCGAATTGAGATCTCGCGAGTACCACTGATATATGAGAGAGAGGTCGTGGTGGTCCGTAAAAGGCAAGGAGTTATCTAGTTGAGTGTTTATCGAGATTGTCATTGTAGACAGATATTCAACTGCCCATTCTCTGGCTCTATCTGTCATAGACTCACACCAGAACGAGTCCACGCAGTAAATATCTCTGAAGAAACGGAGGACATCCTCTAATGTGCGAGGGCCAGGGAAATGGAACCGAACGCCGTCAACCACCGATTCCAAGGACGCCTGTCTTTTTTCTTTGTCGGTGATTATAGGATCATCGGAGGTGAGATTACGATAAATGGAGGTAAAGAGGAGATAGCGCGTTTCATGAGATTTGGCTTCCAATGAATACTCGGGGTTTCCAAGCCCAAAGTAACGATACATGTATTCAAACTGCCACCATCCCAGTTCTGAACCGCTAAAGCTTACTAAACCTGCGTTACGAATAAGTTCACGGGCGGGATCGGGTCTCCACTTGAATAGACGGTGGGGTTTGCGGATGAGTATATGCATAGCCACCGTGGCATCAGTTGACGCTTCCGCTAAGAGTTGACACCATATGGACAGTGGAAGATTGGAGGCACCGTTGATGGCATCACGGAGCATTTGAAGAGTTTGGTACTTGGGTTCCAATTCATAAAAACACATGACGTCTGCAATGCAGAGATAGCTCTGATACTCTTCTTCCTCCAGCTGACCGTTTACCACATTGGGGGTAAACTTGAGTAGTTCCCAGTGCTTATTGAACCCAAGATACTCGAGACCCAAACACAGAACATGGCGTATATCCACCGTATTTGCTTCATTGATCTCTAAAGTATCACAGAGATCGTGGAGAATTGAATATCCCATTTTTTTGCTGATAGTTGGATGCACAGCTGCGCACCGTGCGATAATTCGATGAACACTTCGATTTTGAGAAGTCTCATAGAGCCATACGAGCGCCTCAAAATCGAGGGATGTTGCGTGTTTGACCGCTCTTCTGATATTCTCTTCTCTCCACTTTGTGAATTTCGGGAGGTTGTAAGAAAATATAGTGGATCCGAGTCTTTGTAAACCACGGTGGACTGCACCAGCTAATCTTGAAATGTACATGAGCCCATGTCCAACGGTGCGTTGGGCGTAGTGAACAAGATGCCCAACATTATTACTACGCTGAGCTTTGAAATTGATTTGTCTCCAGACAGTTTGAAAGCCCAGATTTAGCATCGCGGTGATTGTTTGGACAACTTGTTGTAGAATAAAGAAGAAAATCCCAATGTAAATCGTCAACGATGTTGTATATGGACATTCCGGGTACCAAATGGGCAGTATCACCGAAATAAAATATAACGTATATGTGATGCCCGCAATGAATGCAATCGTCCCGGCGATATGAATATCCAACGGGAACAATAATATAATAATGCCAGTAAGGAACATGCCGACTGCAAGATGAAGAAGGATGGGAAGAAGCTCGACGATCGCTGCAACCTTCCATGATTCAAAGCCATTCAATCGCAACTGTCTGGCTCGAGCTTTTTCGTTCGCCGTTCCGGGAATAGATGACAGATAATAATAGAGCCACTGCTTCGCGAGAACAGCAAATAACGCCGTAGATAATGTGATCGCCAAACTCGTAAACCATAGACCGTTCACCAACAATGTGTTTGTTGATGCTGTAAATGGCGACGTAGGTGTCAATGTCGCGGTGGGTACATCGCTTGCTGGTACTCCACTAAAATTTGCTCGTAATAATTGAACTGTTTCAGATAATAAGGATGCAGAAACTTGAGTATTGTCTTTTTGCAGGCTTTGCGAAGCCTGGGATATGAATGTTGTTATAACGCCAGAAAAAAGACCAGCCTGAAATATATTAGAATAAGCTTCAATATCATGATTACGAATAAATGTTCTGCCTACAAATACGAGAAGCACGTCCACCGTCTCTTTCCACCCTTCTGCTCTCTCACGATCAAACGATTCGGCTTCATCGAGGTATGTCAACCAAACCCGAGCATTGTCGGAAGCTTCCTCTCCAAATTTATCTCGGGGATACTTTTCCTCATAATCATATCTATTATTCGCTAATACGCATCACGTTAGATCACACAAATCAAAGTCAATTTCAGTTGACATGCTCACAGCCAGTTTCGGGAGAAAAACCTTTAGCCATTCCGAAAACTCTTTTACGTCCTGCCTTGTCCTGTTGGGTTATATGAGAAGAGCCGGAGACTGCTTTGGTAGGAGCGACCTCTAAAATGTACCTCGGTGAGAAATTTTGATACTATACCGTTTCATGAAACAAAGGTGACTTACCAAGGAAATCGCGGAAAAGGCTCACTAAATTCTCTATTCTTTCATCAAATTGTTGACCAGTCGCTGAAACGGGAACAGACTGTTGGCTTTCTTTGTCCAAAGAAGTGGAGGTCCCGTTTATGGACGGAGACTTGGGACGTTCACTTTGGTCATCAAGTCGTTTCGAAACCGTTCGAGAGCTTTCGCCACCTTCGTTAGTAGCCTCAACGTGTGATGTCGTTTTTTGTTCTAAGTCAAGTATTTCCGACATGGAGTGTTTCTGGTGATTGCGTGCGAGTATATGTGTGTGTAGAGGTAAGAGAGGGCGTTCCGTAAAATGCGTCCAATTCGGAACTTAAGCAGCCTTGCTGCAAAATCGATATGTAAAATTCTATGAATGATCAGTGTTGAACCCAATAATAACACGATAAGAAATCCCAGAGACCAATAGGACTTTCGGGACCCTATTGACAGATAAGCGATCAACGACCATTGGGTCACATCGCCCATTACCGTGCCAAAAAATCTTTGTCATGGCACAGCAAAAGCCTCTTATCTATCTTCTTTTCCTTCTCTTCTCTTTCAGCTTCGATTTTGGCACTCACTACATCGCACGAACCGCCACAAGCTGCCACAGCGACAGGAAATTCTTTTTTGTTGAGCAACCTCCTACATGCCAAGTTCAATCATATAGTCACTTAGGTCTTCAGATGAAGTACCACAACCAAGCCAAGCTCTATACCATGCCATCTCTCCTTGATCATGCAGATATTCCACCGATGAAATTCCGATACCACTCGGACGGACATGACTCAAACCCAGTGATATATTAGCTTCTTTTGCAGTTTTCACAGTACAGCTTGGATTCCTATTGCACTGCTACAGCGAAGGAGTCCATAACACACCACCTATAAGATTCAATTTAATCGTGTCAGCCAATCATAGGAAACTTAAATGACGCATACAAATTCAAAACTACCACGATCTTCAGCCAGGCAGCCAACTGATAAAGGATAAGCTTAAGAATGAAATCTTGCCAGGCATGTCTGTGCTGATTCGTTTCCCTCGAGAGGGTAGTCTTCATACCATGCGGACATCCTAACGTCAATCCGAGTTCGAACTCTCAATAAGTATACAAGCATTGATTGCAGCCTATGCATTGAACATGAACTTCTCTTTGACAACGGATGGTTTGCAAAAGTCAATGAGGGTTGTATGATGCCAACTGCGATGGTTTCGGACCCTGATTTACGAACAGGGAGAGTCTGGGCCTGCACGCCATTGCATAAGACATTTTTTCGTCTCCGCGAGGAGCCAGCACGGGTTTTGCGTGTATAGGTGAAATTTCGTCTGTATAACATTAACAGCTCAATTAAATTCTGTAAGCCTGAAGAAAAAGAAATTCTCCAACTTGGAGATGAGGTTGTGCGACGGGACTCGGAGAGTTGCGTGGTACCGTGAAGTGCAGCGTTCTGGACTCTTGCATTTACAGAGTACCAAAGTATGCCTAAATTAAGAAACAAACGTGGATCAAAAGGCAAAGCAATCGTATTGAAGAACATACTTACCAACTGCAGAGGAAGTTCAACGTTCTTACACTTACAGGAGATGAGAGTTTAATCCCAAGTCTTTCCAGAATTTTTCTGAAAAACAGTCGGACGGGGAGAAAGAACATTGATCGATATTGATTGGCCGTGCCGTGGACGAAGAATAAAGCAAGCCTGAAGTTCAAAGGGAAAAGTTTGAACTGCAGACGCGCTGTGCGAACTACCTATTGGCGTGGACGCTTATCAGTCAACTAAACCAACGCGTCCACAACTGACTCAACCGCGATACGAGAGAAGTTTTCTCGTAACCCTAAAACATTCCGAAAAGCTTTTTCTTTCTCCATTTTTATATCACCACTCCCAAAGATACCCGCACATGCACTTTTAATCCCCCAATTACAAGCTGTACAACAGTTACGTCTGTCTCTGAAGGTACGCTCGTTCGTTAGTTTGAAAGTTGGTGTCGTCTAAATTTGTGACCTTAGTTTCTTTAGTACGATTACGACATGCGCCAAAACATACTAGCACGAAAGAATATTCTTACACATCTAATAATGACGGTCCATGTTTTTGTTGGAGTTACGACGCGGTCACCGTAGATTAGAATCTATATTACATTACATAACGCGCTGTACATAGAGACCTGAGGCGCCGGCCAAAAGACTTCGTCTTTTGACCGAAGCTCCTCAGGTACGTTTGTCTAGCTATACTTAATACATGTCTTTTGACCGAAGCTCCTCAGAACTTCACTCAACAGGTTATGGGCCCCGGCCTTCGCCCTTAAAACTAGCCTGAAAACAATAGATTCCGCAATTTTCTCTTTCGTCGCTCTATCTACCTACACCCGTCTGTCCGTACAAGAAAACTCACAATATCATTCACGCATTTTTCTACATGTCCTTTGCGTCTGATACTTTTAAGAAAGACTTGGGCAATACAAATGCTTCACATCCTAAATGTGGCACCCTCTCTGACTCCACACCACCTGCATACGAGATCAACCTAGCTACACTCTGCACTGCTTTTGAAAACCACAAAAATCTTGCTCAGACTCACAAGACTCCTACAGTAACAACTAAAGTTACAATGGCCAAGAGAAGGAGGAAGAAAAAGAAAGCAAAGGAGGAGTTAGCAGCAAGTGCAAACATCTTCTCTACACCAGCCTCCTCTTATTGGAACACTGACACGGGTGCAACGCGAACTATGACACCACATCGCACGTGGTTCAAAATGTATGCACCACATCGGGTTCCTATTCGACTTGCTGATGATTCGGTCATTTATTCGGCGGGTATCGGACTGGTTGTCTTCTGGCCAAAAGGTCCAAATGGAGAAGATCTGGAGCCTGTCGAGTTTCACGATGTACTACATGTACCTGACCTTAAACACAATCTATTGTCACCCTTCTATCTCACTCGTGAAAAAGGCTACACAGTTAATATTAAGAAGTCCGTGGTTGATTTCATATATGACAACCAAGTTCGTTTCTCAGCCGACATCACAGACCAGAATATCGGTTACCTACGTGGCAAAACAGAAGTCTTTAGCAAAGAATCAGTAATGGTTGCCGCTAACTCAAATAAAAGAAGCACCTGCAATATGAATCTCACGCTCTGGCATCGCCGCTGTGGCCATATCTATTCAGGCACAATCCGCTCCATGATCGAAAATAAGCTGGTTGATGGTGTAAAATGCACAAGCTTAACACCACCGGATCTGTCAGGGTACGCTACCGCCGTCTCTCATTTTCTTATTTATTATCATCGGCATCGTCCCTTTTCTATTTTATTTATCATTTCCATATTTTACTTTCACTCTCCGTTTCCTTGTTCTGTCTCTATTCCACTTTCTCTACTCGCGCGCGTCGCGCGCTCGTACCCGGCGTGATGCCCGTGACATCACGTCGCTTAGGTTCGGCTTGGGCGCCTGGCACTTAGCTGTGTCAGGGCCGCACGCCGCGTCGTCGTTTTATGTATATAGTCGTTGTACCTAGAGTGAGGGTCCCTAAGCTTGTTCTCTTAGGATCCCCTCCCTCTAGGTGAGTAGTTAGTTTCCCTTCCAATATATTGCCTTAGGATCCCCTCCCTCTAGTCTGAGCTGAGTAGCCCTAACAGTAGAACAAGCTTCTACTCGCAGACTGGCCGTTTTATCGACACTCGCTATCGAAAAATCGCGCTCAACACCGACTATCGCAGTGTCGTATTTTTCCTTCGAGTCCCGTCTATAACCGACCCCTCCGCTCCATCTTAAAAACCCCATTTTCCTTTCTCGCTCTCATGGACTCTTCTCCTCCACCCTCTGCACCCCCACTCGTCACCCTCAACGATGTGGCGACTATTATTATGCGGCAATTCGCGGAAATGGATGCCCGCATGGCCAGACAGGAATCCCAGGCCTCACAGATGATTGAAGTGCTGCAGAGCATCCGAGACGCGGCTAGAGCTGCTCCAACCCAAAACCTCCCTGTGGGCGACGCGTCCTCGTCTGGACAACCACCGGCTCCTGAGCATCAAGCCAGTTCACGCTCTTCCCGAAATACCCGACCTGCTGTACCTCCTTCGTTCGACGGAGATCGCTCCAAGGGTCGTGCCTTTTGGAACACTGTCGAGTTTTACATGAGTATATGCAGTCGTGATTTCGAGACTGATGAACTTAAGATCGGCTGGGCGATGTCGTACATGAATGAAGGCCGCGCCCTCACCTTCAGCGAATCTATGCTGAAAAAGTATCAAAGAGGAGAGAAGCCCTTTGCTGACTGGGACGCCTTTCGGGAAAGATTCAAGGCCGATTTCTTTCCACAATCCGAGCAAGAAGATGCCATTAACGCCTCTACTCCAACCGCTATGTCCAGGGCAACAGGACTGTGGAGGAATATGTAGATGCCTTTCGCGTTCTCATTGAGCATGCTGGCTTCACGGAAGGACTCGCCATTAACACATACTTTCGTAACGGTCTAGACCCGGCAATTGCGTCTCTAGTAGCGACAATGAAGGACCGACCCGCGCTTCACGACTATGAGGGCTGGATCCGACAGGCACGTATGTTTGATATGGACAGGCGTGCCAACGAAGCCTTCACCGCTGCTCGCCGTCGACTCGTAGGCTCTGGGACGACTCAGACAAATCCCGTAGCTACCTCCATTAACCGATCCCGCCCTAACCCCTTTCCATCGTACCAGGCCCTACAGATTCAGAGGAGGCCCCTGTCCCTCCCTATCAGGCTCCTCCCTACCCACCTCCCAGGCCGGCATCTCAGATCATGCCTGCGCTACCTCCAAGACCTGCGGCTCCTGCTCCTGCACCCCAGGTTAGGCATGATCCGATGGATGTTGACGCTGCCCGTCGACGTGCTGGCCCAGAATCCACCAGGTGTCGTCGCTGTGGAGCAGCAGGCCATTGGGCTCGCGAATGCCCTCGGGCATATGACATTCGATATCTTCAGCCAGAGGAACTAGACGACAGTATCGCACACCTGCTAGCCCAGAAAGACGCGTTAGAAGCCCAGACGCGTGGCGACACTGCTCTGACAGAGGGTGAGACTGTAGCTGCAGCAGAGGTAGAGGATTTTCAAAACGGCGACGAGTGATAGATGCACCCTCGTTGCCGACATCTAATAGATTCGACATTTTGTACATAGATCGCGAACAAAATGACACTCCTGATTCGAATCTAACTACCCCTGCTGCATCCCCTGCTAAAACCAAAGAACCGCCTCCACCTGCCACACGTTCTGCTTCTACCCCATGTATGCTGTCGCCTTCTCAACGTCGTGCCTTGCCAAAGGAATACCGACTCGCAGCTACCGCCGGTACGCAGAAGCTGGAGATCCCTGTAGAGCTGCAAAGTGTTGACACTGGAGCCCTGCTGCACAGCAAGGCCATGTTGGACACTGGAGCTAGCGGTATGTTCCTCGATCGCGACTTTGTCGAGAAACATCGGCTTCCCTCTGTACGCCTTGCTAAACCCATTCCCGTGTTTAACGTCGACGGTACACCCAACCATGCTGGTTCTATCACCCACGTCGTCGACCTCGTTGTTCGCTTTCGAGATCACTCCGAACGCACCCTATTCGCTGTTACCTCGCTCAAGTATCCCGTCTTGTTTGGATTACCGTGGTTCAAGGCTCACAATCCCGTCATAGACTACACGACGGGTCAAGTAGAGTTCATGCGCTGTAGCCCCAGTTGTCGGTCTTGCGCTCCACGCTGGCCAGCGGGTAAGCTCTCTAAGCGTGCATTCCAACAGATCCGGCGTGCACCTCTACCAGAGCTTGACGACACCGAGGGCGATGATCCTGACATACCAGACCTGGTTGACGTCGAGTCCGAGATTGAGGAAGGTGATCGACTGTTCGCGATATCAATGCTACCCGATGAGCCCGACACTCACCGCATATATGCCACCGAGACCATCTCCCAGCGACTGGCTCAGGCCCACGCCAACAACGCAGACGCACCAGCTCCCAAGGGTTTTCGGGATATCGTGCCAGAGATGTTCCACGACTTTGCCGACATTTTCTCGAAGGAGTCGTTCGACTCGTTGCCGCAGTCGAAGAAGTGGGATCACCCGATAGAGCTTGTGCCAGGTTCTGAGCCTAAGTCTTGTAAGATCTACCCATTGTCACCTAACGAACAGGCCGAGTTAGATGCGTTTCTGGAAGAAAACCTCGCATCTGGACGAATCCGACCCTCCAAGTCGCCCATGGCGTCCCCAGTATTCTTCATCAAGAAGAAAGATGGCTCTCTCCGTCTTATTCAAGACTATCGCGCATTGAATGCCATGACAATCAAAAATCGCTACCCGCTGCCTCTGATCTCTGAGCTCATCAATAAGCTGCAGGGTGCCCGGTACTTTACCAAACTGGACGTGCGCTGGGGCTACAACAACGTACGGATAAAGGAAGGAGATGAGTGGAAGGCGGCTTTCCGCACCAATCGCGGCCTTTTCGAGCCCTTGGTGATGTTTTTGGTCTCACTAACAGTCCCGCCACCTTCCAGACGATGATGAACGAGATCTTTGAAGACATGATCTCAGAGGGTGTCGTTGCCGTCTACATCGACGACATCCTCATCTACACTCGAGATCGGGAACAGCATGATCACATCACTCGACGCGTTCTCGAACGTCTTCGTGAACACAAGCTCTATCTCAAGGCAGAGAAATGTGAGTTTTGCCGGACTAAGATCGAATACCTAGGCGTCGTCATTTCCGAGAACACCGTCGAGATGGACCCCGCGAAAGTCTCAGGTGTCAGAGACTGGCCTGTCCCGAAGAACGTCACTGAGGTTCAGTCCTTCTTAGGTTTTGCCAACTTTTATCGTCGGTTTATCAAGGACTTTGCGCGTATTGCCAATCCCATGTTCGGGCTAACCAAGAAAGATACACCCTTCGTCTGGTCCGACACTTGTCAGCACGCTTTCGATACTCTGAAGTCGTCGATCACCTCTGCCCCCATTCTCCTCATTCCCAACCCCGCCAATCCTTACCGGGTCGAAGCAGACAGCTCCGACTTCGCAACAGGCGCGGTTCTCTCACAGTTGTCGAACGAGGATGGTAAATGGCACCCTGTTGCGTTCTTCTCGAAGGCCCTTAGCCCTGTCGAACGCAACTACGAGATTCACGACAAGGAGATGCTGGCTATCATACGATCTTTGGAGGAATGGCGACACTTTCTCGAAGGCGCATCTCACCCTATCGACATACGGACTGATCACAAGAATCTCGAGTATTTCATGTCCGCGCGTAACCTCAATCGTCGTCAAGCCAGATGGTCAGTATATCTCTCACGATTCGACTTTACTCTGCAGCATATACCGGGTAAGTCGATGGGTAAACCTGATGGCTTATCCCGTCGCCCAGATCATGGCTCGGGAAAGGACGACAATCGTGGCGTCACCCTAATCCGACCCGAAATGTTTGCAATCAATGCTCTGCAAACATTCCGTCTTAAAGGGAGGAGGAGGACCTTCTACGCCAGATTCGCAAGGCCAATCGGGAAGGCAAGGTCGAGGATAGTGTGTCCAAAGCCGTTGCAACACTTCGTGCACTGGGTGGTCGTTCAGCTCACTCGTCGGAATGGTTTGAAGACCAGGACCTCCTCTACTATCGCGGCAAGGTTTACGTGCCAAATGTGGACGAGTTGCGTCGGAAAATCCTTTCCAGACACCACGACACCAAACTCGGTGGTCACCCGGGTCGTTTCAAGACTCTTGAGCTCGTTTCGCGCACCTTTTGGTGGCCAGGTGTCTCTAGGTATGTACAACGCTATGTAGAGGCCTGCGACATGTGTCTACGTACGAAACCGTCTCGTCATGCTCCCTATGGACTTCTCCGACCCACAGAAGTGCCAAGTCGACCTTGGGAACACATCTCAGTCGACTTCATCGTGGAACTGCCAGAATCTAACGGTTTTGACGCGATCCTCTCTGTCGTCGACTCTCTCACCAAACGGGTTCATTTCGTGCCGACATTTACGACACTTGACGCGACAGGTCTGGCCCGTCTGTACCTTCAACATGTCTGGAAGCTCCATGGTCTCCCCATGAAGGTGATCTCTGACAGGGGCCCCCAGTTTGCGTCCCGCTTCACGCAGGAGCTTTCTAGGCTCCTTGGCATACGGCTTGCACCCTCTACGGCATATCATCCTCAAACCGATGGTCAAACAGAGCGCGTCAATGCAGAAGTCGAGCAGTATCTTCGACTTTTCACCTCAGAGCGACAGGACGACTGGGACCAGCTGCTGCCCATGGCTGAGTTCGCATACAACAACCATGTACACTCAGCCACGCGTTCAACCCCCTTTGAACTCGACACTGGACGACATCCTCGTATGGGATTCGAACCGCTGGTTGCCGACTCGAAGATCGAATCTGTCAACGAGTTCAAGACGCGCATGGAGTCGACAATAGAGGAAGCCAAGGCCGCTATAGCCAGGTCGAAGGACGAGATGGCCAAGTACTACGATCGGAAACACATCCCGGCACCTGAATACAAGGTTGGCGACAAGGTATACCTTGACTCGAGCGACATCCGTACCACCAGGCCCTCCGCCAAGTTATCGCATCGGTACTTGGGGCCTTTTCCGATAGTCAGCAAGGTCGGGTCGCACGCATACAAGCTGCGTTTACCACTGTCGATGTCAAGGCTTCATCCAGTGTTCCACGTCGGGAAGTTACGTCCAAAGGTTGAAGACACAATCCCGGGCCGTCGCGTTAAGGCTCCACCACCTCCTGAGATCAGAGACGATGGTGAACACTATGTCGTGGAACGGATTTTGGATAGTCGTGTCTTCCGGAGACGACTCGAGTACAAGGTGCGTTGGGAAGGCTATGGTCCCGAGCATGACCAGTGGGAACCCGAGTCGAATATTGCAGCCCCGGATCTCATTAAGGATTTCCACCGCGAACATCCGAGTGCGCCACGCTCGATAAATGGCCTTCTTTTCCATCGTCGCCCTCGGTTTGATTTCTCTAAGCTACAGGCGTCATTAGTCGAAGCTACAGGCGTCGGGACGCCGCCTCGTTGAAGGGGGGATGGTGTCAGGGTACGCTACCGCCGTCTCTCATTTTCTTATTTATTATCATCGGCATCGTCCCTTTTCTATTTTATTTATCATTTCCATATTTTACTTTCACTCTCCGTTTCCTTGTTCTGTCTCTATTCCACTTTCTCTACTCGCGCGCGTCGCGCGCTCGTACCCGGCGTGATGCCCGTGACATCACGTCGCTTAGGTTCGGCTTGGGCGCCTGGCACTTAGCTGTGTCAGGGCCGCACGCCGCGTCGTCGTTTTATGTATATAGTCGTTGTACCTAGAGTGAGGGTCCCTAAGCTTGTTCTCTTAGGATCCCCTCCCTCTAGGTGAGTAGTTAGTTTCCCTTCCAATATATTGCCTTAGGATCCCCTCCCTCTAGTCTGAGCTGAGTAGCCCTAACAGGATCCAATATGTGAACCATGTATAGGAGGAAAACTTCATCGCCATAATGTCCCAAAGGAACCCCATACACCACGTCAAACCAAGCTAGCCCTGGTTTACTCAGATCTAAAAGGCCCAGTCTGCACCCCTACCCCTGAAGGATACAGATATTGGATCACATTCATATGTGATTGTAACGTTTCGTTACTTTTTATAGTGTACCGCGTACGGTACACAAGTTTTATCACGCTGTAGTCTTCACACCAATATAACAGACCAAGGGTGCTGTATTATTATGGTGTAAAAACATAATGCGCGTGCTGAATCAGCACGCGCGTAGCTACTACTAATGTACAGTTATTACATAATGGCTCGCTGTTAGGGCTACTCAGCTCACACTAGAGGGAGGGGATCCTAAGTACTATATTGGACGATAACTATACTACTCACCTAGAGGGAGGGGATCCTAAGAGAACAAGCTTAGGGACCCTCACTCTAGGTACAGCTACTATATACATAAAACGACGACGCGGCGTGCGGCCCTGACACAGCTAAGTGCCAAGCGCCCAAGCCGAGCCTAAGCGACGTGATGTCACGGGCATCATGCCGGGTACGAGCGTGCGACACGCGCGAGTAGAGAATGTGAAATAGAGGCAGAACAAGGAAACGGAAGGTGAAGGTGAAATACGGAAATGATAAATAGAATAGAAATAGAGTGATGCCGATGATAATAAATAAGAAAATGAGAGACGGCGGTAGCGTACCCTGACACTCGCCGCGTCACGGCGAGCCAGAGGCGTTAAGTGCCTCTATTATTAGAAGTAATAATAGTAATTACTGCAGAGGGCGAAGCCCTCTGCATATGCCTAAGTGGCATATACTCAATCCACCGCATGCGGTGGATCCGTTACATCCTCCCCTTGTGACTTGGACTCCAAGTCATGGGATCGCGAAGAGGAGGTATCTGACTGTAGTCAGTCAGAGGGGTTGCCATAGTCAACCTCCATGCTCTCCGAGGTACTCAGAAGCGGCGCGTCAGGGTCCTCAGGAGGCCTCAACAATTCCTCGTCCGTCATCTGAATTGGGACGGTGTAACGGTTCCGCTATGAGCAGCGGATTACTATTAATCATAGTGCATACTCGTATATATGTTTATATGCAGACGATCGTCGTCTGCCCAAGTATCTAGTATTATGTAACGTACATAGGTGCCGTCACACCTGTAAATACCGCGTAACGGTAAAGGCGCCGGTAGCCTTTCTTACCTGCACTTGCAAATATACAGCTTTATACTGTTTGTTGTGAGTCCGTAAGAACCAGGCTAATCATAAACTGTAACGAAACGTTACAGACGGACGGGGAGTAGACCTTGTTAGGCGGACCTGCCACGATACTGGCAGGTGATGCCGATGCATGTACGGCGGGGGCAGATGACTGAGTCGTACGCGCCTTTTTTGTTGGACGATCCAGTCCACGGCACACGCGATAGTCATGCGCGATGCGATTGACGTCTTCTCCATTGGCGTATCGTTGGAGAAGGGGTGCGATCACCCCAGTGACGCGTCTTGTCGTCGCTCCATTGGCGTGCATGGAGCGAATCACCTCCTCTATGGTGATGGAGGAGGGGGATTTGCACTCGAAGGAACGAGTGTAGCCTTCCATGAGCGTGGAAGGCAGGTGGGTGGAGGAATTACCCCTACCACCAAGAATTTCTTCCCACACAGTAAGTGCGGGGTCGAGGAGGCATTCAGCCGCCTTCTCGAGGAATTTGGCATGTACTTCACGAGTACGTGTGACTCGTTTGAGCCAAGCGAACACCTCAACGTCTTGAGGGTTTAGTGATCCATCCAACATTAGTTGGATGTAGGGAGGGACCTGATTAGGGTCCGCGTTCCAAGTATTGATTAGATACTTGATCTCGGGGTGGATCAGCTCTCCCGAGATGAACACCACCAATGGACGGTTGGCGGCAGCCTCCATAGCTTCAAGTTTGGCTGTTTTCCTCGCCAGGCGGCGCTCCTTCATGGATCTGTGCCAATGAGTCCATGCGTAAGAAATACGCATGTGAACCCCTCTGTCATCGGGGTACGTGAACACCGGGGGGTCGGTCCAAACCCGGGTTCCAATCTCGACAAACAATGGTTCGTCGAGGCTGCAGGTGTTATACCATGCAGTAGGATTGGGGGTGCCAGGCACCAGAGAATGATCCCCACTAACAGTGGGGTCGAAGCCCTTGACGAAGAAGGGCCATGGGTCCCTGTTGGAGTCCCATCCTGGCTTGGTCCGTGGATACGGACCAGAGGGTTTCCTTGGAGAAACCGGGGCAGCATCGCGAGAGCCCGATGCCTTGGTTGCATCAGCGTAGGTACGCTGAGGCTTGCGTTTGGTGGACGACGCGATGGAGGCATCGTCATCATAGTCGTTGAAGATATCAGGCAAAGGGGCTGCCTGGGATGGCTCAGGCGCTTTATCGGCCTGGTCTCTCGACCGCTTCTTGGAGGTCGACGGGGTAGTCGACGGGCCTGCCGTCGACGCTGAACGTTCAAGTTCAGCAATGCGAGCTTTCAGCTCGTAGATACGACGATTCGCATCGTCGAGGTGGTCTGTCAAGGACTTGACGTCCTTTTCAGCTTCTTCTAGATGTTCGTCTAGATGATAGTACTCCCTTTTTATGAAGGGAAAGGCCTTGTAAACTGTCAGGGTACGCTACCGCGTCCCCTCATTTTTCCTCATTTATTATCATCGGTATATATTTCCCTCTACTTTATTTATATTTCCCATATATTATCTCCACCCTCCGTTTGCTCCCTCTGTCTCTATTCCACTTTCTCTACTTGCGCGCGTCGCGCGCTCGTACCCGGCATGACGCCGTAGGCGTCACGTCGCTTATGTTCGGTTTGGGCGTCTGGCACTTAGCTGTGTCAGGGCCGCACGCCGCGCTATCGTTTTTCATGTATATAGTCGCTGTCCCTAGAGTGAGGGTCCCTAAGCTTGTTCTCTTAGGATCCCCTCCCTCTAGGTGAGTAGTTAGTTCTCCCCCAATATATTTACCTTAGGATCCCCTCCCTCTAGTCTGAGCTGAGTAGCCCTAACATAAACGGTCTGCTTGACCACGTCATGGTCAAGGATAATCGCCCCGCTGCCAGCGGGGCCTGCCAGATGACTGGCAAAGTCGTTGCACGCAGTGCAACTATCATTGTTATGATAGATGGATATGCATCCGTCCATCGCGTCTAAGGTCCATTCGGACCTCTGCAGAGCCAATTGAGCTTCTGCTTTTTTGAACCTACTAACAGGTTGCGGCGTAGGCGACCGCGAGCGGGATCGTTCGCGTTGTTTTCCCTTGCTGTCAGGCATGGGGGGTGATGAGGGAGAAAAGGCCGTGGATGGTCTTTTGGGTTATATAGTTGGGCGGCCTCATGGAGCGCCCAAGTGAAAATTACCTCACCGCGTAGCAGTGAAGTGCCAGTGGATCCCTGTGGGTGGGATCTTCAAGCAGATCCCCGAGTGGGATCTGGGCGCTTGTTGTTGGTCCGCGAATCTCCGTGATTGGATAGTCGTGGCAGCTGCCGAGGCTCATTTACACCTCGTAATTGCAAATACTCGTCTAGAGCTTGCAAGTCCTTACAGTTACTGTAAGGTTCCCAAGTGGTATCCCCAAGGGTCCACTGGACTAGGAACTCGAGATCTTTCTCGCGAGTTCCACTCCAGCGATGTGCTAGGAGTTCCTCGACGTGCCATTCAGCATCGTCTGGCTGTCCAAAGTCATACGCCGTGAGTGTATCGCGGTGTGGAAACCTCTCATCGTCATTGGCGATGTGAGGTTTAATCAAATCCACGTGAAATACGGGATTTATGCAACATTGCTTGAGCTCTTCAGAGAGCTCAAGTTTCACTGTGATATTGTCTTTAACGGACAATATTTTGTATGGTCCCACATAACGCGGGATCAACTTCTTAACTCTCCCCTTGGGGAGGTTGAGATTCCTCGTCGACAGATAGACGAGGTCACCCTCTTTGTACTCCGGTGCATCGCGCCGTGAGTTGTTCGTGTAGTGAGCCTGTTTAACGCAATTGGCTATGATAGTGTCATGCGCTATCATGAGATTCCACTTTGCCTGTTGGGCAAAGTGTTGAACACCTTTGAATTTGGTGTTCGTCTCAATTTTCCTTCCCAGACTGGGAAGGTAGCCGTAATTGAGTTCAAACAGCGCGAAACCAGTGGTTTCGCTGGTGCTGCTATTAATAGCAAACTCCACCATTGGGATCCTTTCGGCCCAATCTTTCTGATCGTTCTGTATAACGGAACGAAGTATTTGACCAATCGAGCGATTGGCTCGCTCGGTAGATCCATCCGTTTGCGGATGGAACGCCGTGGACATGAGCAATCGTGTCCCCATTAGGCGTTGTAGTTCCTGCCAGAACTTGGCAGTGAATCGTGCATCCCTGTCACTCACGATTGAGTCAGGGACACCGTGGAGTCTTATGACTTCACTGAGGTATAGCCAAGCTGTGCCCTTGGCGGTCAGCTTGGTGGTGGTTGGCATCAGACGAACCATTGAGGTCAGTCTGTCAATCACGACGAATAGGAAGTCGTGGCCGTTTGAAACGGGTAATGGACCGACGAAGTCCATTCCAACTGATTCCCAAGGTCTATTGGGAATCGGGAGTTGTTTTAACAGACCACTGGGGTGATTATTCTCCCCTTTATTGGTCTGGCACGTTCTGCAGGATCTGCAGAACGTATCGATGTCTTCAATCATCGATTTCCACCAGTACGCTTGTCTAACGTACTGAGACGTTTTGTAACGTCCAAAGTGCCCAACAATTTGGTGGGCCTCACTGATTATAATCTCAGTGATCCTCCTCCCCTTGTAAAATGCGTTATGGGGGACGCATAATACATCGCAGAGGAACTGATTCTTGGTAAAGATCAGTTGGTTTTTAATTCCAAACGCCTTGTGAGCGTTTGGGTTGGCAAGGACCAGCTTAAATACTGGGTCCTTGTGATAACCTTGCTGTATCAGCGAGGTAAATTCAGCAAAGCCCTCAATTTTGGCTTTCAGAAGCTTGCTGTCTTGCTCTGCACTTAGGGCAAGTATATCCTCATCAGATTGCGCTTCTCACTGGAGACATAGGAAAGTTTGCTTGACATGCAAACCATCAAACAAACTCTAAGCAGAGACCAAGTTTGCTTAAAGCCTCCCAGACAGATCAAACTTTGTAAAAACTTTGAGTTTGAAAGAAGTTTGCTTGGCTAAGCATCCTATGAATAGATTATGATGCAAATTATATGGAAACCTTGAGCAGATTGCTTGTTCAGTGTCTGCATAACATCCACATAACATTCAATTAAGGTTTGTCAGAAAATTTGTATAAAATCTACTTATACAAGTAAACTCTGATCAAATTGAGAGTTTGTCCAAAGTTTGAAACAGTGGGAAACTCCAAGCAAACTGGGTCTCTGCTTGGAGTTTGCTTAATAGTTTGCATGTCAAACAAACTTTCCTATGTCTCCAGTGTCTGTAATATCAGAAGGCATAGTATTTGAGGGACCTTCTACTCGAGGTTCCTCTCGTACTCGTGAATGCGTGATAACGTTCACTCTCACTTCATCCCTTCTTTCGATGGGAAGATGATCCCCTTTGGGATCAAGTCTAATGTCAGCATTGACGTATACCTCCGGAGGATGAATCTCATCCGGAGTGTCCTCTTCGTAATAACGAGAGAGGCCATCGGCGACGTTGTTAGTGACGCCCTTGACATGAATCGTCTCGTAATCAAAACGAGACAGGTATTCATACCACCGTGCTTGGCGCGGTGACATGCGAGGCTGGGTCTTAAAGTGGACCATGGCCTCGTTGTCCGTTACTAGGGTGAATCTACACCCTAGTAGTTTGTCTTCCCACTTAAGGAAGGCTTCAAGTACCACGATGAGCTCATGCTCATGGGTGCGGTAGTTGTATTGAGCAGGGGTGAACTTCTTTGAGAGAAACCCTGCTGGCCTACATGTTTGCCATGTAGGCCCTTGCCCATAATAGGCACCAACGCCACATTTAGAGCCGTCGGTTACGACCCAAATTGGATCTGGGTCGTCCACGTTAATAGGCTTCAAGATAGGAGCCTTTCGCGTGAGTGCTTTGATTGAATCAAAGCACTTGTTCAACAACGGCGTCCATACGAATGGTCTGTTGTTGTACGTACACCCTGATAGTGGTGTAGTGTATGCGGCTACCACTGGTAGGTATGCCGCAACGTATTGTACGAGGCCCAGAAATTTCTGGACATCGTTATACGTGCATGGAGTTCTCCACTCACGTATTTTATCCATCTTCTCTTGATCGGGATGGATGCCATCATCGTCAATGATGTGGCCTAAGCACTCCAGTCGCTTAGAGTATAAGTCAACTTTACAACTACTCAGGTAAAGTTGTGCTTCTCGCAAACGCGAGAAGGCATTCTCTAGATGCTGCTGATGCAGATCCATTGTGTTTGAATAGACGAACACATTGTCTATGTATGCATCCGTCGAACGACCGATGCAGTCCCTAAAGATATGGGTCATCAGACGTTGAAACGTCGATGGGGCATTGCAGTCTCCTTGCTGTATGACATGGCTCTTGAAAGTGCCATAGATGGTGGCAAAGGTCGTCTTGTGGACGTCCTCTGGGACTATGCGTACTTGCTCGTACGCCTCAGTCAGATCAATTTTTGATCTGTATTTGTGTCTCGCCACTTTCTGGCAGATGGTTTCCTGGTCAGGGAAGGGCATTACGTCCTTCTCTGTGTTTTCGTTCTGCAGACGCAGATCGAACACGGTCCGTAGTGCCAAGACTACGGCTCGTTTCTGCAGGCAAAGCATAGGGATTGCCTGCGTAGCTGTCATGTATCTAGGACACTTTTACCCAGCTCAGCAAAAACAAGTCAAAAGGCACAGCCACTAAATCCAAAAACAGCATATAAACAACAAAAGCCCACATTATGTCAGTTTTTTACTATTCTTTTTTGAGCTCTTGCTTGTATTTGTGTATCTCTATTTGTTTATTTTCTAGGAACAGTCATATGACTCAGTTCCAGGTACTTTTATTTTTCTGTCTCACTAATGTTTCACTATAATTTTTACTACTCCACCTTTACTAATTAATTTCCTTTCTAAGTAATTCCTTATCTTTTAATTACTAATATTTTGCTTTATTTGTAGCAGCCCCAAAGTGTATAAATAGGGGCTGATTTCTCTTGTAAATATCAATCAGCCTTATCATAATCTATAGTAGTGCACCATAGTGCTTACCAATTAAATTGGTCTTTCTCTTTTCTATTTCTTTCTCTTTTCTATCTCTACCTCAAGACTATCAGTAGCAGCTAGCTCAAGTCTTACAACAGCAGCAGCAAGCTCTGTCTCACCCTCAATAACAAGACCTTTGTTGCCAGACTAGGTTCCCTCTAAACAGCTCTCTTATTTGCAACAGTACAAGGTGCCTATACCTTGAACCAGAGCAAATACATTACAGTAGCTACGGTTGGTTCCCACCAACCTGCAGCTACGTATCGCTGAATTTTCTCAGCGAGTAGCGCTTTGAGCGCATCCGGGCACCTGGGAAGGTGATACCGGATCTTCTTATTGGGTTCAATAAGAGGAATCTGATGATTCACTTCCCGAAATGGGGGAAGTCGGGAAGGGACAGGACCGAAAAGGTCACTGTACTTGTTCTTCCAGTACTCGATGAGTGCTGGGATATTCTCTTCCGTCATCGCAGGGACGGAGGAGCTGTTAGGGCTACTCAGCTCAGACTAGAGGGAGGGGATCCTAAGTAATATATTGGAAGGTAACTATACTACTCACCTAGAGGGAGGGGATCCTAAGAGAACAAGCTTAGGGACCCTCACTCTAGGTACAGCTACTATATACATAAAACGACGACGTGGCATGCGGCCCTGGCACAGCTAAGTGCCAGGCGCCCAAGTCGAGCCTAAGCGACGTGATGTCACGGGCATCACGCCGTGTACGAGCGCGCAACGCGCGCGAGTAGAGAAGGTGAAATATGGACGGAGAGAATGAACGGATGGTAGAGGTAATGCACGGGAAATATAAATAAGATAGAAATAGATATATACCGATGATAAAAAATAAGGAAAAATGAGGGGACGCGGTAGCGTACCCTGACAGGAGCTGGAATGTTGGGTGCTGGCTAGCACCATTGCTCCTGTTTCAGGAGCGTGTCCAATTACATGGTGATTGGTGTCAATCACCTCGCTGTCACGGGTGATTGTACCTCTGCTGAAGTCCAGGCAGATATTATAGCGTCTCAGGAATGGGACGCCAATGATCACATCATAGTGATCGATGTTGACGATGTCGAAGTACTCTTGGACATCGATACCTCCGAATTGGATTCGGGTGTACATTCCATACTGGATGGAAGACTTGCTGCCCTTAACGACCAGCTGTAGCACGACAGGTTTGTCGAGCTTGAAGGTTCTTGCTCCGGTGGCAAGAGAGAAATGAGGGGACATGATCATCCCCTGGCATCCACTGTCGACTAGGCAGTGGGCCAATTGGCCATTGACTGGCCAGAAACCCTCAATGGGTTTCGATGCGTTTCTGTCTCGTGTTGGGGCACGAGAGCTCACTCTAGCCGTATGGTCATAGAGTGGTTCCTTGCTTGTAGCAAGTGAGGACTCGTTGTCATCCAATGGCGATGACTTGTGGACTGCGAAGTGCAGTCTACGCTCCTCATACTCGTCACCACTTGTGAGGAGCATGTATACACTGGGACCATTGTCATCATCGTCCCATTGGTATTGAATACCCTCGTCGTCCTCGACAGGGTCGTTGGTGGGCTCGTCTTGGGCCACCTCTTCCTCCACAGCTTGTTCGGCTGTGGGGTCTTCCACGTTCTCCTGCGGGACATCGTTCGATGTCTCGCCAGAGGTCTCTTCAACCTCTTCGATACGACCCACATTGGCTCGTACCTGTCTCAGTCTGGGGCATGCATTTCTGTAGTGTCCCACCTGCCCACAGTTGAAACACGTGGGAGGGGTTGTGCTAGTACGATTGTTCGTACTAGTTGGGGCAGTCCTAGTGGTCTGCGAGCTATGGTTCCTCAAGTTTGACGAGCTCGAGGGGCGGTTCCCCAGTGAGGAGTTACTGTAATGTATTTGCTCTGGTTCAAGGTATAGGCACCTTGTACTGTTGCAAATGAGAGTAATGTTTAGAGGGAACCTAGTCTAGCAACAAAGGTCTTGTTATTGAGGGTGAGACAGAGCTTGCTGCTGCTGTTGTAAGACTTGAGCTGGCTGCTACTGATAGTCTTGAGGTAGAGATAGAAAAGAGAAAGAAATAGAAAAGAGAAAGACCAATTTAATTGGTAAGCACTTTGGTGCACTAGTATAGATGATAAGGCAGATAGATATTTACAAGAGAAATCAGCCCCTATTTATACACTTTGGGGCTGCTACAAATAAAGCAAAATATTAGTAATTAAAAGATAAGGAATTACTTAGAAAGGAAATTAATTAGTAAAGGTGGAGTAGTAAAAAATTATAGTGAAACATTATAGTGAGACAGAAAAATAAAAAGTACCTGGAACTGAGTCTTATGACTGTTCCTAGAAAATAAACAAATAGAGATACACAAATACAAGCAAGAGCTCAAAAAAGAATAGTAAAAAACTGACATAATGTGGGCTTTTGTTGTTTATATGCTGTTTTTGGATTTAGTGGCTGTGCCTTTTGACTTGTTTTTGCTGAGCTGTTACGGTACGCTAGCACCTCGCCCGATTATTCGATCTTTTCAATTTCTTTCGATTTCATTTTGCACTTCGATTTCCTTCATTTCCCATATTTCGCTGTTTCCACTATTTTCATTGTTTTCTCGATTTCTCGATTTCTTCGATCTGCTCCGATTTCTGTTTGTATCTCCTCGGATCCCACAGGGATCAGTCGGGCGCCTCGGACTCTGTACTTATATGCGTTTTCCCTAGAGGGGGATACCTAAGCTTGTTCTCTTAGGTTTTCCCTCCTCTAGGTGAGTAGTTAGTCGATGCCCCTCAATAGATCTTAGGTTTTCCCTCCTCTAGGTGTGTGCCCTGAGTCGCCCTAACATGAGCTGGGTAAAAGTGCCCTAGATACATGACAGTTACCATTTGTACGCGTCTCGTGAGGACGCGTGGAGGAACCGTGGTTCCTCTGGTTCAAGCGCATATTGTTGGTATGCGCTTGCCTTACCAAGTTGTTGTGGCTGCTACTGCTGCCACTACCGCTACTACTGCCTCCGCTACTGCTACCTGCTGGGCGGGTAGTGCTTCCTTGAGATGCCGCTACCAAGCGGCGTTTCTTGAACGCCTCTTCTACTTGAATTGTCAGTAGAAGTAGTTCCTTAGCAGTCATCTGCTCAGGATTGCCGCCTCTGAACGCTACTTCAGTGGCGAGGCTGTGGTTCAGCCCATCAAGGAACCTCCTCCTGAATGTGTAGTCATCAGGAGGGTGCGCTAGTCTGTTGGCTAGCGTGAGCAGTGCGCTCATGTACTCGTGTACAGAGTGCGACCCCTGCCGTTCGCGTTCAAATTGAATCGCTACCTCACTTCTAGAGTGGGGTGGCAGGAAACGATCATATAGTCTCCGCAGTGCGGGGACTAGGGTCCACTCGTGGAGGGGGCGAACGCCTCTCTCCACGTTTTGAGTAAACCATTCTTGGGCCAACCCTTCTAGGCGCATGCCCAGAAAGGATATTTGCTCTGCTTGGCTGACTTCTCCAAGCAGGTGGTTTATGTCAGGGTACGCTACCGCGTCCCCTCATTTTCCTTATTTATTATCATCGGCATATGTTTATTTCTATTTCATTTACATTTCCCGTCCATTACTTCCACTTTCCGTTTCCTTGTTCTGCCTCTATTTCACTTTCTTTACTCGCGCGCGTCGCGCGCTCGTACTCGGCGTGATGCCCGTGACATCACGTCGCTTAGGTTCGGTTCGGGCGCCTAGCACTTAGCTGTGTCAGGGCCGCACGCCGCGTTATCGTTTTTCATGTATATAGTCGCTGTCCCTAGAGTGAGGGTCCCTAAGCTTGTTCTCTTAGGATCCCCTCCCTCTAGGTGAGTAGTATAGTTATCGTCCAATATAGTACTTAGGATCCCCTCCCTCTAGTGCGAGCTGAGTAGCCCTAACAGTTTACGCGTAGCCAGCGTAATAGACCTGACACAAAGTTGTCGAAGTCTTCGGCTCTGGATGAGCCGCTGTATGTGGGCGGGAGCCCAATCTTCGCTCCTGCTTTCGCGAGGGGCGAGTTGCCTGGCATCATATCCCTGTTTGCAATCAGGGCTTCTTGAACCATGGCTATGACGCCCTCGAGTACTGGGGTGTTGTCGCTGAAAGGATCAAATCTTTCAGCACATTCTTCGTCGAACGGTGTGGTGCGGAGATCCTTGCCATACTGTGGTTGACGAGCGTATCCATCATATGTATCGATACGCGGTGCTTCTGCTGGATTTGCAGAAGGTTGCCTATGCCCACTGGGCTCAGCACTTTGCCTTGGCAGTTGTCTGCCAGGTGGTGGCGCTCTGTCATCTGGACGACTAGAGCTTGTGGCTGGATCTGGCGATGGGATTCTATCGCCAGTGATGGCATTATAGCCACCTTCAAACACATGAGCATGGCGGACCGCGTTCATACGCGCGTCCCTCGTGATGCGGATTCTATCTTGTATGATCCGCAGTTGCTGCTCGTTGGGAGTGTCAGTCTCGAGGGAGCCTGCTACGGCTTCCTCGAGTGCATTAGTGGCCGCCTCCACAGCCCGTGCATGTGTACGGATTGCTCTGTCGGAGAGTAGCCCTGCTATCCTCTGGTATTCGAGGGCAGCTTGAGCGACCACTTCAGCATCCTCTCGTGGGGGTGCTCCATTTCGCGACTGGTTCACCAGTCGCGTGGCTATCTCGGTGTCGATATAGTCACCAACCGCGTCAGACTCGTGAGGCGGTCGTCTTGTGAAACGGTACATCCGTCTCACTGTTTCTCTGCCAGCCTCTATCTTGGGGCCGGGATTCCTAGGAGCTGTATATGCTGTAGCTCCTTGGGTAGGAGGTCTAACAGGACGCGTACTTGGTCCTGGGGTAGCATTCTGGGAACGTTGCCTGGTGCCTGTTGGTGCAGGCTCAGGGGATTGGGAATTGCCAGCTGTTGCTGGTGACGGACTGGCGTATGTCGGTCCCGTCAGTGTAACAAACCTAGCTTGTGGGGCTGGGTTTGTGAATTGATATGCAAGGCGACTTGTCGGCCCTGCTGGTCTAGGACGGGTAGATCCAGTACCTGGTGCAGGCAGATCTACCACTCTGCTTTTTCCTTTGTCAGAGCGTGCTCATGCAGGCTCTGCTTCAGGAGACAAGTCTGTCGTCCTGACCTGGTCCCTGTCAGTGCCCGTGGTAACAGGCTCTGGCTCAGGGTTTTCAACTCCTGCGTTGACGTTCTCGATTAATCGAGCTAGTCTCTGCAGTTCTGACGGGGACATATTCCCGTTCCTCACGCCATCGAGCAACGATGCGTGAACAGCGTTCATGGCCTCATCCCTTCGGATGGACCTATCGCTCCTAATGCTAAGTCTGGAGCGACCAGATGCTACGGACTTTACGTCCTCATCTTCTTCATCAGCAAGTTGGGGCTGATGGTCCATCGTCTGCGACGCAGGACGAGTGGGATTTTGGGTTGATGCATCCACTCTCTCCCATGTGGATGACTCTCCTTCGAGGGTTCCTTCCCTAGACGGGTCGGGATTTTCAGTTTGCACTGGCCCGGGTGGGTCAGGCTGATTGGAATCAGGTGTACCACGATCTGGTGCACTCTGACTCCTGGTAGTAGGAGCCATTGAATCCTCCTGCAATAGGAAGGGTTAATTTCGCTTGCTTAATACAGCGGCGGGTTGTTTTTAACGCCTTTGGTGTTAAAAAAGATGTAACATTTCATTACTTTTTATAGTGTACCACGTACGGTACACAAGTTTTATCACGCTGTAGTCTTCACACCAATATAACAGACCAAGGGTGCTGTATTATTATGGTGTAAAAACAAAATGCGCGTGCTGAATCAGCACGCGCGTAGCTACTACTAATGTACAGTTATTACATAATGGCTTGCCGCGTCACAGCGAGCCAGAGGCGTTAAGCGCCTCTATTATTAGAAGTAATAATAGTAATTACTGCAGAGGGCTTCGCCCTCTGCATATGCCTAAGTGGCATATACTCAATCCACCACATGCGGTGGATCCGTTACAGTGATTCCTCTCGATTTTGGGCGGTCTATCCCCTCCGGCAGAAAAGCGAAGCATTTGCTGCATTCAAAGCATACAAAGCCTATGCCAAAAATGCCAATCCAAACCTCCAAATCATCAAATTCCAAGATGACAAAGGCAGTGAATACATGGGAAAGGATTTCATTAAATTCTGTGAAGAACATGGTATTCAACGGCGACATACAGAAACCGACGAACCATACCAAAACGGGGTAGCCGAACGTGTCAATAGAACTATCATCGAAGGATGCGTCACACTTCTAGTGGAGTCTAGACTGTCTTTTTCATTTTGGTGGAGGGCAGTAGCCACATTTGTACATGTGCGAAATAGATGTCCAACCAGTACTTCCCCGGAAAGTACACCATATGAAAAATGGACGGGACGAAAACCAAACTTATCTCATCTAAAAGTGTTTGGGTGCCTGGCATATGCCCTAGTCAAAAAGTCAAAGCGGCGCAATCTTGATTCACATGCAATAAAATGTACATTCGTTGGTTACAGCACAGACAAGAAAGCCTACATCCTCTTCAATCCTAAAACCCAGCGAATGATAGAATCAAGTCATGTTCTATTTGATGAACGTGTCTTCCTTGGAAATACAAAACACTTGAATGACCCTATCAAGGAAATGATCCCATCATTACCCTACAAACCCGATGCTAAACCAGGGGGAGTCGCCCCTTCAGAAATTCCTTATCGTGGGGGAGAATATCTAGATGAGGATCCCGACACGGCATTACCTGAAGTTGACGACCCACCAGTTCCAAATACACCAGTTGTAGCACCTGAATCACCCTTGACACCACTTCCCAGTCTCCCATCATCCAGATCATCAAGCCCACCACGCGCCCGCTTCGAACCAAGATACGGCCCACATGGCCTCATAATGCCGGAAGAAAACACAGGACGGGGTTGGCGCCAGCGTAATAGACAACAACTAGAAGAGGTGGTCCAACCAGAGCCTGCTGAGGATGATGTGGAGGTCAATGCAAGTATAGCAACCCTGAATGAGGATGAAGTGTACTTTACATTCTCAGAAGCCCTTGAAGCTGCGTTCAACCTCCGGATAGAGTGTGCGTTGTCAACGTCCGGTCATGACAACGAACCGAAAACACTTGCAGAAGCACTTGCACGACCAAAACAAGAAGCCGACAAATGGTACAATGCCGTGCTAGATGAAATGCAAGCCTTAGCTGAGAACGGTGTTTTCGAATTAGTGAGACTCCCACCAAACCAAAAAGCAATCGGTAGCCGTTGGGTCTTCAAAATAAAACGAAATGCCGACGGATCCATCGAACACTATAAAGCTAGATTAGTTGCAAGAGGCTATGCGCAAAGACCTGGTTTCGACTTTACCGAAACATTCTCCCCTACACCAAAGTGGGCAACCATCCGCGCTATTCTTGCTCTTGCTGCATTGGAGGATCTAGAACTAAGAAGCGTAGATGTATCATCAGCATTTCTTAATGGAGAACTTGAAGAAGAAGTTTATATGAAAGAACCCGAAGGTTTTGAGACAGCAGATAAAGCACACGCACTACGCCTGAAACGTGCGCTTTATGGACTCAAGCAAGCGGGAAGGGAATGGCACAAAAAGCTTCACAAGAGTCAGGTGTGAACACAGTGTTTGGGTTTACAGCCGTGAGAACGACAAAAACCGTGTAATGGTCCCGGTCTTTGTCGACGACATCACGATAGCCGGAAAGGACATGGCGCGAATTCAGGAACTCATAAGTCAATTAAAAGACCACTTCAAGCTTCGCGACCTGGGGGAGACGAGTTACCTACTAGGAGTAAAAGTCGAACGCAATTGAAAAGACAGGACGCTCACCTTATCACAGCACCAGTACATCCTTGATGTCCTAAATCGTGCCAACATGTCAGACTGCAAACCTCTATCAACGCCACTAGACCCTAACACTACACTTTCTTCATCAATGGGACCCGCTAATGATGAAGAAAGAGAAGAAATGAGGAACGTCCCATACATAAATATACTCGGAGCAGTTGCTTACCTTGCAATAGCAACGCGCCCGGACATTGCATATGCGGTCGGCGTGTTATCCAGATTCAGTAAATCGCCCAGACCACAGCATTGGAACGCACTTAAAAATCTACTGCGTTACCTCAAAGGAACGAAAGACTACAAACTAAAATACGCACCAGATGCCAAATCGCGCGAACTCTTTGTCTCCTACAGTGACGCTTCCCATGGCGGCAACCCAGATAACGGTCGATCTACATCAGGATTTGTGATCAAAATGGGCACAGGCGCAATAAGCTGGATGAGCCGTTTACAACCATTCGTAACTCTATCAACGACAGAAGCCGAATATGTTGCAGCGGTGTCAGCTGCGCAAGAAATACTCTGGCTCAGAAACCTCTTCAAAGAACTAGGGTATGAGATTAACTCACCATCTACATTATATATCAACAATCAGTCGGCGTTATCAGTTGCTAAGAATCCAGATCACCATGGGCGGGTCAAACACCTAGATTTGCGCTTCTACTGGCTTCGCGACGAGGTCGAAAGAAAATCCATTCAGATCGAGTACATCCCAACGGGCGAGATGCCAGCAGACATTTTAACGAAGAGCCTCGGACGGCCAAAAGTGTTGATCATGACAGATCTATTAGGTCTTACTACGTGACCTATCGAGGGGGAGTGTTGGAGTTACGACGCGGTCACCATAGATTAGAATCTATATTACATTACATAACGCACTGTACATAGAGACCTGAGGCGCCGGCCAAAAGACTTCGTCTTTTGACCGAAGCTCCTCAGGTACGTTTGTCTAGCTATACTTAATACATGTCTTTTGACCGAAGCTCCTCAGAACTTCACTCAACAGTTTTTCCAGGCTTGTTTTTTGTTACGCTTCAATGAACTAGAAGACCGTCTGTGCTCGAATTGCTTGTTGGTAAACTTCAAACAGTCCGATATTTGAACACAGTCTCTCTGGGATATCAATCTTTTGAGAAGAAGAGCGGAGGTCTGGAGTGGGTCGCGCGAATAGTCACTAGTATCGCTGGACTGTTATTAGAATGTGCGCATTGTTTCTTTCTCATCTGTGAATAACTGACTAGTGTTATTTTTTGCGTCAGTGACTCTGTTAGGGCTACTCAGCTCAGGCTAGAGGGAGGGGATCCTAAGAGATATATATTGGGAAAATACTAACTACTCACCTAGAGGGAGGGGATCCTAAGAGAACAAGCTTAGGGACCCTCACTCTAGGTACAGCTACTATATACATAAAACGACAACGCGGCATGCGGCCCTGGCACAGCTAAGTGCCAGGCGCCCAAGCCGAACCTAAGCGACGTGATGTCACGGGCATCACGCCGGGTATGAGCGCGCGACGCACGCGAGTAGAGAAAGTGAAATAGAGACAGAACAAGGAAGCGGAAAGTAAAAGTAAGACACGGAAATAATAAATGGAATAGAAATGAAGTGATGCCGATGGTAATAATCAGGAAAATGAGAGACGGTGATAGCGTACCCTGACAGACTCCTTGTCTAACAGCATGCTGAAAAAAGTATTATCGTACCGTTATCCTGAAGGAGCATCATGCTATCTAATGTGTCTCAAATTCTCACAAACGAGATATGGCGCGTGAGGCCTTGAGGCTGGATCAATTCTTAAGGTGCTATACTCTTGCATCTGAAGATTCTGAACGTGTAAGTGACTATCTGGTCCAACTTGACAACAATAGATCTTGCAAGTAGCTCATCACCAATGTGCCGGGAGATGTAAATGGAGTTGTGCAAGCATTTTTCTTCCTACCGCCTCAGGCCTCTGCATTGAGTTTGCACGGTAACACCCAAAATATGCCCAATCATCGTAATTGACATCCGTAAAATGCGTATAATCCAATTATGTGGGTGGACGCAAGCATCACCTGTCCTATGAAAGTCGGCCATTTTCTTATCCTCTCAGGCACCTTCCCTTAATTACAGCTATGAGTATCGAATTCGCTTTTACTTCATGTTAGTTTGAGGTAAGAACTTCTTTTACTGCAAGCCTATCACTTCTACAAAGATAACTATAAAATCATATTACATTGCAAATGAAGACAGCGGCAGGAATTAAGACAGAGCTGAAAATCGAACCGGATGTGTCGCTTTTTTCCTAGCGAGCGCAGTGCGTGCTATGCTCTTAAGTCACTGACTATGACATCTTTTTTCAGAACTCATTTTTAGATCGCTTGTCCTGTCTTCGGCCCACCAGTCCCTTGTTCGCGATCAGCCATATTCTCCTAGTCTTACTTTCCAACCATGTTGCTTGTTCTGCTGAGAAACGTATGCCATTTATTGACAAAATACCGAACGCTCTTGGTCTTCAATTATAGCTCGTATTGCTTGTATCTTGAGGTTCATACCTTATCTTACTCACTGCATCTACAGAACGACTTCGCATCGCCGCAACTATTGGCTTATTACTCCTATTTATTCCCCAAGATGCTCGTGTTTGTTGGATGGGGCGGATAGGAAGTGTTAATGACCACGGTACTTGTGAGCGGTCTGCACTGAGTTGATGGTCTACCTTTTGGATCATCGGAAGAATTTGATTGGGAGTTTGCAGCATGTCACGCTCTGAAGAGCGCGTCTCAGGAGTAGGCAGAGATGGAGAGGGAACCAGTGTAGTGTGTAGGAGGGAAATTGTAGAGTAGTTTTGAGAATAAAGAGAAGCTTTTCGCAAAAGAGGGCTTTAGTGAGTGTAAACAAGGGATAATGAGATGTTATTCTGCGTCGAAAACGACGTCTTTTTATATACAATTTGAGGAGAGTGTTTTACTAAGCTAAATAACTACGGATTTCGCGCCCCAGGGTCAAAATGTCAAGGAAAACAAGGAAACGAACAAAAGGAGTTTAGAAAGCTGTTAAATAAAATGTAAACTAGTCAAAAGTAGTCAAAATCACTTCGCATAGGCATAAATTTGTAAGAAAAGGAGAAAATGGAAAGACGGAATTGAATTTAAAGAGATTAGAGCATTCTTCCCTTAATAATCCCATTTAATTTGCTACTCCGTAACACGGAATCGTCTTGTAGCGAATTTCCAATGCTTTCTTCGTCCGTGGCACACGCATATATCGAGATTCGAGTTTTATTGACCACAAATTAGCTCGTTGCGCTGGGCTGTGCAGCACAGGTAAACGGCGTCTGTTCCCATGTTCGCCTCGTAAGTCGTTCTCATCCTCAACAGCTCGCAAACCCTGTGTTTTCCCTCACGAGATTAATTGTGTTGAGGGAGCAAACGGGTTAGGCGGGGAATTGACCAGAAAAGGAAATTCAAGAGTAAACGAAGCGCGAGCGATAGTCGAGGAAATAGGACGCATATCAGTCCGATTCGGAGCAGCTAACCACACTAGGCTCTCGCGACGTATATGCGGCAGCCACAAACAATTTAAAAGCTGAGTGACCTTCAGCAGTAGTTCAAAGTCATCGCCTTCCCCGTCCGTGTCCGCGTTGGCGAGTAAGTCTCTTCCAGTGTGATTGTGAATACGCTGATACCCGTGATTGGACATGTTAGTCAAATTCTTTTTTCACTGATAATTGATAACGAAGCATACCAATCAACGTGTCACCTAACGTGCTCTTCCAACGAGATGATGGAGAGGTGATTGAAAGATTTTGAACATCCGTAAGCATTTGGCGTATCGCTGTGATCTCAACGTTTGCTTTAGAACGTCGAATGAAAACTCTGGTACGTTCAGCAAAGGCAAGGTGAATGTTTTCGTTACAGCGCTTTTCATTATGTAAGGCGGGCATCTAAATTCACTCTCGCTGCGTTCTCATCGATTTTCGGATTGCAATATCTCGCTCAATTGTTCACAGTTTCCTTTGAAAATTTGCAACGTATGTTTTCATGAGTTTATCTAGCAAATTCTCACATAAAATGTTGTTTTATAGGTTTTGGTAAAACTTCGGTAGAGGCTTGTGGACACAGTCCGGTATGACAGTTATTCTGCGTCATCCGATGATATCTGACTATCAATACATATCCTAGAATATTTTTTTGCATTATGCCTTGCTGTTCCAACACATCCGGACAGTCTGAAATCAAACGGCGGCACTATTGCTCTCATCTTCGTGCCACCATCGTGTACCAGCGGTTTACACTCCAAAAACGAGTTACAGAAATAGCAATCGATCTGGATATGCCTGTTCGCTCAGTGGAACGTGCTCTGAAGTCTTGGCGTGAGCTCGGAGCTGTCATCAAGAAACCCAGTCAGATAGGCCGTTTCCCCCTCCTGCAGCCACTTCACCAACACGTATGTTCCTTGGTTCTTTCTGCCAAACATGTTCTAACAACACTCAGTTTCTTCTCTCACTCATTGAGCATTCGCCACAGCTCTATCTTGATGAGTTGGCTGAGGAGCTCTATGCGCAGCATGGAATTCGGGTGAGCATATCATCAATTTGGCAGACAATGCAGCAATTAGGTTTACATCGGAAAAAGGTAAGTTTTTGATATTTACTTATTCTTAGATGAGTCTGACATTGTTCAGCTTTCAAAAGCAGCAGATGAACATTGTGAAGAAGCACGAACTGCTTTTCAATTTGCAATCGGCATGGAGTCCCCAGAAAAGCTCGTCTTTACAGATGAGAGCGCAATTGATTTGCGCACAACCTACCGCTTGATGGGATGGGCATACCAAGGAGAGACAGGTATGGTACCCCATCATGTCTTACAACACTAATCACAAGTTCTCAGGTATTCCATCTTACCTGCTCTATCACAAGATGGTATATTTTACAGTGATATACGTATTGGATCCTATGATGGAAGTTCTTTTTTAAAGTACATTGATGGGCTGTTGGAGCACATGAACCCATACCCAGGGCCACGAAGTGTTTTGGTACTAGACAACTGTCGGATCCATCATGTGTCAGGTGTAAGGCAAAGATGTGAAGATCGGTAAGATCTTACTTTCTCTTTATGGCTATTTTGAGTCTGATATCTTTCAGTGGTGTCAAGATCATGTATCTGCCGGCATATTCACCCAATTTGAACCCCATTGAAGAAGCTTTCTCCTTTGTGAAAGGTTACATGCGACGACATGGAGAAAGGTTCCGTGATGCAGTTTCAAGTAAGGAGTATGATTTGCCATTCATGTTTTTATATGAAGCTTTGGATCAAATCACACTGGAGATGGCAAAAGGTTGGATGCATCACTCCGGGTACATGTAATCTAATAGCATGTTTTTATTACTCTTATAGACTTTGTTTGTAACTGTCACTGATAAAAGAAGCTAAATAGTATTACTTATTGTATTTTTTGACGCTTCGCAACTCTTTCCCCTTCACGCAAGGCACGAGTGTCCCGAAGGCTTCTCTTGATTCGACAATGTAAAAAATGCGCATCACCCCAATTCAGCTGGAATGTAGATTCCAATTGCTCGGGTGACATTTTCTTAAGCTCGTGGACACGCTGAACTCCATTGTTTTTGAAAATTGTACGGAAGGTATCGAAGTCCCGATCACCAGCATCCATATGCTGTGCCGCTTTTGTCAAAAATTCATCCATTGTTTGAAATGGATACAATGCAGTGGTGTCAGAATCATCACTGGATATAGTTATTGCCGTTCCAGGAGAGTCTTTTCGTTTTTCAGACTCAGGCAAATACGGAACCATTGTAGGAGGATACCAGAGTGGAGGATACTGTCCAGGAATACCAAAAGCATAATGGTTAGGTCCCAATATATTATTCGGTGCATTGATAGGCTTAGGTTCTTCTTTTTGCACACTATCAGATGACGTGTAGAAGTTTTGAAACAAAGGGACATTTGGGGGCTTCTTATATGTAACACCATACTTTCCAGTGGCCTGTAATTGCCAAATTAGAATATATAGTAAAAACTCAATGCAAACTTACTAGTGCCTGCGCCCATACACGAAGCTTATTCCATGTGATCTCACAGTGCTTGCCATTTTTGTCAATCTTGCACCGGCTGTTGTGACAAGATGAGAGTTCGCAGCTACTGAGATGCTTCTTCAGGACTTCCATAGCTTGCTTCTCCTTACTCGTCATGTTGCCATCTTCATCTGTGTTGTCCCCATCATCCGTATTACTTTCAGATCCATTGAGATTAGTGCGCTGAGTGTTCTGCTTCTTCTGTGTCACTTTGGTGCCAGCTTTGGCTCTCTTGGCTTTCTTGTCTTTGTTCAATGTATATTTCAGGTCCTCAAGATACTATTCATTCGTAAGCATTAGGATAAGGTGCCAATAAGCATCAGGACTTACATCAGCAGGAACATCAATACTGATTTTCACAGATGTCATGTCTGGCTTCCCCTTTCCAATGATCAACAGCTCTTCGAGAAGGTCTTGCCATTTCTGAGCTGAGTCGAGTTTCATATTCTTTGCATCTTTGACTCCATTGATCTTGTAGCCGAGAATTGGTTTCTTATGAACCTCTTGACAACCTATACACTCATGTACCTTTCTGAGTACATCTTCAAATGACTCGGTGACCTGTACATGAATCCCGCTGTTCAGATTATCTCCACATGGGATGCAAAATCTGATTGCTATTATAATATGAATCATCGGAATTCACTACATTGTCAAATAGGCACTTACTATTTATAGCTGATCCCTTTTTTTTCGCCTCAATCTTCTTTTTAGGCTTTTGCTTGGATTTACTCTTGTCAGGTTCTGGTTCTGATTCTGAATTTGGGAGAGGTGGTAGATGCACTGCTTCCCACATCTGATCAGTTTTAGCAGGAGCCATGGAGGGATAACTGATGGATGATTTCCCAATAGATCTCCTTCCACCATCTTCATCAGACTCAGTTTGTAACTCGGCAGCAATTATAGTGTCCATTTTTTCCGTGTTTTGCCGCCTTCGGGTTGGGATTGCAGGAAACTGGCTCAGCTGGGAAAGTGGGGCTTCATGGAAATCACGGACTTTCTTTGTGCTAGAGATTGTTCCTGTCTGTTTGACAAGCTCTTCCTCTGAGAAATTTCAAGCTTAAATAAAACTGTGAATTCAAATAATAAATGGACATACCTAAGTTTGCTACAGTCTCTTCTGCTTCCACAGAGACAGCAACATTGCCCTTCTTTTTAGATAGCCTTGAACTTGTTCGTGCATTTTCATTGCTTTGAGCTTTGGACTTCTTTTTGTTGCGTTTATCTCCCATGATTATTTGTTGTGATGTGCGCGATATCAGGAGAGAATAGGATCGGAAGGGAACCAGAGTGAGTGAGTTGGTAAAATAGTGTAGTAGAATGAGTCGTGTAATGAGTAGAAGTGAATATAACAAGCTTTTTGACTTTAAATCGGGAGGATCGAGAAGGGCAGTAAAAGAGGTTGTAAAAGTGATGATATTGTGAGTCAAATGTTTGTCTTTTTATATACATGAGGGTCCGAGAGAGAACGGACTCTAGGATTTTGGGGTAAGGAGAGGAAAGGCGAAAAACTAAGAAAAGCTCGAAAGCGAGCTCGTTGTGAAACGGACTTTAAGGAAAGGTGTGGTTATTTTTGTATGAAACAGGGGGAGAGCGATGCCTTTTAAACTGTTGCTGAGGGTCACTCAGCTTTTAAATTGTCTGCGGCTGCCGCATATATGTCGCGAGAGCCTAGTGTGGCTAGCTGCTCCGAATCGGACTGATATGCGTCCTGTTTCCTCGACTATCGCTCGTGCTTCGTTTACTGTCGAATTTCCTTTTCTGGTCAATTCCCCGTGTAACCCGTTTGCTCTCTCAACAGTTGTGTAAGAAGAAAGGCAAAGAAAACTTTTGAAACCCAGTCTTGCGACTCTTGCCGATGCCTACATGCTTGCTCACTCACCACAACAAAGTGTAGGTGTACTAGTGATGCCGAAGTTCGGTTCGGTTCGGTTCACCCCCCTTTTTTGGCGAACCTGAACCCGAACCAAATGTTCGGTTCGGTTCGGTTCGGTTCGGATTATGTAAGCTGAACCCCGGTTCGGGTTCGGTTCGGGGTTCGAACCGGTTCAGAACCTGATTTTTCCCATTCTGAAAATTTGAAGTTATTTTCCTTGGTTCGAATTCGGTTCAGGTTCAGTTCAGGTCCAGAACCTGAACCAAACCTATATTATCCCTATAATTTAGATGTATTCTCTGTGTTAGACTTATAAATAAACTATTTTAGTGTAGCCTAGGTCCAATTTGGTTCAGTTCAGTTTAAATTTTCGAAATTTCGAAGATTTAGATGATTTGTAATACGGGCGCTTATTTAAGCGCCCAACTTATCTCGTAGATATTCAAAAAATATTCTTGGCATATTTTTTTATTTTCATTTTGGGCAATTTTTGAGCTCTCCAGAGCCAAAATAAAAAAAAAATCACGACAAAATTCACATTGAGTTAGCACTTAGGTGATTGGTGACACCAGTGACACTATGTGACATTGTGTGACGGTTCGTCACGGTTCGAACCGGTTCACCCTAATTTCCTCATGGTCGAACCTGAACCTGAACCACTAGTTCGGGTTCGGTTCGGTTCGGCTTACATAAGCTGAACCAGGGGTCGGTTCAGGTTCGGTTCGGGTTCAAAACGGTTCCCGAACCGAACTTCGGCATCACTAAGGTGTACAGAAAATGATATATATGCATAATTAATGTATAATAGCAATAAAAAATTTAACTGATAGGTACTCATAGTCTAGTTTCTGAATTATTTCACCACGAATTTCTCTTTGAAAAGAAACTTAAATTTATGATGTTTTGAACGCCATACGTGCTAGATATACTAAATAGAAAATTATGTCAAAAAGAATTACAGAAATTCAACTTGAAATGAATGAGTTATGGCAGTTTTCATTCTTACTCGCTATACGGCACCATAGACCCAAAATCAGACACCCGCCTTACATAATGAAAAGCGCTGTAAGACAGCCTGACAATGCTTTCGTTGAACAGAAGAAAAATTACGGCGTAGAGCGTAAGTCATAACACATACTACATGTTTGGTGACAGGGCCTTCACTATTTCCAGCGAAAGGGTTTTTACGCGTAATTTGGTTCGATTTGTCGTTGCATTCACGAACCTACGAGCTGGATGATAGTCGTGAATGAAATATCGGATGGGCTCGGCTACTCCCGGTGTGACGTAAACAGTGACACCATTTGAATTCGCTGGTTTACTTCCAATCCTTCATTCTAAATCCACATCCCAATCTTCATCATCACATCTGTGAATTTCCCTTTATTTATTCCGATAGAAAGGCACACAATGATTATAACGAACTGTCAATATTTTAGAGACGCAATCCCAATTACTACACAGTGCACACCGAAAGCGCGTATTCAAGTTGGCCGTCTCGTCCTAACGTCTCTGATGATGGATTACGATGTAATGTATATTGGCATTCCCATCGTGTCAATTATTTCCAGTCTGTATTTCATCGGACACTTTTTCTCCCGAATGGGCCCGTTTCGTCATCCTTTATACGGCATTTCGATGTGCCCCTGGAAGAATCGCGCACATTTCCCTTACGAGAAATTTGTTCCGGCCAATGATATTGTAAACACTCATGAAATTTTCATTTGTAACTACGGCAAATGCAGTTTTGTATTTTAATCAGAATCCATTGAAGTATAAGCGTGTGCTGTTAATAAACAGCCCGATCCCGGGCCTTCAAAGCTTCAACAACAACGATGCATTCGAGGCGGCTGTATTCTCAGCTATCTGTACATTAGTCATCCGCGACACGCAGCTATTGACTCATTGACTGGGTGTCTTTGGCCAAATGGACTCGAAGACCTTTTTCATCCAATTAGTTATGAAGTGGTAGTTTCGACGCTAGATAAATGTCTCAGTAAGGGAACTTTCAAAGGTGATGAAATGTGTGAAAAAAAAGTACCTCAGATACCTGAGCACGCTCTTCGGTATCGTAGTCCTTGCCCGACGCCGCATTTCCAGGTCCAGATTGTCCAGATTGTCCGGCAGTGACCTCAAGTTGTTTAAACTCACGCGCAGATGCTGGTGATGCAGAACGAATATGGTTTATTACTTCACTATTCCACTGCTGACGTCCATAAGGTGAGTTTTCAGAGTGGTTATATGATCGCAATAGTTCATTTATAGAGGCAAATAGCTCGTCCAACGTCTCCCCGTCAACCTTTGATTCCAAAAGCAGGAAATACTTGTTTGTATCGCATTTGGAAAGCGCAATGAGCTTCCATAATTGTAAAAGCACGGAGGGATGGTAAAGAATGGTGAACAGGGGTTTCTCCTTCGGGCCGACGGATTTGAGGAGGTCCATTAAGATTGGATATAGGCTCGTTTCCTTGTCGATGATACGAGAATTCTCCAAGTTATGCAAACATTTTGAGAAGTTGGATACTTGATTCTGGGCCGGATCATTCAGGAGGATTGTGGACAGATGGCGGCGGTTCTGGGGCACGAAAAGGGGAGGTGTGAAATATGAGAGGTATGAGTTGATATCTCGCGAGTACCCTTGATATATGAGAGAGAGGTCGTGACTGTCCGTCAAAGGCAAGTAGATAATGAGAGTGTTTATCGAGATCCTCAGATCAAACAGAAAACAAGCTGCGCAACCTCTGGCTTTATCTGTCATAGACTCACACCAGAACGAGTCGACGCAGCAAATCTCTGTGAAGAAACGGAGGGCAACCTCCAATCGATCTAATTGGCGAGAGCGATGAGAGAATGCAAACACACGATTCCGAAAGCTGTGAAACACGTTTTCCAAGGAACCCTGTCTCTTTTCTTTGTCGGTGATGAGCGGATCATCGGAGGTGAGGTTGCGATAGATGGTGATAAGAAGGAGATAGCACATTTGGTCAGTTTTGGCCTCCGATGAATAGTTGGGGTTTTCAAGTTTAAAGTAACGAAACAGGTGTTGAAACTTCCACCATCCCAGTTTTACACTATTTAAGTGTGTTAAACCCGCGTCATGGATAAGGTCACGGGCGGGATTGAATCCCCAGTTGAATAGACCGTCGGTTAGGGGGGTGAGTATATGCGCAGCCACCGTGGCATCAGTTGACGTCTTCTCTAAGAGATGACACCACATGGTCAGTGGAAGACTGAAATCACCGTCGATGGCATTGAGGAGAATTTGGCGCTCCGGCTTATATTGGGATGCGGTCTCTGCAATGCGAAGATAGCTTTGATACTCTCCTTCCTCCAGCTGACTTTCTACCCCATTGGGAATACGGAATAGACTCCAGAACCTAGATCGCCAAAAATTTCTAAAAGGCAGATAAAAACATAACCCATGACGTAAATCCACTATATTTGTTGTGCTGGCTTCTAAAGTATCAAAGAGACCCTGGGAAATCCGCCATTCAAGTCGTTCCCTGATAATTGGATGCACGGCTGCGCACTGTGCAATTATTCGATGAACGCTTCGGTTTTGAGAAGTCACATACAGCCAATTGACCGCTTCAAAGTCAAGAAATGTTGCATTTTTGACAGCTTGTTTAATATTCTCTTCTCTCCACTTTGTGAATCCCGGAAGGTCATCGGAAAATATGATGGATCGGAGTCTATGAGAACCACTGCGCACGGCACGAGCTAAATTTGAAATGAACATAGATCCATGTCGAACGAGGCTTTGGGCGAGATGCTCGACAGTAAACCGAATTTTGAAATTTGTTTTTATCCAGACAGCTTGAAAGCCCTTGTTTATCTTCTGGAAAAATTTTCGTAGACAAAAGAGGAGGATCCCAATGTAAATCGTCAACGAGGTGGTATACGGGCATTCAGGGCACCAAATAGGCAACATCACCGAAATGAAATATAAAGTAAAGGTAACGCCGGCAATAATGACGATCGTCCAGGCGACATGAACATCCAACGGAAACAATAATATAATAATACCAGTGAGGAACATGCCGACCGCAAGATGAAGGAGTATAGGGAGGAGGTCGACAATGGCCGCAACTCTCCACGACTCAAAGCCGTTGAATCGCAACTGCCTGGCTCGAGCTTTTTCGTTCGCTGTTCCAGGGATGGAAGACAAGTAATAATATAACCATTGCTTGGCGAGCACAGCAAACAGCGCAACGGATAATGTAATCGCCAGACTGGTGAACCATAGGCCGTTCACTAGCAATGTGTTCGTTGATGCTGTGAATGGCGACGTAGGTGTCAACGTCGAGACGGGTACATCGCTTGCCGGTACTCCACTAAAACTCGCTCGTAATAGTTGAACTGCTTCAAATAGAAGGGATGCAGAAACTTGAGTATTATCTCTCTGCAAACTTTGCGAGGCCTGCGAGATGAATGTTGTGATAACACCGGAGAAGAGACCAGCCTGGTATATATAAAATAAGTTTTGATATTAGGATTACGAATAAAGTTTCTTCCTACAAAAACCAAAAGTACATCCACTGTCTCTTTCCATCCCTCTGCCCTCTCACGATCAAACGCTTCGGCTTCATCGAGGTAAGTCAGCCAGATACGAGCACTTTCCGCGGCTTCCTTCCCAAATTCGTCCGGCGGGTACTTTCTCTCGTAATCATATTTATTATTCGCTTATATGCGTCATGTTAGAATACGAAAGTCAAACAAAGTCCTAATTGTCACACTCACATCCAGTTTCTTGAGAAAAACCTTTGGCTAGTCCGAAAACCCTTGTGCGCCCTACTTTGTTAGGCGCGGCCTCTGAGTTTCCGAATTCATCCCGTGTAGGTTTCTTCTCGTAATCATATTCTGCTAGTATGCATCACGTCAGACTTCATTTCCACATTTACAGCCAGTTTTTTTAGAAACACCTGTGGCTAGTCCGGAAACCCGTTCACGTCCTGCGTTTTGTTGTGTGCCAGGATGAGAAGAAGTGAAAGCCAGTCTGTTAGGTGCAGCCTCTGAGATGTACTCAGGTGAGCAATTCTCATACCAATTCATAAAACAGAAACTTACCAAGGAAATCGCGGAAAAGGCTCACTAAATTCTCTATTCTTTCATCAAATTGTTGGCCCGTCGCTGAAACGGGAACAGACTGTTCGCTTTCTTTGTCCGAAGAAGTGGGGGTCCCGTTTATGGATGGAGACATGGGACGTTCACTCTGGTCATCGGACCCTTTCGGAACCGTTCGAGAGCTTTCACCACCTTCGGTAGTAGCCTCAACGTGTGGTGCCGTCTTCTCTTCTAAGTCAAGTATTTCCGACATGGTGTTTCTGGTGATTGCGTACGAGAGTTTATGTTTAGAGGTAAGGGAGGTTCCGTAAAATGCGCCCAAATCAGAACTTAAGTAGCCTGCCGCCTCGTTTTTACATCGCGCGTGATATTAAAGTCAGTACGTGAAATTATGTGAATAATCAGTATTGAACGCAACAATAACATGATAGGAAAATCCAGAAACCAATAGGACTTTTGGGAGGCAATCGGCAGATAAACGAGGAACGGCCATTGGGCCACATCGCGAATACCGTGTCTAAAATCTTTGTCACGGCACAGCAAAGCCTCTTCTCTTCTCTTCTCTTTGCAGCTTCGATTTTGGCACTGTCACTGCATCGCACGAACCGCCACAGTGACTTGAATTTCTATCGAGCAACCTGCTATGTGCGAAAAAGTGTTATAATCACACTCAATCATATAGTTACTTACGTCTTCAAGTTCTAATACCATACCATCTCTCGTTGAACACGCAGGTATTTCATTGACACAATTTCGATATCACTCGGACGGACGAACCCGGTGATATATTAGCTTCTTTGGAGTTCTCACAGTACAGCTTAGATTCCTATTACACTGATACAGCGAAGGGGTCCATAACACACCACCTATAAGATTTAATTTAATCATATCAGCCAATCATAGGAAACTTGAACGACGCGAACACATACAAAATTACCACGATCTTCAGTCTGACAGCGCATTAGTAAATAATAAGCTCAAATGAACTCTTGCTAGGCATGTATGTGCTAGTTCGTCTCCTTCAAAAGGGCAATCTTCATACCGTGCGGACATCCTAACGACAATCAGAGTTCAGTCGACAAACTCTCAATAAGTATACAAGCATTGACGGCTTACGCATAGAATATGAAATCTCTTTCAAGTTGATGATGGATGATTTGCAAAACACGCCAATGAGGGTTGACAGTTGTATGATGCCAGCTGCAACGGTTATCGACCCTGATTCACGAACAGGAAAAGTCTGGGCCTGCACGCCGTGGCGGCGTAAGACAGTTTTCCGTCTTCGCGAGGGACCGTTGCCTTCAGTGTATAATAAGTGAAATTTCGTTTGTATAATATTGCCCGATTAGATTCAATCGTGGATCAAGAGGTGCTCTAGAGTGATCGCATTGAAGAACATACTTACCAATTACAGAGGAAGTTCAGCGTTTTTACACTTACAGAAGATAAAGTGTTGATTCCAAGATTTTGCTAACGAAGACGATACTTGTCTCACTGGTAACGGGAAAGGAAAAAGGGGATGTGAATTATAAATGTTAGTTCCGAACGAAACTTGCGCGAAAAATCTGTTTAACCCGTGTTTTCCAGAATTAGCTTCCTCGACATCTTATGGAACATTGGTCGGCCGTGGACGAAGAAGATCAACAGCTCAGCAGCTGGCATGAGAGTTGACGAATCCTAGTACTACTTGGTGTCCTTTATCCATTTAAAACATGTCGGAAGGATTGGATGACGCAGTAAAGGAGACTGAGGAGAACCAACCCGTCTGTGTAGTGCAAGAATATGAAGACATAACGATGAAGACCCAGATTATAAGGGAGTAATGTAGATGAGGTTGATGATATTATGAGTACTACGGAAATAACGATGGTAACGACGATGATATTGAACGTGTTACGATTCGGAGGATGGCGAAGACGACAATCATGAAGATGAAACTTAAACAAAGAAGGAAAAGGAGAATACAGCAAAGATACGTACGTGTATTTTTCTCTTAATGTTATACGTTATTATATCTCAACATTGAAAAAGACATCCAAACAAGAATCGAGTCTGAGGCACGTCAGGTAGGTCACGCGGTTGTCACACGGTACCGGACGCGTCCACATGGACAACCCGCCCCACATCGAGAGTGCATCGTGTTTCCGCGCCCAAATCATCGTTCTTTTCGCATTGTATTCACGACAATATAACTTGCAGCCTCTCTCTAAGAAGTTATTATAGAGATCTTCGCACACCTTCTAAAGTCTAGAGAGCTCCAACCTGGCTCCACCCAACAACGCTCCGCCTACTAAAAAAAACAACACAAGCCCAAAATCTCATCAAGAACTTTGAATAGCAATAGACTTAAGAATTAGCGCTCAAATCGCACCTTCGTTGTCCGTCATGCCTACTGCCTTAAACGAAGTTGGCACCGTCATCGAAAGAGAAGGCAGTCGTTGTGCCACGAATACAGTGGATATGAAGAGGATTGAGGGGATGCATTATTTCATGTCAAGGTATAATATCGTTATTGCGTGCAAGGATTGCGTTTACAGTGCCGTTTCGGCTTTACAGGTATCACTGACTCAAGTTATGGAATATCAAGAGACATCGGAAGCACAAGACTGAAACACTGGTGTTTCGCTGTAATGCAACGAGGCTATGTTTAATAATCGGCATTTGACTGTTATCAAAGTTCTATTACACTTGTTTTCGATCCCGTGGACACTAGTGTTAAGGAGTCCGATAAGCGACAAGCCATCGATTGTGGCTGTGTTTAACTCAATACTCATCGCCTTTGTATTGTCACCGGGATTGGAGTCGACACGCTTTCTCATCTACCTTCAATTCAATAAACACACGGTCTTTTGACAATTGTTAGGGTTATGTCTAATTTGTAGCTGACAGTGATAGAAATCGGGTACAGTACGTCTTCAAACAATTCAAATTTTGTTCAGCCAACTGACATGTATATTATGATAGTGGTGTCATGACCCTTCACACTCTATACTTTTTCGACGTTTGCTATCTCACTTCCGAGTGCACTCGATTTCACCTTTGGCGTATTCCTTAAATCAAGCTTCACCTTCAAAGCTTCACCCATTGTCATCACACAATATGTCCTCCCCATCTTCGGAACCCACGGTTCTCCCTGTCAAGCACACTGGTTACAAACCCTCTAGTCTTGCTGCCTATGCTCATATTGTTAGAAAACACAATATCGACAGTCCGCTCATATTTGCCTACAAAGGATCCGTATTCATTGACACGCGTGTTGAACACCAACCTCAGACTCAGAGTCAGGCTGACCTTGTTGACTCGGATAGTATCAAGAAACATCGCGGTCTTCCACTTTCCAGTGAAATTCCTTACGTACCACCAGCAGGAGGTAGATCATTCGTTCGAACTTGTTTCATTATAATAATTCTGACTTGTTTCATAAACAGTTCACGAAGTTCCAGCCAATATTTTAGGGAGTGGGGCAGCATACGTTGTCCCTGTTACAATTGGTACACCCGGTGTAACATTGAATCTGGACTTCGATACTGCATCCGGTGATCTATGGGTTCTGAGTAACGAGCTCGATTCAAAGGTCACTGCCGGCCATGTATGAACGAGCTTGGAAATGAAAACTCGCCTTTATGATATACAGCTTACATTTCTTCTTTTTATTCTAGACCGTCTACAATCCTTCCAAGTCATCTACAGCTGTGAAAGACCTGCATTCCTATTGGGCTACATCTTATGCAGATGAAACTTCTGCGGATGTGAGTTGTTGAAACCGGGTAGCTTTCAATGCACAGCTGAACCGTTTGTGATCCGATTAGGGAAGCATCTACATAGATAGTAAGTATTATGATATGTATACATATCAATTACAAACCGTTAAATCTAACGATTCGGGTAGCGATCAAGATAGGTGATCTAACCGTATCTAATCAAGCCGTCGGAGTCGCTGAGGACTTGGATGGTGATTTGGGAAAAGGACGGGACGGGTAAGTTGATTATGGCCAACTTAACTGAAGTATGCATTTTGATTGGACTTGTGAAGACTTCTAGGTTTAGGCTGGCCAGTACTCAACTCTGTTGGCCCTACGCCGGTAGCAACTCCAGTTGAAAATATCATCAAACAAAAACTCGCGTCTGGTATATTCAGGTCTGTAATTTTGACTCTGGTTTATCTATTTATCAAACTCATTGCGTATTATTGAATCACCATTAGCGTGGCTCTCAACCAAGGAGATAGTCATGGTTTTTACACTTTTGGTGGAATTGATGCTGCGCGCGCCGGAGTCAAAGAGTCCGAGTAAGCTTTCTCTCTCTCAGTAGCAGATCGAATAACCAAATGCTTTCTCTCCAATTAGTATAACATACAACAATCTCGTAAACAAAGAACAAGGATTTTGGCAAGTCCAAAGTGAGACTACCATCATCAACGGAGAGAAAATAACCAACAAAGGCAATATTGCCACTATCGATACCGGTGCTAGTCTGTTGTTGGTTTCAGAAGCCATTACAAATAAAATTTACGGAGCGATTCCTGGGGCCAAACTTTTAACCGGTGCCAATACGCCTGGATGGGTTTACCCTACTACCAGCAACGACAAAGGTACACGCGACATATACTATATGCGTGATGATTTCGTGTATTTATTGAGGTTTTTGCAGTGCCTGATGTCGCTTTCGCGGTCGGCGACAAAACGTATAGAGTAAATGCCTCTAATTTCGCATACGCGAGTTACGGTAAGGATATGTTTTACGGAGGGGTGAGTATTAAAGAAATAAAATTACTATGCTGTTTTTGACCCTCAAATTCTGGCTATTTGAAAGATTCAGAGCCGAGGTCATAGAGGCTATGATGTTTTTGGAGATGTTTTTCTCAAGGTTTGTCTGAATTCAAAGGAATAAAAGATGTCGCTAACTGGTTCAATACCGTTGTGATATAGAACGTATATGTCGTCTTTGATCAAGAGAAAGCAAGACTCGGCGTTGCTCAAAGAACAGGGAATGTGCCGGGGGTATAGCTATTTATAACGGTTCTTGGTCGCAATCCATTGTTCTGTTCCTTGTGAAGCGTGCGCGCAGGAGCGTACAGGAAGGATAAGGGAACCAGATGGTTGTGTGTGTGATAAAAAAAAAGACAGTGTGTAGAGTAGTTAAGCCGAATAAAAGCGACTTAAATGCTAATTCTGGGACTGAAGGAAAAGCTGCGATACAATCCAAGAAACTTGATGATATTCGGTGTCTCAAAACGACGGGTTTATATACAGATTATAGTTCAGCGTCCGAGTGAAAAACGGAACACCTGTTATCTAAAATGTGAAGAAAAAGAGGGAAAAGCATGTGAAAAATAAATGCATGGTCTGAGAAATGGAAATTCAAGAGTTTTTTACTGAATAAAATCGCGATTAAAATGTAGGAACAGGGGAGAAAATGTGAAGAAAAGTGAGGGATCAAGCCAAACCCAAGTCTAAGCCATTAATCTCTCTTTTATAATTTCCATCCGGAGCACGGTAATTGTGCATATACGCTGTCTCAACTGGTCTGGCTGTGCTACACTGCTCGGAGTAATACTACGTCCGGGGCGCCAATTATGCTTATTCTCTTCCCAAGTCGTTTCCGTGAGCAACACTTGCTCGTCGGGGCTTTTGTGCACCCCCATTAAACTGCCATATAATCTTGTTCAACCACAAAAACGCAACTCAAAGAAAGCAATTGTAATGTAAAATTCTTGTGAAACATGCATTATATACATGATTGGTACACAGCTATGGCGATACTGGCGATCATTGAACTACGCATACAATGTGTGATTTAACATTCAACAGTAAAGTACAACCTATCGAGAGAAAACAACCTTCATCGAAACTGTCTTTTAAAGCAAAGATCTGATTTGTGTAACGCCACACGCGCAATAACCAACCCAAAGTCTCTGATTCCTAGAGACCAGGTAGGTGCACCAACGGATCTTCCAAATGCTTTGCTCAGAGAAGGAAAAACGAGAAGTGCATCGGGTGCATCAGGAGGGAACAAAACCAAGCACTTGTGAAAGATCAAGATCAAGATCAAATTCAAATTCAAAATCAAAGAGAACTTTGAGAAACGTACGAGTTTTTTCGTAAATAAGTCGTCACTGAAGCTAGTCCAGATGCTCTTCGACGACAATTTGAATTTCGGGTCCAGGTAAACTCTCGCGAATGCATTCGTTTTGCTGAACCTCAGATGATTAGTGTTCTCAAAGAGCTTGGTGATATCGTCTTGCAGATAGTAACCATGGACGGATAACACGAGTTCGTCATCAATTGGTGTGATGAAATCTCGGAAAACACGAGACCTGTCGTCTCTAATGCAAATAGGAATTCTCGAATCATTTTCGAGGTGAAGAATGAAGCCGGGGTAATCTCTAAATCCACCAACCGATCCTTTGTTAGTTTCTTTGTTTTGTTTTGATGATTGGAATGTTACCTACCGTTTGGGAATAATCTGGTCATTGGGTTCGGAAGGTCTAAGAGCCGGAGATGCACTGGTATTGGAATTGGAATTGGACTTGGAATTAGATCGATTAATTGGTATGGGTGGCGACGTTTGTTTTCGGCCTTGTTCAGCGAGTGGTGACGACAGTTTAGGTCGGAATGATATTGCTGAAGAGGGTGATGGAGATTTCAGTGAAGCAGAACGAGATATAGGGCGGGATGCGCCGTTCAAAGGAGCAGGTGAGACAGGACCCGGAGACGACATTGTGCGTTGTTGTGTCTGTAATCGAGGCGGTGGGGTCGCTTAATGAAAGAATTAGGGTAGAAATCCTGCAAAACTAAGAAATTCATGCTCACTGTAACCGCCAGGAATAGAGATTGGAGGGAGGGCACCATTAGTGTTCGAGGTATCTTGCATGTCGCAGTCGTGTTCAGGCTCGGGCTTCTGCAACAAGAGCAGAAAAGAAAAAAAAAGCACCGTCAATATCCCGGTTGCCCGTGCCGAACAATGCCGAAGTGAGATGCTTACCTCAGCATGTAGATCGTCGTCCTCGTCCGAGGAGATCATGATAATCTCGGATTCAGGCTCGGGCTCTTCGGGTTTGAAAATTTGTTTATGATCGCCGTCAGTTTTATGAGACTCGGGCTCTTCGGGCTTTTCGGCGGCAGCGGCGTCGACGACGAGAATGTCGTCCACTTCAAGTCGATCAGCCTCCGAGGACGAAAATGACGCTGGCAGTGGGAAGTCTTCAGTGTTTGGCGCTTCCACGGGGGTTGTAGGAATTGTTTCGACGATGTCCGAGTCTTCATAATCTGGAAGATCGTTGAGGACGGCTATTGGGGGTAAACTCCATGCTGGGGTTATTTCTCTGTTCGTTGTTGTTGTTGTGGTAATCTTGACATTGTTGGAAGAACGGTTGCCGTTGGATAAACTCAATTGTTCGAAGGGCAGCCTTTGTTGAACGTCGTCGGCGTCTGTGCTAGTAAACCAGGGTGAGATTTGGTTTTGGAAGGTGGTGTCAAGGACATGCTTACTGCTCTGTATCGCTGTCGATCTGAATAGGCTCCACCGCGTATCGAGGAACCGTAATCACAGTAGGCGAATTCTCTGCTATTGGCGTATATGACATCTTGTCATCCTCATCGTCATCTTCGTCATCGTCGTTATTGTTAGTGGTGATGGTAGTTGTGGTGGTGCTGGTACTGCGACTTCGCTTTCGCTTTCGTTTAGACGCGCTGGAAGGAAGAGGAGACGCGACGCTGTCGAAGTAGATATAGAAAAAAGATTCATAAGGATTGAGCGCAAGAGACGCACCGTTTTTCTCCTCGTTTGCTGGATTTTCGTTTTCTTGAAAGAGGTGCATCTTGTTTGGATTTGGATTCATCTTAAGCAAAGAGATTAGTGGTATAATAAAGGCTTTCTCGCGAACCTACCTATATATCTTTCGGTAGCGGGTATGAGAGATTTCAGGATATACGTTTCTGGGTCAATGCCATGAGAGTTCCAAAAGCGTTTCAAAATGAGTGGATCGTTCTGAAAGACTGGATGGAACTCGGACTCCAGCCTGAAGTGATGTAGCAATGTTACTATCGACGTCTCTCACGTTCAGTCCGGGGACACGATATGGGTTTTCTTACGTTAGTGAATAATTTTTATCATCGAACCACTATATGTAAAATTAAAAGAAATGTTAAATATACTTTAAAAAGAAGAAAAGAAACCGAAAATGGGTACTTTGACGGTGAATACCTCATGGAACGAATGAATGTGAACACGAATATGTGATCTTCATTTGTGATGGTGACATACCCAATATCTACCATCCTCTTCTGTACTGTACAACTGTGCATTCAGAATACGTTCTAAATAGATCAATGAGATACGCCAGAAAACGCAATTAGAGAGAACATCTCACCAACAACGAAGCTCATTCAAGGGATTTATATCGCTGTTGAAGCAGCCTGCCAAGCGTGGAAAACGCCGTTTGGCTGATGGTTCGATGTTGAATGATTGAATAAGCTTGGCGCCCTGGACATCTTTGGAATCGTCGAGAAAAAACATGCCAAACTCTGAAAGTCGTGCTAGCGGCCGACTCAACGTACAAAGAATTTTGAACGAAGTAATCGTCTTGCTAGCTGTATACACGCGCAGAAACGCCGCATTTACTAGTGCGAAAAGTTCAATTTATGGCGTGACGTCATTGCTTAGTCATTATGAAGATCGAGAATCGCCGCAATATGGGGGAAGATCGAATGAAATTGTACAGTGTGTTTGTTTAATGAAGTGGGGTACAAGCTATTTGTGTTATTACATTGGAAATATAATAAATAAGGGACAACGTACAAGGCCAGCTTGGGATGGGATGCAGGGGATAGAATACAGAATACTATGAGGATAATGTGCACATGCAGTATTGAAAGTACAAGGTATATGATGTCGCATCGCAAGATGCTACGAAATGCGAATGCCGTGAGACGGAGATGAAGATGAGGTTTGCGCTTCTAGGAAGACGAAGAAATAGAGAGAACGAAGCAAAAACGGAGATAATGAATAAACGAAGAGAAAATGTGAGAAAACCATCCACGTAATTCTTTAAATCCACTTATTCGGTCCTAAGCCAAACTGGTAACTCTAACTGTCCAGAGTAAACAGGATATTCCAAAGAACCAGACCCAGAACTCTCGCCATTGACACGCAACATCGCACGAGCCAAAGAAGAGTCGATATCATCGTCTTTTTCTTTTTTATTCTGTGATTCTAGTTTCTTCACATCGGTACCGCGCGTTTGCTTGCTCTCTGTGATCGCAGCTTCGTCGTCACCAGAGGAAGGATCAACCGAGTCTGAACCCGACCCAAAGAGACTCTCAACGATTTCTTCAACTGAATGTAGAGAACGAGAACGAGAAGAGTCGGGTACTGGTGACGACACTGAGTTGAAAAGATTGGGATGAGAGCATTGTTCTGAGTGCGATGGAACTGGAACTGGCGATGGCGATGGTGATGGTGATGCTCTAAGAGATTCAACGTCAGCTTCACTACCGTTTACAAAGTCGACTTCGGGTCCTTCTGCGTCTTCTTCTGTTACAGAGAAAATATCAATGCCTTCGAGAAAGTCGAGCTGTGGCGGTGGCTCCGGAGTTTCATTCCAAACTGGTCGTGATCGTGATCGTGATCTGACTTCAAAATCGGGTGCAGGTGATAGTTCTTCAGATTGAATCAACATCTCAGTTTGTGAAGAAGTCCGAGGTAATGGTGCTGGTGATGGTGCAGGAGAATGGTTCACAATTGGACCGGGTGTGGTCGAAGGAATAGAACCACCGATATAAGGATAAGGATAAAGCCCCCTCGGCAAGCGACGACGACGACGCCGTATATCAGCATTCACATCTACGTCCGCATCTGCATCCGTAATGTCTATCAAACGCCGTCTTCTTCTAAACTCAACTGGGGGTTCTTCAAAGGTAAACGAAGGAGCTGGGAGAAGTGGTACGGGACTCGGAGATTCATTATGTGCCGGGAACGAAATCGGAGCCTGTTCTTCACGCTCTTCTTGTCGATAGTTATCAGCAAACGGATCAGCTGGAAAGATGCCCCTCCAGACATCGCGCCGTCGGCCCCATCTCAAGTCTCTGTCCATCAGAGCCGTGGGTGACAAAGGCGTAGAACGTAGCTCGTCAATGACGTGCCGGAGAGTGTAATCGATGACAGGCCTGCGTCTGATCGTTGCCTTGCAGATGGGGCATTCTTTTTTGCAGTAAATCATGGAACGGAAACGATGGCGTCGTGGTAGCTCAGATAGGGATTGGGATCGAGAGACGGATAGGATTGGAGGGAAAGAAAGTCCGCCCTTTTCTTCACCACCGTTGTCAGAATCATCGTCCGTTGAGACCATCCCATCATCATATAATGGATACCAGCTTGTTTCGCGCGCTAATATGAAGCATCTCCTCAAACATTTTAGACAAGCGGAATGACCGCAGTCGAGACTGTTTAAGGTAGATGTCAGTCGGACAAAGGGGTAGAAGACAAAGGCGTAAAGGGGACATACATGTAAGGGTTTCTCATCGTATCCCTACAGATGCTGCATTGAAGGCGTTCATGTACCCTTTGTATGATCTCTACATTGATACGAGCTTCCTGTTGAATAATGAAAATGGGGTTGTAAGTGTTGGTCGAAACAAAAGGGGATAGAAGAGCCCAAGGAGGAGGAGGCACATATAACGAGGCGAATTCGTTGAGTTCTTTTCTTACCTTCTCGAGTTCCAAGTAACGTTTAGTTATCTCATCGAGTTTCTCCTTCAGGTTTACTATGTCGTCGGTTCCCGCTGTCCAGAAACTGCTACTCTCGCCAACCTCTTCGCTTGGCTCAATGCGCGGCCTTTTAGCTACACCGCCAGGGCTGAGCTTCGAAGGTTGCGTGAGCGACTGTTTGCGTTTAGTAGAGACCGATGGCATGGTTTATCTAATGTGCCCGGTTGTGAGATAGGACACGTGCTAAACAGGCATGGGGCAGGAGACGTACCTTGAGAAGGCTGTAAAAGGTATAGGGATACGGTAAATTCGCGAAAGAACAGTAGTAGAGTCTAAAATCGTTTCTTGGTTCCCAAATTTGTTAAAATAATCCATTTTTATACGTTTCTTGACGTTCCCAAACAAGCCTCTGTGGTCAGCCACGACAAAGCCAGGGTAAAGCCTTGTCCATAATTGTTCGGGCTAGAGAAACCATATCCTTGTCATGTTCTTCGGAAAGATAATTAGCCGGGTGACTTTGAGCAGTTTAGACATGACCAGAGACAAGAAAAGAAGGAAAACAAGAAGAACATTGAACAAAATAATGAGTGAGTCACGCCAGGGCAGCACGACTGTAGACAACAACAGGCTGCATTTTGCGCCAAGCGCCCGGTTCTCTAACATGAAGAGTGGAGTAAATCAGCGTGACAGTGACAAATCGTGACATTCAGCTTTACTCCGGATTTTTCCTGAAGACACTAAGTATCCCCCCCACCACACATCCCAAAGGTCCATCGATTCTCTCAGTTATTTCCATTCTCTTTCTCTCCCTTTTTTTAATCGTGCGGTGCCCCGTGCCATTCAAATATATTCAACTGTGATGACTGACATTCCCTCAGGCATAAAGCGGACCTATGAGGGTGAACATGAGGGATCATGGTTAAAGCGTCCGAGAGACGATGGGGCTCGCTCCCGTGATAAAAGAGATTCTTACAGAGACAGAGAAAGGGACAGGGATAGGGATTCGTCGTATCGAAGGGATAGGAGTCGAGAAAGAGAGAGAAGTCGAGGTGGGTATCACAGGGATGATGATTATCGTCGCCGCCACTCTAGAGACCGCGATCGCCACCGAGACAGAGATAGAACAAGGGACAGAGATCGCAGTAGGCCTATCTCTAAGGATGCGGCTCGACGTCGGGACGGTCATAACGAAAAGAACGGACATAGTCGACATAGATCCCGTAGTCGGCCCCTCGACGCTGAAGAAGAGAAACCTGTGGATGTGCTAAACTATAAAGACGGAGATTCAGAGATGGAAGAAGGCGAGTAAGTATTGTTTCAATTTGTAATTGTGCTCAGCTTCTGAAATTCCATTCTGTCTTAAAATAATCATCAAAGAATTGCTTCTGTTCCTCCCCCTCCGCTTAAGAAATATATGGATCGAGCACCCATTACTCCCAAATCACCATCACCATCACAACATCCACACCCTTCAAAACCTCCAGAACCAAAGCCAGAACTAGAGCAACAACCTCCTCAACCTCCTCAACCACAACCCGAGATTAACATCACGACTCCACAAGAAGAACTAGACGAAGAATCGCTAGAGAAGCAGATGGCAGCACGTCGAGCACGCCGAGAAGCAATCCGCGCCAAATACGCAGCTATTTCAACACCACTTGCTTCCCAGTCACAATCACCCCGAGAAGAAACGCCAGTAGCCTCTATCAGGCCGATGGTCCACGATCTTACTTTAGAAGAGAAAGAAAAGCCAAAACTTTCTGTAGAACGTGATAGTACACCAGGACCTGGTCCATCTGGTCGCAGTACTGTTGCGCCTGCGCCTGCTTCTCGGTCAACTTCGCCAGCTGCAAACAACGACGATAACGCTTTCTCACTAGCCAAAGACGAGCCTGAAACCATACCAGACGATTCCGACAAGACTGCGGCTGATGGCGAACAGATATCGGCTGCCGATTATGATCCTAATCAAGATAGAAAAGAAGATGAAGAACGTCGCGTGCGGGATATCATTGCTAAGAATGAGCTTCATAATGGAGACGCTATGGATGTTGTCGTGGAGGAAGAGGTTGTAGAGGAAGAAGAGGAGGATGTGGATGATATGTTTGCGATCATCACAAATAAGACAAAGAAGAAAGTGAAGGTGACAACTAAAAAGGCACGTTTTTGATTCGCTTCCCGCTACCTTTCTTCCCTTCTCAACTAACTAACACTCAACGTTTGCCTAGTCCATCCTCAAACCTGTTATTACGACCACCACACTAGACTCTGCGGCAGATCCCGAAGGATACTATCAAATCATCCTGGGCGAACAACTCGACAACGGGAAATACCAGGTTTTTTCTTCTCTCGGCAAAGGAATGTTTTCTAATGTTGTGCGAGCACGAGTATTGATTGGCGAAGGATCTGAAATTGGGAAAGAAGTTGCTATTAAGATTATAAGAGCACAAGAAAGCATGTACGTTGGCACAGTTTCGAGATCGTTACGTTTCGTTTTTCATGAGTTTTATCTAGGCATCGTGCGGGGCTTAAAGAAGTTCAGATTATTAACAAACTTCGTCAAGCTGATCCAGATGACAAGAAGCATATTGTTCGTCTGGAGCGTACATTTGAGCACCGCGGTCATCTATGTCTTGTATTTGAAAGTCTAAGGTTCGTCTCTAATAGATCCCCATAAGCTTTTTAGGCTAATTTGTAACCCAAACAGTATGAACCTTCGCGATGTCATCAAGCGATTTGGTAAAGATGTGGGTCTGAATATCAGAGCCGTACGAGCATATACAAGTCAGCTTTTCCTTGCACTCAGTCTGTTACGTAAAAGCAGTATCATGCACGCCGATATCAAACCCGATAACATTCTTGTACGTTTTCCCATCGTGTTATATTCACTACATTATGCTGAGTGTTTCCTTGTTTGTCATACTCAGGTCAGCGAGAACAAAACAGTTGTCAAGATTTGCGATTTCGGTTCCGCTTCGGATGTTTCCGAGAATGATATCACACCGTACCTTGTCAGTCGGTTCTATCGTGCTCCCGAAATCAGTACGAGTCCAATTTTATCAGATCTCATTCGTCCATTTTAAGTTTGCTTTACTTTTTTTTAGTTCTCGGACTACCATACGACACAGCTATTGATGTATGGTCTATTGGCTGTACGTTATACGAGCTATACACGGGAAAGATCCTCTTTCCTGGTCGCTCAAATAATCATATGCTACTGCTAATAATGGAGCTCAGAGGAAGGTTTAACGCGAAAATGATCAAGAAAGCTAAATTCGGAGATCTCTATTTTGATGAGATGGGTGGGTTTGTCAGTATTGAAAGAACTCAGGCGACTGGTCATGTGCGTTAATGTCTGATCCACGAGACTCTTTTGCGTGCCTTCCTTTTTCTAATAAATTTGTTTGTTTTAGGAAACAACTCGTGTAGTGCATGTATCAAAGCCAACACGCGACTTACGCGCTAGACTTCTTCCGCCTGCTTCGGCAAAACTTAAAGACGATGAAACAAAAATGGAACTTGCATTCATTGATTTATTAGACAAGTGTCTTACGTTGGATCCTGCCCGACGGTTGACGCCTAGGGATGCCTTGATGCATCCCTTTGTTCGAGGCGTTTAGTTAAATTTTATTCTTTCCTATTCTTCTTTTCTTCTTTTTGCTGTTACTTATTTGTACTAACTGTTGAAATACTTGTATGAAAAAATGGGTTATAATTGGATTGGATGCTTTTTAACTGAGCGAGTGATTGACACGCTCCGTAAACGCATTTGGCAAATCACTTGATCCTTATTTAAGTAATGTACATTGATATTGACACTTCCAAATTCAAAAAATAGCAGCTGCGTTGGGAGGAGAAGCAACACCACCAAGAACGTTCAACGGCCAAGACGAGAAGAAGAACGCGTATCTTCTCGTTTTGGCTGCGTGTTTAGAAAGCTCTTCCAGGTCGAAAAATTCACCTTTTGAAGTTAGGTAATTATTCAAGTGCTCGATGCATGTGAGTTTCGGGATTAGACTTACCGATTGGCATTCCCCATAGACTAAAAGGAGTTTAATAAATAGATCCATTGAGGCGTACTTGAAACTTACCCGAGAATAGTCTGTATGGGGAAATGAATGGTCTTGAATGTGAATAATAGTATGCATAGGAGCTTACCTGATGCAAATGAACTTCTCCCTCAGAGATCGGCCACATCTCGAGAGCGGGTTGATCAGATGCAATTGCCGCAAAGTGGTTGTTCCTTTATCAAGATAAGTCAAGGAGTGCGTAGAACTTGAATGATAAACTTGTTACCAAAGGAATTCTTTCATTTCAAGACTTCGTTCAATTCCAGCACTATTCGAAGACAGACTCCTTAGCATCTTATAGATGAAACAAAAAGCATAGTTGACGTACAAAGTTTCGGGACGCGTTCGCAACGCATCTCTATTAGCTTGATTTTCTCCGTTGAATCTCTGCAGCGAAAAACTAATAAGCTGTGGATTCTTAAGATATATATGATGTACATATAGTTACCTGCATAAATCCAACCCTCAAAAGAAGGACATCCCCCTGTTGGAATGTCACACCTTGGTGTTCGGCTACTTTTTTGATGTCAGAGACCGAAATGGGGTGAGTCGACCATGGATCGTAGGGAAGAGGTTTGGTTCCGTTGTCGGTGAAGTAGTTGACGAGGTCGATGAGGACGCCCCGGCCGCATATACCTGAGCGTGTGTAAGGTTTATGACAACTCATTATTCGAGTAAATAGTGTGTGTTGTTACCGTGTTGTGCCCAATCTAAAGAATATGAGTATATTCATAGCGAGAAAAACGAGTTGTTAGTACATAGCTGACTTACTGTGTATTCCTAATTTGATTTCTTCGGCCGGTATATCTGACGGATCACTGTACGCCGTCAAACCTTTAGAGATATTAGAAGCTTTCACTCTAAAAACAAACAAAGTAATGTTCAGGGATGGGAGCAACATCCAACATGGAACACACCCTTGATAAAAGCACTTTTCGGAGAAAATTCCAAAGTGTCTCAAACCGTCCCATTGTGTTCCAGATTGAGTGTTCTATATAATTGAAATAAGATATTTAGTCCGTGGGTTTAAATTCATTAAGGGTTAATCACTGACTATATGCAGCTCATCGTCGTTGATTGGGTGAGGTGGACCAGGAAAAGAAATGATTTTATGTTCAGGATGTTTACGATTGAACATTGGCTTTAATAGAAAAATTTGAATGGAATAGAATTTGCAAGCACGGGTAAAATGCTCACCTGAGATGGGAAATTTAGCGGCCTAAATACGTGTCGTTCATAATTGACATGTCAAATTCCATTGAATTAAACGGCTTACCAGTTCAATAAGATCCTTTTGCCAGTTCTATATCCAAAATGGAAAAAAAAAATGATCAGCCATATTTTCATCGAAATCAGACAACCCATACTTAATCTGTTCTTGGGCCGCACGAGCAACAACTTCATCGGTTAATAGATTAACGGTCCCCAGCTGATCTCCTTTTCCCCATACTTCCCATGCACACCCAGGAAGTCCGCCAAAGCTTGGGAGGTCTTGGAATAGAGGGAGATTATTGAAAGACATTCTTTGACCTTGATTTCGTGCGATGATTAGGTTGAAGTGATTCTTGAGAGATTCGAGTCGCTCGATTGTGTAGGTGCAAGCCGAAGTAATACAGTCCGACTAGGGTGAAATGAGAATGGGCAATTTGGAGGGCTGTAGTTTAGAAGGATAAGATGAGAGGGTCATGGGAAGCACGAGTGAAAGGGCTTAAATATCAAAAGAGAGACCATGTGCATGGGTATGGGAAGTAATCCGGTTCAATGAAGAACTCGGACATTAACATAATGAGACAACTTCAATACTCTCACAGGCTAAGAAGAATATCTCATGTGAATCCCGGAATTTAGCTATGGTTGATGTTATGAAATTAGAATTCGAAGTATCAAAATTTTGAATCCGGACCGACACACGAGATATAATTGGCGCACAGCACAATGCTAAGATAAGGAATGATGCAAAACGCTCATTCAGTATACTGTGGAAAAAACCGCCACTGAAGTAAGTGGTATTCAGTGGTCGGTTAGTGGTCATACCCACTGATAGTCAGTGGTACACCAGTGGTTAGTCAGTGGTCAGTGGAAGGTTAGTGGCACATGACCACTGACTTCGAGATTCAGTGGTAATTCAGTGGTAATTCAGAGGTAATGGTACCACTGAATCTCAGTGGTGGGTCAGTGGTGGGTCAGTGGGTGACATCATTCAGTGGCTCTATGCCACTCAGCTCTCGTGTTTGCACTGACAATGCAGTTAATTATTTATTTTTTTTAGTGAAAATATATTTTTGTTGTTAAGTATAAGCATTATTGCTACACGTGATTGGCACGTGACGTGACGCGTGACGCGTAACTCGCTGTGTTTGAATCGGAGTTGAAAACGACTGTATGCGCGTGTCATCGTTTTTAAACACTTCACTTTTTTTTCTCGTCCCATCCTGCCCTCCCACCTTTCCACCACCATCCCACTACCATCTCATCACCATCCACATCACCGTCCCGCCACTGTCCAGCCACCATCTACACCACCACACCATTGTATTGCACTGTCATCCACACCTCATCATCCGTGCCCTTTCGCCTCGTCCACAATCAGTGACGCGTCGTGCCGGTTCGTCATGGGATCGCAGGGTTTATAATCGCGCGGCACACCGGTGAGTCAAAGGACTTCTGAATGTATTTACACTCATGCGTGTAATGTCTAGTATGCTAAAGCCTTTGCTACTCGCGCCGTGTGCTTCACGGGACTTAGGGTATGAGGCCGAGTGATGCACGAGACGAAAAACCGACGCTAGACTTATCACTTAATTGTCAGTGGGAAGATACCACTGAGCCCCACTGAATCTCCACTGAGTATCAGTGGCATTCAGTGGCCATTTTTTCCACAGTGATATACGCTTAGATATATGTTTGCCGATTGGTAGATTCTTTCATATGTATATCCAATTATAATGTTTAGATATAACCGCAGGCCGCCCATCGGTCACCCCGTCTACCCTTCGATTCTGGCACTGTCCATTTTTGCTAGAGCTATCATGAGGCATATAAATCATAGTAATCCTTCATTGAGACGGATGATCGTATTCAGTGTACGTCCGATGTGCACCGGACAGGCCCCGCCCATCGAAAACTGTTTCTAATGATGTCACTTATCTGCACGCAAATGTTGAGAAGATGAGAATTTAGTCATCTTCCAATTATATTTTAAACATAATGGTGGAACTAGAAGCCTGATAGGAAACTCTCTCACAAATAAGGTTAAGCTCTCAGGTGCTCCACGGCAAACTGGGAAGAAGTTGTGTGAATATAAACCACCAGAACCTCGGTAAAGTTATCAACAAGTTGGGATAAAAAAAATAGGGGTCACGGTAAGTTACGATGAACTTATGAGCGATGTGCAAGAATTGCCCTTTCGACGTGTCGTAATAAATCATGATGGAATGATATCTCAAATGAAATTTGACCCTCATAGTAATATATATACGTGACAGTGCGGCTCAAGGAAATGTATTAAATCAACAATTTCTGAGCATCCGGTCGTCCATCAATTCGACAGTTGAAGTCGCGCGGACGTCTGGAGAGAGGGCGATGAGAGGCACTTTTCGTACAATATATCATTTACTTACGCAATAATCCCTGGTGTAAATTCATCGTTGTCTATAATGTTGCACAATGGCTCATCTTTGAGCTCGGAGATATGCGCGACATGCAACACAGTAGCAAGTGTGATGTTCACGAGATGTTTCGCTAGTTCTTTTCCAGCGCATTTCCTCAAAAATGAAATGAAATCGTGAGCGGTGAGTAATAAAATGAATTGCAGAGCATACCGTCTTGCAGAACCAAACGCCACATCTGGTTTCGATTTAGCACTTCCATCTAAATATCTCTCTCTGGTCGGAATTTGTGAGTATCAGGTCCGTACTCTTTTTCTGAGTGCAGAAGAAACCTGTTGTTTTCATAAGTACCATTAATGAGGAATAACTAAAATAATACCAAGCATTTCCGAAGCAGATAGTCCCTTTAGGTATGAAATATCCATTCACTATGTCATCCTGTTTCAACTGACGTGGCACTCCCAGTGGAAACATTGTATGCCATCTCAGAGTCTCGTCACAAAGTGCGTTGAAATAAGGTAGATTAAGAAGGTCCGAAATGGAAGGCAGGTTATCCCTTCCGATCACTTTATCCAGCTCTTCTTGGGCTTTTTGCTGTACATCTGGATAGAGTGCCATTGCCAGGAAAAACAGACGGACCTGGGTGTTAGCCTATATATTTTCCCTTGGAAAAAAAGTTTTTTTAAATAAAGGTGTTAAAAAGCATACTGTATCAATTCCGGCTAGATAAATGGTTACCGCTACTTCCCGAATTATGTCCTCCGAGTCGTCCGGCAGGTTAGGGTTGCTGGCAAGATCTTCCAAGCAATCAGACACAAAGGAAGGTTGGTAGCGTCCTTGTTTCTGTCATTTCTTGAGTAAAAGACGAGAATAAAGGTGAGGATAATTTACATAAGCTTTTTTGGAATACTCATATGGAATATTTAGCATGTCCTGGAAGCTTTCATTAAATTCCCGGGTCACCTTGGGAAACTCTAAGCCCGGAAACCACGATGGGAGATATTTTACTGTTGCATACGGACATCGATATATGTATCGGTGATCATTCAATTTAAAACATCTTACATATAGGAATGAGGTCGACCTTGAACGTTCCAGGAAATAATGTGTGAGTGAACTGATGTGTAAACCGCTCCGCCAGGTTCACGTAAGGATCGTCTTCAGGTAAGACGTCAATACCGTATGTAAACTGTAAGTTGGTTAGTAATGCTATCAATCTTCACACATTATCCTCACCCGCATAATAAACTCTCCGCTAATAACTCTAACGAGTCTCAGGTCATTTACCGGCTCAGCAATGAGACGCTTTGCGAGTGACCTTAGTCGGCGCTATTAGATTCAGACTTAGTCATCGAGGACTGAATGAAAGAAACCCTGGTATCTACCTAGCGTGTTCTTCCATGATTGCGTTATATGAAACAAGATTTTTCTTTGACAATATATCATGGAATATTGCTCGGTGCCGAGTCCACCGCTTGCCATACTCCATTGTTATGGTAGTCGTTTTACCAACGATCGACCTGCATCAGATTTAGGATTCGATAATTTACTTTGAAGGAAATTTACAATTCGTGGATCATCATCGTTTTAACTCTATCCGAGTAGATTGCGCCTCTCTTGCTAAATAATTCTCATTCCATGTCCACTGAATTAATTAGTAGGATTGACTGCCCCGAATTGTTCAGATATACCAAATCCCCTGAGAAGGAAAGAAAGATGACTGACCGTGCTGGCGCCGCCTATAATCAAATACAAGATGAGACGAGAACGTACAGTACGTGCGCGTGACCTGTCAGAAAATGGGTGTACCTGAGTAAATCTCGGCTGCAGCCCATTGAATAATTCTTTGTTGTTCCGCGGTGTATTCTCCTTGCTCCAAAATATCTGTAAGGAAGCAAGATTGAGCGATCCCAAGTTTCTGAAGCTCCGAATCAAGTTATATGTAAATAACTATAATATTAAAATATTACCATTTGTTCTTTCGTCCAGTTATAAGGCCGTTCCAGCATCTCATCTACGTCTTGACGATATTCCGCAGCTTTGGTTTTCCAAGTCGCGCCGGGAAACCAGCTAGGGACAAATCGAACTGATCAAATAAATCGTGATGAATATAAATTGGATCGTTAAGTGTTGTAAAAAAAACACACGTATAGGGAAAGTGTCCACGGCAAAAGCTCCACTTTGGGTTGTCTCTCCAAAATGATCCATCGCCTTGTTAACTACTTCGACGAGAGGATCACGTTCATTAACTACTTTATATCCGTAGACTAGCATCAAAACAATAGATCCAGAATATCTGCATGAGAATAACATTAGTCCAACTCTCGTGATTCATATATTGGTATTGAGAAACACCCACAGTTGAAAAGCTCCAGTTGTCTTTCTGGATTACTCCCAATCCGAACCAAAAGCTTCCTAACCTCAGCAGAAATAACGCTCTCGAATCCTTCGACTTTCAAACGTGTGCCCATGAAGTTGGTAATGTACTTGCGTTGTTCTGTCCATATATTGTCAAATGGCCTTAACGCCGGACCGTCGCCCCAACCAACCAATTCACCAGCCATCATAAACTTGGGACGCTCGCTGTACATACGGCCTTTGGATTCGAGAATCTCTGCTACGTATTTGGGGTCGTTGATGATGAAGATGTGGTTGTGTAGGACATTGATGTGCACGATGCCACCTTCATTTGGTTGAACGATCAAAAGGGTTGAATACAAACTATAGGAGAGAAAAAAAAGTAGTGGTTCAACGAACCATATATCTTGGCCCACTCTTCAAACTTCTTGTATATCCGTGTTTTAGGTATATCCAACAAGTTTCCAATTAGCGGAAGCGGTTTGGGACCAGGCGGAAATGATTTTTGTGTTTTTCTGAATATGCTTTGGTACAGAAAGAGAAACGATAAAGAAACAGCGACGAAGAGATATAAAACGTTTTTTGAGTCTAACTGTCCCATGTTAAAGGAGAGAAGCAAGGGTTCAGCCAATGGCGCTTTTCGTCACCGTATAGCACATATAACTTGAATATCCCGGGCTTCATCGGCCTATTCTGGTGGAGTACTCTTCGGGACGGCTTTCAGATGTTACCGAACCGGTTTATACATAAGTCCTCCGGAACGTTGTCATCATGAACTTATTCTCAATCTACAAATGCAATACAGATGTACAGACGCTCTTCTTCTACTCGTATTCGGGTGGTGAATGTTGTCTTAACACGACACCCGCTTCTTTAAAGAGCGCTTCAGTTCGATCATCTCTAAAAAGAAAGAAGAGAATAGGTACCATCAGAAAGACAATGACATGTCAACGATAAAAAAGTTTCCCATACACTTTATAACTCAAATTATACACCACCTCTTTGACCCCCGTCTGTACAATTTTTATCGCGCATCCCAAACAAGGACACGTATTACAATATAAAACACATCCGACTCCAACACGCTCTCTTCCGGCTTCAAGAAGGGCGTTTTCCTCCGCGTGGAGGCACAAACATTCGGCTAGGTTTTGACCGGATGGAACGTTGTCGTTACATCGCTTGCAACCGCCTTCGTTGCAGTTTGTGAGGTTGCGTGGGGTGCCGTTGTACCTGAGACGTGCACGTTGCGAAGGGATTTGATTTATTTGTTGTACTTGAGACTGGTGATGCTCACCCAGTTGCGAGAATGCGACGATCGCGAACTAGAATTGCTCCGACGCGTCGTTTCATACAGTTTGAGCGATGGGACGCCAGAGAAGCTAAAGTCTATGTGGAAGATGAGATTAGAACGATGGCGAATGGACTCTCAGATTTTACCATAAAGTACGTATCCCATTTTGGGCGGAGTCGTTCTTGATTTAGGAGATCAAGAGACTGAAGATGAACGTATAGATCATCTAGAGTTGGGAAGGTATTCACGATTGACACATGAGACTGTCGGAACAGTTTGCGGAGATGGGATGAACTTGAAGTAGTGATAGTGGGGTGATCATAGAATGCCATGTCGTGCTCCGTTATGAATTTTTCGAGATCGACATTGTGGTTTCCGTATACTGAGCTGTATGAATGATGTCATTTTCCAGAAACCTTTATAGGTGTACTATTGTGCATACCGCGTTCGGGTATACCTAACTAAAATGGGCGCGTCGACGCTTACCAGAAGGAAAAAAGGTCTTTTGAGGAATGGATCAATCAAGGATGGTGTGTTCAGATCGCATGTTACATAGTTGGCGAGCCAGTGTTGTGTTACATGATCGAGGAGGGTTTGAGGGGTTTCAAAGAGAGTTGCGGAAGTGGATGTTGTTGCGCTACCAGTGTTCTGATTGAATAGTGTTAGACTAGGCGGACGATAAGGATCTAAATTCAACTTTTAATCCCACTGCTTGAAAGTTGTGTCTGTCTATTAAGAATTGTTGAATGGATGATTTTCCCGCGGATTGTGTGCCTATGACTGCGATGAGCATGGTGAAGAAAAAAAAGATGAGCAAGGCGACGCGGTGCGTCACGCGTCACGTGTCACGCTCAAGCGCGCGTCCAAGCCCGCCGGTCCGGAAGTTGCATTCGAACTTTGAACGTCTGAACTTTTAACTGATCATGACGGGTAAATATGTCCCATGTCGCTCACCGCCGAGAATGTTGCCGTCCAAAAAAGGAGAAGACCACAACTTGGAATGTATGCTCCTTCAAATCTGAGGTCCCTGAGTTAGGACCCTGGACAATGTGCGACCACTGGTTTCCGATGCGTGAGCTCAGCTTCGGAAAGAAGGGGTTGGAGCTTAAAAATTTAAAATATATCGACTTTGGTTTGCTGCCGAAAAAAATTTCAAATGTCACGTATTGGTATAAAAGTGTGTCTCTAGCTTCTAAGAGATGGATTATTTGGATTTAAATGAAACTGCTGTTGGATTGACATGGCCTGACTTTTCGTTTATACTGGTGACAATATATCTTGTCCTTTATTCCCGGAAGGTCCCATCTGCCATTTCTGCCACTCGATCCGAGTCTCCCGTATATATCAATATCTCTCTGTATATACGTAGGTATATCTCGAATCAAACATTTATTTGTCGAAGAGATTATAACAACCGATTCTCATCTTATTCCGAGAAAGATTTCAGTCCCGTAGTAATTCCGCCACCATGCCAGTGATCAAAGACTCTGTCTCATAGTAGCTTGGATCTCCCAGGTGGTGGCCGTACCGTGAGTAAGTACAACACTCTACATAAAGATTTCCAGTTATCGAATTCACAAGACCATTAGAATGGACTCTCACCTTCGAGTCATCGCTCGCGACCCACCCAAGGGGGCTCGTTTGCGCTGTTCGTATCCTGCGTTATAGAAAACGATATCGGATATAAGGTAAATTCTGATTGACTGAGCCTACTGTTTATTGACGATGGACCAGACGAATGGATTGGATTTGTAGCCGAATCCGGTGCCCTGAGGGTGAAGGTACGCTCCATTGGACAGACTCTGGATAGCAAAGATGTTGTCGCCGAGGTTATGGACAGGACGAATATGCCACTTTAAATAAAAGAATCAGACAGATGATGATCAATTAATTTGCATGCAACTAACGTTCTGTGAGAGTTCTGTTTTGTCGGCGTCTTTCGGCGGGTCTTTCAGCTGAATCGTGCCCTCCGGATCATATGTGACATTTAGGCGATAGCCTGCGTGGTTGTAGGAGATAGTGTAGATACCATCAAAAGACATGATCGCGAATTGTGGACGTTCACCGGTTCGAAATGCTGTCTATTTATAAGAAGCCTGGGCTTCCAAGGCTACTATTACCAGCCGAATATCATGGGATTCATTTGGCTTACCTACTGAATGAGTTAGCGTGTTGACCACGATAATGATGTCTAACCGAATTGAAGATTAAAAATGAATATTGAATGTGCAAAGTGTAGCCTCGTTATTGTTGTTCTGAATGGCTATTGAATTGACCATATTCCCCAGAAACCAATGAGACAACTCATGTAACACAGCCACTCATTGGTCATATAGAACTTAACCGTACATATCAAGTAATAAACCTGGACCTCATGCCCTTGTGAATGATCACATGCGATAATCAACGGAAGAAAACTTCTTCCGAAGACACGAATAGATTCTGAAATATATTTGAGTGTCCCTTCTCTAATACTTCGTTCCTTGCCAGTGCCTCCTCTCAATCACTGATGCTATTAATATTTTAAAACAACATCACAATTCTTCTATATCGTGCATGTTTTACTGGAACTGAAGTCCTCCTAGAGTATAATATGTTCAAATATGCGGCATGCCTGGATAAAGAATTAAACCAAGTACAGATCAAATGAATTAGACTAAGCATACAATTTAATTTTTTTTAGAAGAACCGTCACCTGGTGCCTGCAATACATCAGGACACAGGGAGTCTTATCTGAGATGCAAAATACTAATGAATGGCACAGACAGCGAGGCCACTAACAATATGTGAGTTATTCGATAGTATCACCAAACGAACTGAAAACACGGCGTCTCCAACCATTATCGGAGATTATCCAAACCTCCGATCCCAGGTGCCACATTGTCAGCATTCATTCCAGTATTCCATTGACAGATGCTAAACGATGAGTCATCCTTGATTGACAAACTGAATTCAGCTATCCGATTCAATCTCTTCACGAAACTTTGTTGGTGATGTAACCCAGCTCACTTCCTATATTTCCTTTTCCCGTTGTATCGAAAGTATAAAACCTCAATGGTTGTGTTCTTCTTTTCTGAAGCAGCAAAAATCTTCTTCACGAATTCCAAAGCTCATCAACCATGTCTGATATTCCTCCCGGTTATTACCACATTGTGTTAAACATTCCTCAACTTGCTGTCGCCACTTTTGGCGATAATGGCGTTGACATCACTAAATCGACTGAGGGAGAACGTACACAGGTTCTTTCAGAAGCATTTGCCATACGTCACGCTGTTTAACGTCTGCATTCTAGTGGTATATCCAGCCTATCTCTGGCACGAAGGAGTCAAATGTGTATACTATTCAAAACGGAGTGACCGGTACCTACGTCATTCCCGGGTTCAATTGCCTCAACTATGACATTAATCCGTATGCATGGACCATCAGAAATCTCACGGATACAAGGTATCAATAGGTTTTAGCTTATCGCTTTGAATGAATCTAACTCCTCTCGTAACTTTGGTAGGATATCGAACAATCCAACCTCTCACTGGACTCCCGATTCTGATTTCAAGGTGATCAAGTCCATGTTTTCTGTTTTTTTTTTTGAGAAGCTGAGACCATAACACTTTAGTTCGTCATAGGAGCTCAATTTGAATCTTACACTTGGAATCTCAAGCCCATCTCGGATTAATCATATCAAATGTAGGCAGGTTTGGCAATGTGACCGCGACGTTCCATTGTGATTCGTCGGCTAAAACTTGCAATCCCGATGATAAACATTAATTAGAGATCGATGCGTTTTTGAATCATACTTAACAATAAACATTTTAGCCCGGAATCAAATCTCCCGCGGATTTCAAGACATGTCGGAGTGCCTCTATAACATGTGGTGTTATTCGGGTTTGGAATAGTTCTATCCGTGTCCTTGACCCTCAATGAATTGACATTTGAAAGCTAAGATGTTTCAAGCTGTATGGTGATATGCATTCACCTTCTTTCATACGGACTCGTAAATGTGCCCTTGAACAAAAAGTATACGTCTATAAACAGAATCTTTTATGAATGGCCGTAATTGGTACACATCGCTATCATATCTTTTCGACGGTCTCTACACCAACACCTACAACGATAGCGGCGATTCCGAGAGTGCCACTTGGGGGCCGAAATCTGTCCGTCTCGTGCTTTGCATGTGATGTCCGGGAACCAATGAAACATTTTGATTATTACAGCCACTCAGTGGGGTACCGTTTTTCAGCCTCATGCTCTTATATATATATTCATGAATGAATTAATGGAATTGTGTAGAAGGAACAGTTAGGCGCCTCAGCCGCTCGCGAAACCATGCGCCATTGAGTTCGAAATCTCGGAGAGATGGCGCTCAATTTTTTTATGATTCTTTGCATGTGTACCTTTGACATGAAGAATGTCATATCGTACAGATTGACGTACAACGAAGTTCAAATGATATGTGAAAAACCGCGTGGAGATGCGTGCAGCGTGGCTAATCAAGAACTTCAAGTTCTATTAGTCGCAAAAGTCTTTGATGGTTTATAATCAAATCAAGGCGATTATATTCATTTTGGGGGTTTATTATAGCACTATAAACTACATTTAACGTCTGAATTGAAATATAAATCCCAAAAATTAAAAATAAGATTGAATTGGTTATAAACCGCCAAAGATTTTTGCAACAAATTAGGGTTAGAGACTAGGCATGCAACAAAGGAGTATGTCTCACTTTTGATCCTACTGCTTGAAAATTGTGTCTTTCTACCGATGAGGAATTTTTGAATGAATTATTTCCTTCGGATTGTGTGCCAACGATTGCGATGAGCATTATGAAGGGAGCAGTGCTATTGAATATATTTATTGAGGAACGAGCTGCACGCGAATCGCAACGCGCCGCGTCACATTACACGCGTCCACATGAACAACTCCTGAGTACGGAGTTCGAGTACGTTAAATTGAATACTGATATAAAAATAAATATGTATTCCATTCCTAATAACACTTTTTACATGCCGTCCACGTAGCACCATGTACAAAGTTGTTGAAGTTAAGTTTTGTGATGTTTCGGTAAGGCATATGCACCGTAAGTGGAGACCAAAAACCCATCCTTTTCTTCTGTGGAATCCAAAGTAGAAGTTCATTTTTGGAGCCTAGGATCCAACCGTCGTGCTTATTGGGTACTGAAAAAGCAGGAGCTGAGGCTTTTTTCCAAGGTATCATTGCATAATCCAACACCTCAACTGTCCTACTAGTGAATTCAAACCTGTTGACAAGTGGTTAACTTTCAAATCACATGGTTAGCAAAAGTACCCACCATTTGCGTTCAATGGCAACGGGATGTGCCATGTGGTTGCAATGAGTGTCGTACAGAGTAGATATCATTTCATATGCATTCATGTCCAAAACTTCAACACAATCATAGGTGGCGATGACAAGGTATCCGTCAGTCAAAATCAAGTGAAATATATCACTTCTAAACCCATTCAAAGGAATATTGAGAATCATGCTCGCGGACTGGATGTCCCAGACAGCGACTTCTAAGTGTGCCGTCTGTGAATTATCCGAAGAGTCTATGGCATCAGAAGTCAGTATAATGACCTGTTTTGAATCGTTGGAAAATTCTAGCTCATGAACTGTCCGACGAAATAAAGCCGATGGAAAGTTCATATCGAGTAATGATATTTCGGAATCGGTGTCAAAAAGCTTTACTTCGCCATGCTCGTCCATTCCTGCAATATATTTTCCGTCGGGGGAGAGCGGCGACACTGAATCATACATACGCAGCGCCCAGTCCACACTCTTCCCAGTTGCTGTGTTTATGATCTCGGCACCTTGGTGTCGAATACATATAATACGCGTCTCATCGGGTGAGAAAGTGACTATGCACGGATATGACTCCAATTTAAAGGGACCTCCTATTATACGACCCGTTTTACACTGTCGAACCTCAATTCGATTATCACCATTATAGGCGACGATAAATTTGATACTACTCTTGGAGATGCAAAGTTTCTCAACTCGGCCTGAAGTTGTATGTGAACCGCCGGTCATTAATTCGCGAGTGCGTATGTCCCATATTTTGATGTATCCCTCACCGTTGGGACTATTGCCATCATCGGCGATTGCAGCCCAGACAATATATTTATTAGAAGAGGCGAGCGCGGTAGCTGAGTGGGCGGATTCGTCAACAGTAATCTCGCTTTTAGTTGTTTCGTCCCAGGTACAGAGGAAACCACCACTTGTAATGTATGCTACATGTACCGCGTCTGAGTCGGAAGGTTCCTTCAACTTTGAATTGCCTGTGTCGGGACAAAGTGCAACCAGCCTCCAATGCGTGAGCTCAGCTTCGTAGAGAACAGTATTCATCGTCGTAATGTCCGAAATTCGAATGAAGTACTTGTGATTCTGCAAATACACCCGCCGATACACAAGGATAAGATACGTATCCCGCAGTCCAATTCCCAGCACGGTGCCATTATCACCCATGATCGGGTTATGTGGCAATTCCACCGACAACTCTGGGCTAGGCTGGGTGGAGGGCTCATTATCAATATTTGTAGCAGCCCATTGTCGAACGTTTATCGAACCATCCCATGTATTTCCCAATGCAATCAATTTGGAATCATGCGAAAATGCCAAACAATAAATGGTGTCGTGATGATCCACAATAGACCGAGTGATTAACTCTCCTGTCGACACGTTCCAAATGCAATACCCGCATTGAGAAGCGGAAAGAAGATATTGGCTTTCGGGAGAAAATACCATTGAACTGACTTCAGTAGTGTTGAGCTCGAACCGTATCTCAGTGACCTTTGAGCGTATCCGCACATCCCAGATCTCTAATCCAGAATTTTCTACGAAGGCAACGTAGCTGTCACTAAGCGCCACAGTACCATTGACATGCGCCCCCAATATTATCGTCCCCTCGGCGTTTAGTTGTCTCGTATTCGAAATGCATAATTGGTTGTTCATTACAAGAACGGACAACACCCCATTGGGTGAGAACCCAGGACAACGAATCCAGGATGTGGACAGTCCACTGTCAAATCGTTTGATAACGAGCCTACTTGCCCGATCATATAAGAATGCCTCGTTTTCCATGCACAAGAGTATAAAGCACCCGTCTGAAGAGATGGTGCAGGAGTGACATTGCCGGTCACCTGATACTGGCATCATAACAGCGTAAGACTCGATATACTTTTCATTTGTCCGGGTATTGAATAGCAGGATATCTCCGCTCGCAAAACAGCAATAAACCGAATCTCCACCGTCCAGAGACGAAAATACAATATCGCAAATTGGTGCACCACCAACAGAACCACTGGCACCATGACTGCCAGGGCCATTATTATAATAAGCATGAACCAGCTCGCCTGTCGTATAATCCCACATCCAAAATTCACCATAATCCGATCCGCTTGCGATATATTTGCTATTCGGATGAAAAGCGAGGGAGTTGGGATATCCGTTGGTATGCCTTCGCGTAACACCAGTTTTGGGGAAAGAACAGACACCAGTGGACGGCGGTTCACCGGAATCGTTGTCAAAGGTGAAAAGTCCGGGATACGCTGCAAGGTAGGTTTTGGAAACGAACGAATTGCAGGGTGCGAAAGGGAGGGCGGAGAGGTAGATATGTGGTGTGCTATCCATCATCACTTCTTCAAAGTCATATCCAAAATCCCATGCATCCATTGCGTCCATGGCCAAGTCATTGTCCGCGTCCTTTCGCAATTAGTGAGCTATTGTACTCAAGAAAAAAGAAAGAATACTGACGGTACACCAGTTTTTCAACATTTGCATTGCCACGCAACCTTGACCAACTGTACCCAACAAGCTGAGTACTTCAAACCAATAGAGCAGATTATGATCCATAAAATATCGAATTTCTGCAACAAGCTCCCCACGCCCCCTTTCACCGTGACAAAATGAGTATTGAAGATGAAATGCCCAAAAATGACAAGAATATTTCAAGTGCTGAGGAACGGCGTCTCGTACACGTAAATCCAAGTTAGGTACATCTCGATTGAACCGGTGTGACGTCTCGAGGTGACATATGTTGAAGCGGAGCGTTCTATTCATCAGTCGCAGACAGGATATCGTCATAATACTTTCATCCGATGTGTCAATGTAGTACTCGTGGTTTTCTGCAGCAGTGAAGAAGTCGAATAGGGAGGTGTGAAGAGGTCGCACGGGAGTGGATAAATCGTGAACGCCAGTAAAAAGAGAACCAAAGGGACTGAGGATGGACTTGATGTCTTCAATATCTGAAAAGATACTTTGCAACACATTTATCGGAAGTGGTTCCCGCGCCATTATAATGGCACCTACGACTGTTTTAAAGTCGTTTACAAAGTCGGCGTCTTTAGAGTTAATCTCGGACTGGCTAGAGATGATTTGATGATATAACCCGTATAATGGTGATGATAAAGATGAAGAAACGGAGATGCAAGTCTCCCACTTTTTGTGTATCAGTTGCGGACGTGTGATGGCAGGATCGATGAATTCGCAGGCGGTGCGTGCCCACTGAAAAAGACACTCGGCGCGCTTGGCTAGTATTCCGCACCAGTCTTGGTCTATCATATCCAGCGTTGGCGATATTGGGGCGAGAAAGCCCGAAATATAGGTTAGAATATCAGAATGTGTCTCTTCTGAATTGGCATCTTCCATCCGTATACACGAAACATTTCCGGCAGGTCCGGGCTTTTGACAATATAGCTCGATATCTTGTTCCGGACGAGAAGTGACGAGGATGCGATAATTCTTTGGAAGCTCCGAGCATCTGTCGAATAGTAGTTCCAAAATTTCTCTGCGTTCTCCACGATCTCCACTCTCGTCCAACGCGTCCACAACAATGACTACTGATCCGATGGTTGATACATTCTGTGAAGGCTTGACGATAAGTTCCTCAAATTGAATCTGAGGATCTTTCGACTTCCTATCTGCAGCTTTTTGAATAACTTTCACGAGCTCTTTGCGCCACATGACGTCTCCATCAGCCAAATCCCGAGCCATTGTACTGAAAAAAGACTTTCGCCGGTCTTTGTAGCTCCTGTTGAAGCAGAACATGGATCCAAGTCGATTTTGCTCTCGAAAAAGTCCAGCGATGGTATGTGCGACCGCTGACTTTCCTGTGCCCGCCTGTCCGCTGAGAACAAGGATTTGCGGCGCGTCGCTGTTGACCCAGTCCAGTATTTCGCTGATCAACGTTTGGCGTGTACCTGGAAAGCATCGTTTTCCGGGAATGAACCCAGCATCGGGATCATAAGGAATTCCTTCAAGCAGAGTCAAATCATCTTCAAGTCGTGAAATGGAACATTCAGAATGAACAATAAAACAAAAAAAAGTAATAGAAATGGAACGTACTTAGTTCAGTAATTCCTTCAGATACGCGAAGTGTCACAATGCTCGTTTCGAGATGGACGGAGTCCATCATAACTTGCTTAAGATGATCGAACTTGTCGTTGAATCTTTGAATCTTGTCGTCTATAATAGCTCCTTTCACCATAATTTTAACTAAGTAGAGCTAATAAATCAGCAACCGTTATCTAAGTAATGAAAAGACAAACCTGTATTCCCGGCATTGTAAGCTCTTATGAAGTAGGCACACTCGATGGTTTGCTGGACTAGTACAGTGAGCGTTTTGAGCTGAGTTTTAGTTAGTTCGGGTAGCCGCTTCGCATCAGTAACGTGATCGTAGATGTCTTTCATCTTTTCATATAGCCGCTTGACCCTCTCATCACGATTCATTTTGATTATGATAGTCTGCGCAGATCACTTGGATTAGTTCAATAATTCACTTGTATCGACCAAAAGGACGTATATTTTTACCTTTGGAATAGCAGACAAAATATCCCACGCTATTTTCACGTATAAACTTACCTAAAAAAAGCAATCTGGTAAGGCAGGAACGACAAAAGTTGCGCATTTCCTGCGGACGTACCACCAATATATCATCCATTACTTTCATAAATGCTTGGAATTGGAGGAGAAACGATGCCCACGTCTCTACTTGATCATCACAGAACTGCACCGCGGAGCTTGATATGACGATTGAGTCAAGAGCTCCATTTAAAACTTTCCGATTCGAATTGAGATGCGTTGATAACACCCCTGACGATGCCTCTCCCACCACTTCCGGGAGTATGTCGGATAGTTTTTCGATGCTGAATGTTAAATAGCATTTTCCGGCGCCGATATTCAATCTACAAGACCCTTCTGCTAATGTGTTTATTGAATGTATTAGGTGTAAGCTCGACACTAACCAGAGTTGTTTCGTATCTCAAGCAAGTCAGCAACTCGTAGTTGTTCAGAAGACCCAATTGTAGTTTTAGCGATACGTCGAATTAGTCGGATGGCGGTAAAAGTAACAGGAGAGTCGTCTGTAGCATCGCCAGAGCTAAATATGAAATGTGAGATGGTGCATATGAGAGAGATTGCTATAGCATCCGAAACACACAAAGTGAACGACTCGTTCCATAGGATGTAATGATGACCATCTTTGCTGTTTAAATCTCCTTGTTTAGCTTTACGTTTTGTGCTTGTTTTCGTTTCGTTTCCATGCCTGACTATCATTTGAAATTTGAGACCACTTGTCCATAAGGACGAAGGAGGATTGGTCAAGCAGATATCTTTATAGAGAGACGTGTGAAATCGCAATTCAAATATAATAAACTTGATTTACCATATATTTTTACGCCTTTGCTAAGTGAGATAAAAAAAAAACGGATTTCCGTTAAGCACTGTTATGATACTGTTTCTCGGTAGTATTACTTACGTGGAGAACATGGTGAAAACCTGGGAAGAAAGGTACGTTGCCCATCGCTGATTATTGATCCGGCTAACACTCGCTTAATTGTTTAAATGACAGGTGTTGTTCGGGAGACGCGTAGATGCAAGTACGTTACATGCTCGAAAAGGAATCGAAACGAAAGTGGATGTTGTTGAAGCGCTTTTAGTGTTCTGGATGAGAGCGTTACTAGTAGTGACGTGGTTAGAGCAAGCCCGCGCGATCAGGCGGTGCGTCCGAGTCCAACCCCTAGTCCCATTGCTTCGAATTCACGTCTTGCAATAAAGATTTGTGAACAAGTGTGAATGCCTGCGAATTGTGAATTCATTTTGGGTGAACGTGGTGACCTATGGAAGAGGAATAAAGCGACGCCGCGGCGGCTTGTCGTGTGATACGTTGAGACTCGAGATAGAAGAGAGAATGCACCATAATCCATAGTTTTTAAACCAAGAGGTTGTGGTTAATCTATTAAAAAACAAATGGGTAATGCGTAGCCTCGGAACCAGGCTATGATTACGTCACCTCCCCTTTCAGGAAATCGAAATGGGGAGGTTCCTCTAATCATAGCCTGGTCCGGACCGCTTTGGCACCACAGGCTCCCTCCCTGAACGGGGTCTTTTGTATGACTAATGCACATGAGTAATCAGTATATGTAGATTCGTCCACTTCAATGTCAATATAAATGGCCTTATCTGGATTGGGAGGTACAGTAAACTCACATTAGCAACAAAGCTATGTGAACTTACCAAAAAAAAGCTTGAGTGTTTGAAGGAAAGCCGCTCTCAGAACATAGATAGTTTTGTCTTACTAAGCACTCATGAAGCGCCGTTATGGAATGCATCTTTCGACATTCCTGTCGCTTTACTCTTACTTTTTGGTACTTATATTGCATTAATCTGATGAAGCATTCCATCTTAATTACAATATACCAGAAAAAGTTAGGAAAGTGATGTGTATTTGGGCTCACTACTGATTATTCATGTGCATTAGTCATACAAAAGACCCCGTTCAGGGAGGGAGCCTGTGGTGCCAAAGCGGTCCGGACCAGGCTATGATTAGAGGAACCTCCCCATTTCGATTTCCTGAAAGGGGAGGTGACGTAATCATAGCCTGGTTCCGAGGCTAGGTAATGCGGAGTGCTCATCCTAACGAACCAAAAACGAACACGTCAGTGGCGTCACTTCGCTGACGTAACGGGGTGGCAGAACTCCCATTGGCTGGCACGCGATTCTCTTCCCAATTTCTTCCTCCTTACAAGGCTTGCAGTGCAATGCGGTTCGTAACCTCGAGCTGACTACTCCCGAATCTGTGCAATCAATATAGTTCTTTGAAGCTGGACTAATCTCGCAGATTCTTGATGTCCCGTAGGATACCATTTCTCAATGATTCCTGACACAGACCACTGAATGGGGGTTTTAAATATATCAAGTTTGTTTCTGTTGTTGAAAGGAATTTTACGATGTCACGTACTCACATAAGGTCCGTCTCTTTTTTTTGTTCCTCTCATTTAACAAATGAATTATTTGAATTTGGATGGAAATTCAATGAATCTGCTGTTGAATTGACATGTCTATAGTCTAAGGTCTTCAAGTCACTGACAAAAATGGAGGCTAGAAATATGGACACCGACTGGTAGGTCGATCCTTAGTATAGATGACTAGGGAGGTGTCGTAGATAGAAACCCGTGTACTGTATATTTCTAGCCGAGGAATCTACACTCGACTACAAGGATATTAAATACAAATACAGGTGTCTGTGCACCTCAGTGTGAAACTATAGACAAACTAGTATTTAATAACGGGCTGCGCATTCCGCAGCACTAGCGCAATATCTGCAACGCATATACGTGCAGTTTATCTTGCGACAGTCACTCTAAACCCCACTAACACGGTAATGACAATATGCCTTCGGTATTACCCTGAACGACTCATCTATCTCGCGTGTATCTTTGTATATCTCAAATCAAACATTTATTGTCCAAGAAGAATTCCACCAACGACCGGGGTTCTGATCAAACTCTCTGTCCCACAGTAGCTTGGATCTCCCAGGTGGTAACCGTACCGTGAGTAAGTACAACTCTCTAAATAAAGATTTCCAGTTATCAAATTCAAAACACCATTGGGATGGGCTATCACCTTCGAGTCATCGCTCACAACCCACCCAAGGGGACTCTTTTGCACTGTTCGTATCCTGCGTTATAGAAAACGATATCAGATATAAGGTAAATTCTGATTGACGGAGTCCTACTGTTTATTGACGATGGACCAGACGAATGGATTGAATTGGTAGCCGAATTCTTCAGTGGTGTCTTGAGGGCAAAGGTACGCTCCAGTGGACAGATTCTGGATAGTAAAGATGTTGTCGCCGAGGTTATGGATAGGACGAATATACCACTTTAAATAAAAGAATCAGACAAGTGATGATCAATTACTTTGCATGGAACTAACGTTCTGTGAGATAGCAAGTGCCGCGAACGCGGCGCAAGCGTTCAGCCGAGCAGGAAGCGCCGTCGCCGCCACATCGTCTGTTGACCCTCTTCCTCTGCCAGCATGGCAGACATTTCGTTTCTCATTGAGATGTCCCTCAAATTTCCTTCCTCGCTTCCCATCTCAGTTACTTAGACATTCTCAGCAAATGTTGCGTCATACCATCAAGAAAGTGATAGATGGGAGTCATAGGATCACCAACAGTGAATCTCACGGGCACGATCACGCTACGAGTCGGACGGCACTCAGCCCTTTCAGCGACCTGCTAATGCAGCTGTCCACAACAACATGATGAACGTCGAGTCCGGGATCTAAAGTCACAACAACTCATACAAGTTCTCAGCGGCCAACACACCCGCCAGCCAAGCGAGTACAAGCGCGGTCCCACAACCAGGCCAGCAGCACCAGCACCTCAGTCATTCGCAAGACTTCGAGGAAGACCTAACCAGACGTCATCCCGGGCAGTAGTTCGAGGCCCTAGAGACAACTCGCTTCAACTACAGTCGCTCCCAATGCCACGATTAGCAGAGAGCCGTGTGCTAGCTAACTGGGAGCAAACGGCTAAGTAAGTCGGAGCAAAGAACGGGCGTGTATCCGTGCATGTCCTGCGTTGTCTGGACCCGTCCTAGTCAACTTATCTCAACTCCAACTCAACTCCCACCTCTGCTGACAACTTTAACTCAACTCGCGGCGCGGTTGGCAACTTTATCTATACACGCTGTATATAGATAATGCTTAGCATTTACTTGACATACATAATGCTTGATATTTATCACATTGAAGCTATTGGTGGTATATTCCTCCCTCGAGAAGCATATTGTCATGATTGATGTGAGCACGGCATTAATTATAGATGAATGTGAAGCATGATATTCCTAAATGTAAGTGCTGAAAACGCACTGCCATGGCCGGTCACGGTGAGGATAAAATGGTTGAGTTACATAAGAACTTCGGTTCGAGACGTACATGGTATATCCCAATATCAACTGCTATTGTCTATTTGACGGATATCCCTGTGCTAAGCCGATTTAAAAAGATTTCTGGTCCAAATCAAACATTTTTCTGCCGATTGTCTGGCCCTGACCGACATATTATTGGGAAAAGTGTCTTATATTGAATCCTGCTTGCTCGACGGTTGACGCCTAGGGGTGCCTTGATGCATCTCTTTGTTCGAGGTGTTTAGTTAAATTTTATTTTTTCTCATCTTTCACCCTTCCCTTCAATTACTTATTTGTACTAACTGTTGAAATACTTTTATGAAAAAATGGGTTATAATTGGATTGGACTTTTTAACCGAACGAGTGATTGACACGCTCTTATAAAAAAATTCGGCAAATCACTTGATTACTTGTTTAAGTAATGTACATTGGCATTGAAACTTTCGGATTCAAAAAATAGCAGCTGCATTGGGAGGAGACGCAACACCACCAAGAACGTTCAACGGCCAAGACGAGAAGAAGAACGTGTATCTTCCCGTTTTGGCTGCGTGTTTAGAAAGTTCTTCCAAATCGAAAAATTCACCTATTATTGAACATACGCGTGCGTATGTAGGAATCAGCTCAAATTCTTGTGCATGTGAGTTCTGGAATTAGACGTACCGATTGGCATTCCCCATAGACTAAAGAACTTTATTAAATAGACCCATTGAGGCGTACTTGAAACTTACCCGAGAATAGTCTGTACAAGGAAGTGAGTGGTCTTGAATGTTTATAATAGTATGCATTGAAGCCCACCTGATGCAAATGAACTTCTCCCTCAGAGATCGGCCACATCTCGAGAGCTGGTTGATCAGATGCAATTGCCGCAAAGTGGTTGTTCCTTTATCAAAATAAGTGAAGAAGTGCGTAGAATAATAAACTTGTCACCAAAGGAATTCTTTCATTTCAAGACTAGGTTCAATTCCAGCACTATCAGAAAATAAGCTCCTTAGCATTTTACAATTGAAAATAAGCACAGTTGACGTACAAAGTGTCAGGACCCGTTCGCAACGCATCTCTATTAGTTTGACTTTCTCCGTTAAATCTCTGCAGCGAAAAACTAATAAGCTGTGGATTCCAAAGATATACGATGTATAGTTACCTGCATAAATCCAACCCTCAAAAGAAGGACATCCCCCTGTTGGAATGTCACACCTTGGTGTTCGGCTACGTTTTTGATGTCAGAGGCCGAAATGGGGTGAGTCGACCATGGATCGTAGGGGAGAGGTTTGGTTCCGTTGTCGGTAAAGTAGTTGACGAGGTCGATGAGGACGCCACGGCCGCATATACCTGAGCGTGTGTAAGGTTTCTGACTACTTAATATTTGGGTAAGTAGTATGGTTTGTTACCGTGTTGTGCCCAATCTAGAGAAAATGAATATAACGAGAAAACAAGCTACCGGTAGTTGACATACTGTGTATTCCTAATTTGATCTCGTCGGCTGGTATATTTGATGGATCATTGTATGACGTCAGGCCTTTAGAAATAGTAGAAGCTTTCACTCTAAAAGACGAGAAAAATGCATGAGCTTGAGCATGGGAGCAAGCTCCGACGTGGAACACACCCTTGATAGAAGCACTTTTCGGAGAAAATTCCACAGTGCCTCAAACCGTCCCATTGTGTTCCAGATTGAGTGTTCTATATAGTTGAATTAAGATATTTAGTCCACGCATATAAATTCAATAAGGGTTAATCGCTGACTATATGCAGTTCATCATCGTTGATTGGGTGAGGTGAACCAGGAAAAGAAATGATTTTATGTTCAGGATGTTTACGATTGAACATTGGCTTTAATAGAAAAACTTGAATGGAATAAAACTTGCAAGCACGAACAAAAAGTTCACTTGAGATGGGAAATTTAGCGGCCTAAATACGTGTCGTTCATAATTGACATGTCAAATTCCAATGAATTAAACGGCTTACCAGTTCAATAGGATCCTTTTGCCGGTTCTATTTTTTTTATCCAAAATCGAAGAAAAAAATGATCAGCCACATTCATCCTCTTCAAAATCGGACAAAACCCATACTTAATGTGTTCTTGGGCGGCACGAGCAACAACTTCGTCGGTTAATAAATTAACCGTTCCCAGCTGATCTCCTTTTCCCCATACTTCCCATGCACACCCAGGAAGTCCGCCAAAGCTTGGGAGGTCGTGGAATAGAGGGAGATTATCGAAAAACATTCTTTGACTTTGACCTTGATTTCGTGCGATGATTAGGTTGAAGTGATTCTTGAGAGATTCGAGTCGCTCGATTGTGCAGGTGCAAGCGAAAGTAATGCAGTCCGACTAGGGCGAAACGAGAATGGGCAATTTGGAGGACTGTAGTTTAGAGGGATAAGATGGGAGGGTCATGGGAAGCGCGATTGGAAGGGCTTAAATATTAAAAGAGAGACCATATGTATGGGTATGGGAAGGTAATTCCAGCTCAATGAAGAATTCGGATTAACATGAGACCAATTCATTACTCTCACAGGCTCAGAAGAACATCTCACGTGTATTTCGGACTTTAGCTCCGGCTGATGTTATGAAATTAGAATTCGAAGTATCAAAATTTTGATCCCAGACCAACACACAAGATATGATTAGCGCACAGCTGAACGTGAGCTAAGATAAGGAATGATGCAAAAGCCCGTTCAATATACGCGCATAATGCTTAGCATTAACTTGACATACACAATTATGTGATCTAAATTCTGCATATTGGTGTCGGTATGTTCACGATAACTCTTCAAAGAAACGAGAACGATACCGCAGTGCGAGGCCAGCGAACATAAACGGCGCGTCAGCGATGGACTGTCGGGCCTCGGCTTAGAGGACCATTGGATAGGACCATTGGGCTTCGGGGCGATTTCAAGCGTATGGACGACAAATGTTGATCCACATTCAAATATTCAAGGACCAATTCTCTCGTCAAGTCCAAAACTGACATTATCTAGTCACTCTTAAGACGCGTTTCTTTTATAAGTCGAACGAAACACTCTCCTTGGGCCCAATACAACTTTCCCGCTTTTGCGTTTCCCCCTCGTCTTCAAATACCTTTCACAGTTCAAAAATTCACCATGCAACGTGCTGTCGAAAATTACGATATAGTAGACGAAATCGCCTCATGGCTTTCCAAAGAGGATCTATGTGCCACTATTCGCGTTAACGACCTCTGGTTCACGGCTTCGAAACGTTTTTTGTGGAGGAGTATTCAGCTTCGTGACGCGCTTGAGCTTTTTGGATCCTTTGAAAAACTAGACGAGTCGTTCCAGGTAATTTGTTTGCTCTTGCACACATTTTTGCATGTTTGACGCCATTTTTATATATGTAGAGCTCCGAGTCTACTGTATACATCAAAGACTCCGGATGGGACAGATTTGAGATGTATCGTCACCATGTTCTGATGCTCGAAGGAGAATCTGGTGATTCGACGGCACTTCTTCTTGTCCTTGGAGCTTGCTACGATTGCCCGATGAATCCTGACGGAACCAGCTCACTTTTCCCAGCCTGTCGAGAATTAACTTGGCATGCTAAAGGGTCTCAAATCGAGATCCAACTCTTTCGAGCTTTGATTACTCCGCGTGTGGATTTTGTGCATCTTTCTCTGGTTCCTAGAGCTAGACGCGTATGGCTATTCGAGTTCTGCAAGATGTTGACTGTCGAACTGTCGCGTTTAGATGGGCTATGCATTTTCTACGAAAGACAATGCACGAAATTCAATCACCTGACGTCGCTTCACGAGCTCCTAAGGAAATTCTCATCCACGCTGACTCTGGTGGATATTTCTGGCACCCTGTTCAGGCATGAAACTGCTGCGTGTCTTTCTGAGATACCTAACCTTCAAACTTCGATTATTAGCGATCCAGGTCTTAGGCACGACGCGTTGTATCCAGAAATGAACTACACTATCGATGATGGGACACCCAGAAGGCTTATATCTCTGACTAGTCTCAGGTTTATCTCGTCAATTCCTCAACATACCGTACTCAACTTTGTTTCTCGACTCTCTCTACCCGCGCTTGCCGAATTAAGCTGGGATATGTCATCGGTTGCGATTGATTTGGAGTCGTTTATTAGGAAAATCCCAACTATATGCCCAAATATAGATCACCTGGCTATTGGCCTCTTTAGGGCACAAAAATCGTACACCGTCGGATGGAATTCGGTTCGGTCATTAATGAACTGTAAAAAACTCAACTATCTGGCGTTGTGTTGTTTACAGGTGAATATGACTTTGGATAATCTGACCGAACTTTTGAAGAGTTGCAAAGACCCTCGTGGCTGGATAGTGCTGCAAGTTTTCAGCGTGGAAGCCTTCGAATTTAATACGGTACTGGGTTTATATGCCAGACATGCACAGGATATATTTTTTATTGGTATTCACGCCCACGATAGAGAGGGTATTCAACACTTTAGTGGTACTACATGTGCCACGTTTTTGCCCTTGTACCTCAAGGGAAATGATGCCAATTTTGGCACATATGTCGAGGCCCATTCTCGCCTCATACACATAATGCATCAAAATGGAATTTGCTTTCCAAATTTGCAGGGTCTCAACCTCGGGGACCGTGCATTCACTCAGGACACTGTGGGAGCGGTCGCTTCCCTTCTTTTAGCGATCAGTGAGACTCCGGTTATGATCATGGCCGAGGATACCCAGTACGCCCGCAGAATCCATGAGCATATGGCTCAATTTTACGAGGAGACAGGCAAACGAATGCAGCAGCCCTACACACTCAAGATCAATAACTTCTTGAAAGCGTTTGCCGAGGACGTGATTTGATTGCGATGTCACCCGCGATGTAGCATTGGTCGCGAACTAGTAGGCTAATGATTAGTATTCACAAAACAGGACACTATATCCTCTCCTTCTTGAATGAGTTTCGTACCTATGTGTATGATTTTTACTATATTTTCTCTCATGTATTCTTTTCAGACATAATAACATGTATTTTTACTCATCGATGAGAATTGTTGCGTACCCATATCGTCGATATGCGTCCAACGACCTTGATCTGAATGATAAAAGTTTGAGCGTAAGATAATACGATTGAATCTCACTAGACAACTGATGAGACGACCTACACAGCTCAAAGTCTCTCATTACACGTCGAGGTAGAGGCTAGATCGATATCAGGATTCAGAGATGGCCGTCAAAGTGAGAGGGAAAAAATGTGCGGGTATTCCCGAAGTGACATCCATGTGTCACGCGTCCCCGCGTCCCCCGTCCCCCGTTGGCCTTGTTCACGGTGTATCATCGTGTATATATCATCTTGCTATCTTGTGTCCGCGACTGGCTCATGAGCTTCCTCAATACCCTACCTAATATTAACGCATCACCATTCTGTCTGCTCCTTTATCCCAGACGTACTAGTAGCACAGCGCCGCACACGGCACAAGGGTTCAGCTGAGCAAGGAAGCGTTGTCGCGGCTACATCGTCCATTGTCCTTCACCGACATCCTCTGCCCAGCGCGGCAGACATCTCATTTTCAAATTTCCCTGGAAGCACAAGACTTTGAACAGCTAAATGGACATACTAGAGCGTCCCCAGATTCAAACCTAATAGGGACAGTATGCTGGAGTGAAGGATGACGCACGTCTACTATCCGGCCTTGCGACATCTAGACCCATTCCAACTTAACTCTTCACTGAGCTAACATCGTCGACTCTTAGTCTCGTTCTCTATGAGGAATCTAGGAAAGGCGCGGCTCTGGAGTCCCGCTCGTGCGTAGCTCAAGTACCCGTTCTCTGGAGTACAAGTGCGATGGAAGAATGATTGTCATATCTGTGTGGCTGAACAGCAAGAGGTCACCCTTAAGAAGGTGAGTCCTAATTGCTTTCTTGTTCTGTTCTCGAAGAGAAATCTGATACGCAGAATCTCAAAACACTTAAGACGAATAATCGAAGACAGTCCATTACTATATCTATTTTATTCGAGGGTGATAACATCTATAAACTGGGGTCAGCTTGATCCGAAGGTCCAACTGTACAGTCAAGCTAGTCAAGCTCCGACTCCCGGGTTTCTAAATTTCCAGGCGACAATTCAATATAACACGATCAGTCTCTTCATATCCACCCCACGCTTCCATCTTCCATATAACATGTGTTTTTCCTCTTGAATCTGACACTTCAATGGGAAACAGAAGCTTCGCTAAGGGTTCACCGGAACAACGCGGGTCTGTGGAATTTCGAAGGGCAATACAGACGGATTATAATACCTATCTCACGGTTGCCTGATTTGAGTTTTAGGTATAAAAGCATGGCTACGATTGTTAAAATTCCACGTCTGCCACCCTATATGTCAATAAGCTCAATAGTACTCGTGTTACTTGCTTCAATAATTATTTACCGTGGTATTCGCTCGTACCGAGCTAGCAAACACTGTCGCCCGCTTCCTCCCGGTCCTCCTGGTTTACCTCTCATCGGGAACTTGCATCAGCTGCTAGGTTCCGAGCTACGCTGGCTTAAATTTAGTTCATGGTCTCAAAAATACGGTACATGCACTGGCATATTACATACCGTATTCACTGACATGATGCTTCATACTACTCCACTTATTTAAACTTAGGTCCTCTTTTTTATCTTAACTTAGTCGGGAAACCCACTGTCGTAATTGGAAATCACAAAGTCGCTGTAGATCTTCTTGAGAAGCGAGCACGTATTTACTCCAATCGCCCAGTCAATATCGTAGCTTCTCAAATTATGACACGCGGTCTAGTCTTCCCCTTCGCTTCGCTCGACAACTCCTGGCGAAGAATGCGAAAAGCGTCACACGAGTAAGTCGTACTCGTGAAAATATAATTGTTAATTTCAATATTGAGGACCGAGTTTTCTAGAGTGCTGAATAATCAGGTCGCAAAAAGCTATTATAGGTTTCAAGATCTTGAAGCTCTTCTGCTCGTTAAAGATCTCCTCCAAGCTCCCCAATTTTACATCAGACATATCCACAGGTCCACAGCGTCCTCATTTCTTTCCATCCTCTATGGTCTTCCACCATGTCCTGATCCCTTTGATGCCAACATTATGTTGATAAACAGGCTGACACAAACTGCTATAGATGCAGCTGCACCTGGAAAGTATTTAGTGGAATACTTTCCATTTTTAAGATACTTCCCTTCTCGACTATGCAAGTGGAAACGAGACGCTGAAAACGTATACATCGAGGCAGACGACCTGTTTCATGAGCTATATAAACAGGTCGAAACACAAATGGTATTCATCGACGCGTCCGTATACGTATTTGAATTTATGTTGTCTTTCTAGAAATCTGGGACTGCCGCACCAAGTGTTACCACTCGCTTGATACAAGATCCAGTCCATAACGATCTTACTTTGCGAGAGAAAGCATGGCTGGTAGGAACACTATAGTATGCTCATCATATGCTCCACTGGTAGAACCAAATTTGATCTTTTTCACTCAAGCGCCGCAGGTTCAGAAACGGTGATCTCACTCTCAATAGTTTTATTAGGCTGCTATGTTTTTAACCAGACGTTTCAAAAAGACAGCGAAACAAATGTTTTGGTTTTTGACGAGCATGGCAGTATACCCAAACGTTCAAACGAAAGCACAAGCGGAAATTGATGAAATTGTGGGCCGCGAACGATTACCCACTCTTGATGACCTTGGAAAGTTGCCGTACACGCAAGCCTTAGTAAGAGAGCTTTTACGTTGGCGAGGAGTCACTCCTTTCGGTAAGACCATTTCGTATTCCGAGTCTAGTGTGATAATTGATACTTTTCCCAGGTATTTTACATACGCTTTCGGAAGATGACTTTTATGAAGGTCGTTTTCTTCCTAAAGGTACAGACTGTATAGTGAATGTTTGGTTCGTTCTTCATTTTCGTTTCACGCTGATTTGATGACCACGTTTTTAAAGGGCATTGAATCACGACCCTGATATTTATGGACCAGACGCAGAGTTTTTCCGTCCCGAGAGACATCTAGATGAATCTGGTCAAATCAAGCTAATTGCCGGTCGGGAGACGAAAGATGAAGGTCATGTCACATTCGGTTTTGGAAAGAGGTGAGTCGAAAAAAAAAAGGTTGAGTTTCCAGCCGTCAAGGTATTTGAGCTGATTTTATAAAGAATCTGTGTCGGAAGACATGTAGCTTCGAATAATCTATTTATCCAGATAGCAACCATCCTTTGGTGCTTCAATATATATCCGGGGCCGGATGAGACCGGGAAACCCATGCACATTGATGAGAATAAGATGCTTGATCATGGCTTAACAACGTGAGCAGTGACAATAATCTCGGACTGTCTAAAGAGTCTAAGCTGAATCTATGAATAGTCAACCTTTGCCGACAAACAAGTACAATATCGGACCTCGGTTTCCAGAAGTGGGGGAAGTTTTGAAGAATGCTCTCGAAACCAACGGATTGAATATTGCATGATACGAAATGCCACAGATGAAAACTGTTTGGCTACATAAATGTCCCGGTCGGCCCGCAATTATCAACAAAATTAGTCTGACAGTCATCGCCTCATGCCTTCCAGGAGAACCGCCACGCGTTACCAGTATACATAGTGCAACGACGAAGACCAAAAACGTTCCTGCAGATGTCATTGATGAATTGTCAGATTGTTCTTAGATAAACCTCTTTAAAATACTTACCGGGTCAACGAAGCGTAAAAGAGTCGCTGGGTTTCTTTAAGAGTAATCTAAAACGAATGTGCATCGTTGCTCTGACCATTGAGATAAAGGCAGTGAATCCGTCGAAAAACACCCTGAAATTGTGTGCTAGTCTTTTGATAAAACGCAGATGACATCGCGGCTTCAGTTGGGCTGTACTTGGACTGCACAGAAAGTATGGAAAGCAGGACTGGACAGCTTACTTTCCCTGCAAAATTGTGACGAAACGGCATCGGCAATCGATTTTTACTCGCCGCGCGCCCTGGAGACACCGGGCACCTTACAGTAGTAGTCGAAATTAAGTAGGTGTTCATGCTTTCCGGTAATGTAAAATACTCCTTTTACTATGGGTTTACCCAACCAATGTCACTATTTAATGTAGTTTGCTTTCATTATCATATGAGAATCACCTCAATCCTGGTCTTGAGTTCAAGTGCTCTGGAGCGGCGATACTTTTCTGCAAAATTTTTTATTTTCTTCCTCATGATCACAGAAATTAATTTTGAAAGGTCTTGTATTCAACGGTTGATGGCTTAGGTGTAAATTTTAGTTTCGCATTCCAGTGTCCTCAGGACTCAGTCCTCAGCTTGGGCGACACAGATCATGCACATGGCTGATTACGTAATTTGGTCCCCAGAATACAAGATGTGTATTGTAATTCCACAAAACAAAAAAAATACAACTAAAGCAGTACTTCTATCAATGATTTAGCACTACTACCAAAAGAAAGGAGAGAGCAGGGGTTTCCGAAAACATTGTGCTAAAGTGTAGAATATTACTAGACATATTACTAAGCCATAAGCGCTGGAGTCTCCGAACAAGGCAAAACCCACTACATAGTTCCTACATTTGCCATTTGCTCTCTCCCACACAATTTATATAAATATTGACTTGTCGCACCTGTAGGTGGTGTCCAAAAATTAGCACACTAGTGCTAAATCTAAGTATTTGAACAGAGTACTACTATATACTTGAACTACAGGTATTAAGGCTTAAGTTCGACAGCAGGCTCAGCTTGTCTTTCCCAACCTACCTCATTCACCATAACGGAAAGCAAGATGAACCAAGAGCATTGTCTCTTGTTGGTATTGGGAACTTAACAGACGCTTAGGTGCTGCCAGATAAGAAATTTATTAGTATAGCTTTAGTAAAATCTTATAAATCCCGGGTGTCTTTAAATTATAAGCACCTTTTAATATTGATAATTTGGTGTAAAAACTGTATATTTTTGAGCTACTGAATACAAGTTCTATCTAAATTTACTGCACGTTGCGACATCTCTCACCTAACTCCAGTCTCCTAAGCTCAGACTCAAGCCCCAGCTTTTTGACATCACTCAATCACTCATACACTCTAAGCAAAACTGAATTTCAAGTTGGCACCGGGTCTATACTTCTCAATTCCTCTGATATTGCCTGAAATTGTCATTACTGGCCCTAAGACCCTTATCTTGCAACATCTTTGTAACATCCTTGTTCTATCATCAAGGGCAAACCGGAAAATGGAAAATAGAGACTTAGCAATCATTTTTGGGCCATCTTAAACAATGAATAGGTTTAAGAGTGTGAGATGAACTGGTAAATCCATACCATGTTCTATTTTTATTTATTGTATTATTAAGTTCTTTCTCGTTCTTCGTTAAATTCGTTTGTTTCATGTGTCTGAAAATTTCAGGTTCATATTTATTGTTGTAATATTTGACATCACTCTTTCTTCCACCAGTAATTAGATTTCCCGGTGTAGCTGTAAATAGAATCACCTCTCTTGTTAATAAATATCTTATTGCTTAAATCTTTGTCTCGGCTCACTAGCAAGCTTAACATTAATCAACGCTCGCTTGATGTCGTTCACAACAAATGACAAACCTTTTTTCGAATCCATTCACCGTTCTCAACCGTTTAATCTCGACCGACAAGCCTTCAACAAGTGAATCTCACTTTTGACAGGTTATTCTAACTCCATATATTAATTCACTCTTATTTCCCGCCTGTTATAAACATTCTTTATTAATCTACCTATGCATACAACAGCGGAACATCACAAAGGGATGGCTGTAATAGTGATGTGCTATATAAATATTTATTAGCAGTTGACTGTTGATCCAGTTTTTAGTGGGAAAACTTGCTAAAGATCCATCACATGCACTGGATCACCGGGTTCAAGCTTGTTGCGAGTAATTACTTTTATAACACATTAGCAGGTCTGCGTTTTGGACCATTTGGTGTTGCTTACCTCGAGATATTTATTCATGGCGCCCCAGTGACGAAGGCAGGACTGCCGGCATAATAGTTCCCTTGCATTCTCTTGTAGTACTTTTTCAGAAACTAACAAGCTAAGGTTGTAGATTTTGTTATGAATAAGCTAAATGTGAGTTCTCTCTCAGAACAGCACCTATTGTAAATTAAAGACAAACTGAGGAAGGCCTCTTTTTATTATGAGAAAGAGCTTGAGCTTTTAGATTGCTCATTATGTCGGGTCTATGATCCGGCACCAAATTCTCATGTGCACTGAAGGTATTGCCACTCCACACTTGAACTCAAGACCAGGATTGAGGTGATTCTCATATAATAATGAAAGCAAACTACATTAAATAGTGACATTGGTTGGGTAAACCCATAGTAAAAGGAGTATTTACATTACCGGAAAGCATGAACACCTACTTTTTCGCATTAATTTCGACTACTACTGTAAGGTGCCCGGTGTCTCCAGGGCGCGCGGCGAGTAAAAATCGATTGCCGATGCCGTTTCGTCACAATTTTGCAGGGAAAGTAAGCTGTCCAGTCTTGCTTTCCATAGAAAGTGACAAAGTGTGTGACGGGTCGTCACAAACATCTGATTCATTCTTTCATTTCAGCTGGACCGGGACCATTCCTTTTTTTTAGTTGAGCTGTGTAAATGGATTGGTGGTGTTATTCCTAATATTTTCAAGCCATCTTGATAGTACTTTGAGATGTCTCATTTTCGAGACAACGCCCAAAAGTATATCCTTTCCTGGACATGATATTTATTTTCATTGGCGCCATAATGATACATGTTCTTTCTTTTTTGATCCTACACATCGAAAATACAATATTGTTTGAAAACTGGAATTAGAATATTGCCGCTGCATTAGGAGGAGAAGCGACACCTCCCAAGACATTCAAAGGCCAAGATGAGAAGAAGAATGTATATCTTCCCGTTTCATTTGCATATTTGGCTAATGCTTCAAGATCAAATAATTCACCTGGTTTTGATTATAAGCTAATAATGAAATAAAAATGAAAGAAAACGTATTGCTTACCTATCGGCATCCCCCACAAGCTAACAATGGGAATATTGAGTGGACTCATACTTGTTTTCAAGAGAAAACTTACCCAAGAATGGTCTACATAATTCATTTAATATCTTGGCAGCGAATGAGTGATTTGAACTAACCTGATGAAGATGAACATCGCCTTCGCGGATAGGCCATGACTCCAAAGATGGTTGGTCGGAAGCAATAGCAGCAAAATGATTATTCCTGAATGCATTAGTCAAAGTAACTTAATGATTCTGGGAGGTTTACCATAAAAATTCTTTCATTTCCAAGCTCTGTTCTATCCCCGCACTAATGCATATACCCACGTTTAGTCAAAACTGAGTCGAGAAAAAAAAACAAAGCGATTACACACAATGTTTCCTGACGACCTCTCAGACCATCCCTACTTTCTTGACTTTCGTTGTTGTATTTCTACAAAGACAAAAAGTTCAATGACTGATTTGGAACTACGGTATGCGATTTGAGTCACCTGGATGAATCCCACTCTCAATATCAAGACATCAGCTTGACGAAAAGTAACACCTTGTTGTCTAGCGGCTTCCTCGATATCTTTGACGGTGATTGGGTGAGTTGTCCATGGATCGTATGGAAGCGGTTTCTTCCCATTATCGGTGAAATATTTGACAAGGTCTACGAAAACACCCCTCCCGCATATGCCTTTATGGGGTTCACTTCACATTGTATTTGATAGTATTGAAAGTAATCACCATGTTGTGCCCAATCTGCACATATGACGTGAATCGAGTGAATGAAGGAATGTGATAGGAAATTTGACGTACTATGGATACCTAGTTTGATCTTGTCATGAGGTACATTTGAAGGGTCATGAATATCCATAACGGATTTCTGTATTGTTTCTGCTTTGACTCTAGGAAAAGAATGAGTTGTTCTTTCATTGACACGAAGGGAAATTCATCATACCCTTGATAGAAACATTTCGCAGCGAAAACGCCGAAATGCCTTAAGCCATCCCATTGAGTGCCGGATTGTGTGTTCTATGATAAGCAATTGTCTTGAGACAAGGCCGGCACTAGAAAGTAAACAAGTCACGATATAAAGTTCATCATCGTTTGTGGCCGGTCTTGGGGCGTGCGGTCTATTGTCAACAAGCCGATGTTCTGGCGGTTTTCGATTGAAAAGTGGCTGTTTAAAAATAAGATCATCTCGTTCCTTGAACAATAGTTTCGGTAATGAGCGAACCTTGGAAGGAAAACTGATCGGCCTATACAACAGTAGAATTATGTTTAAACAAAACATCGAGCTAATAAATAAATAAATAACAAACCAGCTCAGAGTAATTCTCTTTCCCGTCCTGACAGATTGTTATCACAAGGCGTAAAAAACAAACGAAAACTGCGTACCTTATTTCCTCTTTGGCTGCTTGAGCAACTACCTCATCCGTCAACAAGTTTACCGTGCCCAGCTCGTCGCCTTCTCCCCATACACTCCAAGCACATCCCGGTAAACCAGCAAAGCTTGGTAGCTCGTGAAACAGGGGTAGATCGTCGTAGATAGGCATGAGATTTAGAGATAGCTTTCTTGTGGGGACGTTGACTTAAATATAGCTATGCATGAGATTCTGGACTAAGCGTTCCCCGCATCGGCGAACACAGTCATGAGACCGCAAGAGTAGTGAACCAGTTTCTTAGGGATTTTTTCGTAATATTGTATATTTACTCGGCGTCCGAGATCGAATCCGGATTACAGTGTATAACATACACAGACAATTAAACCCATAATAGACTTTGTCGCTTTGCTGTTCTGTTGTTGTTGCTCGGAAATGCGGAACGGAAAAAAAAAGGTGCGCCAATCTAGAAGACCACCAAAAAAGAAACCCCACAACTCACCGTCAGCGCCCACAGACACAAAGTTCGATTACGTCATAATGAGGGGAACTCCGAAGAACTTCCGCACGCGCGCACCCGGCCGGCTAACAATAAGAAAAAGGCTAATATGAATATGTGAATTTTAGCATTCGCTTATGGAATTTGTAAATAAATCGTTTAATATAAAGGGCACTTGACCGGCTTCAAAGGGTGAAAGGAGATTATTATCTTTTTCATCATCTCTACCACCATCATCATCGTATTACCACCATGCCTTGCGATTTTCGTTCTGTGTCGATACCGGGGTTGCTCGACAAACTCACTAAGGAGGAGAAGTTTTTGCTGCTTTCCGCTCCGAATTGGTGGAATACAAACAAGATTGAGCGGCTTGGAATTCCATCCGTTAGAATGAGTGATGGTCCCAATGGTGTCCGAGGATCGTCCCATTTTGTATCTACTCCAGCCCAATGTCTTCCAGTAAGTGTAACATACATCGAATTCATTCACTCTTTGATCTCCGAAAACAACTAACTACGCTTTCTCTTTTGCTAGTGTGCAACTGCATTGGCATCCACTTTTGACTCTGATCTCGTCAACCAAGTCGGTGCATTCCTCGCAGCAGAAGCAAAGACAAAATCCGCCGTCGTATTGCTCGCTCCGACTTGTAACATCCAGCGATCTCCCCTGGGTGGACGATCTTTCGAATCATTCTCAGAAGATCCCCATCTTTCGGGTAAATACCGGCTTTTGTCCCATATGCATTTTCCTTTTTCCTATTACAATCGTCAAATCGTCAAATCATCATCACAACTATTTCTTTTTTTCTGATTGTTAATAGGATGTCTCGCCGCTGCGTATGTTAACGGTCTGCAGACTAACGGCGTCGCAGCTACTATCAAGCATTTCGTAGCCAATGATCAGGAGCACGAGCGCACTAGTGTGAATTCTATTATCTCCGAAAGAGCATTACGAGAGATCTATCTTTATCCGTGCGTATCGGTGTTCCTTGTTGTTTGATTACTGCCATTTGTGAGCACTTGGGTTTTTCTAGTTTTATGCTCGCACAGCGGGATGCCAAGCCTTTTGCGTACATGACTTCGTATGTGTGTTTTTATATTACGGCATTGTTTAGATTATTCACGATAGAGAACTTTCAAAAAGATACAATCGCTTGGAAGGTATCCACTGTTCGGAGCACCCTCGACTATTGAAGGACATTCTACGGTCTGAATGGGGCTTTGATGGACTAGTTATGAGCGATTGGTCAGTTCTTTGAAATTTTTGAATCAGCAAGAATCATTGTCTAATCGTGGATTTATTTATTTTAGGTTTGGAACATATGGATTAGAAGACGCGATAAACGCGGGACTTGATCTTGAAATGCCGGGTCTTCCGAGATGGAGAACATCCTTACTTCTCAATCACTCTTTAACATGTCAGAAGATCACAGAAGCAACTATTACTGAACGTGCTGAAGCGGTCATAAGGTACAAATCGTAACGTAATTGTTTTCCCAAAAAAAAAAGAAAAGAAAAGAAACCATCATAATCTCTCACACGCACATTTTTGAATTCCCCTCCCTTCTTTTGACCCCACCCTTCTCTTTCCTTTCCTTTATTCCTTTCGCTCGTTAACCTTGAAATCCCTATTACCTACCCACACACCTTCCCATTCAGATTCGTCCAGAAGCTCGCCAACCTCTCCCCCGAAATCGTATTCGGAGACGGCATCGAACGAAGCAGAGATACACCCGAGCTCCGCGCCTTTGCACGCAAAGTAGCAGGCGAGAGTATCGTTCTCCTCAGAAATGAAGGAAACGTTCTTCCCATTTTGCCCCATCACCACAGCTCCAAGCAAAGAGCAAACGCAGGTGCCTCCACATTGAACGGCGCGTCAAATGGAATGTCAAATGGAAAGTTAAACGGAAAGACGAATGATAATGTCAAGTTGGCGATTATCGGACCTAATGCCAAAGCTCGCGTTATTGCGGGTGGTGGTTCTGCCAATCTGAAAGCGACGTATATTGTCAATCCGTTTGAAGGATTAGAGAGGAATAAGCCCGAGGGTGTTAGCGTCGAATATTCTGTTGGTTGTTATGGTTTGTATTCTTATCTCCTTGGTTTGATTGTGCTGTGTTGTGACACTTCCTTTTTTTCCTCTTTCAGCGCATAAATTCCTTCCAACGCTTGAAGAAAGTCTACGCACAGATTCCAATAAACCAGGCTGGACATGTACATTCTACAATAACGACGCGGACGGCAATCCGATCGATAAACTTCCAATTGCCGAATTCACTCTCAATGATACGCGTGTCAAGTTGAACGATTTTCTTCCGCCGGGGTTGAAAGAAACTTGGACTATCAAGTTGAAGGGAAAACTTACGCTTAACTATACGGGTAGTTTTGAGTTTGGGTTGACTGTTGCTGGTAAAGTCGTTTTTATTTTATATATGACGATTATTAATCAGCTGTGTTTGATTTCGGTTATTGTTACTAGGTCGCGCAAAGTTGTGGGTGAACGGAAAGATGGTCATTGATAATTGGACTAAACAGTGTCCAGGAGATTTCTTTTATGGGTATGCCAGTTGAACCTTTTATAGAATGCGACACGTTATCCACTTAAATTCTTTAGTCAAGGTACACGCGAAGAGAAGGGATGCTACCCCATTCAAGCCGGGAAACTAGTAGACGTATACGTCGAATATACAAACACACTACCCCCCGATGCAGGCGAGCGGAGTAATTCTCAACCAGCACTTATGCGTGGTGTTGTAAGTCATCAAATCCCAAAACTCTTCGGTAGATTGACTTCTCCGGTTTTCTTTTTAGAGGCTTGGAGGTGCTGCTAAGATAGACGAAGACGCAGCTATCCAAGATGCCGTTAACTTAGCTCGAAAGAGCGACGTAGCTGTCGTTGTCGTTGGGCTCAACAGCGATTGGGAAAGCGAAGGATTCGATCGGCCTACGTTAGATATGCCGGGCCGACAGAATGATTTGATTGCTGCTGTTGCTAAAGCAAATCCAAACACTGTTGTTGTTATTCAAGCCGTAAGCTCTATTATTAAATTCTCATACGAATTGAGTCCTGAACGTATGATGCTAGGGATCAGCCGTTTCAATGCCATGGAATAATTCTGTTGCTGCAATTGTTCAGACATGGTTATTGGGAAACGAAACTGGGAATGCGATTGCTGATATCTTGTACGGATATGTTAATCCGTCTGGGAAACTCCCGCTTACACTTCCGGTGCGGGAGGAAGACGTCCCCGCGTTTCTCAATTATGGAAGTGAGAATGGCGAAGTGACATATCGGGAGGATTTATTTGTTGGGTATAAATGGTATCAGGCGAGGAAAATTGCTCCTTGGTATCCGTTCGGGTAAGCCTTTGACTACAAAGCTCAACTTCAAACACCTGATATCTTTTTTTAGATTTGGTCTATCGTACACGACATTTTCATATTCATCCCTTCAGATCGGCACACCTTCCTTGTCCCCCACAAAAGCCACTCCATTCACACTTACCCTTTCCTTCCAAATCACAAACACGGGGCAGATCGCCGGATCAGAAGCAGCACAGGTGTACATAACTTTGCCAGCTGGAGGACCGACATCGCCGAAATATCAATTACGTGCGTTCAGTAAAGCCAGAGATGTACAGCCTGGAGAAAGCCGAAAAGTCGAGATACGACTTGACAAGTATGCAGTCTCGTTTTGGGATGTTTCGGCGGCCAATGGGGAGAAAACTGGTGTATGGCGTGTGCGAGAGGGGAAGTATGGTGTTGTTGTAGGTTCTTCTTGTGAGTGCCATCATCTGCAAGGGGAATTTGAGCTAGAAGGAGGGTTTGTTTGGGAGGGATTGTGATAGATTTAGAGTGCAAATAACGTAAATATGTGTGTCTTTTGCCATGTAACCGAATCGATTGATCTGTGTAGAGATAATTATGTAGATAGCCGGAGATCTAGAACATATATTCTGTGCACGCGAGAATTATTAAAACGATACCACTCGGAGTGAGATACGTCTTGAGTATATGGTGAATGATGTTCTAGTTTGGCGGTACATATGCATCTTATTACCTTTGCACTGCGTCAAAGTATCGAGATTCTTGCGTTGTAAACATGATTCAAGTCAAGTATACACAACAATCCTATTTCTTTCACTGTGGCTCACCGAGATACATATGCACTGCGGGTCTAACTATTTCCTGGTGCTAGTCCTTGTGGCCAATGGACGTGTTCTGGACTTCGATCATGACAATTTGTCCGTCTGAGCCGTGGACGTCATAACAAGAAGTGAAATGAATTTTTCTGCTAATTGTTGCATGTGGAGATAAACAACTACGAAGCAAAAAGTGAAATGAAAACAAACTTGCAGCTATTTCGTAATGGCAAATGGAAGCCTGGAGAAAGTCTGGGCTTGGTCGGCCGTCGAAAAAAAATCCACGACTGTGTGGAATTCGCCGAGGGGCACAATGGGCGTCTATTCGCTTACCCATCTTGAAGTCAGCCACGACCTCTGTCCGTTCACCATTGGCTTGCCTCTTGGCTCATATCAACGATGGCCTCGCCATTCCTATCGACACCATATACACCTATATTCCCGCCACCACTGCCAAAAAAACCAGCCCGGAAATGCTCCTATAGCGACGATGACGATGACGAAAACGACAACTCTTCTTCTGCGAACTCATCAGCCGATCCGAAGAAGAACCACGACCGCGACGCTGTGCCGTACATTCACAAGCTCAAAGAGCGTTATCTCCAACTAGCCAGCATCCCCCATCAGCTTTGTGCTCCATCCAGGGAGAACAGTCCAGAGGCTCAGACTCGTGTTCAATCCATCCGGACTCAAATGCGAGAGCGGCGAGAATGTAATCTGCCTTTTGAGCTTGCACTGACGTGTGTCGGTGTGGCGGGTGGCGATTGGGTTGGAGACTCCTTGTCCGATATCGATGACGATCAGTACATTCTCCCTCGCTCTGAGGCTGATTGGTTTCGATGGGAAAAGAGACGGAAAGCCATTCGTGAGAAACGCAGGGCCGACAAGCAAGCTCAACAAAGACGCGACGACATTGCCAAGTGGACTGAGGGTATTCAACCCGATAACACTTTGGTACCCGAAATGTCGTTGATCTATCCTCAAAGTCGCCCTTTAGCCCCAGGTCAATCAATAGAAAGCTTGCCTGCTGATCTTTCGCCTCCCGCCGCTCCCATGCTTGAACCCCTCCACGATATCAACGATTCTGTAAGTCAAACTTCTCTTTGTCTATTAAGACAAGCTTATCCTCACTTGTTAGATATCCGGCAATTCTGTCCCTTCTTTACCCTTTTCTATATCCGCCCTCGTCGATCGACTCCCGAACTTTGTTACATCCGCCGCTGCACGTATACCTATATCCATACCCTCCATATCATTACAACAACCCACCCAATCTATACCACTACCATTATCACTACCACCACCACCACCACCACCTTCTCCGCCTCGAATGACGATGATCGAGCAGCCAAGACCCGGAGGAACACCTTCGCAGCGCGATCACACCAACAATCAGCTCCAAGGAACCAACCCGCAGCTTTCCTCGCCCATTTCACCTCCGCGCAGTCTAAAACCGCTCGCAAACATGACACAAGCGTCCTTCCCCGTCTCATCCAAACGGCTCCTTGACGAAGCAGACGAGCGTGCCAATGCTTATCCCTACGACTACGTTGATGCAGATGCGGACACTTCGTTATACAACAAGTACAAAAACAGTCAAGACTTTTTACTTGATACCCCACGCCAACAACAACAACAACAACAACAACAACAACATCGTCCGAATAAACGGTTCAAGCTGGCAGACGAGCCTATCACTCCGAAGTCAGTTGAGAGACGGACATTGTCCCAGCTTTCACAGCCACCTCCGCCAGTACCGCCGTTACCACCATTGCCACAACTAGGGAGTGAAGAAGCAACGAAACAACTTCCAACATTAACAGAGCTGATAGCAAACTCTAAAAAGAGACGAAAATCATCGTCGATCAAAAGCTCGCAGACGCCTCATCAGGATATGTTGGGATTCCAGGACATAACGTTTTCTTCGCCTATTCCGTATTCGATGTTTATGCCACAAGCCCATTCAACTCAGATTCGTGCTTTAGAGCATGATGACGACGACATTGTTTCAAGTGCTGTACCGTAACGTTTTTCAAACGTCATGTTTTTCTTTCTTTCTTTCTTTCTTTCTTTCTTCCCTTTGTTTCCTCTATTCGGCTTTTTATTTTTGGATATAACTCAAGAACGTGCACAAACTAACGTCATTATAAAGGATGTCATGTATTTCTTTTTCTTCTTCTCTCGCATAATCAGATGAATCACGTTTGTAGCGACCTTCTTTGTTGTTTCCCATTATTAGTCTCTCCTGTCACCATTATATACTGCATAACGCAAAACGCGATGTATTTATCATTGTCTGGTTTTTTTTTTCTTTTTTTCTCTGGTATAACATGAAAAATTTAAACTAGATAAGGGTGTTGTGCGATGTTCTGAAAGTAGCTTGATAAGTTTTGATGTTCAATGTCAAACGAGAATGAGGGTATAGACAGCTTCACCTACCACGGCAACACAGGATGATGATGAAGCTGAACTGTGCAAGGTAGGGTGCTGTGGCCGGTCATGCCCATGACTCCTCCTATTAAGGCTATTGCATTTGAAATGCTGATAAGTGTAATGTTACTCCGCTCGATGAAGCTTGCGGTAGAATAGTGACTGAAAGGAGCGTGGTCTTGGTGTGTAACGGTCCATAATGGGATTGTAGAAGTTAGACCAATCCAGGACAAAGGATAGCGAAGAGTAAGCATGATGGAAGACGTCGAATGGGAGAGAAAGTAGCGTTGAAGAATGCGGGTCAGTATATGTCGGTTCTTGTGTGTAGCTGAGACAGGTTAGAGCCCGATATGGTCTTGCGGCGGTAACACTTGATAGTTGAAACGTTGAAGCTTGAAGCTTGAAGGCTCTAAGCTTCAATGATCTTTCCTTTCTCAACCCAATACCGTGCTCTTCGATTAACAACCTTTTTCTTCCCGTCTCTATACAGCAAATCATCCCAGAAAGTCCGCCCACGTTTCTGCCAGTGGATGGGAAGAAGCGGTACAGCACTAAGAACCAAGATTTGAAACAGCTGTTCGAGTTCGTTCCTTGTCGTAGCGCACCACTTTTCTGGCAAAACAGAAGTCGTTCCGTTCTTTACTGCGTCACCTAGAGTAGTAATTCAGGATATCGCCACAGAACAAGGTCAATTTTCGCCGATTGTTTGAGATCAGCAATGATAGGTACCCATCTGACCAGGCTCTAGTTTGAAATGGCGGAATGTAGTGTTGATGGGACCCCGTAGAAAGTATATCGTTTGGCCGCGTCAAACGATGTACAACCATACGAATTGGGCCGTTGTGTGATGAGAACATTTGATAGCCAAGACATGTACGGTAAAAAGAGGAGACTACGCTTTCGATTAAAAGGGCGAGACGGCGTTAAATGGCTGAGCATAAAAGTGTGGATAGGTAGATGCACACGATGGCGAAAGCGATGGGTCGGTCGCGCAGACCGAGGCCATTTGACAGGCACTATCAATTTGAGAAGCAAGAGTCAATAAGAATGATCATGATTATAACACTGAAGGTAATAAATCCAAACACACCTGAATGCGAAACCGGTTCTCGTCTCCTCGAAATCGGACAGGTGGTGTAGGCTTTGGAATGCATTTTGGAGGGCGCAATAATTAAAATCACGTCTTTAAGGTAGTATTTTGTTATTGAACGCTGTAAGCCTCGGTAGAATGGAGTACATTGACATTAGGATGAGAATCATGCATTTGGTCTGGTGACTCTGGTCCTTATGCCGCGAGAGTTGCTTGTGCCGGTGATGTTCATGATTTGTTCGAAAGAATACTCCTTAATATCAACGGGAATGTGGTGGTTTGAAACTAAATATGAAACAGTATTAGTAAAAGCACGTTACATACCACTTTCCCAGAACACATCGAGGCTCGAGAGGAAAGAAGCGTAACGGGTGCGTCACGTCACATTACTACGGCTGTCACATTGGGAACAGCCGAATCGATCGATCGTCGTTTGATCGTCGTTTTACTCCAGCACCTCTGCCTCTGCCATCCAAGCCGACTAGTATTCTCAAAGATTTTCCTTACATTTCTTTAAACAGAAAATGCCCGCATCGAGACGACCTTCGTCCAAAGTCTTTCAAGGTTCTCAAAGTTCAATGATAGTGCTTGTTTTCCATCAAAGACGCGTAATTGTACTGCGTCCAAACAGCTACCAGGCACGCATTTTTGTTTTCTCAAGATTCTGTTTTCTTAAGATCATGTCCGCGTAATTTTAATTACTTTAAAATTTATTTGCAGGCAGCTGTTGATTCGGCTCGCAGACACTTCTCCGAAATACCTTCCCAATCGGATGTTAAACTCCTTACTGACGAGCTGGATATCTGCCAGGGGGAGCTTGCGGAGATTTCTGAAGAGTCGTGGAGAGAAGTTATCAATGATGTCACTTCTCTAACGGTCAACGTTTCTACAAAGGATTTATACTCGTTGCCTTGGTCGACCACATGGTCATCTTTAATATCCCGTGAGTCTCTACTCTTTTCAGTGCTCTGAGTGTCCTGCATAGTCCCGACACACAAAGTTGCAGAGCCCAAAAAACAACTCAACATCAAAATTAATAACTGCCAAGGCGGGGTGTCTACTTTCAAATGCCCTCCAAGCATGCCAATCAAGGAACTGCGTGTTATCTATAATCAACAAATGGATGGACGCGAGTACCATCTGCTTTATGCGGGCCAATTTTTGGATGACGACAAATCCCTTTCTGATTACGGGTTTCGCGATGGTACGGTTCTTGAGGGTTCGATGGAACTGCTGCTTGGAAAAAAACCAGTTATTTACTTGTTCTCGCCTGAGGAAATAGAGGCTACAGTGTCGCTTTCGCTCGTTCCGGAATGGAGAATATTCGCTTTATATCCTGTGGTTCCCGTCAAAACAGCTATCGATGAGCAAGGTCAAACGGTGGTATGGCGCGTGAGAACGAAAGCTAATGGAGACCTCACGGAGCTGAACACGGGATTGGATGTCTCGTACTTGTTTTGGGAAGCACAGTACGCATTTGCCTAGTAATTTTATTCAGTCCCGCTGATCATTTTCACAATTTCATGAAGTACTGAAGGTTTTGCCTCCACTGTGCTCAGTCCCCCGGCTTCTCCCGCATTCGATGAAAGCGCGTTCGAATTAACAAGTTCGGAGTATTTCAATCCAGCTGCTCCAAATATTTCAGCCTCCAACTCAGTCGTCCTTTCCGTTGAAAAAATAACGCTTTATCTTGACAAAGTTCTGAATTCTCTTGGTCTCCATACTGAAGCTCGCACTTCTTTCATTACGTTCGTACAATTCATACAACATAATATACGTATGATCTCCGCGTCTAAGAACTCTTATTCAGATACTGGCTTCCTTCTCTGCTAAAGCACAAACACATCGCTCTTCGATTCCTTCCCCAAACAGCTTATGAACGTGCAGCTCCCCTGGGTGTATTTCCCAAACCCGATATTGTTACCCGAATTTTTATGCTTTTCAAAGGCATAGAAGACGCCGAATTATCCTTTTGGAAGGACGCTATCGAGAGTGCTTCCCGGGATATACAGCGTTGGATACCAATTGTTGGTGTGGATGTCGGACGTGTTAGCGACTCCTCTTTGTTCCGTGTTCTGGAATGGGGTGGGATGGAAGTGTTGTGATTCACTGAAACTTGAAAATCTAAACCGAGTCGATGAACTTCCAAGTCATTCAAAAAATTTGATCAGATTTCGTTTTTTCCTTCGAAAGATTCGTTATAATATCGTAGGCATGTATACATTGAATGGTTGTAATAACGTGATTCCCCATAGCTTTTTCTCGAAATTTCTGTGTATACAAGATTCAATGAATACCCCGTTTGATTCTCCGGAGCTAAACGCTATTTTTGTCTATTCAACTACAGAGTAGTAAAAGGATTTACGCCGTGCATCATGATATATGCACCAGGGGACAGACTAGGGATGAGAAATGCTTGTAAGAGCTATCTCATTCGCACCAGACGTCGCCTGGGCACGCTCTCAGGCTTCATTATCATGATTCTTGAACTGTTCCTGTGTTAGGACCGGAGGTACAGATCGACCACGGCGCACATTGATCATTTGAACAAAAGCACACGAAACTTTAGTTTACATACGAGAGTACCTCAACGCCAAGCTATTGATCTACTTTGACGGCAGTGTTCCAAACAGACGAAACGCCATCCTTGTTCATCTAGCAATGGTGTGAAAGGGTTTACGCTGTGCATATATGCATTAACAAAGAATCCGGGAATAAGAAAATCGGAAAATTTACCTCAAACAAACCATGTCCCTGTGCACGCTCTTCATTGTCAGGACCATTGTCCAATAATGTTGAAGCCTCAAGTGCAGTGGGGTCCAGTCGCGAGTGGGACATGTCGATAAGCTGTTCAAGCTCACGTACAGACGCTTGAAGGGCATCGCGAGCTAGACCGAGTTCCAAAAGGTAGTAAATCGGGATTCCCTCTGAGCTGTCACATTGAGCTTGTTGACTCATAGTGGTGAGGAGTTCGTCCAATGTCTCCCTTCCAAGCCTCAATTTCAAAAGAGAGAAGAACCTTTTCGCATTTAATTCACAAAACACGAAAATTCTCCATTGATGGTTGCGCGAACAGGCTACACGGAGATTAGTAAGCGAAGGCTATATGCGCCGTTCCTTACGGCTAGGTGATTCTGAGATACTAAAAGGCTATACTTTCTATTTTTCACCTTTTGTCTCCCCTTCGTTTCACTTTTATTTAAAATTCACAGTTCTTATATTTTATCTTTCCAATCATCTTTAGTTCCATTTCCCTGGAACATATATTTACAAACTGTATATAAAAAAAACAAACTTTTTCGACTACAAGAACAACAGATTTTATACCCTCATTATGATTTCCCTCTGAGCACACTACACTGGTTCCCTTTCGATCCCTGACCACTCCTGTTGCGCGACCATCATTTGGTGACCACCGCAGGGAATCAGTTTGTTTTGTGTGTCTCTTCCCCTTCATTCCGTTCAAAACATCTTCTATTATCATACTTTTACCTATCTACAACATCTACACCTGCATACAAGCTACGTTTAATCAGAAAATCATCCTTTGCACCCCACACGCTCGTTTCGACACTTTTTCCCAATCATGACTACTGAGCCAGTACCCTTGCCTGCTCGTCGTTCGGAATCTGCCCCTCGTTTTGATCCCAAGAAACCCCTTTCGCTTTGGGATTATTTTATCGATTATGAGGCCCTTGCAGAAGCAGCACAGTTAGACGAAAGAACGAAGATCAAGAAATCCGTCATTTACCTGTCGCGCGATCAAGCCGATTTTTGGGAGTGTTTGGACGAGTACGAAGGATCCGACTGGGAACTCTTCAAGAACATGATTTTGTCGTTTTACCCTGGTTCTACCCCGGAGAATAGATGGACCCTCAGTGACTTGGACGACTTTCTCGATGCCCAGAAGACCAAGCTAATCCGAACGAGAGGCGACTTTGCAGAATTTCATCGTCGGCTCACTACGATTTCGAAGCCTTTGATCAGAAATGGCTTGTTGTCAGATCTCGAGGAGAGGAGGCTTTATTGGAGAGCATTGGATCAGGACTTTAAGGATTTGTTGATTAGAAAAGTCGAGCTCACCAATCCTGCATACACGGAGAGGACAATCCTGACGCTTGCTGAGATACGCCATGCCGCCGATCTTGTTTTGCACGGAATGCCTGCCGAAACAGGTTCTACAGTTACATTGAATGCGACGTCGCCTATTCCAGTATCTTCTCAAGCACCTGTCGAAGCAGAACCATTCAGTTTTCAACATTTCGCCCAGCATATATCGGCTATGATGACACGGACCGTCGAGACAGCAGTTACCACGGCGTTGGACCAAGCGACGAGTGTGTATGCACCTCCTGTGCAGAAGAGTATCAGTAACGGTCAGTTTGGAGCCTCGTACCTTGCGCATACCAGTCCAGTAGTCCCCGCGGTTTCTCGAGAAGTGCCCTTGCCGAAAGTAGAAGACGTTCCGAGCCGCCTCGCGAACGCAGTTGTTGCTGCCCCGTCAAATGTCAAGGTTCATAACGCAATGCCAAAGCAAACTAATGTCAAGAATGTCAGTACTGGAGAGATGCCCGTTGATTCGAAAACCGACCTGAACGCATATATCGAGGCGCTCCAGTGGAAGGTCAGCCGCCGAGGAGACGATGAAGATGAAGAAGGGCTAGAAGACCTCATTCGTGTCCTAAAAGAGCGTGTCAGTAAGAAGACGACGGTGGACATTTCGCATCAAGGTCCCCAGGAGAATCAAGCCGTACCTTTTTCTGCAGTCCCGGTTCCCTCTATTCCTGTCAAGATCCGAGACCGTTCGAGATCGCGAGATCGAGGAATCGAGAATCGAGAGATCGGGGGATGAGGAACTTGGCTTCAACTTATGTGTTGCGCCCGCTCCAAAGGCCTGAGAGTATTCCTCAATTTGGATCGTGACGAATCAGCACTCACAACGAGAATAGCCGGAGATAACGAAGACTTTGGCGACGGAGTCGCCAAAGGCGAGAGATCGAGAAAATCGAGAAAATCGGAGTTTCGAGATAAAGAGACGAGTTGTAATTCAAGGAGGTTTGAATACAAGTGAAATATATTTGAATCGAATCGAAGTTCGATTTCAAGACGACTTTGTATGGTATTTACAGCGAGTTTAAATACTACAAAGTGATGCAGGGTCAAGTACAAAGAAAGTACTAATTCGGATAAGTACATAATAGTACTTGAGGAAGTCGTGAGGTTCGTTAGAATCATAAAGAAGGAAATAGAAAGTATTCTATTTATATCATGGAACCTCACCGATCGTCAAAGTGAATAAATCGGTAATCGGTAATTCGAGAGATCGCATAGAGTGCGATCTCCATAAGGTTCGTTCGTTCGAGTTCGAAAAGAATGTGAAATCGAAATAAATCGTTAATTCGATGTCACGAGAAAATTGGCTCGTGACAGTACTCCCTCCTTAAGATCGAGCCCTCGAGATCTCCGTGTTCAAAAGTCCAAGTGAAACTATTACGTTTCTGTCTGAAACGCAGTGAAAAGTTTCGAAAAATCAAGAAAAGAAGCGTAACCCATGAAACGCGCGAATTTTCTTCACTGAAAATAAAGAAGTCCCAGTGAAACGTGTCGGATCAGAAAAAAAAAAATGTCCGCTCTGTCGGTTAAAATCCATCAAACGACGGCGTTATCCAAAAACGGATTCGGCGGGGCATGCATGAGCGGAACCAGTCACGTGATGAATCTGAGTTTGAAAATTCTGAAACGCGTCAACTTGTATAAAGTCAGTTGGGTTTTTCGTCTTCAGCATTACTCAATTGCCCTTCAATCGGTAATATTCGTCATAATGTCTTCTTCAGCCTCTTCTTCTCTCTCTACCTTTGACGCTCGTGCCAAATGGGCAATCGAAAATCGCAAAGTCTACTTGCTGCCACCTCTCGAAGGCGTTGAAATCAACCCTCGCAAGATCGATGACGATTTCGATGATGAAGATTTCGTCAATGCCCAACGACATTACGAAAAGAAATATTTCGATGCGAAGAAGAAAATCGACGAAGAGAAGGCGAAAGAGGAAGCGCGTCGGCAAGAAGAGGAGAGAAAGCGATTGGAGGAGGAGAAAAAGAAGCAGGATGAGGAGAAGAAACGTAAGGAAGAGGAGGGGCGAAAGAAAATGGAGGAACTGTTAGAACAGTATCCTGAGTTGAGACCGGTGCGTGATCTTTTTTCTTTTCGGTTCGATTTCTGACTTGTAATTTTCTAGGCGAAGCCGAAAAAAATGGTCGTTGAGTTACCGAAACTCAATCCAAAACCAGTCGCGGGCCCATCGAAACGGGCTCGATTGCAAATCGAAGAGGACGATTCGCCACCACCATCCAAACGTGTTCGAACGACCGATCTCGAACCCAGCGAAGGGGGTGCTCTATACCCCAAATCGTGCGATCAATGCGAGAAAGAAGGTTACGAATGTCGAAAACAAGTTCCGGCAAAAACAATCTGTGTTCGCTGCCGCGAACAAAAACGCAAATGTTCGCATAATCCTCGTCCAAAGTTCGGTCGAGGTCAAAATCGCGGCAAAGTGGTTGAGAAAACCACTAAACAATACGTTTTCGATGACGAGGACGAAGTGATTTCGTTGGCAGAAGAAGAGCGTCCTCGAACCATTGTTCCGATCGATAACGTTGCCACCCGTGACGATATCAAGAATCTTACCGATGCGGTTAAGGCGATGCATCGATGCTGCGAACTCGGATTCAACAAACTCGTTCAGCTCGCTTTGATTCAAGGTCGTACGGATTCATCGGCGAACGCAATTCGTGAGAGTATCGCGAATACCGGGGACAACGGTGGTCGCCGCGGACTACACTTCAGTCTGCAAGATTCGACGCCTAAGGCACCACTACCACGGTACGCAAGAGAAGAGGGTTCGGAAGACGAGTCGGTGAGTAGAAGAGCTGACTTGTCTCCTAGTCGCGAATATGGAGAAACGGGAGAGGAATTCTGGTTCGGAAAACCGAACGAAATCGAGGATGAGGACGCTGGGAGGAAAGACAAAGGAAAAGGCAAGAGGAAGGAACAGGATTCGGAGGAGATCGCGGAGGAGATCGTTGGAAACAAAAGAGGAGAAGGGAATGGGGAAGATACAGGCGAAGGAAGTGTAGAAGAAAACACCGAAAATGACAAAATCGTGGAGGGGACTGTAAACGAAAATGAAGCCCCGCCCCCAACGCTACAATAGTCTAATTTAACTACTAATTTGTACTACTATAATGTTTTCTTTTGTTTATCTTTGTATCTTATAAAATTTTCTTCAAGTTAAAAATCGTGTGAAATCAGAAAGAAATCGTAAGAGATCGAAAAAGGAAGAGATTGAAACAGAATGAAAGAAAATCGTTACATGTAATTCTACCTTTAGTCATTCAAGAGATCGAAAGAATCGAAAATAAAATCGAAAGGAAAACGATACGTCAAAACATTTTATTTTTTAACCAAGTGACGCCAGTTGGGACCGGGTTTGTCTGGATAAGACTTGTGAAAGTCTTCGACAAGTTCTTTCGCGTGCTCTAATTCGGTGGCGATCAGCCAAGAGGATTCTTCATCAGTACCGTCATAACCAAGCCACTTAACCAAATACAACAGCGGGCAAGCGCGCCTTTTGTCGATCTTGGAATCGAGGATCGCTTCCACTTCGTATTCGATTTCACCTTCGATTTCAACAGACGGAGGTGGTTCCTGAACACGATTAGGAATCGAATTATCAGTAGCTGGTTCAAGCATAGAAACATGAAACACAGGATGAACGGTACGAAAGTTTTCAGGTAATCGAAGCGTTCGCGTAACCTTATTAGGGATAGCAATTACTTCGAACGGACCAAGGTACTTGTCAGACAGCTTTCGCGAAGGTCTTGTAGTTGAAAAGAAATCGCCTTTCACGAAGACCTTTGACCCAATCGGGAAATCGGGCGATCGCGAACGTTTCTTGTCTGCTGGGGCTTGGTACCGTTTCTGAGAGAGTTCGATCTGAAACTTGAGTTCGGAGTGAATTTCATCTAATCGAGAGACGAAATCGAGAGCGCGAGAAGAAGTGAGGGGAAGATCGTGGTTGACTGAAAGACGAGGGTGATATCCTTTGTTCGCAAAGAAAGGGGTAACACCTGTGGTAGCACTTTCAGCATTATTGAACGCAAACTCTGCAAGAGGCAACAAATCCGCCCAATTATCTTGCTGATAATTGCAATAGATACGAATGTACTGCTCTAGAGTCTGATTAGTTCGTTCGGTCTGACCATCGCCCTCAGGGTGGTAGCCCGAAGTGAAATGAAGTTCCATTTCGAGAGCTTTACCCAAAGATCGAAAGAAATGAGAAACGAATTCTGTACCACGGTCTGACGTGACGTGAGATGGAATACCATGTTTCGAGAAAACATGTAAAACGAAGAGCTGAGCAAGATCAGCTGACGAAATCGTATCGAAAGTCGGAATGAAAAGAGCGTATTTCGTAAGTCGTTCTACAATAACGAGAACAGAGGTGAAACCATTCGAGGGAGGCAGGTGTTCGATGAAATCCATGGAAATCGAATCCCAAGGACGAATCGGGATCGGGAGTTGTTGCAAGAAACCATAAGGTTTATGTCGCTGAGACTTACCACGCATACAAGGGATGCATGACTTGCAAAACTCTCGGATCATCGTGCGCATACTTGGCCAAACATATTCGCGTCGAATCAGCGAAAGTGTCTTGTTTTGACCGAAGTGACCAGACAAAGGGTGGTCGTGCTTGTACTGCATAACGCGCAATCGTAAATCGAGAAGATCGGGAACGTAAATCCTGCCATCACAACGAAGGAAACCTTTAGAATCAACAGTCCAACGAGGATTGGAACTGCGGGGAAGATGACGTTTAGCAAATTCGTCGTCTTTCAGAACAGATAGGATATCGAAATGAAGCTTATCAACATCCATAACCACGGCAACACGAGCGAAGATGGGGTGCAAAATCGTAGCATTGATACACGCCTTGAGTTGCTCGGAGGTGAAAATCGACTTTTCGTTGAACGGATTAATGGACGCATAGTCGTTTACTCCCTCCTTAGCGTAGACGTCCCATCGTCTAGTCAAAGAGTCAGGTTTCGTGCCGAGTTTGCCGGGTCTGAAATTAATCGAAAGGTTAAACTGAGACAAGTATTCAGACCATCTGGCCTGACGACGAGTCAAAACCTTAGTCGTCGTAAAATAGACCAAGTTCTTGTGATCGGTGTAGACATCGATAGGGAAAACGGAACCTTCGAGATAGTGTCTCCATCGCTTGAACGCCTCAAAAATCGCAAGGAGTTCTTTGTCGTGCACATCGTAGTTCAGTTCGGGACCTGTAAAGGTTCGAGAGTGAAAAGCGATCGGATGGAGTTCGTCGTTCTCGTCGAATTGTGATAAAATCGCGGCGAGAGCATAGTCAGACGCGTCCGTCTCGACTATGATTGGCTTGTCGGGTACCCAGTGTACCAACACAGGGGCAGTCGTAAAAGCTTTCTTCAACGTGTCGAAAGCCTGTTGACACTCATCAGTCCAGTTCCACACAATACCTTTCTTGGTAAGACGTGTCAGTGGAACCGTAATTCGAGAGTATTCATCAATAAAGCGACGATAAAAATTGGCAAACCCAAGGAAAGACTGAACGTCTTTAACTTTACGAGGGGGTGGCCAAAGTTGAATATCCTTGACCTTAGCAGGGTCCATGGCGAGACCTTGCGGGCCTAGAACGAATCCGAGAAATTCGACGCGATCTCTGGAGAATTCGCATTTCTTCAGAGAAGCAAAGAGACCATTCGCACGAAGTCTTGCAAGGACTTCTCGAACGTGTTCGCGATGAATTTCGGGAGAATCGGAGTAAATCAAGATATCGTCAAGATAAATAACCACATACGAATCGAGTAGATCACCAAAGATTTCGTTCATAAATCGCTGAAAAGCCGCAGGCGCATTCGAAAGACCAAATGGCATAACGAGCCATTCGAAAGAACCATAGCGTGTACGAAACGCAGTCTTCCATTCGTCGCCTTCAGCTATTCGAACGAGGTGATAAGCATGCTTCAAATCGATTTTGGTGTAAATTCGAGCTTTGCCAGGAGCGTCAAGAAGATCAGAAATCAAAGGAAGTGGATACTTGTCTTTCTTTGTGAGTCTGTTAAGACCACGAAAATCGACACAAAGACGAAGTGATCCATCTTTCTTCTTAACGAAAAGAACAGGTGCTCCATGAGGTGAATTCGAATGTCGAATGAAACCATTGGCGAGATTTTCATCCAAGAATTCGCGCAAAGCTTGAAGCTCAATCGGAGAGAGGGAATAGATGGGACCTAAGGGAGGAGTGGCCCCATCGTCTAACTCGATCTTTAAGTCGTATGGTCGATGAGGAGCTAGTATGTCGGCTTTTTCAGAACTGAAAACATCAGCGAAATCGCGATATTCCGCAGGAATCGAGTTCAGAAAATCGCTGTCTCCAGTCGTGGAGGCCTTGCGAATATCCATACCAGCTGCGTTAATCCTCAAAGAGTAAGCGCGAGCACCTTCTTCTTTGCAGATTTGATAAAACGAGGCTGCGTCAACCAGAGAAATCGAAGGTTTCTCGCGAAGAGGTTGAGTAAGGGGAGGGGAAGGTTGCTCTGACTCGGTCTGAGTCATCGGGAGTGTCGAGTTCGGAGGATTCGAAGAATCCTTTTCGGTCAAGCCATCGGGTTCGACAGGAATAGACTTTACGGTGTCCGGGAACGTAAGACGGTTCAGTACCCAGTCAATCGACGGATTGTAGTGGGTGAGCCAATCAAATCCTGTTAGGGCGACTCAGGGCACACACCTAGAGGAGGGAAAACCTAAGATCTATTGGGGGACAACGACTAACTACTCACCTAGAGGAGGGAAAACCTAAGAGAACAAGCTTAGGTATCCCCCTCTAGGGAAATCGCATATAAGTACAGGATATGAGGCGCCCGACTGATCCCCATGGGATCCGAGGAGATACAGACAGAAATCGAAAGAAATCGAAAAGATCGAGAGATCGAGAAAACGATGAAAATAGTGGAAATGACAAATACGGGAAATGATGGGAATCGAAGTGCGAAATGAAATCGAAAGAAATCGAAGAAATCGAATAATAGGGCAAGGCGCTAGCGTACCGTAACAAATCCTAGAACAGCGTCATAGTCAGTACCCATCATTTCGGTTACATGAAATTTAATCGGAATAGTAACACTATCAGGAAAAGAAATCGGTAACAAAACTGTTTCTCTTATGTAAGAAGTTAAAGACCCGTCGAAAACATACAAAGGAATCGGGTCAATCGGAACCGTTTTTAGACCATATCTATCTACCAGAGATTTACTTAAAAAAGAACTTGTAGCGCCAGAATCTAGAAGCGCTTTAAATACATCCGGAGAAAAATAAGAAGAAAAAGAAACAATCATAGAGTCCTTATCGTTATTTACAACTGACAAAACCAAACGAGGAAAAGCGACTGGTGGGATCTCAGAAGAGTCCTAACGACAGTCAGCTTAATTCTTAGCATTCGAAGATTCTGCAGCTGAATTCTCCGCTACCTTCTTATCGTTCGCGTTAGCCGAATTAGACGACTTGTTCGTACGGGCCTTCGTCGATTTCTTCTTGTCGGAATTCGAAGAATTCGAAGTGTTGTTGTTGTTGCTAGAACCCGACGTAGAAGCCTTCTTCGGACAATCGCGACTCAAATGACCCTTCACCCCACAATTAAAACATATACCTTCAGCCAACCGACGCTGACGCTCCTCAGCAGAGAGCGTGTTCGAGCGATTTCCAGTGGAGTTCGATCCACTGTTGTTGGATGACGAATTCGACGATTTGTTGTTCGATCGGTTCTTGTTCGATTTCTTGTTGGAATTCGAAGAAGACGAAGTCGTGTTCTGCTGCGAGGTTGCTGGCTTCTTCTGTGAAGACGAGGAGGAGCCTGGATTCTCGCGTTGACGACGCTTCTTTCGTGCTTCGTTCTCCCAATGAAGGGCGTCGAGGGTAAGCACGGTGTTTCGGAGAGACTGGTAGGTGTCCCAAGGTCGATCCGAATTGTAGAGCCGATCGATAAGGCGGTTCGGGAGCTTGTCCAAAACCATTCGTCGTAAGGCAGCGCTGTTATATGCGGTACGAATCGCATATTTCGTGAAGTTGATGAAAAACGTAGCTGCCTTGGTCGAATCCGAAAAGGTAAGAGCCGAAAGAGAGGTTTCCGCGTCGTCGAGAGGAGATGTCTGTCCAAAAACATTAGCGAGCAGTTGGATAAACGTTTCCCAGGAAGTGAGAAAATCGAAATCATCCTGATCGAGATCATCTTGGATGTATGGCGAGAAGAATTCGGCAGCGCTTCCACGAAGAAACATAAGCGCATAATCGATCTTCTGCCAATCTTCCTGGTACTGAGAGGGACGAGCGCGAAAAACAAGTCGACACTGAACAAGAAACGGTGGGAGTTTCTCAGGGTTGGAACCGTCAAAAGTTTCGGGATCCTTCACTGGAGCCTTCGTCGTACGAGTTGGGTCCATAACTTGTTGAAGGAATTGCTGGGTGAGTTCGAACGCGGATGCAATACGATTCATGGAATCCGCGAGTTGTCGCTGGGTAACAGGGGTGTCGGTTTCTTCGTCAGAATCATGATCATCGTCGCTGGGATCTCCAGGAGGATCGCCACCAGGAGGACCACCAGCGCCACCAACACCACCACCACCAGCATATCCAGCACCAGGCGTCGGCGTCTGAGGGGGTTGAGGAGGTTGAGGGGGGGGAGTGTTCGGACCACCACCACTACCATTACCATCATCACCACCACCGCCACCACCAGGCGCACCACCAGCAGCAGGAGTTCGAGACGGTCCAGCAGAGCGAGTTGTAACAGGAGGTGTGTTCGGTAAAACAGTACCGAACTCGTCAACTTCTTCGATCTTAGCGAAAGGTTCGAATCGAGGAATTCGAGTTTGAGGAGAAGTCGTAGGTTCGGCAGTTTGTGAGCGTTCTCGGGCAGCTGTGAGAGGTCGATTTTCGAAGCCGTCGTGAGAGAACGATCGATCGATTGGAGTTCCAAAGCTACGAGGAGGAGTTGTCGGCAGAAAAATCTGGGCTCGCTCCAACAAATCTTGGACTTCCAAAGGGGGTTGAACACCACCATGACGCCTGTTAGCTCTAGCATCACGCTCAGCGTTAGCACGGACTTTTTCGGGGTCAGAGGAGGAAGGAACTAAGAAAGCAGGGACTCCGGGGTTGAAAGCACGGGTTCGTCCAGAACGGGATCTAGTCTTTGTCGCCATTCTGCAAGCCTAAGGAAACGAGAGGTCTTGAAATACTGTCAAGATCCGAGACCGTTCGAGATCGCGAGATCGAGGAATCGAGAATCGAGAGATCGGGGGATGAGGAACTTGGCTTCAACTTATGTGTTGCGCCCGCTCCAAAGGCCTGAGAGTATTCCTCAATTTGGATCGTGACGAATCAGCACTCACAACGAGAATAGCCGGAGATAACGAAGACTTTGGCGACGGAGTCGCCAAAGGCGAGAGATCGAGAAAATCGAGAAAATCGGAGTTTCGAGATAAAGAGACGAGTTGTAATTCAAGGAGGTTTGAATACAAGTGAAATATATTTGAATCGAATCGAAGTTCGATTTCAAGACGACTTTGTATGGTATTTACAGCGAGTTTAAATACTACAAAGTGATGCAGGGTCAAGTACAAAGAAAGTACTAATTCGGATAAGTACATAATAGTACTTGAGGAAGTCGTGAGGTTCGTTAGAATCATAAAGAAGGAAATAGAAAGTATTCTATTTATATCATGGAACCTCACCGATCGTCAAAGTGAATAAATCGGTAATCGGTAATTCGAGAGATCGCATAGAGTGCGATCTCCATAAGGTTCGTTCGTTCGAGTTCGAAAAGAATGTGAAATCGAAATAAATCGTTAATTCGATGTCACGAGAAAATCGGCTCGTGACAATTCCCGCGGTTTCATCATTACCAGCCCCAGAGTCTGCTCCAGCCATTCGTTCGCCTAGTCGCACAGTCATGGAACAATGTCAAGTTCCTAATCAAGTTGTCGCTGAGCCTGTCCGTGCCCCTGAAGATGCTTTAAATCCCACTGTTACACTGTCCGTTGAAAAGTTACTGACCTTATGTCATCCTGGTGTTCGCGAACAGCTTCTAGAGGCTATGATAGTCAATCAATTAGCGATAAAAGAAGATATAGAAGAAACGCCGCACGCGATTACCTATTCAGCCAAAGAAGATTCGTGTTCAGGAGCCATCGCCGTGTACCAGAGTTGTTCTCGCGAAGCGCCTGCAGCGTCATCGAAACCTGAAGAAGCGTCAGCTGAAGAGTCGTTAGTCGAAGAAGTTAGCATTGAAGAAGAGAGAAATTTAAAGAGTTGTGTTGCAAAGTTATCGGAGATTGAAGAAGAGCCTTGTGTTGACCGCCGAATTGTTTTTGAATTGTTTGAAGATCATTTCCCAATGTTTCCCTCATTATCGTCTCATGTTTCTGAATCCCCCATAATTGAAACTTCATTTGTGTATTCTCAATCCCCTCCTGTAAAGAAACTAGATACAGCGCTACCTACTATATGTTTTCGTGCCCCTCCTGTATCCCCATGCCGTTCTGTCCTCGCTAACCTTTGCAGGATCATATCCGTCGAGTCGGTCTTTATGAAGAAAAGCCCTGGGATGGAGAAATCGAGTGCGTTGGTGTCGAAGATGTCCTTGTTGCCGTACGACCCTGGAGGAGAAGGATTAGTTTGTTTCGGAAGACTTTGGGCTATTGTGCCTACTCACCTGCAGTTGGGATCGCCGTTTCGCGAGTCGCTCGTTCCCGTTAGGAATCTGAAGTCCATGTTTCACCCTCAGTTCTCGGATTCGCACGTTTCTCTTGTCAGTAATTCCCCCATCATCACAGGCACGCTATCGTCGCGTTTCGCGCAGTCTGCATATATCATTCGAGGAAGCCAGCCACGAGTCGGACCGGAACCATATGACGCTAGAGGTAGAGAGTCAGTACAGTCAAAGATAATCAGGATTGTCATACCTTTTCGTTCGTGCTCTACGATGTCGCCCATTGAAGCCCAATTCGTTCGCGTCAGCTTAAGTCTCATGTTCATTCTCGATTTGGAAGGCCTCGTAGCCGTCATCGCCTCAAGAATAGCCAAGCACATACCGAGTTCTACGAGCTGGTCCATAACATCCCATCTGTGCCCGCATTCCCTTATATCAACATTTCCGCAGGCGATACGATTTCAAGCTATTTCGCAATTCCCAGACACGATTGATTTTAGAGACCTGGTTTTGCTTCCTTACTTGGGACCTACATTCGACGGCCGTAATAAAAAAAGAGACCTACATGGGCGTGGAAGTCAAAAGCGTAGTTCAAGGCGAAACATTTCGATACGTACCGGTCAAGACAACCCTTTCCTTGCCTATCAACGCTCCCTTACTCGCGATGTTCCTTTTTCAATGTTTGCATTCGTGCATGGAGAGCGGTCGTTATTTTCGGTAGTCCAAATGTCGATGAATCGTCCTTTCGCGTCGTTTGAAGTTGGATCGTTCGCCCTGAGTGCAGCAATCGTGGTCAGAAATAAAGAGTCATCAGATCAAGACGGAAACTTACCAGCATTCGCCTCCGCAGAAACCAGTGTTTTCCAACAGTGTTCCCCAAGTTGCCGTGCTCACTTCTCGATGCTTGTGCTTGATGAAGACGATCCGCTAATTGCCTTGGTTGAATCGACAACGGACTTTCTTAAAATGTCGTTAGTGGACGAACCGTCTGCACATGATGCAACGTACCTGGAAGCCTGTGCCAACTGTCGCTCGAATCAAGTACACGGCCTGACGCTCTCTATCACGTCCATCGACCTGCGAGTTGTTGAAGCAATAGTAACGATTCTTAATGCAACTTCGTTGGAGTCATCCGTATCTAGTGTAGCATCCGTCATCAGACATGAAAAGCTGAGGCAACAGAAACGGATCGTATTCACCGAAACACACGCCACATGTCGATATCCTCGTGTCCAGCCAGCAGCGCCTCCGATGCTACCATTCCACCCCGACAATCCGCGCGTTTCCAATCTCAAATCATCGTTTCACAGATCTGTACTGAATGCAGAGATCATTGTCAGTCCTCGAGCCATAGAGAATACCATACCGGTAGTCGTGCAAGTTCCCATCGTCCATTTTTCTCCTTTTCTTTCCCCAGCCCTCTCTCTAATGTTTCGTCATCGTCTTCAAAATGTTTCTTCAGTGTCGTCGTTACGATTCGTGGTTGCGTTCAGACGAAAAAGAAAGCGGCGTCGAGGCGATTGTCATCTAGAGCATACGAAGCGGAGTCCAAAAGTCGCTGAGATAAGCATCACTATCAGTAATCGTAGATTATCGGTGTTTGCCGCGCGCTTTGTGATTGGTTGGAGATATCGCCAAGTAGGAACGGATCCGAAAACTGAAGAAAACGACGTTTGGTCCCCTTGTCTCCCATCCCTCTTTCCTTTTCTTTTGTGTTTCTTTTATTTTTCTTGATGACACTCTCTCTATGAATTCATTTTAAATACCAAAATTGCCCTGCTCTTCATGTTCTTTTCAAGTCCCTGTTCATATTCCTTTTGATCTTGTATTCCGCGCTTGCTCTTTTCTTTTCTTTTGCTTTCCATTTTTCATTTTTTCTCATCAGACGACGGAGATCACAGACGACGTAATCAGTGGATCGAGTGGAAAACAGTCCCGCGCAATCATTCAGCAACCGTCGACGAGCAGTGCAGCATCTATGCCGCCCAAATCCAAAATAGGACGCGATCAGAGTTTCGCCTTTCCATCGAGGACTGTGTGGTAAATCGTATTAACTCTTTTCTCTCGAATCGACGCATGGACTAAAGGTTTCCAACTGTAATTCATCTCGGGATTCGTACATTCATCATCGCTTTCGCTTAGGGATTTACTCATCATGCGATTTCTCTCTTTCTATTCTCTCGCGTCTCAACTTTTCATCGTTTGGCATTTTTCCCTCTTCCACCACCATATCTCAGTCTCTCTGCACTTGTACGAGCGTTAGCACTCCCAACTCTGCCAGATCAAGATTATAGTGGATCGCTTCAAATGCCTGGACCATACGATCGACTCGTTTCTATTCTGATACCAAGAGTGCACCTCATTTCGCGACAATACAAGCGATGTCATTTTCCTTCACAACTTTAACTGTATCAATGACGCCACTGACTTCGTGCTTCTCTTCGCTTGGAATGTCTTTTATTCTTTTCACTGCCTCCTGTCTCGCGTTTTCGTCGATATTTCACCCGCGTCATCGTCGTCTCACCATTTTCCTCGATTTCGTCTCGTGTCGAACGTCCACGGCCCATGCTAAATTCCTCGCGTCATTTATTTTTACGGCTAGCTGCACAACTTAGGATTTTCAGGCGGATTTTTATTGTCACTGACGACGGAGCGTCAGTAGTAAGGTCCCCAGGAGGTGATGGTTGCGCGAACAGGCTACACGGAGATTAGTAAGCGAAGGCTATATGCGCCGTTCCTTACGGCTAGGTGATTCTGAGATACTAAAAGGCTATACTTTCTATTTTTCACCTTTTGTCTCCCCTTCGTTTCACTTTTATTTAAAATTCACAGTTCTTATATTTTATCTTTCCAATCATCTTTAGTTCCATTTCCCTGGAACATATATTTACAAACTGTATATAAAAAAAACAAACTTTTTCGACTACAAGAACAACAGATTTTATACCCTCATTATGATTTCCCTCTGAGCACACTACACTGGTTCCCTTTCGATCCCTGACCACTCCTGTTGCGCGACCATCACCATACTTGCACAAGCACAGACGTGTTGTAAAGAATGGTGAACAGTGCACTGTGGAAAAAACCGCCGACAGAAATTTACTGGAACTAGTGGGAAAACCAGATATCCAATGAAATCGAGACGGTTAACCCATTCCCAGAAATAAGGGCTTTGATCTCCGAATTTATCGTTGGTTTGAACCTCAGATCAGAAGGCAGCATCAGTGATCTGGGTTTTTCACTCCAGAGCACGTGCCGCCATCTGGAAGTCTTCAAAGCCTCCAGAACGCTCTGGAGACTTTCAGATGGCGGGACGTGCTCCTGGATTTAAACAGATTAAAACCCAGATTACTGATGAGGGAGGCCCAGTGATTTAACCAAGGGATGTTTCCGTTATTTATTTGAATGGAAAATCCACATATTTCTCACTGGACTTGACCAGTAAAATACCTTTGACTTCAGCCCGTTGCACTGATAGTGGTAAATCCGGTCTTTTTTCAATAGATCAGGTCCAGTTTTTTTCGAACATCTGAGTTTGAGTAACAAATCAAAGTTTTGTAAGTAGTCCCGTTCAAAAACCGAAACATTTAATTACATAAGTTTTGGTAAAGATATATAAACTTGGACTTCATAAAAATCCCCCGAGTCTTTCCTTTCACCCCACCCCACCTTCTCCCTACAGTCCGTGGGCTCCCTTGCGTCAGCGTAGCTGCGGTTCTTCCAGCGGCTCCTACTTCCACTCAAACGGTGCGTAAAGCCATTTTTTTACTGAGCTAGTCTTGCTAATGGTCATAGTTATTACGGCTTCACCAGAATCCAAGTTTTGCGGCAGGCCGGACTTTGAGTGGATTTGAGGAGTTCTTATTGTGGTCGGTCGGCGGTGAGTGTCTTACTTATTTTAGCGTTGGCCGTTACAAAAGTTAGATATTAATATTAACTTGTACTTAAACAATTATAATAATAATAAAATAAGTTTTTATAACCAATAAATAAGTGAACTAAAAGGAAACTGATAACTGGGCTTGAATACCAGATCAGCTTTATTGTGGAAACCACTGAATTAAATTGGAAGTTTCAATTTTTTAAAAATATGCTTTCCATAAAAAAGACGGTGGAAAAGGAGTGAAGAACCACTGAAAAAATTGTGGTACCGTCATTGAATTCATAGTGGGATTTCTGGGTGGGCTTTTGGGTGTATCATTGGTAAATCCCGTGGTAACCCCAGACCAATTTCGGCGCGGTTTTTTCCACAGTGGTGGCATCTCCGGGCTTGCAGACTTGAAGAGGTCCATCACGTCTGAGCGTATGTGTTCTTTTGCTATGGGAAGATTGTGATAGGTCACCACATCTCGAAAACAGTTTGAAAGGTCCCCTGTTCGCACTGTTACTCGTGCCGCATAACCGTCGACATCTGTGTACAATCCTCTTGAATGATTCCAAATGCTATACCCCAGGTGTGTACATCGAGAGGCACGGATCGAGAAGACCGCGGGAACACCATCAGTATATGAGTGTGAGGTCATGCAATTCCATCCTAGAAAAGCGTTTAGCCATGTGTGTGGGCATCGAGAGCTTGCCCAAACACTCTGCTGCACCAATTCTAGCCAGCTTCGTCATGATAGTCTCGTCCCAGAAAGAGTCTGTGCAATAGATAGCTTTGACGAGCATCTAGCATCTCTCTTTTAGCGTTTGAATTCTGGGATCACACTACGAAACGAGATACAACTTCATGTTCTAGAGTGGATGACACGCTACATCCGGTGAACACGGGTACCGACCCTTACAATTGTCGTGGAAATGATGATGACGGTCTGGGGGGACCAGGATGCTTGGGATCCGGAACTTGTCAACTGAACTTCCGCAAGACTACATAATGGGGGAATTTTATGCGGACGATGGTCCAGGGTCGTTCAGTATTTCAATTTTACACAAAGTTTTTCCCTGAAATAATACAATATGTAAATGCGATGTTCCACACTAGCCGATGTTCTTTTGGTATGCGTCACAGGTACTCACAGCCTAATCAGGCCTGAAGCTGCCAGTGAAGGCTCCTGAGGCCTCCTGAGGCCTGTCAAGGCCAGGCGTTACCGTGACTACCCTGTCGCCTTTGGTATTACTGTGGGCAGTGGTAAGCAGTGATCCCCGTATTCTAATGGGATAAAACCGGCCGTCAAACTGAGTTCTTCAGCAATAACTCTCACTTGCTTCTCCTGCTGTTTTTGCTTTGCCTAATAGCCTTACTTCTCGACGGGAAGCCTGTGAGGAAGAATGCAACGGACTAGGCATTATAAATACTGAAGTTTGCGTAAGTTTCTCCGAATCCCCATCTCTATCTCTACGATCTTCTTACAAAAATTTGTTATCAGTGCGGCACCGGGTCCGTGATCATAGCTGATTAGGTCCGAGTCGTGAAGCGTCTGGGTTCATAAATATACCATTCCCTTCGGATCTTCACTGCACTGTATTAGTGTACTGAGTCCTGTTCAAGCTTAATTATTCACATTTTCAATGTAACCAATCTCCGACTTGATATTTATTTATTGTATACGCATGTTCAACATGAACTGAGAATGTCCATCTTTGTTCGGTCATTTAAATCTTCCCCACCGGTGCCGGTTGTTCTGTACAACAAATTGAAACCTACGTATTTATGTATGTATGTAACTATCCGCTGCCATGTAAACCCCGCTCGTGGCCGCCTTCTGATTCTTGAACGCAACGGTACTGGCTCTGTTTATAAAATCACGAGCTGTGGTATACTAATGTAAAGTGTCACCCACTTCATATAAGAGTGTCTCTACACCGTTTTTTTTTGCACCATTGAATTGACCTCACATGCTTGTGAATTCATTACCGGAGGAGGGTTTACAAATCATGATGCACTCACTTGTTGGTCACGGACAGATTCAGTAGTATCCTAGGAGTGCTTGAGCAATGCCGGAGAGACATTCATATCACATCATAAAAATCCAAATTTGATTTTACCAAGTCGACATTTATCATTTATGGTATTTGGTAAACGCGTTACTGTATTCCAACCACAGATGGGCCACACCAGCCTGAGCGTAGCGTGTCTACTTTTCGGATATAGCACTGTTATGATGCTATAAACGCACAACAGAATTTAAAACATACCTGTCTCAATATAACTGGACCATAGTACCTACCTAGTCCGGATGTCATGTTTCAAGTTCATAACTCCAGTGCTATACGCAAAAGTGTAAGCGTAGGCAGCGCTGTTCTCAGCATCCTTCAAGTTAGATCTGATCACCTCCGCAACAGAAAAGTTGCAAGTCGGACCACTCGCAAGCTGTCCATTTGCAGTTTGAGACTTGGATTTCGACGCCTTCTGGATAGGGATACAACAAAGTGACGATATTTTCGAGCGGATTAAATGCAACTAGTTGGCCACGGTGTGGCGGTGAATACCGACCAGTAACTCGTTCATTCCTTAGCTATACGGAGGAGGCCCTCCGAGGAGCTGCAAAGGGTTTGAACAACGATGATGAAAAAAGTCACGCTGGAGAAAGTAGGACATCCCGACGCCTTGGATCCGATGCAACTGAGACAGTATTATAGTCTAAACGTTTATTAGATGATCTTGCATCATCAACGAGTATGTGCAATACATACCTCCTACCATTTTCTTCTCCAAGACTCGGAACACCTCTTTTTACCTCGTTTCGAAAACATCGAGATAGCTGCTCCTTTTTGAGGCGAAAACATGATATAACGACTCACAATTCCCTCTCAATATTAATAATATGTAGAACCTTCTAAGACTCACCAAACGCAGAGAACACGAGAGAAATGTGATGGTCGCGTACATACATATGTCACACCGGGAATAGCCGGTCCAATCAACGTTTTTCACTCACCATTCCTTTCCGAACAATGTTGCATACCCACATCAACGAGATCACACTGAAGGACTTATCCACTGGCGCTGACGGGTAACACGGCGTGGCGATGCTTTCATCGAACAAGGTTGAAGAAGCATGTACTTGCATGCCGGAAGCCCTTACGACAATATCTACCGAATCATCTTCAGAAACAGTCAATCCCAGAGCCCTTCGAACCCGCAGAGGTGTCGGTCTTGCTTTCTCTCGTTCCGGAATGGAATTTTTTTTGCAATATATCCTGTTGTTTCTATCAAAACAGCTATTGACGGGAAAAATCAGACAGTGCTATGGCGCGCGCAAACAAAAGCTAACAGAGATCTCACAGAGTTGCTTAGTTGAACACCGGGTTGGATGTCTCGTACTTATTTTGGGAAGCACAGTGCGCATTTTTCTTTACTATGCTCTTCAGGAATCAGTTGCTTATATGTAACCTCTGTTTTGAAGCACCGATCCGTTTTCAGCCCACCAGCCTCTCCCACTGGCACATTCGACAAAAGCACGTCAACAAGTATCGAGCACTTTGATCCTATTACTCCCAATCTCTTTCACTGCTGGAAGAATAACACTGTATCTTGACGAAGCTTCGAAGGCTCTTGGTCTCCACACTGAAGCTCGCACTTCTTTCATCACGTGTGTGATTGTAAAATTCTCTGCATCTGACGATCTAATTTTGCCTTCATCGCAGATACTGGCTTCCATCTCTCCTGAAACACCGACACATCGCTCTCCGATTTATTCCTCAAATAGCGTACGAACGTGCTGCTCACTTAGACGTATCCCCTAAACCCGACGTTACAACGCGAATATTCATGATTTTCAAAGACGTGCCGAAGACGACGAATTACCTCATTGAAAATACGCGATTGGAAAGGCTTCTCGGGATGTACAATTCTGGGTGTCGATCGTTGGGGTGAATGCAGAACATATACGTGACTCCTTGTTCCGTGTTTTAGAATGGGGTGGTATAGAGGTATTAGGAGTTGCCGAGCTTGATAATTGAAGCTTAGAATTTATATCAGTGAGTCGTACATGTTTCTAAGACCATCTCCGAAGAGCTAAACCGGCCAAGAGTATTTACAGATTTTTTTTGTTATTTTCAGAGAGATTTTTTGTCCTTTAGGTGAAACTTTTAACAATACTGCATATAATCATCAGAAAAGGGGTTGAGGAGGAAGAACATATAAAACAGTACCTCGTTTAGAATATTAGGCACTTTGTGCGCGGTCTTTCAACTCAAACACCATGTCCCCTGTCCAATATCGCACCCTCGGGCGCAAATTGATTGGTAAAGGAATCAGCTCGTGCACCTATGAGTTTCCTGAATTCATTCGCAGATGCTTGGAATACATCACGAGTCGTGGGTGTACTTTTGTAAAACCCCAGGTTTTGTGTAGGGAATTCTGCAGGCAAGTCTGTCAAATCGTCAGATCGTGCCCATTCATTCATGGCTGCCAGAAGCCTATCCAAATTCTCCTTGTCAAGGTTCGAATCCACAAGAACGAAGTATTTTTTCGTATCCGATTTGCAAAATACAAGGAGCTTCCATAATTGCACCAGTACGGACACGTCATAAACAACAGTGAACAACCGAGTCTTGTGCTTCGTGGACTTGAGAAGATTTATTAAGACTGGATATATGTATTTGTTCGCGTCGCGGATATGGCGATACTCGGCCAAATTTTCAAAACATTTCGAGAAGTGAGAGATGGCATTCCGATCATTCAAGAGGATTGTCGACAAATGTTGACGATTCTGTGGTACGAGTAACAATGTAAAAATAGGCGGCATGTTCCTCAAAATATTTGCTCCAAGATCATCCCGCGATCACCAGTGGTAAATAAGAGAAAGATCTTCACATTCGTTAAAAGGAAAATCGATGACCGTCGTTGGGCGCCACATCTTGTTCGAACACTCCACCACTCTATGTCTGGCCCAATCTGTCATAGATTCGCTCCAAAATGCATTCATGCGGCAAATTTCTTTGAAGAAACCCATAACCTGTTTAACAGGTGCGATATGTGGATCGAAGTAAGGAATGGCAAATTCGAAGTCGCGGAACAGATTTTCCAAGGATGTCTGTCTCTGTCTTCTGTCAGAAATGAGAGGCTCGTTCGAAGTAAGGTTACGATAGATGGTGATAAGGAGAAGATAGCATGTTTCATAAGAATTGAGTTTAGAGGAAAAGTCGGGTGTTCCAACTTCGAAATAACGGAAGAGGTAGTGAAATTTCCACCATCCCAATTCTTCACTATCAAAGGGTACAATGCCCACGTTATGAACGGTTTCACGCGTGGGGTCAGGGCTCCATTTGAACAGACCGCTTCGCCTACAGCTGAGTATATGCACAGCGACAGCAACATCTTGTGGCATCTCTTCCAAAAGACAACACCACATAACCACAGGAAGCTTAATGTTGTCTTTGATGACATCCGGGAACATTTGTACACGATTACGATGTAAGATGTGGGAGAGAATGCGCTGATAACTTTGATACTCCGTTTCTGGCAGTTGATTTCTGATCGAATTGGGAATGGATAGGATGAGACGCCTGTAATCGGATGCAGCAGTCAGGAAATTCAGGCACAAGCAATAACGCAAATCAACGACATTCATTTTGTTGACCTCCAAAACACGGCAGAGATTTTCGCGAATATCGCTTCCAAACCGTTTGTTAATGATGGGATGTACGGCTGCACATCTTGCGATAATTCGATGAACGCTCCTATCAGGAGACATCATGTACAGCCATTCAAGTGCCTCGAAATCTAGCGAAGCTACATTTTCAACAGCCCTCTTGATATTCTCTTCTCTCCACTTTGTGAATTTGGGGAATTCGGTAGGGAATATGGTGGGTCGGAGTCTTTTGAAGTTGCGTTGGATGACAGCGGTTGATTTGGAAATAAGGATGAGTGCATGTTGGAAGAGGCCCCGAGTGTAGTCAACGAGGCGATGAATAGTACGCCGAGCCTCAAAGTTGATTCTTCCCCCAACAGCTCCAAAGCCCTTGTCTGTGACTGTGCTAACCCACCGGACGTTTTCTCGCAGAATAAAGAAAAGAATCCCGACGTAGATAGTTAACGAGGTTGTATATGGACATTCTGGATACCGGATAGGCAAAATTACCGAGATAAAATACAAGGTATATGTGATGCCTGTGATAGCGACGATCGTCCACGCGATGCGAATGTCCGATGGAAACAAGAGTATAATGATCCCCGTAAGAAACATGCCGACAGCGAGGTGGAGAAGAATAGGAAGAAGTTCAACAATGACAGCAACCTTCCACGTTTCGAAACCTTTGAAACGTAGCTGCCTCGCTCTCGCCTTTAAATTCGCCGTACCGGAGATTGATGACATGTAATAATACAACCATTGTTTAGCAAGGACGGCAAATAGTGCTGTAGATAACGTGATTGTCAAACTAGTGAACCATAGTCCGTTGACCAAAACTGCGTTCGTTGATGGCGTAAATGGCGAAGTAGGGGTCATTGTTGAGTTGGGTACATCGCTAATTGGTAATCCACTGAACTGTGCTCGTAATACTTGGACTGTTTCGGATAACAAAGAAACGGTGATTTGGGAATTATCTTTTTGAAGACTTTGGGATGCCTGAGAGACGAATGTCGTTATTACGGCGGAAAAGAGACCAGCCTGGAAAAACAGTAAGCTTCAAAAGCATGAATACAGGCAAAACAAATTTGCATACGAAAACCAAGAGAACATCAACCGTTTCCTTCCATCCTTCCACTCTCTCACGATCAAATGATTCAGCCTCGTCAAGGTAAGTCGACCAAACACGGGCGTTGTCGGCGGCCTCCTCTCCAAACGGATCTTGAGGATATTTTTGTTCGTAGTCGTACTTATTACTTGCTGATATGCGTCACATTACAGCGCTCATCAGAGGTACAACACTTACAGCCAGCTTCCCGTGGTGAACCTTTCCCCATTGACAACCCGAATAACCTTTTGGGCACTGTGATCCCCCGCACCTGGTTATCAGAATTAGATGCTGCTTTGTTGGGCGAGGCCTCTAAGAACAATGTTACGAGGGATCATTAGATGTCCTAATACAGAAAACATACCAAGAAAATCCCGAAAGAGAGTCACCAAATTCTCTATCGTTCCATCAGACTGTTCAACAGGGCGTTTCTCCTTATCGTTTGAGGAGGTCGGTGGGTCCGCCATAATAAATTGCGGGGACTCAAATAATTTTGCGACTTTTCTGTCACCAGGAGAATCTTCATCTTTATCATTTGGAAGCCATGGACTTGGTCTTTCCCCTATAACAAATCCAGACATACTGAGAGCTTCGCTTTGAGCGTTGAAGTGTACTCTCGTGTCATCTAAATTAGCCGCTTCAGCCATAACAGTAGCAGGTCTTGATTACGATGTGCTCTATGAATGATGGATGTTAATCCGTAGTTTGTTAAGAGGACGATGGTGCACAGGGATGATGAAGCGTCCAACGAAGATGAGCATGTTGTTGTTACCTAAAGCGAAATCCTCAGGCTCTCTTCCATTCTGACAGATGGAACCATGTGTGGAGTTTCAAAAATGTGCCGTTAGCCAATCTTAAGCCATCATGCAAGCAATAGCGCGGCAGGCAGACAACTTGAATGGGATTTCCAAATATAACTCTTGCCCCAAAAACCTATGTATCCACATACCTTGAGGGGCCGTGGGTGACGAAGGGACTTGTCGAAAGATCGGGACCTGACATCATTTTCATTCCTTTCTCAGTTCACCTGGCATTGTTTAAGACTTGAAAGCCGGGCTTTAGGGACTCGGGAGCATGATCATCGATGTACTTGTGCACCAACGGCAACCAAGAAAGTAGGAGTCAGCGGGTATCGCATGAGTACATAAACCGGCAGCCGTAGACATTGCTGTAAACGAACTCAGACGGAAAAAAAAATACCAAGTTGAGAGCTTACCTACATACCTTCATTTGACGAGTGCACCTCAGACCTCAGGAGTGTGGCAGGTAAGATACGGGAATCAGTGACTGTGTGTTTGGGAAATAGTAATCAGTACATTGCCTCGACATTCCAACAGTCGATATCATTAAGTGTGATATTACATACCCTGAAAATCCGTTCCATTGACAATTATATACTCAAAAGACATTGTCCAAGTCTGGTGTTTGTGCGTTGGGTCGGCGCAAGTAAAAAACAATAGCAACACGACGCGTCACATCACGGTGGGAATAGCCGGGCCAATCAACGATTTTTTCTCGCCACGAGCATTCAGACCAGATCTTTTTTTTCGAACATTGTCCCCCTTAGTCAAACCACAGCTTCTTCCGGTTCAAATATCATTCTTAGTTTCAACCAAAGACGGGTCATTATACGTAAATTTAGCTATGAGGTACGTGTTTTTCTTCATCTAATCCAGACTCGGAGTCAACTCACGTTTGCACGTCAAATTACGAAATCTTTACACAAGCAGTCGTTGAAATTCGCTTGCAGATACTTCCCAGAAATACCTTTATACTCAATGTCAAGTCCCTCCGTGACAAGCTACACATTTGTGAGGGACTGGAACGTCGACGATACAAAGGCGATTTGGCGGACTGTCGGGCTCCAACGTGTCATGATCACTATACACAACAAATAGAATCTCGGAATCTCACCAGCGTTATTATATTGTTGCGTACGCAAACAGGCTACGCAGAGATTTGTCAGCGCTCGGTATATGCGCCGGTCTGTCAATATTTTGCAAATTCCAATTATTTTGTACCTTTCACCCGTTCGCAATTAAACTATTAGCCTTTTCCATTGTTTTTAGATTACATTTTAGCACCATTCCAATTCCCTGGAAACTCCCAAATCATGTATATAAAAACCTTTTCTTTATCTTACAAATACAACAACAATGTTTCCCTCCTATTTCTCCCTCTGAGCACACATTCGCTGATTCCCTTATCTTCCCTGTTCGCTCCTGAGGCGCACGTATCAATATCCGAAAGCTTTTTCATTAATAATTCCTGGCGCTTTTTTTTCTTCAGCACGATGATCGACTCGTTGAAAATTTGAGCGCCAAACTTTATGATTATCGAAAGAAGTCTCGTTGTCATAAACAGTGAGCACGAAAGTCATTGTAAGGTTTGATTCAATCGTCGGTCATGTAAAAATGCGCTTACATATGGAATGGGAATTCACTATTATCGGAAATCACTGTGTAAACTTGCGTGTTGTCAGCTCATTAGCATTGGAATGTGCGCGTCATTCAACTTTCAAGTTGCCTATATGGCTGACTGAGTTGATTTGATTAAATCTTTAGGGGCGTTACTATGAACTTCTTTTTTGTATTTTAATAGCAAAAGGAGCTCAAAATTGCGTTGTAAATACTGCCAAGCAGCTGATATATCACCGGACACATCATGCCCATTCAAGCGGTGACAGAATCTGTTTAAACGATAAGATATGATGAAAGCATGACTGTGGTGTTCCATCTTGAAAATGTAAGTGGATTTATGATTCACCTTGAATATAATGCTTGTCTTCGCACGTAGCAGTTTGTTAAAGAGAAGGTGTGTGCTGTGTGGCCGGGGACAGGCTGTGACAGTGCCAAATTGAAGCTACAAATAGAAGAGAAGAGAAGAGGCTTTTTGCTGTGCTATGGCAAGTATTTTATACACAGTATTGGCGATGTGACCAATGGTCGTTTGACATTTATCTGCCAGTAATGTTCGATAAGGTTCCGAAAGTCTGATTGGTCTCTGGACTTTAATATTCCCTGACATGCTGTGTTCAACGCTAACCATATCCATGTAATTTCCCCTGTTGAGTTCTGATATTACCACAAAGTAAGAATGGGTTCTTAACGTTTTGGATAACACCTCAGGCGCATTTCACCGAACTTCTTTCATCTCTTCGCTTTCACACAACCTTGTATCGCACGCAATCGTCAGGGACACATCATTGGCATGTCGAAAACACTTGACGTGAATGAAATAACAGCACACAGCGAGGCTGCTAATGAAGATGGCGAGAATTCCAGAACGGATCAGAAAGGGCTTGACGACCAAAGTGAACGTTTCACATCTCCGTCCATAAACGTGGCCCCGACTTCTCTAAACGAAATAACCGATCAACCTGCATCCGTTTTAACGACGGACCAACAGTCAGACGAAAGAATAGAGAATCTAGCGATCCTTTTTCGCTATTTCCTTGGCAAGCCTCTGTTTTATGGAATGGTGTATGGATGGCTAACCTAAATACATATTTTAGAGGCTGCGCCTCACAAATCAGTTCCCAATTGTACCCATCCTGTCTGGCTGACGTACCTCGATGAAGCTGAATCGTTTTATCGTGAGAGGGCAAAGGGATGGAAAAAGAGAGTGGATGTATTTCTCCTTTTTGTAGGCAGAACATTTGTTGGTAATCATACTATCAAAACTTATTTTATATATATCAGGCTGGTGCTTCTTCTAGCATTATCACAACATTCATCTCACAGGCCTCACAAAGTTTGCAAAGAGACAATACTCAAACTTTCGCGTCCCTGTTTTTCAAAACATTCCAGATTCAACTAGCCCAATCTAATGGAATGTCGACAATTATGATTCCGAACTCAACAATGAATCCTAATTCGCTCTTCACACCATCGACGGATGCAGTTTTGGTGAACAGTCTATGGTTCACCAGTCTGGCGCTTACATTATCCGCTGCACTGTTTGCTGTGCTCGTCAAACAATGGTTATATTCTCACCTGTCTTCCATCCCCGGGACGGTGAACTCGAGAGTGAGAGCCAGGCAATTGCGATTCAATGACGTTGAGTTGTGGAAGGTTGAAGCGATCATCGAGCTTCTCCCCATCCTTCTTCGTCTTGCCGTCGGCATGTTCCTTACTGGCATCATTATATTATTGTTATCGGTGGATGTTCATATGGCCGGGATAATGGATTTCATTTTGGGCATCATTTATTCGTTATATTTTATTTCGGCGATACTGCCTATTTGGTACTCGGAGATATTGCCTATTTGGTACTCGGAGATATTGCCTATTTGGTACTCGGAGTACCGATATACAACGTCGTTGATGATTTACACGGGAATTCTCTTTATTCTGCGACGAGTCCTCCAAACGACCACCGTGACCCCCAACGGGGGTTTTCAAGCCGTCTGGAGAAAAATAAACCCCAAAGCCCGGCTTACCGCTGAGCATCTCGTTCACTACGCCGAAAACTTCATCGGACACGGATTCAGGTTCATTTCAAAGTTAGCTGGTGCGGTGGGCCGTGGTGTTCAAAGATTCCGATCTACTATATCTTCTGGAAACCTTCGGAAATTCACAGAATGGAGGGAAGAGAATATTAAAAAAGCTGTCAAAGATGCAACATACCTTGGCTTTGAAACGGTCAATTGGCTGTATGCGACTTCCCTAAACCGAAGTGTTCATCGAATCATTGCATGGTGCGCAGCTGTGCACCCAATTATCAGGGAGCGATTCTATTGGCGGGCTGTGAGGGATCTCTTTCCTGTTTTGGAGGTCGGTAAACCAAATGTAATGGATATACGTCATGGCCTGTCCTTGGGTCTCCCGACTCATGAGTATGTTCACTGGGAACTACTTCCGTATATTTCCGATGTGGTAGAAAGTCGGCTGGGAGAAGGAGAGTATCAAACCTACCTCCGCGTTGTAGAGACAGTCTTACAATTTAAAGAGGAGCGCCGAACTCTCTTTGATGCCATCAACGGTGATTCCAGTCTTCCACTGGTTATGTGGTGTTATCTCTTAAAGAAGACATCAACCGATGCTACAGTGGCTGTGCATATACTCACCCATGGAACCAGAAGTCTATTCGATTGGAAATTCGATCCCACCCGTGAGCTTATCCGTAACGCGGGGTTAGTACGCTTTGATAGTGAAGAACTGGGATGGTGGAAGTTCGAACACCTGTTTCGCTACTTTGCACTTGGTAAACCTGAATGTTCATCGGAATTCGAAACTTATGAAACAGGCTATCTCCTCCTTATCGTCATTTATCGTAACCTCACCTCCGATGATCCGCTCATCACCGACAAAGAACAGAGACAGGAGTCCCTGGGAAATGTGTTTTTCAGCTTTTGGTTGTATTTTGGTCGTCCTCGCCGATTAGAGGATGCCCTCCATTTTTTCACAGAGATTTGTTGCGTGGACTTGTTCTGGTGCGAGTCTATGACAGATCACGCCAGATTTTGGGCAGTTGACACTCTGTATGGAATGAATTTCTCGATCACTGATATGGATAATTGCTTGTCTTTTATGGATCTCCACAACCTTTCTCTGATATATCAATGGTACTCGCAAGATCTCCATTCAAACTTCTCTCAGATCACACTTCCCCTGTTTGCGCTCCTGCTCATGTCCCAGAACCGCCACCATCTATCCACAATCCTTCTGAACGATGCAGATGTAGTTTCCCACTTCTCGAAATGTCTTCATAACCTGGCGAATTATAGCAATATCGAGGAGGAAATTTCTCTATATTTAATCTTGGACCTCCTCAAATCCGTGGACCCGGAGAATCCCCTGTTCACCATTCTTCATGACCCCTCCGTGCTTGTGCAACTATGGAGACTCCTGGTGTACAGCAAATCAGAGACGGAAAGGTATTTCCTGCTTGTGAAATCGAAGATTGACAGGGAGAAGTCGGACATGCTATTTGCCGCTATGAACGAACTGGCGCGATCCTCTGACAACTTGGACAACTTACCTTATAGATGTCGGCGGGATAGCGAGTACAAAGACTATCTTCTTTCTGCATTACCAGCATCTGCGCGCGAGTTTGGACAACTTGTAGGCGTGTTCCACACCCAACATGAGGCCACTGCCGATAAATCTGCACCTGAGAATTCGGCGTCAGACAAGGACCACGATATTGAAGAACGTGCTCAGGTGTCTGAGGTACTCTGTCTCACAGATTTTATTGTTTTGAAAGTCAACTTATCAAGACATTTTTATCTAGCGTCAAAACCATCACTCAGTAGCTGATTCAATGAAAAAGGTGTTCGATCAAAGACACCCCGTCAAATAGATCAATAACTGCGTGGCGCGCGGATTAGTGTATGGATTGCCGAGAACACAGCTGCATCGAATGCATCGTTGTCGAAGCTTTGAAGGGTCAGGCTGTCTATTGAGAGCATACGAGGGGAGCTCTGGTTGGAATTCGAACTGTATTTACCATAGTCACAAATGAATCTTTACAATATCGTTTGGCTGCAACAATCTCTCGTGAGGTGAATGACAAGGTCTGACAGTGTGATAGGGTGTAATCACACTCAACTCCTACTCAAATTCTCTCATCATCCAAAACGTCGACCATTAACTTGGTGCAGACTACTCAGAAGCTCCATGGCCACGAACACCATTCGGGTAATGACGAGGTGAACTGCTTGAAGAGCAAAGAGCGGTAATCATACACCAATAGCTGCGGAAAAGCAAAGTCGTTGTGTTAGATGCAGCGAGTAAAAAAAAGGAAATACGAGCGAACAAACAAAAAGCGGTGAGAACTGAGGACCAAGCGCGTTCAATCTTTTGTCAACCAATGGTATACATTTTCTGACAGGAAAAGCAAAGACGGAACGAGTGATCTCAAATAGTTTTTTGAGAAAGACGTCATCATCAGTAACACAAGAACATGATGATACAAAACATGCACTGCGCACGCCAGAAAACATATTCAATCCTATCTACAACTTGGATTCTCCGTCACATCCCCCGTTTGCATGTGCTGTGCTCATTCGTCTTCGCAACAGGAAGTCTTCGTCTCAAAGTAGGCCAGAGCTAAGGCAAAGCTGGCGCCGACGCCTCTACCACACCAACGTTCGTAGGTGCCGGTATGACTATACACAAAAGTGTAAGCATGGGGTGGCGCTGTAGGCTGAAGGTTAGTTCACAAGCATACTCCTAGACTGTTTACGACAGCCTGAGGCCAAACTGCAGATGAGGCTAGCCGCGTATTGTCGCTTGGAAACTTGCAGCTCGATTCACTGCCAAGACCGGTCACCGGATGGGAGATGGGAACACGACCGCGACGTCATTGTGAACTAAATTTAGGATAGTCCATCTGGCTGGACTCCAAGGTCGTTTATACACTGCGCACTTTTCGTGCCCGTAACAATTTTTGACTCTAGGAGATCGACAAAAAGCAGGTTGCGAGGCGGCGGTCAGTACCAACGTTGAACGATCAGTGACCAGTTCATTCATTGTCGCGCCCGGAAGATAGTCATTCAGAAGTAATGACGAAGGTTAAGGTTATGCATCGTTAAAGACTATCTATACCATATTCACAATAATATGTAGAACTTCTGCGACTCACCAATTGTTGGAGCATAAAGAATGTGCAATGTTGAATGTCTTCGGAAGAAGAACACCGGAGAGATGTGATGATCACGTATGTCACAGCAGGAGTAGCCGGTCCAATTAACGTTTTTCACTCGACATTCTTTTTTTCAAAAAGATGTTCGCATTACCGAAACCGATCTCACCTGTGCTAGTGACATCCAGGACTCCGAACAACTTGAATCCAAATATAGTTCTTATTTTCGAACAGAAACGCGTTATTATACCCCGTCCAATCAACTATGTGGTACGTGTTTCTCTTGGCTCTTCCCATCTTTCCACATCAAATCTTAAAAACCCACTTTTCCATGTTATTTTTTTCTCACAGACAGCCGTTCATTTCGCCCGCAAATATTTTCCAAACTTATCTTTGCAGTCAAATATCAAGTTCTTCTGTGACGAGCTCGAAATTTGCAAGGGAAAGCCCACGGAAATTTCTGAGGAGTCGTGGAAAGATGTGATAACGAACGTCAGCTTTCTTACAATAAATATTGTTCCAAAGGGTGCTTCAACTAGCGATGTGGAATCCGGCTCAAGTGTGGATTCGCCAACTGCTTTGGTTCCCCGTAAGTCTTACATCTTGTTTGGCTTCACAATACAACTTGAATGATCTGACCCCTGGCATATTTATGTGCTTACAGAGCCCGAATAAAGGATTCGCATCACAATTCGCGATCTTTGTGGCAGGAAAGTTGAGCTCAAAATCCGTCCAAAATCCCGAGTTCAGCGCATTCTCGAGGAATGTAAGTTTCGATGGGGTTACCCTAGGAGTCTGTGCCGTCTGAACTATGGCGGCCGAACGTTACATCATGAGGAGATTCTCTCTGAAATCCCAATGAAGGACGGGGACGTCATTACCGTTACGCTAGGCTTACGGGGAGGAAAGCCAGTTATTTATTTGTATTCCCCTGAGGAAAAAGAGGCGTCAGTATCACTTTCGCTCGTTACAGAATGGAAACTCTCTGCCATATACCCTGTTGTTCCTATTAAACCAGCCATTAATGGGCGAGGTCAGACCGTAATGTGGCGCGTGCAGACCAAACCCAACGGGGATCTCACAGAACTAAATACGGGATTAGATGTCTCGTACTTATTTTGGGAGGCACAGTAAGTATCTACACTTTTTGTCCCTCTCAACTCTGTTCAATTGACTGCGTCTTTTCAAGCACTGGCGAAAGTGTTTCGTGTATCACCAGTCCACCATCGTCTCCCACGTTAGATGATTCTTCCATATCAAGTGTAGAACACTTCAACCCCGCCACTCCCGACCTCACATTCTCCAATTCGGTGGTCGTCCCAACTGACAATATTACATTGTACCTTGACAAAGTCTTGCATTCTCTTGGTTTGCATACTGAAGCGCGCACTTCTTTCATCACGTTTGTAGCCTACACATAAGTCAATTCACCGCATCTGACGTTGCTTCCTCGCAGATACTGGCTTCCCTCTTTGCTCAAACATAAATACGTTGCTCTCCGATTCCTCCCCCAAGCAGCATACGAACGCGCAGCTCCCTTGAACGTATCTCCTAAGCCTGACGTCACGACGCGTATTTTCATGCTTTTCAAAAATATACAAGATGAAGAATTACCCTTTTGGAAGGACGCAATCGAGCGAGCCTCGGAGGATGTTCGATTTTGGGTGTCTATCGTTGGCGTGGATGTGGGACGTGTCCATGACCCCTCTTTGTTCCGTGTTCTAGAATGGGGTGGGATGGAAGTATTAGGGGTTACGGATCTTGAGGTCAAAATGTAAGGTTTTTACTATTGAATTGACCTCCCATGTTTGTGAGTTCATTATCGGATGAGCGTTTACAAATGCACTCACTTGTTGGTCGCGGTCAGGTTCAGTACCCTAGAAGTTGTTCAGCAGTATCTCAACAGTGTCATAGACACATTCATATCACATGAGAAAAATATGAGTTTTGATTTCAATCAGTCAATATTCTCGTTAGACTGCGACATGGACGTATTTGGTAAACGCGCTCCGGTACTTCAACCACAGACGGATCACACCACCGGCAGCGTGTCTTTCCTTCCTTCTGGGTATAGCACTCTTATGAGACTACAAACGCACAACAGAACTTAAACACACCTTTCTCAATATAATTGGATCATAGCACCCACGAGCGACGTAACGCCGGCTAGTTTATATCCCTAGGGCTATACCAAACTGTAAGCGTGGGCAGCGCCGTTAGTTAACGAGCTCTCAGCGCACTTCCACGTCATCTGATCATCTCCACGACAAATTGCGAGTCAAGCTACTCGCAAGCTGTCCGTTTGCAGTTTGAGACATAGCGAGGGTCACTCCAGTATTTCCCGCCCTTCCATCTGAAAAGTCAAGTTGTATCCCATTAACGCCATTCAGCATAGTAACAAGGAGTATCGACCCGAAAAGCATTCTCTCTCGCTGCCAATAGCGAGCGAAGTTCGACATTCGCAGTATGAGCCAATCGGGCTGGGAAATTGAATATTGAATGCTGAGCGCTGAAGGGAGCGCTGAAGGAGATGCGCTCGTCAATGATGGTGGGTAATACCATGTACCACATGAGAATTACGTTGATTGGAAAAAGGTGGAATATGGGCAAGAGTTATAAGGACGATGAAACGCGTCGCTTCAGTCGGGAAAAAAAGTTTGCGATGAATACAAGTTGTGGATAATTTACATGATGGGAATGCCGATATACATTACATCGCAGTCGATGACCTGACGTTAGGCCTTTAGCTTTAGGACGCGGTGTGTAGTAATTGGGATTGGGATTGTGTTTGTACTGACAGTTCGTTATTGGCGCCGTCCTCTCAGTCTGAAGAGGAGGGAACTAAGGCGTGGATCCAGTGCGTCACATCACTCTGTCTACGTCACACCGGTAATAGCCGGGTTCATCCGATATTTTTCACTTACAACTATCATCCAACCTGGTCCGTGGATGCGACAACTAATTGAACCAAATAACATTTTTTGTTGGAGAACATTCTAGACGCTGTCATCATAACATGTACGTGTTATGGCCTACACTCTTCGTCGTAATTTATCCCGTTCAAACGAAAGCATCAGGCTATCTTCACGAAAACATTCCCTTTACCTTTGTCAAACGTGCCGCAGTTTTCATTCGACGTGCCAAAGCAAATATTTAGATCACAGCGATTCACCAAATGCTTACGGGTGCAAGAACTCTCAATCACTGTTCAATCATCTCGTTGGAAGTGCACGTTTAGACGACACGTTTGAATGGTAAGCTGCGTTAATCCGTTACAAACAAACTCAACTAAGTTTCTAATCATGGAATCAGTCATGTTCACATCTCAACGAGATCACACTGGAGGTGACTCAGCCGCCTGACGGGTAGCACGGCGTGGCGATACTGTCGTTGAGCAAGCTCGAAGAAGCAAGTATCTACGTGCTGGAAGCCCTTTTTTACCGGATCATGTTCAGCGCAATAGTCAATCTCAAAGTTAGTTGTTTTGGAGATGCACAAGCCCATCATCGTCAACGGCTGTCATCTTTTACACCTGAACTGACGCCTGTCGTTGCGCTTATTCCACGGGCGGAACCTGTTAAGCAAACCTTTGTTGTCGAGCCTTCCAAGCGTCCCCAGTCATGGAAGTTCAAGGATTCGTCTCGCCACAGATTACACCCAGAACTACTCCTTCGCGAATCCCTGTTGTTGCATCACCTGCTATATCTGCCGCTGTCGCACAACCTCCGCGATTCAGCGCTAGGCCAGCTTTCCACGTCTACGCTTGTACTTCCTGCGCCCTTACTGCGCTGCTGTCATGGCTTTTAAACCAGCTCTACCAACTATACAGTGAACGCTGCACTTCGCATTACCGCGCAGCCCTCGAAGTCCTGTTACCGGTTGCACGACACCCTCATCTCCACGCCAGGGGATTTCTTTCTTTTCAAACATAAAATCTAACTAGGATGCCAATATTCTATAGGCGAAATTTAATCTATTACGCGCTGCAAACGCATGGGCTCCTCACGGAGAGGGATCATCGTTTGGCGTTGGCGTTGTCGCAAACGCAGGCTCGGAACCCATTGCGACTGGCATAATGTGAGCTTAATCAATGAAATGGATGGCTGGTTAATGATCTGACAAATATGAAACGAATTTCTTCTAGTCCATCTCTTTATGCCATCCTCCACCGTGCCCTTCATTTGTGTCGTAGGGCTTTCGGTACTAAGGACGCTTCATGCTGTGCATGTCTTCGTTTTTCGTCTAGCCTAATTGAGCTGATGATCGTTGAATGATCGTCCACGATGCAAATGCAATTTGGTTGACAGTTGGGTTTTGACGGTCCCGGTTACAACTAAGACCAATACAACAAGGCGATATGCTCGCTGGAGGCGTGATAAATTTGAGCGTCAAACTTTATCCTTATCGAAAACGTCATCATTTTTGACATAAACCATGAACATGAAAGCCGTTTATTCAGTCTTCATAAATGTGCTTACATATGGGGATTCATTGGGACGATTATTGAGAATCTGTGTCACGACCTGGTGTCAGGTGATTAGAATGTGCGCTTCTCTAATTTCCCTAAATGACTAGCTGGCTTCGAATGATGATCCACGATGCGAAGGAAATTTGGCTGACAGTTGGGTTTTGACATGTCCTGATTGCAACTAAGACCAGTGCAGCACAACGATGATACGCTCGCTGGAGACTGATAAATTTGAGCGTCAAACTTTATCCTCATCGAAAACGTCTTTTTAACATAAACCATGAACATGAAAACCATTTATTCAGTCTTCATAAATGTGTTTGCATATGGGGATTCATTGGCATTGGGAGAATCACTGTGTCACGACCTGGTGTGCACTGTCAGGTGACTAGAATGTGCGCTGCTCTAACAAATGCAATGGGTCGGTTCAAACTCAGTTAGGTCCTACTAAAACGCCCGCCACTATAACTATAATAGGTCTCCCACATTTCACTCGCCATTCCTTTTCACAAACAATGTCCGCATTACCGAAACCGATCTCACCAGTGCTAGTGACATCCAGGACTCCGAACAACTTGGATTCAAGTGTAGTTCTTATTTTCGAGCAGAGACGCGTTATTATGCCCCGTCGAATCAACTATATGGTACATGTTTCTCTATTCCCATCTTTCCACATCAAATCTCAAAACCCCACTTTTCAATGTTATTTTCTTTACAGACAGCCGTTGCTTTCGCCCGCAAATTGTTTCCAAAATTATCCTTGCAGTCAAATGTCAAGTTCTTCAGCGACGAGCCGGAAATTTGCAAGGGACAGCCCACGGAAATTTCCGAAGAGTCGTGGAAAGACGTGATAATGAACGTCAACTTTCTTACAATAAATATAGTTCCAAAGGGTGGTTCAACTAACGATGTGCAATCCGTTTCGAGTGTGGATTCGCCAGCTGCTTTGGTTCCCCGTAAGCCTTACATCTCGTTCGGCTTCACAATACAACTTGAATAGATCTGACATCTGGCATAATTATGTGGCTACAGAGTCCGAACAAAGGATTCGCATCACAATTCGCGATATTTGTGACAGGAAATTTGAGCTCAAAATCCGTCCAAAATCCCGAGTTCAGCGCATCCTTAAGGAATATCAGATTCAAATAGGTCTCCCTCCAAGTCATTGCCGCCTGATCTATGGCGGCCGAATGTTACATCATGAGGAGATTCTCTCTGAAATCCCAATAATGGACGGAAGCACCATTTTAGTTTGGATAAGATTACGGGGAGGAAAGCCAGTTATTTATTTGTTTTCCCCTGAGGAAAAAGAGGCGTCAGTATCCCTTTCGCTCGTTCCAGAATGGAAACTCTCTGCCATATACCCTGTTGTTCCTATTAAACCAGCCATTAATGGGCGAGGTCAGACCGTAGTTTGGCGCGTGCAGACCAAACCCAACGGGGATCTCACAGAACTAAATACCGGATTAGACGTCTCGTACTTATTTTGGGAGGCACAGTAAGCATTCAACACTTTTTGTCCCCCTCAACTCTGTTTAGTTCACTGCGTCTTTTCAAGCACTGGCGAAAGTGTTTCGTGTATCACCAGTCCACCAGCGTCTCCCACGTCAGATGATTCTTCCTCATCAGCTGTAGAACACTTCAACCCCGCCGCTCCCGACCTCACATTCTCCAATTCGGTGGTCGTCCCAACTGACAATATTACGTTATACCTTGACAAAGCCTTGCATTATCTTGGTTTGCATACTGAAGCGCGCACTTCTTTCATCACGTTTGTAGCCTTACATATAAGTAATTTCACTGTATCTGACAATCTGACGTCGCTTCGTCGCAGATATTGGCTTCCCTCTTTACTCAAACATAAACATGTTGCTCTCCGATTCCTCCCCCAAGCAGCATACGAACGCGCAGCTCCCTTGAACGTATCTCCTAAGCCTGACGTCACGACGCGTATTTTCATGCTTTTCAAAAATATACAAGATGAAGAATTACCCTTTTGGAAGGACGCTATCGAGCGAGCCTCGGAAGATGTTCAATTTTGGGTGTCTATTGTTGGCGTGGATGTAGGACGTGTCCATGACTCCTCTTTGTTCCGTGTTCTAGAATGGGGTGGGATGGAAGTATTAGGGGTTACGGATCTTGAGGTCGAAATCTAAGGTTTGTATCATTGAATCGATCTTCCCATATTACCGGACACATTCATATCTGGTCAACATTCTCGTTAAGACGTATTTGGTAAACACTCTCGTCGGTATTACAATGACGATCGTGACGATCTCTAGTTGGATTGTCTTTTATCAGCGTGCGCGAGATGAAGCTGGTAAATGAAGATTAATGTACTTTTATCAGGTCAAATTTTGAATTTACATCAAAGAAACGGGGTTACATATTATACATATATATATATATATCAGGTTTGGTTGCTGCTGCGATTATTTGGAAAGGAATTTTTTTGGCCAAACAAACATGGTAGTGAACGCTGATTTTGTCCAATGTAGAGCATTGGAGTAAAATGAATTGTGCTGCGCATATTTTCATAAGTTGAAAGTGAGAATGAAATTTTTGTAAGAAATACCTCATTGAGGCCGGGCACATCATGATGTGCACCTTCTTCTATATCATAATCCTTATCCACTGGCACTAACCTTGAGCTCTCCGGTGCAGATTGATCGGTGGTGGGCTCGAGTTGTGAGTGCGAAACACCTATGATTTGTCCAAACTCACATACAGATGCCTGCAAAGCATAAAACACCGCTGTGTGTCCACCGTCAAATTCCCAGGCACAGTGAATCGGGAACTCCGTTTTGTCGTTGAACTGCGCTTGTTCATTCATAATGACGAAGAGTTCATCTAATTTCTGCTTGTCAAGCTTCGACGTCACCAAATCAAAATACATTTTCGTGTCCAATTTGCAAAACACGAGGATTTTCCATAGTTCTAGAAGCACGGACGAGTTGAAAACGATGGTAAACAAGGGCATTTTCGTGTTAACAGACTTGAGGAGATCCATTAAAACTGGATATATGTATTGTTTTGCGCTGTGGATGTACTGATACTTCCCCAAGTTTTGAAAACATCCTGAGAAGTGAGATACGGCATTCGGATCATTCAAAAGGATTGTGGACAGATGTTGACGGTTGTGTGGAATGAGCAACAGCATTAGCATGGGAGGGATTTTCCATGAAAAATGTGAGTCGAGATCATTTCGTAAGCACCAATGATATATGAGCGTGAGATCGTCGCATTCGTTGAAAGGAAATCCTATAACCGTTACGCCCCACATCGAGTTCAGACACACTGCTGCCCAATATCTGGCTCGATCCGTCATAGACTCGCTCCAGAATGCGTCCACACAGCAAATTTCTCTGAAAAAGGCGATGCCATGCTTCACGGGTGAGATATATGGACAAGGTTGAGGAATTGAGAACCGAAGGTTTTCAAAGAGATCTTCCAAGGCCTTCTGCTTCTGCACTTTGTCGGTAATGAGAGATTGATCGGATGTAAGGTTACGATAAATGGCGATAAGAAGGTTATAGCGTGTTTCAAAGGAGTTGAGCTCTGAGGAATAGTCTGGAAAGCCAAGTTTGAAGTAATTGTACAGATATTCAAATTTCCACCATCCCAGATCTTCACTATCGAAGCGTACTAGTCCCGCGTTATGCATGGTGTCGCGATTGGGATCGAATTTCCATTCGAATAAACCATCTTGGGCCGTGGCGAGTATATGGACGACTGTAGCATCGCGTGGCGCCTCGCTTAAGAAGTAACACCACATGGTCAGCGGAAGAATGAGATCGCTGTTGATCGCATCCTGCAGGGCTTGATCGCTATCACCAGCCAGCATATTCTTGTAAATCCGGAAATAACTTTGGTACTCTGCTCCTCCCAGCTGAATTTCCGCCATATCGGGAATAGATTGGAGTAGAGCCCAATATGGGTAGGCATCAGTCCGTAAAGCCAGGCATAATGCATAACGCAAATCGGTAACATTCATTTCACTGGCGTCCAAAGTACGACAGAGATTATAGCCAATATCGCGTGGAATTTGTCTGCCAGTCACTGGATCCACAGCTACACACCGTGCGATAATACGATGAACGCTGCTATTTGGGGACGTCTCGTAAAGCCAATCGAGTGCCTCCGAATCGAGAAAAGCCGCATTCTTGACAGCTGCTTTGATATTCACTTCTCTCCATTTTGTGAACTCAGGAAACCTCTTGGTAAATATGGTGGGTTGTATTCTGCGAAAATTACGGCGCACGGCACCAGCTGCCTTCGAAATGGACATAAATGCATGTCGGGAGAGGCTTTGAGTGTAGTGAACAAGATGATGGATAGTACGTCGAGTTTCGAGATTTATTCCTCCCCAAAGAGCCCAAGAACCCTGATTCAGAGTCGAGCTAATCCAACGAAAACTCTCTCGCAAAACCAAAAATGGAATTCCAACATAAATCGTCAGCGAAGTTGTATACGGGCATTCCGGATATCGAATAGGCAATATCACAGATATGAAATATAAGGTATAGGTGATACCTGTGATAACGACGATCGTCCAGGCGAGACGAATTTCCAGTGGGAATAACAGTATGATAATACCGGTAAGGAACATGCCGACAGCGAGGTGGAGAAGGATAGGCAGAAGATCAACGATCGCACCAACTTTCCATAGTTCGAAGCCGTTGAATCGCAGTTGCCTAACCCTTACTTTCTCTTTCGCTGTTCCAGAAATAGAAGTCGTGTAGTAATACAGCCATTGTTTGGCAAGGACGGCAAATAGCGCTGTAGACAATGTGACGGCCAGACTGGTAAACCAAAGACCGTTCACCAAAACTGCGTTTGTTGACGGTGTGAATGGGGAAGTGGGCGTCAAGGTTGTATTAGGTACTTGGCTTATTGGTAGTCCAGTAAATTGTGCTCGTAGTATCTGAACCGTTTCGAGTAACAAGGACGCAGTGACTTGGGTATTATCCTGTTGAAGGCCTTGAGATGCCTGTGAGACGAATGTGGTGATAACACCGGAAAAGAGACCTGCCTAGGAAAACAGTTCGCTTTGAAAAAATGAGCACAAAAAAAAACAAATACACTTACAAAGACGAGGAGAACGTCAACGGTTTCTCTCCATCCTTCTACCCTCTCGCGATCAAACAATTCTGCTTCATCGAGGTAGGTCAACCAGACACGAGCATTGTCGGCCGCCTCCTCTCCGAATCGATCTCTTGGATATTTCTGCTCATAGTCATATCTATTATTGCCTAATATATGTCATAATGAAGCACCCGAAATGGACAGACGTTCAGTGATGCTTACAACCAGTTTCAGGCGATAAATCTTTTGCCAGTCCGAAAAACCTCTTGCGCGCTGCTACGTTTCGTGGCGTATCGGAATGAATAGGCTTTGATGTTGTACTGGGCGTAGTCTCTGGATTAGAATGCAGATGAGTGTCAGAAATTTATATATCTTTTGAGCAAGCAACTCACCCAGAAAATCACGAAAGAGGGACACCAAATTATCTATCATTTCATCTGACTTATTCTCTATCACTGGCAAAGTGGCAGGTCTCTCGCCGGCAGGTCCTTCCGAGGTCATTTCGGCGGGACCTTTGCTTTGGTTCTCAAAGTGCAGTGCTTTCTCATTAAAACCAGGTGTTTCAGGCATGATATGTAGGTATTGAATAGAGAGAAGATGTTGTGTTTGGGAGGATAAGTTTGCTGGGAGGTGCCACAGGTATGAACGTCGGTGCTATGCGTGTTATGTAGAAGCGCTGTCATTGCGCAAACTGTAAACCTAATAGTTCAACCTATATCCACTGACCCAGTGCGTACTAACCATAAATAGAACTCCATGTGCAAGACGTGCTTAAGTCAAATCAAATTAATGATGCAACATTGATGTAACCCTATTATTAATAGATTGTCATACCCACACCAATATATACCTCAAGACAGAACCGTAACTTGTTCATGTACCGATTTATGAAGCATAGCTAAACACTGGTTTTTTGAGAAGCTGGATAAACCTGCACTAAATCGTTACTCTAACCTTCCACATAACGATTCCATTAAACTTTGACAAACACTCGGCATTGGTCAATATCTTAGCGGAGAATTCGAGTAGCGCTGGTTCTTCTAGTCAGGTGTTGGATTGTAGAATATGGCGTGGTCCGTTTAATCAATAGTAGGTTGAAGAGGAAATCCACAGACGTGAAGATGAAGATTGGGATGTGAACTTAATGTGGAGTGGGAGTAGAAGGGAGTAGATCAATCGTGTCACCCTATGCACGTCACACCGGGAGTAGCCGGACCTATCCAATATTTTTCACTCACGAATATCATCCAGCGCTCAGCTTGGTTCGTGGATGCAACGACAAACCGAACCAAATAACGCGTGAAAACACTTTTGGAAAATATTAAAGAGACTGTCATTCGAACATGTGCATGGTATGACTTACATCATTGTTCGCTGTAATTTTCTTCCGTTCAAACGAAAGCATCAATCAATCTTAAGGAAAATGTTCTCCTTGCCTTTGTTGACGTCGTACCTGGGATGAAGGTGGTTAACATCTCGGACTTTTCATTCTAGGTTCCAAGGCAACGATACGCCAAATGCTTACGGTCATTTAGGATCTTTCAATTACTTTCCAATCATCTTGTTGGAAGAGCACGTTTAGATGACATGGTTGAACGATACGCTATCCATTATCCACGAAAAAAAAAACTCGCCCACATCAACGAGACCACTCTAGAGGAGACTTACCCGCCAACGCTAACGGGTAGCACGATATGACGATGCCTTCATTGAGCAAGATCGAAAGGCCTGTATCTGCGTTCTGGAAGTCCTTACGACAATATTTTACCGAATCATCTTCAGCAATCAACTCTGGATCCCTTTGAACCCGCAGAAGTAGTTGTTTTGGAGGAGCAGAACCCATCATTGTCAACGGCTTTCATCCCCTGTTCCTGAACCGACACCTGTCGTTGCGCTTATTCCACAAGCAGGACCTGTCAAGCAAGTCCTTGTTGTCGAGTCTTCCCAAGCGTTGCCAGTCATGGGAGCTCAAAGATCTCGTCACAGACTTCACCCCAGAACTACTCCTTCGCCAATCCCTGTTGTTGTATCTGTCACTGCTGCGAAACCTTTGAGTACCAAGCCAGCTTTTCACGTCTACGTCTGCGCCCTTTACTGCTGCTACCGTTGTGACTTTTAAACCAGTCCCATCTGTTACGCAGTAACCGCCTGCTCCAAAAAAAAAAACCAGCTGCACTCAAGACCTGGGCCATCTTAGCGGTGCTGCAAGTTCGAACAGGAGAGGGACATGCTCAGGATGCGAAAAGTGCCAACGTCGTTCCTCCCACTCCCGTTACACACACTGTTGCTTTTTTGCCCTCTCAATCAAGAAACGAACAACGTGGAGATGACAAAGAGAGACGTGATGTTCACCCGGCGTATCAGGCTGCTTTTACCGTCTCGACTCTCCAATGCCTTGTCAAGGTAACTGTTTTAATATTGATTTATAATACGCGGATTCTAATTTCTTATTACACCTTGCATAGAGCGTAAATGAAATGGCTGAATATGCGTCTGGGAGTTTACAACAGTCGATTTGAAGGCGATCGCTCCGAACTTAAACTCTCGATGCTGGCGGGTGATTTCAAAGTTTTGGAGAACGGTAATTACACTCGTGTAACTTCAAGATACACAGAGATCGGAAAGGTAGCCGTCCATGATTATACCTAATGGCTAAGCTCCTGGCCAGCAAGGTCAAGGTCAAGGTCAACTTAGCACCGAATGCATGTTGAAGATGCAGTCCATATAAAGGAGGATAAGACAGACTAAATCGGAGCCTCATTAAGGTATAACTTGGATATATAGGATGATGGCAATGCTGATATATTGTGGTGATACGTGCGCCTCAGGAGCGAACAGGGAAGATAAGGGAATCAGCGAATGTGTGCTCAGAGGGAAAAATAGGAGGGAAACATTCTTCTTGTATTTTGTAAGCTAAAGAGGTATTTTTATATACATTATTTGTGGGATTTCCGGGAATATGGAATGGTGCTAAAATGTAATCTAAAGAGAATGGAAAATGTGAAAAGCCAGAAAAGTTTCATGTGAAAAGTACAAAGTAACTAAAATTTGCAAAATAAGGTAGCGGCCACGTAGATCTGACCATACCTAAGCGCCCATTACGTAAGCTAGGGTTAGCGCTTAAGCGGCGAAATTTTGAAAAAAAGTGAAAAATTCTTAACCCTAAATCATATTTTTATACAAGAAGTTGACAAAATAGAATACATATTTCTTAAATTAAAATAAACTGTCAGTTCTGAGCTAGAACCTATTCGTATAAGTGTAATTTCAATGCAGCTCAAGTCTCCCCTAGGTCTCCTCATGATTTTGGGATATGCTTATGTAATGCTCAAATTAAGCGAGATTCCATTTATGGAAATAAAGCTTACGTAAAGAGCGGCGAAATTTTTCGGAGGCAAAAAAACAAATATTGCCAAAACGCTGAAAAACAGCTTTGGTGAATTTTGGGGAGGCCCAGGTAGTATATCTGCTATAACTTTTTACAGGGGCAACGTTTTAAAAATTTAAAGCCATGGAAATGTAATATACATCCATTCAAATCTATCTATGGTTTAATAATTATATTTTCTGAGTGTTGTGTTGTGCTGAAACAATTTCGAGATGACGGTTTACCGTGGGCGCTAAGGGTGGTCAGATCTACGTGGCCGCTACCTTATTGACGGACCGACGCATATACCGAGTGCTGACAAATCTCTGCGTAGCCTGTTTGCATACGCAACAGTGGTCGCAGTCCATCATGATGAACACTGCACTCCGCATTACTTCGCGGCCCTCGGAGTCATGTTAATGATTGCACGACGGCCTCATCTCCAGAGATTTCTTTCTCTACAAACGCAAAGTATAACCAAGCTGCCGATATTCTACAGATGAAATTCAATCTATTACGCGCTGCAAACGCGCATTGACCCTTCACGGAGACGAACCATCGTTTTACGTTCATTGTTCTACGTTGGCGTTGCGCAAACGCAGACTTTCTTTGTTAGTAAACTAAGGCTCGGAACTCATTACAGCTGGAATAATGTGAGATTATGAAATTGTGGCTAGTGATCTGACAGTTATGAAGCGAATTTCTTCTTCTATTATTATAGATCCACTTTTAACCGCGTCCTTCATTTGCATCATAGGGTTTCGACATCAAGGACACTATCGGACCAGCTCATGCTATTGCCCATCTTCGTTATTTTCGAAAAGATACATCATTCATATGTAATATACCATATCTTGTTTCGCCTTTTTCTACATTATTCAAAACCGTTTCAGAGTCGAAGCTTAATCGGACTGCTGAACGTCGAACGATCATCGACGATGCAAAGGCAATTTGGCTGACAATTGGGTTTCGACGTGTCCTGATTACAACTAAAACCAATGCAGCACTACGATACGCTCACTGAGGATCGTGGTAGATTTGAGCGCCAAACTTTATCGTTATCGAGGAAGTCTTTTTGTCATAAATCATGAACATGAAAGTCGTTGTGAGGTCCTATTCAGTAATCGGTCACCAAAAAATGTGCTTATATATGGGGATTTATTGGGGTGATTATTGAGAATCGCTGTGTCACGACCCGATCTCAAGTGGTTAGAATGTGCGCTTCCCTAAGCTTCCTGCATGACTGACTGACTTGATTTAACTATATTGCAATTTATAATAGTGTCACACGCGTGTCCGTAAGCGTCTAGCGACAGTCCATAAGCGTCATGTCACAGTCCATAACGGTCTCGCCCTTTTTCGCCCGTGAACCATCTCCTGACCCTGACATGAATCATTACGGTCTCCAATCACCGACCCTTTCCTATCCCTACCCTGAACACTTTCGGTGTTCACTTTCAGCCCTTAACGTACTATCTAATCAGCCCTTTCCGTCACGATTTCCCATCAGTTTTTGTCGCATCCGGGAACCACGGCCGTCCAATGTCTGGGACCATTTGCGTCTCAACTTTCATTATCTTGGCTTTCTCTCGATGGATTTCGGTGATTGTTGGATTATTTGATAGCTTTAACTACAAGGGTTTAGGGAAAATTATTGAATAACCAGTAATCGCTTTTTTTGGTGTATATAACATGACTGATAATAGACTGCCGTGTCCACAATGAACAAACGCTTCCCTCCTAAGAACACCTTTCACGGGTCGCTTCTTAACCCGTAATGTCGTGTTTGAAACGGTTTATTTGACATGTCCGGGATTTCTCCTCCCCTCAAAACTCACAAATCACACATGAGACAGGCGATGTCGCGCACCAAAATCTTCCTTATTTGGTAATAGGGATGGTTCTTCCTAAAGCGGACTTCTAAATCTACTCTTCTTGAACAACTCACTTCCAGCTCGTTTGACACCCCAGTTCACCCAAAAATCAAACAATAAAATGTTCAATCTTCGACTCTCTTCTTCCATTTCTTTCAAACACCCCTCCCCTTCTTCCAATTCCCGAGAACCGTCCCCAGAAGAAGATGTTTTTCCCCCGGTCTTTCGTTATACTCATGATAGTCCTCGCACTCATGATTTGGATATCGAGACAACTCTATTTACGTATTATTCGCCCACTCCTATTCTCGAAATGGACTCCAAGACCTTACTCCCAGTTTATTCACACAAGGTCCCTCGATCTATCGATAAGTGTAGAAGTTCAGATATCGTACACCCCTTCTTGGCTTTCGGAAAAGAAGTCTATATCGAGAAGGAACTAAGATGGTTCACAGTCACTCATGTTTATTCTACTCCAGAATCAGCCCTACAAGATTCCTATCGTGTTTGGTTAACAGCACAAGTAGGATTAGATTACATGATAATGGTCCTGGATGTTCCCAGCCGATGGATCCTATCAGCATGTAATCACCAACCTGCTCTAGGATTTTATCGATCACCCAATCCCATTCCTAAAGAACCACTAAACCCTTCTTTTCATGATTCCTCCCCTCCTCAATCTCCTACTACTTCCGAAATGACCATACGACCTCCCCGATATCAACAAACCCTTCGCACTCTTCGATGAGTCTGTTCTTGTAACAGTTTAAAATCAGACCACAGGGGGTCTGATTAAAGGGTTTTCTTATTTTCCCACAAGTGCACAGAATTCCTGTCTATTGCTCAATTAGGCTAATAGGGAATTACATGCAGTAGTAGTGGTAAAATTAAGATTAACTAATGTAACTACTGGTCACACCGCTGTAAGGGTGTGACGGGCGCTTAAGCGTCACGCTGTGACGCGCAAATACTACTGCTGCAGTGCCAAAGGCACTGCATGGGCACTAGGCCATTAATGGGCCCCAGGGGGGCCCATTCCTATATCCCAAATCCGTTACAGTTCTGGCCTCCTGGAACGAACCCGATCAGAATCAGTAGAACAATAGAGAATAAAAGGAATACTACAAGAGAAGTTTCGCACCTATCCATTCACCTAAAAACATCCTTCTTGGTTCGGAGCTTAAATTCTTTTCAACTTTTGTCTTTTTCACCATTATGTCCATCCAACCTATTGGCTATCGCACACTTTCCATCATTCCATTTCCTTTTTATCCCAATTTTAATTCTCCACCTCCCTATAGAAGACATGATAACTTTCAGACTATGGTTCGCGAATATCAATTGGAGAGCGACGAAGTAGAAGTGGAAGAAGATAATCCCTGGCCACGATACGCCAATCCAGCGCTCGAGTTTCGGTATTTTTACGACGATCTACAATTACCCGATGAAGTCAAAGTAGACGAAAACGTTCATATACCGATTATGCAAGCATCGTATACTCTGATCGGGGCCCTCGTATCACATCGCCCTGGGATTCTCATTTGGCGTCTTATTTTCTATCGACCTGCCTTATTCCACAATTATGTTCTCTTTCTAGACGCTCCCTGGGATGTTTTTGTAGAACCCCCTTCCCACCAGCCTACAACTCCATTGCCAGAATATGAAGAACCCGAAGAACCTGCCCCCGATGCCCCTCGACTACGTACTAATCGAAATCGCATGCGACCTATGCAAATTATACCAAGACCTAGTCAACGAAGAAGATTAGAATAGTATCTATCGATCAGAACACCATACGATATAACTAAGATCTCCCCCTTGGCCTATGCTGAGCTCCATGCTGATCTGGTGCGCGATCCGAGGATACTAAGCATAGCCTTAGGATTCATGAATGTATTATATTCATGACGAAGACGATCCTATCGATGGATGACCGATCAGTAAGAAGATTAGGATGGTAACGATGCGATTCAGGATAAAGAGGCAGCGCGGGAAGAGTTGGGTGCCAGTTCTGACAAAGGCTGTGTCTTAGGCCGGTTTTGTTCCTTTGTTGGTTTTCCTTTTGTTCTTTTGTTTGGGTTTTCATCATTTCTCCTATTTGATTTGTGATATCATTCTTTTGTTGTACTTATATTACTCATTCCTCTCTCGCACCCCCCCTATTTCATATTTCTTTTTGTTCCCTTTTGTTCTTTTTGTTTCTTTCTATTTGTCATCTTGGTGAACGATGAATAATCGTCTTACCAATGCTACGTTTCTTGAAAGGTATAAATACTGCATGTAAATACTTGTAACAGCAGCAATCTACCGATACGGGTTGTCTCACAGTTTAAGTCTAGTTCAGTTTAAGTCAAGCTCAGTTCAAGTTCAAGTCAAGTTTCGTCTCTAGTCTAAATTCTACGCTCACATCTTTATCATTGGATTAACTCTGAGTGAGGTCTCGGAGTATAAACTAGCGAATTTCATTTCAATTCTATTGTCGCTTCACTAACTCGCAGAAGGATAACTGTCATCATTGATTGTAGATCCTCCATCCTAGTCGCAATCCAAGTTCTCTTGCCGACTCTTTGTTCATTCAATCCCTCACACTTTGCTTACGATCACATCTAGTCGTTGCAGTTAGTGTTTGAGTTTTGTGTGTTGGTTTCGATATCAGCGCATACATCCACACATCCCCATTCCCTCATTCACTCATTCTCTCATTACCCGAATTCAGCACCAGGACCCGCTCCACGGTAGACTAACGACCTCTATAATCAAATATCTCGTAGTTATTCCGATCACTTATAGCCGGCATACACTAAGCTATATTCATCGGATCGTTACAGCGAACTGATATTGACCTATAGGTAAGTACTAAGTATGTACTTTATACGCCATACAAGCTGCTCATTTCATTTCCTCTGGGCCTTTTTCACCCATGAGGTGCTGCTTATTTATCATCTACTCATCTGTGAGTGCGCGCGCATTTGTCTCTATGTATCGGAACAGCACTTACTTCTGTCAGTTCTTGAGTGATCTGGTTAAGCGTTGCCAGCCTAAACAGTAGTTAGTATTTGCGAGGTAAAGAGAGTTCTAACTTTATTATTCTTACAAGTGTGTGGCTTTGTCACTAAAGGTTATGTGCACGTTAGGAACTCCATCATACGCCCACCTCAGCAGATTTCCTTGATGATCCAGTTCTAATTCGAGGAAGACTGTTTGATGGTAGGGACACACGATCTTCTCGACGACGAAATATTTGGGAGACACATTGGCAGTGTCCGCGCTGTCGGCTGTTGTGGCGATTGGACTGCTTGACATGGTAAGCATATCACTGACTTCGCTTGCCGAATGAGATTCTGACTCGTCGTCAGACAAAACGATTGTCGATGCAGATTCAGCCGCGATTAGGTCTGTTGAGTCTGAACCGTCGGAAATGACAATGGTCGAATCAGAATGTACGTGACCGCGACTTGTATTCTGAACGGAAATGTTAACGATACGACGATACGAACATAGACGAATATCTGACGGTAAACAGTACTTACGAGGGTCATTTTGAGCTTGAGGACAAGGTAAGGCTCCACACGGGTTGCGGATATCGCGGGTTTTATCCGCGGGTACCTGCCAAAATACCCGCGGGTCTCGGGTACCCGTCTGGCGGGTACCCGGCGCCTATTTTACCCGGATCGGATACGGATAGCCATTTCAGAAACCGCGGGTACCCGTGGTAACTGATTACATAAGATATAAGTAACACCTGGGTGAATTTCGAGTGAATTTTGTCGTGATTTTTTTTTTATTTTGGCTCTAGAGAGCTCAATTCTTACTTAAAATAAAAATAAAAAAATATGCCATTAATATTTTTTAATTCTCTACAAGATATGTCGGGCGCCTATTTTAGGCGCCCATGTCACATAGTAACAACTTCTAATATTCTCTAGTCTTACGTGATGTTACATACAAGTAACACACAGGTACCCGCGGGTTATCCGTCACACGGGTCGATCCGTGTGACCCTCGGGTATTTGACATTACCCGCGGGTAATATCCGGCTCGGGTCACGGATCAGCCAGGTCCATAAAAAATACCCGCGGGTCGGGTACCCGTATCCGAGGATAAAACCCGTGTGGAGCCTTAGGACAAGGGAAAATGGTTACGAAGATCACTTTGCATAGAGGATGAGGATGAAGGTGAAATTGTTACGAAGATGATTGTTTTCCGCAAGTTATTATTAACACGTTTTATATTTTTGAAGGACTTTTTCGTTCCTCATATTCCGATTCCCGATATAAGATCTTTCAACGTGGTATGTTTAATATCCGCTCGTCGCGCAATTCCAAAGGGAACAAGGGTTTCGCATGTATGCCACCCTTGTGGGACAAACGTCAGGTGCATGCATTCTTGTGAGTGTGTTTGAATTACGTCTTTCTTTACCATACGTTAAAGCACATGTTATAGATCAGATCTTCCGAGCATATATACAGTCCTATCCATCCGTAAGATATATTTTCAGGTTCGTACATGTTGCACGGCACGGGCAATAGAGTCCCAGGCCCAGTCTTTGGGCTTATTTTACTGCGGAATTTACAAGATAGGCTACTAACAATTTATATTTTTAGACAATATGTGGCGCATGTTTACGTCGGAATGAGGGGAAGGGGAAGGAGCTATACAGGTAAGAGGGAAGATGATCTGTAGAAGAAATAGATAGGTAGATAGAATGTAGAAGTAGGTAGAAAATAAAGTTCGCTTTTCTCAGAACTCAGCTGAGGGGCAGACAAGAGGGGCAAAACTAAACTGTATTGTAAGAGAGAAACAGAGGGTTTAAATACAAAACTAAGACCCAGAAGTCCGGTGCACACAGAGTCCAGCTTATTGTCCCAAAAATACCTCACACCCTGTCCAGAGTTGTCCAAGTTCTGGGAACAATAGGTGAAATGTCTCAGTCCGGCCCTCCCAAACCTAGACTGTCCATAAAGAGGTCTTTCTGGTCCAAAAATACCTTTCCCTAATCTACAACGCGTCCTCCCTGTCATACATGATGGGTTAGACATGAAACACGAGAAAATAAACAGAAAAGAGCAAGAGAGAGCTGCATATATGCAGTTTAATACTTAAAATGACGAAAGTGGAACTTAACTACTAAGCAAGACCATGTTGTACCTAGTTTATAGAACGAAACTAACTAGGGAAAATTCATAGAAAAATAGAAATACTCCTGTTACCCTCTGTGGGAACCCCACAGGAACACATGTAATCTCATCCGCAAGTTATACCTCTCAGGTTCGTGTACATGTTGTACGGGCAATGATGTCCCAGGCCAATCTTCGGGTTCTATGTTATTGCGGGTTTAACAGCACGGGTTGCTCATAATTCTTTTTTTAGACATTATCTTTACATAAATTCTGGCAAGTTATCGGAAACTTGCTTTCCGACCTTACACGTGTTCCCAAGATTCAGGCTCGGAAACTCGGACACGGGCAATGATGTCCCAGTCTCATTTCTGGGGCTCTTTATGATTGACGTTTGTTCTCCAAGTGAAATCTGGTGAGATATTTTCTTCTCCTTCTGGATGTGTCATTATTCACGCAAATAGAACTTATTCTTTCCGCACGACTCAAGTGACTCATCCACATTCTCTGTCTCCGAGTTTTTGGGCACCCCAAAAAACTACAAGGCCCCTACAACGTTTCACACCACCAATGACCGATGACACATGGCACTGCAATGACACGGCAATGACACGGGTCGTGTTTCCGTACCGCATGAGACATGCCTAAGTTTCTGACCTTGAGGCCATTTCTCCCGGAGAGATTGTCACTCTTAGTCGCCACCATGCATTAGGTGCGGTTGCGATTGTTTTATTTGTCATAAATGTATTCTCATTTACACGTTATTCCTTATCGTCAGCCATCAAAAGGACTTCAAGAAATTTTCGCGTCGTGACCAAAGAAACTCGTCCCTGTTGAACGTTCAGTATATATATGCGGTGTTTTGAACGTACGTTTACTCTACCTTTATCCACATCTATCCTTTTTTTCGTCTTGATGACGAGCAACGACTCTCTAGATTCTGGTGAACGTATATCTCGCGGTCGCCCTCCAGGACGGCCTCGAAAGCAATACCATATTAGTGGTCGCAGAGCTGCAAATCTTGCCATGCTCAGAGCGCCATTAGAGCCACTGGCGATTTCTGTGCAAGGAGCATCTAGTAATGGTAAAACCCTCTAAAATTTTTGGCCCTTCCAATTACCTTTTTTCACCTTTTCTGCAGAGCAGGTTGGGCTAGTTTCATCTTCGGCCATACCCTCTGAATCTCCTCCAATCCTTTCCGACCTGAAAATCCTCTCAACACAAGCTGAAATGGAGCGGCGTGCACCCCTTTCGCGTCGGTCTCAACCAGCGTCATTTAGCAACAACGACCCACTCTTTTTAAACAATTTACGGAACGCTAGTCAATGGGTAGAGGTGGCAATCGTTCATACCTTAGATTTGCCCTTCTGGTTTGATATGCAGGTAGATATCTACACTTCTTTTCGCTTTTTGAGACGACGTTTGAACTGACACATTTCTTCAAGATGAATGATTATGGTCGTGGATCACGCAGGATCAGCCGACTAATCGAATTCGAGTGGCTGGGACACCCTGGGGATTCTCCACGAGCTGCGAACACCCGACGCTTTCTTGTCCATTGGATTCAGCCTTCTCTTCTCAGTGAAGAAGGTCTGCGTCAAGCGATGGTGGATGATAGGGTGGTTCACCAATGGAAGTATCTATGTATTGGGACGTGCTCAATTGTTTCTCCCACTGAAGATCACCCAAATGGTTCCGAACATTTTCCACCATGGAACGGGTTTGAACGCTCGGAGAATATGGATCTATTGGACGTGGCCGATGAAAGTGATGACAATACATCTGAAGATGAAGACCGGGAGGTGGAACAGACAAATCCCAAGACCGTTTCACGCGATGATCGCTGCCGGGGTAATGTTAAATTAGTTGTGAGCTTGGTAATTTTGTTTTCATTCGATATCTAACTTCCATGATAGCTGGAAATTCGAGCTTCCAACCTTGGCTTAGTACATATCTTACAACGTGGAACCCATGAAGATGCGTTACCTCATAGGCTTGGTTGGTCAAAGCGATTGCGGAATGAAGTTTTGGCCGCCATGAAGGAATCTGGGGCACATCCTAGGCACATTTATCGTGGTAAAATTCATACTACCTCTTTTGAAGTGTTCATACTTAATTTCTCTTGAAATAGAACTCGTTTTGACTTATAACTACCCTGAACAAATCTCTCTCCCACCGGGGACTACGGTGAAATTCCCATCGACGTATCCCAACTATCGACGTCCGACTCGAAAACAAGTTCATAATCTAATGCCTGCACTAAAGCGTAGAGGCCGTTTGGATGTGGATTGTAACAGTTTTTATCAGACCACAGAGGGGCCTGATAAAGGGTTTTCTTATTTTCCCACAAGTGCACAGAATTCCTGTCTATTGCTCAATTAGGCTAATAGGGAATTACATGCAGTAGTAGTAGGAAAGATTAAGATTAACTAATGTAACTACTAGTCACACCGCTGTAAGGGTGTGACGGGCGCTTAAGCGTCACGCTGTGACGCGCAACTACTACTGCTGCAGTGCCAAAGGCACTGCATGGGCACTAGGCCATTAATGGGCCCCAGGGGGGCCCATTCCTATATCCCAAATCCGTTACATGGATCCATTCCTGGCGATGAGTATTTTAGCTTCCCGGAACCCTTCGCAAATATACAAGTAAGGCTCTTCCGCATTCAGAATATTCAAACTAACGAAATTCCAGTTACTCTCCTCATGATTATAGAAAATCCGATAAGGAATCGCACTTCACCTGTGCATTGACGTCAGATTATGCAATGGAAAGTCTCATATTGCACGGCACAAAAGACGGTTTAGGGATGGATACAAGCTGGCGAAACAAGAACGAGAATCGTGCAGGACTCACGATTCTAGTCACCGTCGACACTAATGGTCATTTGACCCCAGGTAAGCAGTGCCTTCTTTGTTCAAACAGCTGAGATTCATATTGTGTCAGGAGCGGTCTTACTCTCAGCTAATATCAGAGTGCCGACACTGCTGAACTATTTGCAAGAAACGGAGCGTAAGGTGATTGACCGAGCCAAGGCTATTTTAGCTGGTATGTAGGTGAACCTCTGTATATATGCACATGACTTGAACTAGAGCTCAGATCCGAACTGCATCAAACGTCGCCGTCAAAGTGAGAGGGATGAACTATTGAGTATTTCAAAAGATATAGTCACTCTTGAAACATGGTCGGTACATAAATGGATGATCGACAAATGTAAGACATCTTTACGGGCTATCCTAGAATGTGCATAATGGTATCTTTCATCATACATATTCACAGGATAATGATGATTGGATATGTAGTTCAACCGTTATCAAGAGTTTATATTTGTCAATTTCATATCATACAGTCCATACAACGCTTAGAAGGGGACAGCGGGTGCGTGGAAGGGGCCCCTCGTCTGCCTTATCGTCTAACCTACAAAGTCGTGAGGGCATTTCGCCGAGCCCAAAGATGTCGGAATATAGAAGAATGGCCACTATTTCGACAAAAATTCCAAAAAGAGTTGTGGGCGGCATGCGGTGACGAAGAGCTAGATGGTGTCGATGTTGAAAGTCCAGATGACACGGCTGATGAAGAAGAGCTGCCAAACCTTGCGAAAAAGCGAAGTAATCGCTCAATATCGGAGGCCCAAGGACCTGAGAAATGGAGGGTTGATCGTTACAACTTTTTATGCAACTATTTCGATACTCATTGGTTTAGCGATCGGTGGTTGAGTGAGTTTATTATTACATTTTTCCTTCGAAAACTCTTTCACCCTTACCACTATTACCAGAACATGTAACAGACATGTCGTTGCCACTTGGGGAAACTCGAGATGGATCTAACAACACAAATAATTGGGCGGAAAGCGCATTTCTTGTCTTCGATAAAGTTTTTTTGGATATGAGGAAGAACAAACGGTAAGAGCAATAATTATGGAGTTATGTCATATGTTTAAGACTTTATTGACAGTATTGATCGACTCGGTGCAATAATACTTAATGAATGGTTTCCGTACTATGAAGAACGCGAGCAAAACCCGAGCGTAATCCCCACCCAGATTCAAGATGCGATTTTGGAAGCATACAGCATATGGGACTCGAACTGGGTAGACCATGCAGAGGGCCGGATGTATAATGTCCGGTTTACGGAGTACGATTCAATATCTCCTTATTGAAATTATACTCATTTGAATCAGAAAATCCATAGTTCGTGTAGTGCGAGTGAATCTGTCTATTCCACGTTGCTCCCCGTGTGAGCAATTCGAGCAGACAGGGCGAATCTGTGTTCACATGAGGGCAGCAATTTTATACGAGAAAAATGGACCAGTTGAGGTGTGGCATAGTAAGTTTATTTACTTGTTTTTACGCATATTGATGGTGACGATATACACAAACTCAGAACGGGAAACAACATCACAACGGACTGCAGTCCGTCCTAAGGGATCCGCCGCAATCCCTCGACAAGTGGCAGATTATACATTTGATACTCGGATCTCCAAGATGATTCCTGAATTACTCAATGATCCGGACTATACACTTGTCGGCTCACAAATCATGCCCCGTCCTTCCGTTAACACGGCCTTGACAAGGTCCGAAGTCTCTGACATAGGTTCAGCTGCTAGAGATTCGCCGAAAAATGCTCCAAATGAAAGCGGATGTGAGTGAATAACTTACATTAGACATGCATATGATTAATGGAAACTTTAATACTACTAGTTCGCAGTGCATATATTCATGCAGGACGTCCCCCTCGAATTCGCCCCCTCATGCCTGGACGCGCGAAACAAAAGGTCACTTTCCAGCTCAAGAGAGGGCCCAAATGTCAGAAGCGAGCTCATAATTCTCTATTTCTCAAATCCCAACTCGTTTCAATCAAAGCCAAAGACAAACGACTCCGTGAGCTCAAAGAACAACAGTTTACGGCTATCAATCAATCTCTCGCTCCGACTGACTCTGTACACGATAGCACGCCACCGGCACTCATGTCCAATCTCCACAGTCTATCATCCAAGGCTCCGGCGACAGAGATGACACAAGAGGAGAAGGAAGAAAGCGAAATGTACACCGAGAACTTGAGTCGTTGGGATGATCCGGGGTATACATTACGGATCGAAGAGATGCAGATCTTTGTGGATTTATTGAACTCTATTTGCAAATTGCATGACGAGAGCATGTGGATTGGCATATCAGGGGAGAACGGATTCGAGGTGGAGGTTGCCAAAGCGCTAACAGACAGGTCAAAGGTGCGTTTGTTTGGTGTTATTTTTATTATTATTCCGCTCTCTGATCAGAAGTAGACATCATCATTCGCAATCAATACATTCAACATCTTCGTCCAAACGTTATTCAATCGTGTTATTTTTGTGAACCTATCGCGATTCCACTGGACAGTTTGGGATTATCATCAATTCCCAAATAGTATTGAGTGTCTGGCCATCAACCCGATGCAGCACCTATCCCAGCTTCATACAAATAGCTTGGAAGTGCACTGGCAGATCCTCCATGCCATTCGCCGCATCCACGGACTTTCAGATATTAGCGTAAGTTTTTATTTATACGTCTAGTCTTGAATTGAAAATTCGGCCTCCAGAATAAGCGGAAACAACCCGTACAGCCGATGCTTACTGGACTACAAACTGACAGCTCAACTTGTGGCTTCTGGTCCATTTTTTTAGTACTTCTGTGCTTACTCAAAGTTCCTCTTAATTCCTCGATTTCAACAAAATTATCAATCGGCGAAGTCAAAAACCATCTCAGAAAATTGTGAATATCATTTTTGCGGGATCCTGGTGTTGATGCTAGTCTTCTAAAAGAGATATGTCAAGCGTTGGGTCATCAACAGGATCCCACTTGCAGGATTTCGCTTGTACCGGGTCACATTGTGAGTTTTAGAAGTGCATAAAATAATCACAGCGAATCAAAAAACCTGTCTTTAGGTTGCACGACGACCTGTGGACATGGCGTCTATAGCGGAACATAATGCTCCCAAGTCGAGTCGCCGCACAAGTATGGCACCAATCAGTACCCTGAAGAAGACCACGAATCCGAGCACCAACGTCTCAAAGGTTTATAAATGCAATCACCTGCTGGCTAATCGGGAGTTGTTAATCTCCGTCGGCCCACATAAAATCGGCCCGGAGCAAATTCGAAGAGTTTTGAATACTGACCATGATTCATACGGCACAGATGGTCAAATCATAGACTCAATAGTCAACGCTTACTTGATCCTATTGGGGGAGAGGTTTACGGAACTAAACAAACCCGATATTCCAGACTTTATAATTGCAGACACCCTAACGGCGGACCATCTGGGCTCAGAGCCAATATCCACCAATTTCAAACCTGGTAACAAGAAATTTTGGTTCCCACAGGTAGTTCCTAATACATACAATTTATACCATACTAATAACTTTACGGCAGTGCAATATTTTCGAAAAGGACTTGGTTCTTTTGCCATGGTTCCTTTCACAGCGAGGTCATCGATCACATTGGATCTTGGTTACAATTCGCCCACCTCGACATGAGATCAGGTTGTATGACAGTGCCGTCACCAGTCTTACACGAAGACATACTGAAATATTAAAGGTATTTCTGCGAAAAATTACCTGAGTTGATTCAGATTGATTGTTGTCAAGCGTGTTAAGCATGCTCTTAAGTACGAACATGATCAACACTACTCCAAAGCAAGCATTTTTCCCGCGGAGTGGGATTCAAATCAGAGCAAATATTTTGAAAATGCGGTGAAAGCTATTCATGAACTTATCCAGAAATGTACTGACGTGAAATTAGACAATCCGGAATGATCAGCAGTCAGATGCGGTCAGCTGCGGCATATATATGCTGCAATTCTGCAGCGATTTATGCTGTGGGAAAGACGAAGAGTATGCAAAAATGCCTTCTGATGGAATAGATAACGTTTGCTGCGCTATTGGATGCATGCTTGCAAAATGTTTACGCCCATCTGTTCCAAAACCACCAATTTTGGAGACGACACCTTCGTCTCCCACCCCTACCCCATCTGGTCCATCTCGTGCAACATCGCCAACCCTCAGAATAGCGGAGTTTCCTATGGACGTTGCTTCTGCCATTGAATTAAGACGTATTTCGAGCCAGTTATCTAAAGTTCCCCCCATTAAACCGACCCCCTTGAACCGATCTCTATTGCGTGGCCTAGAAGTAGGTGCATGGCACATGTGGAAGCTGCCATCGGATGGTCTCTTCTATCCAGGCTGAATAACCATTGTCGACGACGTAAAGCGTACGTTTGAATACATCATACCTTCGGAAATCATTTACAAGGCTGACGGCATTGCTCCCGATCACGTCGTCACTGAGACCTTTCGCTCTTACCTTAATAAAGATACGGGTCTATTCTCATCCCAGGTTTATTCCTTTTGTAAAAAAATTAAGTCGTATTAACCTTAAAAATTTATAGATCGGAGTCATACGTTGGCCAGCTGTCCTCGACGATGCAGCATTGGATTCTCACATGCAAACCTTCACCCATGGCGCAGACAAAAGTCGACTTTTGAAGCTACTCAGCCCCGCAAAACAAATGTTGTTGAATTATTTGCGGAATAGTGTAACTATTGCACGAAATATTTATTTGAAGAAAACCACGAGTCTCGCTGCTCTTCACGAGGACTGGTCAGCATTTCGCTCAGCATGGCCTAGTAACAAACCTAGCCAAATGGCCTTTGAGTTCATGACAAGGCACCTTACACTTCTTGACAATCAAGACAAATTTATTATTCAGCATGTAACTATGTGGGAATTTCTACCGCGGAATGAGACCTCGGAGAATATGGACTCGGTCTTAGGTTTGGGTCAGAGTATCTTCGGATATCTCTGTCTAGTTTACTATCTTGGGACCACGCTCGATACAGCTTACTCACTCCACAGAGATAAGCGAATTAGACGTCCTATAGCTCCACACGAAGAAGCATGGAAAACAATTGAAGGTTCTGTTATTTACGAAAGAGGGCAGGATTGGACTGTATTTCGGACAACTCATTGCGTCCTCGACAAGACATTGGAACTTCCTAGATTACAGGTTTTGGGTGAAGACAACGTCGTACGTTCTTGTTTATTTATTCACTCTAAATTAGAGAGAGATCATCACAATTAATCAATCTAGGTAAACTCAGACCCTCCATCTGCAGCAGAACCTCACAAGTCGCCCCGGGGAGCCCCCATAACAGCGGCGTCTTCACGGTCAAGTTCAGTTAAACCGCCAACTGCCGAATCTTCACGCTCAAGCTCCATAAACCCAGTTAGTATTAATTTCGATATATTCATGACTCTCATAATTTTTGATTAGGAATCAGCGCCTTTTGAAGAACACACTGGTATTCACAAACTTAGCGATGCGAAACACACGAGCTCCCTGCCCGTAGCCCATGAGGGTGATGATTTAGTTGATGATCTAGATATTCCAGTAGCACAAAGAAAACCTAAAAGAAAAGCTGTTATCAATCACGCGTTTATCAAAAGTGGTGTTTAATGATTTGTTTTGTAATTAATTGTCTTGCCCAAAAACAATAATGATATAGACCAATAACAAACAAAGCTTTGGAAAGCAACAAAGTGCGTTTTACGATTGTTCAAACAGTTAATGAAGATACTCTGAAGTGTCGCTATCTAGTAGTATCTATTTTACGCCTGTTTAATAGCATTTATTCACGGCGGCGGCCTTACCATAGGGAAGCCAGGGATTTAAGAGCAGTATTCAGTCAACTTTGATCAGAGTGGTTTGAAAATAATTTATTCTGAATCCAATAATAAATACGAACATTTCAGTACCCAAAAGTCGAAAATAGCAGATGTAGATGAGTGGGAATTCAAAGTTGCGGCGCTCCAGGACAGCGTTCTAAGACCCCCCGGGACAAACGCCGGCGAGATTCAGACTGTGACGTGACGCTTATGGACTGTCGCCAGACGCTCAAGGACACGCGTGTGACACTATTATGCCATGCAACTATATTTTCAGGTGATGGTGTATTAGGAATCCAAGCTGTAATGTAAGAAATGCAAAGAAGCTAATATATCACCGGATTTGTGTATGTTAAAGTGGTATCGGAACTTGTTGAATGAATACCTGTGTGAACGATGAGATATAACATACAGCATGACTGTGGTGCTCCATCTGAAAATGTAAGTGACTAAACGATTCAACCCGATTGTAGTGCTTATGTTTTCCCACGCAGCTCGAGATTGCTGAACAGAAATTTTTAGGTCACCGTGGCAGTATGTGACGGTTCATTCAATCCGGTGACAGTGCCAAAATCGAAGTTGAGAAGAGAAGAAGCCTTCTGTTGTGCCATGACAAAGCTTTAGACAGGGTATGGGCGATGTGGCCCAATGATCGTTTATCTGCCATAATGTTCAACAAGGTTCCGAGAATCTTATTGGTCTGAACTTTCCTGTTGTGCTACTGGTTCGACGTCGATTATCTCGAGCCATGTTATACACGAGGTAAAAACGAGGCGGCAGCCTGACGCTACTTACATTTTGAATTCTTATCTCTCCGCACAACGTTAACCTCATATCACACGCAATCACCAGAGACGTACCATGTCGGAAACACAGAGCTCAAAGGAAAAAACAACACACGTCGAGGCTCCTAACGAAGGCGGCAACCATCCTGGAATGGCTCAGGGAGAGCCTGACGACCAAAGTGAACGTTTCAAGTCTCTGTCCATCAACATGGCCTCGGCTCCTTTAAACGAAGAAGGCGACCAACCTGCTACCGTGACAGCGACAGGAAAACAGTCTGATGAAAGAATAGAGGATTTGATGAGCCTCTTCCGCGATTTCCTTGGTAAGTCTCTGTTTCATGAACCGGTATATGATAACTTCTCACCGAGGTACATTCTAGAGGCCGCACCTAACAAAGCGACTTCCGGTTCTTCTAATATAACGCCACAAAACAAGACAGGGCATAAAAGGTTCTTCGGACTAGCCAAAGGGTTGTCTCAAGGAACTGGATGTGAGTATCTAATTGAAATTTCGTCATAATTTGCGTGGTTCTAACGTGATGCATGTTAGCGAATAATAGATATGATTACGAGCGAAAATATCCGCAAGATCGATTTGGAGAGGAAGCTTCGGACAATGCTCGTGTTTGGTTGACATACCTCGACGAAGCCGAATCGTTTGATCGTGAGAGGGCAGAGGGATGGAAAGAGACGGTAGATGTACTTCTTGTTTTTGTAGGCAGAACGTTTATTCATAATCACGGTATTAAAACTTATTTTTATTTATTAGGCTGGTCTCTTTTCTGGCGTTATCACAACATTCATCTCCCAGGCCTCACAAAGTCTGCAGAAAGATAATACCCAAGTTTCTGCGTCTCTATTGTTCACAATAGCCCAAATCCTACTAGCACAATCTAATGGAATCCCGACAAATATCACTTTGAACTCAATGATGAATCCTAGTTCGCCCTTCACAGCAACAACGAATGCCGTTTTGGTGAATGGTCTATGGTTCACCAGTTTGGCAATCACATTATCCGCCGCGCTGTTTGCTGTTCTTGCTAAACAATGGTTATATTATTACCTGTCTTCTATTCCTGGAACGGCGAATCAAAAAACTCGAGCCAGGCAGTTGCGATTCAATGGGTTTGAGTCATGGAAGGTTGCAGCGATCGTCGAGCTTCTCCCCATTCTTCTTCATCTTGCTGTCGGCATGTTTCTTACTGGGATCATTATATTATTGTTTCCATTGGATGTTCATATTGCTTGGACGATTGTCGCTATTTCGGGCATCACTTTTACTCTATATTTCGTTTCGGTGATGCTGCCTATCTGGTACCCGGAGTGCCCGTATACAACCTCAATGACAATTTACATCGGGATTCTCTTCTTTATTCTGCGACAGATTTACCAAGCGATCAGCACGATGCTGAATGAAGGCTTTCAAACTCTCTGGAGAAAAATAAATTATAAAGCTCGGCATACCGTTAGGCATTTCGTTAGCTATGCAAAAAGCCTCGTCGGACATGGATTCATGTTCAGTTTAAAGTTAGTTCGTGCGGTGGGCCATGGTTCTCAAAGACTCCGATCCACTGTATTTTCTGACAAGCTCCCGAGATTTACAAAGTGGAGAGAAGAAAATATAAAAAAGGCTGTCGAACACGCAACGTTCCTTGACTGTGAGGCACTCAATTGGCTCTATGAGACTTCTCCGAATCGAAGTGTTCATCGAATCATTGCACGGTGCGCAGCTGTGCACCCAGTTATCCACCAAAAGATCTTTAATCAATGGCACCTCCTTCAGACTTTGGAGGTCAGTGAAACTAAGGTTGTGGATTTGCGTTATGGCTTGTGTTTTGATCTCTGGAGAAAAGAATGGAAACACTGGGAACTACTCCGGTCTATTCCCGACGTAGTAGTAGAAGCTCAGCTGGAGGAAGGAGAGTACCAAAGCTATCTCCGCATTGCGGACACCGTGTCGCCTCATTTCCAAGTACTTCAAACTCTATATAATGCCATCAACGGGAATTTCAGTCTTCCATTGGCAATGTGGGGTCGTCTTTTAGACGAGTCAACTGACGCTACGGTGGCTAGGCACATACTGGGGTCTCATATACCCAACGATAGCAGTTCACTCTATCGGGGAAACGGTCTATTCGATTGGAAAGTTAATCCCACCCGTGAACTTATCCGTAATGCGGGGTTAGTACCCTTTAATAGCAGAGAACTGGGATGGTGGAAGTTTGAACACCTGGTTCGTTACTTTGAACTTGGTGACCCGAATCGCGACTGTTCACCGGAAGTCCAAAATTATGAGACGTGCTATCTCCTCTTTATCACCATTTATCGTAACCTCACCTCCGATGATCCGATGATCACCGACAAAGAACAAAGACAAGGCTCCTTGGAAAACGTGTTTCGCAGCTTTTGGTGGCATCATTTCCTTGATCCTCTTCGTCGATTAGATGATGCCCTCCGTTTCTTCACAGGGATTTGCTGCGTGGACTCGTTCTGGTGCGAGTCTATGACAGATAAAGCCAGGCATGCGGCAACACAGTCTCTCTTCTCCACGGAGATCTCGATGAACACTCAGGCTCTGGATAACCACTTGCCTTTCACGGACATCCACGACCCCTCTCTGATATATAAATGGTATTCGCAAGATCACAAGTTACGCTTCTCGGCTAACACACATCCGCTTTTCGTACTGTTGCTCCTGCCCCAGAACCGCCACCATCTATCCACCATCCTCTTGAATGATCCTGATCCAGTACCCCACTTCTCGAAATGTCTTCATAACCTGGCGAACCGTAATTATGTGGAAAAAAAACAGAGCATATATTTAATCTTCAGGTTAATGGACCTCTTCAAATTCGTGGAACCGAAGAATCTCCTGTTCACCATTCTTTATGACCCCTCCGTGCTTGTGCAGCTATGGAAACTCTTGGTGTGTTGCAAACGGGAAACGAAAAGGTATTTTCTGCTTGTGAAATTGAAGATTGACAGGGAGAAGTTGGACGAGCTATTTGCCGCTATGAATGAACTGGCGCAATCAGACGACTTGGCAAACTTACCTTATAATTGTCAATGGGATGAGGAATTAAGAGACTACGTTCGTTCTGCATTAGCAGCATCTGTGCGCGAGTTTGGACAACTTATAGGCGTGTCCCACATACAACCTGAGGCCACTGTCGATAAATCTGCACCTGAGAATTCAGTATCAGACAAGGACCACGATACTGAAGAGCGTGCTCAGGTCTCTGAGGTACTTTGGTTCATAGATCTCATCGTTATTGAAAGTTCCCTCACTAAGATATTTATCTAGCATAAAAACTATCACTCGGTAGTTAATTGGATGAAAAAGGTGTTCGAGTCCATTTGGTCAAAGACACCCCGTCAAATAGATCAAGAAACACGTAGCGCGGATTAGTGTACAGATAGCCGAGAATGCCGCTACCTCCAATGTATCATTGCTAAGGGGTAGGGCTGTTTATCAAGAGCATACACTCATATTTCAAAGGGAGCTCAGGCTATGATTAAATTATTTTATTTATTGTAGTTACAAATGAATATTTACAGTGTCATTGGCCGCAGCTGATCTCTTGCGAGGGAAGACACATATTTTGAGAATGTAATATGTAGGTTGCAGTCATTCAACTCAATCAAATCCTCTCAATGTCTAAAGGCGGTTCATCGGCTCAGTGCAGACTGCTCAGAAGCGCCGTGGTCACGAACACTTCCACATTCAACAGAGTAACGAAGACATGATGCACTGCCTGAGGGGCGAAGAGCAGTATTTGTAAGCCAATAGTTGTTGCGAGGCAAAGTCGTTGTGTTGAATGAAGCGAGTAAAAAAGAGATTACGGGCGAACAAAAAAAAGCAGCGAGAACTGAGAATCAAGAGCGTTCAATCCTTTGTCAACGAATAGCATACGTTTCCCTGACAAGAAAAGCAAAGACAGGATAAGTGATATCCAGTAGTTTCTGAAGAAAGACATCATTGCCAGTAATTTGAGAACATAATAATAACAAGACACGCACTGCGCTTTTCAGGGAAAAAAAACCGCATACAATCCAACCCATAGACGTACTATGCTCATAGTTGTCTTCGCAAAAACGACAGCCATGCAGCATCTCAAACCAAGTCGGAGGGCAGCGCTAACACCGACGCCTCTACAAAACCAATTCTAGTAGGGTGATGCCCCATGACTATACACGGAAGTGTCAGCATGGGATGGCGCTGTAGGCTGAAGTCTTGCAGCTCGATTCCAACGTTTAGGCTGGCCGCTGGATGGGAACACGCCCGGAGGCGCAACAGGAATGCGAGATCATTATCCTAAACGTTTATTAGATGACTTACATCGTGAGCGAGTATGTACATTACTTTCTACGTTTGCTTTTCCCGATCTAGTATTATTGTTTTTGCTGAACACCTTTTTGCCTCGTCGTTAGTTCCAAAGACCCATAGAGGCTGATACTTTATGAGGTGGAGGTGAATCGATGCGATATGGCGATGTCAGGTTCCGCGTCTCCACTCAAAGACAAGAAGTTGTGTTTCGTGGGTGCCATTTAGTGCAGCTATAAAAAGTGCCGGCCCGCGAGACGTTCTCTCGCTGCGAATAATGAAGAAAGCTCAGAACCCGTAGTATGAGCTCAGGGATTTGACGTTGAAGGAGACGCGCTCGTCAGTGATGCAATAGTGGTTGGTGATACCGTAATAAGGATAACGCTTCTTACACGATAGAACACAGTCGGCGGCAATCACTTCTATTTCGACGGGTGGCTAGGACAGTGGCTTAGGTTGGACGGGCGTTGTCAGCCTAAATAGAAGAAAATCGTGAAGACGAAGTCGGCGTACATGGACTGACTGGAGAGTGGATTTAGAGTGGATGAGGAACTTACGGCAGCACAAACTTGAAAAAGAAGTAGACGTGTCGCGTCACTCTGACCATGTCACACCGGGAATAGCCGGTTTCATTGGTATTTTTCACTCCCCCAACTATCATCCACGGTCTTTTATCAATGCGCGTCGACGAATGGATTTGAGCGCTTGAGCTATTATTGTTTCAATCGGGGTTACTATTCGACGTGACGGGGATGTCATCCTGGCAAGAGAATATTTCAATCCAACAGCCTCATCTCCGATTTACTCGTCATCGCTGCGGAAACGTCGCATTTTGATAAAGCGGTGTATGGTTTTTGGCCAAACAGACCTGAACGCTGTTAGACTTGTCCAGTCACCTACAGAGAGAAAGGGTTCACGCTATGCACGTATTCATCAGGAGAGGAACTAACAGCAAACAGTTCTGTAAATGAAGATACCTCATCCGGACAGTGCACCTCGGTACGCTCTTCGGTATCATGGTCCTTATGTATCTGACGTTGAACCATCGAGCGTAGATTTTTAGGCGGCGGAGTTGAGTTGTAATGCATAATGGGTGGAATACACTCCCAAAGACCTGGGCCACCTAAACCGCTGCAAATTCGGAACAAGTAGAAACTTGAGTTTCTCAGGATGCAAAAAATGATAATGCCACTCCTTTAGCTCCTGTTACGCCCCCTGTATCACTCAGTCAATAAACGAGCACCGTAAAGGGTATAAGGGGGGATGTGATATTCCCTAACGTGTCAAGCTGCTTTGAAGGTTTTGATTCCCTAAGCTTTGCCAAGGTAACTGTTTCTGTTTCAACTGTGTACATATCAATAAGCATGTTCGATGAAGTGGATTGATAGGATGACGGCGATACCGATATGTTGTTGTTGCAGCTTATGAACGCTACACTTCGCATTGCTACTATGCAGCCCTCGGAGTCCCATCGTTACGGTTGACTGTTGCACGATGATCTCATCTCCAGTCAGGGGATTTCTTTCTTTTTAGGATCTAATTGAATTGCCAACTTCCTTACAGACGAAATTGATTTTTTTTACGCACTGCAAACGCGCTTCGGCCCGTCGCGGAGACAAAAGATTGTTTGGTGGTAAGCAGGCTTAGACTACCTCTACTGGCGATAGGGCCCTAAACCTATTGCGGCTAGGATAATATGAGCTTAATCAACGGAATGGTAGCTAGTGATTTGAATTTCTTCTTCTACCCAGTCTATCCTTCTTCGAGTGCTTCATTTGTGTCGTAGGGCTTTCAGTATTAAGGACATTAGCAGATAACTTACGCTGTTGCACACCTTCGTAATAGGCCATATCTCGTTTTGCCTTTTTCTACGCTACAGTTGGGTTTCGACGTGATCTGATTACAACTGAAACTGATGCGGCACGACGATACGCTTGCTGAAGATCGTGATAGTAGATTTGAGCGCCAAGCTCTATGAAAATGTGCTTATATATGATACTTATCTATTGGGGCGACTATCGAGAATTGCTGTGTTACGACTAGTGTTGGGTACAGTTCAGTTTAAGTTCAGTTCAGTTTGTAACCGGTTAGGATTTCGCGGCATCGCAGTTTCAGTTCGGTTTAATACCAGTTCGGTTTGAAACCGGTTTGAGACCAGTTTCAAACCGGTTATCCCGGTTTATATTTTCTGAAAAGATAGGTACTTGTATTATCAGTAATTAATCTAATAAATCAAGCAACAATTCTGGAAATTGAAGCGGTTTTGGATCAGGAAGATCGCACGCCCAGTCTGCCTCCTCAATGATCTTCAATCTTTCCTCCCTCTGTTTCGCCATCTCCTCTGTTCACAAAGATATTGATATTTCAATACCTTCCAGTATGCCAAACTACTAGGACCACCACCATCTGGATGGGTGGTTACTGGCTCATCCGTTATGTGTGGATGATCTGCCTCCGAACTATACAGTTCGGAAGCTATTTTCATTCTACGAAATCTAGCTACATTTGCTCTAGTGAAACCGGTTCCAAACCAGTTCGGTAATTTGGATAATCCTGGTTTTAGTTCAGTTCTCAAACCGGTTTCTGCGGTTCCGAACCGAACTGTACCCAACACTAGTTACGACCCGGTGTCAGGTGATTAGAATGTGCGCCTCGTTCATTCTTCCTATGGTGACTGGCTGACCTACATATATGACCTGATTTAATTGAATCTTCAGGCAGTGTTATGAACTCCTCTGTATTGTAATTACACAATGAATCCAAAGCGTGCTATAAGAACTGCTAAAGATCTAATATATCACCGGATTCACATCATGTTCGTCCAAGCCGTATCAGAACTTGATCATGTTTAGGTCTTTGCACGACGCACATAGCAAGTTGCTAAATAAAATTTTTGTGCAAGTCGCCGTGGCGGTTAGTGGGATTCAGTGACGGTGCGAAAATCGGAGCTGAAAAGAGAAAAAGAGAAGAGCTGTGCCATGACAAAGATTTCAGGCACGGTATTGATGATGTGGCCCAATCGTCGTTTATTGCCGATAGGTTCAATAAGGTTCCGAAACTCTTATTGGGTCTCTAAAATGTCTTGTCATGCTACTGCATTCAACGGTAACCATCTTCCCATAATCTATCGCATCAAAGAGCCATGATATGCACGATGTCAAAACGAGGTGGCAGCTTGGGACTACTTACATTTTGAATTGTGACCTGTGCACATTTCACAGAACCTCCCTTATCTTTCCCCACCACCTCATATCACACGCAATCACCAGAGACACACCATGTCGGAAATACTTAGCTTGAAAGAAAAAACAGCACACGTCGAGGCTCCTAGCGGTGGCGAAATCTCTGGGACGTCTCAGAATCTGAAGGAGCCTGACAATGACCAAAGTGAACGTCCCGAAACTCCATCCATAAATGTCGCCCCGACTCCTATAAACGAAGAAGGCGATCAACCTGATGCCGTGCCAGCGACAGGACAACAGTCTGACGAAAGAATAGAGAATTTAATGAGCTTTTTCCGCGATTTCCTTGGTAAGTCTCTGTGTCATGAAACAGTATATGAAAATTTCTCACCGAGGTACATTCTAGAGACCGCGCCTAACAAAGCAGTTTCCGGTTCTTCTCATATACCGCAACAAGACAAGCCAGGACGTAAAAGGTTGTTCGGAATACCCAAAGGGTTTTCTCCCGAAACTGGTTGTGAGCATCTTAACTGGAATTGCATTTGATTTACATGATTCTAACGTGGTGCACATTAGCGAATAATAGATATGATTATGAACAGAAGTATCCCAGAGATCGATTTGGAGAGGAGGCTTCCGAAAATGCTCGCGTTTGGTTGACATACCTCGATGAAGCCGAATCGTTTGATCGTGAGAGAGCAGAAGGGTGGAAAGAGACGGTCGACGTACTTCTCGTTTTTGTAGGCAGAACATTTATTCATAATTATGATATCAAAACTTATTTTTATTTATTAGGCTGGTCTGTTCTCCGGCGTCATAACAACGTTCATCTCCCAGGCCTCACAAAGTCTGCAGAAAGATAATACCCAAGTTTCTGCATCCTTACTATCCGAAGCAGTTCAACTGCTACGAGCGAATTTTAGTGGAGTTCCAGCAAGCGATGTACCCAGCGCGACATTGACACCTACGTCACCATTTACAGCATCAACAAACACATTGTTGGTGAACGGTCTATGGTTTACGAGTTTAGCGATCACATTATCTACGGCGTTATTTGCTGTTCTCGCGAAGCAATGGCTCTATTATTATCTTTCTTCTATTTCCGGAACCCCAAATGAAAAGGTTCGAGCCAGGCAGTTGCGATTCAATGGCTTTGAATCGTGGAAGGTTGCAGCGATCGTCGAGCTTCTCCCTATCCTTCTTCATCTTGCCGTTGGCATGTTCCTTACTGGCATTATTATATTATTGTTCCCGTTGGATATCCATATCGCGGGAACAATTGTTTTCATTGCGGGCATCACGTATACGTTATATTTTATTTCGGTGATGCTGCCTATTTGGTACCCGGAATGCCCATATACAACCTCATTGACGATTTACATCGGGATTTTCTTCTTTATTCTACGACGAGTTTTCCAGAAGATAACCGGAATCATCAACAAGGGTCTTCAAGCTCTCTGGAGAAAAATAGGTTTTGAAGCTCGGCGTACTGTTGGGCATCTCATTCGCTATTCCCAAAGCCTTATCGGGCATGGATTCATGTTCGTTTCAAAGTTAGCTGGTGCGGTGGGCCGTGGTTTTGAAAGACTCCAATCCATCATATTTTCTGACAACCTGCCGAAATTCACAAAGTGGAGAGAAGATAATATTAAAAAAGCTGTCGAACACGCAACATTCCTTGACTTTGAAGCGGTCAATTGGCTCCGTGAGACTTCTCCAAACCGAAGTGTTCATCGAATTATCGCACGGTGCGCAGCTGTGCATCCAATTATCAGGGAACGATTCGATTGGCCGGTTGTGAAGGATCTCTTATATACTTTGGAAATCAGTGAAACGAATGTAGTGGATATACGTCATGGCCTGTGTTTGGGTCTCCCGATCGTTGAGTATGCTCACTGGGAACTACTCCCGTCTATTTCCGATGTGGTAGAAAGTCAGCTGGAGGAAGGAGAGTATCAAAGCTATCTGCGCGTTGCAGACACCGTCTTACAATATCAAGATGAGCGCCGAACTCTCCTTGATGCCATCAACGGTGATTCCAGTCTTCCACTGGCCATCTGGTGTTATATCTTAGAGGAGACATCAACTGATGCTACAGTGGCTGTGCATATACTCAACCATGGAACCAGAGGTCTATTCAATTGGAAATTCAATCCCACCCGTGAGCTTATCCATAACGGGGGGTTAGTACGCTTTGATAGTGAAGAACTGGGATGGTGGAATTTTGATTACCTGTTTTGTTACTTTAAACTCGGTGGACCCGACTATTCATCGGAAGCTAAAACTGATGCAACCTACTATCTCCTCCTAGTCGCCATATATCGTAACCTCACTTCTGATGATCCGCTCATCGCCGACAAGAAAGAGAGACAGGGGTCCTTGGAACATGTGTTTCACAGCTTTTTACACCATTTTTCAATCATTGTCCGTGATAACTCTAGGATATTAGAGGATGCCCTCCGTTTTTTCACAGAGATTTGCTGCGTGGACTCGTTCTGGTCCAAGTCTATGACAGATGACGCCAGACGGTATGCAGTTTATGCTCTCTTATACGTGGGTCCCCCGATCTCTCATCTGGAAAATCACTTGCATGCCACGAATTTCCACAACCTCTCTCTCATATATCGATGGTACTCGCGAGATTTAGGTCCAGATCTCTCATATTGCACACTTCCCCTGTTCATGCCGCTGCTGGTGCTCGTACCACAGAACCGCCACCATCTATTCACAATCCTCCTGAACGATTCGGATGCAGTTTCCCACTTCTCAAAATGCTTTCATAACTTGGCAAATCATCGGTATCTTGACCCGGAAGGAACGAGCATAATTCCAATTTTAATGGACCTCTTCAAATCTGTGGGTTCGAAGAATAATCCCCTGTTCACGATTTTTTACAGCCCTTCCGTGCTTTTACAACTATGGAAAGCTCTTGTGTATTTCCAACAGGAAATGGAATGGTATTTCCTACTTGTGAAATCAAAGATTCACAGGGAGAAGTTGGACGAGCTATTTGCCGCTATGAATGAACTCGCGCGATCAGACGACTTGGAAAACTTACCTTATGAATGTCAAGTGGATGAGCAATTCAGAGACAATGTTCGTTCTGCATTAGCGGCATCTGCGCGCGAGTTTGGACGACTTATAGGCGTGTCTCACACACAACTTGAGGCCACTGCCGATAGATCCGCACCTGAGAATTCGGCGTCACACAAGGACCACGATACTGAAGAGCGTGCTCAAGTGTCTGAGGTACTTTGTTTCATAGATTTCATCGTTATTGAAAGTCCCCTCACTAAGATATTCATCTAGCATAAAAACTATCACTCGGTAGCTAATTCGATGAAAAAGGTGTTTGGGTCCATTTGGTCAAGACACCCCGTCAAATAGATCAAGAACTACATGTCGCAGATTAGTGTACAGGTAGCCGAGAATACCGCTACCTCAAATGTACCATTGTTGAAGGGTAGGGTCGTTTATCAAGAGCATACGCTCATATTTCGAAGAGAGCTCAGGCTCTGAATAATTTAAAACCATTTTTTCTTTTTATTTACATAAATATTTACAGTGTCATTGGCCACAGCTGATCTCGCGTGGGGAAAAACACAAACTTTGAGAGTGTAGTATGTAGGTTGCAGTCATCCAACTCTCAATCAAATCCTCCCGATGTCCAAAGGCGGTCCATCGGCTCAATGCAGACTGCTCAGAAGCGCCGTGGCCATGAACACTTCCACCCGTCCCCATCCAACAAAATAACGAAGACGTGAACTGGTTGAGGGGGGAAGGTCAGTGTTTGTAAGTTAATAGTTGTGACCAGGCAAACTCGTTGTTTTAAATGAAGCGACGGGAAAAAAGGAGCACGAGCGAACAAAAAAAGCGGCGAGAACTGTGGACCAAGAGCATTCAATCCTTTGTCAACGAATGGTCTGCGTTCTCCCGACAGGAACAGCAAAGACAGGATAAATGATATCCAATAGTTTCTGAAGAAAGACATCGTTGTCAGTAACTTGGGAACATAATAACACAAGCACGCATTGCACTTCTCAAAAAAACAACACATCCAATCCAATCCAAAATTCCGTGAAAACCCCCCATTGGCTTTTGTTTACATGTACTACGGTCGTAGTCATCTTCGCAAAAAAAATGACAGCTATACAGCAGAAGGTCTCGATCATCTGAGCGAAGGCGACACTGCCACTGACACCTCTACAAACACAACTTTCGTAAGTGATGCCCCAGGACTACACAGAAGACACAGAAGTGTAAGCATGGGGCGGCGCTGCAGTAAGTTGAAGGAATTCCCAAGCATACTCCTACTAGTAGGGCCTAGACCATCATCGGCATCTCCACGACAACCTGAATAAATTGCGAATCAAGCTTGCTGCGTTGTCCGCTTGCAAACGATGTCAATGTTTAGGCCGGCCGCTGGATGGGAACATGCCTGGAGACGTAACAAGAACGCGACGTCATTGTTGAAGGATACCCATAGTCTTGTCCTAAACGTTGATCAAATGGCTTACATCGTGAACGAGTGATTACAATACTTTCTACGTTTGCTTTTCCCGACCTAGTATAGTCTTTTTTGATGAACGCCTTTTTGCCTCGTTTAGTTCCAAAAACTCCGAAATGGCTGATACTTCTTGAGGCAGAGGTGAAGATGCGATATGCCGACTTCGATGCATACCGGGTCCTGCGTTTCCATTCGAGGACACGAAGTTGCGTCCTGTTGGTGCCATTTAATGTAAAAAATTTTGCAGCGATGGTGAACTCGGATGAAAATAGGGAACCTTAGCTTAGGTTGAGTAAAGACACTCATGAACGATGTCTTGTCCTTACACGGCAATGCGCGTCTGTAGATTATTGAGCGTTTTCATTCACTGACATGAAGATGAAGTCGACGCCTCTGGATGGGAGAATGGATTTAGAGTGGATGGGAAAATTACAGCAGCACCAGAAAGTAGACAAGCAAATTTCAAGCCGCGTCACTCTGACCATGTCACACCGGGAATAGCCGGTCCCTTCCGATATTTTCACTAAGTACATGACTTCAATCTCTTATCGACGTGTCGACATTACGACATAGAATAGACTTACGTTGCTATCACTATTACTACGGCGAAGCCTTATTTCAGTAAGCAACTCTGAATGCAAGATTGGAGGTGACTGGGACCTCATTCTAGCGAGACATACTGTGGTGCGGTAACGATGGTGGCTCGAATCTCACGCAGCTGAACACATACTGTACTTATTGAGGAAAGAAGTACACGGTGAGTTTTATTCTTATCATTTCTTAGCTTTCCATTCTTTTTAAGTGTCGAGCGGTGTCAGGTGGTGGCCCAGTCTCATGTTTGGGAGAGCGCGCAAAGACTCCTGGATATCATATCCGACTCAGTCGTTATCATAGAAGCTTTGCATGGTTTCGCTTCCTAAGTTGAATTTGGTAGTTCTTTCTCGAAACGTTGTATTCATTGGTTTTCGTTCGCTGCACCCAGCAAACTTTCGACCCAGTACTATAGGTTATGAGCCACGTGGGTGTGCTTGCTGGAAATGCCCTCGGGTGCAAAGACAAATCGAACAAATTACGTCTAAAACGCTTTTTTTTTTGTAAAACGCTGAAGGCATCGTTATCTGAACATGTGCATGGTATGGCTTACATTCTCCATCGTGATTTTTTTCTGTTCAAACGAAAGCATCAGGCTGTCTTAACGAACATTCCTCTTGCTTTTGTTGACGTCACACCGGTACCTGAGATCAAGGTAGTTAACATGCCGGACTCTTCATTTGACATTTCAAGACAAAGATTGTGACCACAGCGGTACGTCAAATGTTTACGGATGTTTAAGATTCTTCAATATTGCACTTTCATTTGCCATCATCTCGTTGGAAGAGCATGTTTAGATGATGCGATTGAATGGTACGCTACCCATTATCCGCGAAAAAAGAAATCGGCTAACATTCCAATTACGGGAATCAGCCATACCTACATTAACGAGATCACACTAGAAGAGACTTACTAGCCAGCGCCCAATTACCCACGACAGTCTACGACGCGAATCGTCCAAGACAAAAATAAAACTTCGTTTAGGGACTGATAATACCATTTCACCTTATTCATTAATCGAGCGTCGTTCATACGCCTGGCATTCACACTTGCCGACCTGTACAACCTGCGTCAATACTTCAGCGAAGATGGAAGTTTTCATTGTGTGCCCATTTACATAAAGAGCAACTTATTTGTATTCCAGATGATGAAAAAAAGGCGGGCATCTTTAATGAATACGAGAGTTACGGGGAAAATACGAGCTCTGGCGTGAAAGGTTTGTATAAATACGGCGGAAGTTGATAGGAGAACGCCAGGTACGGGAGAACGTGTGAGATTAAGAAGTAACGGGATTGAAATGGCCGTGCATCTTCAGTGAACGTAGAGGAGGTTGTGGGTTCGGAACGAGAAAAACATGTTCGATATAAAACGCCATTGTCAACAATATAAGAAGGAAAAGAGTGCTGGAACAATATGAGGATCAGTTTTACCATAACTCTCATTGGCCTTCATTCGCACTTACCATACCATTGTCCGACTTTGCCCAGCGAACATCGTCTAATAGGAAATAACCGAATTCTCAGTCAGAAATGCTGACGTCAACTCACTTGAATCAAAATTCAAACTATGTGATGAGATTCACAAGAAGCACGTATTGGATGGTCATCTTTCTCGGACGGAAACGCTCATCGAAAACAAAGCTAGATAAACCAACGTTGAACGCGGTGTACAACGACCCTTCATGACGTCCCAGAAAATTAACAGCCATTACGGTATAACTAAGAAACTTCAACAGCCGTTTGCTAGACCTGTGAGATAGATAAATGCCTGTTGAATTGGAATACGCGGATGTGATTCCTGTTAGGGCTACTCAGCTCACACTAGAGGGAGGGGATCCTAAGTGATATATATTGGGAAAATACTAACTACTCACCTAGAGGGAGGGGATCCTAAGAGAACAAGCTTAGGGACCCTCACTCTAGGTACAGCTACTATATACATAAACGACGACGCGGCGTGCGGCCCTGGCACAGCTAAGTGCCAGGCGCCCAAGCCGAACCTAAGCGACGTGATGTCACGGGCATCACGCCGGGTACGAGCGCGCGACGCGCGCGAGTAGAGAAAGTGAAATAGAGACAAAACAAGGAAGCGGAAAGTAAAAATGAGACACGGAAATAATAAATGGAATAGAAATGAAGTGATGCCGATGGTAATAATCAAGGAAAATGAGAGACGGCGGTAGCGTACCCTGACAATTCCGGAAAAACCCATACCTAGGAGCTGGTTTGAACCGGATTAACGACACAGGTTATATGATTATCTGTTGGGCTTTGAGAAGCCTTTCAATTCAATTCTGACGTTCCTGCTGGCACGGGCATTTGTTCTAATCATTGAGTAAAAAAATGAGGGGTATGACCTGGTGGTGGTAGGAGGAAAAAACGGTGATTGGCTCGGGTGTTTCCGACGTGACGTGTGACACGTACTGTGTGGAGACTTCCTCCTCCCAAATCAAAGGTCAAACCAAGCACGTACACAGTCTTGGTCGACTAAGAGTACGACGCTACACTCTATCTTGCTCCGTGGACTTTTTTCCAGATGGAAACGCCATGAATTTCCGTCACCATCAACTCCGAATACGAGAAGACGAGGAGCCGTTTACAGACTTGTAGCTTCTTCGAGATGCTGTCCACACTCTTTCTAATGTAAGAAACATTTTCATACCGATAAGCATTGCGCCCATCAAATGTTTGTTGCATGCAATATCAACCGTGGACCGAAGCTTGCTCTCCTCGATGACTATGATCTAAGGCATAATGGCATCGTCATTTACTCACCGCATTTTTTATCCACGACCTAAATGTAATTTTCAACGCCGCCAAGAACACAACACACCAGTTTATACAAAATCGTCGATACACGTCTTTGGCCTCTCAGTACCATCAGCTGTGTTAATACAGCTTTATATCCACAAGTAGGTCTCGTTTATTGATGTCGGGCTTAAAGACAATACATCCGATCTATACATGTACTATGCCCACAGTCGTCTTCGCAAAAAAGACAACTATGCGGCAGAAGTTGTCCATCTCAAACCAAGTCGGAGGGCGGCGCTAACACCAACGCTTCTACAAAACCAGTTTTAGTAGGGTGATGCTCCATGACTATACACAGAAGTGTCAGCATGGGATGGCGCTGTAGGCTGAAGTCTTGCAGCTCGATTCCAATGTTTAGGCTGGCCGCTGGATGGGAACACGCCTGGAGGCGCAACAAGAATGCGAGATCATTATCCTAAACGTTTATTAGATGACTTACATCGTGAGCGAGTATGCACATTACGTTCTACGTTTGCTTTTCCCGATCTAGTATTGTCGTTTTTTATGAACACCTTTTTGCCTCGTCGTTAGTTCCAAAGACCCATAGAGGCTGATACTTTATGCATTATGAGGCGGAGGTGGATCGATGCGATATGGCGACGCCGCCAGGTTCTGCGTCTCCACTCAAAGACATGAAGCTGTGTTTCGTGGGTGCCATTTAGTGCAGCTATAAAAAGTGCCGGTCCGCAAGACGTTCTCTCGCTGCGAATAATGAAGAAAGCTCAGAACCCGTAGTATGAGCTCAAGAATTTGATGTTGAAGGAGACGCGCTCGTCAGTGATGCAATAGTGGTTGGTGATACCGCAATAAGGATAACGCTCCTTACACGATAGAACAGTTGGCGGCAATCACTTGAATTCTATTTCGACGGGTGGGTGAGACGGGTAGCTAGGACAGTGGCCTAGGTTGGAGTCATCCCAAAGAGAAGAAAATCGGGAAGACGAAGTCGGCGTACATAGACTGACTGGAGAGTGGATTTAGAGTGGATGGGGAACTTACGACAGCACGAACTTGAAAAAGTTGAAGTAGACGAAATGCGTCACTCTGATCATGTCACACCGGGAATAGCCGGTTTCATCGGTATTTTTCACTCCCCCAACTATCATCCACGGTCTTTTATCAATGCGCGTCGACGAATGTATTTGAGCGCTTGAGCTATTATTGTTTCAATCAGGTTTACTATTCGACGTGACGGGGATGTCATCCTGGCAAGACATACTGCAGTGCAGAAACAATGATGACTTGGATCTCGCGCAGCTGAGGTACAACACATCTTGTCCTTATGGAGGAAAGAAAAGAAAGTGCGTATCTAGTTCTATTTTTATCATGTTCGTTCAGCTTACTATTTTTCAAAGTGTCAAGCCGTGTCCAGTCTCACACTGGGAGAGGAGAGCGCGCTGATACTGAATATAACAACCTCATCTCCGATTTACTGGTCATCGCTGCGGAAACGTCGCATTTTGATAAAGCGGTGTATGGTTTTTGGCCAAACAGACCTGAACGTTGTTAAATTGAATTTTTTTCGCACTGCAAATGCGCATTGGCCCGTCACGGAGACAAAAGATCGTTTGGTGAGGCTTAGACTTCCTTTATTAGCGAACTAGGGCCCTAAACCTATCGTGGCTGGACTAAATCAACGGAATGGTGGCTAGTGATCTAAATTTCTTCTTCTACGCTGTCTCATTATGCTATCCTTCCTCAGGTGCTTCATTTGCGTCGTAGGGCTTTCAGTATTAAGGACGTCAGACAACTTACGCTGTTGCACATCTTCGTAATAGGCCCCATCTCGTTTTGCTTTTTTCTGCGCTAGCGCTACAGTTGGGGTTTCGACGTGTCCCAATTACAACTAAAACCGATGCAGCACGACGATACGCTCGCTGAAGATCGTGTTAGTAGGTTTAAGAGCGCCAAGTTCTGTGAGAATGTGCTTATATATGATATCTATTGGGGCGAATCGCTGTGTTACGACCCAGTGTCTGGTGACTAGAATGTGCGCTTCGCTCATTCTTCCCATGGTGACTGGCTGACTTGATTTAATTGAATCTTCAGGCGGTGTTATGAACTCCTTCGTTGTATTGTAATAGCAAAAGCAATTCAAACTGTGCTATAAGAACTGCTAAAGAGCTAATAATATCACCGGATTTACGTCACATTCGTTCAAGCATTATCGGAATATAATAAATGAAATGATATATCATGAGATATGACAGAGACCATAGTTGTGATACAAGATGTGAGTGACTATATGATGCAAGTTGATTATACTGTTTATACATCTTCGCACTATAGCAGGTTGCGAAATAGAATTTTTTCAAGTCGCCGTAGCGGTTCGTGCGATTCAGTGACAGTGCGAAAATTGAGACTGAAAAGTGAAGAGAAGAGAAGAGAAGAGAAGAGTTGTGCCATGGCAAAGATTTCAGGCACGGTATTGGTGATGTGGCCCAATCGTCGTTTATCGCGGATAGGTTCAAAACCTCTTATTGGTCTCTATAAACTGTCTTGTCATGCTACTACATTCAATGCTGATCATCTTCCCATAATCTATCGCATCAAAGAGCCATGATATGCACGAGGTCAAAACGAGGCGGGCTACTTACGTTTTGAATTGTGACTTGTGCACATTTCACAGAACCTCTCTTATCTCTCCCCACCACCTCATATCACACACAATCACCAGAGACACACCAATGTCAGAAACGCTTAGCTTGAAAGAAAAAACAGCACACGTCGAGGCTCCTAACGAAGGCAGCAAACATCCTGGAACAGCTCAGTCGGGAGAGTCTGACAATCAAAGTGAACGTCCTAAGTCTCCGTCCATAAATGCGGCACCGTCGATCCCTTTAAACGAAGAAGGCGATCAACCTGATGCCGTTCCAGCGACAGGACAACAGTCTGATGAAAGAATAGAGAATTTAATGAGCCTTTTCCGCGATTTTCTTGGTAAGTCTCTGTTTTATGAAACAGTATATGAAGATTTCTCACCGAGGTACATTCTAGAGGCCGCGCCTAACAAAGCAGTTTCCGGTTCTTCTCATATACCGCAACAAGACAAGGCAGGGCGTAAAAGGTTGTTCGGAATACCCAAAGGTTTTTCTCAAGAAACTGGATGTGAGCATGTCAGCTGAGATTGCCTTTGATTCGTGTGATCTAACGTGATGCATATTAGCGAATAATAGATATGATTACGAGCAAAAGTATCCACGAGATAAATTTGGAGAGGAGGTTTCCGAAAATGCTCGCGTTTGGTTGACATACCTCCACCTGTAAAAGCTATTCTGATGGATCATAGACAGTTCTCGCTGCGGGCTAGGATGGACCTTTGAGAGAGTCGGCCGTTGTGCTCTAGGGTCTAGGTCGATCATGTTTAATCCCTGAGAAATACAAAACTTTGTCTCATTAATACACTATTTTTTGTAATGGAAATCCTGATGCATTGAGATTTGAAGGTTTTCTGGTCTGCCTGGTGCATTGTGTCGGATAGATTAGGATAGAATTTAATAGACCAAGATAGAGTTTGATAGATCAGGATTGACCAGACTCCCATCTTGTCAAGAGGGTTCTGTTGACCCAAAGTCATGATCAAGCAGATTCGAAAAATAGAATACATCCTCCCGCTGTGTAGTATATGATTTCTCAGAATGCCAATGGATTGGATCCGTCAATGTTGCACATTAAAAGCATGGAAATATATTTAAGAATTAAGCAATGAAAATTCTCAGAGAGAAGTATACTGGTTAAGCTACGAGTCGCGTCTAATCTTAATCTTCCGAACGTGTCATTGACACGTAACAAGTTGTGAATTGAATTTAATATTTGCGAAAACGAAAGGCAAAGGCCAACACTTACACCCATCGCTTCTTAGACCCTTGCTTTTTAATGCTTTTTATCACATCCACAAACCCGACGAACGGTTCCTCATGTTTGAGGCTTTGTAACAGAGTATGGACTGGGTTAAGGACAAGGACTGACATTTAGCCAATTTAAGCTTCTCATACAGAATCAGCTGAGGACTATTGCTGTGGTGGTGCCGTTTCTAAGATTTAGGTACGAGCGTTGGGGACCCAAACAGACTAATACCTCTGATATAGTACACCCCGCGTGTTACTATAGTAAGCTCCATCAAGGTCTTCAATCTTGTCTAGCTAGAACTATTAGGCTCGTCACTCAAAGTCTCTTTGAAGACACAGGGGCGCTATTTGGGACTCCATAAATAGTTGCGCAAGTAAGGAGTCAGATGTGGACTAAGCTCTCGAGCTCTTAGGATCGACGGACATGAAGAACTTCCACTCATCATATTTGTACAACAGTATGATTCACATCACATAGAATTAACTTCATATTAGCTTGGTCCATGCACACTTAATGAACCAGCCTTTGTCCTAATGTCCCTATCAGTACTACTGGTCCCCAACCCCACATGTAGTGCTGTTTACTCTTAAGCCGTTGTCCTGGGACATTTTATGGTCTGTCTCCCTCTTCCTCTTCCATTTCGACGTCTCTGAAAACGGTGAACAGCTGTTCTGAAAGAGAAGGAGACGACATTCCAAACCCTCTGCTGCTGTCGTGGCGACGGATGATGTTGGTGACCAGAATGCAATCCACAACACCACGCTCGTCCCGACATTACGTGAAACTCAAATCACATCCCAGATGACGTGCTTCAAGCGCATGAAGGTCACCGGTGACAAGCATCATAGCCGTGGTCTGCCATCATAACTGCTTCCAACCCGGAGGTCAGAATGATTATCTTCAGAAGGATGAACGGTGAGTTCCAGCCTTGCCTTCACAAATATATATCATGCTTATATCGTTTTGTATAGCTACATCAACACTGATTGTACACTTGCCGGTGCATTAAGCTGGGTGCTGGGACAAAGCTCAAACATATCTGAAGAATGCCGGTGTTGATATTGCTGCCAAACTGAGAAGGTATGTTTCTTGTGATGTTGAAAATATGTAGAGCTCATCATTTACCTCCATATCAACCTCATTTTACCTTAATTCGTTTGTCATTGGTTCATTCGCACTTTTCTTATTGATTCACCTCCTGTACTGATGCACCCTGATGTACCAACCCTCAACTCCAACACCTCTTTCTTTCCACTCCATAAATTCGGTCTCCTTTATCATGATCTATCATTATGTATCGGGATTGAATACTAACCAATTGGGTCTGCCCTATCTGGTACATCATAATCTATCGGGATCGAATATTAACCAATTGGGTCTGCCATATCTGGTCTATCATAATGTATCAGGATTCGTATAATGTACATAGACCTAACTATGAGTTGAATAGAACAGTTGACCTCTGTTAATTATACATCGTGACTGGCAGCGGCAACTGTCTGCGATTAATCTGGATTGCTGAAACCCCCGCACCAACATTCTGGCCCTGGTGGTTATTTGGAAAATCTTCTTCCGCAAATTACCAGTCTAGGGTTCGTTAATGTAAGTCCCATACTTTTTCTTTCATTTAAAGAGAGCTTTTTGTTCTTATATATAACCACTGTGTAGGAAACATTCCAAGCTATTGTCACCGGTACTATTTCCCTTGTTTCGCGAGATCGCATCTAATTTTTTTTTTCGAGAAAAGGTTCCGTGAATGCTGTCGTTAGAGCACAGAATAATCTATCTCCCGGACTCATAACACTCGGTAATACCGTATGTTCGTTCCACGTAGTCATAATCTCGTATTCTCACAATCCAAAGTCCGTCCTAAACGCAAGCATAAATCGAAGTCCCTCCGCATACCTCAATAACCCAGCCGAAGAACGTGCTCGGTATCAATTCGATACAGATAAAGATCTTACTCTTATGCGGTTCGACGATTTAACGGGCAGTCCAAGAGGGTTTTTGTCTTTTTTTGCAGTTCATGGAACTAGCCTTTATAATGTCTGTCCATTTTTGCGAAAATTAAGGCTAGATAGAAAGCTAATCCTAATATATATTTCATAGAACAATACCTTGGTGAGCGGTGATAATAAAGGAATGGCAGCGTATCTGGCAGAACATGCTGCCGAACCTGATTCTTTGCCTGGCGAAACTGAGTTTGTCGCCATTTTTTCTCAATGTGAGGTTTTATAATTCCTTTTTTTTTATATTACTTTCTTAGACAATTGGTTGGCAGCTAACGTCGGTGACACGAGGTAAAGAATTTCAACGATTGGAAATCCATAGTACTCAGGCTTACTACTACTGTTACTTCTTTTTTAAAAGTCCAAATACGTAAGTGGGTTACACAGTGTTTTTTTCTCGGGATATTCACATGAAACCCGTAATCATTTAAGGGAAGGTGCTTTCTGTGAAAGTCCAGGCGAACCCTGGGATGGAGAGGAATGTACATTCAACACCTCAACCTGCGGAGGCGCTTCAGCGGTAAACTCCTTTACAAAACGAATACAGCTACCACCATTCTCAACGTATTAATTCAGGACTGTCATGGGCGAGGCCCCGGATTCCGAGTTTCAGATTTCCTTTCTAATTATCTAATTGGGCTTGCGCACTATGAGGGTGCTCAGACTGTTATGAATGATGAGGATAGAGTTCCCGTTTCGGGAAGCGTTCGCTCAGTACATCAATACGTGAATATGTAAGTTTTAAATCGGTTTTCTTCTTCCGTTTATTGATGAACAAAAAAAAACAAGGTCCAGTTACACATTCACTTTGCCGAACGGGACTAACGTAACGACCTGTCCTGCTGCGTTAGGTTCATATCTTGAAATTGAACGGCTTTTATGATTAATCTGACTTTCTGCTTAGGATTTTCCTTTGCCGCGGGAACAACGTAAGTATATCCACAGAGTATGATAAAAGGTAGAGATTAAATAACCTTTGACCTGAAGAGACGGACCCGGTCCTTTTGATTTTATTCAAGGCACGAATTCAAGTGATATGCTGTGAGCTTTTTCTCTTCTTCTTTTCTCTTTTTATTCTGCGGTGTATATCGAGATTGACAATCAATCAGCAATCCGTTTTGGGAACTTGTTAAAGGAGCGATTACTCCCTCCCCTTCTCAAGCTCAAATCGATTGTCAGTTTCCTAAACCAATTCTATTGAACACGGTATGGTTTTCTCTCTTTCTTCTTATGTAGTTTTTTTTTTTTGGCTTAACTTGTGAGTCTGAAGGGGTTCGCCAACGAACCGTATCCATGGTCGCCCAGTGTTGTCAACATTCAAATGCTCCGTGTCGGACAACTGGTGATTCTTGTTATGCCTGGAGAGTTTACTACCATGTCCGGAAGACGAATCAGGTTTGTTCACAAAGCTCTCGTTCAATTTATCCCCTTTTTTGTTGAATATTCTGTTTGTTTGTTTGTTTGTTTGTTTTCTTTCGTTAGGGAAGCCATGCGGGCACAGCTGATTGCGGAAGGTGTACTCGATGAGAGAGCACACATTGTTATCGCCGGTCCTGCTAATACTTATTCGCATTATGTAAGACACCCTTTTGTTGTCTTCGTAAAACTGTAGAGGATGAGCGTGTGTTGATGGTTACTCGATATATATACATAGATCACTACGCTTGAGGAGTACGCTGTTCAAAGGTGCGAAGGAGCTTCAACGCTTTATGGACAATGTGCGTTTTGTCTTCCTCTTACTCACTCACTACCATTTGCATATTCTGACCTCGTGGTATTTTAGACACTCTTCAAGCATATATGGACATTTATAGCAAGTTGACTGGATATATTGCCGACGATAGTACACCGGGTACTGTTCCGAATTCGGCCCCTGCGCCCCCGGATTTGACAATAGATGCTATTTCATTACAGGTATTACAAAAAAAAACGTCTCGCTTTAATGGTTTTTTTTTTCTCATTTTGATTCATTCTTTCTTTTTATGTAGGCGCCGGTTATTTTTGATGCTGCTCCGTTTGGTCAAGTGTTCGGTGATGTTCTAGTTGACGTCGTACAAGATGGGTCTTATGCTGTGAATCAGACGGTATCTGTTCAGTTTGTGGGAGCTAATCCCAGAGTGAGTCCACCCGAACGATTTATTATCGTTTTGAAAAGACTCATTGAACTTGTTTTTTTTTATTTATTTAAGTACAATTTACGTCTTGAGGGCACGTTCTTAACGGTCGAGCAGTCAACTTCAGACTCAGATGACGATGACGGTGGTTGGACTGTAATTAGAACAGACTCTCATCCCTCGACGACGTTTCAGTGGGTGCAGACAAGTACGCTGCTTGGCACTTCTACCGTCACCGTAAACTGGACGATCGGTATGTGTTCTTACTTATGTAACTTGCCTTGTTTATATACATCTATTTTCTATAGAGCCTGAAACTTCGCCAGGTTCATATCGCATTCAATACTTTGGAGATTCGAAACCATTGATTGGGTCAATTTCCAATTTTACAGGAACGTCCGGGGTGTTCAGTGTGGTGTGATAAGCATATACTATGTATGATCTGGTGATATTACATTGTATCCTTACTGCCTGTAACTTGTACATATGTACAATTCTTCTTGGAGAAACATAAAAACCATTCCAGTGGTGACGCGGCTTTCCATTTTGTTATATTCACAATTTATCGCCTTCTTTCGTTACGATTCCAGGCTCGTCACGGAGAATTTGTACCCACTCTCTTCCGGTTTTGAACTGCAACGGGAGTCATTCTGAAAGATGATAGGAAAATTCAGAAACCAATAAGAGCTTCGGAGATCTTGTTAAACTCATTGGCAGATAAACGACCATTAGGCAACTCTTCCCTTCTCTTTTCAGCTTCGATTTTTCGCACTGTCACTGGATCCCACGAACCGCCACAGATTATTTGGTATTATCTTACAATTCACCAAGTTCAGACGCAAGATTTCTTCACGTCAACGGATTTACATTCTCTTCAAGCTAAAGCCATGTATAACGTCTGTTGAACTTTAAGCCTCTGGTATTTTACACTGTACAAACGCGCATATAGCAGGTGAAATGCCGTTTCAATGTTGGATGGCAATCTTCTAAAGCTCATCAAAACTACTTAGAGATCACGTCTCCTACTTCCAATTATGGAAACTTGGTATATTCTATAATTCGAACGCCGAATATTTTTTTCGTCATTGAAAAATAGAAACTGGCCCGGGAGAAGTTATGTGAATTATTCGTCAGTAGAGAATTTTGAACAAGCATAACATGGAGAACTTTCAGGACTTACCTGCCGAGCGCAAGGGTGTGCCAGTGGGGGAGGTACAAATATCACTGAGCATCTGCACGTTAGTTTAGACAAACCCATTACGACTCAACTCCGCCGCCTAAAAATCTACGCTTGATCGTTCAACGTCAGATACATAAGCACCATGATACCGAAGAACGTACCGATGTGCCCTGTCCGGACGAGGTATCTTCTTTTACATAATTGTTGTTATTAGTTTCTCTGTTGATGAATAAGGACATGGCGTGACTTTCTCTCTGTAGGTGACTGGACGACTTGAACCGTGTTTAGGTCTGTTTGACCAAAGAGATCTGTCGGGTATATCAGTAGCCAGGAGTTGAAATGAGAATATGGTTGCGTCAAATGTACTCCCGAAATTGTTGAAAAAATGAGTGTTTTATTCATATTTTGCGGCATACTGACTAGAGATAGATGTTTTTTCCTTGTATTCAACATCGCGAATATACCTTTTACAATTTCGTTAGTTGTGATGAAGAAGGGAAAACAAAAATGTCTTGAAGAAAGGATGGTACATTCAAGTCCGACGCGAGTACCCGTTTACCTGAAGTCCCTCCGATAACCCAATCGTGAGTCCGATAGACTAGTTCGTCATCTTGCAAAACACAAAAACACAATGGGTAAGGAATATATACTCGTGGGAGTCAAAGATTCCTAAATTTCTTTGGGGAGGAATATGAGAGCAATGATCGTATTCCGAAAGAGAAGGAAGCCTACATTGGAGTGGGCAGTTCGTCGGGCCCAGGGAACGAAAACAAATGAGTACGAACAATTACCAGATTAAACGTGGAGATCAAAACCATACACGGCTCTATAAAGATACGACGTTTTTCTGCAGGGGTAACGACTGAATCGGAAATGAGATTGTGAATGGCTGGATTGAAATAAAGCCTTTGCGCGCCAAACGTGAGACTGGACACGGCTTGACACTTGAAAAGGTAATAAGCTAAACAGATAGAATTAAAGAGAACAAGATGCGCACTTGCTCTCCTCAATATAAGTACATACAAGATGTGTTCAGCTGCGCGAGATCCGAGTTACAAACCATTGTTCCCGTACCGCAGTTTGTCTTGCTAGAATGACATCCCCGTCGTCTCCAATCTCAATGCATTTAGAGTTGCTTGCCAAGATAATGGACCACCATAGTAAGCATGACGGAAACAATAGTGGCCTAAGTCCATTCGTTGACACACATTGATAAAGGCCTGAACCCTTGTGAATGGTGGTGAAAAGTACCGAGGGACCCGGCTATTTCCGGTGTGACGTGGTCAGAGTGACGCGACACGTCTACTCTTTTTTGCGCTGCAGTAACTTTCCACTCTAAATCCACTCTCCAGTCAGTCCAGGTACGCCGACTTCGTCTTCCCGATTTTCTTCTCTTCATTCTGACAACGTCCTAAGCCACCGTCCTAGCTACCCGTCTCACAGTGTCTCACCCACCCGTCGAAATAGAAGTGATTGCCGCCGTCGACTGCATTCTGTCGTGTAAGAAGAGGCTTTTCCTTCTGACTGGGTTCGTTTCAGTTGCGCAAATTTGACCTTTTTTCAACAGACGTTATCCTTATCGCGGTATCACCAACCATCAATTGCAATGCACCATTGACGAGCGCGTCTCCTTTAACGTTACATTCTGAGCTCAGATTACGGATTCTGAACTTTGTTCGCTATTAGCAACGAGAGAATGCACCGCGGGTCGACAGTCATTATAACTGTACTAAATGACACCAACGAAACACAACTTCATATCCTTGAGTGGAGACGCAAGAACTGGCTTACATAGGATTCGCCATATCGCATCTTCACCTCCGCCTCAACAGTATCGGCCATTTTGCGGTTTTTAGAACTAGGAGGAGGAAAAAAGGCGTTCGTCAAAAAAGACAATACTAGATCGCAAAGGTATAAAGTATTGTACAGACTCGTTCACGATGTAAGTCATCTGATAAACGTTTAGGATAGGACTATGGATATCCTTCAACAATGACGTCGCGTTCTTGTTGCACCTCCATGCGTGTTCCCATCCAGCGGCCGGCCTAAACGTTGGAATCGAGCTGCAAGACTCCAGCCCACAGCGCCACCCCATGCTTACACTTCTGTGTATAGTCTTGGGGCATCACCCTACTAAAAGTGGTTTTGTAGAGGCGTCGGTGTCAGCGTTGCCCTCCGACCTGGTTTGAGATGGACACCTTCTGCGGCATAATGGCTTTTTTGCGAAGACAACTGTGAGCATAGTATATACATTTATAGATCGGATGTATTGTCTTTTTGAAAAGCGCAGTGCGTGTCTGTGTTATGTTCTCAAGTTACTGACAACGATGTCTTTCTTCAGAAAATATTGGATATCACTTATCCTGTCTTTGCTGTTCCTGTCGAGAAACGTATACCATTCGTTGACAAAAGATTGAACGCTCTTGGTCCTCAGTTCTAGCCCCCTTTTTTTGTTCGCTCGTGCTCCTTTTTTTCCGTCGCTTCATCTAAAACAACAACTTTGCCTCGCCATAACCATTGACTTACAAACACTGTTCTTCGCTCCTCAAGCAGTTCACGTCTTCGTTACTCTGTTGGATGGGGAGGGAGTGGAAGTGTTTCATGACCACGGCGCTTCTGAGCAGTCTGCACTGACCCGATGGACCACCTTTTGGACATCAGGAGGATTTGATTGAGAGTTGGATGACTGCAACGTACATATTACACTCTCAAAATTTGTGTTTTTCCCCACGCGAGATCAGCTGTGGCCAATGACACTGTAAATATTTATTCGTAAAACTATGGTAAATAAAAAGAAAAAAAAGTTCAAAATTATATTCAGAGCCTGAGCTCTCTTCGAAATATGAGGGTATGCTCTTGATAAACGACCCTACCCTTCAACAATGGTACATTTGAGGTAGCGGTATTCTCGGCTACCTGTACACTAATCTGCGACATGTAGTTCTTGATCTATTTGACGGGGTGTCTTTGACCAAATGGACCCAAACACCTTTTTCATCCAATTAGCTACCGAGTGATAGTTTTTATGCTAGATGAATATCTTAGTGAGGGGACTTTCAATAACGATGAAATCTATGAAACAAGGTACCTCAGACACTTGAGCACGCTCTTCAGTATCGTGGTCCTTGTCTGATGCTGAATTCTCAGGTGCGGATTTATCGGTAGTGGCCTCGAGTTGTGTGTGGGACACGCCTATAAGTTGTCCAAACTCGCGCGCAGATGCCACTAATGTAGAACGAACCTTGTCTCCGGCTGTGTCACTCAATTGACATATATAAGGTAAGTTTTCCAAGTCGTCTGATCGCGCGAGTTCATTCATAGCGGCAAATAGCTCGTCCAACTTCTCCCTGTCAATCTTCGATTTCACAAGCAGGAAATACCATTCCATTTCCTGTTGGCAACACACAAGAGCTTTCCATACTTGTAAAAGCACGGAGGGGCTGTAAAGAATGGTGAACAGGGTATTCTTCTTCGAACCCGCGGATTTGAAGAGGTCCATCAAACTTGGAAATATCCTCGTTTGTTCCCCAAAATACGCATACTTTGCCAATTTATGAAAGTATTTTGAGAAGTGGGAAATTGCATCCGGATCGTTCAGGAGGATAGTGGATAGATAGTGCCGGTTCTGTGGTACGAGCACTAGCAGCAGCATGAACAGGGGAAAATTGCGATATAAGATATCTGGACCTAAATCTCGCGAGTACCATCGATATATGAGAGAGAGGTTGTGGACATTCGTAGCATGCAAGTGATTTTCCAGATGAGAGATCGGGGGACCCACGTATAACAGAGCATAAACTGCATACCGTCTGGCGTCATCTGTCATAGACTCGCACCAGAACGAGTCCACGCAGCAAATCTCTGTGAAAAAACGGAGGGCATCCTCTAATGTCCTAGGGTTATCATCGACAATCATTGTAAGATGGCGGAAAAAGCTGTGAAACACATGAGACAAGGACCCCTGTCTCTCTTTCTTGTCGGCGATGAGCGGATCATCAGAGGTGAGGTTACGATATATGGCGATAAGGAGATAGTACGTTGCATCAGGCTTGGCTTCCGATGAATAGTCGGGGTCACCGAGTTCAAAGTAACGAAACAGGTAATTAAACTTCCACCATCCCAGTTCTTCACTAACATCCAAGCGTACTAACCCCGCGTTACAGATGAGCTCACGGGTGGGATCGAATTTCCACTTGAATAGACCTCTGGTTCCATGGGTGAGTATATGCGCAGCTGCTGTAGCATCAATTGGTGTCTCTTCTAAGAGATGACACCACATGGCCAGTGGAAGACTGAAATCATTGTTGATGGCATTAAGGAGAGTTCGGCGCTCATCTTGATATTGGAAGCCGGTCTCTGCAATGCAAAGATAGCTTTGATACTCTCCTTCCTCCAGCTGACTTTCTCCCACATCGGGAATAGACGAGAGTAGTTTCCAGTGAGCATACTCAACGATCGGGAGACCCAAACACAGGCCATGACGTATATCCACTGCATTCGTTTCACTGATTTCCAAAGTATCATAGAGATCCTTCACAACCTGCCAATCGAATCGTTCCCTGATAATTGGATGCACAGCTGCGCACCGTGCAATAATTCGATGAACACTTCGGTTTGGAGAAGTCTCACGGAGCCAATTGACCGCTTCAAAGTCAAGGAATGTTGCGTGTTCGACAGCTTTTTTAATATTATCTTCTCTCCACTTTGTGAATTTTGGCAGGTCGTCAGAAAATATGATGGATCGGAATCTTTGAAAACCATGGCCCACCGCACCAGCTAACTTTGAAATGAACATAAATCCATGTCCGACGAGGCTTTGGGAATAGTGAATGAGATGCCCAACAGTACGCCGAGCTTCAAAACCCATTTTCCTCCCGAGAGCTTGAAGACCCTTGTTTATGATTCCAATGATCTTCTGGAAAACTCGTTGTAGAATAAAGAAGAAAATTCCGATGTAAATCGTCAATGAGGTTGTATATGGGCACTCCGGGTACCAAATAGGCAGCATCACCGAAATAAAGTATAACGTATAGGTGATGCCCACAATGAAAACAATTGTTCCCGCGATATGAATGTCCAACGGGAACAATAATATAATAATGCCAGTAAGGAACATGCCAACGGCGAGATGAAGAAGGATGGGGAGAAGCTCGACGATCGCTGCAACTTTCCACAACTCAAAGCCATTTAATCGCAGTTGCCTGGCTCTAGCTTTTTCATTCGCGGTGCCGGGAATGGAAGACAGATAATAATAGAGCCATTGCTTCGCGAGGACAGCAAATAACGCCGTAGATAGTGTGATCGCTAAACTCGTAAACCATAGACCGTTCACCAACAATGTGTTTGTTGATGCTGTAAATGGCGACGTAGGTGTCAATGTCGCGCTGGGTACATCGCTTGCTGGTACTCCACTGAAGTTCGCTCGTAAAAGTTGAACTGCTTCGGATAGTAAGGATGCAGAAACTTGAGTATTATCCTTCTGCAGACTTTGGGAGGCCTGGGAGATGAACGTTGTTATGACGCCGGAAAAGAGACCAGCCTAATAAATAAAAATAAGTTTCAATACGTTTCAATACCATGATTATGAATAAACGTTCTGCCTACGAAAACGAGAAGTACGTCGACCGTCTCTTTCCACCCTTCTGCTCTCTCACGATCAAACGATTCGGCTTCATCGAGGTATCGGGGGTTTCAGCAATCCAGATTAATCGCAGACAGTTGCCGCTGCCAGTCACGATGTATAATTAACAGAGGTCAACTGTTCTATTCAACTCATAGTTAGGTCTATGTACATTATACGAATCCTGATACATTATGATAGACCAGATATGGCAGACCCAATTGGTTAATATTCGATCCCGATAGATTATGATGTACCAGATAGGGCAGACCCAATTGGTTAGTATTCAATCCCGATACATAATGATAGATCATGATAAAGGAGACCGAATTTATGGAGTGGAAAGAAAGAGGTGTTGGAGTTGAGGGTTGGTACATCAGGGTGCATCAGTACAGGAGGTGAATCAATAAGAAAAGTGCGAATGAACCAATGACAAACGAATTAAGGTAAAATGAGGTTGATATGGAGGTAAATGATGAGCTCTACATATTTTCAACATCACAAGAAACATACCTTCTCAGTTTGGCAGCAATATCAACACCGGCATTCTTCAGATATGTTTGAGCTTTGTCCCAGCACCCAGCTTAATGCACCGGCAAGTGTACAATCAGTGTTGATGTAGCTATACAAAACGATATAAGCATGATATATATTTGTGAAGGCAAGGCTGGAACTCACCGTTCATCCTTCTGAAGATAATCATTCTGACCTCCGGGTTGGAAGCAGTTATGATGGCAGACCACGGCTATGATGCTTGTCACCGGTGACCTTCATGCGCTTGAAGCACGTCATCTGGGATGTGATTTGAGTTTCACGTAATGTCGGGACGAGCGTGGTGTTGTGGATTGCATTCTGGTCACCAACATCATCCGTCGCCACGACAGCAGCAGAGGGTTTGGAATGTCGTCTCCTTCTCTTTCAGAACAGCTGTTCACCGTTTTCAGAGACGTCGAAATGGAAGAGGAAGAGGGAGACAGACCATAAAATGTCCCAGGACAACGGCTTAAGAGTAAACAGCACTACATGTGGGGTTGGGGACCAGTAGTACTGATAGGGACATTAGGACAAAGGCTGGTTCATTAAGTGTGCATGGACCAAGCTAATATGAAGTTAATTCTATGTGATGTGAATCATACTGTTGTACAAATATGATGAGTGGAAGTTCTTCATGTCCGTCGATCCTAAGAGCTCGAGAGCTTAGTCCACATCTGACTCCTTACTTGCGCAACTATTTATGGAGTCCCAAATAGCGCCCCTGTGTCTTCAAAGAGACTTTGAGTGACGAGCCTAATAGTTCTAGCTAGACAAGATTGAAGACCTTGATGGAGCTTACTATAGTAACACGCGGGGTGTACTATATCAGAGGTATTAGTCTGTTTGGGTCCCCAACGCTCGTACCTAAATCTTAGAAACGGCACCACCACAGCAATAGTCCTCAGCTGATTCTGTATGAGAAGCTTAAATTGGCTAAATGTCAGTCCTTGTCCTTAACCCAGTCCATACTCTGTTACAAAGCCTCAAACATGAGGAACCGTTCGTCGGGTTTGTGGATGTGATAAAAAGCATTAAAAAGCAAGGGTCTAAGAAGCGATGGGTGTAAGTGTTGGCCTTTGCCTTTCGTTTTCGCAAATATTAAATTCAATTCACAACTTGTTACGTGTCAATGACACGTTCGGAAGATTAAGATTAGACGCGACTCGTAGCTTAACCAGTATACTTCTCTCTGAGAATTTTCATTGCTTAATTCTTAAATATATTTCCATGCTTTTAATGTGCAACATTGACGGATCCAATCCATTGGCATTCTGAGAAATCATATACTACACAGCGGGAGGATGTATTCTATTTTTCGAATCTGCTTGATCATGACTTTGGGTCAACAGAACCCTCTTGACAAGATGGGAGTCTGGTCAATCCTGATCTATCAAACTCTATCTTGGTCTATTAAATTCTATCCTAATCTATCCGACACAATGCACCAGGCAGACCAGAAAACCTTCAAATCTCAATGCATCAGGATTTCCATTACAAAAAATAGTGTATTAATGAGACAAAGTTTTGTATTTCTCAGGGATTAAACATGATCGACCTAGACCCTAGAGCACAACGGCCGACTCTCTCAAAGGTCCATCCTAGCCCGCAGCGAGAACTGTCTATGATCCATCAGAATAGCTTTTACAGGTGGTTGGTGAGTTCCGACAACGGCAACATTAGCATCTGAATAGACGCCGGGAAATTGTTGCTGGAGCGCGGCTACAATAACCCTGCGGATTCCCGAATCGCCCATTGCGGTATCAAGATTTAAAAACACAATAATGTTTTGGGGGGTTGATTGTTCTGCGATGATGGCTGCGCGAGCACGTTGGCGCATGTAAAGACCGGTGTCTGTTTGTGCGAGATTGGCGTAACCCTACAGAAGATTGTCTGTGGCTGAAGAAGATGAGGGAGGGCGGGATATAGGTACGTACCATCATATTGGTTTCTACGACGGGGCTTTTGGGGTAAACAATGATGAGAACAGGCAAGATTAAATGAGGAAAATAACAAACCCAGTAATATCAGCGATACCTAGAATGAGCGGTTGAGAAAAGGGTGGGTGAAATGGGATGGGATGGGACAATTACGTACCCAACCCGATGAGATACTCGTTGGCTGGCTGGGGCTGAGGTTGAGACTGGCCCCAGACTGACTGGAACGAGGCGAGAGTTGCGACAAACGAGGTCAAGCAGAACAAAGTGCGGTCGATGAGATAGCCCATGGTGGAGAACACAGCCTGAGAGAAAAGCTGCTGCAGAGCAACAGAGTCACTGGCATTAGGACTTGTTATATATAGTATTAGAGATAGAAAAGAACATGGTATGTCACCCGGTGTAATCGCGTTACCGATGTCACCGATGTCACCACTATCCTAACTCTTGCTCGTCCACACGTCAATGTTCTGCACCGGCCAATACACCTGCAGAATGCCATATGGTGTGTCTAGCTTTTATTCGTGAAGCACGCGTTCATCATCGCCAGAATCATACGGCGCAGAGAATACTGTCTAAAAATCAACGTACGTCCCTGTACATCCCTTTCAAGTTTTTCTAAATATACTCACAGGCTGCTTCCGATCACTCTCCGAATTCGAACACCAATCAACACATCCACAAACCCCACTCGACCTGCTGCAAAACACTGTTACCACCACCACCATGACCCAATCGGATATGGATGTTCGTTAGAAGTATTTGAATATCTACGAACGGCGTTAATGTTTAGGTTAATTATCGGAGTAGGATGAGGAAAACGTGCAATGATGTAGATGATATCGGGAACTAATGAACCAGCTGCACCTTAACATAGCTCGGACTCGGATTCAACACATCTGTCAATTCAGCTCGTCAGTGTCAACTCTCTCTCCTAACAAACCACAAGAAGATAAGGATTTGCTCTCACTTCAACATTGACATTACAGAAACCACGTTCTTGTTCCCCGTACATATTCTCCATGTGAGTGCGCTGAAAAATAATACGTAAATATATGGTCCATGATAAGACTCTGATACACCTACCATCGACTCCATATGAAAACACTCAATGCGTTTGCGTCATCCCAGGTCATCTTCCCACCACAGGCGACAATAGAGGCATATCGAATCGGAAACAGTGTATAGAGTCGAACTGGAGTAGAGGGTCAGCAAAAGCTGCACAAGTATGACGAAAGAATCTACCCAGAGATGTCAATAGCCTGGTCCAACTCTCGAGGCTAAGATGTCCATGTCAGCTCTCCCGATTACTCCCCATGCCGGCTCGTGCTCAGAATATGGCATGCGCTGATGGCATAGCTGTATGACATGGCGAGAATACCCTATGGCAAGAATAGACTGTCCGTTTGTTGATGTCCAACCCAATTATTTGATAATTTCGCCCCCACTAAAAGTCGACTAGCGAAAAAAGCTTCCAAAATGATTATTCGTTTTTAGACGTTATTCGTCCGATGTATTGTTACATCTGCGTGTTTCACTTCATTGAAAAGCCAGAGTGGGCACCAAGTATACGCGAAATGGCGAAAGAACAAGCAGACGATTTTGATATTTGGCAGCATGGCTGAGGTAGCCATTGACGGAAGCTGAGTGCACTACAAAGTCACAAAGTCACACCGTTTCATCACCCGAACTGGGACTTGCCAGAGTCAACGTTAAGTTGCGTCACCCAGGGATCAAATCGATTTCTTGATGGGACAATACCATAACGCAGTGATAGCACAACTTGCCAGTATTCATAATGGATTGAGGTAAGTCTCGTTTCGAAAAAGGCGCAAAGGATATTGAGTTACAACCAGAACAAACTCGAGCGAGTTGACTCTGAGCGACGTCTTGGAGACAAAAAAGAAACTTGAATCGATCATCTTAGAGCTTCAACGCATCCACAATTCTAAACTCGCAGTAAACCGATTGGTCCCGTGTGTACTTTATAATATTTTTGCCTTTGCGGCTTACGATCCGTCCTCCATTCCTGGACCCGAAGTGACCGTCTTGAGAATCTCGCACGTTTGTCGTCGTTGGAGGGATTTCGCACTGGAATGGCCAGTTCTATGGGCATTTGTTGATCCTGACCGATCACCTTCAATCATCGAATTATTCCTCAATCGATCTGGTAATACTGCTTTGACAATGTCGTGCAACATGCCAGTGCCCTCATCCACTTCGGGAGCCCCCCGTAGTTCCAACACACCGACGAGTTTCAAGTACCTCAAATCTTGTAACAAGTCAATTATACCCCGTTTATGCTCATTGACTCTCCGTTTTCATTCTTCCCAATCCAACTTAATCCGGGATGTACTCAATGCCTCTGGGACGCCATTGCTTCAAGTTCTACCCTTGCGGTATTTGGACATCGGTTTCGACAGATACAGAAATAGTCCTCTTCCTTCCTTAAAAGATTTCTTTCAAATCAACGTCTGTTCTATACGAGGACTCAGTCTCTCGGATATAAACTGGCCCTGGTTTGAGCACCCACATCCCAATTTAACATACATCAAACTCCATTCCACAGAACTTCCTTCTCTTTTTACTTTTTTGACCTTCTTGTCAAGCTGCCCTCTTTTAAAAGAACTCCTCATTAACGACCCAAAGTTCGAAGAACAGCTCGATGTTCCAACTTATCCTACAAGCGCGCCAGACGACAGATTATTGCATTTACCAAATCTCGAACGAGTCATACTGGAGTCATGGAGCTGTGATTATATTCAAGAAATTTCTGGGCACGTTGGACCCTCAACCCGTTTATCTCAATTTCAGCTGATTTGCAAAAGCCGGATATTTTCATCTTGCAATGTTTTTGACTCCGTTCGATCTGAAATACTCTCACACTTTTCAAGTCACTCTTATCTATCCATAAACTGGAGGGACGGCGACTATTTCAATATTATGTCCGCACCCAAACGCGAGCTCAGCTTCGGCTTCCCCACAGATTCGTCACTTCGTATCTCTGGTCATATGTCTACAAAAAATCTCCCCGTTGAAGAATTTCCAATTTTCAGGCTTATAAGTGAAGTGCCACGCATAGTGCACCTCACATTGATTGGTCATGCTTGGAAAATTCTCACGTCACCCAAATTTTACTATTGGTTTCCCTGCCTCCAAGTTTTAAAGATAGAATGGACGTCCTTCGACAAAGGAGAAACTTTTAATACACCGCGTAGTGGTCCAAAACTTGAGACACTTATTTTAGGCCAACATGTAACATTGCCAATGGAGATTCTATTGGGTATAATCCCGTGGATTCGGGCAAAATTTTTGAAGTTAGACGGAGAATTATTACACAAACATCGTAGATATCCGGAATTTGGAAAGTTTATTGCTATTTTGCGCGAAATTGACGTCAAGACCAATGTTATCGATTGGAAGGGTGAGGAACAATGTATCGATCTGTATTCAGAATTACTTGAAAATCCGTACCCTGCACAACCACTAGATTAGATTAGAATAAACGGTGTTTCAAGCCCTGAAAGGAATCTCCGCTTCAAAACTTGTCTTATTAAATTCAATCATCCAGTGAGTCGGTAATAACGTAGTCTAGCAAGTTCACGACGAAGGGGGACCTGGATGGCACTCGCCTCATTCTTTATCATTACTGAAGTGACGGATGTTCTCTGGAACAAAAGACGACGCAGAGTCTGAAGAAGCACTTACCGAAAATGAAACGCTGGAAAAAACTTCAGCTTCGCAATCTTGTCACGTTTGTTGAACTCGCAGGTATGCTCGTCTGGCTACATACGGCCCAGAAGCGACGACTGTTACCGACACTGCGACATCCACACCGAATAACCAAAAGGCTACGGTCAGTCCACTGGGATACTGTTCCTTATTTGTTGAATGATGCACACTGATATCATTTCTTCACTTCAACTCGGTTTGTCTTCTCGGCTTGTCTTCTCGTGTTTGTGCCGGAGCAAAAAGAGTCGAGTTTACCTTCTATGAGTTCCGTTCGTGATAGCCTTCTTTCTTGGCCCAATCACTTATCGTCTTCTAAGTGAGGAATATAGTGCGGACTAAATATACGAACAGAACCAGAGAACCCCGTTTCGTCTCGTAGCCCTTCCCAACTTGGCAATTTCTACGCAATTGCTCAGAGGATTTCTCGAAACCTACAATTAGTCACAAACCTCATTGACGCGATCGCTTCTCTCTAGGTGTCATGTAAGTGTCTTGATCGCAATCATTTCGTTTTGCGGGATTCAGGACATCCTACAAAGTACCATGTCCCTACTTGAATTTGAAAGCAAGTAGATAGAGGAACAAAAGAACGGAATATCGATGTGGACCTCACTTCGCGTGCCAAGCTGGTTAAGGCTGTGTCTGAATGTGCCATAGGATAAAGACGATTAAACGTTGGCGGTCGCCCTGTCGAAATCATGAAGATAACCTATTGATTCGCGAACACAACCGTTTGCAGTTGAGACTTGAATTGTTGACGCCTGGGCTGAATGGGAACACAACGAAGCGACAATATTGTCAAGCGAATTGAACCCAACTAGCTGCCCGTGGTGTAACGGGCTATACCGACCAGTAAATAGTTCATTTCTTAGCGATACGGAGGAGCTGCAAAGAATTAGAACGACAACGACGAAGAAAGTCACGCTGAAGAATGTAGGACATTTCGACCCCGGATCTGATATAGCTGAGACAATCTTATATCCTAAACGTTTATTAGACGGTCTTGCATCATCAACGAGTATGTGCAATACCTTCTACCATTTTCTCTTCGAAGAACACCCTAAAGGCATGCTCTCTCGCAAGCGAGGTTCGAAATTCGTAGTATGAGCCAATCGGGTTGGGAATTGAATATCGAGTGCTGAGCGCTGAAGGAGACGCGCTCGTCAATGATGATGGGTAATACCATGTACCACATGAGAATTACGTTGATTGGAAAAAGGTGGAATATGGGCAAGAGTTATAAGGACAATGAAACGCATCGCTTCAGTCGGGAAAAAAAGTTTGCGATGAATACAAGTTGTGGATAATTTACATGATGGGAATGCCGATATACATTACATCGCAGTCCATCATCTGAGACGTTAGGCCTTTAGCTTTAGGACGCGGTGTGTAGTAATTGGGATTGTGTTTGTACTGACAGTTCGTTATTGACGCCGTCCTCTCAGCCTGAAGAGTAGGGAACTAAGGCGTGGATCCAGTTGCGTCACATCACTCTGTCTGGCTACTAAGCCCGCCCAAGCAGCTTCGTCAGCATGCATCCACTGAGGCCCACAACGGCAGCCGCCGCTGCTTGCCGCTGCCGCCTCTGTCAGACGCCGACATTGCTTTTGCTTCCCGCAGTGTGCTCGCCTTCTTTTGGGTGATGATCGGTCTCCCCCCTTCTTTACAGCCTCCATGAGGTGTGTTCAAGTTGTCTACTTGATTCTTGAAAATAAGTAAAAGAAATATTTATTTCGCCTCTCATTGTTTAAACTGATCCATTTTTTTCCAGGAAAAAAAACCTCAATAAAAAATATTCTCGAGGTTTGGATATAAAAACAACAACGATGATGACGACCCAGCTTCACCCTTTTTCTTTCCCCCCCTATTCCCCCCTCTCTTTCCCGCTCACTTTATTGCCTACTCGCTGTCGCCCCTCTTATTTCGCTCATCCACCAATCTACTCCATTCTTTTCTCATGGCACAACCATCTACACCAACACGCTCTCGCTCAGTCCTATCTACACCAACACGCTCTCGCTCAGTACTATCAGTTTTAACGAGCCCGCCAACATCAAGCCCTCAAACCGCTCACTTCAAACACTTTGCACGTGGCCGGGGGATCGTTCGCGATGGTGCAAAATCTGGAGTTTGGTATAGTTTCCGCACCCGGTCTGTAGAAGATCCTGAAGTCATCGAATGGTATGTGATGCAGGAAATTTCATAAATCTATTAACATGTTATATCTTTGAATTTAGGCCTCTTAGAGCAAACGGGAAGAAATTTTTGCCCGAAGAGTTGCCAGAGGCGTATGGTTCATTCAATGTGCCGGACTTGTATTGTCTTTGCCCCACTCTTCAGCCAAGGAGTTCTGATCCTCCCGATCCGCGTCACAAACTATGGATTCGAATTTGCTCCACCGATGGATATTACTACGGTTATGCGATCGCTGGATGTCGACGAGTAAAAGATGGTTGTGGATATTGGGGTAAGTCCTTATATTTTATTCCGACTTTATCTGAACTATCAGCAGTACTTCTTAGTGAGCTATACTACAACAAGGATTTACCATGTCGTCTGTACGAGCCTCGAAATCCGACAGTGATTGGTAAGTGCGCTTCAGATCCCATTCTATATGAATAAACTGAACTTTCCAGGTCTACCTGGCTTTTGGGATCCGAGGGTTGAAATCGTCCCCACTACACCCTTTGACCCTCAGCCCTCACCCTCCTCACCCACCCCATCCATACCAATTCCGTCCATTCAAGTCAGTCAACATGTTGATAACGATGGTGATCATAAGGTTGAACACGATATGTCCTCCCCCGTCCCTGTGGAAAGTCCGAACAGTAAAAGGAAAAGAGAGACTGAACCCATTCATATCGGTAAGTGATCATGATATATTTTACAATCAACTAAAGTACCAATTGCTAGTAGATCTCACCTCACCTGAAATACGTCAATCCACCAAGAACAAAGGAAAAAAAGGTTCGAGATCAAGATCTTGCAATTTTCTGATACTAATCAATGTAGTTTTACGACGTCAACCAGATCCTAACAGGCTCGGTGGACCCTCAAACCCTTTTGTTATATCTGATGAAAGTGGCGAAGAGGACAATCGTATGTCTGGTCTGCTTTTATTGATCATTATTATCTTAAGTTATGTTTACAGAAAAACCTGGGTCATCAGTTGCCCATGTGAAAAAAGGAAAGTCCAGCTCATTGATTGCTCACATGAAAGAAGAAAAGTCGGGAGAGCAACCATTTTGTAAGTTCTCATATCACCTTCTGACGCATATTGTTAATACATACAGTAGACTATTCCTGCGCATACCCTCCAAGTGAGAGATTGTTCGGTGATACATACCCTCTAGCCAATACTGTCGATCGAACGCTTCTTGGTATTCACAACCGTGATATACCGTTTTTCTCAAAGAAACTGACTGAGCACTATTGTAATGAACTTGGCAAGAACGGTGTTTCTGTTAGGGCGACTCAGGGCACACACCTAGAGGAGGGAAAACCTAAGATCTATTGCGGGGCAGCAACTAACTACTCACCTAGAGGAGGGAAAACCTAAGAGAACAAGCTTAGGTATCCCCCTCTAGGGAAAACGCATATAAATACAGAGTACGAGGCGCCCGACTGATCCCCATGGGATCCGAGGAGATAGAAACAGAAATCGGAGTAAATCGAAGAATTCGAGAAATCGAGAAAACGACAAAAATAGTGGAAACGGTAAGATACGGAAAGTGAAGGAAATCGAAGTGCGAAATGAAACCGAAAGAAATCGAAAAGATCGAATAACCGAGCGAGGCGCTAGCGTACCGTGACAGTTTCTGCCGAAGTGTTTTGTATTTTGGTTGACCGGTGCAATTGCGGTCTTTTCTTTTGGAAAGCTTACTTGCACCAAGTCCATGGACCAAATTGCAATGAGTGGATACGCCATACATCCAACCGGCCTCAAGCACCCCTTCCACCAGACGCTCTCGCAACTATCAATGCATTTCACTCTGTTGTCCCAGTGCCACCATCCTACCCTTCCCCTTCAGCTTCTCCAGAGTCTGTCGCCTCTGAAAACCACTCGCAATCAGTTCAGTCTTCGCCCATTAAACCCAACGTTGAATTGCCGACGATCCTTGAACCGTCCTTGTCTGCTACGTCTGTCTTATCTCCCACCCCCAATGAACTTCTCACTTCTACTACCGAACACGCACTAATGGCCACCGTTCCGGCAACCCCTCCCGCCTCTACCGGTGAGAATAATACCAATCTAACATCACCATTTTCCTTCTCGATTTTCAACTTTTAAAAGTAGATTATCATCGTTATTTTGTTATTTTTCGTAACATTTCTTTCTTCTTCATCTTCATCCTTGTGCTATCTCTCATGACAATTTAAACCAAAAAAATTATGTCTGTTCATTTTTCTTTATTTCTTATTTGCTTATTTGTTTTGTCAAAAAGAATTTTCTTGATACCAGTCTCACTGTTTTTTAAAACCCAAAAAAATTGCGTCTGTTCATTTTTCTTTTTTTCTTATTCGCTTTGTTTTGTCAAAAAAGTTTCTTGATCCCAGTCTCACTGTTTCCTCCAAAAGCTAAAGAATTAGCGTGTTCTGAAACAATTACTTTCTTAATGCTATAGTACACCTGTCTTGTTTGTACAATATAATAGTAAAATAAAATGTTTGCTCAGAATTTCCTTGATCGTGCAATTGAGTGATGTCGATGAGTACTCTGAGCGCTTGTGTGGCCTGCTCGCTTCCATTATCCACACATGGACGATGTCGCTACTATCACAATCTCTTTCGCCATTACAGAAGATGACAAACCATCAAAACGTACTTACTGTAGGTTATTGCTTTTTATATTTACCTTTGGGCTTTCTTATTTAGGTAGGAATCAATCAAAATCGCCGCTACTTGCTTGCCTTAGACACCTTCTCTTCCATACAAGCGTACTATTCATGGTCGGATTCCAAAACTTCCTTTGTGTCAAAATCCTCTACTGATCGGTTTACAGGCCATTCTGGTGCTAGTGTCAGTTCCGGTTCTAGTTCCCATACTAATGCGACTGCAGTCCCTCTTCCCGAGCATCGTTGATGAACAAATCATTTGACAATAGGTGCGTACCATAACTATGCTCCATCCATCTCAATCTCCCAATCTGACTCGGGAGGCAGGTTGAGCACCTATACCGCTTACTCAAGTGCGGATAGGGTGCGCAAAACAGCCAGTATGGTTCACGTTGATGACCAAGGGGCGAACCAGGAGAATGAGAACGAAACATTGACCACCACTTGCTATTCTTCTTCAACCCATGCTCGCTCTCCGTTGCACCCTGAATGTAACTCAGCCATCTCAGTATCATTAAGGTTGCAAATACGCTCTGTTCAGTTGACCGAATCTATACAATCTAATACCTTGTCCCTAAATCCACCTTCCATTGCCAGCTCTGCAACGCCTACACCCGAAATACCCACAATGCCTACACCTATGTCGTTGTTCAATGTTCATGAGCCTTCTCCGAGTCATGACAATTCATCCACACCCTCTCATTCAATCTCTTCTCTAGTTCATCCACTATCGACGAGACAGCCTATACGATTGAACACATCCCATCTGGGAACAGGAGCAAAATCACATTTACCCATCACTCTACCTTTGCCTGCGCCAACTGGGCTGCTACCTCCAACACCCGATGACGTTCTTCATAATTGATATACAATCTAACCTGAATATCCTTACCGTTTCAAGATGCCGCCTCCCAGTCCCACATAAGTGCCAAGGGTAACAGTGGCATTACTGGATCGTTCAGGTTCGGACACCCTCGCGCATTGCCACAAAGTTCTGCATCTTCCGCGTCATCACCATCACTATCTTCAGGGCTAGACAAGTACTCTGTGACTTTGCCACCCTCAGTCGCTTTTTCGCCTACACCCCCCACATCTGTATCTGTGTCTGCATCTACACCTCGGCAGCATGAATACAACGCTTCGGTTTCTTCCCTCGAGACGTCAGAATCGACAATCTCCATTCTTGGGCAGTCAGACCATATGAGGCACGAGTTGTGGAACCAGAACTTTAGTGTTTTTGGTAGTGGGATGGGTGTTCCTCCACCTGATGAACCAGTGCAGACTAAACCGGCTACAACAGCATCGAGACTACCTTCAGCGCTGGCGAAACCACCGATATCAAGGAACAACACCTATCACCATCCCACGACTACTGCAACTTCTGCAGGTAACAGCATACGTCCATCGTCGTCATCTGCGCTGTCTGCGGTGTTGTCTCTACTGTTGCGTGCTGCGTCTCCTGTGCTCGTTCGACCTAGAGCCGCATCGCCCATTTCTTCCATATCATCCATGCATGTAGGATCTTCTTTGGGTTTTGCTTCATCATCATTGTCATTGTCACCTATACCACTATCATATTCATCTGGTTCTACCCTCAGCGGGACATCAACTCGCCGTCCTACAACTCCTTCATCTCAACTAGGCTTAACCTCATTCTCGCAGCGAGCGAGAGGCACATCTCCCATTCCTCCTCCTTCAACTTCCAATGCTGTAAACACTGCCTCTAAACTACCGTCCGCTACACTGCATCACCATCCTTCTCACCAGTAGCATGCGCCTATAACGCCCGTGCAAATCAGGTGTAGCCCAGCATTGCTGTTATTAGAAGCGCCACTTGCGTTCGCATCCCAGATTTAAATATCAATACCTTCTTCCGCCAAAAACTTGGGTTCGGTTCTCAATGTTCTGATAGTATTTGTATCACATCCGCTAGTTCCATTTCAAATTGGTCGACTTGAACATCAATATCTGACACGGCACTAGCAAGCTTCATATTCGAACCTGAAATTGTTTGTATTCGGAGATCGCTTGGTTTCCAAACAGTGCATCCAGCTTTTTGTTATCTCTCACCGTTCGAGTAGCAGCATGGGAGTAATAGCAGGCTGATGATCCGATGAGGGTAGGACGTGCTCTGTCCATCCTAAGGTTGGGAACATTTGAGGAGGTAATGGCCATACAATACTCATATTCTATGCACCTCTGCCATATCATATGTTTGCACTCGGTGCGTATTGCCTATTTCACGTATTGTTTCACTGATCAATGCTTTCAGGCTAGCGGCACTATTCTTTCATATTTATTTACATGATCACCCTGTATCCGCTACTACATAGTTTGTAATAAAGTTCTATCAAAAAATACTCGTGCTCTTTTTACGTTTCTGAGAACATTCGGGGGATGGAGCTCTAAGCATGGAGTTGACTGTTCGTTTTACAGCAGTCCTTGACTTTGTCGTTTCCTTGCACTAAATATTGTATTATAACAATTGTGAACATTATGAATTATGAGTTTCACTTACCATGTTAATAGAAGTATTTTCACTACTATCTCTTCCAAGTGCTGAGATCTTGCCTGCTAGCGTCAAGAACTCCTCCAACTGTGGGCTCGTCGAAACATCTGATCCCAATTCTTTGAGTATGAGATGGATTCCATATAATTGCGGCAATACCATCCCAATATCATGGGCCAATCTTGCATTGCGCTGATAACTAATTGCGATTTGATTCTCATTTGTGATCTAGAACATACTTGAGCTATAAGACGAAACAACTGATCTCAAGCCAAAAGCCACTTACTGGAATCTCCTCACTCTCATTCTCAACATCTGAAGTGCCGGAAACTTCATCATCATCAAGATCTTCTTCAGCATCGTCATCTTCAGGATTTTCTCCAGCATCACCGGAAGACCCAATGACTGTTTCCAAGATCTCATTGAACTCGTCGCTAGTATGAGCCTGTGTGCTGGGCAAAGGAGCAGGGCGAAGGGTCTCATCGACAAGGCTGGGAATCTGGAGCTTGTCTGTAGCAGATGTAGAAGATGTCGGAGGAATGAAAATGGTGGAGTAAATTTTTGATGCTTTTTCGAATGACTCAGGGAAAATAAAGGCATATGGTGTGTGCATTTGAGATATAGCAGCACGAAACGCCCATAAATGCTTGCAAGCGTAACCGAACTTGTCGAATGCCGGACAAGAACACTTCGCCCAACCAAAGCAGTTAATTGCCATTTCATACCTTTTATGACCAATTAGACGGATATCTTCAACACTACTAGCGCAGGTTGCTCCAAGCTGGTAGGGGCTGGTCCAACTGTATTGTCCAATTCGTGCCTGCTTGATAATGTGCGCGACTTCTTCTTGACATTTCAAACCCCCCTCCGCGGTCCACCAAGTGAACTCAAACTTATGCGGCGATTGCGACTTCTGTTTGGTCTCTTTTTTGCTAACCAGGTTTTGATCTGTATACTGCGAGAATCGACGGGAAAGCCAGTCATAAAATGAGTTCTCCGCCCTATGTCTTTCAAAAATAGCTGGAAGAATTTGCGTAGCCAATATAAAAACAAGCCAATCCAACCGTAATCTTTTGCCGCCTCGTCGGTAATTTGTGATGTATTTATTCTTCAACACTGAGTTGAAGGACTCAAGATGGTTTGTGGTTGGAAGGATGTCTTCAACGGAAACACCTAAAATGCGGGAGGCCTCTATTTTTCCAAAGTCAGACCAGCTCTTCCATAAAGCCTCGGACATCCAGGTAGATTGGAGGTAATCCAAGTACACTAATCCGTTTTTTGATGCGGCAGAAGTATTAGGATCAGTTAGCATCATTGTGAAATAGTTTCGTTCCGCTTGTATCAGGTCCTTAGCAGAACGATAATCCCGAGTGATAATCAGACTGTTCATTGTATATGAGAAGAATAAAGTTTTGTACAGTTATGAATATTGAATTACACTTACCTTGAGTCAAGATTTCGAATGCGTTTTATAATTTGCTGTTTAAAGAAATCTGGCTTCTTGCCAGCCTTAATCAAAGTCTTGCGTTTATTAGCCCAAGCTGAACGTGTATGGAACTTGCAAAGAAGTAAAAGAGAGTCTGGCCAAACTGAGTTCAATGCCCCTCTCTCCTTGGTATCAGTGTCTGTTATAGTGGTTTTGGGCCGGAACGAAATGCCGTTAGGCCCTTTTCCCAAAGATGTCACCCATTCGCGCAATAGTTCTGATAATATATCAGTGTCATATCCTGCATGCGTGGCCTGAGTGCCCGTAGGTGCTGAAAATAGCAGGAAAACAATGGGGACACCCTTCTTTTTTTCGTCAACAGCCATACCGATGAATAAGAGAATGCGACGGTCACAAATTCCGAAAGTGCCATCCAAAATCAATTGACGGTCATGTGCATATTTCCAAGCAGCGGACTTCATATCGTCAGTTTGTATACAGATTTTGAAGCGATCGGATGCTTCGGTGCGAGCTTTATAATAAAAAACCGCTTTTGTGAGTTCCGGCTTGTAAAGCGGGCTAGCTGAATTAAGCCAATCGTCGATGTTTTGTTGTGGAGATTGGAGAAGATCAACTCCTTTCAACCGTGCATGCATTTTGTAGAGACGGCTAGAGTCCTGGGGCAAAAACACATAGCGGACATTGGCTTTCATTGGGTCTAAAGTGGTCTGGCCATTGTAAAGCCGGGAGTCGCAAAGGTGTCGATTTTGCGCTTGAATAGCAGTTATACTAAATGACATTGAATGAAAAAATTGAAAGAATGAGAAAAATTGGTTACCTCGCGCCATTATTGAGCTGGTTCAAAGCGATTTTCCAAACATGAGGATGAAGCGGGACAGGTGGCAGCCGTTGCATGGTTTGATTCTCACAAGCAGAATTATGATCCAAAATTCCGGTGATACGCAAGATTTTTGAAGAATTAGCACGGTATGTTATATCAATATGCGCGAGGCACTCTGTGAAGTCGTATGGCATTTTGCGATTCCATTGTTGCACATTATTGATTTGGAAGCCGCGTTTTGATTTGCTTTCGTCGTCTTTGGTTTTTCTTGCTTCAGAACTTGACCCACACTGACTAAATAATTGCAATAGATTGAAATGTTGAAGAATAACTAATTATATTGTTTATTACCACTGTAATAGGACACGCTCTTTTATTTTCGGATGTTTGCCTTCCTTAATACTCCACCGCCTGCTCCATCCACTCCCTAAATCCTTCATTTCCTTCTGACATAATTGCATAATGTCGAGCCCGTGAACACCAAGAATTTGTTGCGCTTGCGTCTGATTGACTTGTGAATCCGAATAGAGTTGGTGGAAGTGGCGGGCGTCATCATAGATAGCTTTTATATCCCGTGCTTGTGTCGCATTGAGGTAAAGGTGTTTCATATGTACCTGGAGTGACGCTTAACAGTAGAGTGAGAGGACAGAACATGCTGATACTCACGGATATGAGCCCTCCACGTTGAATGAGTGGGGATACCGGGTGTGGTGGGATGGCCGAGGCATCAAACTAAAATCAAATTAGACTTAACTCAGAAGGTACAGCAAAAACAACTATAACCTTTTTGAAAGACGGAACTGCATTCTGAATGGTACCAGCCGAAGTAGGCAAGCAACTAAAAATTGGTTGAATCGGAGTGCATGAGCAGAAGTATGAAAACTTACCTTGCAGTATCCAAAGAACAGTCCATGTTGCATAAAAAAAGCACTGGCAATGCAAACCAATGCAAGCGGATTGAAAAGGGCAATTTGTAGAGTGAGCAAGAACCGAAAGCTGAGAATGGACGAAAACTGAGAGCAGGTGATACAGAGTAAGAAAAAGCAATTCGCAGAGCGGAACCAGGTGAAACTGAGAGTGAACAAAACTGTGCGCAAAAACTGAGAGCAGCAATACAGCAAAAAAAAAGGGCAATTCACGGAGTGAGCAAGAACCGGGCGAAAACTGACAATGGGCGAAACTGAGAGTGGGCGAAAATGTACAAGAACTGCGAGGCAAGAAGTGAGAACTGGGCGAGGGGTATAGAGAAGGCACCTAAGAAACAAAAAAAAACCAATGACAATGAATAATCTGTTTAGGAAAAGGTTGGCCTTTTTGCGTTTGCTTGAAGCAGAAGACTTACTTACAGCTTACCCATAAGTCATCAAATTTCCTAAATACACTAAGCCTCGAGTCAGCTTAGTCCACGTTTAAGGCTTCGTCGTAAGGTATACTTAGCTTATCCCGATCGTTTCAAACTTTTTCTCTTCGCTGTCAAACAACACATCTTGATGATGTTACAGTTGATTTCTACCCTTTAACAAAGTTGACGGCGGTCCTTGGTGCCCCTTCCCTTGACAGAATGAGGTAGATGTTGAGGGAAGGTATGTGGTCCTAACACAAGTCGCGCAAGTCGCGTCAATATCTGTAAGTAGCTATAAGTACTTGACAGATTCGGCCTTCGCGAAGGCGGTTCGCGAAGTCCGAAGCTTCGCCGGCGCTTGGCGGAGAAATGGCAACGGAATGATGCCGCTTACGAAGCATGGGTGGCTGAGGACGCAGCTGACAAAGCTGCTTGGGCGGACCTCAGAACGACTCTGTCTACGTCACACCGGTAATAGCCGGGTTCATCCGATTTTTTTTACTTACAACTATCATCCAGCCTGGTTCGTGGATGCGACAATTAATTCAACCAAATAACATTTTTTGTTGGAGAACATTCTAGATGCTGTCATCATAACATGTACGTGTTATAGCCTGCACTCTTCGTCATAATTTATCCCGTTCAAACGAAAGCATCAGGCTATCTTCACGAAAACATTCCCTTGTTGAACGTGCGGGAGTTTTCATTCAACGTGCCAAAGCAAATATTTAGATCCCAGCGATTCACCAAATGCTTACGGGTGTTCGAGAACTCTCAATCACTGTTCAATCATCTCGTTGGAAGTGCACGTTTAGACGACACGATTGAATGGTAAGCTGCGTTAATCCATTAAAAACAAACTCAACTAAGTTTCTAATCATGGAATCAGTCATGTTCACATCTCAACGAGATCACATTGGAGGTGACTTAGCCGCCTGACAGGTAGCACGGTGTGGCGATGCTGTTGTTGAGCAGGCTCAAAGAAGCAAGTATCTACGTGCTGGAAGCCTTTTTTACCGAATCATCTTCAGCGCAATAGTTCAATCTCAAAGGTAGTTGTTTTAGAGAAGCACAAGCTTATCATCGTCAACGGCCCTCATCCTTTACACCTGAACTGACGCCGGTCATTGTGCTTATTCCACGGGCGGAACCTGTTAAGCAAGCCTTTGTTGTCGGGCCTCCCCAAGCGTCCCAAGTCATGGAAGTTCAAGGATCCGTCTCGCCACAGATTACATCCAGAACTATTCCTTCGCAAATCCTCGTTGTTACATCACCTGCTATATCTGTCGCTGTCGCACAACCTCCGCGATTCAGCGCTAGGCCAGCTTTCTACGTCTACGCTTGTACTTCCTGCGCCCTTACTGCCGCTGCTGTCATGGCTTTTAAACCAGCTCTACCAACTATACAATGAACGCAGCACTTCGCATTACCGCGCAGTCCTCGAAGTCCTGTTACCGGTTGCACGACACCCTCATCTCCACGCCAGGGGATTTCTTTCTTTTCAAACATAAAATCTAACTAGGCTGCCAATATTCTATAGGCGAAATTTAATCTATTACGCGCTGCAAACGCATGGGCTCTTCACGGAGAGGGATCATCGTTTGGCGTTGGCGTTGTCGCAAACGCAGGCTCGGAACCCATTGCGACTGGCATAATGTGAGCTTAATCAATGAAATGGATGGCTGGTTAATGATCTGACAAATATGAAACGAATTTCTTCTAGTCCATCTCTTTATGCCATCCTCCACCGTGCCCTTCATTTGTGTCGTAGGGCTTTCGGTACTAAGGACGCTTCATGCTGTGCATGTCTTCGTTTTTCGTCTAGCCTAATTGAGCTGATGATCGTTGAATGATCGTCCACGATGCAAATGCAATTTGGTTGACAGTTGGGTTTTGACGGTCCCGGTTACAACTAAGACCAATACAACAAGGCGATATGCTCGCTGGAGGCGTGATAAATTTGAGCGTCAAACTTTATCCTTATCGAAAACATCATCATTTTTGACATAAACCATGAACATGAAAGCCGTTTATTCAGTCTTCATAAATGTGCTTACATATGGGGATTCATTGGGATGATTATTGAGAATCTGTGTCACGACCTGGTGTCAGGTGATTAGAATGTCGCAAAAATCGAAAATCACATTTTTTAGGTTTATAAACCTAAAAATCCCACTTTTCAAAACGGAGATTTATAAACCTTAAAATGATTTCAAAGCAACCATAAACTGGGGCCCTAATAAAAAATAAAAAAAAATCACAAACCATGTTTATTAATCAGATGAACTGAAGATTTTTGAGTTCTATTTTTTGTTTTTTTGTTCTTTTCATTCAAGTTCACAAGTTCGAAAATAGTCTTCAGAAAAATTATATTGAGTATATATAGTAGTCTATGTACAAGGTCTAGAGTACTAATACTACTAACGCTAGTAAATACTACAGACATTATTAAGTTCACTAAGTAATACTACTTATACTACTAAGACGCTACTTATACTACTAGACTACTACTTATCACACACCATAAGTGAGCGGGGGCAACACGGTCAATGATTAAGATGAAACCTAAGTCCCGAGTTTATATAGAGAGCTCATGTTGCGCACAGACCAACCTCTTTTGCTGATGATACAATGTGCCAAGAAGCATTAGGCGAATACCCAATGAATGGGTCTCTGCCGATCATAACAAAGGCCAAGTTCATTGGGGAAAAGGCCTGATTATAAAGGCCGACTGTATTAAATCTGAGGAAAATACATCGTGACAGGAAAATTAACAATAAATCAGGACTACATCACGAAAATAAAGCTGGTTTGGATTATAAACCCGTCCCGATTTTTGCGACAAATGTGCGCTTCTCTAATTTCCCTAAATGACTAGCTGGCTTCGAATGATGATCCACGATGCGAAGGAAATTTGGCTGACAGTTGGGTTTTGACATGTCCTGATTGCAACTAAGACCAGTGCAGCACAACGATGATACGCTCGCTGGAGACTGATAAATTTGAGCGTCAAACTTTATCCTCATCGAAAACGTCTTTTTAACATAAACCATGAACATGAAAGCCACTTATTCAGTCTTCATAAATGTGTTTGCATATGGTGATTCATTGGGAGAATCACTGTGTCACGACCTGGTGTGCACTGTGAGGTGACTAGAATGTGCGCTGCTCTAACAAATGCAGTGGGTCGGTTCAAACTCAGTTAGGTCCTACTAAAACGCCCGCCACTATAGCTATGATAGGTCTCCCACATTTCACTCACCATTCCTTTTCACAAACAATGTCCGCATTACCGAAACCAATCTCACCAGTGCTAGTCACATCCAGGACTCCGAACAACTTGAATTCAAGTGTAGTTCTTATTTTCGAGCAGAGACGCGTTATTATGCCCCGTCGAATCAACTATATGGTACATGTTTCTCTATTCCCATCTTTCCACATCAAATCTCAAAACCCCACTTTTCCATGTTATTTTCTTTTTACAGACAGCCGTTGCTTTCGCCTGCAAATTGTTCCCAAAATTATCCTTGCAGTCAAATGTCAAGTTCTTCAGCGACGAGCTGGAAATTTGCAAGGGACAGCCCACGGAAATTTCCGAAGAGTCGTGGAAAGACGTGATAATGAACGTCAACTTTCTTACAATAAATATCGTTCCAAAGGGTGCTTCAACTAACGATGTGGAATCCGGCTCGAGTGTGGATTCGTTGGCTACTTTGGTTCCCCGTAAGCCTTACATCTTGTTTGGCTTCACAATACAACTTGAATAGATCTGACATCTGGCATAATTATGTGGCTGCAGAGTCCAAACGAAGGATTCGCATCACAATTCGCGATATTCGTGGCATGCAATTTGAGCTCAAAATCTGTCCAAAATCCCGAGTTCAGCGCATCTTCGAGGAATGTCAGATTCGATGGGGTATCCCTCCGAGTCATTGCCACCTGATCTATTGCGGCCGAATGTTACATCATGAGGAGATTCTCTCTGAAATCCCAATAATGGACGGAAGCACCATTTTCGTTCGGCTAAGATTACGGGGAGGAAAGCCAGTTATTTATTTGTTTTCCCCTGAGGAAAAAGAAGCGTCAGTATCGCTTTCGCTCGTTCCAGAATGGAAACTCTCTGCCATATACCCTGTTGTTCCTATTAAACCAGTCATTAATGGGCGAGGTCAGACCGTAGTATGGCGCGTGCAGACCAGGCCCAACGGGGATCTCACAGAACTAAATACAGGATTAGATGTCCCGTACTTATTTTGGGAGGCACAGTAAGTATCTACACTTTTTGTCCCTCTCAACTCTGTTTAGTTGACAGTGCGTCTTTCCAAGCACTGGCGAAAGTGTTTCGTGTATCACCAGTCCACCAGCGTCTCCCACGTCAGATGATTCTTCTAGTACATCAATTGTAGAACACTTCAAACCCGCCGCCCCCGACCTCACATTCTCCAATTCGGTGGTCGTCTCAACCGACAATATTACATTGTACCTTGACAAAGCCTTGCATTCTCTTGGTTTGCATACTGAAGCGCGCACTTCTTTCATCACGTTTGTAGCCTACACATAAGTCAATTCACCGCATCTGACGTCGCTTCGTTGCAGATATTGGCTTCCCTCTTTGCTTAAACATAAACACGTTGCTCTCCGATTCCTCCCTCAAACAGCATACGAACGCGCAGCTCCCTTGAATGTATCTCCTAAGCCTGACGTCACGACGCGAATTTTCATGCTTTTCAAAAATATCCGAGATGAAGAATTACCCTTTTGGAAGGAGGCTATCGAGCGAGCCTCGGAGGATGTTCAATTTTGGGTGTCTATTGTTGGCGTGGATGTAGGACGTGTCCATGACTCCTCTTTGTTCCGTGTTCTGGAATGGGGTGGGATGGAAGTATTAGGGGTTACGGATCTTGAGGTCGAAATCTAAGGTTTGTATCATTGAGTCGATCTTCCATATTACCGGACACATTCATATCACACCAGAAAAATGCAAATTTGATTTCAGCTGGTCAACATTCTCGTTAGGACGTATTTGGTAAACACTCTTGATGGTTGTGCGAACAGGCTACACGGAGATTAGCCAGCGAAGGCTATATGCGCCGTTCCTTATTGTTAGGTGATTCTGAGGTACTAAAAGGCTATACTTTCTATTTTTCACCTTTTGTCTCCCCTTCGTTTCACTTTTATTTAAAATTCACAGTTCTTATATTTTATCTTTCCAATCATCTTTAGTTCCATTTCCCTGGAACATATATTTACAAACTGTATATAAAAAACAAACCTTTTCGACTACAATAATAACAACTTTTATGCTCCCATTATGATTTCCCTCTGAGCACACTACACTGGTTCCCTTTCGATCCCTGACCACTCCTGTTGCGCTACCATCACTCTCGTCGGTATTACAATGACGATCGTGACGATCTCTAGTTGGATTGTCTTTTATCAGCGTGCGCGATATGAAGCTGGTAAATGAAGATTAATGTACTTTTATCAGGTCAAATTTTTAATTTACATTAAAAACACGGGGTTACATATTATACATATGTATACCAGTTTTGGTTACTGCTGCGATTATTTGGAAAGGAATTTCTTTGGCCAAACAAACATGGTAGTGAACGCTGATTTTGTCCAATGTAGAGCATTGGAGTAAAATGATTTGCGCTGCGCATATTTTCATAAGTTGAGAACTGAGAATGAAATCTTTGTAAGAAATACCTCATTGAGGCCGGGCACATCATGATGTGCGCCTTCTTCTATATCATAATCCTTATCCACTGGCACTAATCTTGAGCTCTCCGGTGCAGATTGATCGGTGGTGGGCTCGAGTTGTGAGTGCGAAACACCTATGATTTGTCCAAACTCACATACAGATGCCTGCAAAGCATCAAACACTGCTGTGTGTCCACCGTCAAATTCCCAGGCACAGTGAATCGGGAACTCCGTTTTGTCGTTGAACTGCGCTTGTTCGTTCATAATGACGAAAAGTTCATCCAACTTCTGCTTATCAAGCTTCGACTTCACCAAAGCAAAATACATCTTCGTGTCCAATTTGCAAAATACGAGGATTTTCCAAAGTTCTAGAAGCACGGACGAGTTGAAAACGATGGTAAACAGGGGCATTTTTATGTTAACAGACTTGAGGAGATCTATTAAAACTGGATATATGTATTGTTTTGCGTTGTGAATGTACTGGTACTTCCCCAAATTTTGAAAACATCCTGAGAAGTGAGATACGGCATTAGGATCATTCAAAAGGATTGTGGACAGATGTTGACGGTTGTGTGGAATGAGCAACAACATTAGCATGGGAGGGATTTTCCATGAAAAATGTGAATCAAGATCATTTCGTAAGCACCATTGATATATTAGTGTGAGGTCGTCGCATTCGTTGAAAGGAAATCCTATGACCGTTACGCCCCACATCGAGTTCAGACACACTGCTGCCCAATATCTGGCTCGATCCATCATAGACTCGCTCCAGAATGCATCCACGCAGCAAATTTCTCTGAAAAAGGCGATGCCATGCTTCACGGGTGATATATATGGACAAGTGTGAGGAATTGAGAACCGAAGGTTTTCAAACAGATCTTCCAAGGCCTTCTGCCTCTGCACTTTGTCTGTAATGAGAGATTGATCGGATGTGAGGTTACGATAAATAGCGATAAGAAGGTTGTAGCGTGTTTCAAAGGAGTTGAGCTCTGAGGAATAGTCTGGGAAGCCAAGTTTGAAGTAATTGTACAGATATTCAAATTTCCACCATCCCAGATCTTCATTATCGAAGCGTACTAGTCCCGCGTTATGCATGGTGTCGCGATTAGGATCAAATTTCCATTCGAATAAACCATCTTGGGCCATGGCGAGTATATGGACGACTGTAGCATCGCGTGGCGCCTCGCTTAAGAAGTGACACCACATGGTCAGCGGAAGAATGAGATCGCTGTTGATCGCATCCTGCAGGGCTTGATCGCTATCACCAGCCAGCATATTCTTGTAAATCCGGAAATAACTTTGGTACTCTGCTCCTCCCAGTTGAATTTCCGCCATATCGGGAATAGATTGGAGTAGAGCCCAATATGGGTAGGCATCAGTCCGTAAAGCCAGGCATAATGCATAACGCAAATCGGTAACATTCATTTCACTGGCGTCCAAAGTACGGCAGAGATTATAGCCAATATCGCGTGGCATTTGTCTGCCAGTCACTGGGTCCACAGCTACACACCGTGCGATAATACGATGAACGCTGCTGTTTGGCGACGTCTCGTAAAGCCAATCGAGTGCCTCCAAATCGAGAAAAGCCGCATTCTTGACAGCTGCTTTGATATTCACTTCTCTCCATTTTGTAAACTCAGGAAACCTCTTGGTAAATATGGTGGGTTGTAGTCTGCGAATATTACGGCGCACGACACCAGTTACCTTCGAAATGGACATAAATGCATGTCGGAAGAGGCTTTGAGTGTAGTGAACAAGATGATGAATAGTACGTCGAGTTTCGAGATTTATTTTTCCCCAAAGAGCCCAAGAACCCTGATTCAGAATCGAGCTAATCCAACGAAAACTCTCTCGCAAAACCAAAAACGGAATTCCAACATAAATTGTCAACGAAGTTGTATACGGGCATTCCGGATACCGAATAGGCAGTATCACAGAGATGAAATACAAGGTATAGGTAATACCTGTGATAACGACGATCGTCCAGGCGAGACGAATTTCCAGCGGGAATAACAGTATGATAATGCCGGTAAGGAACATGCCGACAGCGAGGTGGAGAAGGATAGGCAGAAGATCAACGATGGCACCAACTTTCCATAGTTCGAAGCCATTGAATCGCAGTTGCCTAACCCTTACTTTCTCTTTCGCCGTTCCGGGAATAGAAGTCGTGTAGTAATACAGCCATTGTTTGGCAAGGACGGCAAATAGCGCTGTGGATAATGTGACGGCGAGACTGGTAAACCAAAGACCGTTCACCAGAACTGCGTTTGTCGACGGTGTGAATGGCGAAGTAGGCGTCAAGGTTGTATTAGGTACTTGACTTATCGGTAGTCCAGTGAATTGTGCTCGTAGTATCTGAACCGTTTCGAGTAACAAGGACGCAGTGACTTGGGTATTATCCTTTTGAAGGCCTTGAGATGCCTGTGAGACGAATGTGGTGATAACACCGGAAAAGAGACCTGCCTAGGAAAACAGATTAGCTTTGAAAGAATGAGCATAAAAGGAAACGAGTCTATTTACAAAAACGAGGAGAACATCAACGGTTTCTCTTCATCCTTCTACCCTCTCCCGATCAAATAATTCTGCTTCATCGAGATAGGTCAACCAGACACGAGCGTTGTCGGCGGCCTCTTCTCTGAATCGATCTCTCGGATACTTCTGCTCATAGTCATATCTGTTATTTGCTGGTATGTGTCATATTAGAGCACCCGCAAATGGACAGACATTTAGTGATACTTACAGCCAGTTTCATGCGATAAATCTTTTGCCAGTCCGAAAAACCTCTTGCGCGCTGCTACGTTTCGTTGCGTATCGGAATGAATAGGTTTTGATGCTGTGTTGGGCGCTGCCTCTGGATTAGAATACAGATGAGTGTGGGAAATTTATATATCTTTTAAGCAAGGAGTTTACCCAGAAAATCACGAAAGAGGGACACCAAATCCTCTATCATTTCATCAGACTTATTTTCTATCGCTGGCAAAGTGGCAGGTCTCTCGCCGGCAGGTCCTTCCAAGGTCATCGAAAGCAAAAGCGGCGAAAGTTAACTTGAAACTATGGACAGCCGTATATTTTCGCCGTTCCTCGCAATTTGTAGCGACCGTTTGAGAACACGGACGGTCCACACCAGCTTTTCTTTTTTTTCTAAACTATAAATGTACGACGGAGCTCATAACATACCTGTCTCAATATAAAACCCACAAGTGATGTAACGGCTAGTCTGGATGTCACGTTCATATCCCCAGGGCTACAAGCAAAAGTGTAAGTATGGGGCGGCGCAATACAACCGTCATCTATTTATTTCCTCAACAGACAAATTGCGAGTCAAGCTACTCGCAAGTTGTCCGCTTGCAATTTGTAGCTTGAATCTCGATGCCCGGACTGGATGGGAACACATCGAAGAGGCGAACGACACTGTCAGGCGGTAGTTTGGATCCGACTAGACTCTTAGGGCTGGTCGTGGTGCGGCGTTCAAAAGCACTCAGTGACTGAGCTGCAAAGGTTTTGAACGACAACGATGAAGAGAGAAGTCATGCTGAAGAATGTAGGACAGTTCGGTTCTTTGGACCCGAGACAACGTTATAGCCTAAACGTTTATTAGGTGATCTTGCATCATCAGCGAGTATGTGGAATAAACCTTCTACCATTTTCTTTTCGATGAACATTTCTTTTTGCCACATGTGATATACATAGCGGGGGTCACTCCGGTTTTTCCCACCTTTCCACTTGAAAACTTTAAAAAAAGAAAAGTCGTTTCCCGTTAACATCATTTATCGTAGTAACAAGGGGTATCGACCCGAAAGGCATTCTCTCACTGCCAATAGCAAGCGAAGTTTGAAACCTGTAGTATGAGCCTGAACGTGGCGAGCTGGAGGGGAGACGCTTGTCAACGATAGTGGGTGACATTAGAGGAGAATTACGTCGGTTGAAATAAGGTGGAAGATATGCAAGAGTACGAATAAGTCTGTTGTGCGTGGTAGTTCCAAGGGCACACGGAAGTGCCGTATAAAGGACGATGAAACGGACCCAGTCGGGAGAAGAAAGTTCGCGATAAAAGATAAGTTGTGAATAATCGACACGATGGGAATACCGATAGACATTACATCGCAGTGCATCATCGGAGACGTTAGGACGAGACGGCCAGTGCACTTTTCTGTGTGTAGAATTTGGATTGGGTTTGTATAATATTGACAGTTCGTTATTAGGTGCTGTCAGCCTGGTGAAAAAGAACCCACAGACGTGAAAATGAAGATTGGGATGTGGATTTAGGGTGGATTGGGAGTAGGAGGGAGTAGACCAATCGCGTCACACTGTGTATGTCACACCGGGAGTAGCCGGGCCCATCCAATATTTTTCACTCACGACTATCATCCAGCTTGATTCGTGGATGCAGCGACAAACCGAACCAAATGACGCGTGAAAATTTTGTTGGAAAATATTAAAAACACCGTAATCCGAATATGTGCATGGTATGACTTACATTCTTCGCTGTAATTTTCTTCCGTTCAAACGAAAACATCAAACTATCTTAAAGGAAACATTCTCCTTGCCTTTGTTAACGTTATACCTAGGATGAAGGTGGTTAACATGCCGGACTTTTCCCACCCTGGAGGAGAATTACCCGCCAACGCTGACGGGTCGCACGACGTGATGATGCCTTTATTCTTATGGCAGTATTTTACCGAATCATCTTCAGCAATCAATCCTGGATCCCTTCGAACCCGCAGAAGTAGTTGTTTTGGTGGAGTAGAACCCATCATTGTGCTTTCATCCCCTGTTCCTGAACCGACGCCTGTGTTAGGGCGACTCAGGGCACACACCTAGAGGAGGGAAAACCTAAGATCTATTGGGGGGCAGCGACTAACTACTCACCTAGAGGAGGGAAAACCTAAGAGAACAAGCTTAGGTATCCCCCTCTAGGGAAAACGCATATAAGTACAGGATATGAGGCGCCCGACTGATCCCCATGGGATCCGAGGAGATACAAACAGAAATCGAAAGAAATCGAAGAGATCGGGAAATCGAGAAAACGGTGAAAATAGTGGAAACGACAAAATACGGGAAATGAAGGAAATCGGAGTGCGAGATGAAATCGAAAGAAATCGAAGAAATCGAATAATAGGGCGAGGCGCTAGCGTACTGTAACAGCCTGTCGTTGCGCCTATTCCACAAGCAAGACCTGTCAAGCAAGAGCTTGTTGTCGAGTCTTACCAAGCGTTGCAAGTCACGGAAGCTCAAAGATCTCGTCACAGACTTCACCCAGAACTACTCCTTCGCCAATCCCCGTTGCTGTATCTGTCGCTGCCGCGAAACCTCTTGAGTACCAACGTTAAGCCAGCTTTTTACGTCTATGCCTGCACCAGCGCCCTTTACTGTTGCTGCCGTCGTGACTTTTAAACTTTTAAACCAATTCCATCAGTACGCGATCACCCGCCTGTTCCAAGATCTGGGTCACCTTAGCCGCTGCAAATTTGAACAAGAGAGGGTCACGAGTTGCTCAGGGTGCCAACGTCGCTTTTCCTACTCCAGTTACACACACTGTTGCTCTTTCGTCCTCTCAATCAAGAAACGAACAACGCGGAGATGACAAGGAGGGACATGATGTTTACCCAGCATATCAGGCTGCTTTTAACGAGTCGACTCTTCAATGCCTTGTCAAGGTAACTGTTTCAACATTTTTTTTATAATACGCGTGTTCTAATTTCTTATTACACCCATAGAGCCTAAATGAAGTGGTTGAATGTACTTATGCTCGTTTTGGCCCTGTCGAGGACCTACAAATAACTCGGTCAAAAGCTTGTGCATTTTAGAGTGTATAATAGTCGATTGAAGGCGATTGAAGGCGATCGTTCCGAGCTTAACCTCCCAATGCTGGCGGTGAAGGTTTCAAAGATTTGGAGAGCGGTTATCACACTCGTGTAACTATCGAGACACGCAACGATAGATCGGAAAGGCAGCCGCCCATGATTAAACCTACTGGCTAAGCTCCGGGTCAGCAAGGTTAAGGTCAAGGTCAACTTAACACCGAATGCACGTTGAAGATGCAGTCCATATAAGGGAGGATAAGACAGATTAAACAGGAGCCTCATTAAGGTATGATGTGGATATATAGGATGACGGCAATGCTGATATATTGTGGTCCCAGTCCATGAACACTCTACTGCGCATTACTTCGCGGCCCTCGGAGTCCTGTTAACGATTGCACGACGGCCTCATCTCCACGTCATGGAATTTCTTTTTCTTCAAACACAAAATTTAACTTTGTACATTTAATTTATCACGCACTGAAAATGTGCATCGGCCCTTCACGGAGACGAGATCATCGTTTTACGTTCATTGTTTTACGTTCGCGTTGCGCAGACGCAGACTTTCTTTGTTAGTGAACTAGGGCTCGGGACTCATTGCGGCTGGCATAATGTGAGCTTAATCAACGAAATCGTGGCTAGTGATCTGACAGTTATGAAGCAAATTTCTTCTTCTACTATTATAGTCGGTCTCGTTATGCCATCCTTTACCGCGTCCTTCATTTGCATCGTAGGGTTTCGGTATTAAGGACACCATCGGACCAGCTCATGCTATTGCCCATCTTCGTTGTTTTTGACAAGACACATCATTCATATGTAATCCACCATATCTTGTTTCGCCTTTTCTACTTTTCAAAACCGTTTCAGAGTTGGGGCCTGATTGGACTGCTGAATGTTGAATGATCATCGACAATGCAAAGGTAATTTGGCTGACAGCTGGGTTTCGACGTGTCCTGATTATAACTAAAACCAATGCAGCACGGCGATACGCTCACTGAAGATTATGATAGATTTGAGCGCCAAACTTTATCGTTATCGAGGAAGTCTTTTTATCATAAACCATGAACATGAAAGCCGTTGTGAGATCCCATTCAGTAATCGGTCATCAAAAATGTGCTTATATATGGGGCTCTATTGGGGTGATCATCGAAAACCACTGTGTCACGACCCGGTGTGAGGTAGAATGTGCGCTTCCCTAAGTTTCCTAAATGACTAGGTGACTTAATTTAACTATGTTACTCAGGTGATAGTGTATTAGGAATTCAAGCTGTAGTGTAAGAACTGCAAAGGTGCTAATATCACCGGATTTGTGTTCGTTCAGGTGGTATCGGAAATTGTTGAATAAAAGACCTGTGCGAACGGTGAGATATAACATACGGCATGGCTGTGGTGCACCACCTGATGATGTAAGTGACTAAACGATTCAACTCGATCATAATGCTTTTAAACAGGATTTTTTTAAGTTGCTGTGGCAGTGTGTGACGGTTCATGCAATCCGGTGACAGTGCCAAAATCAAAGCTGAGAAGAGAAGAAGCATTCTGTTGTGCCATGGAAAATTTTTAGACAGGTATTGGCGATGTGGCCCAATGGTCGTTTATCTGCGATAATTATGTTCAATGAGGTTCCGAGAATCTTATTGGTCTCCGAACTTTCCTGTCGTGCTACTGATTCAACGCTGATTATCTTGAGCCATGATATGCACGAGGTAAAAACGAGGCTGCAACCTGGGGCTACTTACGTTTTGAATTGTGACTTGTGCACATTTCACGGAACCTCCCTTATCTCTCCCCACCACCTCATATCGCATGCAATCACCAGAGACACACCATGTCAGAAACACCTAGCTTGAAAGAAAAAATAGCACACGTCGAGGCTCCTAACGAAGGCGGCGAACATCCTGGAACAGCTCAGCCGGGAGAGTCTGACGACCAAAATGAACGTCCTAAGTCTCCGTCCATAAATGCGGCACCGATTCCTTTAAACGAAGAAGGCGATCAACCGGCTACCGTACCAGCGACAGGACAACAGTCTGACGAAAGAATAGAGAATTTAATGAGCCTTTTCCGCGATTTCCTTGGTACGTCTCTGCGTCATGAAACAGTATTATGAAAATTTCTCACCGAGGTACATTTCAGAGGCCGCGCCTAACAAAGAGGTTTCCGGTTCTTCTCATATAGCGCAACAAGACAAGCCAGGACGTAAAAGGTTGTTCGGAATATCCAAAGGTTTTTCTCCTGAAACTGGCTGTGAGCATCTTAAATGAAATTGCATTTGATTTGCGTGATCTAACACGATGCATATCAGCGAATAATAGATATGATTACGAGCAAAAGTATCCACGAGATCGATTTGGAGAGGAAGTTTCCGACAATTCTCGCGTTTGGTTGACATACCTCGATGAAGCAGAATCGTTTGATCGTGAGAGAGCAGAAGGATGGAAAGAGACGGTCGACGTACTTCTCGTTTTTGTAGGCAGAATGTTTATTCATAATCATGGTATTAAAACTTATTTTTATTTATTAGGCTGGTCTCTTTTCTGGCGTCATAACAACATTCATCTCCCAAGCCTCACAAAGTCTCCAGAAAGACAATACTCAAGTTTCTGCATCCTTACTATCCGAAGCAGTTCAACTCTTACGAGCGAATTTCAGTGGAATACCAGCAAGCGATGTACCCAGCGCGACATTGACACCTACGTCGCCATTTACAGCATCAACGAACACATTGTTGGTGAACGGTCTATGGTTTACGAGTTTGGCGATCACATTATCTACGGCGTTATTCGCTGTTCTCGCGAAACAGTGGCTCTATTATTATCTGTCTTCTATTCCTGGAACCGCGAATGAAAAAGCTCGAGCCAGGCAGCTGCGATTCAATGGGTTTGAATCGTGGAAAGTTGCAGCGATCGTCGAGCTTCTCCCCATCCTTCTTCATCTTGCCGTTGGCATGTTCCTCACCGGCATTATTATATTATTGTTCCCTTTGGATATCCATATTGCGGGAACAATTGTTTTCATTGCGGGCATCACTTATACGTTATACTTTATTTCGGTGATGCTGCCTATTTGGTACCCGGAGTGTCCATATACAACTTCATTGACGATTTACATCGGGATTTCCTTCTTTATTCTGCGACAAGTTTTCCAAGCGATCGCCACGATCCTAAATAAGGGTCTTCAACTTGTCTGGGGAGCAATAAATTTTAAAGCTCGGCGTACCGTGGTGGATCTCATTCACTACGCCCGAAACCTCATCGGACATGGATTCAGGTTCATTTCAAAGTTAGCTGGTGGGGTGGGCCGTGGTTTTGAAAGACTCCGATCCACTATATTTTCTGGCAACCTTCCGGAATTCACAAAATGGAGAGAAGAGAATATAAAAAAAGCTGTCAACGATGCAGTATCCCTTGACTTTGAAGCGCTCAAGTGGCTCTATGCGACTTCCTCAAACCGAAGTGTTCATCGAATTATCGCACGATGCGCAGCTGTGCATCCAACGATCAGTAAACAATTTGAATACTCCACTCGCCGTAGTTTTGTTCGTGTTTTGGAAATCAGTGAAACAAATGTAGTGGATATACGTTACAAACTGTGTTTGGGTCTCCCGTTCCCTGAGTATGACTGGTGGAGAATACTCCGGTCTATTCCCGATGTGGTAGAAAGTCAGCTGGAGGAAGGAGAGTATCAAAGCTATCTTCGCATTACAGAGACCGTGTCCCGACCTCATCGGAATTGCCAAATTCTCCTTAATGCCATCAACGGTGATTTCAGTCTTCCACTGGCCATGTGGTGTTATCTCTTAGAGGAGACATCAACTGATGCCACAGTGGTTGTGCATATGCTCACCCGTGGAACCAGAGGTCTATTCAATTGGGAATTCGATCCCACCCGTGAGCTTATCTGTAACGGGGGGTTAGTACGCTTCAATAGTGAAGAACTGGGATGGTGGAAGTTTGATTACATGTTTCGTTACTTTAAACTCGGTGAACCCCGGGCCGACTATTCATCAGAAGCCAAAACGTACGAAATGTACTATCTTTTCCTTATCGCCATCCATCATAACCTCACCTCCGATGATCCGCTCATAACCGAACAGGAACAGAGACAGGAGGTCTTGGAAAATGTGTTTGGAAACTTTATCCGCGATCTTCCAACCATTACGGTCCATGATAACCCTAGAACGTCAGAGGACGCCCTCCGTGTTTTCACAGAGATTTGCTGCGTGGACTCGTTCTGGTGTGAGTCTATGACAGAAGAAACCAGACAGTGTGCAGTTTGGGCTGTATTGAACATGGGCCCCTCGATCTCTCGTCTGGAAAATCACAACCACTTCCCTGGTACGGATTTCCGCGACCTCTCTCTCATATATCGATGGTACTCGCGAGATTTCGACCCAGATATCTCATGTTACACACTTCCCCTGTTCATGCCGCTGCTACTAGTGCTCGTACCACAGAACCGGCACCATCTATTCACAATCCTCCTGAACGATCCGGATGCAGTTTCCCACTTCTCAAAATGCTTTCATAACTTGACAAATTATGGGTATCTTGAGCAGGAAAAAACGAGCATATTTCCAATGTTAATGGACCTCTTCAAATCCGTGGGTCCGAAGAAGAATCCCCTGTTCACCATTCTTTACAGCCCCTCCATGCTTTTACAACTATGGAAACTCCTCGTGTATTTCGAATGGGAAACGAAAGGGTATTTCCTGCTTGTGAAATCGAAGATTGACAGGGAGAAATTGGACGAGCTATTTGCCGCTATGAATGAACTCGCGCGATCAGACGACTTGGAAAACTTACCTTATATATGTCGGAGGAATGAGGAAATCAGAGACAATGTTCGTTCTGACTTAGCGGCATCTGCGCGCGAGTTTGGACAACTTATAGGCGTGTCTCACACACAACTTGAGGCCACTACCGATAAATCTGCACCTGAGAATTCAGCGTCAAACAAGGACCACGATATTGAAGAGCGTGCTCAAGTGTCTGAGGTACTTTGTTTCACAAAGTTCATCGTTATTGAAAGTCCCCTCACTAAGATATTTATCTAGCATAAAAACTATCACTCGGTAGCTAATTGGATGAAAAAGGTGTTCGAGTCCATTTGGTCCAAAACACCCCGTCAAATAGATCAGGAACTACGTGTCGCGGGTTAGTGTACAGATAGTCGAGAATACCGCTACCTCGAATGTATCATTGTTAAAAGGTAGCACTATTTATCAAGAGCATACACTCATATTTCAAAGGGAGCTCAGGCTCTGAATATAATTTCAAACTATTTTTTCTTTTTATTTTACCGTAGTCACGAATAAATATTTAGTGTCATTGGCCGCAGCTGATCTCTTGCGAGGAAAAATACAAATTTTAAGAGTGTAATATGTAGGTCGCAGTCATCCAACCTCTCAATCAAATCTTCCCGATGTCCAAAGGCGGTCCATCGGCTCAGTGCAGACTGCTCAGAAGCGCCATGGTCATGAACACTTTCATCCCGTCCCCAATCCAAGAGACTAACGAAGACGTGAACTACTTGAGGAGCGAAGAGGTGTTTGTAAGCCAATAGTTGTTGCGAGGCAAACTCGCCGTGTTAGATGAAGGGAGTCAAAAAGAGAGTACGAGCGAACAAACAAAAAATGGCGAAAACTGAGAACCAAGAGCGTTCAATCCTTTGTCAACGAATGTTATATGTTTTCCCGACAAGAAAAGCAAAGACAGGATAAGTGATATCCAATAGTTTCTGAAGAAAGACATCGTTGTTAGTAACTTGGGAACATAATAACACAACACGCACTGCGCTTTCAGAAAAATAACACATCCAATCCGATCTATAAATGTACTATGCTCATAGTCGTCTTCGCAAAAAACGACAGTTATGCCGCAGAAGGTGTCCATCTCAAACCAGGTCGGAGCGCAACACTGACACCGACGCTTCTACAAAACCACTTTTAGTAGGGTGATGCCCCAGGACTATATACAGAAGTGTAAGCATGGAGTGGCGCTGTAGGCTGCTAATAGTTCCCAAGCATACTCCTAGACCGTTATCATCACTTCCACGACAACCCGACACAAAATTGCGAATCAAGCTAGCTGCGGGCTGTCCGCTTGCAATCTTACAGCCCCGATTTCAATGCCCAGGCCGGCCGCTGGATGGGAACACACCTAGAGGCGCAACAAGAACGCGACGTCATTGTTGAAGGATACCCATAGTCCTATCCTAAACGTTTATCAGATGACTTGCATCGTGAACGAGTATGTACAATACTTTCTATGTTTGCGATCTACCTTTTTTGCCTCGTCCTAGTTCCAAAACCCCCAAAATGGCCGATACTTTTCGAGGCGGAGGTGAAGATGCGATATGGCGACTCCTGTGCAAGTGTAAAAGTCCGAGAGACTTTTACACAAGAACTTCAAGAACAAAGGAATATCACACAAGATGAGTGCAGATGGTCTTCGTTAAAGAAGCTAAAGAATAAAATATCTACATCTCGAGCTTATATACCTAAAATAAAGATTATCTAATTATTAGATAACTAAGAGAAATAAGCAAACGATTTGTAAGTAAGGGAAAATAAAAGATAAGATTAGAAAATAGTCCGAAGTCCCCGACTCGGACTTTTCGGACAGATTGAAAGAGTCCAGACTCTTACACCCGCCCTCCAACACTTGTTTACAAGTGTTCCAGGAAATCAGTTCGTACTCCAATCTAAAAATAACCCCCTTCACCGTCACTAATTCCCAATAAATCGAGCTCCTCAAACTCAATGGGAGTCACGGCTCTAGTCGCGACCGGACTAGAAGTTCCAAATAATTCTTCATCTTCGCCCTCCGCGTCAACGTCGTCATATTGAATGTACTGGTCGAACATCGTGACGTCAGCATCGACGGAGTCCTGACTGGCAACGTTCGCGTCAGTGTCAGGGTACGCTACCGCGTCCCCTTACTTTCCTTATTTATTATCATCGGTATATGTTTATTTCTATTTCATTTACATTTCCCGTCTATTACTTCCACTTTCCGTTTCCTTGTTCTGCCTCTATTTCACTTTCTTTACTCGCGCGCGTCGCGCGCTCGTACTCGGCGTGATGCCCGTGACATCACGTCGCTTAGGTTCGGTTCGGGCGCCTAGCACTTAGCTGTGTCAGGGCCGCACGCCGCGCTATCGTTTTTCATGTATATAGTCGCTGTCCCTAGAGTGAGGGTCCCTAAGCTTGTTCTCTTAGGATCCCCTCCCTCTAGGTGAGTAGTTAGTGTTTTCCGCAATATATTATCTTAGGATCCCCTCCCTCTAGTCTGAGCTGAGTAGCCCTGACAGTAGAACAAGCTTCTACTCGCAGACTGGCCGTTTTTATCGACACTCGCTATCGAAAAATCGCGCTCGACACCGACTATCGCAGTGTCGTATTTTTCCCTCGAGTCCCGTCTATAACCGACCCCTCTGCTCCCTCTTAAAAACCCCATTTTCCTTTCTCTCTCTCATGGACTCTTCTCCTCCACCCTCTGCACCCCCACTCGTCACCCTCAACGATGTGGCGACTATTATTATGCGGCAGTTCGCGGAAATGGATGCCCGCCTGGCAAGACAGGAATCCCAGGCCTCACAGATGATTGAGGTGCTGCAGAGCATCCGAGACGCGGCTAGAGCTGCTCCAACCCAAAACCCCCCTGTGGGCGACGCGTCCTCGTCTGGACAACCACCGGCTCCTGAGCATCAAGCCAGTTCACGCTCTTCCCGAAATACCCGACCTGCTGTACCTCCTTCGTTCGACGGAGATCGCTCCAAGGGTCGCGCCTTTTGGAACACTGTCGAGTTTTACATGAGTATATGCAGTCACGACTTCGAGACTGATGAACTCAAGATCGGCTGGGCGATGTCGTACATGAACGAAGGTCGCGCCCTTACCTTCAGCGAATCTATGCTGAAAAGGTATCAAAGAGGAGAGAAGCCCTTCGCTGACTGGGATGCCTTCCGGGAAAGATTCAAGGCCGATTTCTTTCCACAATCCGAACAAGAAGACGCCATCAACACCCTCTACTCCAACCGCTATGTCCAAGGCAACAGGACTGTAGAGGAATATGTAGACGCCTTCCGCGTACTCATTGAGCACGCTGGCTTTACGGAAGGACTCGCCATTAACACGTACTTTCGTAATGGTTTAGACCCGGCAATTGCATCTCTGGTAGCGACGATGAAAGACCGACCCGCACTCCACGACTACGAAGGCTGGATCAGGCAAGCACGCATGTTTGACATGGACAGGCGTGCCAACGAGGCCTTCACCGCTGCTCGCCGTCGACTCGTGGGCTCTGGAACGGCTCAGACAAATCCCGCAGCTGTCCCCATTAATCGACCTCGCCCCAACCCTTTTCCGTCGTATCAGACCCTCCAGATCCAGAGGAGGCCCCCTGCCCCTTCCTATCAGGCTCCTCCCTATCCACCTCCCAGGCCAGCATCTCAAATCGTGCCCACGTTGCCTCCAAGACCTGCGGCTCCCGCTCCTGCACCACAGGTTAGGCATGATCCGATGGACGTTGACGCTGCCCGTCGACGTGCTGGCCCAGAATCAACCAGGTGTCGTCGCTGTGGAGCAGCAGGCCATTGGGCTCGCGAATGCCCTCGTGCGTATGACATCCGATATCTTCAGCCCGAGGAATTAGACGACAGTATCGCGCATCTGCTGGCCCAGAAAGATGCGCTAGAAGCCCAGACACGTGGTGACTCTGCTCTGACAGAGGGGGAGACTGTAGCTGCAGCAGAGGTAGAGGATTTTCAAAACGGCGACGAGTGATAGATGCACCCTCGTTGCCGACATCTAATAGATTCGACATTTTGTACATAGATCGCGAACAAAATGACACTCCTGATTCGAATCTAACTACCCCTGCTGCATCCCCTGCTAAACCCGAAGAATCGTCTCCACCTGCTACACGCTCTGTTTCAACTCCATGTATGCTGTCGCCTTCTCAACGTCGCGCATTGCCAAGCGAGTACCGACTCGCAGCTACTGCTGGTACGCAGAAGCTAGAGATCCCGGTGGAACTACAGAGTGTTGACACTGGAGCCCTGCTGCACAGCAAGGCCATGCTGGACACTGGAGCTAGCGGTATGTTCCTCGATCGCGACTTTGTCGAGAAACATCGGCTTCCCTCCGTGCGTCTTGCTAAACCAATTCCCGTGTTCAACGTTGATGGTACGCCCAACCACGCTGGCTCTATCACCCACGTCGTTGACCTGGTGGTTCGATTTCGGGATCATTCCGAACGCACCTTATTCGCCGTTACCTCGCTCAAGTATCCCGTCCTATTTGGGCTGCCGTGGTTCAAGGCTCACAATCCCGTCATAGACTACACAACTGGTCAAGTGGAGTTCATGCGCTGCAGCCCCAGTTGTCGGTCTTGTGCTCCACGCTGGCCAGCGGGTAAGCTCTCTAAGCGCGCGTTCCAACAGATCCGACGCGCACCTTTACCAGAGCTCGACAACACTGAGGCCGATGATCCTGATATACCAGACCTGGTTGACGTCGAGTCTGAGATTGAAGAGGGTGATCGACTGTTCGCGATATCAATGCTACCCGACGAGCCCGACGCTCACCGCATATATGCCACCGAGACCATCTCCCAGCGACTGGCTCAGGCCCACGCCAACAACGCAGACGCACCAGCTCCCAAGGGTTTTCGGGATATCGTGCCAGAGATGTTCCGCGACTTTGCCGACATTTTCTCGAAGGAGTCATTCGATTCGTTGCCGCCGTCGAAGAAGTGGGATCACCCGATAGAACTTGTGCCAGGTTCCGAGCCCAAGTCTTGCAAGATCTACCCGCTGTCACCTAACGAACAGGTCGAGTTAGATGCGTTTCTGGAAGAGAACCTTGCGTCTGGACGAATCCGGCCCTCCAAGTCGCCCATGGCGTCCCCGGTGTTCTTCATTAAGAAGAAAGATGGCTCTCTTCGCCTTATTCAGGACTATCGCGCGTTGAATGCCATGACAATCAAGAATCGCTACCCGCTGCCTCTGATCTCGGAACTCATCAACAAACTGCAAGGTGCCCGGTACTTTACCAAGCTGGACGTGCGCTGGGGTTACAACAACGTACGGATAAAGGAAGGAGATGAGTGGAAGGCCGCTTTCCGCACCAATCGTGGCCTCTTCGAGCCCTTGGTGATGTTTTTTGGTCTCACTAACAGTCCTGCCACCTTCCAGACGATGATGAACGAGATCTTTGAAGACATGATCTCGGAAGGTGTCGTTGCCGTCTATATCGACGACATTCTCATTTACACTCGGGATCGGGAACAGCACGACAGGGTGACACGACGCGTTCTCGAACGTCTCCGTGAACACAAACTGTATCTCAAGGCAGAGAAGTGCGAGTTCTGCCGGACCAAGATCGAGTACTTGGGTGTTGTCATTTCCGAGAACACCGTCGAGATGGATCCCGCGAAAGTCTCGGGTGTCAGAGACTGGCCTGTCCCGAAGAACGTCACAGAGGTCCAGTCCTTCCTGGGTTTCGCCAACTTCTACCGTCGGTTTATCAAGGATTTCGCGCGTATTGCCAATCCCATGTTCGGGTTAACCAAGAAGGATACGTCCTTCGTCTGGTCCGACACCTGTCAGCACGCTTTCGATACTCTGAAGTCGTCAATCACCTCTGCTCCTATTCTCCTCATCCCCAACCCCGCTAATCCTTACCGGGTTGAAGCAGACAGCTCCGACTTTGCAACAGGCGCGGTTCTTTCACAGTTGTCGAGCGAAGACGGTAAATGGCACCCAGTTGCTTTCTTCTCGAAGGCCCTCAGTCCCGTTGAACGCAACTACGAGATTCACGACAAGGAGATGCTCGCTATCATACGGTCCTTAGAGGAATGGCGACACTTTCTTGAAGGCGCGTCTCACCCTATCGACATACGGACTGATCACAAGAATCTCGAGTATTTCATGTCCGCGCGTAACCTCAATCGTCGTCAAGCCAGATGGTCAGTATATCTCTCACGATTCGACTTTACTCTGCAGCATATACCGGGTAAGTCGATGGGTAAACCTGATGGCTTATCCCGTCGCCCAGATCATGGCTCGGGAAAGGACGACAATCGTGGCGTCACCTTAATCCGACCCGAAATGTTTGCAATCAATGCTCTGCAAACATTCCGTCTTAAGGGGGAGGAGGAGGATCTTCTACGCCAGATTCGCAAGGCCAATCGGGAAGGCAAGGTTGAGGATAGTGTGTCCAAAGCCGTTGCAACACTTCGTGCACTGGGTGGTCGTTCAGCTCACTCGTCGGAATGGTTTGAAGACCAGGACCTCCTCTACTATCGCGGCAAGGTTTATGTGCCAAATGTGGACGAATTGCGTCGGAAAATCCTTTCCAGACACCACGACACCAAACTCGGTGGTCACCCGGGTCGTTTCAAGACTCTTGAGCTCATTTCGCGCACCTTTTGGTGGCCAGGTGTCTCTAGGTATGTACAACGCTATGTAGAGGCCTGCGACATGTGTCTACGTACGAAACCGTCTCGTCATGCCCCCTATGGACTTCTCCGACCCACAGAAGTGCCAAGTCGACCTTGGGAACACATCTCGGTCGACTTCATCGTGGAGCTGCCAGAATCCAACGGTTTCGACGCAATCCTCTCTGTCGTCGACTCTCTCACCAAACGGGTTCATTTTGTGCCGACATTTACGACACTTGACGCGACAGGTCTGGCCCGACTGTACCTCCAGCACGTCTGGAAGCTCCATGGGCTTCCCATGAAGGTGATCTCTGACAGGGGCCCCCAGTTCGCGTCCCGCTTCACGCAGGAGCTTTCTAGGCTCCTTGGCATACGGCTTGCACCCTCTACTGCATATCATCCTCAAACCGATGGTCAGACAGAACGCGTCAACGCAGAAGTCGAACAGTACCTTCGACTCTTCACCTCTGAGCGACAGGACGACTGGGACCAGCTACTGCCCATGGCTGAGTTCGCATACAACAACCATGTGCACTCAGCCACGCGTTCGACACCCTTTGAGCTCGACACTGGACGACATCCTCGTATGGGATTCGAACCGCAGGTTGCCGACTCGAAGATCGAATCTGTCAACGAGTTCAAGACGCGTATGGAATCGACGATAGAGGAAGCCAAGGCCGCTATAGCCAGGTCGAAAGACGAGATGGCCAAGTATTACAATCGGAAACACATCCCAGCGCCTGAATACAAGGTTGGCGACAAGGTATACCTCGATTCGAGCGACATTCGTACCACCAGGCCCTCCGCCAAGTTATCGCATCGGTACTTGGGGCCTTTTCCGATAGTCAGCAAGGTCGGGTCGCACGCATACAAGTTGCGTTTACCACTGTCGATGTCAAGGCTTCATCCAGTATTCCACGTCGGGAAGTTACGTCCCAAGGTTGAAGATACGATCCCGGGTCGTCGCGTTAAGGCTCCACCACCTCCTGAGGTCAGGGACGATGGTGAACACTATGTCGTGGAACGGATCTTAGACAGTCGTGTCTTCCGGAGACGACTCGAGTATAAGGTGCGTTGGGAAGGCTATGGTCCCGAGCATGACCAGTGGGAACCCGAGTCGAATATTGCAGCCCCGGATCTCATCAAGGAATTCCACCGCGAACATCCGAGTGCGCCACGCTCGATAAATGGCCTTCTTTTCCATCGTCGCCCTCGGTTTGATTTTTCTAAGTTACAAGCGTCATTAGTCGAAGCTACAGGCGTCGGGACGCCGCCTCGTTGAAGGGGGGATGGTGTCAGGGTACGCTACCGCGTCCCCTTACTTTCCTTATTTATTATCATCGGTATATGTTTATTTCTATTTCATTTACATTTCCCGTCTATTACTTCCACTTTCCGTTTCCTTGTTCTGCCTCTATTTCACTTTCTTTACTCGCGCGCGTCGCGCGCTCGTACTCGGCGTGATGCCCGTGACATCACGTCGCTTAGGTTCGGTTCAGGCGCCTAGCACTTAGCTGTGTCAGGGCCGCACGCCGCGCTATCGTTTTTCATGTATATAGTCGCTGTCCCTAGAGTGAGGGTCCCTAAGCTTGTTCTCTTAGGATCCCCTCCCTCTAGGTGAGTAGTTAGTGTTTTCCGCAATATATTATCTTAGGATCCCCTCCCTCTAGTCTGAGCTGAGTAGCCCTGACAGTCAGTGTTAATATTGACGCCAGTCTCATCCAAACTCCCGTCGATTATTCCGACCTCCAAATGTGACTCCGGTATGTTTGAGCTGGCATTGGTAGTCACAGTCACTCCTCCACTCTCCAGCAACATCGCCTCGAGCTCTGTCTCCTGTCCAACGAATCCAACGAGAGCAGTTGCAGCATAATTCGCGGCCATGTCACGATCAGCTCTTTCTCTAGCCCTCCTGTCCCTCCGCCTCTGTCTACTTTGCTGATTTTTCGTCAGCTTTACCCTAGAGACAACAGGAGCCGTCTCCGCAGAATGAACGGGCGCTGCTGACAACCTCTCAGCCAAACTGGGCTGGAAACGCTTTTTTGGCTTCTTGGAGCGGTGAGAAGACACATTGGTATGCGTACGAGCGACCGAAGACTTATTTTTCATATTTCTCGCAGCTGGGGACGCTTGTTTCGCTGGCTTCGAATTTGCATGCCCTGTGAGTATAGGCATCACAATGTCGTTGATCTCGCGATCTCTGACTTCTCGACCAGCTTGAAAGGACCGACGGGATTCCGAACCAATGATGCGTGCGATTTGCTCAGCGAAGGAGAATTCCTCACGCGAAAGCGGCATGGCAGCGTGGCAGTAAAGAACGGGTAAGTTCAATGTAGAACTCGTGCATCCTTCAAGCTCTTTATATGCGTTTTGCAGGTCGCTATCCGTTGGTGCGATTGAGTACACGGGCATCATTCCCGTGCCCCGATCAATGTCAGCGATAGTCGATGCGGGGAGCTTATTAACCGTGGAAATCCCCATTGCCTCCAAGTAAGTCTGCAAGGCCTCCAAATGCCGAGCCTCGTCTAATGTTAGCCAGGTAACATCACCTGATTTCCACTGCGTTTGGAACATCGTGTCCCGGCCTTTCCCAGAGTGGGACAAAATGCGATCTACGGCCCACTCTTTCGCCGTTCCTCCCAAACTAGGAATTTGCTCAAACTGGCGGCCCGGGAAACGTCGATCATCGTTGGGAACATGAATACGCAACAGGCTAGCATGGAAAATAGGATGAACACCACGCCGCTTCAACGCCGCGGATAACTCCAACTTATAACTCGACCCTGGCTCCATTTCCTGCGTTATCTTAAATGGGCCAATAAATTTAGGTACGAGTTTCCGAGTCAAATTCTTGGGTAAACGCAAGTTTTTTGTTGACAAATAAACTAGGTCACCCAACTTGAAATGAGCTTCTCGACGATGCTTGTTCGCGTAGCGCGTCTGTCTCGCGCGCGCTTCTATTATATGGTCGTGTGCATCCATAATCGCCTCCTTCATCCTTTCTGCAAACAAGCGAACACCTGGATAATCCGAAGAATTATCCCAAATTAACGATCTTGGCATTCGGCCATAATTCAAGAAAAACGGAGCGAAACCCGTTGAATCTGATCGCGCGCAGTTCAATGCGTATTCAATCCCGGGTAAGCGTGCAACCCAATCTTTCTGATTTATTGACACACATTGACGGAGCATTTGCACAATTGTTTTATTAGCACGTTCCGTCATACCGTCTGTCTGAGGATGAAAAGACGAAGACATGCGCAAGTTCGTGCCCAACAAAATATGCAACTCCTTCCAAAAGACGCTGGTGAATAACGAGTCACGATCACTTATTATTCGTTCGGGTAAGCCGTGTTGCTTGTATATGACATCAAAAATAACTTCTGCCATATCAGATGCCTTGTAGTTCACGCGGGTCGGAACAAGATGAACCATGCAGGTAAGATGATCGATTATCACGCATAATTGATCAAATTCACCGTGCCGGTTTCTAGAAGTGGGTAACGGTCCCACAAAATCAATCCCAATTGCTTGCCACGGCCTAGTGGGAATCTCCAAAGGGCGAAGCAAACCCATAGGTGATTGTTGACTAGCCTTTGTTCTGATGCACAACTGACAAGACTCGCAGAATGCTTTTATGTCAGATAGCATTTTAGGCCACCAAACTCCACTGCGCAGGTAAGAATAAGTCTTGTATGACCCCAAATGTGCTAACAATATATGTGCAGAGTTTATTATCATTTCGCGCAAACGACGATCACCCACTACAGTGTCCGGTATACACAGACACTCTACACCATTCGAGGTCATGTAAATCAAGCCTGAACGCAGCATGAAATCCTTAAAGTGACTGGGTTTGTCCAAAATGTGTCGGAAAAAGGCGTCGTTAATGTAAGTTTCTTTAACGACTCTTGTAACATCTAAACCGAATTCACCGTCGTTGATCAGATTAGCAATGTTGGTATGGTCCCCGACTTTCCCTGCTGTCAAGTCCTCAGCAGGAAGATTATCATCGTCTACCACATTGTCATCATCATCCAAGTGTATCAACGGGGGAGGTTCATCGTAAATTACCGTGTCGTCTAACACAACTGGTAAGGTGGTTTCTGTTTCATCTGTTTCGTTTTGTAACTCTCTCTGACGCTGTTTCTTTGTAGAGAAAGTTCCCTTTACAGAATGCAAAATCTGTTTAAACCTGGATTGGTCCTTCTGCTGTAATCTAGCAGAGCGTCGTGAAGGTACTGGCATTGTGTTCGCGGTATACACTGGAACTGACAATGCTCGAATAAAGACAGCAAATGATTCAACGTTCTCTCTTGTCCAATCATCTTCGTCTTCATCAAGAATGTATTCGCTTTCGGCACGGACTGTGCCTTCAGGTTCATTACTATACATTCTAGACAAAGCGTCCGCTAACTTGTTCGTTTTTCCCGGTATATAGCTGATCTCAAAATCAAATTGATTAAGAACATCAAGCCAGCGGTGCTGTCTCGGTGAGAGATGTTTTTGGGTCATAAAATATTCAAGACCCTTATGATCTGTACAGATCCTGAACTTGATTCCTAGTAACTGCGACCGGAACCGTTTCAAGGATTCAACAATGGCCAACAACTCCTGCTCGTGCACTGGGTAGTTCTGTTGGGCAACGTCGAATTTTCCAGACCAAAATTCGACAACTGCAGCTTTTGAAACATCGTTGCCTTGTGTCAGCACACCGCTAGCACCCGTCAAGCAAGCGTCCGTCACCAGATTAATACGTTCAGCATCGGGTGAGTAATCAATTGCTACTCGGTGCTTATTCCGGTGTTCGCTAACTAAACATTGTACACTTTCAAAGGCACGTTGTTCCGTGGGACCCCAACGCCATTGACTGTTTGAGCCCGTTCTAGCTGTTAACACAGCCATTGGAATACGGATACCTTCGCAGTTCGCAGCAAGATACCCGACCGCACCCAAGAAACTGAGTAGCAGTTCCTTATTGGTAGGTGCTTTCCATTTCTCTATTTTATCGACTTTGTTAGGGTCCATTCTAATACCCTTTTCGTCAATGACATGGCCCAGAAGTTTTAGAACTGTTGCAAAGAACTGCATTTTGTTCGGTGCCAAAAACAGTTGTTCTTCACGGAGCCGATCCAAGACGGTACGTATATGCTCCACATGATCATTTATAGTGTTGGAGTAAATGACTATATCATCTAGGTACACATCCATGAAGACTCCTATGAATGGCGCAAAGATGAAATTCATCAACATTTGGTAAGTAGCGGGTGCATTACAATCACCCTGCTGCATTACTAAACTCTCCATAGTACCATCCGGTGTCGTGAACAGTGTTCTATTCACATGTTCTGGCACAACACGGATCTGCTCATAAGCATCTTTGCCATCCAAGAGGCTTCGGTACTTATGACGGACAACATTGCGAAGGATCACACCCATATCAGGTAACGGTGTCTTAAGCTTTAGCGTGTTCTTGTTTTGTTCACGCTTGTCGACAACAGTACGAATGCGTGGAACCAATTCTCCATTGCCAGGCTTGGGCAATATTAACAATGGTAAGGCATTTGTTCCTGTTGCCAACCGCCACCGACCGCTCCTTAGATAGGCAATCTTTTTCGCTTGCCAGACTGAGCGAAGAGCCTCTGGACACTTGCTAGGACGCCAAGAATATAATTTATTCTCGTCAATCAAAGGTATAGTGTGATTTATTTTCCGTAAAGGCGGTAGCTCAGAGTTTTCAGCTGTTTGGCATAAATCCTCAGCTTCCGCTCTTAACATCGCGCGCACTTTATCCAGCTCATCCTCGAATAAAGTTGCTGCAGCAGACTGCAAGGTAAATACTTCTTCACCTTCAGCCAATAATGCCGCATCACTTCCAACTATTACTCTTGTAGGATTTAGACCGATCAACACGCGATGTTCAAAAATAAATGGTGTTCCGAGGATCAAGTCATAACCCTCGAGATTAACAATGTCAAAACGTCGCTTCGTTTGGATATTCTGGTAACGGAAATCAACCTCCGTGCTCCAGTTAATCTTGGACCGACTTCCTTGAACAGCCATTTGCAAAGTGAGTGGCATGTTCAATTGTTCTTTCTTGACATTTAATTGATCTGCCAATGTTGTAGACATGAAGTCGGCCAAAGATCCGCTATCAAGCAAAGCCCTTGCCGCCCTCCCATTGATGAACACCTCAACAATGATCGGTTTTGGCATCTTGCGGGTAAAGTCCTTGACTTTCATTGCTGTTCGCTCAACAGCTGATTTTGTATCACCAGATATTCCTCCTTTCTGGGTTTTGCCGCCTACGTCCATAGCAAACAGATTAACAGCATTAAGCTGCACGGTATGTTTCTGCTTTTCCAACTTATTCAGCTTATCAAAATTGATAGTGTTTGCCATAGTCTTCGGCCCAGAATTATTATTCAATTTCGGTGCAGGTGCTGTATGACGCAACGGGCAATTCCGAGCGTCATGCCCAACCTGCTTGCAATTGAAACATTTCCCTTGCGCACGCAACTCATTCAGCTCCACTTTGGTAAGCCGTCGCCTAGAGTCACTAGCATTTGATACAGAGGGCTTTACAGGGTTCTCTTCTCTGCGTGAATTACTAGGCATAGTGCGCGCACCACTCAGACCAAGACCATTGGGTTTATTCTCTGTGGTACGTCGCACATCTGTACCTCGTTTTTCAACGTTACTAATATATGGTATAGTATATCCATTATTTTCTTTGCTGCGGGTCAATTCAGCGGCTTCAATATGGATGGCACGCTTAATTAGTTCCCGCAAGGATGTACTCTCGGGGCTATACCCAATTTTCATCCATTCTAGACGTATGTACTGGACAGCCCCATCCCATATTATTTGGACTTGCTGACGTTTATTAACATCAGGAAAACGTTTGGCCAGCGTTTGTACATCCCGCGCAAAATCTCGGAAATAAGAGCGACCTTGATAAGACCTCATCAAGCGTCGTCTCAACTGGAGTTTGTAGTCTGGCGGAAAACAATAGTCGAATAGGCCATCAAATATTTTGCGTAAGGTCCATCGCTTTGTTTTCAGTGCAACATGTTTCATGTAAAATACACTAGCTTTATCCCCAACAAAATTGACCAACAAACGAACGGCCCAGTTTCGCGAGAGGCCCATTCGCTTGACCCAGACTTCGACTGCGAAAATCCAGTGGTCAAATTCATCAAGATTAGGGATTCCTTTGTACACAGGTGGGTTGTCTATTTTCATAGACGACAACGCTTTCTTTAATAATTTCTTACTAGTCGCGTCCCCATCCTCTGACTCAGAAGAATCCGAAGAACTTGACTCTGTACTCGAGTCAGATGGAGAAGAAGTACTTGAACTCCCATCCTCACTTGAGTCCGTAGATGAATTGTCGGATGAAGAATCATCACTACTCGAACTAGAGGAGTCGGATGGATCCCCTCCTCTATAGCCAGCAACTTTCGCGAAATATCCCCCTTCAGGGACTTCGGATTTATCGCGACTAAAACGTGAACGCTTCTTTTTATTTTCAGCGTAACGTTTACGTTTCTTAGCTTTCGCAGCTTTTGACTGATGCTTTTTATTTTTTGATTTAGACTTTTTATTCTCAGCATTAGGTACAACAGGACTATTGTGCGTAATCACAGTTTCCTGCCTTGTATCCCCATCAGCCTGAACAGCGGCAGCTACAGCTACAGGAGAAGCACTTGCCACAGCATTCACTGGGACTGGTGAAGTGCTGGTCACTTCTGGTCTCACCGTTGCAACAACAGATGTCGCTTCGGGTGGTGCTAGACCGGACTGGTTCGCGCTATCCTCAACAGCGTCCTCGAACCAATCTTGGTAAAATCTCCTCCCAGTATCCAAGGTTGGAACCGGAGCTGGAGAAACTCGAACAGTATTGGTAGGTGTGACAAAATTACTATTGTCTACACTGCCCGAATAACGGTTCGCTAGATCTTGATTGAACTGCGATGTGCGCATGTTCAGATCTACCGCCTCATCCTGGAGAGACTCTAATTCTCTCTCCATATGGGCGTTATTGTCTCTGACCAGAGACAATCTGGCCCTCAAGGCCGATTCAGACAACGGGTCATTATCTTGTGCAGACTCTGACACCCTCTGTCTGTGAGCTTGCTCTTCCGTGTTAACAGAATGCGCTCTGAGATCACTATCCTCAGTCGTATTCCCCATTGCTGGGTTTCCGTCATCGGACCGCGGGTTCTGAATAGATCCAGAGCCAACTCTCATCCTACCCTCAACCGGATCAGGACGAACCGTCCCGCTACAGTTGGTGGTATTGTATGCCGCCATCACTAGTGCTAGTGTCACCAGCACCGGACGAACTAAACTCGGCAGGTCGAAGAGTGGGAGTGTCGAAAGACGGAAAAGGAGAAAGAGCAGAAGAAGAAGAAGACTCGTCAAAGACGGAAGAAGCTGATGTCGACATCGAGGTAAGCTAGCTATCGGTGATCAATCCGACGCTGAGAGGAATGTAGATATAACGAAGAGATAAAACTCAAAAAAGATGTAAAAGTCCGAGAGACTTTTACACAAGAACTTCAAGAACAAAGGAATATCACACAAGATGAGTGCAGATGGTCTTCGTTAAAGAAGCTAAAGAATAAAATATCTACATCTCGAGCTTATATACCTAAAATAAAGATTATCTAATTATTAGATAACTAAGAGAAATAAGCAAACGATTTGTAAGTAAGGGAAAATAAAAGATAAGATTAGAAAATAGTCCGAAGTCCCCGACTCGGACTTTTCGGACAGATTGAAAGAGTCCAGACTCTTACAGCAAGCCAGTTCCCGCGTCTCCACTCAAGGACATGAGGTTGTGTTTCGTTGGTTTCATTTAGTGCAGTTATAAAGAGTGCCGACCCGCAAGGCGTTCTCTCGCTTCCAATAACGAAGAAAGTTCAGAACCTGTAGTATGAGCTGAAAATTTGACGTTGAAGGAGACGCGCTCATCAGTAATGCGTGAATGGGTGGTGCCGGTGATATATGATACCGCAATAAGGGTAACGTTCGTTGATAAAAAGGTCAAATTTGCGCAACTGAAACGGAATCGGTCGGAAGAAAAGGGCTCTTCTTACACGATAGAACACAGTCTATTAATTGGTTAATGTGGCTATGGATAAATGGCACGGCGGCAATGGGGATACATACACATACAATCAGAGAGACTTTCAGTCCACACTTCTATTCGACGGGTGGGCGAAACGGGTAGCTACCGTAGTTTATGACACGGGCGTTGTCAAGCTAAAGAGAAGGGATTCGTAAATATCAAGTTGGCATACCTAGACTGACTGGAGAGTGGATTTAGGGTGGATGAGGAACTTACGCCGGCGGCACAAAAAAAGAGTAGACGAATTACGTCACTCTGACCACGTCACACCGGAAATAGCCGGGCCTCTCGGTATTTTTCACCACAACTATCATTTACATGGGTTCAGTCTTTTATCAACGCGTGTCGACGGATGGACTTAGGGCTATTGCTTCTATCACGCTTACTATGGTGATGCATTATTTTGGTAAGCAACTCTGAACGCAAAATTGGAGGTTACGGGGACGTCATTCTGGCAAGACAAACTGTGACGGTGCGGGAACAATGATAACTTGGATCTCGCGCAGCTGAAGTACAACACATCTTGTCCTTATGGAGGAAATGAAGTGCGTATTCAGTTCTACTCTTATTATGTCCGTTCAACTTACTATTTTTCAAAGTGTCAAGCTGTGTCAAGTCTCACATTGGGAGAGCGCGCAAACTTGGCTCTTGATCCTGAATATTTCAATCCAACAATCTCATCTCCGGTTCAGTCGTCCCTGCAGGAAACGTCGCATTTCGATTGAGCGTTGTATGGTTTTTGGCCAAACAGACTCGAACGCTGTTAGGGTCGTCCAGTCAGCCATAGAGAGAAAGGGTTCACGCTATGCACTTGTTCATCAGAGAGCTAACAATTAACAACTCTGTAAAAGAAGATGCCTCGTCCGGACAGTGCACCTCGGTACGCTCTTCGATATTATTGGTCCTTATGTATCTGACGTTGAACCATCGAGCGTAGATTTTAGGCGGCGGAGTTGAGTTGTAATGCATAATGGGTGGAATACACTCCCAAAGACCTGGGCCACCTAAACCGCTGCAAATTCGGAACAAGTGGAAACTTGAGTTTCTTAGGATGCAAAAAATGATAATGTCGCTCCTTTAGCTCCCGTTGCGCCCCCTGCATCAGTCAGTCAATAAACGAGCACCGTGAAGGGTATAAGGGGGGCTACATTTCGCATTGCTACTATGCAGCCCTCGGAGTCCCACCGTTACGGTTGACTGTTGATCTCATCTCCAGTCAGGGAATTTCTTTCTTTTTGGGATCTAATTGAGCTGTCAATTTTTTTATAGACTGAATTGATTTTTTTTACGCACTGCAAACGCGCGTCGGCGCGTCGCGGAGACAAAAGAGCTGACTTGATTCAATTGAATCTTCAGGTGGTGTTATAAACTCCTTCGTTGTATTGTAATAGCAAAAGGAATTCAAAGCGTGCTATAAGAACTGCTATAATGTATCACCGGATTCACATCATGTCCGTCCAAGCCGTATCAGAACTTGATGATGTTTAGGTCTTCACCCGACGCACATAGCAAGTTGCTAAATAAAACTTTTTTCAAGTCGCCTGGCGGAAGAGCTGTGCCATGGCAAAGATTTCAGGCACGGTATTGGTGATGTGGCCCAATCGTCGTTTACCGGGGATAGGTTCAATAAGGTTCTGAAACTCTTATTGGTCTCTATAAACTGTCTTGTCATGCTACTGCATTCAACGGTAATCATCTTCCCATAATCTACCGCATCAAAGAGCCATGATATGTACGAGGTAAAACAAGGCGGGAGCATGGGGCTATTTACGTTTTGAATTGTGACTTGTGCATATTTCACGGAACCTCCCTTATCTCTCCCCACCACTTCATATCGCACGCAATCACCAGAGACACATCATGTCGGAAACGCTTAGTTTGAAAGAACAAACAGCACACGTCGAGGTTCCTAGCGGTGGCGAAATCTCTGGGACGTCTCAGAATCTGAAGGAGCCTGACAGTGACCAAAGTGAACGTCCCGAAACTCGATCCATAAATGTCGCCCCGACTCCTGTAAACGAAGAAGGCAATCAACCTGCTGCCGTGCCAGCAACAGGACAACAGTCTGACGAAAGAAAGAAAATTTAATGAGTCTTTTCCGCGATTTTCTTGGTAAGTCTGTTTTATGGAACAGTATATGAAAATTTCTCACCGAGGTACATTCTAGAGGCCGCGCCTAACAAAGTGGTTTCTGGGTCTTCTCATATACCGCAACAAGACAAGCCAGGACGTAAAAGGTTGTTCGGAATACCCAAAGGTTTTTCTCAAGAAACTGGATGTGAGCATGTCAGCTGAGATTGCCTTTGATTCGTGTGATCTAACGTGATGCATATTAGCGAATAATAGATATGATTACGAGCAAAAGTATCCACGAGATAAATTTGGAGAGGAGGCTTCCGAAAATGCTCGCGTTTGGTTGGCATACCTTGATGAAGCCGAATCGTTTGATCGTGAGAGAGCAGAAGGATGGAAAGAGACGGTCGACGTACTTCTCGTTTTTGTAGGCAGAATGTTTATTCATAATCATGGTATTAAAACTTATTTTTATTTATTAGGCTGGTCTCTTTTCCGGCGTCATAACAACATTCATCTCCCAAGCCTCACAAAGTCTCCAGAAAGACAATACTCAAGTTTCTGCATCCTTACTATCCGAAGCAGTTCAACTCTTACGAGCGAATTTCAGTGGAATACCAGCAAGCGATGTACCCAGCGCGACATTGACACCTACGTCGCCATTTACAGCATCAACGAACACATTGTTGGTGAATGGTCTATGGTTTACGAGTTTGGCGATCACATTATCTGCAGCGTTATTTGCTGTTCTCGCGAAGCAATGGCTCTATTATTATCTTTCTTCTATTTGTCATGATCCGATTCATGACATCACTTCCGGTAACGTTACGTAATCCATATCCGATCATTTACCGTTCATCTCCGTAATCTTATCTCGCTTACGTCACTCACGATAAGACCATCGCGTTCAGTCATCTCCATCAACCTCGCAACTCGAATAGAGACGCACCCGTCTCTCTTAACTCCTGGAACACCCGCGGAAAGGCCTTTCTAGAATATTCCACGCACGTTCCGGTTATGAGATCATAGATGACGAACGTAGGTCCATGTATGCACAGCACTTATCCCTGCATGCCTCATGTTCATCACATGAGACATCATACCCTGCATATATTGATGTTACTTACAAATCTCACGACTTGTTTACATTTCTCTAGTTCGGAATCTATTTCGAACTGAGCTAGAATTATTTATCTGACGTGTATATAAACCCTAGCATACACGTAGATAGTTCTTCAGACTTAATATCGAACGTAGTTCGATATCTCTATAAAACTCTCTTTTCTTTTACTCTTTTCATCATTGAACGTCGAGATCGTTCCTCGAGATTTGCAGCGACGGAAGCCATCCGTCGTTGCCGAGAGTTACATCTTGTAGCTTTCTTCATTATTGTCGAGCTTGATATCATTCAGTACGAGATACAGCTCGCAACTCTCGAAGCTCGGAACGCACATATTAGGAACGTCCTTGACGAACTCGACGCTCGTGACGAACGTCAGGACAAATCCTGAAGAAGACTGTCGTGGCACAATCTCTTATAGATTGAGGCCAAGTCCTGACTGTCGTCTACCAACGGTGACAGTTATTGGTATTATATTCAGCGACTAAAATATATTATAGTATCTGTTATCGTTCCCGGATATCGGTACTTGACACTATTCCCGGAGCCGCAAATGAAAGAGCTCGAGCCAGGCAACTGCGATTCAATGGGTTTGAGTCGTGGAAAGTTGCAGCTATCGTCGAGCTTCTCCCTATCCTCCTTCATCTCGCCGTTGGCATGTTCCTTACCGGGATTATTATATTATTGTTCCCGTTGGATATCCATATCGCGAGAACTATTGTTTTCATTGCGGGCATCACCTATACGTTATATTTTATTTCGGTGATGCTGCCTATTTGGTACCCGGAATGCCCGTATACAACCTCATTGACGATTTACATCGGAATTTTCTTCTTTATTCTACAACGAGTTTTCCAGAAGATCACCGGAATCATAAACAAGGGTCTTCAAGCTCTCTGGAGAAAAATAGGTTTTGAAGCTCGGCGTACTGTTGGGCATCTCATTCGCCATTCCCAAAGCCTCGTCGGACATGGATTCATGTTCGTTTCAAAGTTAGCTGGTGCGGTGGGCCGTGGTTTTCAAAGACTCCGATCCATCATATTTTCTGATAACCTGCCGAAATTCACAAAGTGGAGAGAAGATAATATTAAAAAAGCTGTCGAACACGCAACATTTCTTGACTTTGAAGCGGTCAATTGGCTCCGTGAGACTTCTCCAAACCGAAGTGTTCATCGAATTATTGCACGGTGCGCAGCTGTGCATCCAATTATCAGGGAACGATTCGATTGGCTGGTTGTGAAGGATCTCTTATATACTTTGGAAATCAGTGAAACGAATGCAGTGGATATACGTCATGGCCTGTGTTTGGGTCTCCCGATCGTTGAGTATGCTCACTGGAAACTACTCTCGTCTATTTCCGATGTGGGAGAAAGTCAGCTGGAGGAAGGAGAGTATCAAAGCTATCTGCGCGTTGCAGACACCGTCTTACAATATCAAGATGAGCGCCGAACTCTCCTTGATGCCATCAACGGTGATTCCAGTCTTCCACTGGCCATCTGGTGTTATATCTTAGAGGAGACATCAACTGATGCTACAGTGGCTGTGCATATACTCAACCATGGAACCAGAGGTCTATTCAATTGGAAATTCAATCCCACCCGTGAGCTTATCCATAACGGGGGGTTAGTACGCTTTGATAGTGAAGAACTGGGATGGTGGAATTTTGATTACCTGTTTTGTTACTTTAAACTCGGTGGACCCGACTACTCATCGGAAGCTAAAACTGATGCAACCTACTATCTCCTCCTAGTCGCCATATATCGTAACCTCACCTCTGATGATCCGCTCATCGCCGACAAGAAAGAGAGACAGGGGTCCTTGGAACATGTGTTTCACAGCTTTTTACACCATTTTTCAATCATTGTCCGTGATAACCCCAGGACATTAGAGGATGCCCTCCGTTTTTTCACAGAGATTTGCTGCGTGGACTCGTTCTGGTGCGAGTCTATGACAGATGACGCCAGACGGTATGCAGTTTATGCTCTCTTATACGTGGGTCCCCCGATCTCTCATCTGGAAAATCACTTGCATGCCACGAATTTCCACAACCTCTCTCTCATATATCGATGGTACTCGCGAGATTTAGGTCCAGATCTCTCATATTGCACACTTCTCCTGTTCATGCCGCTGCTGGTGCTCGTACCACAGAACCGCCACCATCTATTCACAATCCTCCTGAACGATCCGGATGCAGTTTCCCACTTCTCAAAATGCTTTCATAACTTGGCAAATCATCGGTATCTTGACCCGGAAGGAACGAGCATAATTCCAATTTTAATGGACCTCTTCAAATCTGTGGGTTCGAAGAATAATCCCCTGTTCACGATTTTTTACAGCCCTTCCGTGCTTTTACAACTATGGAAAGCTCTTGTGTATTTCCAACAGGAAATGGAATGGTATTTCCTACTTGTGAAATCGAAGATTCACAGGGAGAAGTTGGACGAGCTATTTGCCGCTATGAATGAACTCGCGCGATCAGATGACTTGGAAAACTTACCTTATGAATGTCAAGTGGATGAGCAATTCAGAGACAATGTTCGTTCTGCATTAGCGGCATCTGCGCGCGAGTTTGGACAACTTATAGGCGTGTCTCACACACAACTTGAGGCCACTGCCGATAAATCCGCACCTGAGAATTCGGCGTCACACAAGGACCATGATACTGAAGAGCGTGCTCAAGTGTCTGAGGTACTTTGTTTCATAGATTTGATCTTTATTGAAAGTCCCCTCACTAAGATATTTATCTAGCATAAAAACTATCACTCGGTAGCTAATTGGATGACGAAGATGTTTGGGTCCATTTGGTCAAAGACACCCCGTCAAATAGATCAAGAACTAGATGTCGCGGATTAGTGTACAGATAGCCAAGAATACCGCTACCTCGAATGTATCGTTACTAAAGAGTAGGGCTGTATATTAAGAGCATACACTCATATTTCAAAGGGAGCTCACGCTCTGAATATAATTTTTAACTATTTTTTCTTCTCATTTACCGTAGTTACGAATAAATATTTACAGTGTCATTAGCCGCAGTCATCCAACTCTCAATCAAATCCTCCCGATGTCCAAAGGCGGTCCATCAGGTCAATGCAGACTGCTAGCGCCATGGCCATGAACATTTCCACCCGTCCCCATCCAACAGAATAACGAAGACGTAAACTGGTTGAGGGGCGAAGATCAGTGTTTGTCGCAAACTCGTTGTTTTAGATGAAGCGACGGAAAAAAAGGAGCACGAGCGAACAAAAAAAGCGGCGAGAACTGTGGACCAAGAGCATTCTATCCTTTGTCAACGAATGGTCTGCGTTCTCCCGACAGGAACAGCGAAGACAGGATAAGTGATATTCAATAGTTTCTGAAGAAAGACATCGTTGTCAGTAACTTGGGAACATAATAACACAAGCACGCATTGCACTTCTCAAACAAACAACACATCCAATCCAATCCAAAATTCCGTGAAAACCCCCCATTGGTTTTTGTTTGTATGTACTACGGTCGTAGTTATCTTCGCAAAAAAAATGACAGCTATACAGCAGAAGGTCTCGATTATCTGAGCAAAGGCGACACTGCCACTGACGCCTCTACAAACACAATTTTCGTAAGTGATGCCCCAGGACTACACAGAAGACACAGAAGTGTAAGCATGGGGCGGCGCTGCAGTAGGTTGAAGGAGTTCCCAAGCATACTCCTAGGACCTAGACCGTCATCGGCACCTCCACGACAACCTGAATAAATTGTGAATCAAGCTTGCTGCGTTGTCCGCTTGCAAACGATTTCAATGTTTAGGCCTGCCGCTGGATGGGAATACGCCTGGAGGCGCAACAAGAACGCGACGTTATTGTTGCAGGATACCCATAGTCTTGTCCTAAACGTTTATCAAATGGTTTACATCGTGAACGAGTGATTACAATACTTTTTATGTTTGCTTTTCCCGATCTAGTATTGTCTTTTTTGATGAACGCCTTTTTGCCTCGTTTTAGTTCCAAAAACCCCGAAATGGCTGATACTTCTTGAGGCAGAGGTGAAGATGCGATATGACGACTTCGATGCATACCGGTTCCTGCGTTTCCATTCGAGGACACAAAGTTGCGTCCTGTTGGTGCGATTTAGTGTAGGAATGAACAGTATCGACCCGCAAGGCATTCTCAAACGAAGCTCAAAATCTGTGGTATGAGCTCAGAATTTAACACTGAATGAGATACGCCCGTCAATGGGGACATTGATAGTCGGTGAAACACATATGGATAACATCGGTTTGAAAAAGGTCTCGGGCAACTGAAACGGACCCGGTCGGAAGATAAACATGTAAACGATAAAGTCTCTCCTTACACGATAGAACGCGGACTATCAATGTGTTAATGTGGCTATGGATAGATGGCATGACGGCAATGGGAACATACATTATACAATCAAAAAGACTTTCAGTCCACACTAAGTCTATTCGACAGGTGCAAATGGCATGCAGCGATAGTGAACTCGGATGAAAATAGGGAACCTTAGCTTAGGTTGAGTAAAGACAGTCATGAACGATGTCTTGTCCTTACACGGCAATGCGCGTCTGTAAATGATTGAGCGTTTTCATCCACTGACATGAAGATGAAGTCGACGCCTCTGGATGGGAGAATGGATTTAGAGTGGATGGGAAAATTACAGCAGCACCAGAAAGTAGACAGGCAAATTTCAAGCCGCGTCACTCTGACCATGTCACACCGGGAATAGCCGGTCCCTTCCGATATTTTTCACCCTTTAAGTACATGCCTTCAATCCCTTATCGACGTGTCGACATAGAATGGACTTACGTTGCTATCACTATTACTACGGCGAAGCTTCATTTCAGTAAGCAAATCTGAATGCAAGATTGGAGATGACTGGGACCTCATTCTAGCGAGACACGCTGCGGTGCGGTAACGATGGTGGCTCGAATCTCGCGCAGCTGAACACATACTGTACTTATTGAGGGAAAAAGTACGCATTTAGTTTTATTCTTATCTTTTTTTAGCCTACCATTCTTTTTCAAGTGTCGAGCGGTGTCCCAGTCTCACATTTGGGAGAGCGCGCAAAGGCTCCTGAATATCATATCCGATTCAGTCGTCATCATTTCGACAGAGAAGCTTTGCATGGTTTCGCTTCCTACGTTGAATTTGGTAGTTCTTTCTTGAAACGTTGTATCCATTGGTTTTCGTTCGCTGCACCCAGCAAACTTTCGACCCAGTACTATAGGTTATGAGCCACGTGGATGTGCTTGCTGGAAATGTCCTCGGGTGCAAAGACAAATCGAACAAAATACGTCCAAAACGCTTTTTTTTGGAAAACGCTAAAGGCATTGTTATCTGAACATGTGCATGGTATGGCTTACATTCTCCATCGTGATTTTTTTCTGTTCAAACGAAAGCATCAGGCTGTCTTAACGAACATTCCTCTTGCTTTTGTTGACGTCACCGGTACCTGAGATCAAGGTGGTTAACATGCCGCTCATTTGACATTTCAAGAAAAATATTCTGATCACAGCGGTACGCCAAATGCTTACGGATGCTTAAGATTCTTCAATATTGCACTTTCATTTGCCATCATCTCGTTGAAAGAGCACGTTTAGATGATGCGATTGAATGGTATGCTACCCATTATCCGCGAAAAAAGAAATCGGCTAACATTCCAATTACGGGAATAGCCATACCTACATTAACGAGATCACACTAGAAGAGACTTACTAGCCAGCACCCATTTACCCACGACAGTCTACGACGCGAATCGTCCAAGACAAAAATAAAACTTCGTTTAGGGACTGATAATACCATTTCACCTTATTATTCATTAATCGAGTGTCGTTCATCCGCCTGGCATTCATACTTGCCGACCTGTACAACCTGCGTCAATACTTCAGCAAAGATGGAAGTTTTCATTGTGTGCCCATTTAAAGAGCAACTTATTTGTATTCCAGATGATGAAAAAAAGGCGGGCATCTTTAATGAATACGAGAGTTACGGGGAAAATACGAGCTCTGGCGTGAAAGGTTTGTATAAATACGGCGGAAGTTGATAGGAGAACGCCAGGTACGGGAGAACGTGTGAGATTAAGAAGTAACGGGATTGAAATGGCCGTGCATCTTCAGTGAACGTAGAGGAGGTTGTGGGTTCGGAACGAGAAAAACATGTTCGATATAAAACGCCATTGTCAACAATATAAGAAGGAAAAGAGTGCTGGAACAATATGAGGATCAGTTTTACCATAACTCTCATTGGCCTTCATTCGCACTTACCATACCATTGTCCGACTTTGCCCAGCGAACATCGTCTAATAAACTGTTAGGGTGACTCAGGGCACACACCTAGAGGAGGGAAAACCTAAGATCTATTGAGGGGCAGCGACTAACTACTCACCTAGAGGAGGGAAAACCTAAGAGAACAAGCTTAGGTATCCCCCTCTAGGGAAAACGCATATAAGTACAGGATACGAAGCGCTCGACTGATCCCCATGGGATCCGAGGAGATACAGACAGAAATCGAGGAAAATCGAAGAGATCGAGAAATCGAGAAAACGATGGAACTAATGGAAACGGCAAAGTACGGGAAATGAAGGAAATCGTAATACGAAATGAAACCGAAAGAAATCGAAGAAATCGAATAATCGGAAAAGGCGCTAGCGTACCGTGACAGAAATAACCGATTTCTCACTCAGAAATGCTGACGTCAACTCACTTGAATCAAAATTCAAACTATGTGATGAGATTCACAAGAAGCACGTATTGGATGGTAATCTTTCTCGGACGGAAACGCTCATCGAAAACAAAGCTAGGTAAACCAACGTTGAACGCGGTGTACAACGACCCTTCATGACGTCCCAGAAAATTAACAGCCATTACGGTATAATTAAGAAACTTCAACAGCCGTTTGCTAGACCTGTGAGATAGATAAATGCCTGTTGAATTGGAATACGCGGATGTGATTCCGGAAAAACCCATACCTAGGACTCAGGAGCTGGTTTGAACCGGATTAACGACACAGCTTATATGATTATCTGTTGGGCTTTGAGAAGCTCTTCAATTCAATTATGACGTTCCTGTTGGCACGGGCACTTGTTCTAATCATTGAGTAAAAAATGAGGGGTATGACCTGGTGGTGGTAGGAAGAAAAAACGGTGATTGGCTCGGATGTTTCCGACGTGACGCGTGACGCGTACTGTGTGGAGACTTCCTCCTCCCAAATCAAAGGTCAAACCAAGCACGTACACAGTCTTGGTCAACTAAGAGTACGACGCTACAGTCTATCTTGCACCGTGGACTTTTTCCAGATGGAAACACTATGAATTTCCGTCACCATCAACTCCGAATACGAGAAGACGAGGAGCCGTTTACAGACTTGTAGCTCTTCGAGATGCTGTCGTCCACGGCTACTCTTTCTAACGTAAAAAGAAACATTTTCATACCGATAAGCATTGCGCCCATCAAATGTTTGTTGCATGCAATATCAACCGTGAACCGAACCTTGCTCTCCTCGATGACTATGATCTAAGGCATAATGGCATCGTCATTTACTCACCGCACTTTTTATCCACGACCTAAATGTAATTTTCAACGCCGCCAAGAACACAACACACCAGTTTATACAAAATCGTCGATACACGTCTTTGGCCTCTCAGTACCATCAGCTGTGTAATACAGCTTTATATCCGCAAATAGGTCTTCGTTTATTGATGTCGGGCCTAAAGACAATACATCCGATCTATACATGTACTATGCCCACAGTCGTCTTCGCAAAAAAGACAATTATGCAGCAGAAGTTGTCCATCTCAAACCAAGTCGGAGGGCGGCGCTAACACCAACGCCTCTACAAAACCAGTTTTAGTAGAGTGATGCTCCATGACTATACACAGAAGTGTCAGTATGGGATGGCGCTGTAGGCTGAAGTCTTGCAGCTCGATTCCAATGTTTAGGCCGGCCGGTGGATGGGAACACGCCCGGAGGCGCAACAAGAATGCGAGATCATTATCCTAAACGTTTATTAGATGACTTACATCGTGAGCGAGTATGCACATTACTTTCTATGTTTGCTTTTCCCGATCTAGTATTTTCGTTTTGCTGAACACCTTTTTGCCTCGTCGTTAGTTCCAAAGACCCATAGAGGCTGATACTTTATGCATTATGAAGCGGAGGTGAATCGATGCGATATGGCGACGCCAGGTTCCGCGTCTCCACTCAAAGACATGAAGCTGTGTTTCGTGGGTGCCATTTAGTGCAGCTATAGAAAGTGCCGGCCCGCAAGCCGTTCTCTCGCTGCGAATAATGAAGAAAGCTCAGAACCCGTAGTATGAGCTCCAGAATTTGACGTTGAAGGAGACGCGCTCGTCAGTGATGCAATAGTGGTTGGTGATACCGCAATAAGGATACCACTTCTTACACAATAGATTGAACACAGTCAGCGGCAATCACTTCTATTTCGACGGGTGGCTAGGACAGTGGCTTAGGTTGGACGGGCGTTGTCAGCCTAAATAGAAGAAAATTATGAAGACGAAGTCGGCGTACCTGGACTGACTGGAGAATGGATTTAGAGTGGATGTGAGGAACTTACGGCAGCACAAACTTGAAAAAGAAGTAGACGAATCGCGTCACTCTGACCATGTCACACCGGGAATAGCCGGTTTCATCGGTATTTTTCACTCTATCATCCACGGTCTTATATCAATGCGTGTCGACGATTGGACTTGAGCTACTATTGTTTCTATTAGGTTTACTATGGTGATGCATCATCTTGGCGAGCAACTCTGAACACAAAATTCGACTTGACGGGATGTCATCCTGGCAAGACATACTGCGGTGCGGAAACAATGAGGACTTGGATCTCGCGCAGCTGAAGTACAACACATCTTGTCCTTATGGAGGAAAGAAAAGAAAGTGCGTATCTAGTTCTATTTTCATTATGTCCGTTCAGCTTACTACTTTTCAAAGTGTCAAGCCGTGTCCAGTCTCACATTAGGAGAGCGCGCAAACTTGGCTCCTGATCCTGAATATTGAATATTTACATCCAACAGCCTCATCTCTGATCTACTCGTCATCGCTGCGGAAACGTCGCATTTTGATAAAGCAGTGTATGGTTTTTGGCCAAACAGACCTGAACGCTGTTAGAGTCGTCCAGTCACCTACAGAGAGAAAGGGTTCACGCTATGCACTTATTCATCAGGAGAGGAACTAACAGCAAACAATTCTGTAAACGAAGATACCTCATCCGGACAGTGCACCTCGGTACGCTCTTCGGTATCATGGTCCTTATGTATCTGACGTTGAACCATCGAGCGTAGATTTTAGGCGGCGGAGTTGAGTTGTAATGCATAATGGGTGGAATACACTCCCAAAGACCTGGGCCACCTAAACCGCTGCAAATTCGGAACAAGTAGAAACTTGAGTTTCTCAGGATGCAAAAAATGATAATGCCGCTCCTTTAGCTCCCGTTACGCCCCCTGCATCAGTCAGTCAATAAACGAGCACCGTGAAGGGTATAAGGGGGGATGTGGCGTGTCAGGCTGCTTTGAAGGTTTTGATTCCCTAAGCTTTGTCAAGGTAACTGTTTCTGTTTTAACTGTGTACATATCAATAAGCATGTTCGATGAAGTGGATTGATAGGATGACGGCGATATCGATATGTTGTTGTTGCAGCTTATGAACGCTACACTTCGCATTGCTACTATGCAGCTCTCGGAGCCCATCGTTACGGTTGACTGTTGCACAATGATCTCATCTCCAGTCAGGGGATTTCTTTCTTTTCAGGATCTAATTGAGCTGTCAATTTTTTTATAGACGAAATTGATTTTTTTTACGCACTGCAAACGCGCGTCGGCCCGTCGCGGAGACAAAAGATTGTTTGGTGGTAAGCAGGCTTAGACTACCTTTACTAGCGATAGGGCCCTAAACCTATTGCGGCTAGGATAATATGAGCTTAATCGACGGAATGGTGGCTAGTGATCTGAATTTCTTCTTCTACCCAGTCTATCCTTCGAGTGCTTCATTTGCGTCGTAAGGCTTTCAGTATTAACATTGGCAAATAACTTACGCTGTTGCACACCTTCGTAATAGGCCATATCTCGTTTTGCTTTTTTCTACGCAACAGTTGGGTTTCAACATGATCCGACTACAACTGAAACTGATGCGGCACGACGATACGCTCGCCGAAGACCGCGGTAGTAGGTTTGAGCGCCAAGCTCTATGAAAATGCGCTTATATATGATATCTATTGGGGCGAATCGCTGTGTTACCACCCGGTGTCTGGTGACTAGAATGTGCGCTTCGCTCATTCTTCCCATCTGACTGGCTGACTTGATTTAATTGAATTTTCAGGCGGTGTTATGAACTCCTTCGTTGTATTGTAATAGCAAAAAAAAATTCAAAGCGTGCTATAAGAACTGCTAAAGATCGAATATATCACCGGATTCACATCATGTCCGTCCAAGCCGTATCAGAACTTGATGATGTTTAGGTCTTCACCCGACGCACATAGCAAGTTGCTAAATAAAACTTTTTTCAAGTCGCCTGGCGGAAGAGCTGTGCCATGGCAAAGATTTCAGGCACGGTATTGGTGATGTGGCCCAATCGTCGTTTACCGGGGATAGGTTCAATAAGGTTCTCAAACTCTTATTGGTCTCTATAAAGTGTCTTGTCATGCTACTGCATTCAATGGTAATCATCTTCTCATAATCTATCGCATCAAAGAGCCATGATATGTACGATGTCAAAACAAGGCGGCAGCCTGGGACTATGTACGTTTTGAATTGTGACCTGCGCACATTTCACGGAACCTCCCTTATCTCTTCCCACCACCTCATATCGCACGCAATCACCAGAGACACCAATGTCTGAAATACTTAGCTTGAAAGAAAAAACAGCACACGTCGAGGCTCCTAACGAAGGCAGCGAACATCCTGGGACAGCTCAGTTGGGAGAGTCTGACGACCAAAGTGAACGCCCTAAGTCTCCGTCCATAAATGCGGCACCGTCGATCTCTTTAAACGAAGAAGGCGTTCAACCTGCTGCCGTTCCAGCGACAGGACAACAGTCTGACGAAAGAATAGAGAATTTATTGAGCCTTTTCCACGATTTTCTTGGTAAGTCTCTGTTTTATGAAACAGTATATGAAAATTTCTCACCGAGGTACATTCTAGAGGCCGCGCCTAACAAAGCAGTTTCTGGTTCTTCCCATATACCGCAACAAGACAAGCCAGGACGTAAAAGGTTGTTCGGAATACCCAAAGGTTTTTCTCAAGAAACTGGATGTGAGCATGTCAGCTGAGATTGCCTTTGATTCGTGTGATCTAACGTGATGCATATTAGCGAATAATAGATATGATTACGAGCAAAAGTATCCACGAGATAAATTTGGAGAGGAGGCTTCCGAAAATGCTCGTGTTTGGTTGACATACCTTGACGAAGCCGAATCGTTTGATCGTGAGAGAGCGGAAGGGTGGAAAGAGACGGTGGACGTACTTCTCGTTTTCGTAGGCAGAACGTTTATTCATAATTATGGTATCAAAACTTATTTGATATATATGTCAGGCTGGTCTGTTTTCTGGCGTTATCACAACATTCATCTCCCAGGCCTCACAAAGTCTCCAGAAAGACAATACTCAAGTTTCTGCATCCTTACTATCCGAAGCAGTTCAACTCTTACGAGCGAACTTCAGTGGAGTACCAGCAAGCGATGTACCCACCTCGATATTGACACCTACGTCGCCATTTACAGCATCAACGAACACATTGTTGGTGAATGGTCTATGGTTTACGAGTTTGGCGATCACATTATCTGCAGCGTTATTTGCTGTTCTTGCGAAGCAATGGCTCTATTATTATCTTTCTTCCATTCCCGGAACCGCGAATGAAAAGGCTCGAGCCAGGCAGCTGCGATTCAATGGGTTTGAGTCGTGGAAGGTTGCAGCGATTGTCGAGCTTCTCCCCATCCTTCTTCATCTCGCCGTTGGCATGTTCCTTACTGGGATCATTATATTATTGTTCCCGTTGGATATCCATATCGCGGGAACCATTGTTTTCATTGCGGGCATCACCTATACGTTATACTTTATTTCGGTGATGCTGCCTATTTGGTACCCGGAATGCCCATATACAACCTCATTGACAATTTACATCTGGGTTTCCTTCTTTATTCTACAACAAGTTTTCCAGAAGATCACCAGAATCATAAACAAGGGTCTTCAAGCTCTCTGGAGACAAATAGGTTTTGAAGCTCAGTGTACTGTTGGGCATCTCGTTCGCTATTCCCAAAGCCTCGTCGGACATGGATTTATGTTCATTTCAAAGTTAGCTGGTGCGGTGGGCCGTGGTTTTCAAAGTCTCCGATCCACCATATTCTCTGACAACCTGCCGAAATTCACAAAGTGGAGAGAAGATAATATTAAAAAAGCTGTCGAACACGCAACATTCCTTGACTTTGAGGTGGTCGATTGGCTCCGTGAGAATTCTCCAAACCGAAGTGTCCATCGAATTATTGCACGGTGCGCAGCTGTGCATCCAATTATCAGGGAACAATTCGACATAGGCGTCAGGAACGATCTCTATGATACTTTGGAAATCAGTGAAACGAATGCAGTGGATATACGTCATGGCCTGTGTTTGGGTCTCCCGATCGCTGAGTATACTCACTGGAGACTACTCTTGTCTATTCCCGATGTGTTAGAAAGTCAGCTGGAGGAAGGAGAGTATCAAACCTATCTACGCGTTGCAGACACCGTCTTTCACTATGGAGATAGGAGCGAAACTCTCCTTGACGCCGTGAACGGAGATTTTACTCTTCCACTGTCCATGTGGTGTTATCTCTTGGAGGAGACATTAACTGATGCTACAGTGGCTGTGCATATACTCGCCCATGGAACCAGAGGTCTATTCAATTGGAAATTGGATCCCACCCGTGAGCTTGTCCGTAACGCGGGGTTAGTATGCTTTGATAGTGGAGAACTGGGATGGTGGAAGTTTGATTACCTGTGTCGTTACTTTGAACTCGGTGACACCGACTATTCATTGGAAGCCAAAACTGATACAACGTACCATCTCCTAGTCACCATTTATCGTAACCTCACCTCCGATGATCCGCTCATCACAGACAAAGAAAAGAGACAGGAAGCCTTGGATAACGTGCTTGGGAGCTTTTGGGCGTATCTTCCCCTTCATCCCTTTCGCAAATTAGACGATGTCCTCCGTGTTTTCACAGAGATTTGCTGCGTGGACTCGTTCTGGTGTGAGTCTATGACAGATGATGCCAGACGGTATGCAGTCATTGCTCTACTTAGCATGAGTCGCCCGATCTCTCATCCGGAAAATCGCTTGCATTCTACGAATTTCCACAACCTCTCTCTCATATATCGATGGTACTCGCGAGATTTCGGTCAAGATATCTTATATTACAAACCTCCCCTGTTCATGCTGCTGCCAGTACTCGTACCACAGAACCGGCACCATCTATTCACAATCCTCCTGAACGATCCGGATGCAGTTTCCCACTTCTCAAAATTATTTAACAACTTGGAAAGTTATCGGAATAGTTACCAGGATGAAGCGAGGATATACATATGCATATTTCCAATTTTAATGGACCTCTTCAAATCCGTGGGTCCGAAGAAGAATCCCCTGTTCACCATTCTTTACAACCCCTCCGTGCTTTTACAACTATGGAAACTCCTCGTGTATTTCAAATGGGAAAAAAAATGGTATTTCGTGCTTGTGAAATCGAAAATTGACGGGGAGAAGTTGGACGAGCTATTTGCCGCTATGAATGAACTGGCGCGATCAGACGACTTGAAAAACTTACCTTATATATGTCAATTGAGTGACACAATCAGAGACGAGGTTCGTTCTGCATTAGCGGCATCTGCGCGCGAGTTTGGACAACTTATAGGCGTGTCTCACACACAACTCGAGGCCACTGCCGATAAATCCGCACCTGAGAATTCGGCGTCAGACAAGGACCACGATACTGAAGAGCGTGCTCAATTGTCTGAGGTACTTTGGTTCATAGATTTCATCGTTATTGAAAGTCCCCTCACTAAGATATTTATCTAGCATAAAAACTATCACTCGGTAGCTAATTGGATAAAAAAGGTGTTGTAAGGGAGCGTAGCTTCTTACGTGGAGTCGTTTAGCGCCCGTTAGAGCCCTATTCGTCCTCACCGTTCTTGTCCACATTTCTCTTATTGTCCTCATTTTCTGTCCGCATTTCTTTGTTTTATCTTTAGTCCTCATTTTATTAGTCCCTAACTTACATTACGGTCCTCACAGACTTTTGTATTTAATCCTCACATTTTTGCTCGAATTAAATCATCTTTTCACACTTATAGTTTTATTTCGCGTATTGAGTCTGTGCACTGTGTAGCAGCGACTCAGTATCTACAGTGTTCGGGTCCATTTGGTCAAAGACTCCCCGGCAAATAGATCAAGAACTATATGTCGCGGATTAATGTACGGATAGCCGAGAATGCCGTTACCTCGACTGTATCATTGCTCAGATTTAGGGCTGTATATTAAGAGCATACACTCATATTTCAAAGGGAGCTCACGCTCTGGATATAATTTTAAACTATTTTTTCTTCTCATTTTACCGTAGTTACAAATAAATATTTACAGTGTCATTAGCCGCAGCTGATCTCGCGCGGGGAAAAACACAAACTTTGAGAGTGTAATATGTAGGTTGCCGTCATCCAACTCTCAATCAAATCCTCCTCGATGTAAGGCGGTCCATCGGCTCAATGCAGACTGCTCAGAAGCGCCGTGGCCATGAACACTTCCACCCGTCCCCATCCAACAGAATAACGAAGACGTGAACTGCTTGAGGGGCGAAGATCAGTGTTAGTTGTGACCAGGCAAACTCGTTGTTTTAGATGAAGCGACGGAAAAAAGGAGCACGAGCGAACAAAAAAAGCGGCGAGAACTGTGGACCAAGAGCATTCAATCCTTTGTCAACGAATGGACTGCGTTCTCCCGACAGGAACAGCAAAGACAGGATAAATGATATCCAATAGTTTCTTGTGAAGTCTGCAAGAATGTAGACTACACGAGCTTCGAGAAGAATAGGATAGTCACACGAATAGAGTGTTTAAATGCCTCGTCAATTCGAAACTGGGGAAAACTACATACAAAACAGGGGGTTTATATATGTTTTTAAGAGACCATGATTAAGTAAGAAAGAAATTAGGGACGAGGAAAATAAGGAAAACTTAAGTAAGGGGGATTGAGTAATGAAGATTATGAAAGAAGATAGTTCTCGGGCCGGGGTACTTGTAAGAAGGTACGAATCCCTTACATTTCTGAAGAAAGACATCGTTGTCAGTAACTTGGGAACATAATAACACACGCATGCATTGCACTTCTCAAAAAAACAACACATCCAATCCAATCCAAAATTCCGTGAAAACCCCCCATTGGCTTTTGTTTACATGTACTACGGTCGTAGTCATCTTCGCAAAAAAAATGACAGCTATACAGCAGAAGGTCTGGATCATCTGAGCGAAGGCGACACTGCCACTGACACCTCTACAAACACAACTTTCGTAAGTGATGCCCCAGGACTATACAGAAGACACAGAAGTGTAAGCATGGGGCGGCGCTGCAGTAAGTTGAAGGAGTTCCCAAGCATACTCCTACTAGTAGGGCCTAGACCATCATCGGCATCTCCACGACAACCTGAATAAATTGTGAATCAAGCTTGCTGCGTTGCCCGCTTGCAAACGATGTCAATGTTTAGGCCGGCCGCTGGATGGGAACATGCCTGGAGACGCAACAAGAACGCGACGTCATTGTTGAAGGATACCCATAGTTTTGTCCTAAACATTGATCAAATGGCTTACATCGTGAACGAGTGATTACAATACTTTCTACGTTTGCTTTTCCCGACCTAGTATAGTCTTTTTTGATGAACGCCTTTTTGCCTCGTTTAGTTCCAAAAACTCCAAAATGGCTGATACTTCTTGAGGCAGAGGTGAAGATGCGATATGCCGACTTCGATGCATACCGGGTCCTGCGTTTCCATTCGAGGACACAAAGTTGCGTCCTGTTGGTGCCATTTAATGTAAAAAATTTTGCAGCGATGGTGAACTCGGATGAAAATAGGGAACCTTAGCTTAGGTTGAGTAAAGACACTCATGAACGATGTCTTGTCCTTACACGGCAATGCGCGTCTGTAGATTATTGAGCGTTGTCATCCACTGACATGAAGTTGAAGTTGACGCATCTGGATGAGAGAATGGATTTAGAGTGGATGGGAAAATTACAGCAGCGAAAGTAGACAGGCAAATTTCAAGCCGCATCACTCTGACCATGTCACACCGGGAATAGCTGGTCCCTTCCGATATTTTTCACCATTTAAGTACATGGCTTCAATCTCTTATCGACGTGGTCGACATAGAAAATGGACTTACGTTGCTATCACTATTACTATGGCGAAGTTTTATCTCAGCAAGCAACTCTGAATGCAGGATTGGAGGTGACTGGGACCTCATTCTGGTGAGACACACTGCGGTGCGGTAACAATGGTGGCTCGAATCTCGCGCAGCTGAACACATACTGTACTTATTGAGGGAAAAAGTACGCATTTAGTTTTATTCTTATCATTTTTTAGCCTACCATTCTTTTTCAAGTGTCGAGCGGTGTCCTAGTCTCACGTTTGAGAGAGCGCGCAAAGGCTCCTGAATATCATATCCGTTCAGTCGTCATCATTTCGACAGAGAAGCTTTGCATGGTTTCGCTTCCTACATTGAATTTGGTAGTTCTTTCTCGAAACGTTGTATCCATTGGTTTTCGTTCGCTGCACCCAGCAAACTTTCGACCCAGTACTATAGGTTATGAGCCACGTGGATGTGCTTGCTGGAAATGTCCTCGGGTGCAAAGACAAATCGAACAAAATACGTCCAAAACGCTTTTTTTTGGAAAACGCTAAAGGCATTGTTATCTGAACATGTGCATGGTATGGCTTACATTCTCCATCGTGATTTTTTTCTGTTCAAACGAAAGCATCAGGCTGTCTTAACGAACATTCCTCTTGCTTTTGTTGACGTCACCGGTACCTGAGATCAAGGTGGTTAACATGCCGGACTCTTCATTTGACATTTCAAGACAAATATTGTGACCACAGCGGTACGTCAAATGTTTACGGATGTTTAAGATTCTTCAATATTGCACTTTCATTTGCCATCATCTCGTTGGAAGAGCACGTTTAGATGATGCGATTGAATGGTACGCTACATACCCATTATCCGCGAAAAAAGAAATCGGCTAACATTCCAATTACGGGAATTAGCCATACCTATGTACATTAACGAGATTACACTAGAAGAGACTTACTAGCCAGCGCCCAATTACCCACGACAGTCTACGACGCGAATCGTCCAAGACAAAAATAAAACTTCGTTTAGGGACCGATAATGTCAGGGTACGCTACCGACGTCTCTCGTTTTCCTTAATTATTACCATCGGGATATGTTTATTTCCATTTCATTTATATTTCCCATACATTATTTCCACTCTCCGTTTATTCCTTCCTTCCCTATTTCACTTTCTTTACTCGCGCGCGTTGCGCGCTCGTTCCCGGCGTGATGCCCGTGACATCACCTCGCTTACGCTCGGTTCGGGCGCCTAGCACTTAGCTGTGTCAGGGCCGCACGCCGCGTTATCGTTTTTCATGTATATAGTCGCTGTACCTAGAGTGAGGGTCCCTAAGCTTGTTCTCTTAGGATCCCCTCCCTCTAGGTGAGTAGTTAGTTCCTTCCCCAATATATTCACTTAGGATCCCCTCCCTCTAGTGTGAGCTGAGTAGCCCTAACAGATAATACCCTTTCGCCTTATCCATTAATCGAGCGTCGTTCATCCGCCTGGCATTCACATTTGCCGACCTGTACAATTTGCGTCAATACATACAAGTAGTAGTGATCTAGGTTTGAGATATCTTCAGCGAAGATGGAAGTTTTCATTGTGTGCCCATTTAAAGAGCAACCCATTTGTATTCCAAATGGTGAAAAATGGCAGGCATCCTTGATGAATGCGAGAGTTATGGGGAAAATACGAGCTCTGGCGTGAAAGGTTTGTATAAATACAGCGGAGATTGATAGGAGAACGCCAGGTACGGGAGAACGTGTGAGATTGAGAAGTAACGGGATTGAAATGGCCGTGCATCTTCAATGAACGTAGAGGAGGTTGTGGATTCAGAACGAGAAAAACATGTTCGATATACAACGCCATTGTCAACATTATAGGGTTTATTCATTCGCACATACCATACCATTGTCCGACTTTGTCCAGCGGACATCGTCTAATAGGAAATAACCGAATTCTCAGTCAGAAATACTGACGTCAACTCACTTGAATCAAAATTCAAACTATGTAATGAGATTCACAAGAAGCACGTATTGGATGGTCATCTTTCTCGGACGGAAACGCTCATCGAAAACAAAGCTAGATAAACCAACGTTAAACGCGGTGTACAATGACCCTTCATGATGTCCCAGAAAATTAACAGCCATTACGGTATAACTAAGAAACTTCAACAACCGTTTGCTAGGACCTGTGAGATAGATAAATGCCTGTTGAATTGGAATACGCGGATGTGATTCCGGAAAAACCCATACCTAGGAGCTGGTTTGAACCGGATTAACGACACAGCTTATATGATTATCTGTTGGGCTTTGAGAAGCCTTTCAATTCAATTCTGACGTTCTTGTTGGCACGGGCATCTGTTCTAATCATTGAGTAAAAAATGAGGGGTATGACCTGGTGGTGGTAGTAGGAAAAAACGGTGATTGGCTCGGGTGTTTCGGGCCTTGAGAATTTACCGCGCAGCCTCCCGCGCTGACGCGGCACATTGCCGCGCAAATCTCACGAAGTTTTTATTTGAGACGTTGAATCGCAGCGTTATGTTGCGCGAAAAACAGCGTGGTCACCAGCTTGTTTTGAAGCAGGATTTGTCTTCAAATCGTGGTCTAGAGAGTGACTGTGCTGTCCAGCTGCCAGGTGTCGTGCAGGAGGGCAGCAGGTATCTTAGAGTGTTCAGAGGGGCCATTTTCGCGTATATTTGGGATCTAAAAAATGTTAGATAGTTGAAGTTATGTATATACATGCCGTATATACTTTGAATTCCCCGCCATCTTGCCCTCACCAGCCACTAGCTGCCCCCTCGCACTCAGGCTAGCCTATCCATAATCCAATCACAGTGAATGGACCCTTCCAAGTGTCCTGACTGACCCCAGATCACAACACAAGGAGGTAGAAATAGGTTGCCCTCGGGCTCGAGTGGCTGCTGCAGCAGTTGTGGTGGCGAAGTACAGCCATGCTAGTAATTGGGCCTTGAGAATTTATCTAACGCGCAAGCAACCGTGCCAGTTTGAAAAGACGTTTGCAACAACTTCCTAAACATTTCTATAATCTCGTCATGTAAGATTATTTTAGCAGCTGTGAAGTATGTCGCATCCGGTCAGGATCAATATAACGCTTATGATCAAGGTCTATGTTGAGGTCTTGAGGGCCCATCACAAACGTCCGAGAAAATCTCATTTTGTGTCAATCTTGCAAATCAATAAATTCCACATTTCCCAACCTTTTCTATGAAACCCTTAGTGTGTAGTTCAATAACTAGACCGGATGGCATTCGATGTGCCCTGTATTTGACTAGTACCTGCCTTAAAAGACCTGAAAACAAGTGATATAGCCCATAACATAGAGCAAACCCACGTTTGTGACTAAGATAAAACTTTAAGTAGGAATTCAACACTCTTATTCAATGTTCAAGCTTGAATGTGCTCTCAGAAAGTTGCCGCAGTAATCTCCCTCGGATAATTGCTGCATTTAAGTACAGGAATTTACTGCAGCAATTTTCCGAGGGAGATTACCGCGGCAATTCTCCGAAACGAAAAATTCTGCATGTTCCCACTTTATTACATATTGTGCATACATGTTTCATGTGCAATAAATATTTATAGCTGGTATATAGGTGTCTATTCAATGTTAAAAGCGCCATTGCTCGCTCTACTGCAGCAATATGCTAATCTTTCGTTTCGGAGAATTGCCACGGTAATCTCCCTCGGAAAATTGCTGCAGTAAATTCCTGTACTTTAACGCAGCAATTATCCGAGGGAGATTACCACAGCAACTTTCTGAGAGCACATTCAAGCTTGAACTAATGTTTGGATATTGAATTGCTGCAGTAGTGTTATGTAAACACTGCTTAGTAGAAAAGAGATAATTTTGTATATCTTGTGTATATATATTGTGCACATAAATAATATTTTGCCTGCAATGAAAAATATTCATCATGATAGCAATAATGTACTATCTCTATCTTACTAAAATACTGGTAGCTAGCAACTTGAAATTCCTTTTAATATGTATATATAAAGAGCTATATTTTTCGAGCAGTGCTATAGACAAATTCTAGTTTTCTTTTACTTCAAAAGTTCAAAGCCTGCACCAGTTGCGACACTTCTTTCGGTCAGAATATATTACACCACAGACTCTATTTATACAGCCCTTATGCTGACGCGGTAAATTCCTATAGTTCGAAGATTACTGCAGCAATTTGCCGAGGGCAGAAGATTACCGCAGCAATTCACCGAGAGCAGAAGATTAATGCAGCAATTCTCTGAAGAAGAATTTTGGGATTACTCCAATATTAGTACTTCAAAAAATATAGGACTCATCCTCTGAACAGCTCGAAAACTTGAAAATCACGGTTCTGCTAGACTGCTGCAGCAAAGTCGGCCTCAGTCAGCAATGGCACCTTCAACATTAAGAATGAAACTATATATTAGTGCAGGATAAATTCATCACACATAAATCATAAACTCTTAATCTCTAGCTCATAACTCGTTCGTTATACTTTTGTTATATTTCTAAACCAAAATATGAAAGTTTTTGGTTGGCGCAGTAATGTGCCACGTGAGCGCGGGAGGCTGCGCGGCAAATTCCCATAGCCCGGGTGTTTCCGACGTGACGCGTGACGCGTACTGTGTGGAGACTTCCTCCTCCCAAATCAAAGGTCAAACCAAGCACGTACACAGTCTTGGTCGACTAAGAGTACGACGCTACACTCTATCTTGCACCGTGGACTCTTTTCCAGATGGAAACATCATGAATTTCCGTCACCATCAACTCCGAATACGAGAAGCCGAGGAGCCGTTTACAGACTTGTAGCTTCTTCGAGATGCTGTCGTCCACGGCTACTCTTTCTAATGTAAGAAACATTTTCATACCGATAAGCATTGCGCCTATCAAATGTTTGTTGCATACAATATCAACCGTGGACCGAAGCTTGCTCTCCTCGATGACTATGATCTAAGGCATAATGGCATCGTCATTTGTTCACCGCATTTTTTATCCACGACCTAAACGTATTCAACGCCGCCACGAACACAACACACCAGTTTATACAAAATCGTCGATACACGTCTTTGGCCTCTCAATACCATCAGCTGTGTTAATACAGCTTTATATCCGCAAGTAGGTCTTCGTTTATTGATGTCGGGCCTAAAGACAATACATCCGATCTATACATGTACTATGCCCACAGTCGTCTTCGCAAAAAAGACAATTATGCAGCAGAAGTTGTCCATCTCAAACCAAGTCGGAGGGCGGCGCTAACACCAACGCCTCTACAAAACCAGTTTTAGTAGAGTGATGCTCCATGACTATACACAGAAGTGTCAGTATGGGATGGCGCTGTAGGCTGAAGTCTTGCAGCTCGATTCCAATGTTTAGGCCGGCCGGTGGATGGGAACACGCCCGGAGGCGCAACAAGAATGCGAGATCATTATCCTAAACGTTTATTAGATGACTTACATCGTGAGCGAGTATGCACATTACTTTCTACGTTTGGTTTTCCCCATCTAGTATTGTCGTTTTGCTGAACACCTTTTTGCCTCGTCGTTAGTTTCAAAGACCCATAGAGGCTGATACTTTATGAGGCGGAGGTGAATTGATGCGATATGGCGACGCCAGGTTCCGCGTCTCCACTCAAAGACATGAAGCTGTGTTTCGTGGGTACCATTTAGTGCAGCTATAAAAAGTGCTGGCCCGCAAGACGTTCTCTCGCTGCCAATAACGAAGAAAGCTCAGAACCCGTAGTATGAGCTCAAGAATTTGACGTTGAAGGAGACGCGCTCGTCAGTGACTAGTGATACTGCAATAAGGATAACGCTCCTTACACGATAGAGCATTCAACACAGTCGGCGGCAATCACTTCTATTTCGATGGGTGGGTGAGACGGGTAGCTAGGACAGTGGCTTAGGTTGGACGGGCGTTGTCAGCCTAAATAGAAGAAAATCGTGAAGATGAAGTCGGTGTACATAGACTGACTGGAGAGTGGATTTAGAGCGGATGAGGAACTTACAGCAGCACAAACTTGAAAAAGAAGACGAATCGCGTCACTCTGACCGTGTCACACCGGGAATACCCGTTTTTATGGTGTACGGATTGGCTCAGCTGATACCCGATGGTCCGGCTCAGGGTGAGTTGTCCTTCGGCATATTATCCCTGACGGATTTTTTTGAGATACTGACATTGTATCTTGGATAATTGCTTTTACAATTCCAATAATTCAAACAATGCCTGTATCATCATCATTTATGTACATTCAAGCTCAATTATTTTAACTACACATACATCGTTTGCTAAACTCGGACTACTTCACAATGACCTTCAACATGTATTCTCGGTATTTCAGGTCCCGCGATGCAATTCAAAGCAGCTTTAGTTGTGTCTTAAATAAAAGCTTGATTTTTATATTATAGGAAGTTCAACGTGCGAGAGCATAAGCTAAAATGAATGAAATCCAAATTTAATATGCAGAGTCTTGTCGTTCGAGCTCGGATAGTCGAGAATGCTGAAGTTTGTTGATTTAATAATTATTTGTTGTTCGCGGCGAATGACGTTAAGCGAATAAATATAAAGTTTGATTAGAGACTTGAGACGAAGCAGAGTTTGGGGGCAGTAAGAGACGATATCCAAATATTACCGTGATAAAAAATATGGACTTAGGAATTTGTGACGTATGAGAGAAACGAAAAGCGAGAAAGAAAATAAAAGTGCAGACAAGAAAAATATGCGAACACGATACGGAATCGGATTTACCAGTTCACTTCACAGTCATTGTGTCATTATTTTACAATCATTTTCGGATAAATCAGGTTTAAGAAGAGTTACAAAAGAAAAGTTGAAACACTTACCAATAAGGCTGCCTCGGGTCACTAAAACTGACACCACTAAGTTCTGTGCAATATGAATTTGAGTGAATAGCCGTTTCAAGTTGCTCACCAGACATTCACTATCCTCTTGCATCCTCATTTTCATTCTAGCTTGATATCTCTTTATAATTCTGCATTCTACCTCTCCTCATTTTTTCTGCTTTTTGTCTCCAATTATAAATGTTCCATTTATCAACAGTCAGTGTAATGTAAGTACAAGCTACAGTCAGTAACTTGATGTTATAATCAGATAAAGTATTATACCTAATATTTAGTCAAAATACTTGTCCAAGAGTGCAGCTACTCCTGTACCAATTTTTCGGATATTCTCTTTAGTCCCATTCAATTTTGTTAATGCTTTTCTTTACAGATTGAAGTTCATTTACTATGTGTAGTTTATTTTTCAATTTGATGAGCAGTGAGATATGGTGCAGACTGTAAAAGAAAAGTACTGAAATAAACAATAATTAGTTTAGCCTCAAGCCACTGAAATTGACAGAAACTAAATTGAGCATAGGATGAGACTGGATGAGACTGAGTCCCACTAGACACATACCCTCACCTCCACAGTTTCCTCACTGTTGTTTACTCCATTTCACTTAGTTTTACTCTTTGTTTCACAGTAAGTTATAAAAGCACCATTTTCTGCAGGTGTAACGGATCCACCGCATGCGGTGGATTGAGTATATGCCACTTAGGCATATGCAGAGGGCTTCGCCCTCTGCAGTAATTACTATTATTACTTCTAATAATAGAGGTGCTTAATGCCTCTGGCTCGCCGTGACGCGGCGAGCCATTATGTAATAACTGTACATTAGTAGTAGTTACGCGCGTGCTGATTCAGCACGCGCATTTTGTTTTTACACCATAATAATACAGCACCCTTGGTCTGTTATATTGGTGTGAGGACTACAGTGTGATAAAAACTTGTGTACCGTACGCGGTACACTATAAAAAGTAACGAAACGTTACAGCAGGCTTCACTATGTACAAAAGAGAAGTCTTCAGAAGTATCTTCATCTCTCCCTCTCTCATTTGTAGCCAGATCATGATGTTCTGCTTCAAAATAAGTGTTTCAGAACAACATTCTATTCTTTTCATAAGTAGATTACACATTTCTACTCTATTTTTCGACAAATATTATTTTTTTCCTCCGGCACATGCCACACTTAATGGCTTGTTCCCTTCCTTCTTGAAACAATCATTTTATACACTGATACTATGAATCCACACGCATTTTAAAATCAACTACTTCTGTGCAGTCAAGTCATTTCTTCAATTCCTATGACATAGGCTGGATATCAGTAAGCGACGGTAACGGCCAATGGCATGTGACATAGTGACGTGTCGCGATGCTTTTGCGAAATTTTCTGCAGCCCACCACAAGTCCACCACCACTGCAGATGCACCCCAGCTGCAGCCCTAGCCTGATCCTGACCAATGTCTGTCTGGGACCAGCAACATTGGCAGGAAGCTGTACAACAGCTTCTAGGATAGAGAAACAGCAGGGTGGCACTGCCTGAAGGAGCAGCCAACAGTTGAACAGACACCCCCCACCCAGCCAACCCAGCCAACCCGGCCACCCTAGCCACCCCCATGACAGACACCCGGCGAAAACTGGCGCAAATAAGATCTGTATTAGGAATATGTAAACTAAGCCCTGTGTGAATAAAAAAAAAAATTTATCTGAATTTTTCTAAAAGGAAGTCCCCAGCCGGACTCGAACTACTGCTTCCCAAACAACAGCACATGTATGTAAGCTACATCTAGCTAGGCTATTCTGTCCACATAACAAAAGTACCCTTTTAGATTATATCACCGTTTCGACAAAATTTGGCATTTTCAGATATTCCTTGAAATATCTGCCGAAACTATCCTCACGGCGCGTCTGCCGATGTTCGCGTATGCATAGCCGGGCTACGCGAGTCATCGGGAATCAGCTGAGCCAATCCGTACACCATACGGTTTCATCGGTACCTTTTCACTCCCCCAACTATCATATCATCCACGGTCTTTTATCAATGCGCGTCGAGGATGGATTTGAGTGCCTGAGCTATTATTGTTTGAATCAGGTTTACTATTCGACGTGACGGGGATGTCATCCTGGCAAGACATACTGCGGTGCGGAAACAATGATGACTTGGATCTCGCGCAACTGAGGTACAATACATCTTGTCCTTATGGAGGAAACAAAAGAAAGTGCACATCTAGTTCTATTTTTATTATGTCCGTTCAGCTTACTATTTTCAAAATGTCAAGTCGTGTCCAGTCTCACATTGGGGAGAGCGCGTAAACTTGGCTCTTGATCCTGAATATTTCAATCCAACAGCCTCATCTCCGATTCAGTCGTCATCGCTGCGGAAACATCGCATTTCGATAGAGCGTTGTATGGTTTTTGGCCAAACAGACCTGAACGTTGTTAAATTGAATTTTTTCGCACTGCAAACGCGCATTGGCCCGTCGCGGAGACAAGGCTTAGACTTCCTTTATTAGCGAACTAGGACCCTACCTGGTCCCTAAACCTATCTTGGCTGGACTAAATCAACGGAATGGTGGCTAGTGATCTGAATTTCTTCTTCTACGCTGTCTCATTATGCTATCCTTCTTCAAGTGCTTCATTTGCGTCGTAGGGCTTTCAGTATTAAGGACGTCAGACAACTTACGCTGTTGCACATCTTCGTAATAGGCCCCATCTCGTTTTGCTTTTTTCTGCGCTACAGTTGGGGTTTCGACGTGTCCCAATTACAACTAAAACCGATGCAGCACGACGATACGCTTGCTGAAGATCGTGGTAGTAGGTTTGAGCGCCAAGTTCTGTGAAAACGTGCTTATATATGATATCTATTGGGGCGAATCGCTGTGTTACGACCCAGTGTCTGGTGACTAGAATGTGCGCTTCGCTCATTCTTCCTATGTGACTGGCTGACTTGATTTAATTGAATCTTCAGGCGGTGTTATGAACTCCTTCGTTGTATTGTAATAGCAAAAGCAATTCAAACTGTGCTATAAGAACTGCTAAAGAGCTAATAATATCACCGGATTTACGTCACATTCGTTCAAGCGTTATCGGAATATAATAAATGAAATGATATATCATGAGATATGACAGAGACCATAGTTGTGATACAAGATGTGAGTGACTATATGATGCAAGTTGATTATACTGTTTATATCTTCGCACTATAGCAGGTTGCGAAATAGAATTTTTTCAAGTCGCCGTAGCGGTTCGTGCGATTCAGTGACAGTGCGAAAATTGAGACTGAAAAGTGAAGAGAAGAGGAAGAGAAGAGAAGAGTTGTGCCATGGCAAAGATTTCAGGCACGGTATTGGTGATGTGGCCCAATCGTCGTTTATCGCGGATAGGTTCAAAACCTCTTATTGGTCTCTATAAACTGTCTTGTCATGCTATTACATTCAATGCTGATCATCTTCCCATAATCTATCGCATCAAAGAGCCATGAGATGCACGAGGTCAAAACGAGGCGGGCTACTTACGTTTTGAATTGTGACTTGTGCACATTTCATGGAACCTCTCTTATCTCTCCCCACTACCTCATATCGCACGCAATCACCAGAGACACACCAATGTCAGAAACACTTAGCTTGAAGGAAAACGCAGCATACGTCGAGGCTCCTAGCGGTGGCGAAATCTCTGGGATGTCTCAGAATCTGAAGGAACCTGACAGTGAACAAAGTGAACGTCCCAAAACTCCATCCATAAATGTCGCCCCGACTCCTTTAAACGAAGAAGGCGATCAACCTGCTGCGGTGCCAGCGACAGGACAACAGTCTGACGAAAGAATAGAGAATTTATTGAGCCTTTTCCGCGATTTTCTTGGTAAGTCTCTGTTTTACGGAACGATATATAAAAATTTCTCACCGAGATACATTCTAGAGACCGCACCTAACAAAGTGGTTTCCGGTTCTTCTCATATACCGCAACAAGACAAGCCAGGACGTAAAAGGTTATTCAGAATACCCAAAGGTTTTTCTCAAGAAACTGGATGTGAGCATGTCAGCTGAGATTGCCTTTGATTCGTGTGATCTAACGTGATGCATATTAGCGAATAATAGATATGATTACGAGCAAAAGTATCCCCGAGATAAATTTGGAGAGGAGGCTTCCGAAAATGCTCGCGTTTGGTTGACATACCTCGATGAAGCAGAATCGTTTGACCGTGAGAGAGCAGAAGGGTGGAAAGAGATGGTCGACGTACTTCTCGTTTTCGTAGGCAGATAGTTTATTCATAATCATGGTATCAAAACTTATTTGATATATATGTTAGGCTGGTCTGTTTTCCGGCGTCATAACAACATTCATCTCCCAGGCCTCGCAAAGTCTGCAGAAAGATAATACCCAAGTTTCTGCATCCTTACTATCCGAAGCAGTTCAACTCTTACGAGCGAATTTCAGTGGAATACCAGCAAGCAATGTACCCAGCGCGACATTGACACCTACGTCACCGTTTACAGCATCAACAAACACGTTGTTGGTGAACGGTCTATGGTTTACGAGTTTGGCTATCACACTATCTGCGGCGTTATTTGCTGTTCTTGCGAAGCAATGGCTCTATTATTATCTTTCCTCGATTCCCGGAACCCCGAATGAAAAAGCTCGAGCCAGGCAGCTGCGATTCAATGGGTTTGAGTCGTGGAAAGTTGCAGCTATCGTCAAGCTTCTCCCTATCCTCCTTCATCTCGCCGTTGGCATGTTCCTTACGGGCATTATTATATTATTGTTCCCGTTGGATATCCATATCGCGGGAACAATTGTTTTCATTGCAGGCATCACTTATACGTTATATTTTATTTCGGTGATGCTGCCTATTTGGTACCCGGAATGCCCATATACAACCTCATTGACGATTTACATCGGAATTTTCTTCTTTATCTTACGACGATTTTTCCAGAAGATCACCGGAACTGTCAGGGTACACTACCGCGTCCCCTCATTTTTCCTTATTTATTATCATCGGTATATATCTATTCCTATCTTATTTATATTTCCCGTGCATTACCTCTACCGTCCGTTTATTCTCTCCGTCCATATTTCACCTTCTCTACTCGCGCGCGTTGCGCGCTCGTGCACGGCGTGATGCCCGTGACATCACGTCGCTTAGGCTCGGCTTGGGCGCCTGGCACTTAGCTGTGTCAGGGCCGCACGCCGCGTCGTCGTTTTATGTATATAGTAGCTGTACCTAGAGTGAGGGTCCCTAAGCTTGTTCTCTTAGGATCCCCTCCCTCTAGTGTGAGCTGAGTAGCCCTAACAGTAGAACAAGCTTCTACTCGTAGACTGGTCGTTTTTATCGACACTCGCCATTGAAAAATCGCGCTCGACGCCGACTATCGCAGCGTCGTATTTTCCCCTCGAGTCCCGTCTATAACCGACCCCTCTGCTCCGTCCTAAAACCCTTTTTCCTTTCTCTCTCTCTCATGGATTCCTCACCCCCACCCTCTGCACCCCAAATCGTCACCCTCGAAGATGTGGCGACTATTATTATGCGGCAATTCGCGGAAATGGACGCCCGCATGGCAAGACAGGAATCCCAGTCCTCACAGATGATTGAGGTCCTACGGAGCATCCGAGATGCGGCTAGAGCTGCTCCTACCCAAAACACCCCTGTTGACGACGCGTCCTCACCTGGACAACCACCGGCTCCTGAGCATCAAGCCAGTTCACGTTCTTCCCGAAATACCCGACCTGCTGTACCTCCTTCGTTCGACGGAGATCGCTCCAAGGGTCGTGCCTTCTGGAACACCGTCGAGTTTTACATGAGTATATGCAGTCGCGACTTCGAGACTGATGAACTCAAAATCGGCTGGGCGATGTCGTACATGAATGAAGGCCGCGCCCTTACCTTCAGCGAATCTATGCTGAAAAAGTATCAAAGAGGAGAGAAGCCCTTCGCGGACTGGAATGCCTTTCGGGAACGATTCAAGGCTGATTTCTTTCCACAATCCGAGCAAGAGGATGCCATCAACACCCTCTATTCCAACCGCTATGTCCAAGGCAACAGGACTGTAGAAGAGTATGTGGATGCCTTCCGCGTGCTCATTGAGCACGCTGGCTTTACGGAAGGACTCGCCATTAACACGTACTTTCGTAACGGTTTGGACCCGACAATTGCATCTCTGGTAGCGACGATGAAGGACCGACCCGCACTTCACGACTACGAGGGCTGGATCAGGCAAGCACGCATGTTTGACATGGACAGGCGTGCCAACGAGGCTTTCACTGCTGCTCGTCGCCGACTCGTAGGCTCTGGAACGGTTCAGACGAATCCCGCGATTGTCCCCATTAATCGACCCCGTCCCAACCCTTTTCCGTCGTATCAGACCCTCCAGATCCAGAGGAGGCCCCCTGCCCCTTCCTATCAAGCTCCTTCTTACCCACCTCCCAGGCCAGCACCTCAACTCGTGCCCACGTTGCCTCCTAGGCCTGCGGCTTCTGCTCCTACATCCCAGGTTAGACATGACCCGATGGACGTTGACGCTGCTCGTCGACGCTTAGGCCCGGAATCAACCAGATGTCATCGTTGTGGAGCAACAGGCCATTGGGCTCGTGAATGCCCTCGCGCATACGACATTCGGTATCTCCAGCCCGACGAATTGGACGACAATATCGCACATTTGTTGGCCCAGAAGGACGCGTTGGAAGCCCAGGCGCGTGGCGACTCCGCTCTGACCCAAGGCGAGACTGTAGCTGCAGCAGAGGTAGAGGATTTTCAAAACGGCGACAAGTGATAGATGCACCCTCGTTGCCGACATCTAATAGATTCGACGTTTTGTACATAGATCGCGAACAAAATGACACTTCTGATTCGAATCTAACTACCCCTGCTGCATCCCCTGACAAACCCAAAGAATCGCCTCCACCTGCCACACGTTCTGTTTCTACCCCATGTATGCTGTCGCCTTCTCAACGTCGTGCATTGCCAAAGGAATACCGACTCGCAGCTACCGCAGGCACGCAGAAGCTAGAGATTCCGGTAGAGCTACAGAGTGTGGACACTGGAGCCCTGCTGCACAGCAAGGCCATGCTGGACACCGGGGCTAGCGGTATGTTCCTCGATCGCGACTTTGTCGAGAAACATCGGCTTCCCTCCGTACGCCTTGCTAAACCCATTCCCGTGTTTAACGTCGACGGTACGCCCAACCACGCTGGCTCTATCACCCACGTTGTCGACCTCGTTGTTCGCTTTCGGGATCACTCTGAACGCACCTTGTTCGCCGTTACCTCGCTCAAGTATCCCGTCCTGTTTGGACTGCCGTGGTTCAAGGCTCACAATCCCGTCATAGACTACACAACTGGTCAAGTAGAGTTCATGCGCTGCAGCCCCAGTTGTCGGTCTTGTGCCCCACGCTGGCCAGCGGGTAAGCTCTCTAAGCGCGCGTTCCAACAGATCCGACACGCACCTCTGCCAGAGCTCGACGACACTGAGGCCGATGATCCTGACATACCAGACCTGGTCGACATCGAGTCTGAAATTGAAGAGGGTGATCGACTGTTCGCGATATCAATGCTACCCGACGAGCCCGACACTCACCGCATATATGCCACCGAGACCATCTCCCAGCGACTGGCTCAGGCCCACGCCAACAACGCAGACGCACCAGCTCCCAAGGGCTTTCGGGATATCGTGCCAGAGAGGTTCCACGACTTTGCCGACATTTTCTCGAAAGAGTCGTTCGATTCGTTGCCGCAGTCGAAGAAGTGGGATCACCCGATAGAGCTTGTGCCAGGCTCTGAGCCCAAGTCGTGCAAGATCTACCCATTGTCGCCCAACGAGCAGGCCGAGTTAGACGCGTTTCTAGAAGAAAACCTTGCGTCTGGACGAATCCGACCCTCCAAGTCGCCCATGGCGTCCCCGGTATTCTTCATTAAGAAGAAAGATGGCTCTCTTCGTCTCATCCAGGACTATCGGGCATTGAATGCTATGACGATTAAGAACCGTTACCCGCTGCCCCTGATCTCAGAGCTCATCAACAAATTGCAAGGTGCCCGGTACTTTACCAAGCTGGACGTGCACTGGGGTTACAACAATGTGCGGATAAAGGAAAGAGACGAGTGGAAGGCTGCTTTCCGCACCAACCGCGGCCTTTTCGAACCTCTGGTAATGTTCTTTGGTCTCACAAATAGCCCTGCGACCTTCCAGACGATGATGAACGAGATCTTCGAGGACATGATCTCAGAAGGTGTCGTTGCCGTCTATATCGACAACATTCTCATCTACACTCGGGATCGGGAACAGCACAACCAGGTAACACGACGCGTTCTCGAACGTCTCCGCGAGCACAAGCTGTATCTCAAAGCAGAGAAGTGCGAGTTCTGCCGGACTAAGATCGAGTACTTGGGTGTTGTCATTTCCGAGAACACAGTCGAGATGGATCCCGCGAAGGTCTCGGGTGTCAGAGACTGGCCCATCCCGAAGAACGTCACTGAGGTTCAGTCCTTCTTGGGCTTCGCCAACTTCTACCGTCGGTTTATCAAGGATTTCGCGCGTATTGCCAATCCCATGTTCGGGTTAACCAAGAAGGATACGCCCTTCGTCTGGTCCGACACCTGTCAGCATGCTTTCGATACTCTGAAGTCGTCAATCACCTCTGCCCCCATTCTTCTCATTCCCAACCCCGCTAATCCCTACCGGGTTGAAGCAGACAGCTCCGACTTTGCAACAGGCGCGGTTCTCTCACAGTTGTCAAACGAGGATGGTAAATGGCACCCTGTTGCGTTCTTCTCGAAGGCCCTCAGCCCTGTCGAACGCAACTATGAGATTCACGACAAGGAGATGCTCGCTATCATACGATCTTTGGAGGAATGGCGACACTTTCTCGAAGGCGCATCTCACCCTATCGACATACGGACTGATCACAAGAATCTCGAGTATTTCATGTCCGCGCGTAACCTCAATCGTCGTCAAGCTAGATGGTCAGTATATCTCTCGCGATTCGACTTCACCCTACAGCATATACCGGGTAAGTCGATGGGTAAACCTGATGGCTTATCCCGCCGCCCAGATCATGGCTCGGGAAAGGACGACAATCGTGGCGTCACCCTAATCCGACCCGAAATGTTTGCAATCAACGCTCTGCAAACATTCCGCCTTAAAGGGGAGGAGGAGGACCTGCTACGCCAGATTCGCAAGGCCAATCGGGAAGGCAAGGTCGAAGATAGCGTTTCCAAAGCCGTTGCAACACTTCGTGCACTGGGTGGTCGTTCAGCTCACTCATCGGAATGGTTTGAAGACCAGGACCTCCTCTATTATCGTGGCAAGGTTTACGTGCCAAATGTCGACGAGTTGCGTTGGAAAATCCTCTCCAGACACCACGACACCAAACTCGGTGGTCACCCGGGTCGTTTCAAGACTCTCGAGCTCGTTTCGCGCACCTTCTGGTGGCCAGGTGTCTCTAGGTATGTCCAACGCTATGTCGAGGCCTGCGACATGTGTCTACGTACGAAACCGTCTCGTCATGCTCCCTATGGCCTTCTCCGACCCACAGAAGTGCCAAGTCGACCTTGGGAACACATCTCAGTCGACTTCATCGTGGAGCTACCAGAATCCAACGGTTTTGACGCGATCCTCTCTGTCGTCGACTCTCTCACTAAACGGGTTCATTTTGTGCCGACATTTACGACACTTGACGCGACAGGTCTGGCCCGTCTGTACCTTCAACACGTCTGGAAGCTCCATGGTCTCCCCATGAAGGTGATCTCTGACAGGGGCCCCCAGTTCGCGTCCCGCTTCACACAGGAGCTTTCTAGGCTCCTTGGCATACGGCTTGCACCCTCTACGGCGTATCATCCTCAAACTGATGGTCAGACAGAGCGTGTCAACGCAGAAGTCGAACAATACCTTCGACTTTTCACCTCTGAGCGACAGGACGACTGGGACCAGATACTGCCCTTGGCTGAATTCGCATATAACAACCACGTACACTCAGCAACGCGCGCGACACCGTTCGAGCTCGACACTGGACGACATCCTCGTATGGGATTCGAACCGCTGGTTGCCGACTCCAAGATCGAATCTGTCAATGAGTTCAAGACGCGCATGGAGTCGACGATAGAGGAAGCCAAGGCCGCTATAGCCAAGTCGAAGGACGAGATGGCCAAGTACTACAATCGGAAACACATCCCGGCACCTGAATACAAGGTTGGCGACAAGGTATACCTGGATTCGAGCGACATTCGTACCACCAGGCCCTCCGCCAAGTTATCGCATCGGTACTTAGGGCCTTTTCCGATAGTCAGCAAGGTCGGGTCGCACGCATATAAGCTGCGTTTACCACTGTCGATGTCAAGGCTTCATCCAGTATTCCACGTCGGAAAGTTGCGTCCAAAGGTTGAAGATACAATCCCGGGTCGTCGTGTCAAGGCTCCACCACCTCCAGAGATCAAAGATGACAGTGAGCACTATGTCGTGGAACGGATTTTGGACAGTCGTGTATTCCGGAGACGACTCGAATATAAGGTGCGTTGGGAAGGCTATGGTCCCGAGCATGATCAATGGGAACCCGAGTCGAATATTGCAGCCCCAGATCTCATTAGGCAGTTCCACCGTGAGCACCCGAGTGCGCCGCGCTCGATAAATGGTCTCCTTTTCCATCGTCACCCTCGGTTCGATTTCTCCAAGTTGCAAGCATCATTAGTCGAAGCTACAGGCGTCGGGACGCCGCCTCGTTGAAGGGGGGGTGGTGTCAGGGTACGCTACCGCGTCCCCTCATTTTTCCTTATTTATTATCATCGGTATATATCTATTCCTATCTTATTTATATTTCCCGTGCATTACCTCTACCGTCCGTTTATTCTCTCTGTCCATATTTCACCTTCTCTACTCGCGCGCGTTGCGCACTCGTGCACGGCGTGATGCCCGTGACATCACGTCGCTTAGGCTCGGCTTGGGCGCCTGGCACTTAGCTGTGTCAGGGCCGCACGCCGCGTCGTCGTTTTATGTATATAGTAGCTGTACCTAGAGTGAGGGTCCCTAAGCTTGTTCTCTTAGGATCCCCTCCCTCTAGGTGAGTAGTATAGTTATCTTCCAATATAGTACTTAGGATCCCCTCCCTCTAGTGTGAGCTGAGTAGCCCTAACAGGAACCATAAACAAGGGTCTTCAAGCTCTCTGGAGACAAATAGGTTTTGAAGCTCGGCATACTGTTGGGCATCTCGTTCGCTATTCCCAAAGCCTCGTCGGACATGGATTTATGTTCATTTCAAAGTTAGCTGGTGCGATGGGCTGTGGTTTTCAAAGAATTCGATCCACTATATTTTCTTACAACCTGCCGAAATTCACAAAATGGAGAGAAGAGAATATAAAAAAAGCGGTCAAACACGCAACATTCCTTGACTTTGAGGTGGTCGATTGGCTCCGTGAGACTTCTCCAAACCGAAGTGTTCATCGAATTATTGCACGGTGCGCAGCTGTGCATCCAATCATCAGCGAACAATTCCACTGTGTGGTCGAAAACGATCTCTTTCGTACTTTGGAAATCAGTGAAACGAATGCAGTGGATATACGTCATGGGCTGTGTTTCGGTCTCACGACTTATCAGTATGATCACTGGGAACTACTCCGGTCTATTTCCGATGTGGTAGAAAGTCAGCTGGAGGAAGGAGAGTATCAAAGCTATCTTTGCATTGCGGAGACCGCGTTACAATATAATCCGAAGCGCCAAACTCTCCTTGATGCCATGAACGGAGATTTTAGTCTTCCACTGGCCATATGGTGTTATCTCTTAAAGAACACATCAATTGACGATACAGTGGCTGTGCATATACTCACCCATGGAACCGGAGGTCTATTCAATTGGAAATTCAATCCCACCCGTGAGCTTATCCGTAATGCGGGGTTAGTACGCTTTGATAGTAAAGAACTGGGATGGTGGAATTTTGATTACCTGTTTCATTACTTTAAACTCGGTGAACCCGACTATTCATCGGAAGCTAAAACTGATACAACGTACTGTCTCCTCCTAGTCGCCATTTATCGTAACCTCACCTCTGATGATCCGCTCATCGCCGACAAGGAAGAGAGACAGGGGTCCTTGGAACATGTGTTTCACAGCTTTTTTGACCATTCTTCATTCATTGTCCGTGGTAACCCTAGGACATTAGAGGATGCCCTCCGTTTTTTCACAGAGATTTGCTGCGTGGACTCATTCAGGTGCGAGTCTATGACAGATCACGCCAGATGGGATGCAGTTTATGCTCTATGGAACATGGTCCGCTCGATCTCTCATCTGGAAAATCGCTTGCATGCTACGAATTTCCACAACCTCTCTCTCATATATCGATGGTACTCTGGAGATTTCGATCCAAAACTCTCGTATTACACACCTCTCCTGTTCATGCTGCTGTTAGTGCTCGTACCACAGAACCGGCACCATCTATTCACAATCCTCCTGAACGATCCGGATGCAGTTTCCCACTTCTCAAAATGCTTTCATAACTTGGCAAATCATCATTATCTTGACCGGGAAGCAACGAGGATATTTCCAATTTTAATGGACCTCTTCGAATCCGTGGGTCCGAAGAAGAATACCCTGTTCACGATTTTTTACAGCCCCTCCGTGCTTGTACAACTATGGAAAGCTCTTGTGTGGTGCCGACAGGAAACGAAATGGTATTTCCTACTTGTGAAATCGAAGATTGACAGAGAGAAGTTGGACGAGCTATTTGCCGCTATGAATGAACTCGCGCGATCAGACGACTTGAAAAACTTACCTTATGAATGTCGGAGGAATGAGGAAGTCAGGGACAAGGTTCGTTCTGCACTAGCGGCATCTGCGCGCGAGTTTGGACAACTTATAGGCGTGTCTCACACGCAACTTGAGGCCACTGCCGATAAATCTGCACCTGAGAATTCAGCATCAGAAAAGGACCACGATACTGAAGAGCGTGCTCAAGTGTCTGAGGTACTTTGTTTCATAGATTTCATCGTTATTGAAAGTCCCCTTACTAAGATATTTATCTAGCATAAAAACTATCACTCGGTAGCTAATTGGATGAAAAAGGTGTTCGAGTCCATTTGGTCAAAGACACCCCGTCAAATAGATCAAGAACTACGTGTCGCGGATTAGTGTACAGATAGCCGAGAATATCGCTATAATACCTCGAATGTACCGTTGTTGAAGGGTGGGGCTACTTATCAAGCGCATACACTCATATTTCAAAGGGTGCTCAGGCTCTGATTAAAATTTAAACTATTCTTCCTTTTTTTTTCTGTAGTTACGAATGAATATTTACAGTGTCATTGGCCACAGCTGCTCGCGCGAAAAAAAAACACAAACTTTGAGAGTTTAATATGTATGTAGACTGCAGTCGCCCAACGTTCAATCAAATCCTCCCGATGTCCAAAAGGTGGTCGATTGGGTCAGTGCAGACTGCTCAGAAGCGCCGTGGTCATGAAATACTTCCACTCCCTCCCCATCCAACGGGGTAACAAAGACGTGAACTGCTCGAGGAGCGAAGATCAGTGTTTGTAAGTCAATAGTTATGGCGAGGCAAAGTCGTTGTGTTAGATGAAGCGAGGGAAAAAAAGGAGTACGAGCGAACAAACAAAAAGCGGCGAGAACTGAGACCTGAGGATCAAAAACGTTCTCCTTTATTAACGAATGGTATACGTTCTCCCAACAGGGACAGCAAAGACAGAATAAGTGAATATCCAATAGTTTCTGAAGAAAGACATCATTCTCAGTAACTTGAGAACATAACAACACAAATACGCACTGCCCTTTTCAGAAAGACAAAACATCCAATCTATAAATGCACTATGCTCACAGTCATCTTCGCAAAAACGACAATTATGCCGCAGAAGGTGTCCATCTCAAACCAGGTCAGAGGCAACGCTGACACCGATGCCTCTACAAAACCATTTTAGTAGGGTGATGTCAGGACTATACACAGAAGTGTAAGCGTGGGGTGGCGCTGCGGGTTGGAGTCTTGCAGCTCGATTCCAACGTTTAGGCCGGCCGCTGGATGGGAACACGCATGGAGGTGCAACAAGAACGCGACGTCATTGTTGAAGGATATCCATAGTCCTATCCTAAACGTTTATCAGATGACTTACATCGTGAACGAGTCTGTACAATACTTTCTACCTTTGCGATCTAGTATTGTCTTTTTTGACGAACACCTTTTTTCCTCCTCCTAGTTCCAAAAACCTCAAAATGGCCGATACTGTTGAGGCGGAGGTGAAGATGCGATATGGCGAATCCTATGTAAGCCAGTTCTTGTGTCTCCACTCACGGACATGAAGTTGTGTTTCGTTGGTGTCATTTAGTACAGTTATAACGACTGTCGACCCGCGGGGCATTCTCTCGTTGCTAATAGCGAGCAAAGTTCAGGAGCTCAGAATGTAACGTTACATAAAGGAGACGCGCTCGTCAATGGTGCATTGCAATTGATGGTTGGTGATACCGCGATAAGGATAACGTCTGTTGAAAAAAGGTCAAATTTGCGCAACTGAAACGAACCCAGTCAGAAGGAAAAGCCTCTTCTTACACAATAAAATGCAGTCGGCGGCGGCAATCACTTCTATTTCGACGGGTGGGTGAGACACTGTGAGACGGGTAGCTAGGACGGTGGCTTAGGGCGTTGTCAGAATAAAGAGAAGGTAATTGTGGAGAACGAAGTCGGCGTTCCTGGACTGACTGGAGAGTGGATTTAGAGTGGATGGGGAAGTTACTGCAGAGTAGACGTCTCGCGTCACTCTGACCACGTCACACCGGAAATAGCCGGGTCCCTCAGTACTTTTCACCACCATTCACATGGGTTCAAATGTGTCGATGAATGGCCTTAGGCCACTATTTTTTCCGTCATACTTACTATGGTGGTGCATTATCTTGGCAAGCAACTCTAAATGCATTGAGATTGGAGACGACGGGGATGTCATTCTAGCAAGACAAACTGCGGTACGGGAATAATGGTTTGTAACTCGGATCTCGCGCAGCTGAACACATCTTGTACTTATATTGAGGAGAGCAAGTGCGCATCTAGTTCTCTTTTATTCTATCTTATAACCTTTTCAAGTGTCAAGCTGTGTCCAGTCTCACGTTTGGCGCGCAAAGGCTTTATTTCAATCCAGCCATTCACAATCTCATTTCCGATTCAGTCGTTACCCCTGCAGAAAAACGTCGTATCTTTATAGAGCTGTGTATGGTTTTGATCTCCACGTTTAATCTGGTAATTGTTCGTATTCATTTGTTTTCGTTCCCTGGGCCCGACGAACTGCCCACCCCAATGTAGGCTTCCTTCTCTTTCGGAATACGATCATTGCTCTCATATTCCTCCCCAAAGAAATTTAGGAATCTTTGACTCCCACGAGCATATATCCCCTACCCGATGTCATTGTGTTTTTGTGTTTTGCAAGATGACGAACTAGTCTATCGGACTCACGATTGGGTTATCGGAGGGACTTCAGGTAAACGGGTACTCGCGTCGGACTTGAATGTACCATCCTTGCTTCAAGATATTTTTGTTATCCCTTCTTCATCACAACCAACAAAATTGTAAAAGGTATATTCGCGATGTTGAATACGAGGAAAAAACATCTATCTCTAGTCAGTATGCCGCAAAATATGGATAAAACACTCATTTTTTCAACAATTTCGGGAGTACATTTGACGCAACCATATTCTCATTTCAACTCCTGGCTACTGATATACCCGACAGATCTCTTTGGCCAAACAGACCTGAATGCTGTTCAAGTCGTCCAGTCACCTACAGAGAGAAAGTCACGCCATGTACTTATTCATTAGCAGAGAAACTAATGACAACAATTCTGTAAAAGAAGATACCTCGTCCGGACAGGGGTGCTTATGTATCTGACGTTGAACCATCGAGCGTAGATTTTTAGGCGGCGGAGTTGAGTCGTAATGGGTTTGTCTAAACTAACGTGCAGATGCTCAGTGATATTTGTACCTCCCCCACTGGCACACCCTTGCGCTCGGCAGGTAAGTCCGGAAAGTTATCCATGTCATACTTGTTCATCTCTACTGACGAATAATTCACATAACTTCTCCCGGGCCAGTTTCTATTTATCAATGGCAAAAAAAATGTTCGGCGTTCGAATTATAGACATAATTGGAAGTAGGAGACGTGGTCTCTAAGTAGTTTTGATGAGCTTTAAAAGATTGCCATCCAACATTGAAACCGCATTTCACCTGCTATATGCGCGTTTGTACAGTGTAAAATACCAGAGGCTTAAAGTTCAACGAACATTATACATGGCTTTAGCTTGAAGAGAATGTAAATCCGTTGACGTGAAGAAATCTTGCGTCTGAACTTGGTGAATTGTAAGATAATACCAAATAATCTGTGGCGGTTCGTGGGATCCAGTGACAGTGCGAAAAATCGAAGCTGAAAAGAGAAGGGAAGAGTTGCCTAATGGTCGTTTATCTGCCAATGAGTTCAACAAGATTTCTGAAACTCTTATTGGTTTCTGAACTTTCCTATCATCCTTCAGAATGACTCCCGTTGCAGTTCAAAACCGGAGAAGAGAGTGGGTACAAATTCTCCGTGACGAGCCTGGAATCGTAACGAAAGAAGGCGATAAATTGTGAATATAACAAAATGGAAAGCCGCGTCACCACTGGAATGGTTTTTATGTTTCTCCAAGAAGAATTGTACATATGTACGAGGTACAGGCAGTAAGGATAGAATGTAATATCACCAGATCATACATAGGATATGCTTATCACGCCACAGTAAACACCCCGGACGTTCCTGTAAAATTGGAAATTGACCCAATCAATGGTTTCGAATCTCCAAAGTACTGGATGCGATATGAACCTGGCGAAGTTTCAGGCTCTAGAAATAGATGTATATAAATATGGCAAGTAACATAATTAAGAACACAAAAAAAATACATACCGATCGTCCAGTTTACGGTGACAGCAGAAGTGCCAAGCAACGTACTTGTCTGCACCCACTGAAACCTCGTCGAGGGATGAGAGTCAGTTCTAATTACAGTCCAACCACCGTCATTGTCATCTGAGGTTGACTGCTCCACCGTTAAGAACGTGCCCTCAAGACGTAAATTGTTCTTAAAAACAGGTTCAATGAGCCTTTTCAAAACGATAAGAAATCGTTCGGGTGAACTCACCCTGGGATTAGCTCCCACAAACTGAACAGACACCGTCTCATTCACAGCATAAGACCCATCTTGTACGACGTCAACTACAACATCGCCAAACTCTTGACCAAGCGGAGCAGCATCAAAGATAACCGGCGCCTACATGAAAAGAAAGAATGAATCAAAATGAGAAAAAAAACCATTAAAGCGAGACGTTTTTTTTTATAATACCTGTAATGAAATAGCATCTATTGTCAAATCCGGGGGCGCAGGGGCGGAATTCGGAACAGCGCCCGGTGTACTATCGTCGGCAATATATCCAGTCAGCTTGCTATAGATGTCCATATATGCTTGAAGAGTGTCTAAAATACCGTAAGGTCAGAATTTTTCAGATGCAAATGATAGTGTGAGAGAGAAAAAAACCAAAACGCACATTGTCCATAAAGCGTTGAAGCTCCTTCGTACCTTTGAACAGCGTACTCCTCAAGCGTAGTAATCTATGTATATTGAGCAACCATCAACACACGCTCCTCTACAGTTTCACGAAGACAAAAAGGAAGTGTCTTACGTACATAATGCGAGTAAGTATTAGCAGGACCGGCGATAACAATGTGTGCTCTCTCATCGAGTACACCTTCCGCAATCAGCTGTGCCCGCATGGCTTCCCTGGACGAAAAAAAAACGGACTATTCAACAGGAAATTGAACGAGAGCTTTTTGAACAAACCTGATTCGTCTTCCGGACATGGTAGTAAACTCTCCAGGCATAACAAGAATCACCAGTTGTCCGACACGGAACATTTGAATGTTGACAACACTGGGCGACCATGGATACGGTTCGTTCGCGAACCCCTTCAGACTCACAAGTTAAGCCAAAAAAAAAAAAAACTACATAAGAAGAAAGAGAGAAAACCATACCGTGTTCAATAGAATTGGTTTAGGAAACTGACAATCGATTTGAGCTTGAGAAGGGGAAGGGGTGATTGCTCCTTTAACAAGTTCCCAAAACGGATTGCTGAATGCCAATCTCAATATACACCGCAGAACAAGAAGAAAAAAAATTCACAGCATATCACTTGAATTTGTGCCTTGAATAAAATCAAAAGGACCGGGTCCGTCTCTTCAGGTTAAAGGTTATTTAATCTCTCCCTTTTATCAAACTCTGTGGATATACTTACGTTGTTCCAGCGGCAAAGGAAAACCCTAAGCAGAAAGTCAGATTAATCATAAAAATGGCCGTTCAATTTCAAGATATATACCTAACGCAGCAGGACAGGTTGTTACGTTAGTCCCGTTCGGCAAAGTGAATGTGTAACTGGACCTTGTTTTTTTTGTTCGTCAATAAATGGAAGAAGAAAACCGATTTAAAACTTACATGTTTACATATTGATGCACTGAACGAACGCTTCCCGAAACGGGAACTCGATCACTACCATTCATAACAGCTTGAGCACCCTCATAGTGCGCAAGCCCAATTAGATAATTAGAAAGGAAATCTGAAACTCGGAATCCGGGGCCTCGCCCATGACAGTCCTGAATTAATACGTTGAGAATGGTGGTAGCTGTATTCGTTTTGTAAAGGGGTTTACTGCTGAAGCGCCTCCGCAAGTTGAGGTGTTGAATGTACATTCCTGTCCATCCCATGGTTCGCCTGGACTTTCACAGAAAGCACCTTCCCTTAAATAATTACGGTTTTCATGTGAGTATCCCGAAAAAAAAAACTGTGTAACCCACTTACGTATTTGGACTTTAAAAAGAAGTAAAATAATAGTAGTTGTAGTAAGTACTTTGAATGAATTTCCAGTCGTTGAAATTTTTTACCTCGTGTCACCGACGTTAGCTGCCAATCAATTGTCTAAGAAAGTAATATATAGAAAAAAGAAATTTCAAAACCTCACATTGAGAAAAAATGGCGACAAACTCAGTTTCGCCAGGCATAGAATCAGGTTCGGCAGCATGTTCTGCCAGATACGCTGCCATTCCTTTATTATCACCACTCACCAAGGTATTGTTCTATCAAATATATACCAAGATTAGTTTGCTCTCTAGCCTTAATTTTCGCAAAAATGGACAGACATTATAAAGACTAGTTCCATGAACTGCAAAAAAAGACAAAAACCCTCTTGGACTGCCCGTTGGATCGTCGAACCGCATGAGAGTAAGATCTTTATCTGTATCGAATTGATACCGAGCACGTTCTTCGGCTGGGTTATTGAGGTATGCGGAGGGACTTCGATTTATGCTTGCGTTTAGGACGGTCTTTGGATTGTGAGAATACGAGATTATGACTACGTGAAACGAACATACCGTATTGCCGAGTGTTATGAGTCCGGGGGATAGATTATTTTGTGCTCTAACGACAGCATTCACGGAACCTTTCCTCGAAAAAAAAATCAGATGTGATCTCGTGAAACAAGGGAATCAGTACCAGTGACGATAGCCTGGAATGTTTCCTACACAGTGGTTATATGTAAGAACAAAAAGCTATCTCTCAATAAAAGAAAAAGAACGGGGCTCACATTAACGAACCCCAGACTGGTAATTTGCGGAAGAAGATTTTCCAAATAACCACCAGGGCCAGAATGCTGGTGAGTCCCGACAACGGCAACATTGGCATCTGAATAGACGCCGGGAAATTGTTGCTGGAGCGCGGCTACAATAGCCCTGCGGATTCCCGAATCGCCCATTGCGGTATCAAGATTTAAAAACAAAATAATGTTTTGGGGGTTTGATTGTTCTGCGATGATGGCTGCGCGAGCACGTTGGCGCATGTAGAGACCGGTGTCTGTTTGTGCGAGATTGGCGTAACCCTACAGAAGATTGTCTATGACTGAAGAAGATGAGGGAGGGCGGGATATAGGTACGTACCATCATATTGGTTTCTACGACGGGGCTTTTGGGGTAAACAATGATGAGAGCAGGCAAGATTAAATGAGGAAAACAACGAACCCAGTAATATCAGCGATACCTAGAATGAGCGGTTGAGGAAAGGGTAGATGAAATGAAAATGCAATGGGACAATTACGCACCCAACCCGATGAGATACTCATTGGCTGGCTGGGGCTGGGATTGAGACTGGCCCCAGACTGACTGGAACGAGGCGAGAGTTGCGACAAACGAGGTCAAGCAGAACAGAGTGCGGCCGGTGAGATAGCCCATGGTGGAGAACACAGACTGAAGCTGCTGCAGAGCGACAGAGTCGCTGGCATTAGCACTTATTATATATATAGTATGAGAGATAGAGAAGAACACGGTATGTCACCCGGTGTAATCGCGTTACCGATGTCACCGATGTCACGACTATCCTAACTTTTGCTCGTCCACACGTCGAAGTTCTGCACCGGCCAATACACCTGTAGAATGCCATATGGTGTGTCTAGTTTTTATTCGTGAAGCACGCGTTCATCATCGCTAGAATTATACGGCGCAGAGAATACTGTCTAAAATCAACGTACGTCCCTGTACATCCCTTTCAAGTTTTTCTAAATATACTCACAGGCTGCTTCCGATCACTCTCCGAATTCGAACACCAATCAACACATCCACAAACCCCACTCGACCTGCTGCAAAACACTGTTACCACCACCACCATGACCCAATCGGATATGGATGTTCGTTAGAAGTATTTGAATATCTACGAACGGCGTTAATGTTTAGGTTAATTATCGGAGTAGGATGAGGAAAAAGTGCAATGATGTAGATGATATCGGGAACTAATGAACCAGCTGCACCTTAACATAGCTCGGACTCGGATTCAACACATCTGTCAATTCAGCTCGTCAGTGTCAACTCTCTCTCCTAACAGAAACCACAAGAAGATAAGGATTTGCTCTCACTTCAACATTGACATTACAGAAACCCCGTTCTTGTTCCCCGTACAGAGATCTCGTGCATTTTCTACTGTCGATGAGTAACGGATGAGAAGTGTAGGTCGTTCGAATGACCACGACGCTGTTAAATCTAACGACAAATGCGTACCATCTTACGAATCTGTTTTTAACAACCGCCAAAGATAATAATACCAAACAGATAAAACCACGTGCTTACCCAAACGACAAAAGACTGTAGCCATCTGTTGAATTCGGTCTGCTCGGATATTTCACTAGCACCCTTAGCAGCCTGTAAAATTTGATTTTCAGCTGCGAGAAAAGCAGCGCCAGGCTCGAATCGTCGTATTACAGCCTTTCGCTCACATCTTGTACGGAAATGTTAAGATCTTTGACAAGTTCTGACAAAGGTGTCTGCAAAGTTGATGAGAACCCGCAAGAAAGAAGGGGAAAATACCAGAAATATCCTCCATAATCACTTACCACTAATACTCGAACTGCAAATACAAAGTTCCTGCAGTGCGAGTTCCAAAAAAAGACTTTCTCACCGAACCGCTGTTTGCTCAACGCATTTTTCAATGCAGCGATCTTCCGACGGTCCTCCTGGAAATCGTTCGCCAAAAATCGAAGCATGATCGCTTGGTCCTTGTTTCCAGCTGCTTTCTGCCATAAACCATGACCAAGGCGAACTTTTCCCAGTGCAAAGTAAGGTGGGGACGTTTGGTGGGATCACGCTCTTCGCTCGAAGTATATTTATTGCGTCTAATATTCTCCATGTGAGTGCGCTGAAAAATAATACGTAAAGATATGGTCCATGATAAGACTCTGATACACCTACCATCGACTCCATATGAAAACACTCAATGCGTTTGCGTCATCCCAGGTCATCTTCCCACCACAGGCGACAATAGAGGCATGTCGAATCGGAAACAGTGTATAGAGTCGAACTGGAGTAGAGGGTCAGCAAAAGCTGCATAAGTATGACGAAAGAATCTACCCAGAGATGTCAATAGCCTGGTCCAACTCTCGAGGCTAAGATGTCCATGTCAGCTCTCCCGATTACTCCCCATGCCGGCTCGTGCTCAGAATATGTCATGCACTGATGGCATAGCCGTATGACATGGCGATAATAGCCTATGGCAAGAATAGATTGTCCGTTCATTGATGACCAACCCAATTATTTGATGATTTCGCCCCCACTAAAAGTCGACTAGCGAAAAAAGCTTCCAAAATGATTATTCGTTTTTAGACGTTATTCGTCCGATGTATCGTTACATCTGCGTGTTTCACTTCATTGAAAAGCCAGAGTGGGCACCAAGTATACGCGAAACGGCGAAAGAACAAGCAGACGATTTTGATATTTGGCAGCATGGCTGAGGTAGTACTAGCCATTGACGGAAGCTGAGTGCACTACAAAGTCACAAAGTCACACCGTTTCATCACCCGAACCGGGACTTGCCAGAGTCAACGTTAGGGTTGCGTCCAAGTTGCGTCACCCAGGGATCAAATCGATTTCTTGATGGGACAATACCATAACGCAGTGATAGCACAACTTGCCAGTATTCATAATGGATTGAGGTAAGTCTCGTTTCGAAAAAGGCGCAAAGGATATTGAGTTACAACCAGAACAAACTCGAGCGAGTTGACTCTGAGCGACGTCTTGGAGACAAAAAAGAAACTTGAATCGATCATCTTAGAGCTTCAACGCATCCACAATTCTAAACTCGCAGTAAACCGATTGGTTCCGTGTGTACTTTATAATATTTTTGCCTTTGCGGCTTACGATCCGTCCTCCATTCCTGGACCCGAAGTGACCGTCTTGAGAATCTCGCACGTTTGTCGTCGTTGGAGGGATTTCGCACTGGAATGGCCAGTTCTATGGGCATTTGTTGATCCTGACCGATCTCCTTCAATCATCGATTTATTCCTCAATCGATCTGGTAATACTGCTTTGACAATGTCGTGCAACATGCCAGTGCCCTCATCCACTTCGGGAGCCCCCCGTAGTTCCAACACACCGACGAGTTTCAAGTACCTCAAATCTTGTAACAAGTCAATTCTACCCCGTTTATGCTCATTGACTCTCCGTTTTCATTCTTCCCAATCCAACTTAATCCGGGATGTACTCAATGCCTCTGGGACGCCATCGCTTCAAGTTCTACCCTTGCGGTATTTGGACATCGGTTTCGACAGATACAGAAATAGTCCTCTTCCTTCCTTAAAAGATTTCTTTCAAATCAACGTCTGTTCCATACGAGGACTCAGTCTCTCGGATATAAACTGGCCCTGGTTTGAGCACCCACATCCCAATTTAACATACATCAAACTCCATTCCACAGAACTTCCTTCTCTTTTTACTTTTTTGACCTTCTTGTCAAGCTGCCCTCTTTTAAAAGAACTCCTCATTAACGACCCAAAGTTCGAAGAACAGCTCGATGTTCCAACTTATCCTACAAGCGCGCCAGACGACAGATTATTGCATTTACCAAATCTCGAACGAGTCATACTGGAGTCATGGAGCTGTGATTATATTCAAGAAATTTCTGGGCACGTTGGACCCTCAACCCGTTTATCTCAATTTCAGCTGATTTGCAAAAGCCGGATATTTTCATCTTGCAATGTTTTTGACTCCGTTCGATCTGAAATATTCTCACACTTTTCAAGTCACTCTTATCTATCCATAAACTGGAGGGACGGCGACTATTTCGATATTATGTCCGCACCCAAACGCGAGCTCAGCTTCGGCTTCCCCACAGATTCGTCACTTCGTATCTCTGGTCATATGTCTACAAAAAATCTCCCCGTTGAAGAATTTCCAATTTTCAGGCTTATAAGTGAAGTGCCACGCATAGTGCACCTCACATTGATTGGTCATGCTTGGAAAATTCTCACGTCACCCAAATTTTGCGATTGGTTTCCCTGCCTCCAAGTTTTAAAGATAGAATGGACGTCCTTCGACGAAGGAGAAACTTTTAATACACCGCGCAGCGGTCCAAAACTTGAGACGCTTATTTTAGGCCAACATGTGAGATTACCAATGGAGATTCTATTGGATATAATCCCGTGGATTCGGAAAAAAGTTTTGAAGTTAGACAGAGGATTATTGCACAAACATCGTAAATATCCGGAATTTGGAAAGTTTATTAATTACTACTTTGCGCGAAATTGACGTCAAGACCGATGTTGTTGATTGGAAGGGCGAGGAACAATGTATCGCTCTGTATTCAGAATTACTTGAAAATCCGTATCCTGCACAATCACTAGATTAGATTAATATAAACGGTGTTTCAAGCCCTGAAAGGAATCTCCGCTTCAAAACCTGTCTTATTAAATTCAATCATCCAGTGAGTCGGTAATAACGTAGTCTAGCAAGTTCACGACGAAGGGGGACCTGGGTGACACTCGCCTCATTCTTTATCATTACTGAAGTGACGGATGTTCTCTGGAACAAAAAACGACGCAGAGTCTGAAGAAGCGCTTACCGAAAATGAAACGCTGGAAAAGAAACTATATTCTTCAGCTTCGCAATCTTGCCACGTCTGTTGAACTCGCAGGTATGCTCGTCTGGCTACATACAGCCCAGAAGCGACGACTGTTACCGACACTGCCACATCCACACCGAATAACCAAAAGGCTACGGTCAGTCCACTGGGATACTGTTCCTTATTTGTTAAATGATGCACACTGATATCATTTCTTCACTTCAACTCGGTTTGTCTTCTCGGCTTGTCTTCTCGTGTTTGTGCCGGAGCAAAAAGAGTCGAGTTTACCTTCTATGAGTTCCGTTCGTGATAGCCTTCTTTCTTGGCCCAATCACTTATCGTCTTCTAAGTGAGGAATACAGTGCGGACTAAATATACGAACAGAACCAGAGAACCCCGTTTCGTCTCGTAGCCCTTCCCAACTTGGCAATTTCTAACGCAATTGCTCAGAAATTTCTCGAAACCTACAATTAGTCACAAATCTCCTCATTGACGCGATCGCTTCTTTCTTGTCTTGATCGCAATCATTTCGTTTTGCGGGATTCAGGACATCCTACAAAGTACTGTGTCCCTACTTGAATTTGAAAGCAAGTAGATAAAGGAACAAAAGAACGGAATATCGATGTGGACCTCACTTCGCGTGCCAAACTGGTTAAGGCTGTGTCTGAATGTGCCATAGGATAACGACGATTAAACGTCGGCGGTCGCCCTGTCGAAATCATGAAGATAACCTATTGATTCGCGAACACAACCTGGGCGTACCTTGTAGCGAGTTATTTATTTGTTACGCGTCTTTTATCGAGAAAAGAAGTTTTGAGACGCAGGTCTATTCTCAAAGTGGTGGAACAGGGTGGAACCTACGCTCAAAGAAACAATTGATTGGCGGCTATTGTGACAACAAAGTGACACGACGCTTTCTTCCGAGACGCGTTGATCTTTCTGCCGCCTACGAGTTTCCTCTGGAGTTCATATGCCAATGGTATATGTTCTTTAATGTGATTGCATTATCTCTAATCCACGCTTGTTTCTCAGTTATATTATACCTAAGCCCAGTCTTGAGATACTCCTTATAAATTGTAGAGTCTAGAACGCTGCTCTTCACACTACTGCGCAGCTCTCGAAGGTTGTATGACTACGTGAGGGGATTGCTTGTCTTCAGTCTCACAAAATTTAAGCAAGCTGCTAATGTTCTTCAAAAAAACGTCTAGTTCATTACGTGCTGCAAACGCATCTGCCCCTCGCGGAGACGAGATTGTCTTCAGTTGGCGTTGTGCGGACCCAGACTTTGTGAACTAGGATAATGGGGGCTAGTAATCTGACCTTTCGCTAGCCGGTCTCGTTATGCCATCTGCGTCGTATGGCCTTCGGTACTAAGGAGATAGACCAACTCGCTCTGTTGCGCATCTTCGTTCCTTTCGAAAAGATATCATTCATATGTGGTAGGGCATATCTTGTTTCGCTATTTTTCATGCTATTCAAAACCGTTTCAGAGTTGGAGTCTGATTGTGCTGCTGAACGTCGAATGATTGTCGACGATGCAAAGGGAATTTGGCTGACAGTTGGGTTTCGACGTGTCCCGATCACAATTAAAACCAATGGAGCACGACAATAATACGCTCGCTGAAGATCGTGGTCGATCTGAGCGCCAAGTTGTTTTCCTGTTATATAAAACGTTACAAAGTAATGCCCCATATCCAACGTCAGCAATTAACATGTTTTCCCATCAACATCTTCCTAAATTACCCATTCCTCGGATGCACCTCACTTCTTATTTCTCGCAACGAAGGTATCTATTTATTCCACCCACGATATTTATTTCTCGCAACGAAGATATTGTTATGCTGTCCATTACGTCTGATTAGTGAGGCTGTTTACCAACAGCCTTTCAGACAATTTCTTAATCAGTGTTTTCAGGAGTGTCGCGCTCCCCAGACTTTAGCCAAATATACCTTCAAATGACCTAAGTATGCGTATATCAAATATATTGTAAGGCTGTTCTTGGAATGCATCCTGACCCATATCAAAATAAATGAGCGGAAAAGAATGTATTCAGAGTGTCAAGAAAAGAGCACGGAAGTGTGAACAAACTAGAAAGATCACAATTGTTAAGAGTCTATCATATATTCATAACTAGACAAGGAGACGAGATAGGGGAGAACGCGGTGTAATATTTTCTTCAAATGATAAGAGAGTTCATAGTCCTAACATTATGAAGTGCAAAAATATCTCTCGCTTCCTCATCACTTAGTTTCCCGGAATACATTCCGCATCCATCACCGCATCCCCTGGGACAACCCACTGACCCGCCGTAACGGTTGCCTGACGCAATCCATAAAAACCGCCATTTGAAAACAGCACCTTCTTCCCCTGTGTATCAGGTAATAATGTCAAACTCCTCGTATAACTAATCCCCTGGTCCTTCGCTACTCCTTGCTTAATCCACTTGTTAGGATCGCCACCGGCCGTGTTCGTGAAGACTTGCGCATATGAGGAGTCAGAGACCGCGATTGTGCCTTGTGGACCACCGACAGGGGTCCAGATAGTATATGGGCCTGCCGCAGGGACGGTCCCATCAGTAGCCACAAGCTGCATGTCCGAAGCGCTGCCAAAGGTGAAGGGAGAGTCGCTAATCCTGTAGCCCACCGCGTAGTCAACGGGTCCTGGGGCCATACCGAGCTCATAGCTGAGCATGAATTTCGCCTTCTCGCCCTCGCCGATCTGCGCAATGGTTGTCATACCTGGACGAAGCGTGTAGTTGGACATGGCAACATCGTTGATAACAGGCCCCCAGTTCACCAGATCACGGGACTGTTGGTGTGCAAGTTTCTGACCGTGCAAGGGGTCCCGCTGGTCCGAATAGAAGACACCTAATTCACCATCGTGATAGAGGATGAAAGGTTCCCAGATTGGAGTGGCGCCATTTGTGGTATTGGGTGCTGTACCGGTAGCGACTAGGGACACGAATTGCCAAGTTGTGCTTTGTCGTATTAGCATGAGAGGGGCATAGAGACGAGGAGCACATACCCTTTGTCAGTGGAAGCGTGCAGCTCAATGTTCGTGCTGCTGAAGTCGCCAGGAATACCGTTTCCGGAGGCCAGGATGGTGCCAGCGGGGAACTCGCCCACTGTCTCAGGCAGCTCGTAAAGAAAAGGTTGCATGATCCTGCCACCGGTGTAGTTCTTTGCGCTGAAGTATATGCGAGAAAGTTCAGTCCATGTCTCGCCTTGGTCATTTGATTGGAAAACGGGCAAGTAGGGTTCGCCCGGGGGAGAATCAACAAAAGAAGTGAGGATGGTGTTGGAGCAGTCATGACGGAGAACCACAGTGCGTGCATAGGAAGTGCTCTTAGAGGTCCAGTTGGTGGGTGGAGCGAAGACGGTCACATTGGTAAAGTCCGGCGTGATTAAAGATGGAGACGCAGCGAGGGTGAGCGGGAGCAGGAGGGTGAGTAGCGTTGCGCTGAGAAGCATGGATATTTAGTCCAGGAGGCAGACTTGTCTCAAAACATGATAACTTTCAACCCTTTATATGCTTCCAAGCTCTTCACAGAAGCGAATGGGCGAATTAAAGGGGTTAATTCGCGGGGTGTATACACTCGTGATCGTATTGAGAAGCGCATTCAACATCTGATCGTCAGTCAGGCGCGAGTTCTATTCTTGTCTAGTGCTCGATCCGTAACGTCTGGTACGTCAGTTTCCTCTGTAATAAGATAGCAGAAGGTCACAGTACCATTGTTAAGACTACCATCGCTCCAACATTGCTCCGCTCCGGTGTACTGGCGTCACGGAACCGCAGGAGTATAGAGTATGATCTCGGAATCGCTAATGATAGATATAGAAATCACTACTGCTGAGGAAAGTATTGGAAGGAAGAGAGGGAGACACAAGATGGGACACAAGATGGGACACAAGATGGTTCACAAGATGGGGCACATGATGGTGGGCATGGCATAATAGAACAGTGTCACATGTCACGTGTCACACGCGTGTCCTTGAGCGTCTGGCGACAGTCCATAAGCGTCAATATTTCATGTCACAGTCCGGCGTTTTCCCAGACCGTCTTAGAACACTGTCCCGGAGCGTCGCAACTTAAAAATTCATTAGATCCAAATTGTTTCCAATAACGATGACGCTCCTGGGTTGATGGCTCTTGGATGTCTACGGTTTGCGCATGCCACTTGTACGGATCTAGATGGCATTCACTCTGACGGAGCACTGTTTATGGAATTCGATGAATGAATCCAAAAATCTTGAGTTTGAAGCTTTGCTCAAGTTCCGCTCGCATTATCGCCACTGGGAGAAAAATTGAACTTCGAGAGCCAAAAAAACAAAGCTGAAAGAGGAAGAACAATGGGGAACTTCAGATGCCCTTCTCCTATCTTTCTTTCGGAAAAACCCTGTCAATTTCTGCTCGTCCTTCAAGAGCTCAAAAGGCGCCCATTCAACAGGCGTCGTATGTAGTACTCAACTTTGCTCATAACGGCATAACTCCGTACTGCGAGCATGAAACGGAAAAATACGCGACGATGGTACCGACGCCTGACATGAGACCAAGTTGAAGCGGAATTGAAGTAGACGCCAGAATACACCTCTCATAACCTGTCCAGATGACGTGTCAATTCAATGTTTTGACAAGCAGGTCCAAGAGGTGAGAGCATAGCTGAGGCACAGAGAACGGATGAAAACGGCAGCAAGAAATAAATGTTTGATTGAAATATAATCCGTATTCTCGACACGGACATAATAATGGCCGTAGTATTCCCTACAATACAGATACTGCCGGTAATGTACTGCAAGGGAGTGAAGAGACGTATGTAGGCCTTATACCTGTTCTCAATTTATTCTGCCCGTGCGATACCCGCCATTACACCGGTGGCAGTAACTACTTCATCTCTTCGATTACCGTGAAGACGAATCAATACTTTAGAGGTTCAAACGTATGGCTGCCAAGTCTTTGCGTAATACAACTTAAACAATGCCGTGTACATAAATGAGGCGAGGAATGCAAACGATGGATCCTTTACACAAAGCTCCTTCTGATATATTGATATAAGCATAAGTTTTACCCGGGTAAAACAATACAATGCATGCGCTCCATATTAGCCAATGTTTTTCGATATGCGGTGTAATAGGTACTCACAGGTATTACTACCCTGTCCGAGTCGCCGTTAGCAGTGATCCATTGCTTTTGGTATAAATAGGCCGTCAAAGTTCAAACTGAGTTTCTCAGCAATAACTCTCACTTGCTTCTCCTCTCAAATTTATTTCTCATGTTGTTTCCTCGTGTCCTCTTACTTGTTCCTATGGCCTTGACCTTCTCTGCTGTTGTTGCTTCGCCAACCAACAATTTACCTAATAGCCTTACTGCTCGGGAAACCTGTAAGGAAGAATGCATCAGACTAGGCATTAAAGACGTTTCAATTTGCGTAAGTTTTTCCAAGATCCTCGTCTCTTTCATGTACTATCTGTTAGGGCGACTCAGGGCACACACCTAGAGGAGGGAAAACCTAAGATCTATTGAGGGGCGGCGACTAACTACTCACCTAGAGGAGGGAAAACCTAAGAGAACAAGCTTAGGTATCCCCCTCTAGGGAAATCGCATATAAGTACAAGATATGAGGCGCCCGACTGATCCCCATGGGATCCGAGGAGATACAAACAGAAATCGAAATAAATCGGAGAGATCGGAAAATCGAGAAAACGGCGTAAATAGTGGAAACGACAAAATACGGGAAATGAGGGAAATCGAAGTGCGAAATGAAATCGAAAGAAATCGAAGAAATCGAATAATAGGGCAAGGCGCTAGCGTACCGTAACACTATCTCTACGATATTCTAACGAAAATTTGTTGCCAGTGCCCTATTACCGGTGGTAAAATCTAAGCGAGTAGCTTAGAATGTCTCTAACAGCACAAATGGGACCACCTATTATACTGGTGCGCCCCACGGGAGCAAAAAAAAAAAAATCAAACAAATTTAATAAATTTACAGGTTCAAACACTTTTATTCATTATTAATGATGTATATATAAATATTAGACTCAAACTAGTCTTTAACTACGAAGGTGCACTTGTCCTTTCCCCGGGATTGGTGATGATAAGTTTGTGTTCATGGCTATTTGCGATTATCAGGAGATTAGAATCGAGTGGTATGCTAAAGTTCAAGTTTGCATCCATCAAACAGAACTGAGTTAACGTTTCGAATTGTAAGTTGAAAGGAGGTTTATCTTCACCGGACCTTATTCGTGCGATCAGACTCATGAAGTTGCGTCCCTTTGGTCATCATGCACTCCTTTCCTATAGTCAACGTTTGCGATAACGATTCTGAATTGAAACCGCGTCAATATAATTTTTTTTCCATGACCGCTATCGCCACACGCACTGTCAAAATGGAGCTATTGTTATACGCAAGCTGGGTTCTTGTTTACCAAAAGACTATTGTCACATCTTGGTCGCGCGATCGTCGTCATGTCCGGTGTGGAGAAAAAGCAGAGATCACCCAATTTTGCTTCGAGCAATATGGCGCTTTCTCGCACCTGATAGCAAGCTGATTACTTGTACAATAGATCATTATTGTTGGGCTTTGATCGTACGCGTATCTTTTCTGAAATTGAGATGGAGAAAGCGAAAGGATGGCAGAGGATGGCAGTAAGAAAAACGTTGACTGGGCCCGGCAATTACCGGCGTGACAATGAAGTGACATGACACGACACTTTCTTCCAGACCTGACTGACGCGTTGTAAGTACTTTCTGCAAGTAACCGTGTTCTTCAATGTGATTATTTACTTCTTGATCCATGTCTAGACTTACTCTGGATGCACTCCTCAAATGGTAGATGCTGGACTTCACAGTGCTACGCGACTATCCGAGTCCTGTTGCACAGTCTCATCTTCACGTCAGAGGGTTTCTTTTTTCTTAGACCTACAAATTCTAATCGAGTTGCAAATTGTACAAAATCTAATTTATTACACACCTGACAATGTGCATCGTCCCTCGCGTAGATGGAAGACGGTTTTATATGGCAGTGTGTAGACCCAGACTTTCTATGTTCGTGAACCAAGGTCCAAAAACCATCGCGGCTGGCTTCATGTGAGCATATCCCGTTTTTTGCCTTGCTCTATGTGACTAAAATTGTTCTTTTGTGAGTCGGAGCCTGATTGGGCTGCTGAATGTTGAATTATCGTCGACGATGCAAAAGACAATCTGACGGACCATCAGGCTTTAACGTGTCTCGACTACAAAGCCAACGCGGCTAGAATCAAGAATCTCGCCAACGCTAATATATTATTCTTGAGAAATCCCCACCGCTTTTTTCTTCGGCAAAACGATAAACTCGTTGAAGATCGTGGTAAGTAGATTTGAGTGTCATACTATATGGTGATCGAGTTTTTACCTCATGAACCACGAGCACGAAAGCCATTGTAAAGGTTTCATTTAAATGTGCTTATTAATAATACATATGGTATGGAAATTCACCGAAACGATTTTTCGGAAATCACTGTGTCACAACGTGTTGTCAGTCCATTGGAATGTGTGCGTCATTTCAAGTTTCCTATAAGACTGACTGACTTAATTAACTATATATTTGAATAATCTTATAGCTTCCTTTGTAGTGCTCAATAATAATACTCATGTTTGGCATATAGCTGGGAATTGCTAGAAAAAATTTTTAAAGCGCTGTTGCGGTTCAAGCGATGCAATGAAGCTGACTAGAGAAGAACTGCTGTGCCACGGCAAAAATTTCAGGCACGGTATTGGCGATGTGGCCAATGGTCGTTTAACGTTTATCTGCCGATCGGTTCAATAAGGTTCCGAATGTCTTATTGGTCTCTGGACTTGCCTGTTATGGACTTCGTTCAACGCTAATCATCATCTTCACGTAATTTCACGTATCAAGCGCTGATACTACCCGCCGTATTCAAAACGACACAGCACTGGGCTACTAAAGTATACGATAACACGGTAGGAACCTCTCTTCTCCTCTTTACTTGTATCGCACGCAATCGCCATGTCGGAAACACTTGACCTGAATGTAAAAACAGCACACGTTGAAGCTCCCTACGAGGCTGGCGAAAACTCTGGGACGGCTCAGGGAGGGCCTGACAACCAAAGTGAACGTCCCAAGCCTCCATCCATAAACACTGCTCCGACTCCTTTAAACAAAGAAAGCGATCAACCTGCTGCCGTGCCATTGATGGGACAACAGTCCGATGAAAGAATAGAAAATTTAATGAGCCTTTTCCACGATTTTCTTGGTAAGTCTCTGTTTCATCAAACAGAGTGTAAAAATTTCTCACAGAGGTACATTCTAGAGGCCGCGCCTAACAAAGCTGGTTCCGGTTCCTCTCATACAACGCAACAAAACAAGGCAGGACGTAAAAGGTTTTTTGGACTACCCAAAGGTTTTTCTGAAGAATCTGGCTGTGAGCATGTTAATTGAAATTGGATTTTGATTAGCGTGATCTGACGTGACGCATGTTAGCGAATAATAGATATGATTACGAGCAAAAGTATCCACGAGATCGATTTGGAGAGGAGGTTTCCGACAATTCTCGCGTTTGGTTGACATACCTCGATGAAGCCGAAGCGTTTGATCGTGAGAGAGCGGAGGGATGGAAAGAGACAGTGGATGTACTTCTTATTTTTGTAAGCAGAAATTTTATTCGTTATCGTAGTATAAAAATTTATTCTAACACATTTCAGGCTGGTCTCTTTTCGGGCGTTATAACAACATTCATCTCCCAGGCTTCACAAAGTCTGCAGAAGGATAATACTCAAGTTTCCGCATCCTTATTATCTGAGGCAGTTCAACTACTACGGGCGAATTTCAGTGGAGTACCAGCAAGCAACGTACCCAGCTCGACCTTGACACCTATATCGCCTTTTACAGCATCAGCAAATACACTGTTGGTGAACGGTCTATGGTTTACAAGTTTGGCGATCACATTATCTGCCGCGCTGTTTGCTGTTCTGGCCAAACAATGGTTATATTACTACCTCTCTTCCATTCCTGGGACGGCTAACGAAAAGGCTCGAGCCAGGCAGTTGCGATTCAATGGCTTTGAATCGTGGAGGGTTGCAGTCATCGTCGAGCTTCTCCCCATCCTCCTTCATCTTGCCGTTGGCATGTTTCTTACCGGGATTATCATATTATTATTTCCGTTGGATATTTATATCGCCGGAACGATTGTCATTATTGCTGGCATCACCTATATTTTATATTTCATCTCGGTGATGCTCCCGATTTGGTACCCGGCGTGCCCGTACACAACCTCGTTGACGATTTATATTGGCATTCTCCTTTTTGTCCTGCAACAGGTTCTCCAGAAAATAAACAAGGAATTTCAAGCTGTCTGGAGGAAAGGAAATCTCAAAGCTCGGCTTACTATTGAGCATCTCGCCCAAAGTCTCGTTCGACATGGGTTCATGTTCATTTCAAAGTTAGCTGGTGCGGTGCACTGTGGTTTTCGAGGACTCCGATCCACAATATTTCCTGGCAAGCTGCCGAAGTTCACAAAATGGAGGGAAGAAAATATTAAAAAAGCTGTCAAAGATGCAGTATCCCTTGACTTTGAAGCGCTCAAGTGGCTCTATGCGACTTCCCCAAACCGAAGCGTTCAACGAATTATTGCGCGGTGCGCAGCTGTGCATCCAACTATCAGCAAACAATTTGAATACTCCACTCGCTGTAGGTTCCTTCGTACTTTGGAAATCAGTGAAACAAATGTAGTGGATCTACGTCACGGCCTGTGTTTGAATCTCTCAATTAATGACTATAATCATTGGGAACTACTTTCGTCTATTCCCGATGCTGTAGAAGGTCAGCTGGAGGAAGGAGAGTACCAAACCTATCTCCGCTTTGCAGACACCCTGTCCCCTTCCATTTGGGACCATCAAGCTCTCCTTAATGCCATCAATGCCGATTTTAGTCTTCCACTGGCCGTGTGGGTTTATCTCTTAGAGGAGATTGGAACGTCAGCTGATGCTAAAGTGGCCATGCATATACTCACCCGTGGAACCACTGGTCTATTCAATTGGGAACTCGATCCTGCCCGTGAAGTTATCCGTAACGGGGGGTTAGTATGCTTCAATAGTAGAGCACTCGGATGGTGGAAGTTTGAATATCTGTTCCATTACTTCAAACTTGGTACACCTGACCATTCATCAGAAGTCAAAACTTACGAAACGTGCTATCTCCTCCTTATCACCATTTATTGCAATCTCACTTCCGACGACCCGCTCATCATCGACGAGAAAGAGAGACAGGGGTCCATGGAAGATGTGTTTGTCAGCTTTTTCTGCCGTCTTCGACTCGCTTTCAATGGTAGCCCTCGCACGTTAGAGGATGGCCTCCGTTTCTTTACAGAGATTTGCTGCGTGGACTTGTTCTGGTGCGAGTCTATGACAGATAAGGCTAGAAATTTAGCAGTCGGTTCTTTGTCTAAAATGAATATCTCGATGACCACTCAGGCTCTGGATAACCACTTGCCTTTCACGAACCACGACGACGTTACTCTCATATATCAATGGTACTCGCGAGACCTCGACTCGGAACTCTTAGTCCACACACCTCCCTTTTTCGCGCTGCTGCTCCTGCCCCAGAACCGACACCATCTATCCAAAATCCTCCTGGATGATCAGGCTCAAGATCGAGTATCCCACTTCTCACAATGTCTTTATAACGTGGCGAAGTATTCCTTTATGGACGGCCTGGAAACGTGCATATTTTCTATCTTAATGGACCTTCTCAAATCCGTGGGCGCGAAGAAGAATCCCCTATTCAGCATTATTTACGACCTCTCCGTGCTTTTACAATTATGGAAACTCTTCGTGTTCTCCAATTGCGATACAAAAAGCTTTTTCCTGCTTTTAAAATCAAAGATTGACAGGGACAAGTTGGACGAGCTATTTGCCGCTATGAATGAACTGGCGGGATCGGCGTCCGACGACTTACCTGATAGATGTCAGTGGGATATCGAATTCAGAGTCCATATTTGTTCTGCATTACCAGCATCTGCGCATGAGTTCGGACAATTTATAGGTGTGTCCCATACACAGCCTGAAGCCACTACCGATCGATCTGCACCTGAGAATTCGGCGTCAGACAAGGACCACGATACTGAAGAGCGTGCTCAGGTCTCTGAGGTACTTTGTTTCACAGATCTCATCGTCGTCGAAAGCTCCCTCACTAAGATATTTATCCAGCATAAAAATTATCACACCATAACTGATTGGATGAAAAAGGCGTTTGAGTCCATTTGGTCCAAGACACCGCGTCAAAAATAGATTAATAGTTACGTAGCCATAGAATACAGCTGCATTGAATGTACCATTGTTGAAGGGTTGCAATATTTATTGAGAGCATACGCTCATATCTCAAGTGGGATTCGGATTAGAATTTATATTGTTTTTCTTTTATTCAGCGTAGTTAGGAATAAATCTCTATCGTCTCATCGACTACAACAAATCTCTCCCTCGAAAGAACGCAAGCCCGAACATCCAAAACATGAACCGTAAGTTTGCCTCAGATCGACCGTTGGCTCCGTGGTCATCAACACTTCCATTCCGCCCTACCCACAACATAGTATAAAAAACGCGAGCTATATACGAAAGCAAAGGGTAAGCTAAAATAGTTGCGGCTAAGCGAAGTCGTTTTGTCAAATCCAGCGAGTAAGATAGAGTCAAAGATATGTACGAACCTTAAGAAACAAGCAGTACGAACTGCAGACCAAGCTGGTTCAATGATTTGTGGATGGACGATATACGTTTCTCGACAGGAAACGCAGAAACAGGACGAGTGATCTTGAATAGTTGACAGCTATGCAGCACAAGGTCACCATCTCAAACCAGGTCAGAGCGAAGGCGACACTGACACCGACGCCTCTACAAAACCAATCGATGCCCCAGGACTATACACAGAAGTGTGAACACGAGGCGGAGCCGTAACCTGAACTTTAATCCGAGTCCCAAGCATACTCCTAGATCATCCGTCATCGACATCTCCACGACAACCTGATATAAATTGCGAATTAAACTAGCCGTGGGTTATCATATATCACCGGTCACCGCTTGCAATCATGAAGCTCAATTTCAATGTTTAGGCCGTCGGATGGGAACACGCCTGGAAGCGCAACAAGAGCGCGACGTCATTCTTGAAGTGGCTGTAGGGCCATCTGACTAGACTCCAGGGTACCAATCGGTGGCTAGTTCACTGTCGCGCCCGAAAGATAATCATTCAAAAGGTATGACGGAGGACATTTCGGTTTCCGGGCCTGCTGTAGCTAAGACAGTGTTATAGCCTAAACGTTTATCCGATTCTTGCATCGTAAACGAGTATGTGTAGTACATTCTATGTGAGTTCGAACCCGGAGTACGAACAGGCTCGGTTGAACGCTAAAGGAGACGCGCTTGTTGACGTTGGTTGGTAATACCACATAAGGATTACGTTGATATGCGCAACAAATGAATTAGTCTGTTGCGCGTGTTAGTACCAACGACACAGAGAATGCCATATAAAAGACGATGAAACAATACCCAGTCGGAAAAAGAAGTCTCTTCTTGCACAATAGGACACTAGCTGTCGTTGCGTTGATTTAGCTGTGCATGAATGACACGATGGCAATGGCAATAGACATTACACAATTACAGAGTGTTTTGGTCCACTCTAGTTCTATTTGACGGGTGCGGATGTTGTGCGACAAATAGTGAAGTCTGTGAATGTACTTAGTTTTCAGTGAGTAAAGGCATGCCGCCACATGAAACAATCTCTTGTTTTTACACGAAAGGCTGGCGCGCGTTTGCGAAAGCGTAGAAGGAATCCACTGAACTGATGCGAAGATCAAAAGAAAGTGGATAGAAGTGGATTGAGCATTTACAACAAAGTGTAGACGTTGAGCAAATTCGAATCGCGTCACTTTGTCCACGTCACATCGGAAATAGCCGGGCCCGGGTTCATCGGTATTTTTTCACCTCACAGCTATTATCCATGCTGGTCCGTTTCCTCCACTTCTTTTCCTCCTCAAAGTAATCTTAAATTGAAAACAAGATGTACAAAACATCATTTATTTTTCTTAATTTCATTATTGTAAGACGCGTACTGAGTCACCGTTTTTCCGCTGCTCATTTTTCCGAGATATCTCTACAGTCATTTGCGAAGAATCAGGCGTTTGTCACAATTTGCAGGGATTTCTAAAGATTCAGAGTTATGGAAAGACGTGGTAAAAACACGTTAAATCTCTTATATTGGATGTATACGTTCTGGCAGTATCACCATCTCCGAACGCATGGGTTCAGTCTCTTATCGATGCGTGTCGACATAGAACGTCAATGGGCTTAGGTCACCATCGTCTCTACCACAATTACCACGACGATGCGTTATCATAGCAAGCAACTTTGAATGGAAAATTAAAGGCGGGGACGTCATTCAGGCGAAAAAAACTGAGGTGGGGCGGAACAGTGATCTCACGCAACTGAACACCGGACATAACATCCCGTACTTATTCTGGTACGCAAGTTCTCATTGATTCTTATTGTTCTTGTTCAGTTCACCAAATTTTTAACAAAGTGTCAACCCGTGTTCAACTTCAGTCTTTCGCGTCTCACGCGGTACGTTTGGGAGAGCGCGTCGGGAGCTCCTGGATATCCATTCGCAATCTCATCTCCGACTCTTTAGTCGTTATCCTTGCAGAAAATTTAATATCAGAAAGGAAGCTTTGCGTGGTCTCAATGTTCGTATTCATTTGTTTTTCGTTTGCTGCACCTGACAAACTTTCGTCCCAGTTGTAGGTATGCTTCCCTTTTGAATTACAAACATTCCTTTCATATCCTTCCGTAAGGGAGCTGAGGAATGTTTAGCTCCTGTGAATATAAAACCGTTATCCGATATCATTTCGTTTTTGTGCTTCGCAAGGCGACGAGCTCGTCTATTGGGCACGCGATTTAGACAATCGGAGGAACTCAAGTGGAAGGGTACTCGTGTTGAACTTGAATGTGTCATTTTTGCTCTCAAGACATTTTTGTTTTCCCTTCTTCAGTGATTCATTACAATGATATTACTGACGTCATGTTGAATACAAGGGGAAATATTTAGTTCTAATCAGTGTTTCGCAAAACGGTAGACTCATTTTCCAATAGTGGCAGTATTGACGTGATTTTATTCTCAGTGATCGCACCTCAACTCCTGGCGACCGATCTATCTGACAGATCTCTTTGGCCAAACTAACCTAAGCGCTGTTGTTGTCCATTTACCTCCAGAGCGACAGCGTCCATGCTATGCAGTTATTCAGCCGAGAAACTAAGGGTAAATAAATCTGAGAAAAATACCTCATTCGGACGGGGCACCTGGGCACGCTCTTCAATGTCATGATCCTTATCCGAAATTGAACTATCGGGAGTAGATTTTTCGCCTATAAGTTGTCTAAATTGACGCGCAGATACTAGTAATACATCCGTTCCTTCCCCGTATCCTTCACTCTTGGCAAACAAGTCTGGCAAGTTCTCAGATCGTGCTTGTTCATTCATAGCGGCAGATAGTTCATGCAACTTCTCCTCGTCCAGTTTCGATTTGACAATGAAGAAAAACTGTTCAGCGCTTGAATTATAGAATACGCAGAGCTTCCATAGCTGCACGAGCACGGATGGGTTGTAAAGAATCGTGAACAGGGGCATCTTCCGGTTCACAGACTTGAGGAGGTCTATTACAACCGGGTATATGCATTTTTTCGCATCGCCGATATACTGATAATTACCCAAACTGCGAAAACAAACTGAGAGGTGAGATACGGCGCTTGGATCGTTCAAGAGGATTGTGGACAGGTGTCGGCGGTTCTGTGGCACGAGCAACAGCACGAGCACGGGAGGCGTGTAGACTGAAATCAATGGATCGACGTTGTCTTGAGAACACCATTGATATATGAGTGCGAGGTCGTGGCAGTCCGTGAAAGGAAAGCGGTTGGCCGTGTGGGTGACCATCGGAGTCGAGATCAAGCCCAAACACTGTACTGCCATGCGTCTGGTGTCATCCGTCCAAGGCTCGCACCAAAATGAGTCGGCGCAGCAAACGTCTCTGAGAAAAGTAAGGGAGTCCTCGAGTGGGAGAGGGTGAACTTGAATGAAGGAACAAAGCCAAAGCCCAAAACCTTGAAACAGATAATACAAAGACTTCTGCCTCTGCTTCTTGTTGGAAATGAGCGGTTGGTTGGAAGTGAGATTACGACAAATGGTGATAAGGAGGAGATAGCGTATTTCGAAAGATTTTTCGGAGGAATAGTCGAGACGGCCAAGTTTGAAATGATGGAACAGGTGTTCAAATTTCCACCATCCGAGTTCTTCACCATTGAATAGCACGGCGCCCATGTCATGCATGGCCTCCCGAGTGGGGTCGAGCTTCCATTCGAATAGACCAAGTTGTCCATGGACGAGTATATGCGCAGCGACTATATCATTTTGGGGTACTTTTTCCAAAAAATAACTACACATGGCCAGTGGAAGACGTAGATCATTCTTCATCATATCCAACACAATTTGATCATATTTATGATTGACTACGTTCTCCACGATTCGGGAATAACTTTCATACTCGGCTTCTTCCGGTTGACTTTCGATCACATCCGGGATAGATCGCAGTAGATACCAATGTTCACGCACATCGGCAAGGAGATCTAGACACAAACCATAACGCAAATCGGTAATATTCGTTTCGCTGACCTCCAAAGTGTCCCAGAGATTCTTGCACATACGGGATCCAAATCGTCCGGCGATAACTGGATGCACAGCTGTACATCGGGCAATAATTCTATGCACACTTCTATCAGGAGAGATCGTGTAGAGCCAATTGAGCGCCTCGAAATCGAGGAAAGTCGCGTTCCTGACAGCTTTCTTGATATTTTCCTCTCTCCAGTTTGTAAATTTGGGAAACTCTTCAGCGCCGAGTATGGGTCGGAGTTTGCGAAAATTTGAGGCGATGCGACGAACCAACTTCGATATTGAAGACAATCCATGTTGGAAAAGGAGTTGGGTGTAATGAAGGTGACGCAGGATAGTACGTTGAGCATCGAAGTTTATTCTTCCCACAACGGCCCGAAAACCCTTTTTCAAAATCGTGGTAATCCGACGTAGACTTCCTCGTAGAACAAAAAATACGATCCCGACGTAAATCGTTAGCGACGTTGTATAAGGACATTCCGGATATCGGATGGGCAATAATACGGACGTAAAATATAAAGTATATGTGACGCCTGTAATAATGACGATTGTCCAAGCGACGCGAACGTCCAGTGGAAACAAGAGTATGATAATGCCGGTAAGGAAGATGCCGACAGCAAGGTGGAGAAGGATGGGGAGGAGATCAACGATGGCACCGACTTTCCACAATTCGAAACCGTTGAAGCGTAGCCGCCTGGCCCTTGCTTTTTCGAGGGCCGTTCCGGTGATAGAGGACAGGTAATAATACAGCCATTGTTTAGCGAGGACAGCAAACAGCGCTGTGGACAGGGTAATAGCCAGACTAGTGAACCATAAACCGTTCACCAAAAAAGCATTTGTCGATGGTGTGAAAGGCGAAGTCGGAGTCAGTGTTGAACTGGGGATCGTATTTATTGGTGCCCCGTTGGACTGCGCTCGTAAGATTTGTGCTATCTCGAATAACAAGGACGCAGAGACCTGGGTATTATCTTGCTGCAGACTCTGGGAAGCCTGTGAGACGAATGTTGTGATGACGCCGGAAAAAAGACCAGCCTGGTGAAATCGTAAGCATAAAAATGACATTTTCGAAAACATATATGACATTTTCGAAAACATATATTCTACATACGAAAACTAAGAGCACATCTACCGTCTCTTTCCACCCCTCCACTCTCTCACGGTCGAATGACTCGGCTTCGTCGAGGTAAGTCAACCAGACACGAGCGTTGTCAGCGGCGTCCTCTCCAAATTGATCCCGTGGGTACTTCTGTTCATAATCATATCTATTATTCGCTACACGTATATCATGTTGGAGCGCCCATATAACCAGAATTGTGGATATTAACACTCACAGCCAGTGTCAGGAGATGATACTTTAGACAGTCCAAAAAACCTCTTACGTCCCGCCGTGCTTCGTTGTGGATGACTGCAACTAGGTGAAGCCGGATTGGGTGCAGCCTCTGAAATAAAAGAATGAGAAAATTCCTAAACGTTATGGAGTAGAAAACTCACCTAGAAAATCGCGGAAGAGGGCTACCAATTTTTCTATGGTTTCATCGGACTGTCTGTTTTCCTCGCTTAACAAAGAAATTGCTTCATCGTTTACGAATGGCGAATTAACTCTGTCAGGGATGGGCGCATTAACGTTGGTTCTTTGGTCGTCCTGTGATGGTCCCTCAAATTCTGCACTTCCAGGACTTTGACTGTCTTCGTTTCGTACCTCCACATTCGCATGCACTGAACTAGCTTTCGCGTACATATTAATTGGAAGTGCTCGCGATACGACGTTATGCTGGGGGGGATGAAATTGCTGATACTGTTACCGCAAAGATGATAGACCGTCTGTTTGAATGAGTACATGTACACCATCATTATTTAAAGAGCAAGCCGTCACCTCGCTTCCATTTGTGCATGTCAATAGACAAAACTACGTGTGAAGATGTTTCTCAACTTATTGCCATTGGATGATCCATACGATGAAGGCGACCAATGGTCTTGCTGTAACCATGTTAATAATAGATAGTCATAATACAATTATCTTGAACAATAAACTATTTCGTAAATGTTTGGTGAAACGAGGTGGAACGTTGTGATTCTCGGATGATCCTAGCAACTAGTTAGCCAGTAGCATCATGAAACAAATTGCGAACTGCTACTTGCGGCATTCTAGATTTGCGAATTCCGAACGCTGAATTGAACCCGGTAGTTAGGCACAATCCCATTGTGCCAAAATTAAGGTTCAGCCAATCCGAGTCGTCAACTTGGCTAAGCTTGACGTCTCATCAGTGCTAGTGATTTACTAGAGGAACAATTGCATCAGATCAAGCATGAGCCAATAGTGTTCGAATTTGTAGGAATATGATACATACATACATATTGAGACCACAATGGTTGTCTGTGTGTTAGCGCCAACGACACAGAGGTCCGGATGCCGTATAAAGGACCATGGTCAGGACCGGTCGAAAGAAAAGTCTCTTCTTAGATAGTAACATACAAGTTATCAATATTTCAGTGTGGTTATCAACAGATGACACGATGGCGATATACATTGCACACTTAGGAGAGAGAGTTTCGGTCCACACTAAACAGCAATGGGTGAGATGGGTAGCTGGAACACGTTGCCACATGGAACATTCTCTTGTCTTCGGAAGAAATGTCAGCGTGCTTTTCCTGTGTTTGGTAATGGGAATATGCTGAGAGAGTCGATTTAGAGCCGATTGGAAAGTTGGCGACTCGGTGTAGACCACCCCAGTTCAAAATTCAAATCGCGTCGTGACTCTGTTCACGTCACACCGGAGATAGCCGGGCTCAGTCAATTTTTTTCTCCGCTACCGACATCTGTTTGGTACGTCGCGAAGTTGACGTGTCTCCATTTTGTTTTCCTAGATTCCAAGGTACTACGATTATTGATGAAATATGCACCTGCCCAAGTGTTTCTCAGATCGATGATAGTCTCCGTTTTTGATGTTGTTACAACATGTTCATTCAACTACGACTCGGAACTTGGAGGCACGTGTATTTCAGTTCAATTCATGCTATATTGATAACACGTCGTTTTTCCATATCTTTTCAGTCAAAAACTGAAGTTTTTACGTGACGAATAGGGTCTTTACTTTTCCTATTTCCTACAGTAAATGGTTCCCAAGTATGCACCACCTCGAGTGATTTGTCGGTTACTATGAGCCCGGCATCAATATCTGAGCTCCAGACGCGCGTGTCAGAATCCACACGATACGACAAGCAGCTCCAACTCGAATTCCATCCGAGCCCCGACGGCTGATGTGCGTCTTGCGGGGTAATGATCACTGAAATTTCCAAGTCGTGTAGAAGATGTGGTAAAACAGCCTGTGAAACTCATACTCAACATTGTCGACAGATTTCGCAGTGCTGGGACGCGAGATTTGATGGTTGCCAGTATGTAATAGAATGTGCGGGAACTCCGGCATCTTCGCGAACAAGCAAGGACAAGTTTACCGTCGTGCGTCTCGTTCAAACACCACAATATATTATCAGTATGTTATTTAACGCTTCTTGAGATGTGAATTACTTTGCGGAAATGGACTCGTCAATCTCGATCGTGCCCTATCCTCGTTCAAGTTTGCACCTCAAAACTGTTGCTGCGTGCAAGGAGCGTTCTGAGTAAACACAGCACACGGACTTGTCAAATTTCAAATTTCAAGCGTTGCACTCACAGCGAACTTAGTTCATTTTTTATTTCCGCCTCGAAATGCACATTAGGCACCATTTACGTCAAAAAAGTGCCAGCTGAATTGATTTTGGAATTTAGGTGTTCGTCTTTTGGTCGCGTCTGAACATCAAAAGTGTAGTATTCAACATTTCTCCCCTTTGACAATACTTCTCATGAAACTTATGTCTCGCAGACAGCCAGTTACAAATCAGATTTTAATAATGAAGGATGAAAGAAGAGCCAAGGTACATTATGGCAAGGTTAGTGTTGTGCTAGAACTCTTGTACGAAGTATTGAAATATAAATAAGTCTCACCAAAGGCCGAATGATAATAACACGATGTGATTGCGATGGGGGACCGGCGAACATATTTTGGCAATTCAGTTGTAGGCGTGAATGTAGGATCCTGTCATATTTCCTGCTGACAAGGAGACGCCTCCCAGTGCCCGCCTCAAGATAGATTGACCTTCATTCGAAGATATGAAAAAGTGAGCGTCGGGAATACGTTCAAAAGGATTGAAGGGAACATCTTTGCTCGTGTGCTCAGAAAAACAAAAACAGGATAAGGAGAAAAAGTGAGTTATCGTGCTCGTAAAATATAGTTTGCAGCTAAATACATTTCATTAGGTTTAATTTCCGTTTTCCGCTCAGGTTTTACCGGAATGCCGAAAAACGTGCCACCCATTCTCTTGTAGGTTGTTGCCACTTCCAATAATAATAGTATGTATTTACATATTATATATATTCATATAGATACTTTCATAATGCAATCTAGAATTCTACAGTGGCATTCACTTCCCCTGGTCAATTGGAGAGGACGCGCCGATGTGACACTGAATGGAGACGGTATTGTCGGTGAACAACTTGACGAACACGCGATTTCCTAATTTTTTTTGTTTTATAAGACTCTACAATTTCAAGTTATCCTCCATATCCAATGTCAGCACCCAATATGTTCTCCCATCAACATCTGCTTCCTAAATTACCTATTCCTCCCATTGAAGACACATGCGCAAGATACTTGCGTGCGCTTCAAGGGCTCCAGAGCACGGAGGAACATGATGCAACAAAGAAAGCCGTCGACGCATTTTTGCAAGGAGACGGTCCCAGGGCACAGCAAATGCTAAAGGAGTACGCAAAGGACAAGAACAGGTCAGCATAATCGCTTATCAACTTTTTTTTGGATGCTTTCTGATATCGTTAAATGTATCATCATTATTATTATTAGCTATATCGAGGAGTTCTGGTAAGTACCTATACATCATTCTCAAAAATCCATCATAATTCGTAATCCCGTTTACCAGGTACGGGTCCTGCTTGTCTCAATCAGACCCTGTCGTGCTCTCCTTGAGCCCGTTCTTTGCTCTCGAGTACGCAACACATTTTCTTTCGTTCCATCTAAATTTGACTTTATATTTCTAGAGATGATCCAACTCCTTCTCGAGGCTCTCAGATTCCTCGTGCTTCTTCTCTTATATTCTCATCTTTGGGTTTCATCCACGATCTCCGGACGAGACAACTCAAACCAGACGTTGTGCGTGGCGTTCCGCTTGACATGTCGCAATATGAGCAATTATTTGGGACAGCCCGCATTCCCACAGATGTATGTCACTGAAGAGAATTTTTATCAGACTTTTTCTTGCTTGCGATGAATTTGACTTGGGGTTCTTTTTGCAGCATGGCTGCCGAACGGACATAGACGACAAGTCCCGTCACATTGTGGTCATTCGCCGTGGGCAATTCTGTAAGATCGATTTCCTTTCCTTTCATTTGTCCATCGCGATTCGCTGATAGTTACCTTAAACGTGGTATTCTCAGACTACTTTGACGTATTAGATTCCGAAAACCGTCCAGCTCTTACTGAAAAAGACATAACTCAAAACCTAAAAACCATTGTGGCCGATGCAGACAACGTACCAATTCACCAAGTGGCGAGTCAGGCCCTGGGCGTTTTCACCACCGAAAACCGGAAAACTTGGTCCACATACCGTGACCTTATCCAAACCGACCATAATAACGCAGATTGTCTCAATATAATAGAGTATGTATTTTACTTGCTATGTAACCCATCCATCGTCCTGTTCTCACTATCTTAAGCCACGCACTTTTCGTTGTTTGTCTGGACGATACGTCTCCTGAAGATAAGAATGAACTATGCTCCAATTTCCTATGTGGAACATACCGTCTATCTGAAGGCAAGCCAACCCATTTTTTTACTCGATTTGAATTGAAACGGATGTTCCGTGATAATAGGTGTCCAGGTTGGAACATGCACCAATAGATGGTATGCTTTCTTTTTGCCTTGCGCCCATTGTTCTAATGAATATATATATAGGTATGATAAAGTGCGTCAATCAAACTTCCCTTATGGACTTTAATGATTAGTATAACAGCTTCAAATAATCATCTGCGCAAACGGTCAAGCAGGAATCAACTTCGAACATACCCTCGTCGACGGTCAAACTATTATTCGATTCGCAGCTGGTAAAACATAAAAAACACAATTCTCATACACCAAAAAGCTGAGAATTACTGTTTTTCTTCAGATATTTTGACGGAAGGACTCATGTTGCTGGCAAGGTCCACAAACCCATCAGCGCCAAGTTTCTTCCATGCTGAGCTTTCACCACATGCCAAATCTCACGGAGAAAACGACGAAGGAGGGGAGCACCTACATTATGATTACGAGACCTTCTTTATAAGTTTGTACCAGTTGATTCAACGCCCAAGAAGTTGAAGTGGACCTTAACGCCCGAATTAAAAACCGGGATTCGGTACGCAGAAACAAGAATTTCGAACTTGATTTTCCAGAACGACTGTCAGGCTCTTGAATATAAGGATTACGGAAAGGTATGATATCTCACATGTCAGGTTTATCCTAGAACCTAGTTCACTGTTGATCAGAACTTCATCACTCATCATGGGTTTAGTCCCGATGCTTTTGTTCAAATGGCGTTTCAGGCCGCTTATTTTGGACTTTTTGGTCAGATAAAATTTGCAACATACAATTCACTTTTTCAATTACGCTTTCTTAGGTAAAATTGAATGCACATACGAATCCGTTATGACAAGGGCTTTCATACACGGTCGCACCGAGGCAATCCGAACAGTCCAATCCCACAGCGTTGAATTCATTAAAGTAAATAAATGTTGAATTTTCTTGCTTCCCTTGATTGAACTTTTTTTTCTAGACGTACTTTTCTAATCAAGCCACATCTCAACAGAAAATAGATGCACTACGTCGTGCATGTGAGGGCCACGCTAAACTGATTAAGGAATGTAGCAGAGGCCTCGGGATAGACCGACATCTTTATGCCATTCACTGTTTGCTTCAACGAGAGATCAAATCATCCCAATGTCCAAGTCAGGATGGTACTTCACCCACTCGGACGACGCTTCCTGCTATTTTCACGGACCCTGGTTGGGGTGTCCTTAACACTTCTATCATATCCACCTCTAACTGCGGTAATCCCGCTTTGAGATTTTTTGGATTTGGACCCGCTGCTTAGGATGGATTTGGGCTTGGGTATATTATCAAGGATGATCGTCTCTCTATGTATGTGTCGCAAATGAAACCTTTGGTATTAGTGCTGACAGATGATATTCTTCCCTTGGTTCATCCAAGATGTGCGTCATCGAAACACCTTCAGACACGTCGTTTGTTGGACAGCCTCCAAGGATACCTTCAAGACATTCAAAAGCTTTTGATACAGGATCATAAGATAGAACAAGGAACACCCATACCTTCTCCTAAACATTCAGAGACGCTCAGGTATGCATGCATTTTGAAAGCCTTCCCTGAAATTTCATGACTCATTAGCAAATATTAAATACCAGGAACTCGATGATAATGCGGACTGTGGGCGATAAAAAGCACGATAATTAGGAATACGCATTTGGAGTAGTCGGGAAAATGGACAGTTATTGTTCGTGTCATGACTTCAATTTAGTAGCGCAGCTGAAAATATTAATGGTTTGAAATCCCGACCTCAAATACAACTTGAACTTGTGGCATAATTCCAGGTATCATAATGCTGCCTTTATCAAACAATCCAACTTTCGAATGGGAGAAGGCGTGCTGCATAGTGGGTCAAGTGTATCGGATCCGGATCCGTAGTCATGTCGTTTGAGTCCCAAGGCCAAAGTTCGAGGCATTTTTATATTTCGTTTCGATGAAAGTTCGTTGTTAAAGGGCACAGGGCGCGAGTCGGAAGTCGCCGGCCAATCGGAAACAGCCGAACTAGGGAATGTCTCGTTCTCCGAGTCTATGCACAATTCTCATTTGAGGCTATTGTCCGTGTACGATTCACATAAGATGTTACACCCATACTGTTACACCCATATTGGCGCATTATTGGCTGGGCCGCCGAAAACATTACAAAAACAAGCTTTGACGTACAGAACTTCTACAGAAATTCCTCGTGGAATTATGGATACAGGTATATGACTAGGTCAAGTTTAATTCCTTCTCGTTAGTGCCATCGACAGAAATCGTGGTAACGCCATTTTCGTGTAAAGCAGCAATAGTCTTTGTAAATTCCGGGTTATTATGGTGTTCATGACAAAACCACTCGTCCACCTTGAAAAGCTTTGCTCCAGTCTTTGTAACCACGTCCAATAACATTTCAAATGGAACTCCGTCACTATCCAGGTATAAAATAAATGTTTCAAGTTTCAAACCGTCAGGCAGTGACTCGAGAGCTTCAACTTCATTATTGAGATGCGTCATCTCTAGTTCAAGCAGAGAGGGAAACCAGTCGCGAAAACTGGGCAAAGTGAGGATGGTCCAAGCATCATCGATTAACGTGAGGTGTACTATTTGAGGCATTGAGCGTATCAATTTGACAATAGGAGATCCTTCATCAAAAGGGTTCGAGACCGCTCCACCAGAGATGCGAAGTGGAATATCTTGAAAAGAATCAAGATAAGCACCCTTTCCTGTGGGTGCAGACATGATGTAGAAGTAGGTTTCCGACTCGGAACCTAACTCCAGGGATAGATAAGAATGATGTAAAAAAGGAGAGAATATTCCTGACGGAACAGACTCCAGAATGTCGGAGGATGGATGCGAACAGAATTCGTAATCCAGTTGAAGTTGAGATAGTCGTCTTAAAGCTCCAATGTGGGTCAAAAATTCCTCGAATATAGTCATACCCCGACGGGCTGTATGAATTCAACACAAGCCGTTCAAGATAAGGGAGGTCCAGTCTGTCAACTAATGCATTTGTTGTTGTTACAGAGTCCAGAACTCCTGCGTTCCCAGTGCAATATTCAAGTTCTTTCAAACAAGGACAGTTTGACAGAAAGGTCAGGAGCGTGGAAAGAGGGGGCGATTGTCTTTGATACTTGTATATAATAGATGTCAAATTGTGGTGAGGACGCTCGAACCATGACCAGGTTATATACGAAAGGGCGAGCCTTCGAAGGGAAGAAACGTCGATTTGTAAGAAATCGTTCAGTGAAAACGGACTCGAATCGTCTAACTCGGATCTGTATCCGTCAACGTGGAGATCCAAGTAACGCAGGGATCGTGCCATCGTGGAATTATCGAACATCTCCTGAATCGCTTTAAGTCGAGAACAAGGAAAACGGAGGGTTAAAGAATATAAACGCGGTAGAATCAACCTTGCGCGAGATTTGAGGAACTCCAACATAAGGGTTAGTGGTGACTGTGCCGAGTCTTGCACGTTCCAGGACAATGTCAGAGGAGCGTTCTTAGACCGATTTAGAAATAATTCGACAATATTACGGTGTCTTTCAGGATTGATAAATCCCCATAAAACCGGCCATCCCAACGTGAATTCCCTCCAACGACGACAGACGTGTGAAATCCTCAAAGTGGTTATTTCGGGACCAAGTAAAGAGGATGAATCATAAACTGCAAAAGCAAAAATTTCGTAAAGTACACATGGGACCAGTCGGTTAACTGCGAGCCTGGAGTTGTGGATATTTTGAAGCTCGGAGGTGATGGAATCAAGTTCTCCCTTTATGTGCGAGATGTTATTTAAGGTCAGTTTGTTTGAGTTTGTTCTGGTTATGATTCTTCATTGAGATAATTTACACGTTCAACTATAACTTACCTTAGTCGGTGGCGAAGTTCAGTGAGTTGGGCTATCAGCTCGTCCATCAGGAAAGTCGATGGCGGGCGCGCAGACTGGCGCAGTTCAAACTCAGTTTCGCACCCGAAGGTCCCGAGATGAACTATACGTGTGACTTTATTACTGTCACAATTTGCATCAGCATCAGCGTCGTTAGCCAACCCTAACCATTCCGCTTTTCTCTTCCCTATTATCTACGTCTGTCAGTTTGGATGCACTGCATGGCTTACAGAAATGGATTTAAATACGTGGATATGTGCTATGAACGACCGCAATGGCTTGAATGTCCTCTTCCAAGCATCTTTATCATCTGAGTGGAATTACCAAGCTTCTTCGGATGTACATATTGTCATCCAAGGTATGTGTTGTTTTAACCTGCATGAAAATACGCTGTTGGCTTACATTCTTCCTTGAAATTGGAAGAACGTTGTTTCAATTGCAACATGTACAAGTTATTTTAATGAAAAGATTCCATTCCTCCATCTGCCTTCGTTAACTATGGGTGATTACGCCAGATTCTCAGGATCTTAGGACGACTTTGAAAAGACAACTACTGAAATCGTCCTCACAAGCAATTATTCCTCTTGATTGCGGAGACCTGGATGATAATACGTTCATGTTCATGCATGCTTCGGTTATTTTGAGGGAAGATATCACAAGTGAATGGTATGTTTCGATACGTTTTCATTTAGGGAAATTCCTTGCTTTAGATAGGCCGAGCCTTAGTTCTGACGAGGTCCGAGACGGGCTATGCATGGAAAGTCCCGAAACGCGCGATATTACCGAGTCACGTTACACAACGCGTAGCTTCAGTGTTTCAGAAATTGTATATATACTAAAAGCCATTATCTACAATAAACAACAAATTTTTCCCCCATTTTTCCCTCTATTTTCCCAAACACACAGCACTGATTCCCGTATCCTACCTGCCACTCTCCTGAGGCGCACTCGTCAAGTTCACAAACATGTTTCATTGGAGCTAACGATATAATCTCCTAAAGATAGATTAATTGACGAGCTGTACAGCAGAATCTCAAGTTAATCATGGGAATCTTCTGACCGGTGCCAAACGGGAACTCTTCATTGTATTTGCACCATACATGTATATTATGCGATGAAATCAATGAAACGGACGGCGAACTGGACAGCGAAACGATCTATTTCATTTCATTTTCGTTCCCTGGAATCCATCCCTAGCTGACATGGCAGGTGAATATTACCATGCCCAGTGTCCCGAGCCGTCGGATTAGCACAAATAATGCCTTAACTGAGACTTGACACGAATCAAGCGGCGGACCATCAGACACCGTCGCGTCAGTCCTATAAATATCTGTTTTACTCATAGTATCTTTATAGGCTTATCACTTATATGTCACCCCACACTTTCTTTTGGGTTTTCCTGGGACTCCTAGGAGTGACCTTTTACCTGGTGCACGAGTGGTTGAACCGCGGCAAAGTCCCAAAAGGCAAGTTTTTCAATGATTCAGTGAGTTATGACCGAGAACCTTACGCTTTTATTAAAAAGGCCTCAAACTCCCACCTGGTCCACCTGGTCGCTTCCTAATTGGAAATGTATTCGATTTACCGACAACCAGGGAGTGGTTGACCTTCAATCGATGGGCCAAAGAATATGGTAGCGCCTGTTATTCAATTGGGGGTTGCATTTCAGATTTTTTAAGTATTTTGTTAGGTGATCTTGTCTATCTGAATGTTTTCGGTATCTCCTTACTTTTCGTAAACTCGTATGAACACGCACGAGAATTGTTCGACAAAAGGAGTAATATCTATTCGGAGAGGCCGTACTCCGTCGTCTTTACTGAGTTGTGTGTCACAAGCTCCTAGTTTTAAGTTATTCCGCGACGTCAACCTTTACATCTTCATTGTTAGATCTGGAATCGACTGGTCTATTATTACGATGCCCTACGGCCAGAATTGGAGACAAAGTAGAGCTTACCTTCGTCAATATTTCAGTCAAACTAGTGTCCAGAATTATCGCGAGGCTCTCATGAAACATACCAAGTAATTAGGACACAGATCCTGCCGACTCTTAAATTGGCAATTGATTTCTCTGTTCCAGGGTCTTGGTGAAACTGCTTTACCGATCCCCGGATTGTTTCCGCTCCCACATTCGCTTCGTCATGGGAGCCATAATTATGGAGGTGTGTCAGAGGATAATGTCCGGAATTCGCTAATGGACCTATCATTAATAGGTGACATACGGCATTAAGGCTACTTCTGAGAAAAACCCGTACCTGGTCTTGTCTGAAGAAACGATCCTGGAACTTAGCAAAGTAGGCCTGCCAGGAGCTTATTTAGTAGATGTCATGCCGTTTTGTAAGTGATAGCTTTCGTTAAGGTCCCTGCCTTGAAACTTCCAATAGTGAAACATATACCTCTGTGGTTTCCGGGAGCGAAATTCCGTCGCGAGCTGAATGAGCTGAGAATAAAGGCTCAGAGACTGAACGACGAACCTATGAAATTTGTAAAGGCCGCTTTAGTATGTTGTTTGTTACAAATAAAGGCTACGCAGCAGTCTTTTGAATATACCATAGCGGGACGGAAACACTGTTCCTTGCATTGCTACTTCGTTCCTGGAACAATTTGAGAATGACCCGGATCGTCCTGCTGACTATGAAGATACTGTCCAAAAAATTATGGGTAATATTTATCTGGCTGGTATTGATACGGTGAGTCAGTTTTTGAAATAGTACCTTTTGATCATTCATTAACGGTTCGGTAGATGGATGCATATATTCTGTTGTTTGTGCGTGCTATGCTACTACATCCTCACGTCCAAAAGCGAGCGCAAGAAGAACTCGATGAGGTCGTGGGTATTGATGGTTTACCATCTTTCGAGCATTTTTCGAAATTGAAATACGTTCGTGCCATATCACAAGAAGTCATGAGATGGAATACAGTTACTCCCGCCGCCCTTCCACATTCGGTTGCTGTAGACGATGTTATTGACGGATATTTTATCCCGAAGGGAACAGTTGTATTCGGGAATTCCTGGTGAATTGTCCAATCGCCGGCTATTGACGTTTGCTAACAGTTTGACCAGGACGTTGCTTCGAAGTAAATCTGTGTATGGTACCGATGCGGATGAATTCAAGCCAGAACGTTTTTTGGACGAGAATACGCCTCTACCAGAGTTTGGATTCGGATACGGACGACGGTACTCCCTTTTCGTGTCCCACTTCTTGTATACACCTCAATTATTTTAATTATTGATCTCTAGAGTTTGTCCCGGTCGATATTATGGAGAAATCGCCGCATTCATCGTCAGTGCTTGTATTTTGCATCTATTTCATATCCTTCCGACATACGGGGAAAACGGACCGGAGCTTCCGGGAGAAGATGATTTTGATTCTGGAGTGGTATTGTATGTCTAACTCTGTATTTCGTTACGTTACTAAAATTATTACAGGCGGCCAAAGGATTTTAATTGCCGGATTATTCCAAGGTCTTCTGTGGCTGTTTACACACTCGATGAATTGGAGATTTGAAATCTGTCACCTTAATTTCGATTCTCATAACTTTACAATTCCCGTATTCTTCACCCCATATCACATCAAGCTTTTGTAGCGTTTCGTTTTCCAATAGTTCAAATCAGGTTGACTATTTTTTTCGTCGCCGCCAAGAGTGAGAGTTGCGCGCGTCTAATCAAAACACAGACAAGGCTCTTCAAGTTAAAATATTCTGCAGTAGTCATTCAAACTTGTGCGATATAGTAATTGAAATGGGACAATGCGCAAGATGTAGAAACCAGCACAAAACATCTTCACTCCGCTTCCACGAAGTACACGTAATCGCATAGAAGGTACTATATCGATCATAAGCCATATACAACGTATCATGCCATATTCAATCCATTGGTTTCGAGAGCATTCTTCAGAACTTCCCCCACTTCTGGAAACCGAGGTGCGATATTGTACTTATTTGTCGGCAAAGGTTGACTTATCATAGATTCAGGATTCAGGTTAGACTCTTTAGACAGTCCGAGATTATTGTCACTGCTCACGTTGTTAAGCCATGATCGATCATCTTATTGTCATCAATGTGCATGGGTTTCCCGGTCTCATCCGGCCCCAGGTTTATATTGAAGCACCAAAGGATGGTTGCTATCTGGATAAATAGATTATTCAAAGCTACATGTCTTCCGACACAGATTCTTTATAAAATCAGCTCAAGTACCTTGATGGCAGGAAACTCAACGTTTTTTTTTCGACTCACCTCTTTCCAAAACCAAATGTGGCATGACCTTCATCTTTCGTCTCCCGACCGGCAATTAGCTTAATTTGACCAGATTCATCTAGTTAAATTAGGCAAAGCATGAGATAGGCATTCCTATGATCCGTTTGTATCGCCCTTCGAAATTCCACAGATTTTGTCGCAAAAATCTTTGGCGGTTTACGATTAAATCAAGGCGTTAAGGGGAGCCGGACAGCTCTAGCAGGAAGAGGGAAGATACTCTGTGAGGAACTTAAGATGGGGAAATGTAATATAGATTCTCAGTGATAGTAAATATAGCTCTGAGGCGAAATAAAGGGGGAAAGTAACTTGTTCTTGTAGAGGTAAATTACTGAGTATTTATACTAGAGAGACTAGTCCTGGGACCTGAGTAATAATGTCCTGGACTTAAACAATAGAACTATCTGAGGCTGTCCACAGAGGGAAAACCTGTCCTAACTATTTTCCTAGCTAACTATTGTACTACAGTAATAATAGAGCGAAAATAAAACATGGAAAATAATTAAATATTGCGCATATATCCTCTTAGGCTGTTGGGGAACCCCACAGCGTTTACTTCTAATTTTTGGCGTTTATATTTTAGTTCAGACATTAAATGTAATTTATAATGCTTTTATAAACCCCCATCAGTGAAAAGAAGAGCAAGCTACTTTCGACAACTATGCATGATCTATTCATGAGAATTCAACTAACATGCATCGACATGATTCACAACGGACATGAATTGTATGGCATAGTTCAGTACACCTCTCGTAACATCCCACTAACACACACCTACTCTAAAGTACCCCCCAGACCACTATCTTCATCTGACGATGCTATTAGCTTCATTGGCTTGTTACACGTCAACTTGAACTCCGTATACATATGAGGTCAGCAAGTATAATTCAGGCTACTAGTGCAATAAAATGACAAAGAGACAGATATTACGTGTATAATACATACTAATAAATAGTACTACTCCTACTCTATAGTAGGCTCCGACGGCATTGCGCATTCAGTCCATTTCGTACCGTGAGTGAATTTGTTAAAATTAAGTTTTGTAAAACCTTCGGAGACTATGTGAGTTACGGATGGATACCACAAACTCTTCCGCATGTTCCCTGGAACCCAAAATAGAAGTTCCCCGTGTGGACCTAGCATCCAGCCACTCTTGTCTATTTTGGATGAAGGAGAAAAGATTGCTCTATTCCATGCCTTCAGCGCATAGTCCAGTGCCTCAATATCTCTAGAACTTAGTCTGTAATGTTTATTTAACCTGACCAAACGTAAGTGAAAACCTCAGCTGATATCAAGCACATACCATCTGGTTTTGAAATTCACGTGCGTGCTAGGCAACATACCAAATTGTGCGTTATTTACATGATCATCGTAAAGGAGTGTCATGCTTTCGAGCAAATCCAGGTTCCAAATCTTTCCCATTCCATGACCATCAACCAACAACATGAGGTTCTGATATAAAGTTACTGACGGCGTCAAAATGCCTTTAAACGAGGAGTTACTGAGAAGCTGCCGAACGAGTAACTTTTTAGTTTCGATATCCCAGATGTCAATGCGGCTCGACTCCGTTTCGCTGCACCCATCGCCCAATATGCCTATTTGCCTAGAGTTGCTAGAAAATTCGAATGTTCTGATCTCACTTTTAAACATGAGCCCGTCCAGTGGGATACTCTCTTCCAGGTTCCAAAATTCCACCTTCTTCAAGTCTTTTTTTGGTACCCAAGCGATGTATCGTTTGTTTGGGGAGAGCCTTGGAAATAAATACGATGTTAAACATTCAAGCCTTGTATTCGTTGAACTGTCTGAGATTATAAGACGGTACGACACTGGACGGTCAAGCATTTCAAATTTGATGCGACCTCTGATGGGATAAATGCATACACGGGTGTTGTTGCCAGTGATGAAGATAGAACTTATGGTTGAATCGTGCACAGTGGGACCAGTCACTATGCTCTCTGGTGTTGATAATTCTCGCGTTTCGATGAAAGTATTTTCATTCGTGTCGTACACAACAAGGAACGTGGTACTCGTAAAAGAGAATGCAAGGGTTGTGACTTGTCCGGGGCAAATAGCGACGCTGATCAATTGACGAGTGCGGACATCCAATATCTTGATGTTTCCCTTTAGATCACCTCTGATCAGATAGTCACCATTGAGGGAAAATGACAAGGCCGTTATTTGACAATCTGATTTGTCTAGCACTGTTTCATCATCTTCATCAATATTCCAGAAGCGAAGCACATCGGTTTGAGATCCGTCGACGTAAGCAATCGACCAGTGACTATCTTCCGGAGAAATTTGGACGAGCGACCAATCGCTAAAATTGATTTGAAACTCGGCATCATTTTGCCTAGTAGTGTCAAAGACTTGAATGTATCCTCTCCCGGGAAGATTCCAGCTTTCAATCTTCAAAATAAGATGTCGACTTTTGAACAAAACTTGGCTACAATGCGTGCCCCACGAATTACTTCGACGAGGGCGTTCTCTTAAGTGCCCGCTCTCCCTTTGGATCAGAGAGTTAAATGCTAATACGTGCATCGTCGTGCTGTTAGCCATAGCGAATGCAATGTATTTTGAGTCCTCGGATACAGCAGTCGCAGAGATATCACGACCCTCCTTGCCTTCAACAAAAGACTCTGTGACTTCATTTGTCGTTGTATCCCAAATCCGATGGTCGTTTCCTTGTGAACAGATAAGATGTTTGCCGTTCGCGGAGAAAGCCGAATTTCCTCGTAAATTTGATTTTGATTTGAATTGGCGAACGTTCGTGCTTGTTATTATGTCCCAAACTACGCGAGCCCTGGGGTGATTAGAGCCGGGGTCCATACGGGTCACCATGTAATTGTCAGCAAGTGCCTCTAGTGTCCAAGGTTCAACAATAGACATGGAATGCGACATAAAGGTTTGCGTATGGGTATCCCATAGACGCAAAACTCTGTCTTGCCTCTGAAACCCGAAAACCTTTCCGCTCTGGGAGAACATCATCTTACTGTAGGGTTTGGACTCCTCTTCAAACCATTTGAAAAGAGTATCTCTTTCGTAAAGCCGTACGCGGTTCCCAAGACGCTCGTCAGCATGAAGTTGGAAGGCGACGTAACGCCCATCTGGAGAGATAGTGCACTCATGACATTCTCCTTCTACGAGGTCTTCATTGAAGTTGAAGACAACCTGGTCCGTCTTTTCCTCCCATGTGAGTATGCTTCCGTCTTTGAAGCAGCAGTAAACCAATCTTCCATCCAAGGAAAATGTCACATGGCATACGACAGTTGCTCTTTTTGTATGGCGCATTCGGCGAAGCACTTCCCCGGTGATATAATTCCATATCCACAAGTCACCATTGTCGAACCCAGTTGCAATTTTTCTCCCTTGGGACGAAAATGCGATCACCTTCAGCTGTGCGGAAGGATGTCTTTGTACGACGCTGTTTTCAATTTCAGGTTGTAGAGCTAAAGGCTGTCCAACTTCCATGCTTAATAGCTGGGGATATCGAGAGCTAAATTGTCGAAATATAAACGAATGGTTGGATATGTACGGTAGGCAGGAAAGGTAAAGGTGTGGGGTGCTCTCCGTTATAATCATCCCAAATTCAAGTGCAAACTGCGATGCCTCGGCGGCTTGAGCGGCTAATTCACTGTTCTCGTCCTTTATATACGGCTTTAGATAAAAAAATTTGAATATGAAGAAAACACCAACTTTGATTTTGTTTCTCAAAATCTGCATTGCGGTATGACCATGCTGGATGTCTCCCAAAAGGCCAAGCGCCTCGAAAAGATACAATAGTTTGTTATACATCAGATCACGAATTTCTTCTAGTAGATCTGGACTAAAGCGCGAGTATTCCAGATGATACCCCCAGAAACGACAGGCATATGATAAGTGTAACGGGATAGCTTTTGCCACTCGATTATAAAAATCCGGTACATCTCGATTGCGTAGATGCGACGTCTCCAACCCGCATATATTAAACCGAAGGCATCTATTCATGACCCGTAAACACGCCAAGGTTAAAAAGCTTTGGTCAGAGGTGTCAATATAATACTGGTTTGGACTTCCAGGGTTTCGGTCAGGACTAATCAAAAAGTCGAGCAGTGAGGTATGCAAGGGTCTAATTTGTATGGTGGACTTATTGACGCCGATAAATAAGGAGTGGAACGGCTGTAGAACACCCTTTACATCTGTTATAGCGTGTCCGAAGAGATTTTGCAATGCATCGACCGTTAGTGGTTTTCGTGCAACCACGACTGTTCCAATGATCGTTCGGAAATTGGAAAGATAACCCTCCACTTGAAATTCCGGCTGGTTGTCGAAGATGTCATGATATAATTCGAATATTGAGGATGGTGATCTAGAAACGACGACGCTGAGTCGTCTTGCGAGCCCAAAAGTAACCATCGGATTGACATATAGACATGCAAGATTGGCCCATTGGAATAAACCTTGGGATCTCTTGGTAAGTTCCAAACGCCAGTTCAATTCAGATTCCTCATCGAGGATCCTTGCGATGGGGGAAAGCTTATGAGAAATAAACTGTCGGATGTCGTTTGATGTGTCACTGGCATCAATATCTGCCATATGTTTGCAAAAGATGTTTGGGTGTGAACATCGTTGTTCAATGTCTGGTTCCGAACGAGATGTGATTATGAGACGAAAATTACTCGGAAGCTCTGAACTTCTTTCGAAAATCAAATTCAGAATACTTCGACGTTCCATTCGATCGCCGCTTTCGTCCAACGCGTCGATAATGATAACTACCGGGTCGATCATTTTGATGGTTCTTGACGGTCTGATGATCATTTCGTTGAATTGTGTCACAGGATCGAGGGACGCTCTGGTAGCAGTTGATCCAATAGCTTGTACCAAACTATGTCGCCACGATACGCTCCCATCCGCTAAATCACGGGAAATAGTGCTGAATAACATATTGCGCCGGTCTTCGTCTGCTCGATTGAAACAAAATAGCGCGAAAAGCCGTTTGTCCTGTCGGCAAGTTTCGGCGATCGTATGAACTACTGCAGATTTACCCGTGCCGGCCTGACCACTGAGAACAAAAACACGCTCGGATGTGTTCTTGTCAACCCACTCTATTATTTCCTTGATCAGCTCTCGACGGGTTCCAGGTAAACATTTCTTGTCGTCAATAAAACCAGCGTTTTTGGCATACGGCATGTCCTTAAGAAGATTGAAATCCTCTTGGAAAGTAAAAAAAGCCTGAGGATCACATGCCTAGAAAGGTAATAAATACCTACCGATGTTTGATGCTGCAAGTCTTACTCCGATGACCAAAGATTCTTGTATCGTTTTGAAAAGCTGGTCAAATGATTCCTTGAACTCCAATATCTTGTCATCATAAATCGGTCCCTTAACGAATTTTTTTACTACCAATGGACAAAGAGTTATCAAACGTGAAGAGGATTTCCAATGGAAAAAAAAAACGAAAAACGATTCACCGGCATTGTTTTCGGTATATTTTTTGATGAAATCGGCACAATCACAAGTCTTATTGATCAGAAGCTTCAAGTTATTACTTTGATTATCTGTAAGAGTATGCAATCGGTCCACATCAGTGATCTGGGTTTGTAACTTCGGCAATCCTGGATGACTTGGCGCGGTCTGGGAGTCTCTGGCAGTCACAGCTGAGACTCCCAGACCGGGGCACGTGCTCTGGAGCTAAAACCCAGATCACTGATGCACTTCGTTGATGAATTTGTAAATGTCCATCAGGCGTTGCAGTAATTTTCTGAAGTTGGTGTTCCGTGTCATATGCGTATGCACGCTCTTGAAAGCAAGTAGGCTATTTTTAGGAATGAAAAGAAAACTCTCTCACATCTGGAACAATTGATAGAATACTCCAAGCTTGCTGGGCATAGGAATTGGACTGGGGAGGACATCAGTGGCTAGCACTTGTCGGAAACCAGGAATAATGAGTACAAACCCGGAGAATAGAATCAACTACCGCCTTCACAATCTCAAAATAAGTGATAAATGTAGACCAGAACATCTCTTCTTTATAACAGACACCCTTGCATTGTCTTTCCGCTTTTTCAAGCATATCCTTGAAGCAATCTTCCTGAATCGTAAAGCTTAGCCGGCTCTTCTCGCTTAAATTGATCTTACAAATTTCTATGACGGTCATATAAATAAATGAGAATAAAGTAGAGGAATGAAGCGCACTGCCATATAATTTTTGTATATCAAGGAGACCCGACACAATACTCGTATACTCTCCGATTATCTCCGGCTCTCCCTTTTTCTGTCTTTTCAGAACTTTGAATCTAATGGTACATTCGGAGGTGACGTCATTGGTCCTGTTTTGTTGTATAAACTTAGTTATAGAGAATTTTTGTAGCAAATCAACTCACAGGATTTGCCTATTCCAAACAATTTGGTTTTCGCTCGATATACCTTCGGACAACTTCAAGACTTCGTTATCGCTACCAGTGACCTTACAGATCTCGAGTAGGAAGATGGATTTGTGGAACATTGAATAAGTGACCGGAGGGTTTATCATCCGAATATCTGTGAACATTAAGAACAGGTGTGGTAGTACAGTTGGTAATACTAATTACCTACCACAGATTGTATATCGGTACTGATTAAGCCTTCAAAAGAAGTTGTTTGAGTTCATGTGACCAATACTCAAACATAAACATACAAAGATGATCGCAACATTATGATTCGACTACTTCAAAGCAGTGGTGGTAACGTTAAAGAGCCAGGTATATTAACGGACTGCGTTGCTGATATCGTCCTCGGATTCGTCCACATATTTTGATAAGAGAATCTTTAGCTTTTGTTCTCATGGTGACTTCGCTTAAATATCCGTGTTCAGATCAATCAGTCTAGTGTCAATGCGCCACTATATGAGAAATGACGAATCTCAAACAAAAACGCTGATTCCTCTTCCTATTGGGTAGACACAAGTGTATCTTTCATGTTACCGGCACCGGCGGACCTTGTTTCTTGTTTTGGAAAAATGTCTTCACATAACGAACAAACAAATGAACCACATTATATATCGGGATAGGGCCTGCAGACCTCGCTTTGTAAGCATGGGCCGAGACAGCAAAGAAAATGTGAAGTATTCTGAGGAGAGAGATGAGAAAGAAGTTTCATTGGACACACGCACATCAAATTGTCCACTTGAAAATGAGAAATTGTGGTCTCCAAAATTATCTTAACTCCAGGAGGGAGAGAAGTAGTTCAAGGAATGAAACTAACGCGAATTTGATTATCAAGAACAAACCGAGTTTGTGGAGGTCTTCACAGCATTTTCGTATGAAACGATAGACAGCTGAACAGCTGAGGGAATTCGAGTAGCGACTTTAGAATGAGATCATGTAAACTAAAGGTAGATGCAAAGATAAACTGGTCTCATTAAGCAATATCGACAGAGGGACACGTACGCTGAACAGCCTGGACGCGATTTGTCGGACATTGAAATTTCAAAAATAACAAGCGCCAGCCATCCTAATCTGAAACAGTAAACTTCGCGTGTAAGTCACGTGGTCCAGTGATTGTCGGAGCTTGAATTTTGGTCAACGCAAACGGAACGCACAGTGTTTTCGCATCTTCTTTTTCTTGAACGGTTGCCACGATGTCGGGGAGGAGAGATTCAAGATTGCATCTCGAGGAGAGACAGAATGATGCACTTTTGGAGTTTGAAAACTGTTAGTCTTGCTATGATTAAAGACCTTAAAACTGTGTTTTACTGACTCTCTTTCCCTATCTCAAGTCAAACGAAAATACCTTATGGTCAATAAACATATCACTAAGTGTGTTCTTGTTTTTGCACATGTAATGAATTTCTAAGTATTCTCACCCTAATCTGCTCTTATTAGATTGAATTCCACGCTCAGTGTTCGTGTCGAAGAACTCAATGCCCAGCTCTCTACACTTTACTCTGAAAACATGCGACTACGCGCGTCAGAAGTGGTTCTCAAGACTCAACTGAAGAAAGAAAGACAGAGGAGTCAACAAATCATCATACAAACTGAACAGGCTGTACGTTTTTCTATGTTTTCATCGCGCTAGTGTTTGATGGTGATGTCTTGCGCGTAGATTGGAACCCTCATGACACAGCTTTCCGCAGTGCGAGCAGCACACAAAGCAGACGACGAGATAGATGTCACAGGTACAGTATTGAGTATCTCATCCTAGCCTATGCTGAACTTCTATCTTGCGGTAGTGCCTACCAAACGAAAGCCCTTCTCCTCTCCAGTCCAGCCTCCCCGCGAAATGATCCGATTGGCAAGGGCACCCGCGGACGAAATCACAGAAATTCGTGAATCCGAAGAAGACGATGCGGATGAAGATGAATCCCCAGCACGACCGACGTCTCGGCGGTCTTCCATTAGTCGACTTCCGCTTCCTAAACACGCGTTATATTGTCCTCTACCAGTAATGGTCGATATGGATGATAAACCAAAGGAGATCGACCTGGAGGCGGCTGCTGGCAAAAGAAAGTTGGGAAGACGGACCAGCTCTCTGTTCATTGCGGATCCAGCTCCTAGAGCCCCTAGCCCTGTTGATGGACCCCCTCGACGTCCACGAAAGAGAAAATCCAGCGAAAGGCGAAATTCTCTTGAAGATGAAGAACGTGAAGTGGAGATGCAGATACAAAGTGATTTAGAAACTGAAGTCATTCCTACCGTATCGTCTACCAACGACAGGCCATCCTCCGCTGAAGGTAGTGTTGACATCCAAGGCATACCACGATCCGAAGCTATGGAGCACACGCACAAATCAGAGTCAAAGCAAAGAATAAGAGCAGCAAAGATTCCAATGGAGATCAGTCCTGATCCCGACCCCCAAATCATCGGCGAAAGAGAACACAGTGATTCCAAGGAGAAGGACAAACGTCGATTGGCGATTAAGGATGTGACGAATTCTCCACGACAACCATCTTCTAATCTCTCTGAGAAGACAGGTCAGTACACGTTCTTTTCTGCTGCTGTGACAATACGTCTGAACCGCGTGGAACCTTGCAGGTGTTCGCGTGTCGTCACCTCAATCCGAAACGATATCCTCGGATCTTTTAACACCGAAACCAGTAGCAACACCTTCACCACCATCCATAGCATCCACACCAGCCACAGAAAACGGGTCGGAGAATGGTTTTGAGAGTACGAGTCATGGCACGGGTAGGGAACGTAGAACTCGGAAAACGCTGAACTATGCTGAACCCAAGCTCAACACGTGAGTGCGCAGTTTCTTTTTTTTACATTATACACGGTATTTACGTCATCCTTTCAGTAAAATGCGCAAGCCATCGCCACCTCCGGATGGAAAATCGCGCCCGTCTAGTAGTGTTACCATCCGTCGCCGACGCTCCATACCTGCACACGCGGTTTCCGATGAAGACGGCGACGCTGATGTGGAAGGGACTACTACATTAATCAAAAGCACCAATAGACGGAAAACTGTCCATAATGGTCCAGAGACAGATCAAAGTCAGACAGACTCTTTGGATGCTACTACCGCCAATAATTTACACAGCGGGTGGAACGAGGACAGTCGGCGACGGAGTATGGCTGTGTAAGATTTTTTTAATGTGTTCTGCGAAATTGTCGACTTTTGGCACAACAACGACTTTCTTCTTGTCTTCTTTTCGGCATAGCATTATTTTTTTTTGCATCTTCAGCATCATTATGACCCTCCCCTCATGCGGTTCGTTTCTTTTCCCATTAGTCAAATTTAACCCTACTACCCTTTCTGGGACCCTCTGTTTTTTCGGGCACAATTGTTTTAGCTAGATACCTTATAGTAGGTGCTTGTTGTAAGTTTAGAAGAGATAAAAACGAATTTTACGGATGCACCTTGAATGTATAAAATCAAGGAAAATGTAAGCCAAGGAGGATTAGTAAGCGGCCAAAATGCCACGTGAGCTGCTGTAACGTTTTGTCTCCGCGCATGTGGTCTAGTCAGTGGTATCGAACTGCTGCGAATTGTCCTTGCTGCTTAGGTGAAAAAAAGTGGCATGTCAGACGTGTAGTTTTTCAAGGATATAAAAGTAAACAGCAGAAGCTCAAACCATGCAGAGTGTTACTACTTTTCGTGCGAGCTCGAGGAGAACGTCGAAAGTCTGAAGGTCTACCTCAATCATACTATACGTACATAGGTCTTCAAATGACCAAACATCACAGGGCATCGATATTGGAGACCGAGATAACAGAAATAACCCCTTTTTCTGCTCCGTATACGTCAAAAGATGTCTAGTGGATGCGACGGCACCTCAATTAAAGACGGCCCTACGGCTTAATCCAAGCTACGTTACAGTATTGTATCCATATTACTACCGCCAGGAAAGCTTCATGCATTCACAGTGGAAGAGGGTTTTAACTTCCAACCAGCATCCAAGGCGAAATGTCAATGCTATACAATGTTGTTAAATTTCCTCTTTCGCCACGGCCAGGTTCTTTCACTGTTTCATCGACAACGCGGCTTCGAGATTATAAAGACACTCTACTGATATGCTTCAAAGGCAGACTCAAGACGATCACAATCTTATTACGGTCGCCATGCATGAGCTTGACATAGACGACATAGACGTTTCAAAGTGCTATCTATTGAATTTACAACCACCAACGAGCCCCTGGAAAAGCGTTGCTTGGAGAAATGACGCAATATCTCATAGTCACGTGTGGTCTAAATGATAAGGCTCGTGATAACAATTAGGTATACTGTCAAAACTTTGATTAATGGCATTCGGGGCTATTATTGCTCGTACTTCGAAGCATGTGATGTCGCGTATTTATCACGGTCACTATCTTTTTGGATCTGATATAAACTCCAGTCAGAACGATATTTTGGTAAAGCAGGTCGACAAATACAGAATACACGTAGGGTCCAGCGCCTTCAAAGGCACCATCCTAGTACACCCGAGGATGCCAACGGAGATGATGAATTTCATTCTTGAATCAACCGCACTTTTCTGCTCGTCTCTCAAAGCCTAAATTGCGACAGAAATGTCTTTCTTCGCTACCGTCTTCAGGAAACAATAATAGATAAATTAATGCGTATACTACGTCTTTGTGATAATTATAGGAGTGATTTAGTATACGTATTAATATTTTTGTGATAGAAGGAAAAGGCAACATCGCCTTATAAATAAGCATTGATAATAAATTATCTATCAAAGTCAGTAAGGAGTGAATCACCTAAAGGCGAGACTGCCACTCACTGTATTATTGAAAATAATATGTTCATTGCTAAAGCGGTTTGTTTAAAATAGACCGTGACGAGACCACAACGACCGTTTGGCGGTCTTTGTTTTTTGAGCTCTTTGTAGGTTCGGTGTTGTAGGAATGTGAAATGGACTTCCCAAGCCTACAGACGACTGGAGCGAAGCAAACGCGGACTCGTAGTCCTTCAGGTGAGAGGGAGAGCGCGAGTTTGGACCGGATGGTTGGTAAGAGGCTGTAGATTCAAAAGAAGTACTGTCGGTGGAATGACGAGACATGGTAATGATGTGTTTTTGAGATTTTGACGACAAAGAATTGTGATTACGAAGGAGACTGGGGTTATAGTAAGAAGTTGATGAGGGGATGGGGTTCATGGGCATCTCTTTATATGAGGTTATTAGTAAGGAATCAAGGAATTTTGATGAACAGGTTTGGAGGTTCGGGCAGGTGTTGGAGTAGAGTGGGCCCGAAAGCGCGTTTTTATGTGTTTCGGTTTGTGAGATTGTATCTCAGAACCCTGTATCGTATATCCCTCACTTGAGGGATGCAAGATCTTGCAAGATCCGTCTCATTTCCCTAACGTAATAAATTTTAAAAAGCACCGCCATTGACGAGAACAAAGTGAGAAAGAAGGATTAAACGTCCGGACCTTAGTGAGACGTTACACACGTGCTCGGACTCCGGAGTTGAAGCTGAAGGCTATTTGTCTAAGCAAAGGAACTAGAAAACACCGGGAAGGTAATTACACCCTATTATCCCCTATTATGTACTGCGTCGAATGAATTGAAGACCGAGAAGGCGATGCATCAGTGGAGAGGGCATTGGAGACATCAAGGAGTCTAGAGCTACCGTCGGTCTTGTTTCTCCTGAGCAACGGGTCCGTGACGCCGCAATTTTGAGTAATGGTTGAGTCATCATCTGTAATCATCTACATAGACTGATGACTGCTGAGGCCAAGACCCTCTTCGAGGGTGTATGACTGCGCGATGCGGCATTATCAGACGCGAGATGTTGGTATAGCCTTCAGCTTAAAACCAGAGACTTGTATTTTACGTCGTACGGCTGAACAATTAACTTCTGACTCGCTCAAATGTCATCACCTTTCCGGTGAAATTTCAATTCTCCCAAAGCAGTCTTATACAATAATTAGATCATAATCCTCCGAAGAGTCGCGGATTGAAGAGATCTTCTGAGGCTGTATTTGTGATTCCTGAGCTGCATAGATTATTCATAGCGATCATTTCTGAGAAGAGGCAGCTCAGCATCAGATATTGATATAACGAGGTGATGATCCCATAATGAAAGATAGCTACATTGCCATCACTGCGCGCCGAAAGAACTAGAGGTGCATAAATACCTCAATTAAGATCTGGAAGTTGCACTTTCATCTCAACTTTCCTACCAAATTACGATAACACAAACGTCGATAGGCTTATGAGGTTGGAAGGGAAAGATGCTCAACGGCAGCATAGCGAAGACTAAGCGAACGACACTTGCTGAAGTGGCTGAGGCGAAACAAACGACGATGGTTAAAGGTTTTCTCAACGACAGCCTATGCCACGACTCACATGGACCAGTGTGGGCTTATGGATGTCGTTTTGGTTTGACATCTACTCTTCATCCACATGTTCAGATCAACTTCCTTATCCCATGGACTGTCTAGAATATAGTTAACAGGAGCTTGACAGGACTCCGTCACAGGAGCAAGTTGGGAGGAGCGGCGATTATATCTAGCACCCACAAACACCCTCATTCCGTCACATGTCACGCGCACGTTTGATGCGTGTACTAACTAACCTTTGTTTTATTCTTTGTGGGTCAATTGGTCAAACCACCCCGTTATAAGTTTTCCCCTACAATCCGAACTCGAACTTGAGGTTAAAAGGTGGAATAAAGGAGGTGTTTAGACTTGGACGAACGAAGGTGATGTGATAAATGACGGGAGATGGTATAACTTCCATGATGAGTACTTCTTCAATCTGTAGTATGTATGCTTTTTGGTATTGCTTTATTTTGCCACTTGTGTGAGCTCAATGTCCCAATCCATCGATCATCGACCATCAATAGTAGTCAATATTTCTAAGGCTGAGTAGTTGTCAACTTGTCTGAAAACGCTGGAATATTGTATGTTGGCCTGCAGCACTCGGCCAACGGCGACCTGTAGCTCGCCGTGTTTTTCAATCAGCGCTCCGGCAATCACTCTAGGTCTTTTCTTCACATCCGTGAAGTTCTCCAACGTTCCAGCTAAATATGCAGGTACGGCCACCTTCCCCACGCTCTATAGCTTCTGAGTATCGGAGAGCGTTCCAACGTTGTCCAGAGCGGCTGGACAAGGCAGATCAAGCGACAAATGGTTTGAATCTGAATTTCCTCAAAGAAGAAGCAGGAAGAATAATGAACAAGACCGCCGTTGATGCATTTCGTTTTGCTCAAGGTATAGTCGTCGATATTTTAAGTGGCCATATCTTAAAGCGTCATTATTTGAAAGGTGGTTTCAATCAGGTACTTTGAATCGATCCACGAAACAAGGGGTTGCTAGATTTATTCATATACAGGCAATTGCCGTCATTTTCGAAGATGGCTCAGATATCGTTGCACGTGTTCATTGCAGTCCAGTGAATGATTTCTCGAACTATGACAATGACACTCTAGAACGTGAGGTCGCTTCAGAAGTGAGTTCTCATTAGCTGATTAATTGAATAGTATTGCCTTCTAACTTTATTTCCTTAGTTTGCAGTTCTATCTATTCTTCGACAAGAGACTACCATACCAGTCCCAGTTGTTTATGCTATCGATTGGAAAACTGACAACCCCGCTAAAGGCCGGTACATGCTTCAAGAGCGGGTAAGCGACGCGTTTGTTTTTCTAATTGTTCACCTAACACATCGTCAATTCAGGTAATTGGGCAAAGGATCCCGGCCGTTTTAACACCCGCAGAAACTGAATCGATCATGTACCAGATAATAGATTATGAAAGCCAGCTACTCAACCTGCAGTTCCCTAAAATTGGTTGTCCTCTCCCGACCTCGGATTTAAAGTCATCCAGAGATAACATCGGTCCTCTCGTCTTTCCATATATGGCTCCGTATGCTCCTCCCTCATTGCGAGGACCATTTGAGACTTCTTTGGAGTATCTGAAGGCACGAGCTGATGGAGAGTATGACCTAATTACCAACCAAACCGAATTGTGGAAGGAGTGGCGAAAAAAATCCAAACTGATGAATCAAGATCCCGAAGAACTTCCATTCGTTTTCTTTGAGAAATTCCACAGATTATTCAGGAAATCCTTGGACGCCCTGCATTTCGATTGCGAGTTCCCGAATGTGCTGGTTAATCCCGAGTTGGACGACATCTTCGTATCATGGGATGATCCTTCACGTATCGTCGCCGCTATTGATTGGGAAGGTTCAGTTGCGGTACCTCTCTGGGCTGCGGCTTCACATGACTATCACATTCGATGCAGGTTTGCTGAAGAGAAAGAAGCAGATGCATGGTGTGAAGCCCGGAGAAAACACCTCGAATCCACGGTTCCGCGTTTCAAAGAGGCACTGGAATCAAAATCATCCATACTTCGAAGACATATAGCTTGGCTTCTGAACGTAAAATTTTGTGTTTATTATAGCCCCAAAACGTACTCTCAAATGTTCTTGGAATGCTATCAAACGTGGCCGGAGGATGTACGACGTGTGTTCATGGGACTTTATGAATTCCTTCACGGGGATGGATTTTCTGACACAGTGTAGATTTTCGCGACATTATGTGATATATATGGCACCATAAGAGCTATACCAAAGCATCTGAGTCAGTCTTTCGGATACTGACGTTGTGTCAACAGTACACAATAGGTCAAGAGATTATGGCCTGTCACGATAGCTCTACAGCTTCATATTTGGCACGGTTACGAACCAATAATCTCATCATCATAGTTCAAACCTCTTTTGGTGTGATATCTGAGGCCTACCACTATACGAATCCTTTTCAATCGTCCGATGGCCGCATGAAAACGCAACCGCAGAAAAAGAGTGAAATTTCTAAACGGACCCATTCCTGCTGGTGCCTCGAAAATGAGCTTGTTACAATAAGAACTGCGCGCGACAATCACGAAAGAGGAGATATCATTTCATACTGTAACTAACGTCAACGAGAGCAACGTACCACTCCTTCGTTAGTTCTTCAGTCATAGGCGTATTCCAGGGCTTACCGGTCTGCATCATTCCCAGGTCCGTTTTTCAGGTCTCAGTTAACCGCTGTGAGTTTTTCAAGGTTTACACAAATGTAAATCATTGCTTTCCAGGAAACAATCGGAGAATGCATGGTCGGAGCTGTTTAGTTCATCGTGACATGAAAATTTTAGGTGTGACGGCGTGGCAATGAAGTAACGAGTTTTTCTTCCTACCGCTACGTATACGGCCAACCTGTTCTCTCTCTCTGAACTGAAACCGAAAAAATGCCACAATTAACGCATCGGCATCCAGAAATTCTTTACAGTTTGCATAATGGTAGGCCTCTTCACACTTTTTGTTTTTGGAAAGACGCGTCATCCAATTGCCCAAATAGGCAGATCATCTATCCTACGAAAATTAGCCCTTTCCCTGTTCTCACCTGGAAAAATAGGGCTGGTCTCAGTTTAGACACTTATCTGCGATGAAGGCCTTCTGCTGCATAGCTGTTGTTTCCGCGAAGACAGCCATTAGTATCCCGCACGCAAGCAAAAACCAACGGTGATGATCGTCACCGTGATTTCGAGGGAGTTAAAATTAAGATCGAATGTGCTGTTTTTTCCCTTCTGGTTTTTCTTTAAGAGCAGAGGACGCGTCTTCCGTCGTCAGCTTACCAGCACCTCTTTTAATAAAAGCATGTCAGTCGTTTCATCCAATTATAATTTTCTAATCTCACGTTCTAACTCAAGTTGCTTTATCCCGTTCCCTGGGACATCTTCAAACGCTCTTGGTGTTCGTTTCAGTTTGCTCTTTTTCCAAAGTTCGTACTCGTGTATTTTATCTCTCTGCACCTGACGGGAATGAATTCGCCCCGCCACAACTTCCACACACAGCCAGTGCTTTCATTATTGCGTTGAAATGAGCGGACTGGAAATATTGGCCTGTAATGTTTACAACTTGAATCACATTTCTCGAGTTCGGTTATTGTATATTACAATCGTTGGTTATACAGAATTATTTTACTATGCTGTCAGGGTTGAGTTCATTTCACTAAGTGCGATCGGACTAGCATTCGACTGATTACTGGTTTTACGGGGCATTCTTAACCAAATGGACTCGGATGTCTTTTTCATCCAATTGCCTATGGAATTAAAGGTTATACGCTATATAATTGTCTTTAGTATGGGTTCTCCCAAGGATGATGGACTCTAAAAAAGACATACCTCATCCGGAACAGGCACCTGAGCACGCTCTTCGTCGTTGTGGTCATTGTTTGACGGCCCATTCTCAAACGCAGATTGATCGGCACTGGCCTCGGGTTGACCGATAAGTTGTCCAAATTCACGCGCAGATGCCGCTAATGCAGAACGAACATCTTCTGTGTATTCTTTATCCCGCTGACATACTAATGGTAAGTTTTCCAAGTCGTCCAGTGATCGCACTAGTTCATTCATAGCGGCAAATAGCTTGTCCAAACTCTCCCTGTTAATCTTCGATTTCACAAGCAGAAAATACCTTTGTGTTTCCCATTGGCAGTACACGAGGAGTTTCCATAGTTGTGAAAGCACAGAGGGGTCGTAAAGAATAGCATGCAGGGTATTATCCTTCGAGCCCACTGATTTGAGGAGGTCCATTAAGACTCGACATAGGGTCTTGTCCTCATCAGTGGAATGATGATTCGCCAAGTTGTGAAGACATTTCGAGAAGTGGGATACTGGATCTGGATCAGTCAGAAGGATCGTGGATAGATGGTGTCGATTCTGTGGTACGAGCAACAACACGAGCAGGTGAGATGTGTAATATGAGAGTTCTGACCCGAGGTCTCGGGAATACCATTGATATATGAGAGAGAGATCATGGCTGTCCGTAAAAGGCAAGCTCTTCTCCAGATAACTGATCGAGAGATTCATGCTACCCAGAGTAAGAGCTGCCCAAATTCTGGCTTCATTTGTCATAGACTCGCACCAGAACGAGTCCACGCAGCAAATCTCTCTGAAGAAACGGAGGGCGTCCTCTAATGTGCGAAGGCGACCAGTGAACACAAGATGTACTTGGTCAAAGGTTCTAAGCACCCCTGTCAAAGACTCCTGTCTCACTCCTTTGTCGGTGATCATCGGATCATCGGAGGTGAGGTTACGATAGATAGTGATAAGGAGGAGATAACATGTTCCATATGTTTTGGCTTCCGATGAACAGTCAGGTGTACCAAGTTCAAAGTAACGAAACAGATATTCAAACCTCCACCATACCAGTTCAATACTGCCAAAGTATACTAACCCCGCATTATGGATAAGTTCACGGGTGGGATTTGAATCCCAAGGAAATAGAGTCAGGGGTTTATAAGCAAGGATATGCACAGCCACCGTGGTATCTGTTGACTCGTTTAAAAGGGAACTCCATATTATCAATGGAAGATTGAAAGTGCCGTTGATGGCGTCAAGGAGAGTTTGGCGCTTCGGTTCATCACCAGACATCCATTTTTTTGCAAAGTGGAGATAGGTTTGGCACTCTCCTTCCTCCAGCTGACTTTCTACCACATCGGGAATAGACAGGAGTAATTTCCAGTGAGCACGCATCCGAGGATTATGGAGATCGATATCCAAACACAAACCATAACGGATATCCACTACATTTGTTTCACTGATTTCCAAAGTATGCCGAAGATACCAGCAAGCATGTGAACCAAACTGGTTCTTGATAATTGGATGCACAGCGGCGCACCGTGCAATAATTCGATGAACACTTCGGTTTTGGGAAGTCGCATAGAGCCATTTGAGTGCCTCGTAGTCAAGGGACGTGGTATTCTCAATAGCTTTTTTAATATTCTCTTCCCTCCACTTTGTGAATCCCGGGAGCTTGTCAGAAAATATAGTGGAACGGAATCTTTCAAAACCACGGCCCGCTGCACCAGCTAACATGGAACTGAACATGAATCCATGTCTGACGAGGCTCTGGCCATAGAGAACGAGATGCACAACGGTATGCCGAGCCTTGGAATTTATGTTTCTCCAGATAGCTTTAAATCCCTTATTTATGATTCCGGTGATCTTTTGGAACGTTTGTCGTAGAATAAAGAAAAGGATCCCGATGTAAATTGTCAACGAGGTCGTGTACGGGCATTCCGGATACCAGATAGGCAGCATCACCGAAACGAAATATAAAGTAAAAGTAATGCCCGCAATAACGACAATCGTCCAGGCCACATGAACATCCAATGGAAACAATAATATAATAATGCCAGTGAGGAACAAGCCGACCGCAAGATGAAGGAGAATCGGGAGGAGGTCGACGATCGCTGCAACCTTCCACGACTCAAACCCATTGAATCGCAACTGCCTGGCTCGAACTTTTTCGTTTGCCGTCCCAGAGATAGAAGACAGGTAATAATATAGCCATTGTTTCGCGAGAACAGCAAACAGCGCCACGGACAATGTGATTGCAAGACTGGTGAACCATAGACCGTTCACCAAAACTGCATTTGTGTTTGGTGTGAAGGGCGAACTAGGATTCATCATTGAGTTTAAAGGGATATTTGCCGGGATTCCATTAGATTGTGCTAGTAGGATTTGGGCTATTGCGAACAACAAGGACGCAGAAACTTGGGTGTTATCTTGCTGCAGGTTTTGTGAGGCTTGAGAGATGAACGTTGTTATAACGCCAGAAAAGAGACCAGCCTGATATGTGTTAAAATAAGCTTTGATGCAATGATTATGAATAAAATATCTGCCTACAAAAACCAGAAGGACATCCACTGTCTCTTTCCATCCCTCTACCCTCTCACGATCAAACGATTCGGCTTCATCGAGGTATGTCAACCAAACGCGAGAATTGTTGGAAACCTCCTTTCCAAATCGATCTCGTGGATACTTTTGCTCGTAATCATATCTATTATTCGCTAAAATGCATCACGTTGAATCAAACAAGTTAACGCGGAATTTCAACTGTTATGCTCACAGCCAGTTTCCGGAGAAAAGTCTTTGGCTATTCCGAAAAACCTTTTACGCCCGGCTTTGTTTTGTTGCGCTATAGGATGAGAAGAACCGGTTGAAACTGCTTTGTTAGGCGCAGCCTCTAAAACCTTAATGAGCAATTTTCACATATCGTTTCATAAAACAGAGACTTACCAAGGAAATCGCGAAAAAGGCTCACTAAATCCTCTATTCTTTCATCGGACTGTTTTCCCGACGCTGGCCCGGTAGCAGGTTGAATGCCTTCTTCGTTCAAAGGAGTCGGGGCCACGTTTATGGACGGAGACTTGGGACGTTCACTTTGGCCATCAGGCCGCTCCTGTGTCATTCCAGAACTATTGCCATCTTCGTCAGGACCATCGATGCATGCTTTATGTTCTTTCCAGTTAAGTGTTTCGGACATAGAGTGTCTCTGGTGATTGCGTGCGATACGGAATAATGTGTAGAGATAGGGGAGGTTCGGTGAAGTGCGCCCAAGTTAATATTATAATTCAAAACGTTAGTAGCCCGCCACCTCGTGTTTTCCTCGTGCATATCAGGACTCGACCCAATTGCGTGTGAAGCCATTGATTACAGTCGGACTCTATTGTCAGATGAATGACCATTGGCTATGTCGCCAATTCCGTGCCTGAAAGGTTTGCCATGGCACAATAGAAGGAACCCTCTTCTCTTCTTTTCTCAGGATCATTGGACCGTGGCGCCTGAACGGTTACAAACCGTCGCAGAGACTATAATCGAGCTGCATCACATAGTCACTTAAATTTTGAGATGAAGCATCATTAATCACTCATTGTTGTGGGGGGTATCTCAGTTATAAAGTTTCGATACCGCTTGAACGGACATGACGCGAATCTGGTGATATATCAAGTCCTCTGCGGTTTTTACACAACAGATTGAGTTCCTTTTTCTATTACAATACATCGACAAAGTCCATAAAACCATCTAAAGATTCAAGTTAGCCAGTCATACAGGAAACTTGACCGACACCACATTTTAATTACCTGACAACAAGTGGTGGTACAGAGATTCTCAATTATCGTCCCGATAGATTCTGATAGCATGACTAGTGACTGATTCGGACTTGCAATGGTTTTCTTCGACAACTATAAAATCTGAGCTCAGATCTGTTACGATCTTCACCGAGAGTATCGTTGCCCCGCGTTGGCTTTGTAGTCGAGACACAATGAGGCCTAACAGCCCGCCAAATTGCTTTTGATTCGTCGACGATTATATTCGACGTTCAGCAGTTCAATCATGCTCCGACTTTGAAACGATTTTGAATAACGTAGAAAAGGCGAGACGAGATATGCTGTAGCACATGCAAATGATATCTTTAGGAACAAAGATGTGCCAAAGCACGAGTTGGTCTGGTGTCCTTAGCACCGAAATCTCAATGACGCAAAATGAAGGACGCGGTGAAGGATGGCATAACGAGACCGACTAGAAGAAGAAATTCAGATCACTAACCACCATTTTGCATCTACGTCATACCTAATAGGATGATCCTGTTTAATCTGCCTTATCTTCTTTTATATGGACCGCATTTCCACGCGCATTCGGAGCCAAGTTGATTTTGACCTTGCCGACCCGGACCCCGGCCACTTTGCGAGCATTGGGGGATAGAGACGTTCAACAGTCTGTTAATCATGTCCTTCGGTATCTTTGTGGGCATTGCCAGTTCCTTGATTGGAAGAACAAAGGAATAACAAGGGGTGTAGCGACAGTGGGAAGACACTTTTTGCATCCCGAGCAACTCGAGCTCCCCGTTTGTTCGAATTTGCAGCGGCTAACCAGGTCTTCGGTGCAGATGATTTTCGAGCAGGTAGTGGCTGTGTGATTGGTGGCGCTGGTTTAAAAGCCGTGGAAGCAGTAGAAAAGGGCGTAAGAGGTACAGGCGTAGGGCTTAGCGTTGGAGTACGCAAAGGTTGCGCGCGCGCAGCGGCGACAAATACAGCAACAGAGATTGGCAAAGGAGTAGTTCTCTGAGCAATATGTGGCGAGACGGGTCTTTGAACTTCCATTACTGACGACGCTTGAAGAAGGCTCGACACGATGATGGACTTCTGCTCCTAAACAACTACCTCGGCGGGTTCGAAGAGCTCTGGGATTGACTGTTGGGGGAGACGATTCGGTAAGATACTGTCATAAGGGCTTCCGGTACGCAGATATATGTTTCTCAGACCTCTCTCAATGAAAGAATCGTAGCGCTGTGCACCCGTCGGCGTTGGAGGGTAAGTCTTCAGTGTGATCTCGTTGATGTGGGTAGTATGGCTAATTATGGGGTTAAGAATGCGAACCGAGTTCTTTTTTCGAAGATGATTGATAGCGTACCATTCGGTCATGTCATCTAAACATACTCTTCCAACGAGATGATTGAAAAGTGATTGAAAGATCCTAGACATCCGTAAGCAATTGACGTATCGCTGCGATCTCATTACTTGCTTTGGGAATGTCAAATGAAGATCTGACACGTTAATCACGTTAATCCCAGGTATGATGTCAACGAATGCAAGTGAAATGTTTTCGTTAAAATAGCCTAATGCTTTAGTTTGAACAGAAGAAAATAACAGCGAAGAATGTAAGTCATAACACGTACATGTTCAGACGACGGTGCCTCCAATGTTTTCCAGCACGTGTTTTAAGTGGTTTGTTCGATTTGTCGTTTATACGCGAAACAATGAAAGAAAAAGTGGACGACTTTGATATTTGGCTACATGGTCCAGCAGGCTGCAGCAGCATGGTTGAGGTAGCCGTTGATGGAAGCTGACTGAACTACGATGTCACAAAGTCACACCGTTGACTCGGAACGCGGAACTTGCCGCAGTTCACGCGTTCACGGTTGCGCCACCCCAGGGAACGAATCATGGGATTGGGATATTACCGTAACACAGTGATAGCGCAACTCGCATTCATAGTGGATTAAAGTAAGTCTCGTTTTGAAAAAGTGCAAAGGATATTAAAAAGGTTTGTCACCAGAACAAACTCGAGCGAATTGATTCTGAGCGACGTCTTGCAGCAGACACTCGAGTTGATCATCTTAGAGCTTCAAAGCATCCACAAGTCTCGTAAACGTCCGCATCAATATAAATTCAGATTCAAAGGCCTTTCAAAGCCCAATATCGATTCTATAAATGCCGCGTTGTTATTCTGGTTTAAACAGTTGCTAGGTATGGGTTTTCTCCGAATTACATCCGCGTATTCCAATTCAACAGGCGTTTTATCTATCTCACAGGCCCCGCAAGCGGCTGTTGCAGCTTCTTTTCATCATACCGTAAACAGCTGTCAAGCTCTTGGACTAGGACGACATGAAGATTCTCAAGGGGTCGTTGCACACCGCGTCCAACGTTGGTTGACCTAGTTTCGTTTTTGGTTGGCACTCGCATAGAAAAATGCTGATTGGATTGGGTGCTCCCGGTGTGAATCAACAAAGCGCTTTCGCCGTTCGCCGTTCTCTTCCTGTGACTCGAGGGTAGCTTTCCATTTCAAATGCATAAACCGATATGTCTCTTAATGGAAGGCGAGAACGTCTTTAAGTAATAAAATGTGCGCGTCATTTCTATAATCTGTGAACAGTTGAATGACCTTTTGAAATGCATCTCAGATGGCGTGTTTGTATATGATTGGATCTTCTAGTTCAAAAATTATGATGAAAGAAAATTAATATATTACCATGTTCGAGTCATTCATCTGAACGAGATAAGCCTCACGGAATGAGATGACCATGGCATAGAGCCGTGAGTCCATTTAATACTCTTCCATTTGAACGTGTAATGATTTTGTCTTATAGCAAGTTGCTCTGAGGGTGTCCGACAGCAACTCGATGCATGGAGCTCATGTATGCTTGTGTGTGTATCCCAGGTTCGTTGAATATTGACTCGCTGTAGCAGTTTGTAAATGGCATCAAGCTGCAACATGGTAACTATCCTGGACTTCTTTCTACACGAACCCGCTGACAGCGTCAAATAAACCTTGAAGATAGACAAGCAAAAGCAGTAACTTTCCACCGTGTGCTAAAAATTCGCGTATTTTGTTTGTGAAGGTGATGGTCTTTTATACATTCAACAATTGACAATAGAGTTGCTAAAACTTTCTATTCTTCCTTGCCGTGATGTTTTATTAACTCAATAGCACCTGTTGCATGCAATTCCATTGTAGTAGTGTAAGAAGGTTATTCGCTGTGGTGGGCACATTCCACTGTGACAGTGCTACTTCTAATCAAGCAATTTCCCTTCGTATCCATCAAGTTTATGAACATATATCGTTTAGCATTGACGATAATCATCCGCCTAAAAGGATAAAGCGAAAAGAGTCCGAGAGCAAGGGGCGTAAAATCAACGTAAGATAAATAATCATAGCAAAGCAAGGTTTGCATGTTTAAATACTGATAATAAAGGCCCAATTGAACGTCTTGTGAGAATTTTTCCTTCGTGTCCTTTCAATAGGATGGTCCGTCACCTTCGATGACATCGCTTGTTTTAGGAGACGCAAGTATCTTTCATAACATGCAAGATTAGAGTCGGGCGCAACGAATGAAAGATATGAATGCCAGTGAAAGGAATATGATTAAGTTGACGGTATTGAAATGCCCAATAATTGTTGATGTATTCTCAATCAACGTGGGACTTGGAACGGTGGAGATGTTCTCAGTGCTTGACTGGGGATAGATACTATCGTCAATGACTAAATAGTATGGTAAGAAAAACACGCACCGTGCTCGCCAGAGTAAGCATGAGACGTCCGATCCAGCGTTGAATATAGATCCCTGCTGACCTTTGTTTGCGCAAACTACAAGTCCGACAATTGGACAATTGCTTTCCACACGAATTCTTTGTCCGAGTTCTGACATGGGCATCAGTTTACCGTGAAATAGGCCGTTGAAAGACTCACGAGGTGCCAATGTAGTTGATGTGAACGGGTTTGGAAATGGAAATAATTTTCTGGAGGAAACATTTATTGTAAGAGATTCCAATTTGAGGCGATTTACCACCCCCTTCCATAACTCTTCAGAGATTCCTGTTACATGTTTTGGAGTCCTCGGAAAATGTCCCGCTCGTTGGAGAGCTGGACATTGAATCGTCTAAAAGATACTCTCCAACGGTTTATGTGTAATGGTATCCTGTGAGATAACCCTCGATAGGATGGTGTATCAAATTAAAATTCATGGGCGATTAAAGAAACTACATACATACCTTGTAAGTTGTGGCTGATTAGTCCCAGGACGATGACGTACTCTGATCACGAATTTAATTTATTTATCGTTAAAAATCGCATGAGAGAGGAAAGGTAAAAAGTGACATGAAAGTAGTCGCGGTTAGAGAAAACTTACGATTTGACCGATGTGGTTGAACTGTGAAGGAGGAAAGCGAGGCATGTTACGTTGATGTCACGCCGGAAATAGCCGGGTCTGTCACCGTTTTTCTTTCCTACCGCTACAGTCGAGCTGTTTTGTCTTAATTCTCTCTAGACTAAAACCAAACAAATATGCCTTAATTATCGCATTTAGCATCCAAAGATCCTTCAAAGCTTGCATAATGGTAGGTCTCCTCATCTTTTCTAGGAAAGACGCGCCATCCGATTGCCCAATAGGCAGACACGAACATCATCTATCCTCCGAGAATCGGTTCTTTTCCTCACTCGGGGAGATAGAGGGATTGATCTCGGTTCGACGCTTGTTTGCAACAGAAACCTTCTGTTGCATAGTTATCGTTTCCGCGAAGATAGCCATCAGCGTCGCGCACACAAACGAAAACCAATGAGGGCCTTGAAGGAGTTGAAAATCAGATCGGACGTGCTGTTTCTTTTTTTTCTTCTGGACTGTGCAGTGCGTGTTTTGTGCTGTTATTTTCTCAAGTTACTGACGACGGTGCCTTTCTTTAAAAACTAAGAACGCGTCTTCCGTCGTCAGCGTACCAGTCCCTTGTTTAATAAAAGCATGTCAGTCGTTTCATCCACTTATAATCTTCTAAATGTCGCGTTCTAACTCAAACTTCTTTATTCCGTTTCCTGGGATATTTTCAAGCGCCCTTGGTCTTCGTTTCGTATTGCTCTTTTTTCAAAGGTCGTACTCGTATATTTCACCTCTCTGCACGTGACGGGAATGAATTCGCCTTGCTACAATTTCCGTACAGAGCTAGTGCCTTCATGCGGCTATTGCGTTGGGATGAGGCTAACTGGAAGTATTGGCCTGTAATGTTCGCCACTTGAATCAGATTGAGTTCGGATATTGTATAATTAAAATCGTTGGTTATACAGAATTGTTTTACTATGTTATCGGATTAAGGTCTATTTCACTAAACGCGATTGGACTAGCAGTCGATTGATTATTAGTTTTGCGGGGTATTCTTAACCAAATGGACTCGCATGTCTTTTTCATCCAATTGCCTATGGAGTTAAAGGATGAACACTGTATAATTGTCTTTAGTAAGGGGACTCAAGGATGATGAATTTTGAAAACGACATACCTCATCCGGAGCAGGCGCCTGAGCACGCTCTTCGTTGTTGTGGTCATTGTTTGACGGCCCATTCTCAGATGCAGATTGCTCGGCAGTGGCCTCGGGTTGACCTATAAGTTGTCCAAACTCGCGCGCAGATGCCGCTAATGCAGAACGAACATCTTCTGTGTATTCTTTATGCCGCTGAAATGCCAATGGTAAGTTTTCCAAATCGTCCAGTGATCGCACTAGTTCATTCATAGCGGCAAATAGCTTGTCCAACTTCTCCCTGTTAATCTTCGATTTCACGAGCAAAAAATACCTTTTTGTTTCCCATTGCTTCTCCAACTTCTCCCTGACAATCTTCGATTTTACGAGCGGAACATACATTTTTTCTTCCCATTGCCAATACACGAAGAGTTTCCATAGTTGTAAAAGCACAGAGGGGTCGTAAAGAACGGCATGCAGGACATTATTCTTCGGGCCCACGGATTTGAGGAGGCCCATTAAGATTCGATATAGGGACTTGCCCTTACCAATGGAATGATAATTCGCCAGGTTGTAAAGACATTTCGAGAAGTGGGATAATGAATCTGGATCATTCAAAAGGATCGTGGATAGATGGTGTCGGTTCTGTGGTACGAGCAACAGGACGAGCAGGGGAGGTGTGTAATGTGAGAGTTGTGACCCGAGGTCTCGGGAATACCATTGATATATGAGAGAGAGGTCGTGGCTGTCCGTAAAAGGCAAGTTCTTCTCCAAATGAGTGATCGAGAGATTCATCCTACCCAGAGTAATAACTGCCCTACATCTGGCTTCATTTGTCATAGACTCGCACCAGAACGAGTCCACGCAGAAAATCTCTCTGAAGAAACGGAGGGCGTCCTCTAATGTGCGAAGGCGACCAGTGAACACAAGATGCCCTTGGTCAAAGGTGCTAAGCATCCTTGTCAAGAACTCCTGTCTCTGTTCTTTGTCGGTGATCATCGGATCATCGGAGGTGAGGTTACGATAGATGGTGATAACGAGGAGATAGTATGTTTCATATATTTTGGCTTCCGATGAATAGTCAGGTGTACCAAGTTTAAAATAACGAAACAGGTATTTAAACTTCCACCATACCAGTTCTTGACCATCAAAGCGTACTAACCCCGCATTACGGATAGGATTACGGGTGGGATCGAATTCCTCAGCTAATAAACTCCGGGTTCTGGTAAGGATATACACAGCCACCATAGTATCTGTGGACCTGTTTAAAAGAGAACTCCATATTATCAATGGAAGACTAAAATCGCTATCGATGGCATCATAGAGAATTCGGCGCCCCTGTTCAAGAGCAAACATTTGGTTTTCTGCAAAGCGGAGATAGGTTTGGTACTCTCCTTCCTCCAGCTGACTTTCTACCACATCGGGAATAGACCGGAGTAATTTCCAATGATTCCATTCCCAAGATTCACAGAGATTGATATCCAAACACAAACCATAACGAATATCCACTACATTTGTTTCACTGATTTCCAAAGTACGCCGAAGCTTCCGGCAAGTGTACCAACCAAACTTGTTCTTGATAATTGGATGCACAGCTACGCACCGTGCAATAATTCGTTGAACACTTCGGTTTTGGGAAGTCGCATGGAGCCACTTGAGCGCCTCGAAGTCAAGGAACGTGGCATTTTCGATAGCTTTTTTAATATTCTGTTCTCTCCATTTTGTGAATCCTGGGAGCTCTTCAGAAAATATAGTGGATCGGAGATTTCTGAAACCACGGCGCACTGCACCAGCTGACATGGAACTGAACATGAATCCATGTTCGACGAGGCCTTGGCCATAGCGAACAAGATGCACAACGGTATGCCGAGCTTTAAGATGTATTTTTCCCCAGATAGCTTCAAATCCCTTATTCATGATTCCGGTGATCCTTTGATAAGTTTGTCGTAGAATAAAGAAAAGGATCCCGATGTAAATTGTCAACGAGGTTGTGTACGGGCATTCCGGATACCAGATAGGCAGCATCACCGAAACGAAATATAAAGTAAAAGTAATGCCCGCAATAACGACAATCGTCCAGGCCACATGAACTTCCAATGGAAACAGTAATATTATAATGCCAGTGAGGAACATGCCAACGGCAAGATGAAGGAGAATCGGGAGGAGGTCGACGATCGCTGCAACCTTCCACGACTCAAAGCCATTGAATCGCAACTGCCTGGCTCGAACTTTTTCGTTCGCCGTCCCAGAGATGGAAGATAGGTAATAATATAGCCATTGTTTCGCGAGAACAGCAAACAGCGCAGCGGATAATGTGATTGCCAGACTGGTGAACCATAGACCGTTCACCAAAATTGCATTCGTGTTTGGTGTGAAGGGCGAACTAGGATTCATTGTTGAGTTTAAAGTGATATTTGTCGGGATCCCATTAGATTGTGATAGTAGGATTTGGGCTATTGCGAACAACAGGGAAGCAGAAACTTGGGTGTTATCTTGCTGCAGATTTTGTGAGGCTTGAGAGATGAACGTTGTTATAACTCCAGAAAAGAGACCAGCCTGATATATGTTAAAATAAGCTTTGATGGTATGATTACGAGTAAATTTCTGCTTACAAAAACCAGAAGTACATCCACTGTCTCTTTCCATCCCTCTGCTCTCTCACGATCAAACGATTCGGCTTCATCGAGGTATGTCAACCAAACGCGAGAATTGTCGGAAACCTCCTCTCCAAATCGATCTCGTGGATACTTTTGCTCATAATCGTATCTATTATTCGCTAAAATGCATCACGTTGAATCGCACAAATTGACGCGGAATTTCAATTAATATGCTCACAGCCAGTTTCTTGAGAAAAACCCTTAGCTAGTCCAAAAAACCTTTTACGCCCTGCCTTGTTTTGTTGCTCTATATGAGAAGAACCGGACGTCGCTTTGTTAGGTGCGGCCTCTAAAATGTATTTAGGTGAGCAATTCTCATATGCCGTTTCATAGAACAGAGACTTACCAAGGAAATTCCGGAAAAGGCTGATCATAATCTCTATTCTTTCATCAGACTGTTGGCCTGTCGCTGGCACAGCAGCGGGTTGGTCATTTGAAGGAGTCGGGGTCACATTTGCGGATGGAAATTTGGGACGTTCCAGACCCGTTCCAGAGCTCTCGCCATTTTCGTTAGTAACCTCATGTGCTGTTAAGCCAAGTGTTTCCGACATGATGTGTTCCTGGGGATTGTGTACGATATGAGATTGTGTGAAGAGGTGAGGGAGGTTCCGTGAGGTTCACTCAAGATATTCAAAACGTAAGTAGGTGGCCGACTCAGTTTTACCCGGTGCATATCAAGGATCAATCATGAAATTACGTGAAGATGGCCAGTGCTGACCACAGGATCATCACAGGGAAGTCTATTGCAAACCAATAGGACTTTCTGGACCTTATTGAACGTATCAACAGATAAATGACCATTGGGACACATCGCCAATATCCTGCCTGAAGCATTTACCATGGCGCAGTAAAAAAAAACTCTTCTCTTCTTTTACATGTTCAGCTTCTTTGGCACTGTCACATCGCATGCACCGCCACACACCGCCACAGCGAATTGAAAAAAATTTCTATTTAACAACCTGCTACGTGCGAAGACATAAACATCATAAGCCAAGTTGGATCATATGCTCACTTACAATACACCACAGTCATGCTTTATATCAATCTCATCGTTCGCGCAGGAATTTCACTCATGAAGTTCCGATACCACTTGAACGGACACGAATCCGGTGATATATTATTAGCTCCTTTGTTGTTCTTACACTACAGCTTGAATTCCTATTATTACACTACCACCTAAAAATATAGTTAAAGTTGAATCAAATCAGCCAGTCATATAGGAAACTTGAGCGAAGCGATTCTAGTCACCTCACACCGGATCGTGACACCGCGATTGTCGGTAGTCACTCCAATGAATCCTCATATGCAAGCACGGTTTTTGTGGCTGGGATTGCTGAATCGGACCTTACAACAGCTCTCATGCTCGTGAATTATGACAAAAATACTTCTTTCTTCGATAACGATAAAGCTTGGCGCTATATATCGTTGTACTGCGTTGGTTTTGTATTCGAGTTGTAGTCGAGAACCGCTGAAACCCAACGTTCCGCCAAATGCCAAGTTTGCTTCGTTGACAACCATTCAACGTTCAACAGCGCAATCGGGCTCCAACTCTGAACGGTTCTAAATAGCATAGAAAAAAGTGAAACGAGATATGCTGCACATGTGAATGCTATCTTCAGAAACGAAGATACGCAGCAGTCGGTCTGATGTCCTTAGTACCGAAAGCCCTATGACGCAAAACGAAGGACACGGTGAAGGGTGACATAGTGAGATCGACTAGAAGGACCAGGAGAAGGAATTCGCTTCAAAACTGTCATATGACTAGCCACCTTATTGCGTTGATTTAGCTCAAATCATGCCGGCCGGGATGGGCTTTGGACCCTAGTTCACAACGAAGAAAGTCTGGATCCGTACCACGCCAACATTAGATACTCTCGTCTCCAGGTAGGGCCGATGGGCGTTTGCAGTGCGTAATAAATCAAATTTCGTCTCTAGAACATTGACAGCTCAATTAGAGTTTTTAAGCCTGAAAAAAGAAATTCCCTGACGTGGAAATGAAGGTAGTCGTGCAACCGTCAACAGGACTACGAGAGCTGTGCAGTGTTGCGAAGTGCAGCGTTCATGCTGCGATCACAATATATCAGCATCGCCGTCATCCTATATATCCACGCCATACCTTAATCAGGTTCCTGTTTATTCCGTCTTATCCTCCCTTATATGGACTGCATCTTCAACGTGAATTCGGGGCTAAGTTGACCTTGACCTTGCTGGATCGGACCCTAGCCACTAGGTTTAATTATGAACGGCTGCCTTTCCGATCTCTCTTTGGGTGTCTAGATAGTTACACGAGTGTGACTACCGCTCTCCAAATCTTTGAAACCATCTTCACCGCTAGCATTGGGAGGTTAAGCTCGGGACGATCGCCTTCAATCGACTGCTGTAAACTCTAAACCGCATAAGCCTTTGACCGAATTATTTCTAGGTCCTCGACAGGGCCAAAACGAGCATCAGCACATTTGACCACTTCATTTACGCTCTATGCAGGGTGTAATAAGAAATTAGAACACGCTTATTATAAAAACAATATTGAAACAGTTACTTTGACGAGGCATTGAAGAGTCTAGATGTTAAAGCAGCCCGATAACACCGGGTGAACATCACGTCCCTCCTTGTCATCTCCACGTTGCTCATTTCTTGATTGAGAGGGCGACAGATCAACAGTGTGTTGGAACGGGAGCGGGAGGAACGACATGGCACCTGAACAACTCGTATCCCCTTTTTGTTCGAATTTGGCAGCGGCTAAGGTGGCCCAGATCTTGGAGCAGGCAGTGACTGCATAACTGATGGAACTGGTTTAATAGTCACGACGGCAGCAACAGCAAAGGGGGCACGAAGTACAGCATAGACGTAAAAGGCTGGCTTAGTGTCGATACTCAAAAGGTTTTGGGGCAGCGACAGATGAAGGAACAGGGATTGGCGAAGATAGGTTTTCGATGCAATCTGTGACGAGACGTCTTTGAACTTCCACGATTGGTGACGTTTGGGAAAGCTTGACAATAAAGGCTTGCTTGACGGGTTCCCGGTTCCCCCCATGGAATAGGCGAATGACAGGAGCAGTCGCTGACGATGATGGGCTTCTTTTCCTTTAAAAAAACTACCTCTGCGGGTTCGAAGGGCATTGGGATTGACTATTGCGCTGAAGATGGTTCTGTGAAATACTGTCGTAAGGGCTTCAAGATACATGCTTTTTGACACTGCTCAATGAAAGCATCGCTACACCGTGCTACCCGTCGGCGCTGGCGAGTAAGTCTCCCCAGTCTGATCTCGTTGATGTGTGTATGGCTAATTCCCGTGATTGAAAATGTCAACCAAGTTTTTTTTGCGAGTAATTGATAACGTACCATTCAATAGTGTCGTCTAAACGTACTCTTTTAACGAGATGATTGAACTGTGATCCAAAGATACTAAACATTTGTAAGCATTTGGCGTATCGCTGTGATCCCAATACTTGCCTTGGAACAGCAAAGGAAGGGTGACGTCTGCAAAGGCAAGAGAGAATGTTTTCGTTAAGATAGCCTAATGTTTTTTTTGTACAGAAGAAAATTACGGCCAAAAATGTAAGTCATACCATGTATATGTTCAGATAACGATAGGGGTCGGCACCGTACCGTATACGGCTACGGCCGTATATTATACGGATAGAATACAGACATAGCCGTGCCGTATCCGTACCGTATAGTCACCTAGCTAGAGCTCCATCGGAACGGATACGTACCGTATTCACCGTAATACGGGTCCATACGGATACGGAATCATAAAAACAATGTAAACGCAGTATATTTAATATGTCATAATGTCTGCTAGTATTGTATAATATCCTCAACTGAATTGCGAGCTAGTTTGAGCTTCTGCTTGACCAACATCAAGGTCCGAATGGTATCAGGTTTAAGACTAGCTCTGCGAAGGAAGATTGTGTCACGGCCACCAGAGAAAATTCGTTCTACAGCAACTGCTGAGCCTAAAAAATTGGCGGGAAGTGAGGTTGAAGCAAAAAGAAGCAAACAGACATACCTGGAATAGTCATAATATCACGGGCAAGACGGCACAAGTTGAGGAACTGGGCTTGTCTAGCTTCCCACCACTTGACCGGATCACATCCATCCCAGTTTTTCTCGGGTAGCGTACGAAAATATCCTTCAAGCTCATCCTAATCCTCAGAGTATTGGCGACCGTAGCGAGTGAAATTGAGTTTTTTAGGTGAAGCCAATTGATGAGTGCGGAAACAGGCTACACGGAGATTTGTAAGCGAAGGCTATATGCGCCGTTCCTTACGGCTAGGCAACTTTGAGGTACAAATAGGCTATATTTTCTATTTTTTACCTTTTATTCCCCTTTCGTCTCACTTTATTTTGAAATTCACAATTCTTATTTTACCTTTCCAATTACCTCTTAGTTCCATTTTCCTGGAACATATATTTACAAACTGTATATATAAAAAACCACCTTTTCGACACGAATAACAACGACTTTTATGCCCTCATCATGATTTCCCTCTGAGCACACAACACTGGTTCCCTTACCTTCCCTGCCTACCTCCTGACGGCGCACATCACAATGTGCCGCTTCGGTACATTGACACTGTAGGAGTGGACATGGGTTTAACCAGAGGTTCACCAGCTTGCGCCGAACCTAGGTAACGATTGGCCCGGGCGTTTCCGATGTGACGTCAATGAAGTAACGCGGTTCGGCCCTACTCTCTCAACACGACTCCTCATCATGATGCTTCAAACTTTCTTCGCCAACGGGTCACAGTATGTGTCTTTTTGCTTTGTGAGAATCTATACCTTCTGATTTAGCTATCATCCTACACGCTTTCAAAACATTCGATAAATGGATGTCATAGTCTAGACATCACCAGCATTCCATGGGTTGACTCTTGAGTCGCAATTCTTAGTCTTTAGACACACAAGTTGATTTCGATGTCGGTCTATTTTTTATTTATATGCTTAAATGCTCATCAACGGACGTCCACCATTTCGTAGATTAAATCCTAACCGCCACGTTCGCAACATGCACCCCAATTTATCGAGGCAGCTCTCTGATGAAAAAAAAATTTTTCGCTGGTCTAATCATAACTACCCTTCCCATCAATTTATCTCTGACTTCAGCATCGTCTCCCACTTGTCGGATGGAATGAAATGTAGGTTGAAGCTTTTCTTTGGTGGTGAACTGCGATCCAGAGAATTTTGGCGCCAGCACAAATCGGACGCGCCACGACACTCTTGAAATGCCACCAAATAACATCATGATGAATGAAAGTCGCAAGTGCATCAAAAGTGCCCTCGCCCAATGGTATTTATTAGCTTTCCTTATCCGGATCACGTCTAAAAATTCAATGTATTAGGTATTTGGGAAGTTAGTGATGCAACCGACCGCCTTTCTCATTGCTACTGGCCATTGAAATTCGGACAAGAACAATTTACATTGTAGTGGAAGAACAGGAACTCGTGAATAGCGAATAATTGATTAGTGGTTCGCCACGAATCCAGAGCGGCCGTTGTTCCTGATTGATGAAGGTTGGTCCACATTTGCCCAATTTATTCAAGCTTGTCCTAAACTATTATTCTTGTCCCTAGCCGCTGTGGACCGAATTAGGACCCGATTTATTTATAACGAAGAACTCACCACCTATCACCCAAAACCACAAACCATTCCTTCCTCTCCTGCATTACTTTTGCCAACAAAACCGTTTGACACTATGCACCGCGCTCTCGACACTTACGATGTTATTGAAAATATTGTCTCGTGGCTGCCTATGTCCTCCTTAACTGCTACTATTCGAGTAAACAGTCAGTGGTTCCTAGCTTCTAAACGCCTTATTTGGGACCTCGTCGAACTTCGTGATGCCTTGGAGTTGTTGGGACCTGTGGAAACCCTTAGTAAAATTCCCCATGTCAGTCTAATTTTCCGTGCTAGCATGGCATTTCCTCTCTTAATATTTTGACACTTCCCTTAGAGCTCCACAGCGGCCATCGATATTTCCAGTTGGAAGAGATTCGACCTATATCGTCGGCACGTTCGTGTTCTTATAGGAAACCAAAGGGACTCTGCTGCTGTTCTTCACGTCATAAGATTTCACTCGGAATTAGTGAAAAATCCTGTCGAACCCAGATTTCTATTCCCCGCGTGTCGTTGTCTAAATTGGTATGCAGCGGGTGCTCAAGCAGAAATTCAAATATTGCGGTCCTTGATCACTCCGCGGGTTGATTTCGTTCAGCTCGTAGCAACTAGCAAAATGAGCCGCGCGTGGTTCAACGGATTTTGTAAGGTGTTGGTTGAACGACTGTCGTTTTTAAAGCATCTTATGGTTCATTACAATCGGCGACCTACCAAATTGGATCATTTGGCTCCATTCTATGCGCTTTTGAAAAGATTTGCGTCAACATTGTTTTTGGTCGAACTTTCCGGAGCCCTTTTTACGGAAACTACCATTGACCGTCTTTCCAAGGCTCCCGACCTACGAAGCATAACATTCGGCGGAACGATTCCTCAATATATGGTCCATCATCTTGTTGATCGTTCTTCGCGCGGATTCCAATCCCTGGATCACTTCCTGCTCCTGGACTCTGCACTACCTCAACTACCCGTTTTCAAGTTATTTCGCCAATTCTCTTTCACGCCACTTACTTGTCTTCACTGGCATATAAAAGAGGTCAAAATAGACCTAGAATTGTTCCTCAAAATTATACCAACAGCGTGCCCCAATATGGAGCAGATGGTGATCGGAGACGAACGTGCATCCAAAACATACACCGTGCAATGGCCGATAATTCGGTCGCTATTGAACTGTAAACGGCTCTGCTTTTTGAGATTGCGTTGCCTGCAGGTGGAGATGACACTGGACAACTTTGACGAGCTTGTCAGACTCCCGATCCAAAATGGCCGATTGGAAGGCTGGGCCGCTCTGTATGTATTCAGCGTCGAACCATTTGATCTAAATGAAGCATTGGTTATACTTGCGAAACATACAACGCAAATTATAGGTTTTGGTATAACTATCCACGTCAAAGAAGGTGTAAAACTGTTTAGTGGTACACCAGCTACATCTTTGCCGCTAGATCTCATGGAGGATGCTGCCGAGATTAGGACGTGTCTTGAAACCCACCATGAGCTTACGAAAACATTACGACAAGACGGAGTCTTCTTTCCATGTCTTGTCGACATTGACTTTGGCTACAGTTCATTTATGCCTGATTCGGCGGGAGCGATTGCCTCACTTATCCTAGCCATTAGCGACTGTCCCATTTGTCCTGGTATGGATGGGGACCGGGAGTATCTCGACAGGGTACTCAATCATATGGCACGGTTTTATGTTGAGAGGAAGAAACTTACATCACAACCCTTTACACAAGAAGTTTCTATTTTTATGGAAGAATACCACATGTATCAGCAAAGAAGGGAATCTGCTAACAACTAATTGCGAAGGATATCGAGCGAGTGCTACGCCTGTGATTTATGTAAATTTTGTAAATTACCTCACATACATTCCGTCTAATATCACATGTTGTTCCAGCACTTGCATAAGCTCAATAGAAAATGCGCGAGGTGCGCTTTTGACTCTTCAAGTCATGCACACAAACTTACTAAGATTCCATCTCAATTAAATTCAGAAACTTGAGTCCCTTTGCGGCAGGTCGGACGTTTTCCAGGTCCAAGAAGCTCCCGGAAAATCTTGCAAAGGTTTAAATGGAGCGACACCGCAACGCGTATTCATTTTACATTGACAATAAACATCCACTTTCAGCAAATGTTGACATCTCCAAGCATCAACTACATTTGTCCTCGCGAGTCTTCCGGTGTACTCATCCAACGTCAGGATCTCTGGTTCAAACTTTGGCAAATACGCATGAAGGATTCGCGTCCGTATTGATGCTTCGGTACGGTGAATAATCATCAGACGGTGTTATGTCGCGCACAAACGAAGGTCAACGGGAGTTGAATGCGGGATCGGATGTCTCATGGTTATTCTGACAAGCACGGTGCACGTGTTTTTTATCTTACCAAAATGGTATCTTTTTAAAAACAAACTCCCAGAATGTTCCTCCAGTCCGAGAGTATGGAGGTATATCTTGTACTTATAGGAAATAAAGTCTGAGTCTCAATCAGTGTCCCTCTTGAAATATGGACGTATGCTCTAAATTAATAGCCCGACGGTATATACGATACAGCCGTGTTCTCCGTTATCTGGACACCAATCCGACACGCAACTATCGATCTACTGGACGGGAAGTGGTCTTCGGCCAAAAGGATTCGAATACTTTTCTTTTCCAATTGGTTGTGGAATGAAATGGTTTATGCTAAATAAACTCCTTAGTAACGAGAATCTGAGGGATATGTGGAATACCTCAGACACTGCCTGAGCACGCTCTTCGGCGTCATGGTCCTTGTCTGACGCCACCTTCTCGGGCGCAAATTGATCGACAGTGGCCTCAAATTGTGTGTGGGATACACAGATCAGCTGCCCAAACTCACGCACAGATGTTGCAAATGCGGAACGAACATCGTCTGTGTCTTTGTAAAGTTGCCAACACCCATAAGGTAAGTTTGCCCAGTCGTCAAGTAGCGCCAGTTCATTCATAGCGGCGGCAAATAGCTTGTCCAACTTGTCTCTCTCAAGCTTCCATTTGACAAGCCGGAAATACCTTTTCGCATTCCATTTGTGGTACACCAAGAGTTTCCATAGTTGCACAAGCACCGAGAGATCGTAAAGAATGGTGAACAGGGAGTGCTTTGGACTTACGGACTTGAGGAGATCCATTAAGACTGGATATATAGCCATTTCCCTGTAAATATGCTGATAGTTGCCCAAATTCTGAAGACATCTTGAGAAGTGGGATACTGCATCCAGATCATTCAGGACGAGCGTGGATAGATGGTGGCGGTTATGAGGCACGAGCAGCAGCATGAAAAGGGGAGGCGTGTAGGCGGAGAGACGTGACCCGAGATCTCGCGAATACCAATGGTATATGAGAGACAGGTCGTGGCTGTCCGTAAAAGGCAAATGGTTGGAATCCGACGGATTGTGCATCAAGGCACCGATGGAGAACAAGAACAGTACTGCATTCCATCTCGTGCCATCTGTGAGCGACTCGCACCAAAATGAGTCCGCACAGCAAATCTCTTTGAAGAAACGGAGGGCGTGCTCCCACGTGCATGATTGGTTAGGTGGTCGAAAATGGGATTGAAAGCTGTGAAAGACATTCTCCAAGGACTTCTGTCTCTGTCCTTTGTCGGGGATCAACGGAGTATCGGAGGTGAGGTTACGATAGATGGCGATAAGGAGGAGATACCGCGTTTCGAAATTGAAGGACTTTGCATCTGATGAATACTCAGGGTTTCCAAGCTCGAAATGACGGAAAAGGTAGCCAAACTTCCACCACCCAAGTTCTTCACTATCAAAACGTACCAATCCCGCGTCGTGGATTAGTTCACGGGTGGGATCAAATTTCCAATTGAATAGAAATCTCTGTCCAGAGGTGAGTATATGCGCAACCGCTGTAGGATCCCATGGCACCGTTCCCAATAAACGACACCACATGGCCAATGGAAGACTGAGATCCTCGGTGATGGCATTATGGAGAGTTTGACGCTTCTGTTCATGATATGGTAAAGTGTCTGCAATGCGAAGATAGGTTTGATACTCTGTTTTTTCGAGCAGACTTTCCACTACATCGGGAATAGACCGAAGGATATTCCAGTGGTATCGGTCTAAAGTCGCGATGTCCAAGCACAAACCAAAACGCAAATCCACGAGATTTGTTTCGTTGACCTCCAAAGTACGACGGAGATTACGGAAAATTTGCCATCCAAATCGTTTACCGATAATTGGATTACTGGCTGTGCACCGCGCAATAATTCGATGAACACTCCTGTTTGGGGAAGTCGCATAGAGCCAATTGAGTGCTTCGAAATCGAGGGAAGTTGCGTTCTTAACGGCTTTCTTTATGTTCTCTTCTCTCCACTTCGTAAATTTCGGAAGCTGACCAGTAAATATGATGGATCGGAGTCTCTGAAAGTTACGGCGTACAACACCAGCTAACTTCAGAGTAAGCCTGAACCCATTTCGGATGAGACCCTCGACGGTGCAGTGAACGAGATGTTCAACGGTATGTCGAGCTTTAGAATTTATTCTTTTCCAAATGGCCCGAAAACCCTCAGTTATAATCGTGATGCTCTTTTCGAAAACTTGTCGCAGGACAAAGAAGAGAATCCCGATGTAGATCGTCAACGAGGTTGTATATGGGCACTCCGGGTACCAAATAGGCAACACCACTGAAATAAAATATAACGTATAGGTGACGCCAGTAATAATAACAATCATCCAAGCGACACAAACATCCAACGGGAATAATAGTATAATTATTCCCATAAGGAACATGCCAACAGCAAGATGGAGGAGGATAGGGAGAAGGTCGACGATGGCTGCAACCTTCCACATCTCGAATCCATTGAATCGCAGCTGCCTGGCCCGAACTTTTTCATTTGCCGTCCCGGGGATTGAAGACATATAATAATATAACCACTGTTTGGCGAGAACGGCAAACAGCGCAACGGATAACGTAATTGCCAGACTGGTGAACCATAGACCGTTCACCCAAAAGGCATTCGTTGATGGTATGAAGCGCGAAGTAGGAGTCACTGGTGAAATTGGAATCATATTTGTTGGCATCCCGTTAGATTGTGCTCGTAGGAGTTGGGCAATTTCGAACAACAGGAACGCAGAAACCTGAGTATTGTCTTTTTGTAGACTTTGGGAAGCCTGAGAAATGAATGCGGTTATAACGCCAGAAAAGAGACCAGCCTGATATAGTAAACAAATTAACATTTGACAATATGATTGCAAATGAATATTTTGCTTACAAAAACTAGCAATACATCTACCGTCTCTTTCCATCCCTCTACTCTCTCACGATCAAACAATTCAGCTTCATCGAGGTAAGTCAACCAGACACGAGCATTTTCCGCGGACTCTTTTCCAAATTCATCCCGCGGATATTTCTGTTCATAATCATATCGATTACCCGCTAACATACATCACGTCAGAATATAGAAATAAACGAGTTAAATTGCCAACTAACAACCAGTTTCGGGCGATAGTCCTTTGGTTAGTCCGAAAAGCCTTTTACGTCGTGCCTTGTTTTGCTGCGTAACAGGATGAGAAGGACTAGAGACGTAAGCCACTCTGTTAGGTGCCGCCTCTGATATATTATGTATGTAAGGAAACATTCATAGACCGTTCCATTGAATAAAAAATCTCACCGAGGAAATCACGAAAAAGGTCCACTAAGTTTTCTATCTTTTCATCAGAATGTGTGTCCTTTGCTTGCGTAGTAGCAGGTTCTTCGTCTTCTTCATCGAAAGGAATCGGTGCGAAGTTGTTGGATGGAGACTGGAGATCTTCAGCAATCGACACATGTCCTTCCGAGTCAAGCTGATGTTGATCACCCGACCCTTCCCGTGTTATTTCAGAACTCTCGCGGTTTTCGTTTTGAGTCTTGACATGTGTTGGTTTGGACATGATATGTAGCTGGTGGAGTGACTATGGGGCTATTTGAAGAGGATAGCGGAGGGAGGTTCCGTGAAACCTTGCGCGCGTACCTCGTGTCAATCACAAATAATGCGCGCGGACGCTTGACACGCAGCGGAAGAAGGTTGTCACCGAGTTCATGTGAAGCGAATGGTACCGGTTCGGAAATGACTTCGCCTATCATTGCAACTTAGTGTCATTACAAACCGCTATAACGAAATGAGCCTAGACTACCCACAGAAGCGTTCCTGCAAGACGGTTCTACATACATATGTATGTAGATACTAAAATCGAATTGGCAAAAAGTCACCTTGTGTCTTAATAGAGACTCACCTCAGACTCTACACCAGTGTCCCATCACAACGGCTAATTCGTTTTAGAAGGCTCTGATATTGCTCATACGAACATGCCTCAAATCTGGTGATATATTAACTTTGTTGCATTGATGTACTGCTTAATTCCCTCCGCTACTAGCGTTCTAATCAAGGGGTTCTTAGTATAAATTACTCGCCACCTGAAATACTTTCACAAAGTCAGTCAATCATTCATAAATAATCGAAGCGACATGCACATTTCCGGTACACTGACATGACAGCGCAGTTCGCCTCTTTCATCCTTCTTGATGAATTCAAAAACGCTTAGAGTGTACTTCGGGAGATTCGTGTTTTAGTTTGGACGAGCTTTCAAGTTTAGAAATCCAATAGCCTACCGTGTTGAGCGTCCTAGCGTGGGTTTGATGACCTGAGGCATTATGTTTCCACACTCGGCATTCAAATCGCCATCGGAAAGTCAGTCCTCCACGTTACTACGGTCGATCTGCGAATCTAGTTCAAATCAGCCGGAAGTATCGAGTCAGCTTGCGATTGCCTGATGGGCGCACCTTTACGTTAACAAAGCGCGACAGTTTTTAAATGGAGTTAAAGATGTTCAGCCCTGGCCATGCTGCAATGACAGTATGTGTTTTCCTGAATTACTAACCTCTTCGCGATGTCGGTAAGTATTACTCAGATCTGCAGCTGAACCTTAGCGTCCTCAGCAAACACTCTTTCTTTTATTCCACAGATTGTCCTCAAACGTTCCTCACTTTCGAGACGAAGATGAAAGATATCGTTACTCCTCGGTCGCCAAATCACTTGCGCAACGACTATCAACAATGATATCAGTTAGATCAGGTCCTGACACTAAGCGAGACCTACCCGCGGATACAAAGCCGTATTAATATTACGCGGCCGACTGCCATTGAGAGAGGCCAGAGATGTGCGTCAATGAGTTTATTAATTATGCGCTCTGGGAGCTTGGCGGAGTTGAATACACATATAGGATACTGTTCGTACGGAGAAGATAGTGGGCCTGATTATAAAAGAAAGATGGTTTCGGACGCAATAGACGCTGCAGTGCGCAAATGACGACGTTGTTCTGCTTTGAATTTCAGTCATTGGGGAAGGGAATCTTCGTTCTGTGCTTAGCTATTTGATGAGATATGTAATATCATTCCGAAGATGTTTCATACGTTAGAAGGAACAATCGAAAAGAGTAGCCGTCTACGACACGTCTCGCGAAGCTACAGGTTTGTATAAAACCGATGTTTAGCGTACTCTGCAAGAAATGGCAATTGAGATTATTTGTCAACGTCAATGTAGGAACAAAAGCCTATAACGGGCGTCGAGATGTCGTACGTGTGGGTGAATTTGAGAAAGCCATTGAAAACAGAGGAACCGCGAGAATATATAGTTTGAGAATATACCTCCGATGAATTGCAAAAAGAAAACACACCACGCAGAAAGTTCGAAGGGTTCAGGACTTGATATTTTGACTCTTGACTTAGAGGAGCTCGAGAGGTTCATACGTGTCACATCGGGAACACCCGAGCCAATCAGCGTTTTTTCTCTTACGCTCTACAAGCGTCAATGGGTCGGAGAGCTTTTTTCGACCTATAGGCAAAGGTGCAGAAAGTTATCCAAGCAGCCATTTAAAGCGGTGCTTTGAACGAGGTCGGTTCATAAAAAAGATATTCAAACCTGTCGCCACAGGTTCACCCTATGCCATTCTAGTACTTTTTGTTGTCTGTATTGTACCGAAATGACTCTAAATCGGTAAAACAGACATTCAGGATTACTTTGAGAGTTGGATATCATGGGTGTTTTGTATGAATGCCGCGAACGTGCCTTCTGCCTGCCTTAAGTGTACACGTACTGAGACTTACTTTAATGACACCTCCGCACAATTCTATCTTCTGGTGCATGTTTGAAGTCTACCGAAAGCTGACCGACATTTATGTTCAGAGACTGAAGATATTCGGTCAACTAACCTGCGCTTCACTACGTAGTGTACGAGGGCTAAACTTTTGAGCAAGAAGAGCGGTTGGTTCCTTAGTTTTATATAAGACATAAGTGAAGTACATAAGGTTTATATAGGTAGGGTAAAAATTTAAACATCAGTTTGATCAAAAATCAATTAAAAACTCTAGCTTTTCGCATTTCGTACATGTCTAGTAGAAAATGAGAAATTTCTCGTGCGAAGGGTCCCACCCCGAGCTTCTCCATCATTTCAGCGTAGTATTTTTTCCTGTGGTTGTCCACTTTTTTAATATACCCAGAATCATGCCCTCTAATTATCAGGGGATAATCGCTGATTGCCAAAATAAGAGATGTAACTGCACCAACGGAATTCGGCGTAAGCGGGCGGTCTCCAAAGTTAATTGACTGGAGACGGGGGAGGAAAATGCCATCTTCTCGAATATTATTGGTCATCTGAGAATGTGTTTCAAGGTAGGTCTTGATATCGGCAGTGTTCTCCATCAGATCTAATGACAGAGATGTGATAGGTGTATCACTGAAAGGTCGTACACCCCCTTTATCATGTACATGGACACCGATATCCTTAAGGTTATGGGCATATTTAGCGAATAAAATCAATGTCTCATTTAAATCAAAGGGTTCGACACTGAAGATATCCAAGCTCCTCCAGTCTGGGTAGACGTCGCTTCCATAACGGCTCATGAGGAGTTCTTCCAAATTGTCAATAGACATCTGTACCTGCATGCACGAAAGTGACAGACTCGTGAGCGTTTTACAGACTAGTAGCGACCGAACTAACGGCCATTGGATGGTGTAGGTTTTAGACCCGTAGTGGGCCCCAATCATCAACACTTCTAGATTGGGACATACTATAGGAATTCGGGTCAGGAATACTAGCTCTATGTCTGTTTGAATGTCGAAGATCTCCCAAATAATAAGACTGAGGGTATCGAAGGAGAACCGACAAAATAGATTGGCCACAGAATGTTGGGACATCGACGGCTCTCGGATGATGAAATAGTGCAGGGATGAGAAGCCGTGAAATGATTCGTCAACAAAGTAGTTTGAAAACAAGGTGTGGCTGTCGTGACCCACTGTGTCGCCGATAGATAGACCACGCAGGTTAGGCATCCCCGAAAGACGTTCAATTGTAGTTTGCGTAAACAAAGTTCCCGGAATTAGTACCCAGGCCAACGTTGACTCAAATCTTTTAAAAGCGTATAGAATGGAGTCAAACGCTTTAACTTGGACTTTTCCCACTCGACATAGTCAAGGAACAAGGTATGCAAGCAAGACAGTTCAGCAGCCAATGTTTTGTAAAATCTGTAAAACCATGCACGTCTAACTTGGAATTTTCCTATTTCGAGATCAACAAATTGAGTGGTTGGAGTGATTAAAGCGCGAAATATCTGAATTTCAGCTTGAGTGCCCTTCCCATTCCAAGCTAGATATCGGCACACGGGGAACAACTTGTAATGCGCGGACTCTTCAGACTTTCCCACCAACTTCGAGTAGAATTTCAAGACATGAAGGAGGGCGGTGGACTCTGTATGCTGTCCTCGCAGGCCACAAACATGTATACGGTATAGGTCGAACCTCTCCCATTTCAACATATCAATGTCCGCCGTGGATCTCTGAGGGAAATGTCAGATAACTGAGAGATGCGGTGTTACCTTGAGATCTGACTTACAAGAGGAGTTTTATTGAGGGTTTCCACGGGTCCCAACAATGCTAATGCATTGACAAGGTAAACCTCTTCCCAAAGGAAACGTTTGGAGGCCATGAACCACAGGCTGTTTACCCTGATGGTAGCGGATAAACTAGCCACGGGGAGCCATGAGACGATCGCCTCGATAACCTCGTCAGTGTTTAGAGCACGATCCATATAGTACTAGGGTTTGATGGGAGAGTTAGAAGAGAAAAGCAAAAGCGGATTGGGTTTTGAGTGAGATGCAATGCCGTTTAGGTTGCTTTTATAATACAACGGGATGTGCCCATTCAGTCCATAAACCCAAACGGAGCTGGACCAGGATAGTGTTTGGGACAACTTGAAGCTGGACAAAAGTGGACACCAACATCGGTACCGGCATCCTCGGTTCGCCGATCGTTGATGCCGCCATCGACCGATCATTTGAGGACATTAAATAGCAAATTAGTCGCTGTTCAAGTTGCATTCATTCACAAGGTGTACCGATTCATATCACAAATTACAACCAAGGAACATGGACGCATCAATGAGTAGCAATTCTGATCACCAATTTAACCAGCTTGAGTTGAAAGGAAGAGGAAAATTTGCGGTAGCTTCACAAAGCATGGCGAGTACTACCATGTATTTTCCACGAGGATAAGTTTACCGCCTCTCATCAACCGTCGTACTAGCATGGTGTCATGTATTCTACATGAGGTATTAGTTCGGACCGAAATGTGCCTTTCATCGAGTCAACGTGTCATTGAAACTCTCTTTTGGAACTACGCTTGTCACAATAAGTATCAAAACAGAAGAGAGGATGTTCAACTTTCAACTTTCGGCGCACCAACTGACCGGAACATCATGATCTTGCACATTCCAACTATGCAAGCGTCTAAAGGTGTTTAGAGCACCATCTGATCGGCTTTCGTGAATTAGTACGGTTAGTACCAGCTTTGGCTAAAAATATTCCTCTATGTCATGCTGTGTAAGTTTGACATCTTTTTGTTGGGATCCGGGCCCCACTGTGGAAAAAGCTGCCACTGAGGTAAGTGGTATTCAGTGGGTATGACCACTGAGTGACATTATTCAGTGGTCGGTTAGTGGTCATACCCGCTGATAATCAGTGGTAATTCAGTGGCCAGTCAGTGGTCAGTGGGAAGTCAGTGGTTCATTACCACTGACCTCGAGATGCAGTGGTGATTGAGTGGTAATGATGCCACTGAATTTCAGTGGTGGGCCAGTGGTGGGTCAGTGGGTGACAATATGCATTGGTTCTATACCACTGAAATACAACAACATGCTTAGCCTACCAGCCTGTAATTAATTAATTATTTTTTAATGAAAAAAGTTTTTTTTTGTTAAGTTACTTAGTATACATAGCACGTGATGTGACGCGTGGCGCGTAATTCGCTGTGTTTGAATCGGAGTTGAAAAGTGATTGTATGCGCGTATCAACGTTTTTAAGCCTCACTTCAATTTTTCTCGCCCCATCCCACCCTCCCATCATCCCACCCTCCCATCATCCCACCACCATCTGCACCACCATTCACTGTCCACACCACCGTTCGCGCTGCCATCCACGCCGCTATCCCATTCCGCCGTTATTCATCCCACTGTCATCCACCGTCCACGCCCTGTCGCATCGTCCAGTCTGTCATGACGCGTGGCACAACGCTAGCCCAGCATATAAAGTAAGTCAGATACAGCTCATGTCGCGCATTATTTATTATGAATAACGTCCGCAGGCGAAGAATACTTCCTTACTCGCGTGGCGCGCTTTACGGGACTTGAAGTATGGGGCAGAGTGGGAGCAAGAGGACAGGGACCTGGGCGCAGTCGGGAGGTAAGCAACATTTCAGCTGTAGTCATTAGTATAAGTCTTTTTTGTGTATATAAATACATAAATTTATTACAAATAAAACATGGGTTTACATAATAATAAATAAATAACAAGGAAAAACGAATGAAAAATAAATGCACGGGTCGTGGAAGTGTCCATAGGGACTTATCACTTAACTTTCAGTGGAAAATGCCACTGAACACCACTGAACTTCAGAGGTTTTTACCACGGAAACGGCGGAAATACCGCTGATTTTCAGTGGTCAGACCACTGACAAACCACTGGAATTCACCGGGCGTATCCACTGGGTCACCACTGGGTATCAGTGGTATTCAGTGGCAATATTTTCCACAGTGCCCCAGGCCTTGGTCAAAGAGTACTACATAGTAGAGCGTTCTCGCGCCGAAAAACGTAAGGTAAATTGTCCTCAATGAAGCTTGTCACTTTGAATCCTTGTGTTTTTAAGCAGGCACGCAAGTGCACGTCAATCTTCCTCCATTTTTCGTCTCTCTGTCAACTATGCTCGCAAATGTTCAAGTCGAGTAAAGCCTCGAAAAGGGCGACGGTGCCTTTTACGAATGTATTCAAAAGCTCTTCGGAACGACATGACCGCAATGGAATCACTGAGTTTGGAGAGAGGTTTCCCCGCTCTCTCGATAACGGCATAATTGCGTTAGAGATTGCTCAGTTAGAGAAAGGCTATGAAACTCCAGCCGAAGTGCAATTTATCAGTTTACTTATGATATTTGCCAATGAGTACACTAGGTGATGAACCAGAAAAAAAGACTATCGTGAACGGGACTCACAGAATGAACACAATTTTTTTCCTTTGACATCCTCAAAAACGACAAGTCGTCGAGAAGATAAACCGGATAGAAGTGAAGAAGACCATTGTATCAGTGCCATGCAATATTGTATCAACAAACGGTGCCCCACTGGGGGTGACCGTAGAATTCCGCTTGCGTAAATGGTGTCGTATAGACTCCTAGTGTCGCCGGCGGTCGCTCAAAATGTTCAGAACGAGGTAAACGCCCACACACGCCCTCTGCGGCAAGTTCGTTTTCAGCCTTTCGACGAGTGTGTCAGACTCGCAACCACGACAACTTCACCAAGATTACAGCCTATCAGTGTGAAAACGCTGTTCTAAGCGTTTACTGGCGTCGCAGTGTTACATGATTGTGGAAGCCTTCTCTTCGACGACGAGTCTTTGTATTCAATGCTACAAGTACAGGAGAACCTCAACACGTAGTGCGCCAAACCGCTCCCGTCTTTTTGAGTCAACAGATGTTAGCACGTCCTGAAACTGTACAGTGGACACTTTTGGAACTATAAAGACACTTAAGCTTATTTATTAGCTACTCCGCGCTGAATTTCCAACTCTGTGACCTGTCTGCTCTTCAAAGCACCGCTGGCTACTACCCAGTTTCGATTTTTGCTGAAGGCGACCAAATCACGGATACACCAATGAGCGATGTTCAAGGCCATGCCGGGTGCTCCTAAACGTCCTGGATGTCAGCCACGATCTCGGGTTGGACTAGTAGTAAGAGTGTGTCCACCGGTCCTCACAGCAAGCGGCACAGCACGATCACATCCTCATTGGACCTCAAATACCTACATAAACGGGTCGGGACTGCACCCTGTAATCCCCCAAACATGAAGCTGCAAAACTCGGACTAATCGAAATGATAAGATCCATTTTTTACAATTGGAGTCGAAAGGACTTGATGTATCCTGAGGATGAAGGTAAGAACTGCCCGCCTGCATTGCTTTTCACAACTGATTGCATGTTTCGCCCTTGTACCTATTACACTTAAAGAGGATGAAAGTTTTGATCCCACGTCTTCCCACGATCTCGTTGACGAAGAGTTGGATGGAGAGAATGAAGCTGAGACGATACTTGTCTCTACTGGAGATGAGAACGCAAATGGGATGTGGCTTGTAAATGTCAGCTCCAAGTGACACTTGCGAATACGTTTCTTTTCGATCTAATAAACGTTTTTTTTTTTCACATTAGCTTCCTCGGCATCTCTTGGAACGTTGGTCGGCCGTGGATGAAGAGGGTCGACAGTTAGCAACCTTACGGATATGGGAAATGAGGAATCCTCGCACTGGATGTCCTTTCATATCCATTTCGGTCCCGTCGGAAGAGGATCCGAGCGTGATGGAAGAATATATATTGGATGACGTAGTGAAAAAGACTGAAGAGAACCAGCTCGTCAGTGCGGTGCAAGAATGCGAAGAGGATGACGATGATGACCCAGATTACGAGCATGGAAATGACGACGACGACAATGATGATAACGAAGAAGGTGAAGACGAAGATAACTCAGAGAATGGCAACAATCATAACGAAGACAAAGCTGACATGGAGCAGGAGAAGCAGACGGAGGAGATCAAATACGATAAGGAACAGCCTACTACTAGCGAGTTATATATTATTTCTCGTGATTGGTTTTCATAATCATTTCGTCCAGCATCCCAACTTTTGGCAGGGCATATCACAAAGGAGCTTGTAGCACGACCTGTTTCGAAGGCCACTTGCGATGAAGCAGAGCAACGCATAGAGCTACTCGATTATCTTGAGACGAGTATGGGGGATGAGTTAACAGAGGATCTACCATTGTTTGGTGAACTAACCGTGGGTTGTTCTATCCTTATTTTCTCTTTCAAATTCACTACTTTCTACAGGAGGAAGAATTCGGAGAGTCTAACAAGAAGTTCAAGCGTATCGCATATGATCGACTCCTACACCTGCTGTTGAAACTTTTCGAAGAAAAGAAACGTTGGGATATCAGAGAACTTACACGACACACCAAACAGTCTTCACGTTACCTCCGAAAGGTGTTACCTGACATTGCCACGGAGATTCGAGCCGGTCGTGTAAGTATCATATTGCAATTCCGACATCGGTTGTCATTGACCTTCATGTCAGCATAAAGGAAAGTGGGAACTATTACCGTTCTACTAGTGGTTTGTGTTTGGCCGACGGGTGTTCTGTCCTGAGCGGCGACTCTGAAGTCGGAGTGGAACGGAACATCAACCATGACCTTACATGTGTTTGTGTAATGTTTTTCCGAGAATATATTTACTTGCAATACAAGAGATACCTACAGCTATATACGTACATTCAATTGTGTAAATATTGAACAAGCCGATGCTTTTTTTAACTTTGTTTTTACTCACTTTTATTTGTTCGACGTCAATTGGGTCGTTAAATTTTGATAGTACGCCACCCTTTAAAAAATTTGGAATATATATACGGTCGACATCAGTACCATACTATGGAAACATCGCGAGTGACATGTTACGCCCTTTCCGAGAAACCCTGATCTTGAAGGAACTCGATTAGTTCCTTAAACACATGCTGTACGTCCTCCGTCCACGTTTCATAGCATTCCAAAAACATCTGAGAGTACGTTTTAGGGCTGTAATAAACACAAAATCTCATGTTCAGAAGCCAAGCTAGATTTCTCCGAACTATGCATGACTTTGACTCTAATGCCTCTTTAAAGCGCGGAACCGTGGACTCGAGATGTTTCTTCCGTGTTTGACACCATGCATCTGCTTCTTTTTCGTCAGCAAACCTGCATCGGATGTGGTAGTCATGCGAAGCAGCAGCCCAAAGAGGTAGCGCAGCTGAACCCTCCCAATCAATAGCGGCGACGATACGTGAGGAGTCCCCCCACGATACGAAAATGTCGTCCAACTCGGGATTAACCAGCACATTCGGGAACTCGCAATCGAAATGCAGAGCATCCAAGGATTTCCTGAATAACCTGTAGAATTTCTCAAAGAAAACGAATGGAGCTTCTTCGGGATCTTGATTCATCAGTTTGTACGTTTTTCGCCACTTCTTCCACAATTCCGTTTGGTTGGTGATGAAGTCATACTCTCCATCGGCTCGTGCCTTCAGATACTCCGAAGAAGTCTCAAACGGTCCTCGCAATGAGGGAGGAGCATACGGGGCCATATACGGAATAACGAGAGGGCCGATATTGTCTCTGGACGACTTTAAATCCGAGGTCGGGAGAGGACAACCGATTTTAGGGAAATGCAGGTTGAGTAACTGGCTTTCGTAATCTATTATCTGGTTTATGATTAATTCAGTTTCCACGGGTGTTAAATCTGCCGGGATTCTTCGCCCAATTACCTGAATTCATGATGAGTTAGGTGAACACTTATAATAAAAAAAGAGGCGTCGCTTACCCGTGACGAGTGCGCGGCCTAGGGGTCGGCACCGTACCGTATACGGTACGGGTTTTTTACGGTGGATCCCGTACCGTATCCGTACCGTACAATGTTCACTCCAGGCCCTTTACGGTACTGTACGGTCCGTATACGGCCGTATACGGACAATTACGTGTACGGATTTTTTTTTAAAGACGGAAAACAATCTACGAACATGTCTGGGTCAATTATTATTTACGGTCCATTATTATTTTATGTTTCACGACTATCAAGGCACGAATTGTATCTGGTTTGAGGCTAGAGCGACGAAGTGAGACAGTATCTCTACCTCCTGAAAAGACCCGTTCAACAGCGACAGCTGACCCTGTAAGAAAACATAAATTCTTGAGCAAAATCAAATGTTGAGATTGCTTACCTGGGATTGATAAAATGTCACGAGCCAACTGACTCAGGTTGGGGAACTGAAACCTCCTGGCCGCCCACCATTCAATAGGGTCTGTAGAGTACCACAGTTCAGCAGGAAGCCTAAAATACTCTTCTATTTCATTGCGTGCAGTTGTAGGACGACGGACATAACGATCATTGAAGTTAAAATCAAAGATACTCTTTTCGGATATTGTAGGTTGACTGGGTGCCGTTGGGCCTTGAATCTTGCCAGCATAGTTGTCATTGTAAAATTTGATTAACTCTTTCTTGCGTGCTTCAATCTCTTTAGAGATATCAGGTTCTTCCTCGTAGTCGGCCAGTAAAGCTTCTGCATTTATACGCGGATCCAAAACTAGCAAGATAACATCATATTACCACGAGGAACAGATCAAAAGAAACTCACGACTGGCCCAGACGGGATACGGTGAAGCGTCAATTTTGAAAAAATAACTACCTAGCTTTGCATGTGCGGCAGTAATGGCAGATATAAGCCTGGGCGAAGCTGAATGCAAGTCTTCTAATTCTTTCTTCAGCTTGTCTTGGAGACCTTTGATTGTTGCATGTGTACTGGAGAGTGTCGGGAAACGTGTGGCAGACATAGAAGTGGTTGCTTGACGAAAGGTGAGTAGCCAATCGGTTATGACACTAATCACCTTCCACTCAGCCGAAGTCATTTCATATGGCCTTAGCTCTTTATTTTTTGCAGCATATGAGTCGATTTCTCTACGGTAATGCAAAGCCCGACCTATTACATAGATACAGCATATGATGAACAGAGAACAGCAAGAGAAGATGGGTCACTCACGACACATCTGGTGTGTGGATGTCCATCTAGTACGCACATCCAATATTAACATCTTCCCTCTTTCTGAATTGCTTTCTCCATTCTTGTGAGAAGAGTCAACTTCTTCTAGCCATTCTTGTTTCCGCTGGGGCTCGCACGCACGGCCTTAACAATTCTGCGAAGCTATGAAATAAAATATGAAGCCATTAGTGGGAAACATGATAAATAGTGATCAATCTTACTTTCTCAATGGGATTCAATACCGTGTCATCATCATCGTCGTCGTCGATTTCGTCGACCAATCCAACGGCATCGTCATCACATTCAGATATAGGCTGAAAAATCAATGTTTGGTAATGTACTTCTGCCGCCTGGAAATCATTCTTTGACATTGCCCCAATTCCGACCAGAAGCTGCGTATTTTAAATGAATGATATTTCACTGTCAAATGAAATCATACCTCTAAAGCCGCCAAGTGAACAATGTGTGGGAGGCATCGGCCGCGTGCATACACAGGATTGAATGGTATGCCATCACGAGCAAGATAAATCTGCAGATACTTCATTAATGTATCATTGTTCGATGCATTGTCCATGACGATAGACATGATCTAAGGCAAGATATAAAAACAGAAAGATAACAAGGTAAAAACATACCTTTTTTTGGAGGCCAAGTGACGACATAGTTTCATAGACAAAACTGGCCATATTTTCACCGGAATGTGGACCAATGATCTCAGGAAAATCAATTAGACATTCGGCTGTTAATATTTCTGAGTGCTGGACATTAAAAAATGTATTTAATACTTACCGAGTTTCCAATCATTAGACACAAAGTGCATAACAATACCCATAAACGCATAATTATTGCTAGAAGTCCACATATCTAGCAATAGACTAACACTACCCTTATGTTCCTGAAGACAGGATTCTAATTTGTTTGATTGAAAATGAATGAAAACGCACTTCAACGAAAGCTTTAAGTTCCATTTTGGTCGTGTTGGCCATGTCCATCACGCGGCGTTTGACTGTTGTAGAGCTTGGAAGGGAAAAACATCTTCCGAAAGATGCAATGAAATCCTGAGACTCGCGTTGTGTCACCTCTTCGAAAGGTTGATTACCCGCAACAAGCCAACGCATTAGCAGACGCTCCGTTTCTTTGGGGTCAAATTGTGGCTGTATACGTTCCAGTATGGTGGCACATTGTCACGACCCTCGTGCCACCCAATCCTAATCCGGACCTCTCCGAGGTCCGGCGCCCAATCCCCATCCATATTTAGTATATCCGCCATGTCCGAGCATCAGTACTTGTCCAACAGTGCGTAGTCCGTTACTCTGTCCACGTCCGGTAAGTCCAAGTTCCGGACTTCGTCCGGACTAGGACATTTCCTTATGGGGACATTCTGTCCGGAGCATTAGAAAGCAAGTGCCAGATATGTTTCTGGTGCTGTGCAACTAGTCTCCTTTTAGTTATATCTCCTTTAGTTCTAGTAGTCTAGCTTTTTGTATTTAAAGCTCCCAGACTTCGTCTGGGGCTCCCCAGTCTGAATATCAAGTCGTATTCAAGTCTATTTTAAGTCTAGCCCCAGTTAAGCTCTTTATAATCAAATCTTCTCTTATCTATCTCGTTTAAAGTCCGCTCCCAGTACTTGTCCGGACCTGCCCGGACTACGTCCGGGCTGTCTCGGACTTCTAGTCCGAAATTAAGGGATATCCAGGGTCGATTGAGTCGGCGCAGCACATAAGCTGAAGCCAAGTCCCTTCTGTTCCGTAGTCCGGACTCCCCGGACTTCCGCCCAGACGCCCGGAACACGGCGCGTGACACACATATCAAGGCATCGATACTCACTTCACTCAGGGCAGCTTGTTTTTTGAAGGCATTGACGATAGGCCCGTTCGGTTCTATTCCCAAACTGTCAAAGTAGGCGGACGCAACTTCGGAATTTATGGAAATGTTGTTTGATGCGAGTTGAACCTCCAACACTGTGACCGTTTTGTCCTTATTCTTTGCGCGAGCTCTTAGCACTTGCAAGAGCTTTGACATGAGAGGAAAGTTGGATTCGATATGATGTATGAGACCTAAGCGGCCATAAAGCACTGAAACGACAATAATAAAACGACCATACCATTTTGCGAGTGCCTCATTTCTTTTGTAATCTTGAGAATCTTTCTGCTTCCGTGAAATAAGGGTCTCAACGGGTTTCGGGTATGACGGGTAATACCCGCGGGTATGGGTATTTTCGTGCAAAAAGCTAAACCATACCTGCCCCGGGTTTTGCAATTTTCGATTTTTGAGAAACGGGTTTGACCTGATACCCGCAGGTAAACCCGTGAAAAACCTGTACCTATACCCGCGGGTTTTGGAAAAAATCAAACCCACAGGTTCGGGTACCTGCGGGCGCGGGTACCCATACCTGCGGGTAAAACCCGTTGAGAACCTTACCGTGAAAATGTAACGTTTCGTTACTTTTTATAGTGTACCGCATACGGTACACAAGTTTTATCATGCTGTAGTTTCACACCACGAATAACAGACCAAGGGTGCTGTATTTTTTATGGTGTAAAACAAAATGCGCGTGCTGAATCAGCACGCGCGTAGCTACTACTAATGTATAGTTATTACATAATGGCGTTAAGCGCCTCTATTATTAGAGCAAGTGATAGTAACTACTGCAGAGGGCGAAGCCCTCTGCATATGCCTAAGTGGCATATACTCAATCCACCGCATGCGGTGGATCCATTACATCCTCCCCTTGTGACTTGGACTCCAAGTCATAGGATCGCGAAGAGGAGGCATCTGACTGTAATCAGTCAGAGGGATTGCTGTAATCAATCTCCATGCTCTCCGAGGCACTCGGATGCGGCGCGTCAAGGTCCTCAGGGGGCCTCTGTTAGGGCACGACCGTTCAGCGATAAGACTTAAGGATCGGACTGCTACTATAACCCAGTAACCCAGTCTATAATAGCGCAAGGAACTACACATGCGCGCACGGAAGTATATATACATGTTTACGTTATCTCTAACCAATAACTAACAGGTGCATTATCTGCCAATAGGAAGAGTCGGCAGTCGAGGACATACGAACGACATAGAGAAGGAGGGAGATGTGACAGAGTGGAGCGAACGGAGAAACGGGGAGAGTTCGGGAGAATACGCGAGGGGTAAGTACGGACCGGCATACCGGGTACCGTATGACCGACGTAGAGCGCGTAGGCATCTAAGTAGGTTATACTATACTACGCTAATATACTAGAGTGACCGTTAACCTGAGACGTACCCTGACACCCCCAAGTACGCATCTCGTACGACGTGCGTACTACTCCGTACTTCATGCACAGCCCTCCGATCCGCTCGTTTCCAAATGGGGGTTGTCCCCTCGATGTCCTGACTAACCAGGGGTTCGGTTAGTCCGGACTCTGCCCGTTCCATCCATCCTAGAAACCACCATTCCTTTCGTATCCTTTTCTCCTTTTAGTATAGGCACCTCATACTCATGTATTTAAGCCCCAGTTTCGTAGCTGGGATTCCTCAGTCAGAATATAATCTATTCTTCTCTCTTATCTACTCCGTCTCTGTTCTTCTCCGTACTCTGCGTGTGTCACGACCCTCGTGCCACCCGATCCTAATCCGGACCTCTCCGAGGTCCGGCGCCCAATCCCCGTCCGTATTTAGTATATCCGCCATGTCCGAGCGTCAGTACTTGCCCAACAGTGCGTAGTCCGTTATTCTGTCCACGTCCGGTAAGTCCGAGGTCCGGACTTCGTCCGGACTAGGACATTTCCTTATGGGGACATTCTGTCCGGAGCATTAGAAAGCAAGTGCCAGATATGTTTCTGGTGCTGTGCAACTAGTCTCCTTTTAGTTATATCTCCTTTAGTTCTAGTAGTCTAGCTTTTTGTATTTAAAGCCCCCAGACTTCGTCTGGGGCTCCCCAGTCTGAATATCAAGTCGTATTCAAGTCTATTTTAAGTCTAGCCCAGTTAAACTCTTTATAATCAAATCTTCTCTTATCTATCTCGTCTAAAGTCCGCTCCCAGTACTTGTCCGGACCTGCCCGGACTACGTCCGGGCTGTCTCGGACTTCTAGTCCGAAATTAAGGGATATCCAGGGTCGATTGAGCCGGCGCAGCACATAAGCTGAAGCCAAGTCCCTTCTGTTCCGTAGTCCGGACTCTCCGGACTTCCGCCCAGACGCCCGGAACACGGCGCGTGACAGCGTGCTCGTCTCGTACTTAGTTGCGGACTTGCACATAGTTCAAGTCCCAGTCGTCGTCAGACCTCTTGGGCAAACTAAGTTCGTCGTCGTACTTAACATCGGACTTGTGCGTACTAGTTACGTACTTCTCTCGTTCTCTGAAATCGAGGGATATCTGAAGTTGGGCGAGTGGGCGCAGCATACAAGCTGAAGCCAAGTCCCTCACACCCGTACTCTCCGTACTCTCTTTATCCGCACGCACGTGTTTCGTACTAGACCGGACATATCCGGGATAGGCTCGGAACACGGCGCTTGACAGGGAGACAAGACCGTGAACGGACTTTTGGGTTATATACTTGGGCGGCCTCATGGAGCGCCCAAGTGAAAATTACCTCACCGCGTAGCAGTGAAGTGCCAGTGGATCCCTGTGGGTGGGATCTTCAAGCAGATCCCCGAGTGGGATCTGGGCGCTTGTTGTTGGTCCGCGACTCTCCGTGATTGGACAGTCGTGGCAGCTGCCGAGGCTCGTTTACGCCTCGTAATTGCAAGTACTCGTCTAGAGCTTGCAAGTCCTTACAGTTACTGTAAGGTTCCCAGGTGGTATCCCCAAGGGTCCACTGGACTAGGAACTCGAGATCTTTCTCACGAGTTCCACTCCAGCGATGAGCTAGGAGTTCCTCGACGTGCCATTCAGCATCGTCTGGCTGTCCAAAGTCATACGCCGTGAGTGTATCGCGGCGTGGAAATCTCTCATCGTCACTGGCGATGTGAGGTTTAATCAAATCCACGTGAAATACGGGATTTATGCGACATTGCTTGAGCTCTTCAGAAAGCTCAAGTTTTACTGTAATGTTGTCCTTGACGGACAGCACTTTGTATGGTCCCACATAACGCGGGATCAACTTCTTAACTCTCCCCTTGGGGAGGTTGAGGTTCCTCGTCGACAGATAGACGAGATCACCCTCTTTGTACTCCGGTGCATCGCGCTGTGAGTTGTTCGCGTAGTGAGCCTGTTTAACGCGATTGGCTATGATAGCGTCGTGCGCTATCATGAGATTCCACTTTGCCTGTTGAGCAAAGTGTTGAACACCTTTGAATTTGGTGTTCGTCTCAATTTTCCTTCCCAAATTGGGAAGGTAGCCGTAATTGAGTTCAAACGGCGCGAAACCAGTGGTTTCGCTGGTGCTGCTATTAATAGCAAACTCCACCATTGGGATCCTTTCGGCCCAATCTTTTTGATCGTTCTGTATGACGGAACGAAGTATTTGACCAATTGAGTGATTGGCTCGCTCGGTAGATCCATCCGTTTGCAGATGGAACGCCGTGGACATGAGCAATCGTGTCCCCATTAGGTGTTGCAGTTCCTGCCAGAACTTGGCAGTGAATCGTGCATCCCTGTCACTCACGATTGAGTCAGGGACACCGTGGAGTCTTACGACTTCACTGAGGTATAGCCAGGCTGTGCCCTTGGCGGTCAGCTTGGTGGTGGTTGGCATCAGACGAACCATAGAGGTCAGTCTGTCAATCACGACGAATAGGAAGTCGTGGCCGTTTGAAACAGGTAATGGACCGACGAAGTCCATTCCAATCGATTCCCAAGGTCTATTGGGAATCGGGAGTTGTTTTAACAGACCACTGGGGTGATTATTCTCCCCTTTATTGGTCTGGCACGTTCCGCAGGATCTGCAGAACGTATCGATTGTTAGGGCTACTCAGCTCACACTAGAGGGAGGGGATCCTAAGTAATATATTGGAAGATAACTATACTACTCACCTAGAGGGAGGGGATCCTAAGAGAACAAGCCTAGGGACCCTCACTCTAGGTACAGCTACTATATACATAAAACGACGATGCGGCGTGCGGCCCTGACACAGCTAAGTGCCAGGCGCCCAAGCCGAGCCTAAGCGACGTGATGTCACGGGCATCACGCCGTGTACGAGCGCGCAACGCGCGCGAGTAGAGAAGGTGAAATATGGACGGAGAGAATAAACGGACGGTAGAGGTAATGCACGGGAAATATAAACAAGATAGGAATAGATATATACCGATGATAATAAATAAGGAAAAATGAGGGGACGCGGTAGCGTACCCTGACACCACCCCCCCTTCAACGAGGCGGCGTCCCGACGCCTGTAGCTTCGACTAATGATGCTTGCAATTTGGAGAAATCGAACCGAGGGCGGCGATGGAAAAGGAGACCGTTTATCGAGCGCGGCGCACTCGGGTGCTCACGGTGGAACTGCCTAATGAGATCTGGGGCTGCAATATTCGACTCGGGTTCCCATTGATCATGCTCGGGACCATAGCCTTCCCAACGCACCTTATGTTCGAGTCATCTCCGGAATACACGACTGTCCAAAATCCGTTCCACGACGTAGTGCTCACCGTCATCTTTGATCTCTGGAGGTGGTGGAGCCTTGACACGACGACCCGGGATTGTATCTTCAACCTTTGGACGCAACTTTCCGACGTGGAATACTGGATGAAGCCTTGACATCGACAGTGGTAAACGCAGCTTATATGCGTGCGACCCGACCTTGCTGACTATCGGAAAAGGCCCTAAGTACCGGTGCGACAACTTGGCGGAGGGCCTGGTGGTGCGAATGTCGCTCGAATCGAGGTAGACCTTATCGCCAACCTTGTACTCAGGTGCAGGGATGTGTTTCCGATCGTAGTACTTGGCCATCTCGTCCTTCGACTTGGCGATGGCAGCCTTGGCTTCCTTGATCGTCGACTCCATACGCGTCTTGAACTCATTGACAGATTCGATCTTGGAGTCGGCAACCAGCGGTTCGAATCCCATACGAGGATGTCGTCCAGTGTCGAGCTCGAACGGTGTCGCGCGCGTTGCTGAGTGTACGTGGTTGTTATATGCGAACTCAGCCAAGGGCAGTATCTGGTCCCAGTCGTCCTGTCGCTCAGAGGTGAAAAGTCGAAGGTATTGTTCGACTTCTGCGTTGACACGCTCTGTCTGACCATCGGTTTGAGGATGATATGCCGTCGAGGGTGCAAGCCGTATGCCAAGGAGCCTAGAAAGCTCCTGTGTGAAGCGGGACGCGAACTGGGGGCCCCTGTCAGAGATCACCTTCATGGGGAGACCATGGAGCTTCCAGACGTGTTGAAGGTACAGACGGGCTAGACCTGTCGCGTCAAGTGTTGTAAATGTCGGCACGAAATGAACCCGTTTGGTGAGAAAATCGACGACAGAGAGGATCGCGTCGAAACCGTTGGATTCTGGTAGTTCCACGATGAAGTCGACTGAGATGTGTTCCCAAGGTCGACTTGGCACTTCTGTGGGTCGGAGAAGGCCATAGGGAGCATGACGAGACGGTTTCGTACGTAGACACATGTCGCAGGCCTCGACATAGCGTTGGACATACCTAGAGACACCTGGCCACCAGAAGGTGCGCGAAACGAGCTCGAGAGTCTTGAAACGACCTGGGTGACCACCGAGTTTGGTGTCGTGGTGCCTGGAAAGGATTTTCCGACGCAGCTCGTCGACGTTTGGCACGTAAACCTTGCCGCGATAATAGAGGAGGTCTTGGTCTTCAAACCATTCCGACGAGTGAGCTGAACGACCACCCAGTGCACGAAGTGTCGCAACGGCTTTGGAAACGCTATCTTCGACCTTGCCTTCCCGATTGGCCTTGCGAATCTGGCGTAGCAGGTCCTCCTCCTCCCCTTTAAGGCGGAATGTTTGCAGAGCGTTGATTGCAAACATTTCGGGTCGGATTAGGGTGACGCCACGATTGTCGTCCTTTCCCGAGCCATGATCTGGGCGACGGGATAGGCCATCAGGTTTACCCATCGACTTACTGTAACGGTTCCGCTATGAGCAGCGGACTACTATTACCCATAGTACATATTAGTATATATATATACAATTGCATGCAGACGATCGTCGTCTGCACAAGTACCTAGTATTATGTAATGTACATAGGCGCCGTCACACCAGTAAATACCGCGTAACGGTAAAGGCGCCGGCAGCCTTTCTTACCTGCACTTGCAAATATACAGCTTTATACTGTTTGTTGTGAGTCCATAAGAACCGGGCTAATCGTAAACTGTAACGAAACATTACATCTTTTTTAACACCTAAACGGCGTTACAATTTCCAAAATACGCCAATCGTATTTGCTAGTTTATAGTGAGAGAGGATATGCCTCCTAAAAGCAACAAGAAGTCAAAAAAGAACGTAGGCGAACCACCACCTACCGAAGGCGGTCCATCCACATCTGCACGAGCAGGTGATACTGTTGTGATAGATGCAGCATTGTTCGAAACACTAGTCGCGGACCACGCGAATCGATCTAGACAAGGATCGAGACAGGGATCGAGACAAGCTTCACCAGCGCGGAGCGAATCAGGTGAATCAGTGAAATCAACCAGATCTCATAAGTCCAACCTCGGAAAAGACGAGGTAGTCCTACCACGTAAGATGATTGAGGACGCAAAAAGGATGATCCATGACCTCGTAAGAGGTGATACACCGGGACAAGACGTCGGTGACATGTTAGTACGACTAGATGCAGCCGTAATCCCCGATGAAGAAGAACCGTGGACAACGGTGAAAGGGAAAGGTCGTGCACGAGACGACAATAGAACCAGCACGACAATACTGGCTCCAGTAATGGACAACGCGCAAGCGACGGTCAAGACAATGGCAAACACGCCAGCATTGCCAGCGACACCCAGAGCTCCATCGACAGCACCGACCCCCGGTATAACACGTCAACCCACACAACAGTACGCGGTACACGCGGAAACACTACATTCAGTGTTACAGGACCTACCTTCTGCACAACCAGCAGCGACCAGCACGCCCATCAGACCCACGCGAGCAGCAGATGACGCAGCCGCAGAGATAGAGAGAGGACGAGCTGAGCTGGATAGATCACGTCGAAACAGCCGACGTACCCCACCAGAGTTCGTGGCAACTCGTGACTACCTGGAAGATCAATCTACCAGACGAGTCAACGCGGGTCAAGGACCGCGTGATAAGAGTAATCCTTCAGCTGCAGAGCTGGAAGAGTCAGCGAAAGACCTGGAAAGGATGGCCGCTGAGGCAGCGCAACTGGCACGGGAAAAACGTTCCGAAGCATTAGACAAACGCACAACTGCGTTACAAGGGAAGGTTAGTAGGCAAGAACCGTATGTCGACATGCAGGAAGACCTGCAGGAAGTGCGAGCAGCACGCACTGAACTGGCTAAAAGCAACCGAGAAATGGAAGCTGGCCAACGACCTGGCATCATCTTTGAGCAAGACCTCCCTAATCGCTCGGCGCCCGCTCAGACTGCAGCGCAACCAGGACCGTCAACAGTACATCCTGGTCCACCAACAAACGCCGGTCAAGCACACGCTCCTGCAACGTCCCCGACAACCAGAGCACCGGTTGTACCCAGAAGAAGAGCAACATCTGCCAGGGATCAGTACGAGCAAATGAGAGAAGACCTCCGAGATATACCGGAGAGTAACGCTGGGCCCTTCATGCCCAAATACTATGATGACGAGGACTCGTCAGACGACGAAGAAGAAGCGTACGATCGCGGATACTTCGAACGTGAAATGAGGGAAACCCCATTTGACGACCGAGAAGATAGACATAAACCCACGAAGAGGTTTAGAAGAGTTCGGGAAGACGAGGGGATAATTGTCATGGTGCAAGAAGCACTAGAGGAGTGCAAGGATGTAGTAGTATCAGCGTCCCCACTTGCGAAAGCGGGTGCAAAGATGCCATTATCCGTTATGTATAGCGGATCATCAAAGCCTGAAGACTTTGAGAAGTTCGTGACCTCTATCCTCAGATGGTTGAGGCTAAATAACCTACTCGGCGCAGCGTACGTCGAAGCACATATAGCCGTAGTCGGTATGCGACTAGATGGAGAGGCACACGAATGGTTCGTGGAGCACGTAGAACGAGGAGGTCGTTCAACCAAGGGTTGGGACTTGGTAAGACTGTTCCGAAGGATGCACAATATGTTCTTGTCACCTACAAGCAAGAACCAGTCTGCACATAACTTCGATCACGCGAAGCAAGGTGCAAGGAGTGTACACCGGTACATGAGTGAACTGTTGAAATTCGCAGCACGTCTAGTCCATCCACCGGACAGATACACCTTCAAACGAAAGTTCTTAGAAGGACTTGATGAGAGAATTCGCAGTGAAGTCACCAAGAGGGGATTCCTGGCCGAAAACTCATCAATTCGACGGCTGTACATAGCCGCGAACGACATAGAGCAAGCATGGGACTATAATAAGTCAATACTAGCTCAACGTCAGACACCCGTAAAATCAACGGGTACCCACTCAAGCTTGGCCAGACAAGCTCAAGAGAACAACTACCGCGCTAAAATCAAACCAAGCGGTATACCCACGAGGACTATTCCCCGTACGACCACAACTAGCAACGCGCTAGCTGTAAGACCAGCGACGAGCAGTACGACTAAGCCGGCGAGAGCGTCGACTACCACGACAACTCGACCAGTCAGCTCAGGAACGCAAGCCCGAAGCAGTAGCACTGTACTGAAGTGCTATGAATGTGGACAGACTGGCCACCTAAGACCACAATGCCCTAGAAAGGGACAGGTACTAAGGATGGCCACGGGTAATACCTGCAGGTAATTTTGCGCACTTTGAGCCAATCAGAGCGCAGTGTCTCATCAAATTTCATTAATTTGTCAGCAATTTGATGAGACACTGCGCTCTGATTGGCTCAAAGTGCGCAAAATTACCTGCAGGTATTACCCGTGGCCATCCTTAACAGGTACGTGCTAACGTAATGCACGTTGAGGAGGAAGATGAAGACGATGCGGACGAGCTGCTCGACGCAATTATAGAGGAAGAAACGGGAGTTAACATACTAGAAGTGGAGGAATCCCCACAGTATGATGACGCTGAACAAGGTCAAGACACCGCGGAAGCAGCGGACTACGGGGGAGGGGACCACTATGAGTGGGACGAGAATGAAGACGCAGTAGGCGCATACATGATGGTGATAACCGAAGATCACGGTTATGATGAAAGAAGACTACTTGTTATCAAACAAGGCTCGTCCACCATTGGGACGATTAAGTCACAGGAAGAACCCCTGTATGACCACACGATGAGACCTAAGTCAAGGGCTCCAAAGCGCGATAAAGAATCAATAAAACCTCTAGAGGGTTACTGGCTCGTAAACGGCCAATTAGCGCATTGTTTGATTGACAGTGGATGTCAAGGCATGATAATGTCACCATCATTCTCGCTCACGACTGGAGCGAAGACATTCAAACTGGATAAGCCAGTATCACTGCAGCTCGCAGTGAAAGGAAGTAAGTCCGTAATACAGTACGGAACGTATACCCGAATAGAATTTGGGGATATTAGTGTATTAGAATACTTTGATATAGTCAACATTGACTACTACGACGTCATAATTGGCGTACTATTCCTGAAAAGGTATGACATCTGCCTGGACTTTGGCAACGGAATAATCACTCGGGATGGAGGAGTAATCGCTCCAGTGGAACGGTTCACTGAAATACCTAACACCATGGACGAGCCCACCGAGTTAAGTGAAAGCTTAGCCATAGCATCAGCACGCCCCATAACCACTACGTCTAACGCAGTAGCAGTGAGACGGAAGATCCGAGTACCGGAACTTAAGGATGAGAACCTACCCGCGCTACGCGAGTACTGGAAGGAGGAGTACAGCGACTTATTCGGGCCAGTGCCGAATAGACTCCCCCCATTTAGGGAGGTAAATCATCATATCCCATTAATAGAACCGAACAAGGTTATCCGGTACAGACTACCGAAGTGCCCAGACGCCCTCAAGCCACTGCTGGCTGAAAAAATAGAGCGCTACACGCAAGCAGGTTGGTGGGAACCGACTGTCACACAGCAAGCCATCCCCATGCTATGCCTGTTTAAAAAGGCATTATCAGGACTACGCACGGTATTTGACCTGCGTCAGCAGAATGATAATACGTTGAAAGACGTGACCCCGTTTCCAGACCAGGAGACCATTCGCCAAGACGTGGCGAGACACAAGTATAGGTCGAAAATTGACCTAACGGAAGCTTACGAGCAAGTCAGAATTGCTCCGGAAGACGTGGATAAGACCACGTTCTCAACGATATATGGCACGTTTAAAAGCCATGTTATGCAACAAGGTGATTGCAACGCGCCTTCGACATTCCAGAGATTGATGACCCATATATTCCGGGACCACATCGGAAGAAACATACACTCGTACATCGACGACGTGTTCGTTTACTCAATGACGATCCAACAACACCAGGAACATCTGGAGATTGCCTTCTCGAGATTGAGGAAGGAACAACTTTACCTAAGTCAGAAGAAAGTTGACTTATACTCCAAACGATTGGAGTGCCTAGGACACATCATCGACGACGATGGTATCCACCCAGATATGGATAAGATGGATAAAATTCGCGATTGGAGAACCCCACGTACGTTCAACGACGTTCAGAAGTTCTTAGGGCTGGTGCAATACGTTGCCGCCTACCTTCCGGGAGTCGCTACTTACACTTCCCCATTGTCGGGATGTACCCACAACAACAGGCAATTCGAGTGGACACCGGCACTAGAACGCTGTTTCAACGCAATCAAAGCGTTGACGAAGAACGCCCCAGTTCTTAAACCTATCAATCCTGATAGCGACGAGCCAATTTGGCTTGTAACCGATGGATCCAAGTGTGGCGTCGGTGCGTACTATGGTCAAGGCGCAAGTTGGCAAACCTGCAGACCCGCAGGGTTTATGTCTAAGAAATTCACCCCGGCACAGTACAACTACCGGACTCATGAGCACGAGCTCATTGCAGTACTTGAAGCACTGAATAAGTGGGAAGACAAACTACTAGGTCGTAAATTCACCCTAGTAACGGACAACGAGGCCTTGAAACACTTCAAGACACAGCCCCGTATGTCGCCTAGACAGGCGAGATGGTATGAGTATCTCTCTCGTTTCGACTACGAAACGATTCACATCAAAGGTGAGACCAACACGGTCGCAGATGGACTCTCGAGATATTTCGAGGATGACCTACCTAACGAGATACACCCACCTGAGAACTACGTCAACATCGACGTGAAACTAGATCCAACAGGGGATCAGCTACCTCCTGAAAGGAAAAGTGAACTCAGAATCAGTGCGGCGAGACGCATTAACACTCGGGCGAAAGCTAGAGTCCAACAACAGACGGCTGAACAAGCATCCATTGAACAACGACCAGCGTCCATTGAAGAAGTGGATACAGACGACGAAGACGTACTGGCAGTCACAGCGCAGCATAGCGGTAAAACGCTTAAAGCCAAGATTGAAGGCTTTGAAGGATTAGCTGATCTGATAAAGAGCGGCTATAAGGACGACACAACACTGAAGAAAGTGTTAGAAAACCCTGATGCATACAAAGGGTTTGGGATGAAAAACCAGCTACTGTACACGAAGAATCAGTTCTCCCGTGACGTGGTCTGCATACCCCATCACTTATTTTACCAGGGGAGGAAGCTGGTAGAGATCATCATTAGTGAAGCACACGAAATTGTGGGACACTTCGGACGCTATAAAACGTCGCAATACATTAGACAAGTGTATTGGTGGAGAACGATGGCAGAGGACATCGATGAATACTGCAAATCGTGCGGTAAATGTCAAACGAATAAGGATGACAATAGACATCCTAGCGGTCTACTGAAGACGCTACCCATTCCCAATAAACCATGGGAATCGGTCGGAATGGACTTTATAGGCCCGTTACCAGTATCGAAAGGACATGACTTCTTACTAGTCATAATTGACAGATTGACGTCAATGGTGAGACTCATGCCCACCACCACGAAGCTAACTGCGAAAAGCGCAGCACACCTGTACTTCGAAGGTGTAGTTAGGCATCATGGCGTGCCAGCTTCTATCGTCAGTGATAGAGATACCAGATTCACCGCGAAATTCTGGAAAGAACTACAGCGGCTAATAGGGACAAAACTCCTCATGTCCACTTCATTCCATCCACAGACGGATGGAGCAACAGAGCGGGCGAACCGCTCCATAGGACAAGTATTACGTTCTATAATAGATAACGACCAAAAGGATTGGGCTGAACGTATCCCGATGGCGGAATTCGCACTAAACAGTAGCACGAGTGAAACGACTAAGTTCACGCCATTCGAACTTAACTACGGATACACCCCTGCACTAGGGCGACAGCTCAACACAGACACCAAGTTCAATGGTGTGAAGCAATTCGCATTACAAGCGAAATGGAATCTTATGGCCGCACACGATGCCATAATCGCGAGTCGCGTGAAACAAACCATGCACGCGAACACTCACAGACGAGATGCGCCTGTTTACAAAGAGGGTGACCTCGTGTACCTTTCTACGAAGAACATATCTCTACCAAAGGGTAGATCCAGTAAGTTGGTACCGCGTTACGTCGGTCCTTACAAAGTATTGTCAGTCAAAGACAATATTAACGTCAAACTCGACTTGCCTGACGAGTTGAAGAAGCGTAGGATAAGTCCAGTATTCCACGTGGACTTAGTGAAACCACATATCGCCAATGATGACGATAGATTTCCACGTCGTGAGTCATTAACGGCGTACGACTTTGGACAACCGGACAATGCCGAATGGCATGTAGATGAACTATTAGCCCACCGCTGGACTGGGTCTAAAGACACGGACATCGAGTTCCTAGTGCAATGGACGCTAGGCGATACGACCTGGGAGCCGTACGAACACTGCAAAGACTTGCAGGCATTGGATGAGTATCTCCAATTACGCGGGGTTACCCAATTAGGGAAATTACCGCGTCTCCGCACGACGCGTAAATGAGGATCTGCAAGCAGATCTGCCCCGTGCCCCCGGCGGCACAACAGCCACGAGAAAATCCTACTCGGGCGCTACTCTGATACAAGAGTAAATAAATACTCTTTCTTACGACCCCGTCTCAGCCACCTGAGCACCGTCAACGATGTCTGCAGAACCTTCACGACCTACCTCTTCATCTACGAAGCCCTCGACCCGCAAGGGACGATTTGACGATATCAAGCAAGCGTTGCTTGAAGCACAAAAAGAATGGAGTATGGATTCCATGCCTGGCTGCGTAGCCATCACCCACGAAAGTGGGAAATGTACCCACTGCGATGAGTATATCTCGCACATTAGTACCGCTGCAAGCAAGCGTACCATTGTTCTTGACGAGAAAGACGTCAAAGAGTGCCTACTCGAGGCATTCCCGTTCCTGCAAAAAGAGTGGGATGAGTTACGAAAGCGCCTCGAAGACGCTAACGACTACGCCGACCAGACCGTCCAAGAACTCAAGGACGTTGAGAGACGAGAGGACGACCTTCGAGATCGTATACGGGAACTCGAGGACAAGTTGAAGCAAGCCCCACAGGCAGCATCGCCTGTGTCATCTAGGAAACGACCTCGGTCAGAGGCCAAGGGCCCCACGAATCATGGGCCCGTAGGATTCGACGCGTACGACGACGACGACGACGATGATCTAGACGACCACGATTGGGCGGACTCCTACAATGACGAGTCGGTACTCGACTCCAACGGTCAACCCGTTCCTCCCCACTCTGGGGACGATTTCGGCCTGATGGACAGGCTGGACCCTGAAGAGGAGTCATTATTGTCTCGGCGACAACTCGCTGAGAAAGTCCTCGCTGAGTTCCCAGGAACTCCCCGTATCTCCAACCAGGCCAAGTACCGCGATACGTGGCCCGCTTTTATGCAAGGCCACGACCCCACAGCGTCTCGAGCAGGGAAAACCCCTGTACCTGGGCCAGTTCCCGACCCACTCGCGTGGTACATGATGTGTCCACTGGATGATCCCTCATTCGTACTCCAGGGGAAGCAGATCTGGAAGAAACCACCCATATTGGACACACCTCAAAAAGTTGCAATGCACGCGCGCATTAGACTTGCCTGGGATGTAGGCATGATGTTCATCAATAGAAAGAAGAAAGAGCGAGACTACGCTCGCCTCACTATCGGGGAGCGCCCCGAAGCTTTTCCATACCCAACAGAAGGGCAAATGGACCTAGAAACGGGTCGCCTCTACGAGACGTGGTATAAGGACCCCGCCTCCGTACCCTTTTATATAAGGGTTGAACCATCGGGATCGCTGAATATCAACGATGTTGAAGTCGTAGCGTGGCTTCGAAAGATATTCCCGAATCGGGAAACAAGGAAGACTGTATTCCCCATTGTAGCGGAGATATGTACCGAGCCTGGGCTATCCACCTGGCTCAACGCCGCTGGCATCAACGCCGACAAGACGGTGAATAACTCCCCATCCATAATCGAAGGATGGCGTCGATCATATACCCTGCCTCAGGGTAACATTCCAACCAAGGAAGAAGTTGTCGGGATGCTGCGATATAACTGTGTGAATACCCGATTAATCGAAACTCGATTAGGACCACTATTTGAGCGGTGGCGATCACACACTAACAGCAATACCATCGCCGTGAAGTGGCGAGAATCTCAACCCACCGTTTCGTCGCTGTTACCAGGGCGTCAGTATCGAAGACGACGTCGCAACAATCGTCGTGACGCCGCCCCTGCAGCTCCTATTGCTGGACCTTCGAAGGAGACTCCTTATGTGGAGTCCACCGCTAATTCGCCTCCCTCGGCGAAAGCACCACTCCCAGCAGATATCGCTGAGAAAGAACTCGTGATCGACCCCGATCAATACGAGGTCCTGGATAGACCAGGAGCGGGCCCTCAAGGTGACATTGAGATGGCCATGGATTATACCGCGGACGACTGAGACTCACTCATCGTATCATGTATTGACTTGACGCTCAAGTCAGCGGGGGAGGATGTAACGGTTCCGCTATGAGCAGCGGACTACTATTACCCATAGTACATATTAGTATATATATATACAATTGCATGCAGACGATCGTCGTCTGCACAAGTACCTAGTATTATGTAATGTACATAGGCGCCGTCACACCAGTAAATACCGCGTAACGGTAAAGGCGCCGGCAGCCTTTCTTACCTGCACTTGCAAATATACAGCTTTATACTGTTTGTTGTGAGTCCGTAAGAACCGGGCTAATCGTAAACTGTAACGAAACGTTACACTTACCCGGTATATGCTGTAGGGTGAAGTCGAATCGCGAGAGATATACTGACCATCTAGCTTGACGACGATTGAGGTTACGCGCGGACATGAAATACTCCAGATTCTTGTGATCAGTCCGTATGTCGATAGGGTGAAATGCGCCTTCGAGAAAGTGTCGCCATTCCTCCAAAGATCGTATGATAGCGAGCATCTCCTTGTCGTGAATCTCATAGTTGCGTTCGACAGGGCTGAGGGCCTTCGAGAAGAACGCAACTGGGTGCCATTTACCATCCTCGTTCGACAACTGTGAGAGAACTGCGCCTGTTGCAAAGTCGGAGCTGTCTGCTTCAACCCAGTAGGGATTAGCGGGGTTGGGAATGAGAAGAATGGGGGCAGAGGTGATCGACGACTTCAGAGTATCGAAAGCATGCTGACAAGTGTCGGACCAGACGAAGGGCGTATCTTTCTTGGTTAACCCGAACATGGGATTGGCAATACGCGCGAAATCCTTGATAAACCGACGGTAGAAGTTGGCGAAGCCCAAGAAGGACTGAACCTCAGTGACGTTCTTCGGGATGGGCCAGTCTCTGACACCCGAGACCTTCGCGGGATCCATCTCGACTGTGTTCTCGGAAATGACAACACCCAAGTACTCGATCTTAGTCCGGCAGAACTCGCACTTCTCTGCCTTGAGATACAGCTTGTGCTCGCGGAGACGTTCGAGAACGCGTCGTGTTACCTGGTTGTGCTGTTCCCGATCCCGAGTGTAGATGAGAATGTCGTCGATATAGACGGCAACGACACCTTCTGAGATCATGTCCTCGAAGATCTCGTTCATCATCGTCTGGAAGGTCGCAGGGCTATTTGTGAGACCAAAGAACATTACCAGAGGTTCGAAAAGGCCGCGGTTGGTACGGAAAGCAGCCTTCCACTCGTCTCCTTCCTTTATCCGCACATTGTTGTAACCCCAGCGCACGTCCAGCTTGGTAAAGTACCGGGCACCTTGCAATTTGTTGATGAGCTCTGAGATCAGGGGCAGCGGGTAACGGTTCTTAATCGTCATAGCATTCAATGCCCGATAGTCCTGGATGAGACGAAGAGAGCCATCTTTCTTCTTAATGAAGAATACCGGGGACGCCATGGGCGACTTGGAGGGTCGGATTCGTCCAGACGCAAGGTTTTCTTCTAGAAACGCGTCTAACTCGGCCTGCTCGTTGGGCGACAATGGGTAGATCTTGCACGACTTGGGCTCAGAGCCTGGCACAAGCTCTATCGGGTGATCCCACTTCTTCGACTGCGGCAACAAATCGAACGACTCCTTCGAGAAAATGTCGGCAAAGTCGTGGAACCTTTCTGGCACGATATCCCGAAAGCCCTTGGGAGCTGGTGCGTCTGCGTTGTTGGCGTGGGCCTGAGCCAGTCGCTGGGAGATGGTCTCGGTGGCATATATGCGGTGAGTGTCGGGTTCGTCGGGTAGCATTGATATCGCGAACAGTCGATCACCCTCTTCAATCTCAGACTCGACATCGACCAGGTCTGGTATGTCAGGATCATCGGCCTCAGTGTTGTCGAGCTCCGGTAGAGGTGCGCGTCGGATCTGTTGGAACGCGCGCTTAGAGAGCTTACCCGCTGGCCAGCGTGGAGCACAAGACCGACAACTGGGGCTGCAGCGCATGAACTCTACTTGACCAGTTGTGTAGTCTATGACGGGATTGTGAGCCTTGAACCACGGCAGTCCAAACAGGACGGGATACTTGAGCGAGGTAACGGCGAACAAGGTGCGTTCAGAGTGATCCCGAAAGCGAACAACGAGGTCGACAACGTGGGTGATAGAGCCAGCGTGGTTGGGCGTACCATCGACGTTAAACACGGGAATGGGTTTAGCAAGGCGTACGGAGGGAAGCCGATGTTTGTCGACAAAGTCGCGATCGAGGAACATACCGCTAGCCCCGGTGTCCAGCATGGCCTTGCTGTGCAGCAGGGCTCCGGTGTCAACACTCTGTAGCTCTACTGGAATCTCTAGCTTCTGCGTGCCTGCGGTAGCTGCCAGTCGGTATTCCTTTGGCAATGCACGACGTTGAGAAGGCGACAGCATACATGGGGTAGAAACAGAACGTGTGGCAGGTGGAGGCGATTCTTTGGGTCTGTCAGGGGATGCAGCAGGGGTAGTTAGATTCGAATCAGAAGTGTCATTTTGCTCGCGATCTATGTACAAAATGTCGAATCTATTAGATGTCGGCAACGAGGGTGCATCTATCACTCGTCGCCGTTTTGAAAATCCTCTACCTCTGTCGCAGCCACAGTCTCGCCTTGGGTCTGAGCAGAGTCGCCACGCGCCTGGGCTTCCAACGCGTCTTTCTGGGCCAACAAATGTGCGATATTGTCGTCCAATTCGTCGGGCTGGAGATACCGAATGTCGTATGCGCGAGGGCATTCACGAGCCCAATGGCCTGTTGCTCCACAACGATGACATCTGGTTGATTCCGGGCCTAAGCGTCGACGAGCAGCGTCAACGTCCATCGGGTCATGTCTAACCTGGGATGTAGGAGCAGAAGCCGCAGGTCTAGGAGGCAACGCGGGCACGAATTGAGGTGCTGGCCTGGGAGGTGGGTAAGAAGGAGCTTGATAGGAAGGGGCAGGGGGCCTCCTCTGGATCTGGAGGGTCTGATACGACGGAAAAGGGTTGGGACGGGGTCGATTAATGGGGACGATCGCGGGATTCGTCTGAACCGTTCCAGAGCCCACGAGTCGACGGCGAGCAGCGGTGAAGGCCTCGTTGGCACGCCTGTCCATGTCAAACATGCGTGCTTGCCTGATCCAGCCCTCGTAGTCGTGAAGTGCAGGTCGGTCCTTCATCGTCGCTACCAGAGATGCAATTGTCGGGTCCAAACCGTTACGAAAGTACGTGTTAATAGCGAGTCCTTCCGTAAAGCCAGCGTGCTCAATGAGTACGCGGAAGGCGTCTACATATTCTTCCACAGTCCTGTTGCCTTGGACATAGCGGTTGGAGTAGAGGGCGTTGATGGCATCTTCTTGCTCGGATTGTGGAAAGAAATCAGCCTTGAATCGTTCCCGAAAGTGAAGAGCGCGTCTCAGGAGTAGGCAGAGACGGAGAGGGAACCAGTGTAGTGTGTAGGATAGAGATTGTAGAGTAGTTTTGAGAATAAAGAGAAGCTTTTCGCAAAAGAGGGCTTTAGTGAGTGTAAACAAGGGATAATGAGATGATATTCTGCGTCGAAAACGACGTCTTTTTATATACAATTTGAGGAGAGTGTTTTACTAAGCTAAATAACTACGGATTTCGCGGCCCAGGGTCAAAATGTCAAGGAAAACAAGGAAACGAACAAAAGGAATTTAGAAAACTGTTAAATAAAATGTAAACTAGTCAAAAGTAGTCAAAAGCACTTCGCATAGGCATAAATTTGTAAGAAAATGAGAAAATGGAAAGACGGAATTGGATTTAAAGAGATTAGAGCATTCTTCCCTTAATAATCCCATTTAATTTGCTACTCCGTAACACGGAATCGTCTCGTAGCGAATTTCCAATGCTTTCTTCGTCCGTGGCACACGCATATATCGAGATTCGAGTTTATTGACCACAATTTAGCTCGTTGCGCTGGGCTGTGCAGCACAGGTAAACGGCGTCTATTCCCATGTTCGCCTCGTAAGTCGTTCTCGTCCTCAACAAAAGGCGTTCCAGTCGGCGAAGGGCTTCTCTCCTCTTTGATACTTTTTCAGCATAGATTCGCTGAAGGTAAGGGCGCGGCCTTCATTCATGTACGACATTGCCCAGCCGATCTTGAGTTCATCAGTCTCGAAATCGCGACTGCATATACTCATGTAAAACTCGACGGTGTTCCAGAAAGCACGACCCTTGGAGCGATCTCCGTCGAACGAAGGAGGTACAGCAGGTCGGGTATTTCGGGAAGAGCGTGAACTGGCTTGATGCTCAGGAGCCGGTGGTTGTCCCGGTGAGGACGCGTCGTCAACAGGGGTGTTTTGGGTAGGAGCAGCTCTAGCCGCGTCTCGGATGCTCCGTAGGACCTCAATCATCTGTGAGGCCTGGGATTCCTGTCTTGCCATGCGGGCATCCATTTCCGCGAACTGCCGCATAATAATAGTCGCCACATCTTCGAGGGTGACGATTTGGGGTGCAGAGGGTGGGGGTGAGGAATCCATGAGAGAGAGAGAAAGGAAAAAGGGGTTTTAGGACGGAGCAGAGGGGTCGATTATAGACGGGACTCGAGGGGAAAATACGACACTGCGATAGTCGGTGTCGAGCGCGATTTTTCAATAACGAGTGTCGATAGAAACGACCAGTCTGCGAGTAGAAGCTTGTTCTACTGTTAGGGCTACTCAGCTCACACTAGAGGGAGGGGATCCTAAGTAATATATTGGAAGATAACTATACTACTCACCTAGAGGGAGGGGATCCTAAGAGAACAAGCCTAGGGACCCTTACTCTAGGTACAGCTACTATATACATAAAACGACGATGCGGCGTGCGGCCCTGACACAGCTAAGTGCCAGGCGCCCAAGCCGAGCCTAAGCGACGTGATGTCACGGGCATCACGCCGTGTACGAGCGCGCAACGCGCGCGAGTAGAGAAGGTGAAATATGGACGGAGAGAATAAACGGACGGTAGAGGTAATGCACGGGAAATATAAACAAGATAGGAATAGATATATACCGATGATAATAAATAAGGAAAAATGAGGGGACGCGGTAGCGTACCCTGACATCGATGTCTTCAATCATCGATTTCCACCAGTACGCTTGTCTAATGTACTGAGACGTTTTGTAACGTCCAAAGTGCCCAACAATTTGGTGGGCCTCACTGATTATAATCTCAGTGATCCTCCTCCCCTTGTAAAATGCGTTATGGGGGACGCATAATACGTCGCGGAGGAACTGATTCTTGGTAAAGATCAGTTGGTTTTTAATTCCAAACGCCTTGTGAGCATTTGGGTTGGCAAGGACCAGCTTAAATACTGGGTCCTTGTGATAACCTTGCTGTATCAGCGAGGTAAATTCAGCAAAGCCCTCAATTTTGGCTTTAAGAAGCTTGCTGTCTTGCTCTGCACTTAGGGCAAGTATATCCTCATCGGATTGCGCTTCTGTAATATCAGAAGGCATAGTATTTGAGGGACCTTCTACTCGAGGTTCCTCTCGTACTCGTGAACGTGTAATAATGTTCACTCTCACTTCATCCCTTCTTTCGATGGGAAGATGATCCCCTTCAGGATCAAGTCTAACGTCAGCATTGACGTATACCTCCGGAGGGTGAACCTCATCCGGAGTGTCCTCTTCGTAATAACGAGAGAGGCCATCGGCGACGTTGTTAGTGACGCCCTTGACATGAATTGTCTCGTAATCAAAACGAGACAGGTATTCATACCACCGTGCTTGGCGTGGTGACATGCGAGGCTGGGTCTTGAAGTGGACCATGGCCTCGTTGTCCGTTACTAGGGTGAATCTACGCCCTAGTAGTTTGTCTTCCCACTTAAGGAAGGCTTCAAGTACCGCGATGAGCTCATGCTCATGGGTGCGGTAGTTGTATTGAGCAGGGGTGAACTTCTTTGAGAGAAACCCTGCTGGCCTACATGTTTGCCATGTAGGCCCTTGCCCATAATAGGCACCGATGCCACATTTGGAGCCGTCGGTTACGACCCAAATTGGATCTGGGTCGTCCACGTTAATAGGCTTCAAGATAGGAGCCTTTCGCGTGAGTGCTTTGATTGAATCAAAGCACTTGTTCAACAACGGCGTCCATACGAATGGTCTGTTGTTGTACGTACACCCTGATAGTGGTGTAGTGTATGCGGCTACCCCTGGTAGGTATGCCGCAACGTATTGTACGAGGCCCAGAAATTTCTGGACATCGTTATACGTGCGTGGAGTTCTCCACTCACGTATTTTGTCCATCTTCTCGTGATCGGGATGGATGCCATCATCGTCGATGATGTGGCCTAAGCACTCCAGTCGCTTAGAGTACAAGTCAACTTTACGACTACTTAGGTAAAGTTGTGCTTCTCGCAACCACGAGAAGGCATTCTCTAGATGCTGCTGATGCAGATCTATTGTGTTTGAATAGACGAACACGTCGTCTATGTATGCATCCGTCGAACGACCGATGCAGTCCCTAAATATATGGGTCATCAGATGTTGAAACGTCGATGGGGCATTGCAGTCTCCTTGCTGCATGACATGGCTCTTGAAAGTGCCATAGATGGTGGCAAAGGTCGTCTTGTGGACGTCCTCTGGGACTATGCGTACTTGCTCGTACGCCTCAGTCAGATCAATTTTTGATCTGTATTTGTGTCTCACCACGTTCTGGCGAATGGTTTCCTGATCAGGGAAGGGCGTTACGTCCTTCTCTGTGTTCTTGTTCTGCAGACGCAGATCGAACACGGTCCGTAGTGCTAAGACTACGGCTCGTTTCTGCAAGCAAAGCATAGGGATTGCCTGTGTAGCTACAGTTGGTTCCCACCAACCTGCAGCTACGTATCGCTGAATCTTCTCAGCGAGTAGCGCTTTGAGCGCATCCGGGCACCTGGGAAGGTGATACCGGATCTTCTTATTGGGTTCAATAAGAGGAATCTGATGATTCACTTCCCGAAATGGGGGAAGTCGGGAAGGGACAGGACCGAAAAGGTCACTGTACTTGTTCTTCCAGTACTCGATGAGTGCTGGGATATTCTCTTCCGTCATCGCAGGGACGGAGGAGCTGGAATGTTGGGTGCTGGCTAGCACCATCGCTCCTGTTTCAGGAGCGTGTCCAATCACATGGTGATTGGTGTCAATCACCTCGCCGTCGCGGGTGATTGTACCTCTGCTGAAGTCCAGGCAGATGTTATAGCGTCTCAGGAATGGGACGCCAATGATCACATCATAGTGATCGATGTTGACGATGTTGAAGTACTCTTGGACATCGATGCCTCCGAATTGGATGTGGGTGTACGTTCCATACTGGATGGAAGACTTGCTGCCCTTAACGGCCAGCTGTAGCACGACAGGTTTGTCGAGCTTGAAGGTTCTTGCTCCGGTGGCAAGAGAGAAATGAGGGGACATGATCATCCCCTGGCATCCACTGTTGACTAGGCAGTGGGCCAATTGGCCATTGACTGGCCAGAAACCCTCAATGGGCTTCGATGCATTTCTGTCCCGTGTCGGGGCACGAGAGCTCACTCTAGCCGTATGGTCATAGAGTGGTTCCTTGCTCGTAGCGAGCGAGGAGTATTCATCATCCAATAAGGATGACTTGTTGACTGCGAAGTGCAGTCTACGTTCCTCATACTCATCGTCAATGGTGAGGAGCATATACGCACTGGGACCATTGTCATCATCGTCCCATTGGTATTGAATACCCTCGTCGTCTTCGACGGGGTCGTTGGTGGGCTCGTCTTGGGCCACCTCTTCCTCCACAGCTTGTTCAGCTGTGGGGTCTTCCACGTTCTCCTGCGGGACATCGTTCGCTGTCTCGCCAGAGGTCTCTTCAACCTCTTCGATACGACCCACATTGGCTCGTACCTGTCTCAGTCTGGGGCACGCATTTCTGTAGTGTCCCACCTGCCCACAGTTGAAACACGTGGGAGGGGTAGTGCTAGTACGATTGTTCGTACTAGTTGGGGCAGTCCTAGTGGTCTGCGAGCTATGGTTCCTCGAGTTTGACGAACTCGAGGGGCGGTTCCCCAGTGGGGAGTTACCATTTGTACATGTCTCGTGAGGACGCGTGGAGGAACCGTGGTTCCTCTGGTTCAAGCGCATATTGTTGGTATGCGCTTGCCTCACCAAGTTGTTGTGGCTGCTACTGCTACCTGCTGGGCGGGTAGTGCTTCCTTGAGACGCCGCTACCGAGCGGCGTTTCTTGAACGCCTCTTCTACTTGAATTGTCAGTAGAAGTAGTTCCTTAGCAGTCATCTGCTCGGGATTGCCGCCTCTGAATGCTACTTCAGTGGCGAGGCTGTGGTTCAGTCCATCAAGGAACCTCCTCCTGAATGTGTAGTCATCAGGAGGGTGCGCTAGTCTGTTGGCTAGCGTGAGCAGCGCGCTCATGTACTCGTGTACAGAGTGCGACCCCTGCCGCTCGCGTTCAAATTGAATCGCTACCTCACTTCTAGAGTGGGGTGGCAGGAAACGATCATATAATCTCCGCAGTGCGGGGACTAGGGTCCACTCGTGGAGGGGGCGAACGCCTCTCTCCACGTTTTGAGTAAACCATTCTTGGGCCAACCCTTCTAGGCGCATGCCTAGAAAGGATATTTGCTCTGCTTGGCTGACTTCTCCAAGCAGATGGTTTACGCGTAGCCAGCGTAACAGACCCGACACAAAGTTGTCGAAGTCTTCGGCTCTGGATGAGCCGCTATATGTGGGCGGGAGCCCTATCTTCGCTCCTGCTTTCGCAAGAGGCGAGTTGCCTGGCATCATATCCCTGTTTGCAATCAGGGCTTCTTGAACCATGGCTATGACGCCCTCGAGTACTGGGGCGTCGTCGCTGAAAGGATCAAATCTTTCAGCACGTTCTTCATCGAACGGTGTGGCGCAGAGATCCTCGCCATACTGTGGTCGACGAGCGTATCCATCATATGGATCGATATGTGGTGCTTCTGCTGGGTTAGCAGATGCTTGCCTCTGCCCATTGGGCTCGGCACTTTGCCTTGGCAGTTGTCTGCCAGGCGGTGGTGCTCTGTCGTCTGGACGACTAGAGCTTGTGGCTGGATCTGGCGATGGGATCCTATCGCCAGTGATGGCATTATAGCCACCTTCAAACACACGAGCATGGTGGACCGCGTTCATGCGCGCATCCCTCGCGATGCGGATTCTATCTTGAATGATCCGCAGTTGCTGCTCGTTTGGGGTGTCAGTCTCGAGGGAGCCTGCTACAGCTTCCTCGAGTGCGTTAGTGGCTGCCTCCACAGCCCGTGCATGTGTACGGATTGCTCTGTCGGAGAGTAGCCCTGCTATCCTCTGGTATTCGAGGGCAGCTTGGGCGACCACTTCAGCATCCTCTCGTGGGGGTGCTCCATTTCGCGACTGGTTCACCAGTCGCGTGGCTATCTCGGTATCGATATAGTCACCAACCGCGTCAGACTCGTTGTCGCGCACCAAAATCTTCCCTTTTTGGTAATTTAGGTTGCTCAGCTAAAAGCGGACATTCAAAATCCTATCTTCCTGAACTACTCACTTCCAGCTCATTTGACACCCCCAGTTTACCCAAATCAACAAAACAATAAAATGTTCAATCTTCGACTCTCTTCCTCCATTTCTTTCAAACACCCTTCTCCTACTCCTATTTCTCGAGAACCTTCCCCAGAAGAAGATGTTTCACCCCCAATCTTTCGTTATTCTCACGATAGTCCTCGCACTCATGATCTGGATATCAAGATGACTTTATTCACATATTATTCACCCACTCCTATTCTCGAGATCGACCCAAAGACATTACTCCCAGTCTACTCGCACAAGGTTCCTCGAACTATCGCTAAGTGTAGAAGTTCAGATATCGTACACCCCTTTTTGGCTTTCGGAAAGGAAGTTTACATCGAAAAAGAATTAAGATGGTTCACAGTCACTCATGTTTATTCAACTCCAGAATCAGCTCTACAAGATTCATATCGTGTTTGGCTAACAGCACAAGTTGGATTGGATTACATGATTATGGTCCTGGATGTTCCCAGCCGATGGATCCTAATAGCATGTAATCATCAACCTGCCTTAGGATTTTATCGATCACCCAATCCTATCCCGAAAGAACCTCTAAACCCTCTATTTCATGATCCTTCACCCCCTCAATCCCCTACTTCCTCCGAAATGACCATACGACCTCCCCGATATCAGCAAACCCTTCGCACACTTCGACGTGTTTGTTCTGGCCTCCTAGAACGAACCTGATCAAGAAACATTTGGAGAACAATAAAGAATAAAAGAATAACGATTCTGGAGAAGTTTCGCGCCTTTCATTTTATCAAAAACATTCTTCTGTTTCGGAGCTTTAATTCTCTTTTCAACTCTTAACCTCCCATTATCCATTATGTCCATCCAACCTATTGGTTATCGCACACTCCCCATCATCCCTATTCCTTATTATCCTGACTTTAATTCACCCCCTCCATATAGACTACATGGAGAATTTCAAACTGTGGTTCGCGAATATCAATTGGAAAGCGATGAAGTAGAAGTAGAAGAAGGTGATCCATGGCCTCGACACTACAATCCCGTGCTCGACTTCCAGTATTTTTACGATGATCTGAAGCTGCCCGACGACATCAAAGTAGACGAATGCATTCATATCCCTATCATGCAAGCTTCGTATACTCTGATTGGGGCCCTTGCATCCCATCGTCCTGGAATTTTAATCTGGCGTCTTATCTTCTATCGCGCTGCCCTGTTTCACAATTATGTCCTTTTCCTAGATGCCCCTTTCGATGTCTTCACTGAACCCCCTCCACACCAACCCACTGCTCCCTTACCCGAATATGAAGAACCTGAAGAGCTTATACCTAATGCTCCGCAACTTCGCCGAAATCGAAATCGTATGCGTCCTATGATAGTCAATCCAATACCTAGACAGCGCAGGAGATTAGAATAAGAAGGGAAGAATAGTACTCATCGATCAAGATCGCGATCTCTTCTTTTTGACAGAAGCCAAAGGTGCTTTAAGAACTCGATGGATTCATCGACAGATACCTGATCAATAGGAAGAATAAGAGGATGGTGGTATGGTTCAAGAAAGAGGCAGCGTGGGAAGTGCCAGGTGTTGATTATGGCAAGGCTGTGTTATGAGTCAGTTCCTTCTTTTCCTGTCGATCCCTCTTTTGTGTTTCTTTTGTTCTTTGTTCTTGATTTTCCCGTCATCGTTTCACCTGTCGATATGAAATCTCTTCTTTTGTTGTAATTGTATCTCCCTTCTCTCTCTCGCGATTCTCCTATCCTCTCATTTCTCTTTTTGGTCTTATTATTTCTTTTGTTTGTTATTCCGGTGAACGATGAGTGATCGTCTCACCAAAGCTATGTACTCTGAAAGGTATAAATACTGCATGTAAATACTTGTAACAGCAGCAATCTACCGATACGGGTTGTCTCACAGTTTAAGTCCAGTTCAGTTTAAGTCAAGCTCAGTTCAAGTTCAAGTCAAGTTTCGTCTCTAGTCTAATTCTACGCTCACATCTTTATCTTTGGATTAACTCTGAGTGAGGTCTCGGAGTATAAACTACCGATTTTCATTTCAATTTTATTGTCGCTTCACTAACTCGCAGAAGGATAACTGTCATCATTGATTGTAGATCCTCCATACTAAGTCGCAACTCAAGTCTTTTGCCGACTTTCTGTTCACCCTCTCACTTGCACAGTTGCATACGATCTTTTATCATTGCAGTTGTTGTTGGTGTTTTGTCTGTGTTGGTTTCGATATCAGCACATACATCCTCACATCCCCATTCCCCATCTACTCGATCTCTCATTACCCGAAATCAGCACCAGGACCCGCTCCACGGTAGACTAACGACCTCTATAATCAAATATCTCGTAGTTATTCCGATCACTTATAGCCGGCATACACTAAGCTATATTCATCGGATCGTTACATCGTGAGGCGGTCGTCTTGTGAAACGGTACATCCGTCTCACTGTTTCTCTGCCAGCCTCTATCTCGGGGCCAGGGTTCCTAGGAGCTGTATATGCTGTAGCTCCTTGGGTAGGAGGTCTAACAGGACGCGTACTCGGTCCTGGGGTAGCGTTCTGGGAACGTTGCCTGGTGCCTGTTGGTGCAGGCTCAGGAGATTGAGAATTGCCAGCTGTCGCTGGTGACGGACTGGCGTATGTCGGTCCCGTCGGTGTAACAAACCTAGCTTGTGGGGCTGGGTTTGTGAATTGATATGCAAGGCGACTCGTCGGCCCTGCTGGTCTAGGACGAGTAGATCCCGTACCTGGTGCAGGTGGATCTACCGCTCTGCTTTTTCCTTTGTCAGAGCGTGCTCGTGCAGGCTCTGCTTCAGGAGACAAGTCTGTCATCCTGACCTGGTCCCTGTCAGTGCCCGTGGTAACAGGCTCTGGCTCGGGGTTTTCAACTCCTGCATTGACGTTCTCGATTAATCAAGCTAGTCTCTGCAGTTCTGACGGGGACATATTCCTGTTTCTCACGCCATCGAGCAACGATGCGTGAACAGCGTTCATGGCCTCATCCCTTCGGATGGACCTATCACTCCTAACGCTAAGTCTGGAGCGACCAGATGCTACGGACTTTACGTCCTCATCTTCTTCATCAGCAAGTTGGGGCTGATGGTCCATCGTCTGCGACGCAGGACGAGTGGGATTTTGGGTTGATGCATCCACTCTCTCCCATGTGGATGACTCTCCTTCGAGGGTTCCTTCCCTAGACGGGTCGGGATTTTCAGTTTGCACTGGCCCGGGTGGGTCAGGCTGATTGGAATCAGGTGTACCACGATCTGGTGCACTCTGACTCCTGGTAGTAGGAGCCATTGAATCCTCCTGCAATAGGAAGGGTTAATTTCGCTTGCTTAATACAGCGGCGGGTTGTTTTTAACACCTTTGGTGTTAAAAAAGATGTAACGTTTCGTTACTTTTTATAGTGTACCGCGTACGGTACACAAGTTTTATCACGCTGTAGTTTCACACCACGAATAACAGACCAAGGGTGCTGTATTTTTTATGGTGTAAAACAAAATGCGCGTGCTGAATCAGCACGCGCGTAGCTACTACTAATGTATAGTTATTACATAATGGCTCGCCGCGTCGCGGCGAGCCAGAGGCGTTAAGCGCCTCTATTATTAGAGCAAGTAATAGTAACTACTGCAGAGGGCGAAGCCCTCTGCATATGCCTAAGTGGCATATACTCAATCCACCGCATGCGGTGGATCCGTTACAGAAAACACTTGTAGTAGTTTGTGCCATCTTCTTTTTGGCCCTTTTCATCTTGATCTACTTTTTCGTAGAAAAGAAAAACAGGCGGACGCCACTTCTCCGTGGAGACATCCTAGTCAGCGTGCAGGAAAAAAGTCAGTCTAAGATAGAAAATGAGGCACTGGTGTGAACGAACATTGAGATCTGTTTGTAACAGTTTTTTATCAGACCACAGAGGGGCCTGATAAAGGGTTTTCTTATTTTCCCACAAGTGCACAGAATTCCTGTCTATTGCTCAATAAGGCTAATAGGGAATTACATGCAGTAGTAGTAGGAAAGATTAAGATTAACTAATGTAACTACTAGTCACACCGCTGTAAGGGTGTGACGGGCGCTTAAGCGTCACGCTGTGACGCGCAAATACTACTGCTGCAGTGCCAAAGGCACTGCATGGGCACTAGGCCATTAATGGGCCCCAGGGGGGCCCATTCCTATATCCCAAATCCGTTACACTGTTGAACTATCAAGAGTAACCGCTGTCATAGATACATCGGTGCATGATGCAACAGGACCAATGGCAGTCTGCCCACGCCTTTTCTTTGAGCTTCCGTTCTCAAAACGTTCATCTGTCGCTGTCAGGGTACGTCTCAGGTTAACGGTCATTCTAGTATATTAGCGTAGTATAGTATAACCTACTTAGATGCCTACGCGCTCTACATCGGTCATACGGTACCCGGTATACCGGTCCGTATTTATCCCTCGCGTATTCTTCCGAACTCTCCCCGTTTCTCCGTTCGCTCCATTCTGCCCTATCTCCCTCTTTCTCTATGTCATCCGTATTGTCCTCGGCTACCTTCCTTCCTATTGGTAGATAATGCACCTGATAGCTATTGGTTAGAGATAGCGTAATCATGTATATATACAACTGTGCGCGCATGAGTAGTTCCTTGCGCTATTATAGACTGGGTTACTGGGTTATAGTAGCAGTCTGATCCTTAAGTCTAATCGCTGAATGATCGTGCCCTAACAGTCGCGTGTTTAGCTGTCCTTCGAACCTTACTTTTTGCTACTGACGGATAAACCTTCCGAGGAAGTATAGCAGCTACCTTAATATTCTTCAGTACTCTAACTTTGAATCAAGTTTATAATACAGACCTCTTCATTGTCTATCACCATGTCATCTTCGGACTCGGACTCCTCACTCGCACCACTGTCCACTCTATACTCCTCGTCATCCACCTCAGATACAGATATATCTTCTGGACCAGATGATTCGACGATCGCTTTCATGCTGACATCAGATTGCCAAGGATTCCCTTCATTATCGACGTAGTTTTTTTTTGGGGGGTTAGTAGACTGGTGAAACTTGGTGCTGATATTGGCATTTGAGATTGCATTACGATGTTCAAAATCGCGGGTGGGTTTATGAGCACGTTTGGGACGAGAGGCTTCTGATGATCAGTAGTAAATATCACAGTATGAAGACAAATGTAATATGCTTACCCCGTGCCGCATTCGCAAGTGCGTCAGTCCACAGCTTTACAAGACTGGCCGTGTGTCACAACCCTCGTGCCACCCGATCCTAATCCGGACCTCTCCGAGGTCCGGCGCCCAATCCCCGTCCGTATTTAGTATATCCGCCATGTCCGAGCGTCAGTACTTGCCCAACAGTGCGTAGTCCGTTATTCTGTCCACGTCCGGTACGTCCGAGGTCCGGACTTCGTCCGGACTAGGACATTTCCTTATGGGGACATTCTGTCCGGAGCATTAGAAAGCAAGTGCCAGATATGTTTCTGGTGCTGTGCAACTAGTCTCCTTTTAGTTATATCTCCTTTAGTTCTAGTAGTCCAGTTTTTTGTATTTAAAGCCCCCAGACTTCGTCTGGGGCTCCCCAGTCTGAATATCAAGTTGTATTCAAGTTGTATTCAAGTCTATTTTAAGTCTAGCCCAGTTAAACTCTTTATAATCAAATCTTCTCTTATCTATCTCGTCTAAAGTCCGCTCCCAGTACTTGTCCGGACCTGCCCGGACTACGTCCGGGCTGTCTCGGACTTCTAGTCCGAAATTAAGGGATATCCAGGGTCGATTGAGTCGGCGCAGCACATAAGCTGAAGCCAAGTCCCTTCTGTTCCGTAGTCCGGACTCCCCGGACTTCCGCCCAGACGCCCGGAACACGGCGCGTGACACCGTGTCAGGATCTTTGATTTCTTTAAGACACCAGCTAATGAGCTGGAGGGTTTTCTTCAGTCCTAAACCGCATTCCCTGATTTTTAAGCCTTTGGATTTGTCACCAAATGCTGCGTGCATGGCACGATTGAACGCAGGCCACGCGCCTTCTGATTTGAAAAAATCATCATCGAGCTGAGGGGGAAGCTTCGAGCCTGGTGGGCTTTCGGGTAGTGAAGCTGGAAGTGCATCGAATAACACAGTGAGTTCATTGTACTCAGCTTGTAAGTACATGGCGTAGGTAGGACGGGAAGAATAAGCAAAGGAGGACAACGAAAATTTTTTTCATGGGCCCACAGCCTCCTACATCGCACTCATAGACACAAACCAAGCCCAAACATTAGTCACCTCGTCACCGATGATCATCTGTAAATGCTCGAAGCAGTATCTGTCGGTCCTAAGTGGAAGAAGAGAAGCCAAACATGCTCACATAAGGCCCAGTCAGGCCCAGTCACACCGAGTGACTTCCGTAACCGTAATTACGGCCGTAAGGTACGGTATATTTACGGCCGTAATTTGACCTCTCAAATTCATTTACGGTTACGGGGTTGAACCTCTCAGACCCTATACGGTACGTGTACGGCCCATATTACGGCTACCGTATTACGTCCTGTACGGATACGGTGCCGACCCCTAAGTGCGCCTCAGGAGAGTGGCAGGTAGGATACGGGAATCAGTGCTCATGTGTTTTGGAAAATAGAGGGAAAAATGGGGGGAAATTTGGTTGTTTATTGTAGATAGGGTTTTTAGTATATATACATTTTTCTGAAACAATGAAGTACGCGTCGTGTAACGTGACTCGGTAATATCGCGCGTTTCGGGACTTTCCATGCCTAGCCCGTCTCGGATCTCGTCATCCTGACACAATTACGAAAGCAAAACACATGCGCGACATGTGTGACACTATCTAGTCACGACAAAATCTTTCTTTTCTGCAAACCAAAACCAATCAAGATCGCTATCTTGTCCACAAAAAATAGTCAGTCTTTCATGCAAAAATTTCACGGAGAACACACTACGGAATAGTACACCACGAGCCCCTCTTGCGATAGAACTCTACTCTGCATATTCTGGCAAGAAAATATCGTTCGGACGCCGTGTCTGGAAAACCCCCGCCAATGCTCGCCTTTCGCGTCATAATCATCCAAAAAATTTTGTATGTTGACGAATGCCTTGTGTAGTTTTTCATAGTTTCTCGCAGTCTTTTTATCATCGCACGCCGCAAATTCGCCGGATATGTTTATATATGGTATTCATGACCGAAGGGACTCGGAGTGTCGCGGACAAATAATTTGACCGAACAACTTGAACTATTCCCTGGTTTTACCATGCTCCCATCTTTCCCTCAAAAATTTTTGAGCTATGTAAAACTTAAAGTCAGTAAAGAATCACCGTGCGTATTACAAACTAGTTTGATTTTCAACTGAAGCTCGCCCTTTGTTGAGAGTACTAATCAACGGCGTAACTTGACCGACCAACCGGACAAATAAGGATATCCGTGCCCTCAACGTTTTGGCCAACAAGAACAACAAGTTCGTTACCCTTGGCTTACCCGTTTGTGCTCGGTATTTGTGTACAGACACAAAAAAGATTAGTTCAGGTGCCACCATCTCTTATTGCGCCTTTAATCAGACCTTCGCAGCACATATTTAATACAACAATGTATTTGACTCATTGGCATCCCGTTATTCCAACAGTATCTCTCCCTCTCCCGAGCCATCGACATCTATTCTCGTTCCACTCAGTTCCTTACCTCTAATACAAAGACAATGCTCGGCTTTTCTTTCACTAACGAAATTTCTAACCGTAAGTTATCGCAGTTCCAATCTCGACTAAGAATCTTTCGAAACTCAATGTCTAATAGAACTAACAACGACGGTTTTCACACCTCTATGGCGGATGTTACCGAACTTCCCTTTCGTTAAGGGAGCCACATCATTAGCAAGGCTTCAACACTTGTCCCCGGTCTCTTCCTCAAGTTGTTTCTCCTCGGTCTCTCCCTCTTCGGTCTGGGCGTGGACAAAAACCTCAGTTTCAGACAATCTGAAAGTGATATTTGACCAACTTTCATTATCCGAAAGGCGGTTTCAAGTTGACCTCGCGAATATACTCCCACCGATGCGAGAGAAACCGAATGATCTATATCCAGGGGAAACGATTCTCCCATCCCTCTCTGAACTGGGACTGCTTTCGTACAGTCGTCCGTACAACGAACTCAAATACCCATTCAGATTCAGACCTAGATCTCCTTCGCTTGCCTCTTCACCACTTCGTAAGTGCTTCAATACCTTGTCAACTCACTATATTATAAAAAACCAAATAACCGAATTTTTCATCAGATTCTGACTCGGGGGATGAATGCGATCTTATCGCATGGATGAAGGGTCTGTCTTTGGATGACTCGTAACTCACGCGTGTTCATCGACGTACATCGTTCAGGCCGTCTGTCGTTTATCGTCCCACCCACCTCGCATATCTGTAAATATACTCTTCCCAGCCTTTTTTTTATAATCTCCCCCACTCTATCATCGTCGCATTTTTTTATTCTTCAAGTGCAATTCTGTATACTAACCGCAGTAGTCGTGGCAGCATTATGTACCCAAATACTAGCAATCCTGTATGCCCTTCCATCATGTAAAGTACTTAGCTCATTTTTTATGAGAATAAAATATACTAGAAATCACGATCAACGCGAGATCATAAGTCGAAATGCAGAAGAAAGAGACAAACGATGATCTAGTGGTTCGTCTTGGGCCTTGGCATACGGCGCGGGCTTATGCTCCGCCGAACAACTCGATGAAAGTGTCTTGCCAATTAGCTTACACGTTCAATTTTTTTGATCCCTATTATATGTACGAGAAAGAGAATAAAGCATTTGTATCATAATTAAACAACGGTATTCAAGACACATGTTAAAGAGTCATAAACGATGGTTATAGCTCAGGCTACTTGTAGAAGGTTTCCACAGAAAACGCAAAAAAGTAGGCTGTAATAGGAGTTGTTCGAAATCAGGAAGTTTTTGCCACTGTTCCTGGGGTGTAGGAAATTAAAGAAATGTATTTAACGAACCGCTACTTTGGGCAAGTTGGAAGCGGCGTGTTTGGTAATGGGAGCACTTTGTAGTCCTTTTCAGAAGCAAGTTTGAGAACCTGGTCTCTAAATAAATAGATAATTGTTCGGCGGGTAAAGAAGAAAATGCACCTCTTATGAGCAGGACAGGGGAGTCATCGACGTAATAAGAATTAAAGCAGATCTAACTACCGTATGATCAATGACTAAAACTGTGTCATTATAAGTTGAAAGTCGAATATTCTACTCGTCGTCTGGTCTAGTGGGGGTCATTGGCACGCTCAGCGCCTACGAAAATAATAGACACTCACGTTTTCTCGATTGAGTCATATCATTCATTTAATGAAATAGTTCGCCATTTACATACTTTTGAACACATGGGTAGCCTCTTTGGACAGCGTCTAAAAAAGATGGGTTGACGCGGATGAAAGAAGCGTTGATTGGTCCGGCTATTTCCGACGCAACACCGTGCGACATTGATGCGCGTTCTTCCTCCTAGCTCTAAGATCTAAGATCTAAGCCCTCTCCCCTAGGTGCTGAAGCCGGTACGTACAACATCTGCTTTATCCAGCTACATGATTTAGGTCTTAACCGTGAATCTGTTTGTTGTTGATTGCTGTGATGGGCAAGATGATACTATAGCGTTGTAACTTGAAAATTTCTATGTCTACGCCCGCTTCGTGGGTGAGAAAAAAATACTCCTATGCAAGCTGCAGGTTTTCATCTGACGGCTTTCCTTCCTATCTTGATTACTCGTTGCCGATTGCCGACGCACTGAGGACCGACAAAGGAAGTCTTCTTGTTGAATAACATATTGTTTCTGCTTGATCACAAGTCAGGAGTACACGATGTAGGTCAAATGATGCACATCATTCAGCGATATTGCTTCCAGCGGAGATGCCATGTTCCATTTGTAAGCGCTAGCTGAGTACTGAGCATATCTAGAATCATGCATTTTCATCATGTTTATAGTGTCGTTTGTGTAACCTGTTGTCATATTGTCGAAGGTTGCTCAACGAGATCTACTGTAGAATATGGCCCCGGCGCACACATCTAGTTCAATGTAAGTTCACCGCCACTTGGTGACTCATTCAGTAGATCCGGGTGGACATTCTTTATTGATAACTAGGACACACTTGCGCAATTATAGACAAAGAAAGAACAACAGTGTCAAATGGCGTCTAGAGTCACGAAGTCACTACATATCTTTGCCCATCCGGAAGTTCCGAGACTTGCCAGTACTAGGCTGCGTTCAAGCGCGTCGTCACCGCAGCGAAGTGATTTTTCTCATGGAACGATACTACGACAAATTATCCTCGCAAATCGCGAGTATTCACAGTGAATTGAAGTAAGGTTCACTTTTGAACATGTATATACCATGTTTTTCAGAAGTTACCTCCTAGAGCAAACGGGAGCAAATTGACGTTGGGCGACATCTCGCAAACAAAAGAAAAGTTCGAATCCATCATCTTGGAGCTTCGAGATATACACAACTTCAAGATTTCTGTCAATCGACTGGCTCCATGTGCACTTGAACATGTTTTCGCTTTGGCAACTTTCGGTTCCCCCGGACCTGAAACGACTATCTTGAAGATTTCGCATGTTTGTCGGCAGTGGAGAGAATTGGCGTTGGGATGGCCGATTTTATGGGCGTTTGTCAGTCCTGACAGTCTACCTCCTCCGCTGGTCGAATTATTCATCGCTAGATCCGGTGATGCTCCACTGACAATGTCGTGGACGAAGCTATTACAAGAGCCCTCGTCTGTTCCGGATGTTCCCGCTTATTCCAATCCATTCGCGAAATTCGAGTACCTCAAATCTCACAACGAGTCAATTCTATACCGTTTACAATCTCTGACTCTGCATTTCTCTGGTTCTCGGTTCGACTTAGTCCAGGATGTATTCTATACCTCTAGGATGTTACCCCTGGTACCCCTGCGGTACTTGGATATCTGCGGCGACGGATCCAAACAGCTATCGATAAAAAACATCCTTCACATTAACGTTTCTGTCCTACAAGAACTCAAGCTGTCATACATAAATTGGTCATGGTTCGGGTACCCACACCCCAATTTAACATACATCAAACTCTACAATCCACCAGAACCACCCTCACTTCCCACGGTTCTGACCTTCCTGTCAAACTGTCCTCTTTTGAAAGAACTGGAATATTGCGTTGACGATGCAATAATCAAGATACCAATCAATGTAACAGCTTCACCACCAAGCGTGTCGGTCAATAAATTCGTGGATTTGCCTAATCTCGAGCGAATCAGATTGGTGTCAGAAGGGTCGTGGAGTTGCAATTACATTCAAGGAATCTTGACTCGCCTTGTATTTTCAATGCGCCTATCTCAATTCCAGCTGGTTTCCCACAACCGCAACCCTCCAATTATTTTCGTTTCTGTTCCATATGGAATATTTTCCCATTTTTCGAATCATTTCTATCTATCAGTGGGTTTGGATATCGGCAGCGGCCTCGTAATCACGTCTGCGCCCAATCGCGAGGGTGTGAAATGCTCTTTAAATCCTCCGCTTTGCATCTCCGGTAGTACGCCTCGAAGGGATTTCTTTGCTGGATTCCAGAAGTTGATACGCGAAATGCCCCAGATAACACATCTCGAGTTAACCGGGGATGCTTGGAAAATCTTCTCGTTTCCTGACTTCCGCCATTGGTTCCCTTGCCTTCATATTGTAGAGATGACTTCATTCCGCCCCAGTTGCAACATCAATGAAGTTGTCAACATGTTGCGTAATAATGGCCCAAAAGTCGAAGGACTTATCTTAGACTTAGATCTAGAACATTTGCCGTTTGGGATTTTATTGGACATATTTCGCCGAACCGGAGCGAAATTCTTACAGGTGGATGAAATTACTCTATGTAAGAAACCAGGAATTGCGGAGATCATTGCTGCTTTGCCCAAGGGTGGGGTTGAGACGATAAAATATCAGGACAGTTGGTGAGAAACTTTGAAATTCTTATGAATTTAAAAATTCGTACCCATCATAAAATTAAATAGACGGTGTTTCAGTGAGAACTTTCAAAAGGAGTCCCGTGTTTCGAACTTTTGAAACCTTTGAATAAATTAATAACGCAGCCTAGTTTTATTTTTTCAGCCTCGAAAGATATTACTAACCTATTTGTACCGGTATTTCAAGGGTTGATACTTCAAACTGCAGTGTGGGATTTTGGTGTTTTATCAACGAATTTATAAGAAAATTATTGTTACCAAAGTATTTCAGTCTTAGTAATGTATGTAATTGTTTTCGTTTAAGTGTTAATGCGAACGACGAAGCGGACTTGCAACAGCGAACTCACCATGCTGGGAAACACGATAAATAAGGAACCCAATTGGCACCGCCCTACCTAGTCGCTGGCATTGGATGCAGATAGTCGAAGTCAATAACAGAGGAAGCTTACTGTAAAAGTCCGAAAGACTTTTACACGAGAACTTCAGGAACAAAGGAGTATCACACCAGATGAGTGCAGATGGTCTTCGTTAAAGAAGCTAATGAATAAAATATCTACATCTCGACTTTATATACCTAAAATAAAGCTTATCTAATTACTTAGATAAAGAGAAAACATAAGCAATCGTTCGGAAACGATTTGTAAGTAAGAGAAATAAAAGATAAGATTAGAAAATAGTCCGAAGTCCCCGACTTGGACTTTTCGGACAGATTGAAAGAGTCCAGACTCTTACACTTACTGGCGGAAGATTTTTAGTCATGCGTGACGCGCGTGACACTGTACAGTCATCATAGAACCGTTCTTTTCCGGAGTGTTGAATTGGTTGGGGTATAACCACCATCGCGTATGTTTCACAGAAACGTGGATTTTGGCATGCTTAAGCTATCCTAACTTCAAAAGCTGCGGTCACTCCCTGACAACGCCATCCATCTCATCTACCCTTGAAAGGTTCGTGCACCGACATATCTTCCATAAACCCATGTCTTTCTGTATTCATTTCTGTATTCATTGCTTATTTAGCCACGTAAACAGTCCATAAATTTTAAAGCTTGTTCAGGTCATTTCACAGAAAAAGCACGTCATTCAGGCCATACCAGATGTATCAACATTCTCACCTCGTGTTCCCGTTGAAGCTGCAAACCGGTGTGCGAATTATACCCAATGATTCCTTGGGAATTGGATGTTTAAATAATTGTATTAGGTTGAGCTGCAACTACGTATACCGATTCGATTCTTGGACTGATCCGCACGGTGAGGTTGATAAAGATCTTCTTAAAGCCATTCACTTGAAATCCTTATAAATATGGTCTAGTAATGCTGATCGATGTTGGTATGCTATACAGGTTTATGAAGCTTCGGTTCGACGATACTTGTTGATAGAGTTGCGTGCGTTCTATGTCTGCGCATGTGAATGACAAGCTGATTCAGGTGACATAGTTAATCTGTTAACACACTCTTTTGTAGCATAATGAAAAGAGCTGAAATCTTGGATTGGAATTTGAAGACACGATTACCCGATAATACGAAAAAATGCAATAATTTTTCTAAGCGACATCGGTGGTCTACTCTTTCTCACCGGACATGACGACTAAGATGTGGCAATGGAGCTTTGAGGTGATCCAAGTACATTAAACTACTACATGTACATTTAAATCTCAACAGATGATACTTGCAATTTTGCTATATAGTCGGGATGCCAGATGGATTAGCATGGACATTCCCAGTGGGACATTGATGGAGTGACGCGACACGTTGCATCTGGCGTGGTGGGCCTTGCACTCGACATACGATATGTAAGGCAAAATCAAGGTAGTCTAACCCAGTCTACTATTGGAATATGTAAGTGGTCCAGAATGTATTTGGATGTAACCCAGGCATATTGTATGGAAAGTGCCAAACCCACCGCCGCAACTTGTATTGAAGGGGCCAATCATCATTTATCCGTATTTAAATGAAGTTCCAGAAACCTCATTGGTCTCTAGTCCGTGCTGCTGTGTTGTCTAATTCAATTGGTACGTACATCTTCACACACAATTTCATGCATCGACACGAGGCGGCAGGTTATTAACGTTTTGGGTAATGACTTAGGCGCGTTTTGACGGTTCCGAAATCTCCTTCATCTTTTCACATCATCTTGTATCGCAATCAACCGCCACCCACATACCATGTCTGAAACACTTAGCTTGAAGGAAACAGCACACATCGATGCTCAATACGAAGGTGACGAATGTATTGGAAAACCTTCCCAAGACCTCGGTGATTGTAGATCTGCCGGGCCGAACACCGACAACTCCCGGCCTCCATCTCCTAATGGTTCTGTGCCATTGAAGGGCGAACAGTCTCACGAAAAGATAGAGAACTTGGTGGGCCTTTTTCGTGATTTCCTAGGTGAATTTTGTTTTATAGTATAATGTACTAAAATTCCTTACCTAGTGCTTATTAGAGGCGGCGCCTAACAAAGTAGCTTTTGATTCCACCTTTCCTGAAGTTACGCAACTAGACACGGCAAGGCGTAAAAGGCTATTCGGTCTAGCCAAAAGACTATCTCCCGAAGCTGGTTGTGAGTATGGCAATTTGAATAGTGTTTATGTTGCGCAGTTAACTTTACGCATATCAGCAAATAACAGATATGATTACGAACAGAAATATCCACGAGACGAATTTGGAAAGGAAGCCGCTGAAAACGCTCGCGTTTGGTTAACTTATCTCGACGAGGCTGAATCATTTGATCGTGAGAGAGTAGAAGGGTGGAAAGAGACGGTGGACGTATTGCTGGTTTTCGTAGGCAAAACGTTTGTGGGCAACAATAAACACAAACTCATTTTTTTTTCTAATACCAGGCTGGTCTTTTTTCTGGCGTCATAACGACATTCATCGCACAGGCTTCGCAAAGTTTACAAAAGGACAACACACAGGTTTCTGCATCCTTGTTGTTTGAAATAGCCCAAATCTTACGGGCGCAATCTGTTGGGATGCCAACGAATTTGATCCCAAATTCGACGATGACCCCTACTTCACCGTTCACACCATCGACGAATGCTTTTCTAGTGAACGGTTTATGGTTCACTAGTCTAGCAATTGCACTATCCACTGCGCTGTTCGCCGTTCTCGCCAAACAGTGGCTATACTATTATTTGTCTTCCATCCCTGGAACGGCGAATGAAAAGGTTCGAGCCAGGCAGCTACGATTCAACGGCTTTGAATCGTGGAAGGTTGCTGCCATTGTCGATCTCCTTCCTATCCTCCTCCATCTAGCTGTCGGGATGTTCCTCACGGGCGTTATTATATTCTTATTTCCTTTGGACGAACGTGTTGCTTGGGCGATTGTCAGTATTGCCGGCATCACCTACGGTTTATATTTTATTTCGGTGATACTGCCTATCAGGTACCCGGAATGCCCGTATGCAACATCCTTGACGATTTACATTGGAATTCTCTTCTTCGTTCTGCAACAATCTTTGAGAAGGTTCAGCGCAATCATAAATCGAGGCTTTCTAGTTGTTTGGAGAAGAATAAATTATAAGTCTCGGCATACTATTCAACATTGCGTTCATTACATCCAGGGCCTCATCCGACGTAAATATACATTCATTTCCAAGTTGGCTGGTGTCGTGCGCCGTAGGATTCTAACACTCCGACCTACAATATTCATCGGGAACTTTCCGAAATTTACAAAATGGAGAGAAGAAAATATCAAGCACGCTGTTGAAAATATGACTTCCCTTGATTTCGAGGCACTCAATTGGCTTTATGCGACTTCCCCGAACAAAAGTGTTCATCGAATTATTGCACGGTGTGCAGCCGTTCATCCCGTCATTGGTAAAAGATTTAAGCCGAATACTTGCGAGGATTTTTGTCGTACTCTGGGGATTGGCGAAACAAACATAGAGGATCTGCGTTATGGCTTGTGTCTGGATTTTGTGACTCACTGTTCGCGGTATCACTGGGAACTTCTCCAACGCCCACGCATTCCCGATGAGGCGCAAAAACAGTTGGAGGAACCAGAGTATCGGAGTTATCTTCGCATTGCAAGTGCACTTTCAGATTACGGGGAGGATATTCAAACTCTTCATAATGCCGTCAACGATAATCTCAAACTTCCACTGGTCGTGTGGTGTCATTTCCTCGAAATTTTGTCCCTGGATGATACAGTGGCTGCGTGTATACTCATTCACGGAGACAACGGCCTATTCAATTGGAAATTCAATCCCACCCGCGAACTCATATCCAATGCAGGGTTAGTAGGCTTTGATAATGAAGAGCTGGGTTGGTGGAAGTTTGACTACCTGTTCCGCTCCTTCAAACTTGGCGACCTCGACTATTCATCTGCATCAGGAAGCAAATTCTACGAAACATGCTATCTCCTTCTTAGCACCATCTATCGTAACCTTACCTCTGATGAATCCGATGATCTGCTCATTAGCGACAAAGAACAGAGGCAGAAGTCTTTAGAAAATTTATTCGACAGCTTTGGCCAGATTTTTCTTCTTTCATCTCGCCGTACATTGGAGAACATCCCAAACTGCTTCGAACCGGAGTACTACTTGATGTACTTCAAAGAAATCTGCTGCGCGGACTCGTTCTGGTGCGACTCTATGACACATCAGGCCAGGCGAAACGCGATATCGTCTCTGTTTTTAATGAATATTCCGACAAACTTTCATCCATATGACTACTTGTCTTTCATGAACGACCACGACCTCACTCTCGTTTACCAATGGAATTCACGAGTTCTTGATCCAAGTCTTTCATGCTACATACCTCCCCTGTTAACGATGTTATTCGTGCCACAGAACCACCATCATCTCTCCATATTTCTCTCAAATGATCCGGATGCTGTGCTTCACCTCTCAAACTGTCTTCACAACCTGGTGAATTATTACCATATCAACACGGAGGCATACGTATATTCTATCCTGACGGACCTTCTTGGGTCAGTTAGCCCAAAGATTCCCCCTTTCAACATTCTTTACGACCACACCGTACTCGTGCAATTATGGAAACTCGTCGTGTTTTGCAGGTGGGATACCGAAAGGTATTTTCTCCTTTTAAAATCGAAGCTTGACAGAAAGACGTCGGGGGAGCTGTTTCTCGCTATGATTGAATTGGCACGATCTGACAACTTGGCAAACCTAGTACCCAACAGATATTGGTGGTTTGACGAGGACAAAGGCGACATCCGCGAAGCATTACAGGCATCTGCGTGTGAGTTTGGACAACTTGTTGGTGTCTCCTACACAATATTTGAGGCTACTATCGATGAACATGCACCCGAGAACGCAGCGTCGGGTATAAACCACGATACTGAGGAGCGTGCTCAAATGCCTAATCCGGATAAGGTAATTTTGTCACCGAATTTGTCATACTTGATAGTCCGGATGCTAAGGCACATATATATAGCGTAAAACCTTTTATTTCACAGTTAGCTGGATGAAAAAAGTGTTCAACTTTATTTGGCCACATCAAAAGACATCCGTCAAATAGATAAAATATAATAGGAATTGAAGTGTCGGTCTGTGTGCATAGAGCGCTCAGAATTGTTGTAATCGGGTAATCGTTATCAAGGTCTACAAATAAAGTTCCTGTCACTGGACACGATAAATTTCAGAACAGAAGCGAGACATAGGATATATTGTTTAAGCTTTGTGCACTCTCTCTAGGCCTTAGCCTTCATTTGCTTGCGTCATATTATGTAGCACCGTTTGACTCCTTTGCCTGCTTGACAGTGCTAATTGTTGTTCTCATTGTGTTCAGAGGAATATCAAGACATACCCTTGAGCAAAACTTTGAATGGAATTAGAGAAATTGACTACAGAGGTCGACGTCTACAGTCAGAGAAAAAATCTGATTGGACCGGCTGTTCCCGATGTGACATAGTGACGTGGTGGGCTATCCAAAAAACCGATTTGTCGCTCCTAGACATTCAAGGAAGGTTGCTCTTGACGCGACTTGGACGCGACATCAAGCATATGGAGAGTTAGAACTTCTGTGAATCGGCGTGGGTAGTGGTAGTGGGTGGTAGTGGAGAAAAAAGTTCGGGCTTTCCCTGTGTGACGGACATGTCGCTCCTCAAGTCCTCTCTAAACCCCACTTTTGCGCGCGAGACCACGAATCCGGTGTGCATTTGCCTTGTTCCAGACGATGCACAAGCATTCCGCAAACACGCTTCAGGAGCTTCATATACACAGCTTCTTGCAATTGTTTTCTCCGGCCTCAAAACCGTTCCACGCCGGCATCTATGTACACCCTGGCAACAGTTAACCCTCTTTGACGGCGTTTTGCGACTTCAACACATACCAGTTCCTCATTCTCATTTATCTTTATTCTATAGTGAGGTGAAGCTAACTTTTCGTTGGTTTAAACAGGGTTATACGTATTCGCGCCGCCGCGCTCAGCGTGCCATCTTTAGCTGTAAGCACCGAAAACGCAATAGATGGATCGACACAAGCCCGATCCACACATCTGACACAACACTCGTAACGATATGCTACCCACTGCATCGGCATTCACAGCTTAGGTTTGAATGCTCGTTGGGTGACGGTTGTCGGTTTTGAGCGAATAAAACTTATTCAGTGAAGGTGTTGAGCAGGTTGAAATCTCAATTTTTTATCCGGTTTCAAGGTACGACTTTCCTTCCTTTAATGATTGTTCATGTATCAAATAGTATACACCTTGGCTGGTTACTATTCACCACTGTATCCACTTTCTTTTACTACATTCATTCTTGATTTCTTCGCTTTTTTCATTCTCATTGACTCGCAAACGTACTAAAAAGTATAATGTTCCGTTTGAAAATCCCATTCAAGTTGACCTCATTAGAATTTCAAATTTCCTGAGCTCGTGTATGGCATTCCAAAATGCAACCATTTCTTGACCTCCTTATATATACTATGCTTGATTTGAGCCGCACGTTTCGCCGACGCGCCTAAAATCAACGAAGTTATGTGACTCTTGTATCATACATTATTTTCTGTATGAACGGAGCCAAGTACGCCCTAATAATCATCATATATTACTGATTGATTCATTTGCGTGAACCTCGCCCAAATTCAATCATTGACTCGATGTCATGTTGGGAGGACGAGCTTGGGCTTTGCCTCAAAGACTGCGTCTGTCAAAACATTGAACTTAATTTCCTACCGAGACGTCGGTTTCTTCGGGACCGAACTTCAACACATTCTATTGAGCTTCGTCCTTTTCCGATAATGCTCTATTAGTCCGTATCAGCTCATTGTCATCCAAAAATTTGTCGAGAAACTCATGGACAAGATAGGTAGTCTTGGAGAAAGTGTCTGTAAATTTCTTCGTAGGAAACATATTTTCGTCCCATAATCGTCCGGGAGCTTGCGCGTGTTGTGCTGATCCAATGCTCAACTCGTCGCGAAGAAATTTGATTATTGTTTACGGCCATGGTGGACATTGAAAGGACGGCTGCCTGCGAGGTAACTTTGAAACAAAATTAGTGTATTGGAAAATCCGCCGATACGATTTCGGGCATAGTAATACTTCATAGCAGTTTTGAGCGAGCTGATTGTTTGGTCGTAGTACGGACGTGCTTCATTAGGAATGTCATTATGAGGCTTTAGTAAGCTTTGGAAGAACGTCTTAGTCTTGTGCTTGGTGCGAAAGGAAAAATTTAGAAAAGATAGAGTTGGATGTCGTCGGTGAAAAAGTGCTGTCGACTAGGTCGGCTATTTCCTGTGTGACACCAACGTTGTGACACAACGCTTTCGGCTTGCCTTCAACTTGCCTCAAGCGCGGTAGCGGGCATGTCTTTAATTGCGACGGCCTACTTTTCGATACAAGCTTATTTCTCCATTTTAGATTTCTCGGAAAAGTGGAATATCTTGACATCACCCCAGGGCTCAGACTCTCAGATACCTCGCGTTGCGCAATTCTCAAAGTCCCGTCGCGTGAATCCACCGTCAGGGAATTTTTTTTTCTTCAGGTTGACAACGCCCAGCCGACTCAATATTCTACAGATTATACTCCAGCTATTAAGCACCACAACACCACCGGCCTTTAGCAGAGACAGCCCACTGGGAACTGTTTACGACGGAAACCTTCAACTTTACTGATGAACTACGATCCAAGGCATGTCATCATTGGCGTCGTGTGATTTGTTTGCATTATAAACGATACAGTGGTGACTGCTCGTATCTCAACGTATATGGAGCGATATTTTTCTCCTAATTGGTCTCATCTTGCCATACTGTCTACCGTGTCCATCATTTGCCATGAGACTTTTGGTACCAAGTTCTCAACGAACCAATTTTCTCTTCTGTGCATCCTCGTTTTTTTCGATATCTAAGGTAGGATCTTGGTTGGGCTGCTGAGTTTCTGGTGATCGTTGATTATACAACGCCATGTAACGGACCTTTGGGCTTCAGTTCGTCCCGACTACACGATTAGCACAGACGAGAACAGGAGTTTCCGGACGCCAACCCGTTCCACTCGATAACCCGTCGCTTTGACTCCAGCCGCTTCTCCGGGAACAACGATAAGCTCACTGTTGATTGCTGCACTACAACCAGCATCGCGATTATACCCGCACCAGGCTGCACAACTTGAACTCTTGTCTGTCTGGTCCTCCATGAGTGATACCGTTGGGGTTTGCTTGGCTTACAATGCAATATGAATTTTCTGCACATGAATGGTGGCGTAATTGGCAACACCCACGCTGTAGGATCACCTCCTGATCCGGTTCAATCCCTCCCTAGACTTCGTCCCCGTTGCAAGTATCCCGTTTCAAGTAATACGTTGAATCTGCCGTACCTAATTTTTGTATTACGGTATGTGGCGAAGGTTCAACTATCGGATGTTGAACCATAAAGCCTTTATGTTCGAGCCTTTATTCAACGTTGGGAGCACGAGAGCGAATACTTCTTCAGGTCGGTTCAAGCTTGTTATTGACAATATTGGGACTAGACAATTGCAAAAAGACATGGTATGCAATTTACAATTCTATATAAGCCCGTTGCATTGACTAAATTCATAGAACACGATAAAAGGGAACATACGATTGCGCGAAAGAAAGAATGATATGTGAATTTACCGATGCGCTGTCACGTTGCCAGGTAATCTTAATATATGTAACGAATTATTAGCTGACTTAACTTGAATGTGTTTTTCAGGTGGGATGCTATATACATTCTGAACTTTGGTAGTTGTAACGTGATAGCAAGGGGAATAGACCGTACTGTCGGAACTGCAAAAAAAACCAAGTCTTGGCAGTCTGTTCATCGACATCGGACTTGTTCCCAGTGAGATACCCGCGCGACGAATTAGATATGGCGTTTGTGTTTGGTTGTGGTGATCTATTTCTCTCGTTTAATTGTTTGATCCATCTCGCTTATGTCTTTGCCTGTGGCCTAGAGACAGTAGTGTCAAATTCTTCGGAAGAATAGAAGGGAAGAGGTATTCTGTTGTGCCATGGCGAGAATCAGGCACGTGGGAGTGATTACACCCATTTGCGAAATAGTTTTCCTTGGCTAACCTCGCTTACCACCAAAAAAAGGCTTAACCGAAGAAAACTATTTTGCAAACGAACGGGTGTAATGGTCGTTTATCCGCTAATAGAGTTCCTGAGCCCTTATTGGCCTATAGTCTTTGCTGTCATACTGTTTGGCTAAATGATGGAAATCTTCACACACGGTTCTTTGTATTGGATTCTGATGTGGACGAGGTACAAACCAGGCGGGACCAACGGGTTTATAACGTTTTGAATAAGGACGTCGTCAGGGGCGCTCATCTCCCCCATCCTCTCCACATAGCCTCATATTGCAATCGACCACCAGCTACCCATTATGTCTGGAACACCTACTTTGAGAGAAAAACAGGTACAAGTCGAGACTCAGGACGAAAATGCCGGAAGTCTTCAGAAGGCCGTAGAAGGGCCTGATGATCAACTTGAACGAGCTGCGTCGATGGTTGAGAATCACAAGCCCACAACTCCATCTGGTGAAGAAGACAAACAGCCTGCTGCTGTTCCAGCCAAGAACCAACAATCCGAAGAAATGATAGAGAACTTGGTTGATCTTTTCCGAGACTTCCTTCGTGAGTTCCATGTTTCATGAAATGATATAGAGGAGTGCTCACCTAGGTACATTTTAGAGGCCGCACCAAACAGAGCGGTTTCTACTTCTCCTTCTGTTATGCAACGAAAAACAGCAGGGTGTAAAAGGTTTTTCGGACTGGCCAAAGGATCGTCTCCCGAAACTGAATGTAAGTGCGTCAATTGAAATCTTGTTTATTATGCGCGGTCTAATGTGATTCATATTAGCGAGTGATAAATATGACTATGAACAGAAGTATCCACGAGATGGACTCGGAGAGGAGGCTGCAGAAAATGCGCGTATCTGGTTAACGTACCTCGATGAAGCTGAATCGTTTGATCGCGAGAGAGTAGAAGGGTGGAAAGAAACGGTCGATGTTCTCCTGGTTTTTGTAGGCGAATCCGTTTTATTTGTATCATGCCCTTGAAACTTACGTTCACTGAGGCCGGTCTTTTTTCTGGCGTTATCACGACATTTGTCTCACAGGCTTCCCAAAGCCTGCAGCAAGATAATTCTCGGGTCACTGCATCCCTATTGTTTGAAGTAACTCAGCTATTACGAGCAAATTTCAATGAGATGCCTGTAAATCGCGTACCCAGCTCAACAGTGACACCGACTTCGATCTTTACACCGTCAACAAATGTATCTTTGGTGAACGGTCTATGGTTCACTAGCTTGGCGATTACATTATCTACAGCGTTATTTGCCGTTCTTGCTAAACAATGGCTATATTATTACTTATCCTCCATTTCTGGGACAGCGAATGAAAAGGCACGAGCCAGACGGCTGCGTTTCAATGGGTTTGAATTGTGGAAGGTTGCTGCGATCGTCGACCTTCTCCCCATTCTCCTCCACCTCGCTCTCGGCATGTTCCTTACGGGTATTGTTATATTATTGTTTCCGTTAAACAATTATATTGCCTGGACGATTACCCTCATTACTGGCATCACCTACACTCTATACTTTATCTCGGTGATCCTACCGATTTGGTACCCGGAGTGTCCATACACAACCTCATTGACGATTTACGTTGGGATCATCTTTTTTGTTTTGCGACGGGTTCTTCAACGGATCGGTGCGAAATTGAACTATGGCTTTAGGGCCATTTGGAGAAGAATAAACTATAGTTCTCGATGCACTATTGAGCTTCTCGTTCACTGCATCCAAGGCCTCGTCCGATATGCAATCATAAAGTTAGCTGGTGTCATGAATCTTGGTTTTTCAATACTCCTACTCGTTGTATCGGATGACGAAAAACTCCCAAAGTTCACAGAGTGGAGAGAAGAGAATATAAAACAGGCCGTCAGAAATGCGACTTTCCTCGATTTCGAGGCATTCAATTGGCTCTATACGACTTCCCCGAATAGAAGTGTACATCGTATCATTGCACGGTGCGCAGCTGTGCATCCAACTATCGCCGAACGATTGGAGTGGGGTAATTCCCGGAATCTTTGTCATACGTTGGGTGTCAGTGGAATGAATGTCGTAGATTTGCGCTATAGCTTGTGTTTGGCTTTAACGGCTTCTGAACTGAGCCCGTGGGTTTTATTCAAGACTATCCCGGATCTGGAAGAACGTCAGCTAGAAGAAGGAGAATACCAAAGCTATCTTCGTATCTCCGGCTATGTATTCAATCGTAATCGTGTTGAAATTCTTCACGATGCCATTAACGACAATCTCAACCTTCCACTGACCATGTGGTGTCATTTTTTGATGAAAATGTCACCTGATACTATGGTAGCTACGCATATACTTATCCATGGAACAAACAGTCTATTCAGATGGGTACTCGATCCCACTCGCGACCTTATACGTAACGGGGGGTTAGTACGCTTTGACGATAGAGAACTAGGATGGTGGAAGTTTAGATACTTATTCCATCACTTCCGAGTTTACAACAGGGTTGGATACCCATCAGATGCTAACTCTGAAAATAAACACTATCTCCTCCTTATCACCATCTACCGGCACCTCACATCGGATCGTCCACTAATTACTAACAAAGAACAGAGGCAGAAGTCCTTGGAAAACCTGTTTGATAACTTCTGGTGGCATGTTTATTCCTCAAATCGATTTCGCACATTGTGTAATGCGCTCGTTTTCTTCAAAGAGGTTTGTTGCGTGGACTCGTTCTGGTGCGAGTCGATGACGGATCGCGCCAGGCGGAAAGCAGTATGGTCTTTGCGCTTTATGGATGTATCAATAAACAATCACACAGCCAACCTCGCACTTTTTATGGATGGTCATGATCTCTCTCTTATATATCAATGGTACTCGCGCGATCTCCGGTCGCGCCTTTTACAGGCCACACCTCCTTTGCTCGCACTGTTACTCATACCACAGAATCGCCATCATCTATCCACCATCCTCTTAAACGACCCAGACGCAGTTTCTCACATCTTGATATGCCTCAATAACTTGGCAAAATATGACAATATCGACACAGAAAACTACGTATATTCAGTCTTGATGGATCTTCTCGAGTCGGTGAATCGTAAAACGCCGTTGTTCACCATTCTCTACGACTCCGCCGTGCTTGTGCAATTCTGGAAACTCCTTGTCTCTCGCAACTGGGACACAAAACGGTATTTCCTTCTTGTAAAATCAAAGCTAGAAAGAGGGAAGTTGGACGAGCTATTTGCCACTATGAATGAACTGGTGCGATCTGGCGACTTATCAAACTTGCATCCTATATCTACGTGGCTTCGAGCTGGCAGAGACACTGACGAAGACACTGATGAAGATACCGACGGTGTTCGTGATACATTCCAGGCATCTGCGCATAGGTTCGGACAGCTTATAGGTGTCTTTCCCACTCAACTCGAGGTCTCTACCCATCAATCTGCACCTGTGAATACAGCGTTAGACAAAAACTATGATATCGAAGGGCGTTCTGAGTTCCCTGGTGTGGATGAGGTATTGTTTTTTTCAAACCTTTTCTTCCTCTATCCCCATGCTGACGTCACATCCATTACAGCGAAAAGCTTTACACACGATAGCTAGTTGGACAAAAACAGCGTTCAACTCTGTTTGGACAACAACTTCCATTAAACAGAACAATAACCGGGAGTTGGGTATGTACAGATAATCGAGAACAAAATTGTTACGATCATTGAAATGAATACAACCATATCATGGGGGAACACTGATCGAAACCACTCATTATTCTGTGTTTATTGTGATTATGACTAAATGTTATATTTATTTACAACGAAAAAGCAAAGTTAAGGGCGAGTTATGATCCGATAAAACCCTGAAATGTGGATGACGAGATCCGAGACGGGCTAGGCATGGAAAGTCCCGAAACGCGCGATATTACCGAGTCACGTTACACGACGCGTACTTCATTGTTTCAGAAAAATGTATATATACTAAAAACCCTATCTACAATAAACAAAACACCATCGTCAGTAACATAAAAATTACCAACACACCCGAATCGATGTTCAACTCTGTAAAGATCCATGTTTAGTCTTCATTTTCATATACTATACTCATAGTTGCTTTCGCAGAAGCGAAAGAATATGCGTCAGGAAGTCCACCTCAAACGAGGATTGAATTGAAACCAAAATCAGTACCGACGCCTCTCAAGAAAAAAAATAAACCGACTTTCGCAGGATAGGTGACGTTTGCGCTATACTCAAGTACCCAAGTTGTCAAAATACTGCTGTGTCTGCGGGGTTTGGTTCAATGATGAATGCACCCTACGCACCTATTGTGAACTTGGAATAATATGACAGCGTAGGGAATGATTGACTCGCCAATTGAGTGTTAGATATATGGTTTGCGCATGCCGTCCGAGGGTTGATGTTGCCTATTAATACTTGTCTTGTCAGGATCTATAGCAGATATGAGGCACTCTAGGAATGGGCGAAACTGATTGCGACGTCTATATATGTTTCCTTGTGTGAGATCAAGGTAACAATCAGTATTCTTCACACACTAAGTACCATATTATCGCAAAACCCGTAATCAGAAAAACCATCGCCGTCTCCTTATCGATATCTAAGTATCAGCCCACGACAACTAGATAGTATTCGGGTCCGTCCGTCTGTTCCGTATAGGAATCACTACGATTAGTCAGTACGGGAGGCATTCGAAGTCGTGGTCCCATTCCAATTGGTTGTAGCTTTGCACAGATTGGAACACTGAGCACAGGAGAGGAAGACCGACGGGGGTACAAAGATAGCGGATGAGCGTGTATGTTCAAACAAAACGACGCATCCCTCAAAGATATCTCCGGAAATTTTTGATCCTGAGAAGGAATACGGGGATTCTAGTAGTCGTATTGGCACTGACCAGGTGGTGGTGAAAAGAGAAAAAAGTTGATTGGCCCGGGTGTTCCCGGTGTGACTAACGCATCAATGGTGCGTGTCTTACGAGTCGCGTTCATCCTCTTCAAACCCTCCCATGAATTCGTGGGTGGCTTTCCGCCCTAGGTGCACAAGACGGTATGTATCCGATTTTTCCTCTCTTATAAATCACTAGAACCTAGTCATCTTTCCTTTATCCAGATTCTAGATAGAAACAGCCAACAATCTACATACGCAATCCCAATGGCCTTCTCAGAATACTTTACGAGTTCACGGCATCTTGAAAAGCCCTACCCCCCACGCTTTAGTATCTTCTCTGGTTTCATTACTGTTGAGCGCGATATCTGTGCATGACCTGCCGCCTGATGAAGACCAACACTATTTGATGCTGAACTGTAAGAAGCGCACACCAGGCCTTTTGTTTGTAAAATCGTCGAGAAAGGTATAAGGAGCGAAATTTATAGAATGGATGGTGCGAAGGTCGTTTCAGATAATGAACTGCAGTATTCGTCATTTCTATTCGAGCTATCTCTGAAATTGATTGCCGTTTTGAATATACATACGTATTTAAGACGGACGGTTTAATTACGACGTAGCGGAAAACTCCGAATTGTAATAAGAAAATAATATATATTATCACGTTCAAGTCACTCTGATCGAAATTAATAGCCACGTGGAAAGAGATAACCATGGCTGAGAGCTGCGGGGAGATGGATTATATTTCAACGTGTAAGTGACTATTTTGCCATCTTAATTATGGTGCTCAACTGTGCTTGCACATGTACCCCAGGTTCGTTAAGTATTAGAACTCCATAACTCGTCGCAGTTAAGACAAGGTACCGGATTGCAACGATGGGCGAATTCACTAATCACTCTATCCCATGAAGCGCGCGAGTCAGGAATAATCAGGAAGGAAAGGGAGCCGGCGTGTGTGAATAAGGAGTAGAATAGAGTAAAATAGTGTAAGATAAGAGGATGTAATGGTAGAATAGGAATAAAAGTAGGTTTTGAAAGTAATTTCGAGTTTTTGAGTGAAAACGCGACCTTAAAATTGATTTCTGAGTAAACGGGAAATAGAACTTGTTTTTCTACGTCGAAAACGACGTTCTTAAATACATTTTTGGCCTAACTAATTTTCCGTTATTTACGGAACTCTAATTCCCTTTTTATCGACGGGTTTTACAAGAAAAATAGCGAAATGGGGAAACTAACTAAAGAATTAAGCAAATGGAGGAAAAATGAAGGAAACAAACGGAACAGATATTAGAGGATCTCTGTACTGAAGATTGAATCTGAGCAAACGAAAAAAAAACTAAGTCCGAATGGTCTAGTCGTCCCGGGGTAAAATGAAGTTACTGTCTGGTTGTTCCAACCAGACAGTCTCTAGGTCTCGACTCCGGCATTCTAATGTTTGATTTCGGTTTTTTCTGGTGTTTGGCACCGCATATATCGTCGTCCGCGCCTGTGCAGGTCGTTTTACGATCCTCGGATTCTTCTTTTACCTCGTTCGCGCCCTCAACACCCAATATCTCCAAACGAACCCAGCGACAGCCTTAAATTAAACTTGAATATTCAAAGCTAAGACAGTACTAGAAGCAGTGACTTTCTGTCGCGTGCTGAAGATCCGTGTCAATTTTTTGCGAAGGTGATGATATTTCATATGTTTAACAATAAAGTCAACTGAAAATTCCAAGCCTTCCTTGCCGTAATGTTTTATTAACTCAGGACCACGCACAGCCTTCGTGTACAGTTCTGTTGTGGTGGTGTGTTGACATCCATGAGGCACAAACGAGGTGGCAAGCCACCCCAAGCCCAACCGCCGCAGTGACCCCGAAGACACGCCCCGCGTGGGACCTCCCTTATCCTTTTACTTCATATAACTTCATATCCCAATTAAACCACCCATTAAATATTATGTCTGAAGCATCCGGTCTGAACAAAATCGCAGCAGACGTCCGAAACAGCGAAAGCCCTGGAGATACCCCGGAAGGGCCTGGTGTCTCAGCGAAGGGCCGACAGTCCGACGAAACGATAGAGAGTTTAGTGAGCCTTTTTCGTGATTTTCTTGGTGTGTTTCCTCTTCTGTGTGTGTTAATATGAACTATTTCACTCATATATCGTTCTCAGAGACCGCGCCTAATAGAGTAATTCCTGGATCTCCTTGTTCTGATACACAACGAAACATAACAGGGCGTAAAAGGATTTTCGGGCTGGCCAAAGGATTTTCTCCGGAAACAGGTTGTAAGTATATTCAATTCAATTTGTTTTCAGCAACATAACATTGTGTGTATATCAGCAAACAATAGATATGACTACGAACAGAAATATCCACGGGATCGACCCGGGGAAGAGGTTGCCGAAAATGCTCGTGTTTGGTTAACATACCTCGACGAAGCTGAATCATTTGATCGCGAAAGAGCAGAAGGATGGAAAGAGACGGTAGATGTTCTATTGGTTTTCGTAAGCAGATCTGCTGTGTTTGTCTGCGCACTTTTGAAGCATACAGTTCACTAGGCTGGTCTCTTTTTTGGCGTTATCACAACATTTGTTTCGCAGGCTTCCCAAAGTTTACAAAACTCAATAACAGTATGTGTCACGGAAGATATTCAAAATGCGAGAACGCAACAACGCGAGTCGGCCTGAATACATATGTATTGTGGTTAAAGAAAACTCGTTGATTGGTTCGGCTGTTCCCGGTGTGACGTGCCTTTTTATGTGATGTTTCTCTCTTCCTCCTTGCCGTGACGGATGATTTGAATTTTGGACTTTACGGACTAGCTGGTCGCAGTATTTTCACCTTCTGTTCTTCATATTTCATCGTCTTATTTTTATCATCTAGCATTCCGAAGTCCGCCAATGGAATATAGACAGTTATCAATATCAATTCTTGGTGCTTTTCATCTTGAGATCCGTGAGTTCCTTATTTCATCTCGAAGTTATCCAAGTTATTATGGGAATATTCTACAGACGCAAGCTATGGAAAACGCACATCAACATAAATGACAGAGTCTACTGCATTACCAAAGGGTTAGCGCTTATCATATGTAAAGAAGATCTTTTATATAAAAACTAAGTTCATTAGTTGTTGTCGTGCTGTTTTCTGATTGGATTGGAGCACGAGGCACAAACAAGGCGGTACGTTCTCACCATTTTAAGCTTTACGGACTCAAGTACTCATCTTCCGTTATCTTCTTCACATAGCCCCATATCGCAATCGATCACCAGCTACATATCATGCCCAAAACACCTAGCTTGAGCTCAAAAATAGCAGATGTCGAGACTCTAGACGAAAATGGCGAAAGTTCTAAGGTGACCCAGGAAGGGCCAGGCGAACAACTTGGAGGACCTGTGCCGATTAGTGAAGATCTCAAGTCTCCACCCATCAACGTCGCACCGAGTCCTTTGAATTACGCACAACCTGCTACTGCGCAAACGAAGGTCCCACAGTCTGACGAAAGGATAGAAAACTTAGTGAACCTTTTTCGTGACTTCCTCGGTGAGTTTGCGGCTTCAAGGTATCGTAGATGAACATCTCCTCACATGTGTGTATCTTATAAGAGGCCGCGCCCAACAAAGTGGCTAATACTTCTAATTCTACACATCCCGATACGCAGAAAAACAACGCAAGACATAAAAGGCTTTTCGGACTAGCCAAAGGACTATCGCCCGAAACTGGTTGTTAGTTTGGCAATATAAATTTCATTTATTTTTACAGTCTAACGTGATGAATATTAGCGGGTAATAGATATGATTACGAACAGAAATACCCACGGGATGAATTTGGAAAGGAGTCCGTGGAAAATGCTCGTGTCTGGTTGACCTACCTCGACGAAGCCGAATTATTTGATCGTGAAAGGACAGAGGGATGGAAAGAAACAGTGGATGTACTTCTGGTCTTTGTAGGCAAAATGTTCATTCGTAATCATAGTAATCAAAGCTTATTTTTATTTTCAAAAAACAGGCTGGTCTCTTTTCTGGCGTTATAACGACATTCATCTCACAGGCCTCACAAAGTCTACAGCAAGACAACACTCAAGTCTCTGCATCCTTACTGTTTGAAGCGGTCCAGCTTTTACGAGCGAATTTCAGTGGAGTGCCGGCAAGCCACGTGCCCAGCTCAGTATTGACACCTACGTCGCCATTTACACCATCAACAAACTCATTTTTGGTGAACGGTCTATGGTTTACAAGTCTGGCGATCACGTTATCCGTGGCGTTATTTGCTGTCCTCGCGAAGCAATGGCTCTATTATTACCTGTCTTCTATTACCGGAACGCCGAATGAAAAAGTTAGGGCCAGGCAGCTGCGGTACGATGGTTTTGAATCGTGGAAGGTTGCTGCCATTGTTGACCTCCTCCCTATCCTCTTACACCTTGCTGTCGGCTTGTTTCTCACGGGAATTATTATATTACTGTTTCCGTTGGACGTTCGTGTTGCCTGGGTGATTTTCATTCTTACTGGCGTCACCTATACTTCATATTTTATTTCAGTAATGTTGCCCATTTGGTACCCAGAGTGCCCGTATACAACCTCGTTGACGATCTACATTGGGATTCTCTTCTTTATTCTGCGACCAATACCCCAAAAGATTGCCGCGACCCTAGACGAAGTCTTTTATGCTGTTTTGGAAAGAATAAATCCTAAAGCTCGGCTTGCTGTTGAGCATATCGCTCGCTACACCCAAATCCTGGTCCGATATGTATTTGGGCATTTTCTGATGTTACGTGTTGTCATGCTCTATGGATTTCAAACATTCCGATCTATCATATTCCCTAGTCAGCGTCCAAAATTCACAAAGTGGAGAGAAGAGAATATAAAGAAAGCCATCGAAAAAGCAAATTTCCTCGACTTCGAAGCACTCAATTGGCTCTATGCAACTTCTCCGAACAGAAGTGTTCATCGAATTATTGCACGATGCGCAGCCACTCGTCCAGCAATCGGCGGACGATTTGACCGGGAAGTTCTCCGGAATCTCAGGCGTACTTTGGAGATCAGTGAAACAAATCTCGTGGATTTGTGCTATGGCTTGTGCCTGGACGTCGCAGTTTCAAGTCGGGACAGAGATCACTGGCGTCTACTCCGATCTAACCCCGATGTGGTGGAAAGTCAGCTGGAGAAAGCAGAGTATCAAACTTGTCTTTGCATTGAAGACATTTTCACACGTCCAGGACAGGAGCGCCGGGCTCTCCGTAATGCTATCGCTGAGGATCTTAATCTTCCACTGGCCTTGTGGTCTCATTTATTGGAAAGGACGGTAATAGTGGCTACTGAAGCGGTTGCGCACACACTCATTCATGACTATGAGGATCTATTTCAATTCGATCCCATCCGTGCACTTCCCCGTGACGTGGGGTTAGTACGCTTCGGTAGTGAAAAGCTAAGATGGTGGAGATTCGAATACCTGTTTCGGTACTTCAAAATTGAAAACCTCGACTATCTATCACTGGATGTATCGGATGCCAAAGCGTACGAAACGCGCTATCGCCTCCTTATTGACATCTATCGTAACCTCACCTCCAATGATCCATTGATCTCCGGGAATGAACAAAGACAGGTATCTTTAATAAAGGTGTTTCGCAGCTTTTCGTCTTATCTTATTTCCCTGGATCGATCTCACCCAGCTGAGAATGCTCTCCGTTTCTTTAAAGAGATTTGCTGTGTGGACTCGTTTTGGAGCTGGTCTATGACCTTCTACGCCAAACGGAATGCAGTACTATCTCTGTCCTCCATGAGGATCTCGATGGGCACATCTCTATACAATCGCTTACCTTCTATGGACAGTCACGATCTCTCTCTCATATATCAATGGTATTCGCGAGACCTCGGGTCAGAACTCTCATATTATACCCCCCCTGTTCACACTGCTACTCGTGTCACATAACCGCCACCATCTATCCACAATACTCTCGGATGATCCGGATCCAGTACTCAACTTCTCAGAATGTCTTCATAATTTGGCAAATTCTCGCGATATCGGTAGTGAAACGAGAATAGTATATCCGGCCTTAATGGATCTCCTCAACTCCACCGGTACCGCGAGTTCAAAGCATCCCCTCAGGCTGTCCACCATTCTCTATGACCCCGCCGTGCTTTTGCAAATGTGGAGACTCCTGATATTTGTCAAACGGGATACAAAAAAATATTTCCGGCTTGTAAAGTCGAAGATTGATAGACACAACTTGGTCAAGCTATCTGTCGCCATGAGTGAACTGGCACGATACGATAAAGACTTGGAAACTCTACTTTTTTTGAATAGAGGAGTACATGCCGATGTTCGTTCTGCATTCGTGGCATCTGCACTTGAGTTTGGACAGCTTGTCGGTGTGTCTCACACACCACTTGAGTCCACTCCCGGCCAATTCCCACCTGAGAACGCGGCACAGTCCGACAAGGACCATGATATCGAAGAACGCGCTGAAGTGCCTGATTCAGACTCGGATGAGGTACTTTTGTTTCACAGTTTCCATCATATTTGAGCATGCCCTTACAAAGACACTTATATATAGCGTGGAATATTTCATTCCATAGCCAGTTGGACGAAGGAGGTGTTTGAGTCCATTTGGCCGAAAACATCCCGTCAAATGGATTAATATGTTGTCCGAATCGGTTCACGCTGAGAACACAGCTGCACCGAGTTTACGGTCGGGCTAAGAATCCAGCCTAGCTATACGCCCATATTTTATCTAAACAATGATTGAACTTCTTACCTTCTTAATTGCGATATATAATTACACATTTGCACAATAAATTTCTACAATACTATCTGTCATTCACCGCAGCAAATATGATCTCGAGGGAAAACGCAACTTTTGAGAGCGTGAATCAACAAATTTTCAAGCTCTTGGTCAAAACATTTTGATGATGAAAAATGTGGCTCGTCATGCAGATCGGAGACGTGACGGAAACACGCGTTTATAAGTTGTTTATAAGCCGTGAAATCATGAGGCAGCGAGCAAATTATATGAATACCTTGAAAAGAAGTACGAATTGCATAATAAGACTCGGATTGAAATAGAGAAATTGAGCAGCCGAAGGTACATAGTACATAGTAGTCCGTAAATTCGTCACGCTGAGGGAGAACTTGAAGCGCCACACGAAAGAGGTACGTCACATCGGGAACAGCCGAGCCAATCGAAGTTTTTCACTAGCCATTACATCCAGGTCGACTCACGTCGTTACGTTCTCCCGTTTTGAAATACCTTCCGCCACGTCAAACGGATTATTTTTCCCAGCCCAAAAATAAGTTTAACGATCGTTGGGCCTCTTGCATTCTACGGAGGTACGTATAGCGAGTAAGTGTTTCGCTGATAGATGGCATCTTTTACATACTTATGATTACCAGAGGCCACGTTCACCATTTTCCAATTTCTCCTTTGCTAATTACAAACCGCTCGGTGGGATGATACCTCTCATTCTCATTCTATCACAGAGCAAGTCCACACTACTGACTCTGACTAAGACTTGTTTGCCGTCCTTTTATACTTCGGATCTGAATGCATCTGGGGACAACATCGGCTCTCTTGTCCCTCCATACATGCACCATATATATACTCTTCCCCGACATTGCAAGGTCCATTTGAAACTTCTTCATAGTATTTCAAAGCTCAAGCTGATGCCTAATACGACTTGATCGCCAAACACACCGAACTGTGGAAGAAATGGGGCAAAACGTACAGATCCCAAAGAAGAAGAAGAAGAAGCTCCATTTTTCTTTGAACAAGTTCACAGAATAATCAGAAAATGCTTGGACCATTTGTGTTGTCGATTGACATTCAGACTGAGAACCTCATTTCTCCCTCATTGTGAGTCGTTAGGGGTACTATTTATATGCCGCTTTTACCGCTAAGGTGACGTCGACGGTATTCTTTTGCTTCAGGCTATGTACTTCTCTTCTCTCGTAATAATAAACGACATTATTTATTTTTTAATTCATTACAAAAGAAACATATATGGCGGAACCGGGAACACTTCCAAGTTTATCAAAAATCTCCAATATTAGAACAAAAAACGAACACATGTACTACACAAAAAAAAAGACTATACAATATCCCACTCGACCAATCCTCGTATACACGCCTTATTACGTATCTTCTCCTGCTGCGCAAATCTCTCCGGTTTAAGTCCTTTAGCATCCTGCCCAGCAACAGTCCAAACAGCACCTAACCCAATCGTCCCACCACCTAAACCCGTCGACGGCACACGAATAGTAACACTCCACTCATCATCATCATCGTGAACTAAAGGCACAGCAGTCTCCAACGCCTCCGAAAACAACACAAAACAATAATTATCTTCATACGCCGTCGAAAAGTGCGTACACCGTTTCGAAATCGAAAAAGTATAAAACTGTCCACCGTCCAGACTGGATTCGTGAGGTTGTAAAGTTCCAGGATTCAAATCATATTCGTGGAATTCTCCTTTTATACGCGGACCCGTCTGCATGGAGATGAACGTTTCCCATGATATAGAACCGCCGTTTTCTTCAGATACGAGCTGATAATTGGAATCTTCGGGAAAATGTGTATGGCGGAATTCGAGAGGTGTAGATGTAAACCATCTCGACACAAAACTCGGGATAGAGGTCTTTGTATCGTCTTCACTTTCGGATTCGGATTCGGAGACAAATCCTCTTCCCCACGTTGGAACGATCAAATGCCATTCATCATCCATTTTCACACAAACCCACGCATCGTTGTTCTTAAAAGGTGGAATGAAATCAGAAGAATCGTCAGAAGGATGGTGACACGATGGCGCGATTTGATTCGGTTTTGAATATCCCCAAACAAAGTACGCCTCCAACCCACCCCTCCGCGCCAAATCCACAAAAAAATCCGCAAACCGAGCGCATATGTCCACAAAAACTTGTTCCAAATCTGTTTCTGTCGTAGCATCGGGTCCGAGACTGCTAACATCAGGTGTACCTATCCGCTTGACTTCGTCCGACGTCGTATGATAAAACCACGCAAACAGCGCCCGCGCTTTTTCAGTCTCGGAATCAAATGGTTCTATCAGAGTATGCACGAGTTCGTCGGAGCCCGTAACTGATTCGTGAGCGAAGGTTTTGGCGTACATATCAACATGCGAAAAGTCGTAGCATTTGATGCACGATACACCAGGAACAAATTTGTTTTCGAGATGGTCACGATTTTGATTAGCGTGGGCGGATGGTGAGAGTGATGATGGTGGTGTACATGATGGTGGTGGAGGCGGCGGCGCTGGCAACGGTCGGTTTGGTTTAAATGTCGGTGTTGTTGTTGTCGTCGTCAACGGTGATAGCGCTGGAGATGATGTGTCTGCTATTACTGGTACAACAACCGGAACTTTTCGGGTTTGATCCGTCGAGAAAAGGGAAACAGGTCGCGCAAGTGACCGCCTGGGAGAAGAAGCAGCTTTCAACTGAGGTGATGCAGGAGTAGTAGAAGTTGCAGCAGTAGGGGTCACATGCATGCTTATGGGTCGAGTCAACCGAACTGGAGCTAGAGCTGAAGCTAGAACTGGTGGTGGTGGTACGGGAGGTTTTCTCGCTAAAAGCTGTTTTAGCTGATCCTGTGGTATTTCAGACGATAATTGCGAGTCCATAGAAGATTGCGACGCGGTTGAAGCGAGAGATAATGTCGAATAAGAGGATGGGGACGATAAGGTGGGTGTTGAAGGCGAAGAGTAAGAGGAAGATGTCGTTGACAAGATGGAACTGGTACGTGAAGCTTTTCGGATTGCTGATAACGTTGGGCGCGATGGAGGATTCAATCCGACCTGATTCAGATTAAGTGAAGCCATCCGAGCGTGCAGACCTTTCGTTAAGACGGCGTCCCTTCGTTCATCATTGATTTCATTTTGCTCATCTGGTTTTGAGGTTGAATTGGGACTAAAGTTTAAGGGTGGCGGCGGTGGCGGTGGTAAAACGCGACGTGGTGGAGGAGCGTAAGAAGTAGGCATGTTGAAGAAGAAAAAAAAGGATTCTAGTCAAAAAAGATGAAAAAGAGTATATATAGTTTCTTTTGCAAATACCTAATTTGTTGACACCGGCATGTACAAGGGGCGAACCAACCAGCATAAGAGCATAGCGTTCGATTTTGCTAGGTATGGTTAGAAGAAACAAAGCGTGAGAGATGTCGTTGATTTGATCACTGCATCATGTTTCACGCGTGTACATGCATGCCCTGACTGAAGCCAACTGAGCGGATTTCGTGGTTGGCGTTGGCGAGCTGAGTTTCAGGCCCAGCTTGAGGACTAGGCGCCGACCAGCCGACTTCGCCAGTCCGGCCAACGACGTAGGGCTACCGGCTTCTGCTGCCGGCTCTGGAGCAAGCGCGAGTGCTGCAACCTCCTCTTCTCCAACGGCTTCGTAATCCAGTTCTGCACCAGCAGCAGTTTCCTGCACCCGGGACACTAATGAAAGCAGACAGTCAAGGGTTATATTGCACGTAAGCAACATTATTATAGGTACATATCTATGAGACGTGAAATAATAAGATTTTTGAAGTTCCACGTCGACGCGTCCAATTTCTCGCAATAACAACTCCCACCAATGATACGCTTTCCAAGGCAAACACACATTTTCAGCTTCTAAAATAGCTGGAATCGATTTCATCGAAATGTCCTGCAAGGCGACCGATAATCGAAGAAACAAAACTGTTCGAGTCGTATTCATGTTCTCACTCGCTCGTCGACGTTGGATGAAAGATTCATCCAAACTCAACGTTCCTATCCTTCGGATTCCCAATTTGCCTTTTTATCACCAAATCAACCGTCATATCCTGAAATAATCACAAGTCGTCGTGATTGAAGATCCTGTTCTTTTTTCCTTGGCCACTCAGTCGTTGCGCGCCACCGAGATGGTTGAGGCGGGTTTCCGAGTAGTTTGAAAGGCTTAACATCTCATACGAGCTGAGCGGTGAAGGTAACCTGCTTCAAAAAACTATCCTTCACTTTTCTGGCACTGAAACAAGGTGTCTTCTCTCGCTTGCGTGACATATATCGGAAGGCTCTGATACTAATATCTACCGAAGTACCAGTCTCGAAAGTTTCAGAACTCAGGTGAGGCCGGTCAAGTCAAAGTCGATATGCGTGTAAAAACGATCACTGATATATGTAATATATTCCAGCTCTGAGGGTTGATTCGCTGTGCAGTTTGCAACCGCTAGTAAACCTTGATCAAATTTTAAACGATATTGATACGGAGAACATGTTCTAGGAATTGAGATGAGATGGTTTGACTCATGATTTATCAGTATAAAAGGCCGATTCTGAGTTGCGACTATCAGTCAATACCACACACGTTTGCTTTTACTTTGCATTCAGCCTTCCACGACGGCTCTCGCACTCCTACAATGAACCATACAATTTTAGCAGATAGTACCGCCGCTCTTCGAGAGTTAGTGAAGCAGCTTTATGCTTCGAATTTTAACATAGGTAATAGTCATAGGTTCTCTAGAAGAATACATCTTCGTCCATAATTTTATAAAGTAGCCTCGAGTGCATTCTTGTTTTGGGATATCCTGCTGACGTTTTGATAGAGAGGTATCAAAGTTTATTTCGTATCAAATCAATGCTCAGCATTAACGTTACCCATTTTTAGATGGAATACATCTGGAAGTGAGGCCTCCACACAAAGAAGTATTGTTTCACTCAGAATGATTCAAGGTATAAACTTTCCTCGCTAACTGTCGTGTTTGGAGGTATACGCTTGCTAGCGGTGGGAGGGCATATGTAAATATGTCTTTAAGTATCGTCATTTCAGCAAATTTTATATATACTCACAGACTATCACTTGCATTCGGATTTGGAGCATTGAGCTTCACAGGTTCGGAATGCAAAGGTATCATCTGGTTCCAAGCATTACGAGGATTGGTTATGTCTACAGGATCGGACATTTTATTAATATCCCGCGGTGTGTATCAGAACGATATAATTAACATTGCGTATTCTGAGAAACTTCAGTGTATGCTTTATATGGCAGAAACAAGCTATTACTGAAATTTTCTTTGCATTCTTGAAGCCGGGGTATTTGTGGCCGTCTTGTGCACGATCGCCGGGTGGTCGTGCCCCAAATCCAAGTCGGCGCTTCTAGTCCCGGCCCCTTTCCGGACCAGAAATTACACATCACAAGTTGTATATTCCCCGATTTACCAAAACGTTTATCAAATGTCTGGTATAAAACTTGTACTTTAAATACGTGACGCGACATGAAATGACATTTTCGTTTCCGTTTCTAGGATTCTAGTCCTTTGCGTACAGACTGTGCTTTTTGTTTTAGCTACAGGGCGATGTCTGTATCTTCAACGGGAGGGGCCAATCATGATCGGAAAACTCTATTACACTTTTTTACGGGATGGTATTTGGTGTTTTTTCGTTCTATTCGGTACGCCCCGATCTACATGACGTTGGCTTGGCCGATTAAAACTGGAACCGGCAGTTATTTACCTATTGTGCATAATCGGGACTGAGGTGAACTCTATATTGGGCATAATTTCCTACTAGTAAGAATGATATTTACGCTCACGTTTGCTCGTTTGAAAATGAAATACCCTTTAGCTGGACTTTCCCGATTATTGGAATATGCGTAAGCCCGTGCCATACTCTTGTTTCGCGTGTATATAACCAACCTGATTCTGTTACTAGACATCTCGCTTGATCCTTAACTTACGATCTACAAGTAACCCGAGTCAAAAATATTTACCTGACAATGTGTTGCGCACAAATACAAGGGTAATTTTTGCCGGTGGAGTGGTGGTATTTGACAGTACTCAGCATACCCATGACGATGCTTGAGTATTGCGGCAAACGGTAGTGTTTCTCCTGGATATATACTTGAGGTCACTCGAAAATGGTTATCTATAAGGATAAAACATTCGAGCTCAATAAATATATTACGAGCTGTGCGCGCTAGGTATGGCTGAGGTGCAGTATAAAATCACGACTTGATCTGGCATTGTAAAGACAGGCTGGATTGAGTGGATACCCCTATGCGCCGGCATTTTTGAGATAACCCCTCGTGTGCACTTTGCTTGACGGCCACATAAGGTAACTTTTGATTTTTAAGTTTCATGAGCTCGAGGATCGATGTTTACACCGCAAAACTTCGTTTACTTTCAGCTATTGTGCGTTTAAATGAAGCAATTGCAACTGATGTCCTCAAAAAGGGCATTCATGGCCTTAGCCTAAACGTTCGGTCCCGAAGAAATTGATACCCTCGACATAATGATGCGCTGTTTGTATACATTGTTGAAGTGCCATTGTTTCGTCAATCTGGGATTTAATATGCACAAAACTACTATGTAACGACTGCCACATATGACTACTACGGAGATTTACCCGACAGCGACGAACTACCTTATCAAAAGGACACTGTGCCGACGGAGAGATCCCTGCAGAATGTACAGGGTTGACCTTCATCGTGAATTTGAATATCAAATATGTGCACAGCATGGATAGGACGTGTTTGAAGAGCTACAGGTCTTGAGACTAGGATAAGTCCGCACTTGGGCTTGGGTCGATGGTCCGCATTTTCAACCATCCTGAGAATTTGATCGGACAATTAGTCTACATAGGTTGATCGCCTCTAACTCTTTCTCTTTTCTTTTTAAAATTGATGATCCCATGAGAATATGTATTCGTATCTAACGTGGGTGAATACAAGGCAAGATATATTTTGTTTACGACCAGCGTTCTGGAAAAATATGAATATTGTTGCTTGCGGAAACGACTTACGAAGAGATTAAGCATAATTAGCGCCCCGGACGCAGTATTACTCCGAGCAGTGCAGCACAGCCAGACTAGTTGGAGACAGCGTATATGCACCATTCCCGTGCTCCAGATGGAAATTATAAAAGAGATAAATGGCTTAGGCTTGGGTTTGGCTTGATCCCTCACTTTTCTTCACATTTTCTCTCCTTTTCCTACATTCTAATTGATGGTTTTGCGAACAGGCTACACGGAGATTAGTAAGCGAAGGCTATATGCGCCGTTCCTTACGGCTAGGTGATTCTGAGATACTAAAAGGCTATACTTTCTATTTTTCACCTTTTGTCTCCCCTTCGTTTCACTTTTATTTAAAATTCACAGTTCTTATATTTTATCTTTCCAATCATCTTTAGTTCCATTTCCCTGGAACATATATTTACAAACTGTATATAAAAAACAAACCTTTTCGACTACAATAATAACAGATTTTATACCCTCATTATGATTTCCCTCTGAGCACACAACACTGGTTCCCTTTCGCTCTCTGACCACTCCTGTTGCGCTCCCATCATAATCGCGATTTTATTCAGTAAAATTTCTTGAATTTCCATTTCTCAGACCATGTATTCACTTTCCACATGCTTTTCCCTCGTTTTCTTCACATTTTAGATAACCGGTATTCCGCTTTTTACTCGGAAACTAAACCACAAATTTGTATATAAACCAGTCGCTTTTAGACTCCAAATATCATCAGTTTTCTTGGATTGTATCGCAGCTTTTCCCTCAGTCTCACAATAAGCATTTGAGTCATTCTATTCGACTTAACTACACTACTTTTCTATTCTACACTCTCTTTACTATCGTACAAACAACTATCTGGTTCTCTTATCTTTCCTGTACGCTCCTGCGCGCACGTATCAATATATGCTCTCATTGAGTACCCCGCTCCCATTGAAACACAGAAACATACATCCCAACTTCCGTCAGACTTCGAGATCTACTTGCTAAGTGTCTTTGGTAGAACAGAGTAAAACGCGTTTCTCATCCACTTATATATGGCAGAATAAAAGGGTTTACGCTATATGTGTCTCAGAAGGGACAGGGAAGGTAAAAAAATACGTAAAAAAAATACCTCATTTGGATTAGAGTCATTAGACACTTGAGCACGCTCTTCAGCATCATGGTTCTTGTCAGACGCATTCTCAGATGCAGGTTGATTGGCAGTGGCCTCTAGTTGTTGTGTGTGAGAATCAGCTATAAGTTGTCCAAACGCATGCGCAGATGCCTCTAGTACCAAACGAAAATCGTCCCTTTTTGTATAAGGTGGTAAGTTTGCCAAGTCGTCAGACCGCGCTACCTCATTCATAGCGGAAAATAGCTCGTCCAACTTCTCCTTCTGAAGTCTCGATTTTACAAGCAGAGAATACTTTTCTGTATCCTGTTTGAAAAACACAAGGATTTTCCATAGTTGCACAAGCACGGAGGGGTCGTAGAGAATACTGAACAGGGGATTCCTCGAACTCACTGCGGACTTGAAGAGGTCCATCAAGACTTGGTATATGGGCGTTTCCTTGTGAATCTCTGTGAAATTCATTAAGTTATGAAGACATTTTGAGAAGTGAGAAACCGCTTCCGTATCATCCGAGAGGATTGTGGATAGATGGTGACGATTCTGTGGCAGGAGGAGCAGCGGGAACAGGGGAGGTGTGTGGGACGAGAGGTCGAAATCAAGATCTCGCGAATACCATTGATATATGAGAGAGAGATCATCGTGGTCCGTAAAAGACGAGGAGATATCAAACCAAGCGTTGGCCGAGATATTCATATTGCGCAGAGACAATATTGCCTTCGATCTGGAGTCATCCTCAGTAAAAAGGGGATTCAGTGATTCGTCAGGATTTCGTCAGAATTTGGGCGTTTTTCAATTTACCTCAATTGGGTAGTGATATTTTACGTAAATATTACGGAGTTTAAAGTTAATTGAAGCTAATTTGAAGAGTGGTTGATCAAGAAATAAGCGAAAAAAAACGGCAGAGTAAGAAATCGAACTCGGAGCATGCTACCAAGATTTGCACAATTAACCACTGGGCTACGGCGCCTTCTTCCCTTGAAGTTAACCGATTCTATAAGTTTATGCGTCATCAAAAAAATGGAGTATTGATCAATACAATCCTTTTATTGGTATATAATGGTAGCTGATAAAGCGGCAGAGAGGTGAAACGTGGCATAGTGGTCTGGACGTATTCATATTGTCATTATGTTGCTAGTTCGATCCCTTGCCCTGCCGTTTTTTTTACTTATTTCTTGATCAACCACTCTTCAAATTAGCTTCAATTAACTTTAAACTCCGTAATATTTACGTAAAATATCACTACCCAATTGAGGTAAATTGAAAAACGCCCAAATTCTGACGAAATCCTGACGAATCACTGAATCCCCTTTTTACTGAGAGTCATCTGTCATAGACTCGCACCAGAACGAGTCTACACAGCAAATCTCTCGGAAGAAACAGAGACCTTCTTCCAATGTGTAAGATCGATGGGATAGTTGAAAGCGGTCCGAAAAGCTGGCAAACAATTTTTTTAAGGATTGTTGTCTCTGTTCTTTGTCAGAGATGAGCGGATGATCAGAGGTGAGGTTACCATAAATGGTGATAAGGATGATATAGCACTTTTCATAGGGGCGAGCTTCGTCGCGCTGGTGTTTGAAGTAATGGAGCAGAAATCTGAGTGTAGCTGTCTTCCATCCCCCTCGTCCATCATCAAAGCGGTGTAACCAACGGAGCAGGTATCTGAATTTCCACCACCCCAGCTCTTCACCATTAAAGCATACTAACCCCGCATTATGGATGGGTTCACGGGTGGGATCAAATTTCCAATCGAATAGATTCTTGTTTCCGTGGGTGATTATCTCTACAGCCACTGTGTCCACAACCGCCATATCCACAACCGTTGCATCATCCACTATTGCTTCTTCAAAAAGATGACCCCACATGACCAACGGAAGACTGAGACCGTCCTCGTCGCTGATGGCATTATGGAGAACTTGAACCCCACCATGGACGCCCGAACTAGTGCGTGCAAGGCGAAGATAGCTTTGATACTCTCCTTCCTCTAGCTGATCTTTTATCACATCGGGCTTAGACAGGAGGAGAGCCCAGTTATCCCGGTTATCCAGGGAAACCCTGTCATTCCTATCATCTCGGCGACCCCAGTGAGAACTTAGGACATCCAAACACAAGGCATAACGCAAATCCACGAGATTCGTTTCGCTGATCTCCAAAGTACGGGAGAGATCCTCAAGAATATCGTCCTTAAACTGTATGCCGATAATTTGATTTACCGCCGCACACCGTGCGATCATTCGATGAACACTTCTGTTCCAGGAAGTCGCATAAAGCCAATCGAGTGCCTCAGAATCGAGGGACGCTGCAGTTTTGATTGCATACTTTATTTTGACTTCTCTCCACTTCGCTAGTTCTGAAACGGATTGTCCGAGCCTCTGAAAGGCACGTAACATGATGTCAAATAACGCCAAGATCAACATATATGCAAGTCGGAAAGGGCTGAGGGCGTAGTAAGCGAGATTTCGAATAGTTCGCCGAATGACGGGATTCATTTTTCCCCAGATTATACAAAGCCTTTCATTGAGAATGGCGTTGATCCCACAAAGAGCTTTTCGCATAGCAAGGAAGAGAATGCCGACGTAAATTGTCAGCGAGGTCGTATATGGACATTCCGGATATCGAATGGGCAATATCACAGAAATGAAATACAAGGTATAAGTGATACCTGTAATACCGACAATCGTCCAGGCGATGGTCACGTCCAATGGAAATAGCATTATGATGATGCCCGCAAGGAATAAACCGACCGCAACGTAGAGGAGGATAGGGAGGAGGTCAAGGATAGCACCGACCTTCCACACTTCAAACCCTTTGAAGCGTAGTTGTCTAGCCCTTGCCCTTTCTTTCGCTGTTCCAGGGATAGAAGACAGGGAATAACGCGGCCACTGTTTGGCGATGGCAGCCAATAACGCTGTGGACAACGTAACAGCTAAGCTAGTAAACCACAGACCGTTTACTAACAATACATTCGTCGATGGTGTAAATGGAGATGTAAGCGTCGACGTTGAAATTGGGATCGTATTGAGCGGCGTCCCGTCAGATTGTGCTCGTAGGATTCCAGCTATTTCGAATAACAGGGATGCAGAGATTTGGGTATTGTCTCGCTGCAATCTGGGTGAAGCCTGTCCAATGAATGACGTTATAACAGCAGAGAAGAGACCAGCCTAAGAACAAAACAATTAGTTTGGAAATCATGACCAGAAAAACACAACGATTATGTCTTACAAAAACTAGGAGAACATCCGCCGCCGCTTTCCACTCTTCAACTCTCTCACGGTCAAAAGGCTCGGCTTCATCAAGGTAAGTCAACCATATACGAGCGTTTTCAGAGGTCTCTTCTCCGTATCGGTCTTGAGTATACTTCTGCTCGTAGGCATATTTATTATTGGCTAACACGCGTCATGTTACATTGCATAGAGTAAGTGGTGATATCATACTCACAGACAATTTCGTATGATAGACCCTGTAACCCGAAAACTCTGCTACGTCTCGTCGTGCGTCGTTGGGTGGCAGGATGAGTAGAATTAGAAGGTGCTCTGCTGGGCGCAGCCTCTAGAAAATCACTTAGATGAGGAGTTTCTATATGTCGTACCATAAAAGATGAAACTAACCGAGGAAATCGCGGAAAAGGTCGACTAAATTCTCTATTGCATCATCAGAGTGTCGACCTGTTGCTGGTACGGAAACAGGCTGATCGCCTTCTTGGTTCAAAGAGGGGCCTTCAAAGGTCGGCGCGGGTCCTTGAAGTTGCTCATCAGGCTGGCGCATTGCCTGGACTATTCCAAAACTTTCTCTACTCTCGTTCGGAGCCTCGACGTGTGCTGTTTCGTCGTTCAAATCGTGTGTTTCAGACATAGTATGTAGTTGGTGTCTTGAGTGAAATGAGGTGTTGTCAAGAGATAAGAGTTTCTGTGGGATGCGCCAGAATTTGAAAGTTAGTTCCCTGCCACCTCGTTTTACCTGCTGCATGTCAGGGTTTGATGCGAAAAATTATGTGTGAAGATAATCACCATGTAGCAAAATGACAACACAGACTAAAGGGATCAATGAGGTTTTTGAATTAGCAAATTACACGTCGCCAACAACGTGCCCGAAGTCTTTGCCATCTCTTCTCTTCTCAAAACTTCAATTCTGGAACAGTCACCGGGTCACATTTACGTAAATACCGTAACGGCGGCTTTAGAAGCTTCCGTTTAACGAACCAGAGTGCATGCCAAAGACGTCAGCATTATAGTTGGGTCGAATCATATAGTCACTTACAGAGTAATAGATCATCGTGGTCAAGCTCTACGCCATGTCTCATTCATCACGCGAGCATTCAAGTTGTTTCACGTAGAGAGATTCGACCCCACTCAGATGAACATGGCCCAAATCCGGTAATGTATTTATAACTTTCTCCACAGTCCTAGGGTACAGTTTCTCCTTTCAATATTCATATACGCATGCGGTACGCCCTTGTAGCTGATTACCCGAAGCTTCAGACAGGTTGCTTGAAATATGCGGTTCATATCTTACGAGAGGTGATCGACTGAAAGCAATTATCAAATAACCAAGAAAAAATTGCCTTTTTACGCCATGTTAACTATCTTACCGCGCAAGTGTATCGTTGCAGTTTGTGCATGGGCGTTCATGTAAACCCAGTCGGAGAACTAGTTCCAGATACGCTATGGCAGCTGGAGCCTGGGATGAGATGCCATGTTTCTGAGGACATATAGTAAACATTCAATCTCTTCGAGATCTCCCGACAAAGGGAAACAAGTTGCGCAAGTGCCTGGGAGAAGCAGCTTTCAACTGGGGCGATGCAGGTATAGAAGTTGCAGCAGTAGGGGTCACATGCATGCTTGTGGGTCGAGTTCGAGTCAAACGAACTGAAGCTGGAACTGTTGGTGGTGGTGGTGGTGGTGGTGGTACGGGAGGTTTTCTTGCTAGTTTAGCTGATCTTGGGGTATTTCAAGCGATAATTGCGAGTCCATAGAAGATTGCAACGCGGTTGAAGCGAGAGATAAAGTTGAATGCGAAGATGGGAATGATAAAGTGGGTATTGAAGGCGAAGAGTAAGGAAAAGGATGTCGTTGACAAGATGGAATTGGTTCGTGAAGCTTTTCGGATTGCTGATAACGTTGGGCACGATGGAGGATTCAGTCCAACCTGATTCAGAGAAGAACAAAGATGAAAGAGAGTATATACAGTTTTTTTTGCAAATACCTATTTTGTTGACATCGGCATGTGCAAGGTGTGAACCAACCAGCACAAGAGCATAGCGTTCACCTTGCTTGGTATGGGTAGAGGAAACAGAACGTGAAAGATGTTGTTCATTGATCACTGGATCATGTTTAACGCGTGCATGCATGCCCTGATTGAGGCCAACTGAGCGGATTTCGTGGTTGACGTTGGCGAGCTGTTTCAGGCGCGCCGCGCCAGCTTGAGGATTAGACGCCGACTAACTGACTTCGCCAATCCGGCCAACGACGCCGCTCGTCCTGCGGCTCCTTCCGCCTCGAGTTCTTCCTCAGCAGCTACTTTTAGTGCCGTCGCTGTCAGTAGCGCTGCAACTTCCTCTTCTCAAACGGCTTCGTAATCCAGCTCTGCATCCAATTTCGATTGTGCATTCAGCTTTTACATCCGGCTCCAGGTCCAATTCCGCCAACTCAGCCCTCGCTGTTCTCTTTACAGCCTGAAGCTCAAAATAGCATCAGTCATGTAATTGTGTTGAATTTTCGTCAAATTAGCGTCTTCACAGCGCATGACTTATCGTATCTGTCTAGATCCTGAATACCATCACCCAGGCTATCTGCGCTCAGCTCCAGACGAATTGCAACACATCAGCGTCGAAGCTTGCTGCATGTGCACAAGGACAAGTATCCTTTTCGGCACCATCATGTGGTGCTCACTGGCAAGCAGCTCCCATTTTCTTATCGACTTCGCCACTACCTCAGCTCTGTCCGATGGCAGTGTTCCAACTCGGAAAAAGCGGCACAGGCAGCATCAACTCGTGCACAAACCTGACTATCTCTTTTTCTGCGTTTTTGAGCAGTAGAATTGGGGACCCTTCAGCCTTGCAACCTAAGAACAAGAGTACGATAAATCCGCCATCTCTGTCCACTGCTTCAACTGGCACAGGAGCGCGCTCAAATCAACATCATTACTCAATTCAGTACGTCGTGTAGCTGTTCGCCAATATCTGCTCTTTTGACGTACATTGCGTTTTCTTTTCTCACAGCTTGCAATACTTTCGTCAATGGCTGTAGCGCAAACGAAGCTGCCATTGCTTTTTTCTTCTTGCGCTGCAACTTAGGACGCAAGGTTCTTTCAACGTCGTCATATCGAAGCCAGTTTCCTGATAGCACGCAAGAAAAACCTACTAGGTAATACAAGAAGCTGTGTTGGTTATCCGGGATGAATGTCGGAACACTCGTTCTCGCTCATGTTAACTTGTCTCCTTTTCTAACTTCTATCTAGAATTCTGGCGTATGAAAAATAGAAGTCTCTCTATAATGCAAGTACTGCGGCCAGGTTATCTTTCAGTCCGACGCTCGTTGTGGGTGATTACACCGAGTAACTGCATAATTGTTTCAGTATCGTAGGGTTGGAGTGAGATGTTTTTTGTTTATCGTGACTTAACGGTAACAAATATTTGTATGGAGTGGATTTTTGCACAGGTCGGCTCGTTCAATAACTCTGCATCGAAAATATTCACAAGTACTGACAGTTTTTTTTATGAAGCGAGAGAGAGATCGGTGTACATGTGATGCAAGGACAACGAACACAAACAACAATTAAATTTGTGGGGTCCATCGGGGTTCGGGGTGGTATCAAGTTTATGGACAACAAATATGAACGTCAAGGATTGGACCACATTCAAGAGGACCAGTTCTTCTGTCCATTGTACAGTCCCTCGAATGGACCAATTATCTTTTATAAGCCGAACAGAAAGCCCTCCACAAGCACATTCAACACCACTCTCACTTCTCCACGATACTTTAAAAACTCATTATGCAACTACGTGCTGTTGAAACTTACGACATAGTGGTCAAAATCACATCATGGCTTTCCAGAAAGGACTTATACGCCACCGTCCGTGTGAACAACCTTTGGTTCACAGCCTCGAAACGTTTTCTGTGGAGAAGTATCCAACTTCGTGACGCGCTAGAGCTTCTTGGACCCGTTGAAAAACTGAACAAAATTCCCCAGGTAATTCTCGCTCTCGCCCACACTCTTTTCAAATACAAGTTTGTTTGACGCCGCACGCCTTCTAGAGCTCCACTGTACATATCGAAGATTCCAAATGGGAAAGATTTGAACTATACCGTCACCATGTTCAAATGCTCGAAGGAAAATACAGCGATTCTACCGCACTTCTTCACGTTCTCGGAGCTTGCTACAACTGGCCCATGAATCCTGACGGAACAAGCTTTCTTTTCCCAGCCTGTCGAGACTTGGCTTGGCGCGCTAAAGGATCTCAAATCGAAATACAACTATTTCGAGCGTTGATTACCCCACATGTGGATTTCGTCTTTCTCACATTGACTTCTCGAGCTAGACGCGTGTGGTTGTTCGAGTTTTGCAAGATGTTGACTGTCAAACTATCGCGTTTAAACGGGCTGTACATCTTCTACAAACGACAATGCACGAAATTCAACCATCTGACTTCGTTTTACGAGCTCCTGAGGAAATTTTCATCTACTTTGACATTGGTGGATATTTCTGGTACCTTGTTCAGACCTGAAACAACTGCGTGTCTCTCCGAGATGCCCAACCTTCAAAGCTCGATCATCGGCAATCCAGGTCTTAGACATGACGCGTTGTATCCAGCAATAGACTACACTATCGGTGATCAGTCACCACCCATAAGGCTTACATCTCTGACATACCTCAGGTTCCTCTCGTTAGTACCCCAGCATACCGTGCTCAACTTTCTTTCACGACTCTCTCTACCTGCGTTAGCCGACCTAACCTGGGAGATGCCATTGGTCGACATCGATTTGGAGTCGTTTCTTAGGAAAATTCCAAGTATATGCCCAAACATAGACCGGCTGGCGCTGGGAGTCTTGAGGGCCCCAAAAACATACACCGTCAAATGGAATTCGGTTCAGTCGCTATTGAACTGTAAAAAACTCAATTATCTGGCGTTGTGCTGTTTACAAGTGGATATGACGTTAGATAATCTCACGGAGCTTTTGAGGGGTTGTCACGATCCTTGTGGTTGGAGAGCATTGCAAGTGTTCAGCGTGGAAGACTTCGAATTTAATACCGCATTGGGTTTATATGCAAGACATGCGCAAAATATAGTTTTTATTGGTCTCCATGCTCACGACAAAGAGGGCATACGACCGTTTAGCGGTACTACATCCGCTGCATCCTTGCCTTCGTATTTGAAGGAAAACGATGCCAATTTTGGCACGTATGTCGAGGCTCATTCTAGCCTCACACAATTAACGCAACAAAATGGAATCTCCTTTCCCTTCTTGAAGGGTCTCAACATGGGAGATCACGTACTCACTGAGAACTCAGTGGGAGCGCTTGGTTCCTTTCTATTGGGCATTAGCGAATACCCAGTGATAACCTTCGCCGGCAGTATAGAGTACACCCAAAAAATTCACGAGCACATGGCTCGATTTTATAATGAGACGGTGAAGATAACACAGCGTCCCTATACGCTTAAAACCCATCGTTTCCTGCAAACATTTGCCGAGGACAATTTGATTGCGATGTCCGCAGGATGAAGAAGCGTTTTATCACGAACTAGTAGGCTAGTTAGTACTCACGAAACGGGACACTATCCTCTCCTTTTTTGAAATTTTCCTACCTCTGTATATTATTTTCTAAAATATATCTTCTCCACGTACTCTGTTATAATAACCTCTATCTCTTTCATCGATGAAAGCCCGTACCATTTAGATGTGTCGGATGAGCTTGATATGAATGAAAAAAGGGTTTAGTGTGCGTGGAAACATACGATTCTAAGATTGCTTCATAGCTGATCAGGAAATCTAAACGGCTCAAAACCTTTCACCATGTCGAGCTGGAGACTAGATGATAGTTGGATCATGGTCGTCAAAGGGAGAAAGGAAAGAATGCCCGGGTATTCCCGAAGTAACGCTCATGTCACGCGTCGCGCTCTTTTCCGCTCTAACTCCTTTTTTTTGTCTTGTTCGTTCTCGGCTTACACACACAATGCTCATATGCATCTCAACATCCCGTACACCACCCCTGCTGTTCCTACCTATCTTCGACCTAACACCGAGTCAGCACGGTTTCCACATTCGTTAAATAGAGTGCCAACTGAACGTTTCGTTGACAGCTGAGATTGGGTGTATATTGACAAATCGCTTTCGTCTATTCACAGCCTGATGCCGACCTTACTTCACAATTCCGTCGCATCTGCACCTCTGACGGCCCACCGTGACGCTAACCTCCGTATGAAGATGTACCGTACCACATTTCAGGCTGGTGGTCAGTAACGTTAGGTCGTCCCGCATGGTAAGCTTTTGTGGAAGTTTCTGGATCGACAATGCTAATTCAAATGTTCACGTCGTCTTATATTTACTGTTAGCTGGTTTCTCAGGAGAAGGGACCGTCCGCGACAGTACTGATTCCCTTTTGCGATCGTCGTCACTGTTTGAGCGGCAGACCAAAACACGCGCGGGCTATGCATGGCTCTAAGTGGAAGCGCACTGCGCACTGTGGCCCGTTTATCTGTGGGTTCATTTGAAAGAGGCGATGGCAAGTCAGTACTAGTCAGTTTAGGCGCTGTTGGACTCATGAGAATGTACGTGGCGATTCTACCTCCATGAATGGCTGACAGACCTTTTTCTGCGTAATTTAGGCGGCCTTCTAGCATTGATCAGTCTTAGATTGGTACCGACAGCGAAAGGTGTACTGCAAAGAATTCAATATATCCTGCATCTGCGTCATATTCATCCGCCCGTTTTGTTGAAATGAATTAGCCGCATGACGAGTGAGATACTATGGCGGAGAGGTTGAAGCTGAAGCTTGGGGCTTGGAGGGTAGCACTATTCCCTGTAAATATGTACGTGACTATTGGCCAATTCAATTGCGATACTTATGTAACCCAGGTTGGTCAGATTTTCTTAGAACGCCGTGCCAGTTAGTGACAGTGGCCATCCGTTTGCTGAGGTACTTTTTGCGAACACGATGACAGATTCAAAATACAACAGAAAGCTCTGAAAAAAAAGGCAAGTTTCTGTCGTTTGCACGGAAGCGCACACCGTTGTACCACCTGTACCTGTTTAACTGCTGGCCCTTACGGCTCCAACTTAAACGCCTCAGCCCTCCAACATCACCGCATTCGAAGCAAAACACCAAGTGAATAATGAAATCGAACAATTCGCAGCCAAATTTTAGTTGGGTGAATGTTTGGAAAAATCAAAAAAGGTCACTGTGGCAAAGACCCAAGATAACTGTGGCTTAGCGCATTCTGCTTCTAATCACACGTGGGAGAAGGTAAAAAAATATGCATGGGTTTTTTTAAAAAAAAACAGGTATATGTACAACAGTATCATCTCGCTCACATATGTTACCAATGATGACATTTTTAAATAAGGACTGCAGACTGTAAATTCGTATTGGTGCCTATCGGATGTATGGGAGCGCAATACGATGCACAAGATGTTGGATTTGATCTGAAATCCCTTGACGGAATACATAATGATTGTCGTCTACGGAGCTTCGTTTGATATTGTGATATCAAATAAGTAGGTATTGAATAATTAATACATTAAACAAGTTGAACGATCGTTATGTTAGGTTTATGTGCGCACATTGATTGAACTCCGTTGGAACTCCGTAAGTCCCCCTAAGATTCCTCAAGAGGTATTGGGAGACTCCAGGCCGTGTAGTCGTTGTATTCTAAGTGGATGGATATCCCTGACCTCGGGACTTATCTGTGTCGCCATCGATCGCGGGAGAACGCTAGGGCGATGACGAAATGATTGAAAACATCGTGGATTGCAACTCGTCTCTTACATTTATTTGGTCTTTAGAGATTGAAAGCTTGGGTAAGCGTTCAACGTTTCAACCTTCGAGGTCATGTCGCCCACTACCGCGACTATTTGCTGGTTCGTAAGCCCGTTCGTAGCCGACGCTCCGGAGCTCAAGTTAAATTTTCCTTTGGCTCAAATTTCAGAGTGTCTTTGAACGACGGCTCAGTATCAAGCAAAAAAGATTCATTCCATGGCTATTGAAAACCCAGCTAGGTCGTGGGAGTTGAACAGGTTGCTGGGACCGCATCTATGACATGAGGAGAAAAATGTAAGTAAAAACATAGTGACGTCACTATTTTAGTGTCGATTTGTATCTCAATCATAACTGATGTGTGTTGCAGTGTGCAGTTGGACGATCGTACACCAGTGACTCGGTTCAAGAATAATCAATGAGGCTTTGGGTGAGTCCCACTAGTGGGAGCGATTATTGTCCTAGGACGACCGAATGTTCGTCCACGCGAACGTCCATCTCCTCAAAGCGCAAAGGGCCATTGCTTCGGTCGGATCAGCCGACTTAATCCTCCGTTAGTTTTTAAGCCAAAAATTCACGACCACCTTCGACTTATAGTTTGCTCCTTCACTCCACTTTCACCAACAGTGACCTCAATGCAACGCGCTTTAGAAACCTACGACATAGTTGACGGTATAGCCTCCTGGCTCTCCGTAACCGATTTATCCTCCACTATTCGGGTGAACAAGCTTTGGTTCAGCGCATCTAAATGCCACCTTTGGGGAAAAGTCAAGCTTCGTGACGCGTTGAGGCTTCTCGGCACCGTTGAAACTTTTGGAACAAGTCCTTATGTGAGTTCGATTTTTCGCCACGTTTTACCGCGTCGTTTTCTCAAAGATTGAGCGTGTTCATAGAATTCTAATGATTCTGTCGATATTCACAAATGGAAGCGGTTTTACTCGTACTCTTGGCATATTCATGGTCTTAATGCGGTACATACCGATTCTACTGCTCTTTTCCAAGCTATCAAGTCTCGCTCGAGCTTGCCGAAGAATTTTGACGAATCCGGTTATCTATTTCCTGCCTGCCAAGGTCTAACGTGGGTATCCGAAGGAGCTCGAATCGAGATACAAGTCCTTGACGCTTTGATCACACCGAACGTTCATTCCATCAGCCTCCTCGCAAAGGCCAAAACTAAACCCATCTGGTTTTCCAATTTTTGCAACTTGTTGATAGCACGGCTATCACGTTTACAGACGCTCTTTATCGACTACAAAAGAAATCCTGCCAAGCTGGACCATTTAACCCCGCTTCACGAGCTCTTGACAAAATTTGCACCAACATTACGTCGTGTAAGGCTTTCTGGGACCCAGTTCGCACAAATGACAGTTCTGTGTCTTTTAGGGATTGATAACCTGGAATTGTTAGAAATTATTGATCCAGACTACGACACACTGGGTCTTATAACAAATCGCGTTGTTGGTGCCAGTAATAGGACTCGCGACTCGCCGCTTGAATTGACACGCCTGGAATACCTCGAGATTTACGCGTTGGAGCCATTCGTACACCAATTTTCCATGCTTAATTGTTTCCGTCAACTATACCTCCCGGCACTTACCCACCTAGCCTGGCGCATCGAGGAGGTTGAAATAGACATGGATTCTTTTCTTACGCGACTTCCAACGGTCTGCCCTAATCTACAGAGGTTAATTCTCGGAAACTTCAGGGGCCGGCAAACTTACACCGTCCAATGGTCTTCAATCCAATCCTTGCCATTGAAATGTAAGAAACTCGACTCTTTGTCATTGTGCTGTCTACAGGCGGAGATGACTTTGGGAAATTTGACCGAGTTCCTCAAGAGCTGTGGTGGCTCCGAAGGTTGGAAAACAGTGCAACTTTTCAACGTCGAACCTTTTGGTCTCAATGAAGTGTTGTCTGCGTACGCAGAATATGCTCCAAACACCATCTGTATCGGGTTTAATGTTCGTGAAGAAAGGAGTATACATCCAATCAGTGGCACTTTACCTAGTGCATATCTACCATCGTATCTTACTGAAACCAAAGGCGATTTCTCGTTATATCTTGAGGCTCATCGGGAGCTCACAAGAAATGTACGACAGAACGGAGTATTCTTCCCTTGTCTTGAATTCATCAACTTTGGATGCCGAACGTTTACATCCGACTTGATAGGAGCGGTTGCTTCTCTTTGCTTAGCTATTAGCGATCATCCTGTGTCTGTCATATTCCAAGATTTGATGTATGGTCACCTGATTCATGACCATATGATACGGTTTTACGTGGAGACTCGAAAGTTGACGAAGCAATCCATCAACAATGAAAGTATTGTTCAATTCTTAAAATTACACCATTATAATCACTAGAGTGCGTTCCACAAGCCTAACAATCGCTGAAATAATGTTAATAACAACACTGCGGCATCAACCATTCATTGATTTTCATATTATTAACCTTCCTTGAATTAGTTCTGTTCCTATCTTCTTTACCTTATACCTGATTCAGACTATATATGACATGTGCTCTAATTTTTTACCAGTTGAATATAAAATTGCAAATAACCATAAACTTATGGAAAGGCAGAAGCCGTTGATCGACGCCATGAGACGCTGATCCATGTGCTTCACCAGAGCTAAACGATACACACCACTCTATATATATTCAGCTGACAATATTGTTGGACGGAAATACAAATTTAAGCAAGAGTTGACTTTAACTGTAAACGAGTAAAAAGTAATCATTTAGAGCTCCCTTTGGTCAGATTCTCCAGTGCGATTATACGACGTTCTTCCAACGATAGTTTCCGTTCTTCGTTCCTAAGACGCCGTTCCTCGAAATCGATTTTTTCAATATTATTTAACGCTAATGTTAGGTATCGCCGAGTTTCGCGCACCACCTTCTCTAAAGAGTCTTCAGAGTCGGAATCGTTATAATCGACTAAGACGTCTTTTCCGCTGGAGGTAGGTTTAGGCGTGTCTTCATCGTCTTTTTTGTTTCTTCTCGTCTCAGGTGTCGTCGTTTGCAGTGTTGTGGTTATGGAGTCGACTCGAAGGCTTTGCTGGGAGGGAACAGAGTCGTTCGATGATTCTGCTCTTTTTCGTTTCTTAACGGGAGACGAGCGTTGTGCTTTAGATTTGGATCCTTCAGATTTCTGAGAGGCATCGAGTTGTGGCGTAGTTGGGAGTGCTTCGTCAGTTGGTGCCGCGACGCCTATTGTGCTCTTGTCAATGGTACTAGACTCTCCCGGGCCTGTCTTTCCAATCGATTGAGTGTTTTCAATATGAGATTCGCTGTCTTCATCGAAAGATGCCTATCGAGAACTTTGATTATCGAAACATAGTTTATTGAAGTGCTTTTACTCACCGGATATAACGCTGGCAGCTTTTTTTGAACGGGCCGAGACTGAGTCTTTCTCAGCTTTCGCCCTTCCATCTGGTCTTCCTGCTTATCAGAAAGACACTTTTTATTTTCTCGACTCCTTTTATCTAATTCTTCCCTAACCTTTGTCTTTCCATCTTTTATTTTCTCTTTCGCTCTCTTTTCACGAATCACATTCTCCGCCGCTCGTCGCTTATCGCTCCGAGTCGGCCGAGGATCCAGCTCTTTTCTCCTTCTCTGTCTCGTATAATAGTGTTCTCTAAAAGACTGGTCTTGTTCTTCATCTCCGACTTCAGCATCTGGCGTAAAATTCGAACTTGGGAGCATATTGAATGGAAGGTTACTGAGACTATAGTACCCGTGACGTAAATGCAAGAAAAAAAAATTACGGAGAATGCTACGTTTTTGGAGGTTTCGTATATACGCCCTCATGAATATTTATATAGGCTACGTGAGATGTCAAACGTGCCTGTTTGTCTGCCTCGTGCCAGTCAAGGTGTAATGGAGACGTGTTCTGATTCTTCTGCTTCTTTTTTATCAAAAGAAAAAAATAATGTTCAATTCGTCAGGTTTCATCTCCACAACAACATCCTTATGGAAATTAGACGATGGCATAGAACAATAAAGAACAACCCCCGTTCCCCTTCTTTTTTTCCGCGCCATACAGATCTTATCTAAAATCTTTGATTTCCGCCGTGTATATCAAAAAGAAGAGATGAAGAGTACACGACATTGACGGGCGCTGAGCGGCGAGAAAAAAAAAGAGGTTTCAGATCTCTTACACCCGCTTAAAAGCCACCTGGACAGATCTCACGGAAGATTTTTCAAAAACGTCGCACGCCCGGCGTTTTACATACATAAATTTCATTTCACTCGTTACGTCTTTTTAGTTACACGTAATAATCTCAGATTTGAGGTGTTTAAGTGTGAATACCGGTACCCGCCCCAAACATCATGAATTATTCATAACCGACAAAACACTGTCAGCTCCTTCAGAAAAACTAGCAAAAAATAGTAGTTGTATACTCTTTCCTTTGGCAGTTATTTCTCGAGTCGAGAAAATACATCTGAAGCTGAATTTCTCCCCAAAAACTCCGAACTTCTTTGCTCCAACGTCTCCAAAGCAGTAGCACACCTTTCCAAAGCAACCGCACACCTCTCCTGAGTCAACAGTTTCTGCTGTTTAACTCTCAGATGTCGTTTCTCCAAGTCAAGCTGATCTAGACTGTTCGACATCTTCTCCAACAATTTCCGAGCTTCTCGAATCACGTCCGAGTCTTCAGATCCAGATGATCCAACGTCAACAGCGGAACCATAATCAATTCCGCCATCAGTGTTCACAGTTCTTGCCCTTTTGGGTATCGAGAATTCACTTTCTGAGAGTTCTGCATCAATACGACGAGGTCTTTTCTTCCAGTGGGATCCCGAGTCTTTTTTGAGTTGAGCTTCAAATTGCGTTTTCGTTTGACCAATAACAGTAAAAGGCTTTTCACGTTTTTTAGAACCTAGGTAACATGACCATTAAACGTTAACATCTGACTCGGACAGCATAGTAGTCGTAATCCTTCCAGACTGACCTTTTTTCAGGGTTGAAATGTTCGCGTTTCCGTCAGATTTAATAGTTAAACCTTTCTGCTCGCTCGTCTTGTATCATCTTTTTAGGACAAAAATGAGACCTGAACATTTTTTATCATTAACTCACCGTCATTGATCCTCCCGCATTGAATAAAGCAAACGAATCTATCACATCCTCCAGCCTCAACTTGCGAACCGTGTCCTGCGGCTTCGAATTATCACCTGCTGTCAGGATAAAATCGATATACATCGAAAAGTGTCATACAGTACTAAGAAATGGTTCCTGTGTACCAGAATCCATAAACGCTTTGAGGTCGTCGAGTGCGATGTAGCGTTATCCAAAAAATCGTCGAGTGAATATGGACGACGAGACAAGGCTGTTTATTTGAGAAAACCGTCAGCGCTCAGAGTAGACCACGTTTTATATCAAGAGTCAGAATATCAAGTGCTTACCAAGAGATCAAAGAATGGAGCAAAAGTGGGCGTTTCAAATTCACACAACAACAATTACGTATATTGAAGTAACTGAAAAGAATTCGAGGAGGGTGTAAAAAGAGACTATTTGTAAAAATCAACTACTTTTGAACTATATAGCTAAAATACTTGTTGGCCTACCTACGACCGCGGCGCGCAAAAGGCCACAGGTCTCACTGGAGAAATCTTTCATAAAGATGCAAATCCCGTTTTATATGTACATCCAAGTCCAGCCGTTGCGCAATAAAATAACTTCGTGTTAAATACGGATTTTCCGAGTCGTTTGAAAGAGAAATTAGAATCATCAATACATCTAGCAGACAGTATCACTCGCACGCTTCTTTTTAATTTTAAGGTAGACGGTACAGATAATTGACCTTGGATTCATTGAAACACATCCGAATTTCTTGCAAGAAACTCTAAGCTCCCTTGCGCCAACGTCTCCAAAGCAGCCGCACACCTCTCCTGAGCCAACAACTTCCGTTCCTCAATTTTCAGACGCCGTTCTTCAAAGTCAAGCTGGTTGACACGGTTCAACAACTTCGTCAACGAATCGCGGGCTTCTCGAAGAGTATCACCAAACGATTCCACATCATGAAGCGTATGAGAGTCGACTCCACTGGCATAGCCGCTGTTTGAAGCTTTCGTCCTTTTCGGTGTCGGGCATTCAGGCATACTTTCTGCGTGCCCTGGTGAGATATCAGGATGTCTATTGTTCTTTTCTGGGGCTCTTTCGGGTTGCGCTTGGGTTTGCGATCCACCATCACAAGTAGCGTGAGGCGCCGGCTTTTCATGCCATATTGAGCTCAATCGGGTGCATATTCGACATGAGCACTCATTTGAGGGCGTAGTAGTCGTAACCTCTTTAGGCTGACTTTCATTCACGGTTGGAGTTGAGTTTTCGTCAGATTTCATGGCACCTATGTTCTCACTCGTCGCGTTTTTCCTCTAAGAGGAACAAAGAAGAAAAAATCAGACATTAGACATCCTGGATAATATCATTAACGCACCGTCGATGGTTTTTCCAGATTGGACAAACTACACAAATCTTTCACGTCACGCGCCTTGGAAACGTGGCCGATGGTAATTCTGATTGATGGTCTGCCTCCAGGACGTACACCGTGTCAAAATACGTCGATAAGTGTTTTTGAATATTAAGAAAAGAAGGCTGTTCCTCACCAGTTTGCCGTCGTGAGGTGGCAATTTTCGAAAGCTTTAATACGAATGACGGGATTATTCTTCAAAAAAGAAAAAGTAAAGTAAAGAAAAAACAAACATTAGCGCCCAGCGGTCCGCTTAAAATCAAACGAGTCAAATCATCACCTTCCCATGTCAAAATGTCATCACCTTCCCATGTCAAAATGCGCAAAAGATACTTGCAGGCACGGATACTTGGTATCCTGGCGTCTATCGTTGTATCCTAGCGCTTACCTTTGCTACGGTTATTGTTCAATGTTGTTCATATCTTCCGCTAAAATGTTGCTGAAATGTGTAAACCTCTTATGCTTAAAAATATGAAATACATATTTATTTTTAATTCTAGCTTGTAGAGAGCTGATTTTCATTCATCATCGTTCACCAATCTTTCGTGTTCTCGTTCAACTCCCTCAACCTTCTATCCTCCTGTCACCTGTGCTCCAGTTACACATATCTTGCTCATATCACTGTATTACCCTTTTGTTTATATTGTCAAGCTCTATTAAAAATCTCCCAATGCGCGTTTTTTGAAGTATTAAGACGTTAACTTGGTGTTCGCAGCAGTGTGGCGACTTAGAAGTTGGACAGCTAGCGCTGTGGTATCATGAGACAAATTGACAATACATGGTAATCTAATGCCTCATCCTCCGGAAATTCTTGCATCGGTGTTTAGCGTGAGGTCCTAAAGGGGGTCCTGATAAAGCACTTCAGGGCTTATGTCGGGTATGGTACAACGCATGGTGAGCCCCCTTTTATGGTTGAAATCCTACGATCCTTTATATAAGGACATTTTCATCAATGAATCAGTCTTGAATCGTTTGCCTATTTGCCTTCCTACAGTAGTATTCCTATTGGAATATAAGATGTATATAGGGTAGATATAGACGTAATAGATCGTAAATTTGACGTTAACACGATACAACACGGCACACACGATACAGCGCGACACAGCACAAATGGGTGGAGGACAAAAGCTCAATTTATTATGTAATATATATTGTACTTAATATAGCCCGAACTAATAAAATCCAACAATTCCTCTTTCCATTGAGCTTAACATTAAGCACGTCGATACCCATATGAATCCTAGTATAATGTTTATTCTTGTGCTCAGCAAGAAGTCGATGCGAACGATTCCGATGATGCTGACACCGACTCATTCGGAGTCATGTGTGCATTCAGACGATACCGGTGATGAGTGTGGACAAGAACAAGGTAGCTCAATGGATCATTTTCTACGTGAATATGCTTTATTTAAATGCTTTATCAGAGTCATGCGTTGTTCCTTTACAACAGAGTGCTGTAGTCGATATTGATGGTACTGGTGTATCCGACATGCGTCTCGTGCAGGGAGGGTTGATGAATACTGATGGTCGTGACTGCGATGCCGAGCACAAGTCGAGTTTTACTACCCGAACGCATTTCCAGTATCGCATCAGGATAAGCAAATACTTGCCGCAAATTTGAATCGCATATAAGGCATTGTTAAAGCGTTTGAATTGAATCTCTTCATCAACGACATCCGGAGAAATGAAGTCGGGATGAGACTCAACATCATGTAATTTCACTGTTTCGCAACATCTTTACAATAGGACTCAACCCGCTATTTACGACTCAATTGGGATTCTTCGTGAGTCTTAATTCTTCTCAAAAAGATTTCTAGCGACCAACTCCAATTCAAAAAGCGAGAGAGGAATCTGTCTTTAATAGACTGAGGGAGTGAAGGTAAGGTTTCCTCAAATTCGGAACGGGAGTTTGTTGATTTCCACTTTAAAAATTCAGGTCTGCAAGCAACGCGAATGAGCTGCATAGATAACTGACGGGAAAGTTCGTTCAGACATTAGAAGCAGATGAAAGAGTGGCGTAAACTCCATGCAAGTTTGGACAGAGCAAGGTGCCTCGCGGAGTTACTCCGCGCGTTCTAGTATTAAGTCGGCATGAAAAAAGCAAAAAGCGGAGAAGAACTGGGCGTTCCAAACTCACACGATAATACGTATAAGTAACTTGAAAGTTGAGTCGGAGGAGGGTGAAAAAAAGACTATATTTTTAGACATGAACAATTTTCTACTTACTACTTGTAAACTAGTTTGCTAAAATACTCGTTGACCTAACTACGGATTATTGCACAGATGATCTACACGCATAGTATAAATGCTGTTTTGAACATGTGGACAATGTGTGTACAATTATGAGAGATTTTTAATGTACAGAACACCAAAGAGAGAGAAGGAAAATTGAAAGAAGACAAAAAGGATAGGAAAAATAAAAACTATTGCGTTTATTGGTCTGATATCTTTATCAGAAAATTTAATCCCTTTTCAAATGTATCTCGGAAAAGGGGTAGGAGAAACGGCTGTATCAATCCTTCGAATCTCGGGCCGTTTCCCAGCTGCACCGATTTGAAGTGGACGAGTTCCTGCTGTCACGGTCCCACTGGCAGAACTCCGCGCCGAAGAAACAGGAAAGGGTAATCCAATACCCCGTATAGCGGGTCTCATTCTTTTAACCCAAGCTGGAAGTAAAGAATCTCTTGTGTCGTTAGATGACATCAACGCTGTAGAAGAATTCGGAGTGGTAGCAGTTGCAGAAGGAGCACCAAGTTCGACATCTTCGAAATCCCGTTCGCCAATTTCTTCTCCAGAGTTAGTAGTTGAACCGGCGTTCCGAGACCTAGGAGCATTGGCGTAGTCAGGTGAAGTCATCGCTATAATGCCTGTCGTCCGTGGAAGCAGAGTAGGCGTCGTCTTCGTACTAGGATCGACCGGAGTAGGCATCCACGACGAAAGAGGACGTCTAGTCGGCAGACTTCGAGAACCAAATGGAGAGAACGTCGGGAGAGGCGCATTGAGCGCACCACTTTCAAGATCAAGATCCAAAAAATTCGAGCCGGAACGTCGAGGAACTGGAGGTGGTGCAGGTCTTCTCTGATCTGACAATGATGACGGTTCTTCAGCGGACCCGTTATTGGCGGTACCAGAGGCTGTGACTACAGAGTACACAGATGCAGATTCGTTCCTCGAAGCGACTTCAGTTTTCTCGTTGGAAGTAGACGGAGGGAGAGGGAACCAGTTGTACGCTAGAGGTGTAGCGTCCCATACGTTTTCGTCGATAACATAGTGGTATAAACCGACGATCATGATAATCAAAAAATATAGAACCACTATCGAAATAGTCAGTAAAGTGAAAGCGAAATGATCTGAGTAGATGTTACTCACGCGAAAAGGTTGACATCCAAGAAAAGATCACTAACGCCACGGAGATAGCTAAACGATTGTGATCAGACGATATATAGTGGCTTCAAGAAGAAACGACGACTTACATTGATCTCCACAAGTTATCTTAATTTGCGTGGCATCAGCAGTACAAACGATGGCGCCGACTGTGTAGACGTTAAGAATGACGAGATAAAGAAAGAAACGAATGTGGTTTACTAAGTTGAAAACCGAACAGAACGGGAACCACATAGGTCTCGTTCTTGTTCTTTGAATACTTGGAGTTCGAGATAAACAGCTCGGACCATAAACTAAGGAAATGATTAGAACGATTTATCGGTATGTAGAAATACCGAAGTAACTGCGTACAAAACGGTGGCAATGGCGTAGAAAATAAAGCCAAGTATCACCAGCACCGAGCCTGCGGAAGCTGTAATAAAATGTTCAGTTTGAGATACATGTTCAACTGATGTAGGGTTCTACATACCTTTATGACCTTGATTCTTCAGCGCGTTAATAAACAAGGATGCCGTCGTAAGGGCTGACAGATTGATAAGGAAAAGTAAACCTTGTAGAAAAAAATGAGAAACAAGACAACTGAAGAGAAGGAGAAACTTGAATACAATGAAGGACAAGACGGATACACACGTAAACGTTCATTGCGATGATTGATAAGGAGCTGTTGTGATGAAACAGGTTCCAGAGGAAACAATAAGGAAGGTTGGGGAATGTTTGAGTAAAAAATGCGTTTGTAGTTGTGAAGAGGATTGAGTTGCGGTTAAGGCCTATATATGTGCCTCATAGGAAAAATTAGGACTCGGACGACAACAAGTACGTGGTGACGAGGGACACCTCCTATGGACAACAAGCTCGGTCCCTGTCAAGAATAGGAAACAAGTTGGTCGAGACATTGGGGCCTCATTGGGGTATATGCCCGATATGGGAAACGAAAGGAGAAAGGTATTTCTAGCAATGGACCGATCGAAAGGACATCAACTAGTGAGTTGACTGGATGTCATGCTCAATGAGCTTTGAATTTTGATGAAATGCAATAGAAACTTACTGGTAAAATGGAATATTCTACGATTTCTTCGTGAGCAAAGTTTCATCAGGCCGCTCCTCTTATGGATGTTCTATGGCCAACCAATGTTCTATAGCCAACAGCGTCAGGACCTTCGGATTGAGTGACCAGTTGCGCCCGTAAAGAGAAACAAGGCGAGGGTGTTGATGTCAGTGAGATGCGTTCGACTTTCCACTGGAGCTTGATACGAATGGCTTATAGACCCTACTTCAGTGTAAAGTCGGTAGAAAGCTTTATAATAAAACTATCGACTTTGCGAAATAAGAGACTTGCGAACGGCGTGAAGACTTAGTTGAGAGTGAGCAGATGAGAGTTCTAAATCTTCGTTAATTCGAAGTCTGAGGGATTTGTGGCATACAAATTGAGGGTTTATATAGAGTTTTTAGATAGATAAAAAAGGAAATGGTTTGAGTCATATTTGGAGTCATGAAGTGAGTCAGAATAAAAGAAATATGGTTCCGGAAAGTGAGTATGACTCGTTGAGTGAGTCAAGGCGGCGGTCTCGGTAAGTCGACCCTTACATTCAGCCTCGACTGGAAAAAATTGCACAAGCGCATGCCATAACCAGGGAAGATTGATCAGCGGTGTCCCCGTTATTGATTTGAAATGTGAGCCAGTCGTGGTCGTGACTTCTATCGAGATTCCAAGGGTCATTTAGAGCGTAAAGAAGTCAAAATGATGCTGACTGACGATGAAATGCAAGACCCGGAGTGAAAAAGCAGATTGACGTGGCTTAAGACTAGTGGTCATTGAGATCTTGAGAGCGCGTGAGGACAACCCAGTTTTGACGGTGCGTGTGGTCAGATCGACCCAGTGAATCCAGCATTATTTCCTTGTGCATTTGAACGAGCTCAGACTTGTTTTAAAGAAATGAATAGCGGGATGTTTATTGTTGTCGTAGGCGTTGACAAGAGAATCCCTTGGTTGACTGTTTTTTGTGGGGACAAGATTGGGACAAGATGGAGGATACGACAATGTCACGCTCAAGTCACAATGCGAAAAAAGAGTTTTGATTGGTCGCGCGTATGTATGTCGTATGACCCTGGAACAAAATTCTCCGGACAAAGATCTCTTGTTCACAGTTTATACTAGCTAGCCATTCTCTAATTCCCCAAATTCAACCTCTCTTTCCCATTTGTTCAATCTCGATAACCATCTGTTTCATATTCGACGCCATCATTTTCTCCCTCAGATACTCTCCGGCGTTCGACAAAAACCAACAAAACATGGTATGCAAAATGTACGGCGTAACCTCCCACCTCCCGCACGCAAACTTATCCACAACCGCTTTCCCAAACGTATCGGCATCTGGTCGACCAAAGGCCGGAGGTCTCGCGAGTGCTTTCGTTGCTACTTCGCCAACGTGGAGATACAGGAACCGCACGTTCGTCGGCGTAAACTGCCGTTCGTCCACATCAAGAGTCTTCATGAACATGCTCAAAAAACTCTTGCATGCCGCGTAGAGGGCCAAACGAGGTGGACCAAATTGCCCAGCTATGGATCCAGTGCTCACTACGAGGCATTTACCACGTCGAGCTCGGAGTTTCGGGAGCAGTCCGTGGATTAATCCGGCAGAAAAAAGGAGGTTCATGTTCAGTGTTTCAATGATTCCGTCCAAGGGCCATTCGTCAAGTCTAGAAAGCGTAGCCCGTCAGATCCAGCAAAGAAAAATATTGCAAGTAAATCTAACTTTGTAATTTCGGTGGTTCCTCCAACATTACTGAACAAAATCGATATATTCAGGTCCTTAAACGGTGCTACGAGACTCTGAAAGTCATGGTCGCCCTTTTTGGCGTCGGCAATAAACACTCGTATATCTCTTCCGTCTCGACTACTCCGAGCTGCATGGATTTCATCAACAACCTTCTTCATTTTCTCTTCATTCCGTCCATGTATAATGAGATTGAACCCCCGCTTATACAACTCTTTAGCAACCGCCTTGCCAATCCCATCGGAGGCTCCGGTCACAATAGCGTATGGCGACTCTCCGCTCAAATACTCGTCAAGAGGGTATGAGTTAACAAAGTAGAGAAAAACAAAAGAGACAAAGCGATAAAGTAAGTAACAGACGTATACTCCTCCAATAATTGAAAGATAACTCATTCTGCCTGACGTTTTCTTTTTTCGTAGTGTGGGAGGACGATAAGAAGAAATAGTATCACCAAGATCTCACAAGTAAGAAAATTGGCACGATGCGTGATTTTTTCATCTGCCGGGTACGGCAATAATATCTTTTCAAGTGTGTCCAATAACGTTTCATCATTCACCTTAAATACTATCTTTCCGGATAATCTGAGCCGTATTTAGAAGTTTTGAAAGTGCTATTAATACAAAAGAAAGACGTATCATGACACGCGACTCATCAGTCATATGCCTGGCCACGAATCACGCGCAAACCAACCAATCCGCGATTTCACTTTCCCACACTTCTGGTTGAATCTATTCAAATCAAGCCATGGCTTTTCAATACGTGGCAAAAAACAGTGCTTTTTTAAATTCATTTCCCCCATTGTTTTCTCTCGATCTTCAAACCACAATTGGCTAAACTCGGATCCAATATCACTTGAGTGATGGGCAAACAGCCGTCCGTGTCAATGAAGTCTCATAAGACAATTATGTGAAGGTATTTTTCGTTGGCAATGAACCTTTCTTGATATTAGAATGCAATGCCTCTTTTGATTAATCAATAGCGCGAAAAGGAGAATCATTCAGGCAATTGATTTGACAAGAGGGCGATCCAAAATACATATGGTCCGCTATACAAGTACCGTAAGTTGATAACTATTGAATCATTCTGATAATAGTATTGATTAAATTCGCTAGTTTAGGGATAATGACACGAGGTCGATTCTACCCATATGCACAATAAATATTTGGCATCATGGGCACGGCGGCCCGGCGCTGAGACAATTCAAGGGAACAAGACATCCTCGAAATGATAAGCCTGGAGGGCAGGTAGTGATGGTCAATCAAAAGGGACCTTTCAAATGTTATTGTGAGACTTGAACGTCATCCTTTATGAAATTTTCGCCAAACTGATTCTGGCACTGACATTCAACAGATAAGTTTATCCAGAAACTTTGTGGTTGCAATTGTAAAAAAGTCATCCATGTAGGATAAGTGGCCTGCGTCATTTGTATTATTACTAGCGCATGCAAGTCAAGTTCGCAATTTTCAGGTGATGTACTATTTACAAACTCATTCTTTTTTCCATCGAATATACTTACAGAGTAATTAAAAAGTTGGCGTCTGTAAGCTGTCCGTCCGAACGGAATCTTCCGAGGTTGGTCTGCCTTCAATTTTTCTTCTCAGCACTGAAAATTTCATTATGCTGTGGACGGCCTATCAATAATTTCAATAACGTCATTCGTCTGCAATAATACGCATGCGTTTTCACACGCACTTTAGCTTGGCAGCTCGCGCGCTCACGTATGTATGTACAAGCGAGCCAATGTTTTAGGAGTAACGACAGCCGGCTCGTCGCCGAATGGCGTGCTGGTTACCAGTCACAGTAAATTCCATCCTTCCATCTTGAACATCATAAGTAACGCGATGGTTGGAACAGCTAGCCCCAACGATGCGAAAGTATACCTCAAGGTACAACAAAAAGGTACCGATGGCGAACGTTTTGGAATTGGAGATACCTCAGCCACCGCGGAAGAGCGCTTACAAAAAAACAACGCACCCGTTTTTGACAATTCGAGCTCTGCGCTCATGAACGCTGGATCAACGCCTATAAACGAAGAACGCGAACAACCCGCATCTGTACCAGTGGATGGTGGCCAACGGGACTCTAAATCGGGCTCATCAGACGAAACGATAGAAAACCTTGTATCCCTCTTCCGCGATTTTCTTGGTTAGTTGTTTTGTTTCACGATTTGAACATTCAAGTTCCTCATTCAAAACAACGCAGAGACCGCGTCTAGCACGACAACACATAATCATACAAATACTCAAAGAAATACGTCGACAACCGGGCGCTCCAACTTGAAGAGACCATCCAAATTCTTCGGACTGTCGAAAAGTCTATCGCCCGAAATTGGTTGTAAGTGCTCTGACATCTGTTTATTCTGTGACTCTGACGTACTGAATATGTAATATCAGCGAATAATAGATATAATTACGAACAGAAAAATCCGGAAGATAGATTCGGAGAGGAGACCGCTGACAACGCTCGCGTTTGGTTGACATACCTCGACGAAGCTGAAGCGTTCGATCGCGAGAGGGTGGAAGGGTGGAAGGAAACGGTCGATGTTCTCCTAGTCTTTGTTAGTGAAAATATTTACTAAATTTTGCTATGACGCTTACCACTTGCTAGTAGGCTGGTCTCTTTTCTGGCGTCATAACGACATTCGTCTCACAAGCTTCCCAAAGTCTTCAGCAGGATAATACGCAAATTTCTGCATCGTTATTATTCGAAATAGCTCAGATTCTGCGAGCTCAATTAACCGGGGCACCTATAAATCCAAATTTAACGCTGACAACGCCCACTTCTTCCTTCGTCCCGTCGACAAATGCCGTATTAGTCAACGGTCTCTGGTTTACCAGTCTGGCGATCACACTGTCCACGGCCCTTTTTGCCGTTCTAGCAAAGCAATGGCTCTACTACTATGTGTCGTCTATTCCTGGGACCGCAAATAAAAAAGTAAGAGCCAGACAACTGCGATTCAACGGCTTTGAGTTGTGGAAAGTTGCCGCCATCATCGACCTCCTCCCCATCCTCCTCCACCTTTCTGTAGGCATTTTCCTCACCGGTATTATCATACTCTTGTTTCCGTTGGACGTCAGCATCGCCTGGACGATCGTCATTATCACCGTGATTACCTATACCTTGTACTTCATCTCCGTAATATTGCCCATTCGGTATCCTGATTGTCCTTATACAACCTCCTTGACAATTTACGTTGGGATACTCTTCTTTGTACTTCGGGAAAGTTTTCGCTGGTTTAGCACGGTTTCAGACAAAGGTTTACGGGCTATTCGGCGCACGATAAACATTGAAGTTCAGCGTGCTATCTGGTATCTTTTCCATTACCTCCAGGATCTTTCTCGACGTGCATTCGCGTTTATCTCGAGATTAGTCGGTGTTGTGTGCCGTGGCTTTCAAAGTCTTCAGCCCACCATAGTATTTACGGAAAAATTTCCCGGATTTACAAAATGGAGAGAGGGAAATATAAAGCAGGCCATCGAAAACGCGACGACCCTAGATTTCGATGCACTCAATTGGCTTTACACAACTTCTCCAGATAGAAGCGTTCATCGAATGATTGCACGATGTGCAGCTATACATCCAATCATCAGTAAACGATTTGCATACGATACTTACATCGATGTCCGGCAGACTTTGGACTTCAGTAAAAAGAATATTACGGATTTGCGTTATGGCTTATGTTTGGGTATTCAAGCTTATCCCGGCGATGAATGGCGCCTTTTCCGTTATGAACCTGATGTGGCGGAAAGTCAGCTCGAAGAAGCCGAGTACCAAAGCTATCTTCGAATTGCAAACAAAGTATTAGATCACAATTGTCTTCAAACTCTGCATACTGCCATCGACGAGAATCTCAAACTTCCGCTGGTCATGTGGTGCTATGTCCTGGAGAGGGCGCCACGGGATGCTGCAGTAGCCGTGCAGATACTTACACGTGGACAAAATGGTTTATTCAGATGGAAATTCGATCCCACCCGCGACACTATACGTAACGCCGGTGCCATACTCTTCAATAGTAACGAACTGGGACTGTGGAAGTTTGAACTCCTATTCCGTTATTTTGAACTTGGTACACCCGACTACTCCTCGGAAGCTAAATCATTCAAAACACGTTATCTCCTCCTGGTCACCGTCTATCGTAACCTTACTTCTGATCAGCCGCTCATTCCGGAAAAACAACAGAGGCAGAAGTCTTTGCAAAATCTATTTGGTAACTTCCGCTTCTGGGTTAATTCTTTCACTCAACTAAACTCATTTGAGAACTCCCTTACCTTTTTTAATGATATCTTCTGTAACGACTCATTCTGGTGCGAGTCTATGACGAATCAAATCAAGTGTAAGGCGGCACAATGTCTGGGCTTAATATCTGCTTCGGTGGTCAGTGACGCAGCTAACAACATACCTTTTACCAAATACGGCGATATCTGTTTCGTATATAAATGGTTTTCACGGGATCATCTTAATTCACGTCTTTTATGGCACACACCTCCCTTGTTCATACTGTTGCTCGTGCCACAGAACCGCAGACATCTGCGCAGGATCCTTTCGAATGACCCAGAGGCCCTATCCCACTTTTCACAATGTCTCCAACATTTGAAGAACTATTACCGTAATCACGAAGCCGGTGAACACATACGTCCAATTATAATCGACCTCCTCAAATCTGCAGGCCCAAAAACGACCCTGTTCACCGTCCTTTATAGCTCACATGTGCTTGTACAATTTTGGGGATTGCTGGCGTTCTGCGATCGAGACACGGAACAAGAAGAGTTTTTCTCGCTCGTGAAATCGCAGCTGAACGACTCGGAGGAGAGGTTGAATGAACTGTTCGCCGCCATCAGTGAACAGGCACGGTCTGATGGTCTGCCAGATATACAGGCTGTCAAATACTGGGGGGCTGACAAAAGCACATATACCATTCGTAATATCTTCCGGGCTTCTGAACGTGGTTTTAGACAATTCCTTGGTGACATATCATACCCGAAACTCAAGTCCGCTGCCGAGCAATCTGCACCCAAGGGTGCAGTATCGGACGAATTGAAGGATCTTGATATTGAAAAACATGCCTAAGTTGCACTCTAATGGGGTTTTCTACCTTCTTCATCCTCGGTCTGATTGATAAAGTATACAGCATAAACACTTTCGCGCTAATAAAGTACCATTACCGATGTTTTTCGCTAAAAAGATTTCCGTCAGATGGGTCCCAGTAACAATTACAGAAGAGAATATGTGGAACGTACTAAAAAAAACCGTTTTCTTGTTCATCAGTTTCAACACGATTGACCTAGGTGAAACCCTGCAGGGGATGATTTTGCATAAACGTCGGCGTGACAACAACGAATACGTGGAATTTTCGATACCCACTAGGCGTCGTCGACTTGGCCTCTGTCAATTGTCGTCTTCTCAGGATCTCCAGAGGACACATTTTACATACCCAGAAGCGAATACGGGGAACGTGGGTTTATCTCAATACCAGCTTCTAATACATGAAGTATCTGTAATGCTTTTGTGAGCTAGGATAACAAGCGCAAACGCTATCGACATTTACCACCCATGCTCGTCATCAAAATCATCAAGAACGCCGACTTGAATGTGATTATGCTCGCGAGGTTGCTAATAGTGTCACTGTAGTGACTTGTTCAGCCAAAGGCCCGTGCGATTTCATTCAGGTCTCGTGGCGGAAGGATAAAGTGAGAGAGGTTCATGAAACGCGGTGTATCGAAATTGTACAACCCCCAGTTGAAGAGCAGAGATTAAAAAAAGTAGGAAGCTCGCGAAGTCCCCAGAGAATAGTACAAAAGTTACACCATATGGTAGAACGACTCGCAGTGTGTCTATACCCGCTCTTGTTTATTGTAAGTCATGAATTCGTCCTTTGCAAATTCATGGACCCTCATTAAGATCGTATGTACTGGCGGAAAGATCCGCTCTCCCTTGATGCACGACGGAACGGAAATGTTTCTAATGTCATGTACAGGATCCAAATCGTTAGAATATCACAAGAAGCATTATAACCCACCGTTGATTTCTCGAATAGGAGGTTGTACTCCATGTGATTGTATAAGCTCCAAATCGCAAGAGAACTCGCGAAGAGTCCATCTAAAGCTTATCAGTCGAAACCAATTCATATGTGAACTTTTTTGATATCATATTGTCTAAAAACATACGAAAAGTACAATGATTATCATAAAAGGCTTGTAGCATGCCGCGTCACGGTACTAGTTCTTCAAGGTTAAATTTTTGTCCTTATCGATGAGAGCAATCTTCTTTATGATTGCCCTGAAATCGGCCCTGGCTTTCTCGTCGTTTAAATAGGACCTGAATTCCTTTATTACATCCGACTGACTGACGACCTCAGGCTCTTTTTCGCGCAAAAATGAGATGACCATATCCTCGGTCAACGTACTCAGCTTCTGTTTTTTGCGACTCGACCCATCTGCATCGATGTTGGTAATCGTAGAAGGATCGACACTGACAAGAGGCCCTACATTCTCATCTGCCGCCTTCCGTTTGAGACCGGCATGATCTTCCACGTTTGATGGGGCCATGTCAGTCTGCAGCTGGATGAGATCGCTTGGAAGAACGGAAGTGTTATGTGAAATATAGTGGATGAATCCCTCAGATTCTGACTCTTGATCCATAACAGCAGGTTCGTTTAAAAGAAGGACACCGTAATCGTCTTCTTCCTCTTCCTAGCAGATAGTCAAACCATGTCTTGAGAAAGGTGGAATAGAACACAGAGCACATACCGAATTGTATGGATCTTCCTCTTCACTGTCATAGATTTCAGCTTCCCCTTTCCGCTTCACTAATCTTCTGATGGCTCTTCCTGCTTTGGTTAGCTCAACCTCTTCCATATCGTCATCTCCGTTGTCTTCTTCACTCTCCTTTCCCTTCCGATATTGTTTCTTTAAACGTCTCTGAGAGAAGGATCAGTATGAGTAAGGGGGGGAATGAAAATAACAATCGCACCTCCAATTCTCCCACGTCTTCCTCATTTCCATCCATCCTAGTTTCGTCGTCGTCATCTGCAAATTCTTCCTCATACTCCGCTTCTTCCATTGCGTCTTCCTCAATAACCCTATTTTTCCGCTTTCTGGAAATTCTCCCTTCCTCATCATCATCGTCCCTAAAGAGTTCTTCGTTGTCGTCTTCCTCCTCACCATCCTCGTGATCTTTTATTTCTGATCTGAGTCGGCTGCTGAACCATGCATCATTAGAATCTCTAGAATGTTGTATTCTGGCTTGCTAAGGCGAACTAGGTAACCTCCGACGTCATCGGAACGAAATGAACTCACCTCGGCTTCTGCTTTTGCCTGTCTCTCTTTCGCATTCATCGTCGGCTTGTTAAATTTATAAAAGCGATTGGAACGTATAAATCGGATCGTCCGACCCGCCATAGAGAAGAGGGCATGCGTTTGGCTTCGTTCTGGATCGAGCAAATGTCCCGACCAGACTTGAGCAGGGGTCGTCGATGATGTACTTGTACCAATGAGATCGTCGACCACCCCAGGTTTGGATTCCTGGGGTGCTTCTTCGATTACCCAGGGATACGCCTCCTCTACTAACAAGTTGCGTGTCTCTTCAGGAATCACCTGCACTTCCCTCATTTTTCTCTTTGCCCGCTTATTTAGCTTAGACGCGTCACCGGTAGTAGTAGCATCTTTGCTTGACCCTGCTGGAGCAACAACCTTTCCATCAGATCCAACCATAACGAATCGCCCGTCGAAACCAATGACGGGTCTACCATCCCTTCCACGCATCATTTCCGTCGGAAGAGTTTTATCGGGGTCGGATCCGCTAACTTTGGGGTCGGCACTTGATTCAGGTGGGGGATAGTCCTTCCGATTGAGTTTAATGGGAGGGTTCCATTTCTCAGGCTCGATTTCGTCTCTCTCTCTTGGAACCGCGAACTTCATGACGTTATAGTTCCACCCTTGATTTGATGTGGAAACTATTTGGAAGTCGGTGAACGTACCCAAAAACCGGGGTCTATTGTGGCGACCTGGAAGTCTCGCTGTGCTCTTCGAGCGAGAGACGGAAAACGATGATTGTGAATTAGACATTGATGTTTCAAATTGTTCTTTGGGATTGTGTTGTTGTGTGAAATAGAGTGGAGGGAGTGGAGGGGCGTGGCGTGTAGGAAATATGAGATTTCAAAACAAGGAGCGGGTTGTTTTAGTCTCTTTCTTGTGCGCACCTTAAGTACCAATGACAAGGCATGTCCACGGACCTTGGACAGGTACTGAAAATCAATCAGATGATTTTCGGGTGTCCGGGACATGCTTTGAGGCCGTCCTAACACTCATGACGCTCGGCAATTCCATTCCAAGAAATGGACCGGGACCTGAAGTCTCTTCGCGTTAGGGTCGACGTCCAGTTCTAATGGTCAGGATGGGGTCACTCAATCAGGGCGCGCCAGTATCCTTCGAGGTTTTAAGAAACTTGTTTATGTTAAACCAAGCGTACCCTAATAATATCTTTAGCTAGGTATACTATCCATTAAAATCGGTTTCTTCGTTGACAGCGGCATCAGCGTCTTTGCCATTGCTTTCTGTATCCACATAGACCGCACTGTCACCAGGAGTTCTCAATTCAACAACGAAGGACTGATGTACATGCTGCACCACAGTTCGAAATTGTGGGGTCGGTAGCGTGACCTGATCAACTTCTATTGCGTTTTGTCGACGAAGGTCCAATGTAGAATTGACAACCAGGATAGCTGGAAAGCTGAAATGATGAATTAGAGGACTGATTAATCTTTATTGCTCAATGTTATATACCTGCTTTGATAGTAGAATATGGAAGTTCAAACAACGGGCTAGTGAGATCAGCAATGGAAGCTTGAGATAAACGCAGTCCAGGAAGTGGTTGGGAAATGGTCTGGACCACTTTGCTAAGACGTGTGACGCCGCCAAAAGTCACAAAGCTTTTGTCCATCTTCCTGTCCCTAACACCAAACGTTATATTCATGGCATCTGCTTAATACACGGTAAGTTCCTCATAATTTCCTTCAAATTCCAAATACAATACAATGGTTGAAGAATTTACGTTATCTGATCCAATAATCCCCGAAAGCCGATCCCCCTCAACCTTCTTCGTCTCCCAATCCACCTCGGCCATCAAACGCAAAACGAGGACTAGATTACACCCTAATGGTCTCCAAACAGTCTACAAGTGCATGTTTCACATTGTCTCCCGATGAACGCGACCCTCACCAAGTCAGTATATTGATTGGATATACCTCCTGATTTTAGGGTACGATTACACTATTGTCGCAAGCTGTTCATGAGCCCTAATTGATCCTTTAACGTGCCAGTAATCCCTAGCCTCTGTTCATAAATACTCTACGACATGCGACGTATATTCTACCCTTTCGTCTTCCTCTCGCAAACCTTATTCTCTGACATAAGCCTTACGATCCTTACGGCCTTACGGGGTTCTTGAGGGCCTTATGAAGCGCTCATGATGTCGGTGCTTTTTTATCGATAGGCTCGCGTGACTAGTGACTAGTGACTCGTGACATCAACCGAAATTCAAAGTCAGCACTTGGTTTCAACCATGCCACTTCGGGCCACGGCAAGCACATAGATTCAGAATCTAAAAGCACCATAAATTTTCTCGGTTGACACAAGAACGCGCCTTAATTCTACGTTGCATAAATATGGTACGAAATAGGGTCTGACGACATGCGATCATCTTCCGGAGTTCTTCATGATACGCACGACTCATTCGGATTAATATCTTTCAAACAATACGTCAGATGTGTCGCCTTACAAGCTGTGCAGAACGTCCTGAACTCATCGAGATTGAGGGTGAATGTGCAAAGGTAACCTCAAAGACCCAACGCCGGCCACTAGTGTGCCCGGCACAAGACGTTTAGTATGACTTTTCATTTAGCCCCGGTCGTTTTAGGCTGACAACATTTACGGTTTACTTGCACTACAGTGCTAATGCTGGAACCCCATCGTTTCCAATAACGTCGATAGACAATTAAAAAGTTGGTAAAACGCTATACTTGTTATTCAAGTAATGTCTGTCCTTATTCTTATTTTTTAGATGCTACTCTATACCGAGATTCTTCTATGAAATTATCTCTATGAATCAGGGCTTCCTCCCCAAATTCATTGGAGACCCTGGAGTTTCGTGCGATGTCGTTTTATCATCAAAACCTTTCTATAAAACGTGAGGGGTGAACGCTAACCGCCAGACCAAGGGGCCTAGTATCGCCATTACCATTGGTTTAATTAAGTTATAAAGAATCATTCTCGGAAGTAGTCGTTTTCGGATGACTTTCCGTGCCGGGGACCCCTACTTGCGCCAAATCGTATGGGTTGCGCTAGATTTCGCTCAATATTACCTGATCTAAATTAATCTCTATATTCAAAGTTCGATCACGGAAATGTCTCGCTGTAATTCTGTGCTCCTTTCGGCTTATCAAATTCCTGTCAAGGTAAGCTAGGTAACCATCGTTGACAGGGGAAAATAACGCCTTTAGTAGGTAGGTTACGTTTATTATAGTGTCTTGTGGTACATATGTACGTCTATTAGGCCATCACTCACACGTTGAATCCTCAAGCTCGCTTATCTCACTTTCATCAATTGTTGGGAAATCATCAGCCTGGGTAATATTTTTCCATAAGGACTTTACGGAAGCAAGATGCTTATTATAGTTACGACTACTCGGATCTTTTTAACGGACACCGACTCAGAAAAACTGACCGCTTCTGAATTTCAGGTGAATTTCAGGTGACCAGGCATTAGTACCATCGATGAAGAATTTGACCCGATATTATTATCTGTCAGTTTTCTATATGGCGTTAAAAGACCGAATATTATCTTTATCACAGATATCAACAAACCAACTTGCAATGTGCAGAGGTTAACTACTATGAACGTTCATAGATATTTAGGCTCGCAAGCCAATCTTGAGTTTCATTAATGGGTCAATTTGTCAATGAACCCTCCTATCATTTCATAACCGGACTCTAGACTTTCCAAAATTCAGTCTTGGGCACTATGTACGTTTGATGTGCCAGTAATTGCGAGGTTGGTGTCAAAATTGATGTCCAATAGCAAACGAACTTGAGCTTCGGCTCGGCGGCAGTCCACAATTCGTATCCATCCGCGGATCTTTTAGAGTTCAAATTTGAAGTTTTAATCTCATACAGCCAAAAACCAAATTACATTAAATGGAAGATGTCGTTATGTTTGATGAACGCCCATAGCCAGTTCCGCGTCAAACACGACACCAATTTAGATCTCATCGTTAGATCTTCCGAGTTCACTAGCACTCAGGACCATCCGCTCGCCTTTTTTCTTGGTGCCCAACAACTGTAACGATTACTCTTTATTCTCGAAATAGGGTAAAGAAAGAAAAAAAAACAAAGACTTTGAAAGACAATAGGCATGGTTTATGAAGTTAACCCTGGACCTTCGAGGGTTTCAAAGGGAGATTCTCACAGAAAGTAAAGGTTCCCTTTGAACAAGGCCGACTCCCTTTCAATATCTTATTGTGCGATTATACTCAAAGGGCAGATGGATGAACAGATATAGATCTAACGCCCGTATCCGGTAAACGATGCCCATCATCAGCACTTTCCCTATCAATACATTTTTCGTTGTCCAATAGGAACACACCTCCCGATAAGCCGGTGGATCGGTTGACTATTTCGGATAAAAATCGTCTTAATTTTAACAGCGAATACGAGTGCGAGGATTATCCCTTGATAAGTTTGAAAATCGACTAGCGAGATCCACGCCCTCCATTGCAATTGACGGATCGTAGGATTATTGGTCCATTTTCAGAAAGGTTTCTTCTCTTCTCAATAAGCTACCCACTTAAGGCCTCTTTACCTTCTTAGTGTCCGTGCGTTTGTAATGTTCGCACTAATTAAAGAACGTCGCTGGATTTCCTACTTGTGTTTTGGTTAATCGTATTGCAATGATACTAAACTTCTTGAGAAGTCTTCCTCGACGGCGTACTACACGACGACGTTGACATTGACATTGACGTCAATTGCTTTAGTCAAGAAGAAAGGGGATGGGATCGTCCTGACTACCAATCTTCAAAATGTAGCAACCGTACTACTTTTTTTTTCAGCCACGCTGTTTCAGTAATTCAAATGCTAAAAGCTTCACTCAATGGATTTTCAATGATGATGATGATGCATTGAATCTTACACGGTATGGCAGAATTGACGCCTGCTTTTAACTGGTTTGCCCCTCGCCCAAAGATTCTCAGCCGCCCTCGACTAGCCTAAAAGCTCCAACCAGTCGCAGGGTATAAGCGAACGCGGTCGAAGGAAGCTTGATGAGAGAAGTGTTTGTATTTGAAACGTGAACATTCTGAATTCGCGTAGAGGTTGAAGAAGTGCACGTATGTTTATTTCCCTGATGCCTTGTGTTTTAGTATGTGACCTAATCGAGATCAATTGGAATGAATCATGCGAGGAACAAGCGAGACGGTAGACACACAACGTGGTTGGTTGGTTGGTTGAATGTAATAGCTGATGTCAATGTGACCAAACAAATAATTACACCGTATTAGCGGGAGATAGCGGGTGAGCTTCGGGCTTTTGTCTTGATATATACTGAATTGGGAAAAAAAGGCTAGGGTGTAGTCAACGTGCAATTATACGAAGCATCGATGAGCAATGTGCGTTGCATGTGGCGGGCCCGGGTTAGAACTTAGAAGGCCTGGAAGCGTAATACGATACACGTGTCCATTCTCGTCAATTAGGCACTTAGTACTGAGCATAAGCCAGGAGAATGCATCTTTAATTCTTATAATGAACATACTTCATGTAATGTGCAAGCAGATGTTATTGTAAGCCAAGGGGCAGCTTGAATGAACTATGCCGCTTTACGCATACCAACGACTGGCTGGAACTAGGGTGCATAATGAAAAGGGCTAATACATAAAAAAGCTTCTCTCCAAGAACTGAATGGAAACGATTTTTTGATAGAGATAGACGCACAAGGCAAGCAACGCGCTTCTCGGTCTTCATTCCAAACCAGGCTTATAATGGTATGAAGGGGATCATACTCGAATTTGAAATTCTGACGATTAGAGGCTGATATAAGTATGAGACCTCTGCTTCTATAATCAATGAAAAAAGAAAAGAACACGCGCACAACATTATTTGCAATTTAAAGGCAAGGCGACTTTTATTTATCTGTGCACTTGATATTATGTAGCGTTGACTCAGAGCGAATTTGAATTAGCTAAACGCTGATCATGACGTCGACATAGGAGCAGGAATTCAAGTCAAAGATGTATGATAGCAGAAGCACGGACGTCCAAATTTGAAAGATCGCTACTACCCAGCTTTTATCATGGACGTTTCATGACCCTGATATCGTGTCATACCAGCATTGTAAAATCTTACTACGCGACTCGCCTTAATATTTGCAAAACATAGCAGTTTCATTACATATAAATAACTCTCGTCGTGCCATCATAATTTTGCGTATTTCAAGGTCAATTTCAGAAAGATCATACATAGCACGCATCAAAATGTATACATGTACTCCACAAATCTACCGCCTTCCGTTTCTTGATTAGGATATCAGACAAATTCCTTCACCTTTTTCTACCAACATTGTTCAGCTGAGCCAGTTGAGCCAGTTAATATATCTAAAGCCAGTGTTATAATTAACTAGATGAAACTCGGAGTCAATCACTCCTATCCAAACTCCCTAACAGCCTTGGGGGCGATGTTCAATGCCCAAACTATGAGTCTCTTTGGTGCGCTACACGTCTGAGGCCTCCCTCCAGCGCTACTACTATGTGTTCATTTAATAGCCGTAACCTTTTCCCCAAATGCGACCTCAACGAGGTTCATCGCCCCTTGCAGGGAAAATTATTATACACAAACTAGCAGCACATTGGTTTAAAACGTAATTAACACATAAACAGTTTACCCTAGATTTTTCTGCCTGAGAGTTAGGGTGAGTAGACCGACGATCGCCGTGAATTTAAAGTTTCATCTTCGGGGTTCACAAGGTGCATACTGAAACATCGTAAAGACCGAGGCCTTTTTTGGGGAATTCGCCCCTAACTGGTTTTTTTGCTTTGCACTACATCCACTGTAGCAATAAACTGCGGAGTACGGGAAATGACCAGGCGCCCGATTCCATCAAAAACGCAACAACTGTGGTTTGGAGCGATGCGGTGGAGCAACGCACCATGTTTATCTTGGAGCCTGCGGAAAAACCACTGATGAGCACCACAACGAAACGACGTCGTCTCGTTGAAATAGTGATTTTCCTTGTTCTTGGTAAGAGGCAACGGAATTCTTGGTATCTCTAAGGTATCTCACACACACGGAGAAAACGGCACCAAAAAGGGCAAGTCTAATTATAATGCAACCAATCGAGGTCATTGTGTCGATCTAAGGTCTGATTTCGAACAACACTGGGAAAACCCGTCCACAGTCACAGTGGACACGAAAAAGCCGAGTCGGGGGAAATCCCTATATTCGCTGTCTGCTAGTAAGTCCTAATCAGTTGAGGTGTCGTCTCTGGACATTACTGCGTACCTGATAGAATTTTTGAACCTGGTATGCTATAGATCAAGATGCAAGCTAATGTGTGAAAAAGAAAGGGAGAGACAAAGTTGGTGATACCGATAAAATCAGAGTCTCATGTGCTGACAGCGATGAATATGCTAGAAGGTTTCCTCATCGCCCACACTAGACGTATAACGAGTTGATTCGTTGTTGTACTTCTGGCAAAAACCATACACAGCATCCCGTCTAGACACCCATAGACAGACGCCATGGCCCATGGTGGCGCCGCATTCAAAACTGAAAAAGCGTGTGCAACGCTGAATTAAATGGACATGCTAGAACTGTCGAACGATCTTATCGCATCGCTTATAATTTATTGGTCCAGCCCATCAGGCGTTCAATAAACTAGATTTCAAAGATTATCAGATGACAAGCCAGACTGTCCGCGCTCTTGGTATTGGCGACTTGGTATGGCGCTGCGTAAAGTTCGACCCGTTTTCTAATAAGGAATACCTGTCCACAAGACATCAATTAGGTGGGTGCATGTGTAAAAAGATGGAGAAGATCTTCTCGAGCCTTCGATGGTGGATACACTTGAGTTCCTAGAAATTCGGGGGGGATATCGGGAATATCACCTGGAGTTTTGCGCTATATCGGGCCGTGTTATGACTTCAATATGTTTACGCGAATTGGAAAGGTTCCACATACGTCCATAGCGGCTTAGGCGATACCTTCCCGTCTGTCAATAAACGGACTTCCGTCAAAGAAATGAAGAAATGTTCCGTTGAGCGGTGACATATAAAAAAGAGTACCAAATATATTATTAGGAGATAAAAAAAACATAAATATTACAATATGTAATAAGAACATGACAGTATTATATACATAAATATCAAGTCGAACAGATCTAATATGCGAACCATGCCAGCAGGCGATGTTCTTCGTGACAGGGTTGATCAATGTATGACGGAATTTTCCCACCAAGAGCGTGTACCGATAACCGAAGTCACGCGCTCACGTGTACAACAAAAAATTGTTCGGGAAGTACGCGCGCGCCAAACTGTCAAATTTCATTGTTAGATGGGAAGTGCTAACCAAACTGGCCCAAATAATGACAAAAATAGCATATGGGGGGTTAAGTTCAGATGAATTCGGGATTCGAGAACGTGATTGAGAATGTGAATACCGCAAAAGGTTTTTGGCTGACTGGACGGGGCTCTGTTTGACTTGTATAGTATTGGTACACCGATATACAATGAATAAAGACATGGAACAAGCTCCTCCAATGAAAAAATGTTGTGTACAACGTCTCGAAGTGTGACGTATAGAATGTGAGGGAGGTAAAGCATGGTGTATGGAAAGACCGACCAATGAAAAAGTGAAGTAGGATAGATAAGCAAAGTGAAATAGTTTAGGTAAAAAAAGGGAAGAATTTTGAAAAGGCATAAGGTGAGTATGCCAGGGCCGGAGTGGTTGTATTGTATGATATGTTGCTCTTGTGAAAACTCGTGAAAACGCATCTTGATTGCCATAATGCCATGATCCAAATGATGAAGAAAACGATGAAACGCCTGTCCCCGAGACTCTCTCCAAACAACAGCAGATTCAACAGACCTCCACACGAAGGGGAGTGTTGACGTATCGTTTGTTATGGCACGCACGCAAGGCCGCACCTCCCAATGGGCAACTTCTCTTGGTCGAATGGCGGTTCAAAATCAAGCCAGCAACAATTTTGGCTCGTTCATCTCGCGGCGACAATTTTGGCCGTGATAGCGAGCCTGACTCTGATGAGGATGGGGGTGGCGATGCAGAGCGTTGGGGGTAATTGAAGAATGTAGACGACTGTGAATTTTCCAATACGGGTGCGCGGGGCATTGAGATGGAGGGTAGATGGTCTGTTGGGATGCTTAGCCGTGGAGGGGGCGGCGGTGCACTGAAGGCTACCGGCACATGTGATGAAGGTGTTGGTGGTGACGTGCGACGTGATGTTGGCAACGCCGTCGGTGTCTTTGGAATGCTGAGAGATAAAGTAGGTTTTGAGGTGTTCAAAGACAGTGCTACAATAAGTTGGTTAGTTCAATTCTCTCCCAGATGACGGCGAGGAAACAAGGAAAAGAAGACATACAAGGACGAGGCATTGAGATTGCGTTAGAGCGACAACGATACTGGTGGAAAGCCATTCGAAAGATGAAAAAGAATATAATATATATATGACCGTCGAACGAGCAAAGGAAAAAAAAAGTGATCTGATGTTTGGATCTTTCTGGTTTGCGTTGTCCGTCCCATATAATAGCCCTGCACAGAATGTGATTATCTAATTAACGTCCCCAAGAGGTGCCCACAGTTTGGCTCCATCATTTCTGGTGTTAATTTTGGAATACGCATGTTTCACTAAATACGGCAATTCAAAATATTTCATTTTCATTCTCTCAAATAATATTATTATCGACATTAAAATGAATATTCTGATAGGGAATCGGAATTTGAACAATAGACCAAACACGCTTCGAAAGAGAACAATAGTACCACACATCCTTTCAAGCTCAACGGTTCTAGCATTGTACATTGGCGTGAATTATACCTGACAATAGTATACGCGCTCCAAAGGGATCGTCCATATGTCCTCATCTCCCGAAGTCCATTCTGCACGGACCTAATGACGCATGGTACTTTCGGAGTTCGGATAAACGTCCATCAACAAAGCCAACCAACCCCAGGGCCTTGCCTATTTTAGAGGCGGATCCTCAGACATTCCGTCCAGCTAACCTGCACGTCCAAACACTGGCCCGGCCTCAGCGATGAGGAACGCCGTGTTCTGTTCTCAAATCAGTCTTGGGGATCCTGGCCTTACTAGTAAGGGACTTTAGGGTCGCGTTAAGGCGAAGAAAGTCGGTACGTGAAGTATCATGAAAAATTTTTTAATTATCCGGTCAGTAGGGGTGTAAAAGATGGATTAAACGCTGTAGCAGATGGCTACTTTTCATGATTCGGGCTAGGAAAGACAATAATTATCATGTCATACAATCATGTCATACAATGCTTTTTGCGAAGTGCTCCAATAAACAATGAAACAAAACGGAAACTCGGGGAGTGCGTCACTTTGAAGGCCTTGAAGCAATCAGCGAATTCCACGGACCTCAAATTATGACCAACAGTTTCTCCGCAGGTTCGGAGTCGTTGATTGCCTCGGTTTTTATCGCTAGAATGTCCCTGAGAAGAGACGTTGAAGCTCGTATACAGGATGAATAACACAGCTACACAAATATTCAGGTCTATATGATTGAGGAAACAGCGTGTTGATCAAGCCGTAGCTGCAGAGATTGTTGGAATTCGTTGAATCGGCTAGTAGAGGCGGATTGAAATTGAAGTGAGTTGATTTCCTAATTGGACCCCCCCCCTCCCCCCATTAGACTGGTTGGACTAAATGGAGAGTAAATTTCATACGGTATTTAACGGATCAAATTTGAACATTTGACGAGGTAGACTTCTTGCTCAATATACCATCAGTCCATGGCCAGGGGGTCGGCTAGCCTGCCATGGTCGAAAGCCATGGATGATAATGTTCCCCCCACATTCATTAGTGTAATACCCAGATAAGAAAATTAAAGATGACTAGTTGACTAGTGACTAGTGACTTCCTACCTCGTCCAGGTTATCATACATCGGTAAACAGCTACTTCCATGCTCCGTAAGGCGATGATCATGAAAGTCTAAACATCTGTAATAGAAACGAACACGGGTCGGAAGAGTCGTCTACGATATCCCATCCGGCTAGGGATAAAACTTTATTATTGGAGGAGCAGGTGAGTGTTGTTAAACGATATGTCCGCACAGAACATCTAAATCTTGATACCCTGATCATCATCACCTCGGCGGCTTAGTCGCAAGGCTTACCCGCATTCCCCAACTTCGTTTACAAAGTGATCAAATAAATGTTAGACGATTTCAAGAATCAATTTAGATTATGTTTTATGTTCGTCAAACGTTACTCCGTGGCGCAACGAGACAAGCCAATCGGTAGATGCACTATGGACAGGCCGGTGAGTGCTGGAGGCATATGATTGTGGACGTCCACATGTACCATTTACCATGTACCATATCATTTGATAGAATAAAATCCTTCATCGTAAAAAGTTGGCGTAAAGGAGCTGACTACGCACTGCATCTCCGAGTCGCCAAAAATGAAATGTCAACGTTGTCAACCATTATTGTCACAAGCTCAGCAGGAAAGCAGCAAGCTCTGTTTTTCCCTAAACTTAGTGGCAATTCAACAAACATCAACAACCCGGTTATTGTGCAGGCATCCCGAATGATCAAGCTAAACTTAAGCCCTTTGATGATGGTTTGATGGATTACATACGGCCATTGCCTGTCATTGCCCTTCCCTCTTCCTCCAACTTAGTTACCGTTTTCCCTCGCATGCCTACATACTTATGATGATATTGATCGAAAGATATTGGGGTTCACAGCAATGTACGTATGATACAACATCATAACATTCACTTCCGCCAAGTGAGATTAGACGATGTATGATATCAAAAGGAGATATGTATCTGAATAACCGAGAATGAACCACAAACTATAAACAACTAGTTATAGGCAAACGTCTACACGATCCAAAACACGATCATTCGTCGAGAGAGACGCGACAATCTGAACAATGAACATTGGAGTGATTGATCATTGGACAATCGCCCCCCCAGTGATCACGTGGTGCAGATTTGGCAAGTTAGGGTGAAATTCTCCTACCCTTTTCATGGTGAGATGGCGACTGATTGATTGTTGACCCTAGTGGTAAAATTTTCAGCTACATAGCTACATGACAGGGAAGTAGAAATTTACGCGTACACTGCCACCTATATTCGCTAAAAGGGATTTGGAGTCAGAGGTCAAGGGTAGTGCCAGCAATCCTCAGGTTTGAAGAAACGGTGAAGTAAATAGAGACAAAATAATGATCTGCACGACGTAATGAGATTACCAATAAAGATCAAGCTCATTAGTAATTTTCGACGACAAGGGGATAGTCCGCTATAGAAGGAATCCGACATGGTTCAAGGTTGGTCGGAGCATGCATGGTCTTTCATCACTATACAAATTGGAATAAGGAGCAGGCAATTTACTATGGCGTACCTCAAACGATTAATGCTTCATTGTTTATGATAAGTTCAAGTCAGTGAATTGGCACCAAAATACTCAGATCAGAACTGCTTACTATTCGTATCACGACGTTCGTCCGCGGAACATGTTCCGTTGGGAGTAGTTATAGTCTTGATGTGTCATGCTGTATATCTGAATACAGCTGGGCATATCGAGAGTCGGTGTCGGATACCCATACATACAAGAAATCACAGCCATCGCCCAGTCCGATTCCGAACCGTCTTTTCCTTGTCGGCCGGTTAAAGATATTTCGGACGGAGATAGTAAAACTAATTATATCGGCAAACAAGCCGAAGCGTCGTTCTGTTCCTTCTCCGACCGCGCCTAGCTCAAGAGGCTGTGCTGCGATGTCGCGATTCTATTGCGATGCTTTCTCGTTTTCAATTATTTCCGTGAAGCCTCTTTCTTTAACCTAAGATGATAACCCCATACCGATGACTTAACACATCAATACAGATAACTAACTACGATACTCCCAAGCTGGCTATATTACTGCTCGTATCCCGAATGGCTGCCCTATTTTAGCATGTGCATAGCTGTCTAAATATCACGCGCGATGTGTCTCAACAACTTGCTGTCCAATTAATTGACCAATAAAAGTATTTGATCCGTATCGGAACATGTGGTGGTGCTGCTCTACATATACTATCCGGGTGCCTGTCCAATGTTAAGCCGCAGTGGTAAGACATTAATTTTTGACTCAATCCTCACCGGTCCGCTGATCTTTAATACAATGCATTCAGTTCCTAATGCTTTGCCTTTCATTTAGTCGTTCGACCCTTGCAAACCCAAAAAGACCTAACCCACTCTCGCGGATACCACAATTCAAAGTAGAAGTCCCGTAAGGAGCCTGATGTACTTAGCAGAGTTCGGATCTTAGACATCGATCCTATTCGCAACTTCTGTTTTAGAAGCGTTGCCTTCGGAATATCAAATTACCCCATGATCCACTTTTTTCAAAGTTGACCGTAGTTTTTACCAAGACACCGTTCTGTATGTGTCAGTCCTGTTCTCCTGGATTGCTCAATTGACATTTTTTCCCGCTCAACGTACGTCCATTCTAGGAACAATCATTCCCAAGCAAATTGAGCGAGAATCGTAACTGTAGCAGCCTATCTCAATTACCCAGATCCTTTCACCGCAACAAAGATCCAACGATCAGGGGATGATACTGAGATTATTTGGCACTTCGACGAGGTATGGTCCTCTATGTAACAGCAGACTCAGCTTTTCAAGTTTCTTTTTGGCCTGTTAATCATGTATGCATATCTGCCTTTTGAACCTGCTACGTCTGTCCTGGCTGATCAGCCGTATATTTTCATTCGAGTGTTAGTGAGTCAACTGCTTGATCATCTTACCGGAATGCAATTTAAGACCATTGTCTCGATCACAGGATAATGTAAATCATCACTTGAGTTGGCCACCAAAAATGCCTTCTAATGTTGGTGACGAACTCCTAAAGGCCGTGTCAGATAACTGACACATAGAAATTTTTTTTGAGTCAGCCAAGGCCCAAAATGAACCACCACTCGGGGAAAGGACCGGTTTGCGATGACTTATTGGTGATTTGGCAACTCAGGTCATTGTGCTATACGCGTGTACGTATGTATGGTGTTATTCAATTTTCATCATATGAATAACGTTTTCCAGCTCCGGTGTTTTTATCACGCCTTTTGTTGTACAAATGAAGTCAATGGGCCTATGCGTAACGTGTCAGGAATCGAGATTTAATCAATTTACTGGGATAGATCAATGTATTCGAGAAATTCTACTGGGCGACAATATTCCTGCCTATTCGTGGATCAGATGATATCACTCCTTCACTGTGAACGCCACCACCTCAACTGCCAAAAGCGATGATATGTCGTCCGATTATCTTTTGTGAGCCTACTTACATTGAAAGCAGGGTCAATTTCCGGAAGATCCAACACTCATGTCGACGGTTTGTTCGAGCCACATGTGGTATAGGTTGCCAGCAGACCGATCCGGGTCCACGGACAAAAGAAAAACTTTAAAACATGCTCGTAAACCAATGGGACATTCTTCCACAAGTGAGTTTTTGAAATTAAGTTTCGATATGCAAAAAATTTTGTCTCTGATCCGTTAGTCTTTCGTTAACATACCTCGAGCTCGAACCCCTTCGTGAGTGCATTGGAAAACATAAGATGTTCATGTGGTGCGGAGAGGCTCCCCGATTTTATACATACATACAGGGCAAAAAGCAAGGTTGTAATTCTTATTTTGACCAACCCTAGACGTATAAAATGAAAAAACCCCTTTGCATGTGTAAGTGGGAACAGTTACCCATAGCACGCTGTAATGATTTACATGACAGTCTAAGGTATGAGTGTTGCTACTCCTTAAACCGTAACCAAATGTGTCCCAAAATGCTCGGTTTGAATTTAGTGCATTACAACGTGTTTGATGTACAAACAGCATCAATCTCAAAAATAAATCTGGGCCTGGGCACTCTTCGAATTTCCTTACCGTTTTGCAAATAGTATCTGTAGCCTCATATTATTCAAACCTTAAATTTCCAAAGGAAAAAAAAAATTAATTCGCATTGACAGTGAAAAAGAATTACATATAAAACTGCCCACGATCCTGAGGTGGCGTAGCAGCTGGGAGCCTACGGTGACATCAAAATCAATCAAAAACTTCGCATATCACGGCCTTCTTCAGTCTCGGAGAAAATGCTCCCATGACATCACATAAAACTTCTAAATCATGTCACCTCATGGATCTTCAGCTATTCCCAGGGATGTGCGCAAATTTAGGAGGCAATGCAGGGTGAGGGGGAGCAACTGCCCGAATATTGCATCGGAATTATATCATGGAAAATTCTCGCAGATGCATTGGTACTCGTGAGATGTGTTGGTCTGGTTGTTGATAACGAGGTTGATTTCTGATGTGTACTCATATTTGAGTAGATATGACGTATGTATATTCTTCTGCGGGTATGTACTCAAGGACAATAAAATGGTTTACGAGGACATGAGCAGGGGCCACTTAATCCAGTTGTGAACCAGAATGCATAATCACACAACCAGTTTTTCAATACCGCTTCGGGTTCTCGCGATAACAAAAACCCTGTTGCTCTCGCATTTACAAAGAGGCAAGACATAACACCAAATATACATAAATTTTGCATAATGAATAAATGAGATTGAACTCGGATATATTAGTACCAGTGTGTTCGTGTCCGATCACCGCCGTCATGATAAATACGCCGTCTTCGCTCCAAGTCAATCAGCCCGTCTCTTTGACAATTCAAAAAGATTGTTCATCAAAGTTTTGGGATCATGTAGAATTGCATTATGCTGCAACTGATTAGTAATGCACTGTTCGACGTTAGTGATACTTTCAGCTGTATCTTGAGCGAGATCATAGTCGATATATCTAGAATTTCGTATAGGGAAACTGTATTAGTTCAGTTTTTGGTTCCTTTACAGCCAAATAGATGTGAGATTTCTCTCAGGAAAAAGTTGCTCACATGTCGTCTACGTATCTGTTTCATATTCATGGTGTCAGTGAGAAACGGTAAAAACGGCGGAGCTATTTTGGGAACTCACGTCATCGCCGAAACGGGTACTTCGTTCTTTGCCAGTTGGTTCAAATTAAATAATGGTGGCCAGTCTGATTTCTGAGCTAGTACTTCCGCAGCTCCTTTGAAAGTACGTAGTCCAGCATAATCGTCGAAGTTTTGACGAAGAACCTGGATTACCCAGGTCAAATCAGCACATCGGCAACTATCACAAAATATGCATAAACTCACTATCTCGCCAATAAAATATAGCGGTTCCGAATCAGATTTTAGTTTAACAATGTCCCAATCAAATTCCGGATATTCCGATAAAAGTCTCTCGGCAGACCAGTTCGACGAACGACTTTTAATTTATCACTAAATTATTGTATCGACAGTTATTTTGAACAATTAGAGCAATACGACCGTACCCATTGCAATAGATCGTTTCCTGAAGTAACATATACAAAGGGTTTCCGTCAATGGCAGTTGCATTTTGAATGGACTGTAGGAGTTTGTAGGATAATTGGCCGAAAACCTTTAGATCATTTGCGGCCCGAAGGATCAGCTCTGTTACGGACGCTATGAACATAATGAGTTGGGGTAAGGTATTGAGAAACTTACGGTGTACTCTATCAATTCCACCTGTTCGACAAGCGTTACGCTGTGTTCCTCAATTGCAAAATCCGGTAAGGCTTACCACTGAATCCAAAGTCAAGCCCTAAATGCTGAAGCCGTTTCGGAGTCAGATTGCCCCCATTAGGCAATATAACTTCATACTTCTCGAGATAACTCGCAACAGTTCGCACCTGAGGTGAAAAAAATTACGACGCATTAATAACGCGAAATGAAGAAAGAAAAACGGCGGATGAGGAATTGATTAATGAATTACCCGTTTAATATCTTTGGGATACTTTTTATAGTACGCTTTGTTCCTTTTGATAACCCTCGCTAAAAAAGATGAAAATAAGGACCCCAAATGATACCAACTAATGTCAAACAGGAATTCGTTCCAAGAAATACTCACGAAAAAGTCTTCGATATGCCGGATCGGGATTATAGACCAGTGGAGCAAGACCTCCAGCTAAAAAAACCTCTCTCAATCCAGAGGGATAAAACGATAAATAGGTTACACAGCAGAATCCTCCGAAACTTTGTCCCATTATTGTCCACTTGCGTTCGTCCGGGCTAATTCGGTCGCCTAAAAGAATCCAGCGTATCATTTCACAGTCCCGCACTAAACAGGCGAAGGATAAAAGTCGGAAAAGCGGTAAGAGAAAAGTTAACACTTATTGATAGTATTTTCATCTCCTACTTACCAATATTATCAGCTCGAAAGTGTTTAACATATTCGGCAATTTCAGCATCACTTTTTGATGCGAGGATGTCTGGACAAATCGGGGTGCTTAAACCTGTTCCCCTTTGGTCTAACCATAGTGTCTTTAATATAACGCGTTAAGTATCGTGAGACAACATAGATATAGACGACTCAGATAACAGGGGAGAGGAAGGAAAGAAACGAGGAGACAGGAGAGTTGGGTCGTGGCTTACTTGATAACCTCGCTCATGAATCTATGAATCAAGATGAAGCGATTTGTGAAATACTGGACAAATTTAGTTACGTACCTCTTTGGCTACCCCCTGCATCTCAAATATGTCAACTTCGAAACCTGGTCCGCCTATATTGTCGTTACGTCAATAAAAGTCTGTTGTCAAGATTCGGTGAGAAATAACCTTGCAAATAGACGACTGTGTAAAATTAATCATCACATTGGATAATCCCGGAACCAAAGGTAGCTTACAGTATGGCAAATCTCTCTTCTCTTCCTCCGTCCTACCCTTCAAATCCAACGGTATCAAATTCCTCGCGAATATACGGATAACGGGACTTTGGGGATTAGAATAATCTAACGGAACTTCGAAGAATCGATCTATGACTTTAACGCCACCGTCTAAAAAAATATCGAAATAGAGATGAAATTATGAGTTTGTTCAATATAAAAAGGTAACCGTTCAGCACGCATGAAACCACAAAACCAGCAACAAGAACTTGAAGTGATGATATGTATATGATAAAATGGATTGTTGTAATGTGATAACGAAAACACAAAACAAATGCAATAGGCAGACAAAAGACACACAACCGCACATCGCACACCGCACACCGCACACACACCTTTTAAAACATACGTTTCCGGTTCTTCAAAATCGTCGTCCGTATAGACATCGTTTGTCAGGTGTAAACCGTTCGTGTGGCCATTTCCAATTCCATTTGTATGATGTCCGTTCGTAGTAAGATGGCCATTTGACCCATGCCCGTTTGATACTGTTGAGCTCTTTATCAGCTTCATTGAGCTACCGTTCCCTGTCGTCGCAATCATCGTTAGAAGTTTAGCTGTCCTATTAGTCGCAGGAACGCGTCACAACCGCTTAAAAAGGGGAAAAAAAATAGAAATAGAGTAAGGTAGATTTTCGGGTTTTCGTTTTTGTGCAGCTTAGAGTAGTTGAAAAGATAAAAAAGAGCAGAGGGGGGAAGAACGAAGAGATGAAAGGAAGGGTGAAGGTAAGGGTGCCCAAAAATTGTGGCTACTGCACTGTGCAACACTATTGACGTGTGTAGTGCATCCTTTGACTGTATACACACATAGCGACAGACGCGCAGTTGCAACGTGGTTTGGTCGTGTTTTTGGTGATGGGCAAAAACGAAAATGAAACTGATGATTTTAATTGGTTTTGCTCTGGTTTGGGATGAAAGTAATAGCTGGGTATTCCGTTTTCATGGTTTGTGGAAATGGTATAATAACAGATATGAAAGTATACAATGTGATGGGATCAAAGTGTCCCCCAAAATTGAGAAATGCGGGTGGGTTTGCGAGAAGCGGAAAACGGGCGCTAGTTGAAGTTGATTAGGGCAACGTTTCCAACTTCCTAAGCAGCCAAAATATTTTTAAATCACTTTACAGATTTTTCTCTTCTTCGTCTGAATCGACACCCAACCTAGTTCGTTTTTCATCTTGAAGTACAAAATACTCCTTTTCCAAATTCTCCAGCTTCTCCTGCATCTCCGGTAACCCATCCTCAAGCCTCCACGTCAAATCGTCTTTCAACTTCACACCTGCTTGCCGCTTCACCATTCCAGTGTACCCACTCTCACTTGGTGACCTCACCAGTCTGTCAGCTCTCCTTTGCTCAGGCGTCATCAAAGCGAGAACATGCGCTGGGGGACCTTGTCTCATTCGTTCTAATGTATGATTGAGAACTTCCCCCCGTCGTTCACGTTGCTTCTCTCTCGTCTTGTTCCTAATTTTCTCGCGTCGTGCTTCTTTGACTTGTTCGAGTAACTCAGGGGTGCAAAGAGATCTCGAGCGGGATTCTTCAAGATCGTAGGATTTCTGTATTTCATTTATAGCAACGTCAAGGGGTTGCACTATGGATAAAAAAAAGTAAAGTTCAGTCTCATTTGAACCATTAGAGAGAGAGAGAGAGGGAGAGAGAGAGAAAGAATAGAAAAGAGAGAGGAGTAGGAAACGCACGCCATTCATAAAATAGTTGAAAGACGGGTTCAAATGACAACCCGCGAGCTTTCACATCAAGCAATAAATTACTTTCAAATATCCTTTCGTGCCGGATATAGTCTTTATAAACGAGTAACAGTCCCTGGCGTACCCCGCGACGCTCGCGCGCTTTTCGTCGTTTGTGGATCATCCGCGAGACATGGACCGGTTGACGCCTCATTCGAGGAAATGGCTTGTTGAAAAGGGTAGGGCGCACAATTGATCCAGTCAGAATGGCTCTGTTATTCATTTTGTGGCTCCATTCCTATACGAAAAGGTAAGAGGGCAATGGGTTTAGGTGGGTAGTAGTAAAAAACGGTTGATGCAATACATACCATCTCCTGACGGAAAATGAATCTCCAGTCCTCTTTTTCCGTTCTTACGGCTATGAGACGGTCATATCTGTCCATCAGCTTTCGGGAGTAACCATCATCCCTTTCCTGAGCTTTGCGAAAGTTATCTAAGTACTTAAAAGAAAAACAATTAACCAGACATATAGCGCAATCTTCCCATCTCCGAGTAGGAAAGGAAATGGGGGGTATGGGCTTACCTTGTGCGCAGTTTCAAGGAGAGCTTTCGTTTTTAGAGGACTGGTGAGATGTCGATTAGCCCGAAACAATGTAGATAGCCGCCATTTGATCTAAATCAGGTACGCCGATCAATCAATCAAAACTAGTTCGTTTCTTGGGCGAGCGGGGGCTTCCCCAGACAGATTGAATATACATACATACGTACATTTTCGTGTTGAGATGTTGATCGTAGTAGCCCTCTATATAACTGCCACAACGTCGGAATACGATGTGCTGCAAGCCGCCAAAATGGTACTGTTGGCCGTATTCTTCTGAGGCTTGAGAATTGTCCGGCCAATTGTGACCTGTTGAACGAAGACATGGCCAGTTGACCGTAATAATCGGCTTAGGCGATCTAATAAAGGCAAATACTTTTGATATTTGAATATTCAAATGAACGTAAACGTCGAACCAACCTACAAGATATTCAGAACAAATTCAAAAATGTATTCGGAGTTTCGGGATTTCAAAATTTAGTGAAATCGTTCAAGACTGTCAATTTTATTGAATTGATTAGTGCGTATCAAATGCAAGAAATGACCCCAAAAATGTTTACTTCTCACATCCATCCGGCCAGGGCGTAAGACTTCTGGACACTAAGTAGTGGGCTGGGGAAAAGGAACACGAAACATCAGCCGCGCCGTCACGAGGTTACGGAGTGACTGTCACCGCGTATATAAAAAAGGTTGGCATTTTCTCTTCTCGTGTCTTCTCTCTCCCAGCAGTACCAGTAGCAGCGGCTCGAGTGTTTCAGAAAGAAAACAAAAACGATTACAATGTTCTCTAAACTCATTGTCTCCGTCGCAGTCTTCTCTGCATTCCTTGGCGCGGTATCAGCCCAAAGTGCCGCCCCTTCTCCCGCTCCAACCTCCACCTCTCAAGTCTCACCCTGCATTCTCAACTGTACATTGACAAGTCTCCCAGGCTCTGGTTGCACCTCCGCGTAAGCTCAGAACTCTTTTTTATAAGAAAGTTGAACATTTTTTTTAATGATATCTCTACAGCACCGACTTGCCATGCCTTTGCACATCATCCGTATTCCAACAAGCCGCGACTCAATGTCTCACAAGTCAATGCAGCCCAAGTGAAGTTCAAAGCGCAGATGCACTTCAAAAAGCTGAATGTGCAAACAGTACGAGTTCTCCTTATGTATGCATGCATCAAATAACAATACTCATGAACAACTCTCTATATAGTCGTCTCTGCTTCCGGCTCTGGCACCGCTGCGTCCAACTCCAGCTCCAGCTCTACCGATACCTCATCTCCAACAGGCGCAGCTACTACCGGTGGCGCCTCTAGCACTGGAACAGCAAAAGCAGCCGGAACCAACAGCAACTCCTCTCCTGCGTCTTCTCCTTCTCCTTCTCCGACCTCTCCGACCACAAGCACAAACGGCAGTTCGACCACCCCGTCTCCATCCACGAACGCTGCTGGTCTTCGTCTCGTCCATCAATTTACATTCGGTGCTAGTCACGTCGTCGGTCTTGCAGGTGCTCTGGCCGGCGTTTTGACCGGTTTCACCATCCTGTTGTAAAATGGGATAAGTAAAAGTGGAGGAAGGTGAAGAACCAAAAAAGGACTAAGAATAGTATACTTCTTTCTTTCTTCGTGGCGAGAGACTATATACCTGTATAAGCACGCTTTTTTACCGTTCGTCTTCTTTTATATCCTTTAGTATAATAATATACTTGTGACGGCAATCCCTTGTCATGTTAACTTCGAGAATTCTACTGTCTAGCAACTTTTTTTTCTTGGAGATCATTCGTTTATTGGGGCAAATAAAACGTCCCACAATCGTTCTCTATTTTACCCGAGATAAATCCGCCAGTTTCTCTCAGCGACAAATTACATAAATAGTGATGATCGTCACACCCTTCGAATCCATAAACGGAAGCACGAAAACGGAACTTCGTTAACCGTTCATTCAAGTGAGATGGTTTGAAAATGATGATATAGTAATATTACCTACAAGTACAGATTGCCGGACAAATTAAATAGAAAAAAGAAAACGACTAGTACAACACCACGTAGTATTATGGTACACCTTCAACGCCAGACAGAAAAAGGGGGAGGAAAAAAGACAAAAAATTGTGAGTGATTGATTTTAGGACATAAAAATGCATGTGACATAAAGGCATAAAAAAAGCATGAGCCATGAGTGCATGCACGGAATGTTACCAGGCAAACTGTAGCACATCGGAGTATAGTCTTCCAAAGACGTTATGCAGAGATAAAAGGAAAAACTGATCTTGACACCATACCCAACTCGAAATCAGCTGTCTGCGCTACGGGATACACGGCCTCAGTCCTAAAAATCGGACGGGGACCCGACGATGGGAATGTCGTAATCGTCACATCATGTGAAAACAGTAAAATCGAATTGTCATTCGACGACAAACCCGAGCTTGCGTCCACTACACCATCCCCGGGAATAATATGTTTCTTGTTGAATGGGGTGAAACCCGTAGCGTTCAACTCGACTTTCATCGTATGCTGATAATATTTATCAGATGAGAGGAATATGACAAAAAAATTTTTTTATCTACGAACCGAGCAGGTTAAGAGCACTGTCTCAAAACTAGGTGTCTCATTACTAGCGATATGAATCTCCCCTTCAATCATCCGCCATCCCGAACCCGGTTGATTCGCCGATGCGGAGCAAAATGACCCTACCCCGACGATTTTATGTGTTTTGAGGTCGCTTCCTGCTTTAACACGACCATCGACATTCATTTGTATCCGCTGTTCCAAAGTCACGCTTAATGCTTTGCGAGATGATAGAAGATCGAGGGCTTGTTCGTCGTCAGATGTTGTTACGATGGTAAACGGAACGACTGTTCCTTTTGCATATGAGAGCTTTTGTGACCACATTATTGAATTTTTGTCTACGAAGAAGAAGAAAAAAGCTGACATACCGGATTGGCAAGGAAACACTATATGAATTGTGATTAATCGAGTTAAACCAACAACGGCGATGAAACTCACGTTGAACGAGATAGTTATAATTCTAGCCCCAAAGATGTATCCTCTTTGCGTAGATCGTCCAAGTGATAACCAGCCATCCGGGTCAAGATTCGGACCTGGTGGGATCTGGGTTTCTCTATACGCTCGTTGACGCTGACGAGAGGGTGATTTTGCTCTGCTAGATGGTAGATACAAAAGAGGCATCTCCATTCTAAAGGTAATGACTATCTTTAAAAAACATGGATAATAAGACCAGGACTTGCAAGAACATACGCTATATTCGACTTGAACCGTCCGCGGTTCATTTTTATTACGACCTTGTATTTTACTTCAAATGGTAGATCGGCTGAATTGGTCAGTTAAAAACAAGTTAACTTATGAAGCATAGCCTAAATGGCGACAGAGACGCACTACTGTACGGTAGATCCACCTCTCGCGAATTATACCTGGGAATGGATACATTCTCCGGTAGTTGGAATTTAAATGGTAGGGAATAATTCCCTAGAAGAGAAGTGTTCCCGGGCATGGAATGCCATAGCTGAGTCTCGAGAAAGAGGAAGCGGATCGTGTCTCCTACAACGGTAACTTTTCCATGAAGCTGGATTATCGGTGTTAGCACATGAGCGGTCCATCAACCCAAACAGAAAAAACAAACCTCGGCAGATATACTTTCCATACTCTTAGCTTTCCTCCGTAAATTGATCTCGAGACTTCCCTGCACAACTTGCGATTTCATAATCCTAACCGGGTATCTCGCAGAAGTGGACTGCACTTTGAGCGTCGCCCAATTCTCACTATCAGGCTCAACAGGAGACGACTCCGAGTTTTTTAGATAGACGGCATGGAAGTGTATGCGCTCGCGTTCGCGTTCATTAGTGTTATGGATAGTACTCAACCGTGGTTCACCGGGAACCGTGGATCTTCGTCTTGCGTGTCTTGTGGTACTGTTGAAAGAGGGTACGGGGGGTAAGTCTCTGATTGAGCTCGAGTAGCTTGGTAGGGGAGAGGAAGTCGCGTAAGCATCAAAATAGAACTCCATCGTCGAGATAGAGTAGAAGAGAATGCAAAAAGAAAGAAGGAAAAGAAAGCTGAATCGGGAAAGGGAGGGAGACGATGTAAAGGAAAGGGGAAAAAAGCAGGAAATGGCTGGTAGGATATTCCGACAACATACCTATATAATCCATCATACGAATTAAATATAAACACCTCATGTTCAAGTGGACACAATAGATTATTCACGACCGTTCAGGGAAACCTGAATTTGGAAACTGTGGCCCACCAACAACAAGGGAAGAAACAAAGGGGAACGGGGGAACGCGGGGGTAAGCGTGACCAAAACGTCACGCCTAACGCTAAGCGCCTAGGGGCTGGTTCACCAGACGCCAACACGGCCACTCCGTTTTAGGCCGTACAACAAGCAGCTGAAAGCATCTCTCCTTTTAAAATCTTTATTGTGTCAAGATTTAATTATTATGTGAAGTGACATTTGCTTCTCTTCTCACTCATTTCCCGCAGAAATATGTCAAAAATGTCTGGTTGCAGGCTCTCTTTTTATTCCCCAGCTTGGGAAAGTTCCCCGTGCTCCTTTCCTGTCCAACCGCAGTACACATCTCGCATTGCATATTCGCCTCGATTAACATATGCATCTCTGGGAGTCGCGGATTTTACACACCAATCATCATTTTAATTGTGGTTCAGCTGTGTCTAGACTCCAGATGCGTTCATCGTTGTGTACACGCTGGGATGCGATGGCCACTGATATGTATGTCTGATCATGATACAGCAGAATCTATCTCTTCGTTCTTTGATGACTCCGTCCCATTGACACAAGAAATATGCACATCCATCTCGATGACTCGTGTTACGTACTACACAATTGTTCCGCAACGTGGCTACACTAGTCTGTAAATTCAGACGGACGATCTTAGACGATCGTCTGATTGATAGCAAAAGGTGTGACTTTATCGATATGTAATTAACTAAGGATGAACGACGGTACCGCTTTCATTTACATAACCGAATCCAACCCTTAGCTTGACCACTTGGGCAGGGTTATATCGTTTATCAAATCTCGCCGCTCGTGCACTGCTCGCACTCAAAGAGGTCACGTTGCTTATCACGAATCCAGATCTGAGCCAGATCTCGCGAAATGCTACTACCAATTGGTCATGCATCCTGCACCGTCTTCATCATCTAATGATTAGCACTTTACGACCGCCGTTGAATACTATAACGTGGGAGGACCTTCACGTTGAGTCTGACAGGGATAACCAAAGTAGTCAAGCTTAAGCCATCGGGTGGAAGACATGGGTTTTTCTGATCGTCCGTTGCTTATAACCCTACTACGTGATTTTCGCAATATTGGACTCGGTCAGGTCATCTATCATATTGGTTCTTTTCGTAGGCTTCAAGGAATCAAATCAGTAGCGACCTTCACTATCATCCTGAGCACACCATAATAACACTAAATTTCACCGGCATCGACCTTTCAGATGCATTACGATCTTCACGTATTTTCAAATCCGATCTTAGTACATGCACAACGTCTTCATTCCTGAATAAACTAAGAGGTTTGGTTTCCTGATAAAGAGCGGAACTTGCCAGTTTATCGTTATTCATCTACGTAGTACAGGCCTGAGATAAGCAGTAATAATAAGCTGATAGTCTCTCACGCAAAAAGATAAAGCGACTGTGCCTCGTAAATATGTAAATAGATCAATCCCACCAGATAGACTAACACGACTATACACATCACGCTCTGTACATTAAAGAATGGCGAATAGACGTGATGAAATGAGTCACAGTGGCGAAAAATCGTCAATAACAGAAAACAAAAACCTCCAAACATCCTTCTACCGATGACTTGACGCAGAAGTCAGTCATCTCCGAGGTACATCCCAATCACCCAGCCAGCCAGTCAACCAGTTCGCCCCCGGTCCGAGAATACTCTGTGGCGCACCAATCGCGGAGATGGAATGGCTTCTTAGCCCAGATATATGCCTAGATATCAATTTTTTCAATGGAAAGTTGTTCTTTTAGATCGCCATAGAGAAAAGGGTTGAGGAAAAGGGGATAAAAAGACAGGCCAAAGAGGGGGTGTATTTCATTCTCCAGCGTACAGACACTTCGCACCTCAACCGTTCAAACACCTATTCACAAAAATGTGAGCATGACCTCGCACCCCCCAATGATGAACTTATCAACCTTGTTTAACAAGACAGAAATCATGCCAAAGAAAAGCACTCCAATGACAAAGGAGGCTTCCTCCCGTATACAATCCAGCCAAGTCTGTACAATCTTTATTCACCCTTCCCCCTTGTTTTCGCCCACACTTGAAAATATTTAATCCATTCTCTTCTTGATTAGGCTAAAGGCGACCATCCCACTGGCAAAGGCACTTTCTCCGCTCGCGCCCAAGCCGCCGGCGATAAAGCCGCTTCAGGAAAATCTGTACCATCCCCGCCATCAAGTAAAGGTCCCAAAGAGAAGAAGTAAGATGAGATTGATGATGAGATGGGGTTCGAGATTTTTTTTTCAATCTTCCGGTGCTTTTTGAGTACTGGTACTATGAAGTCAGTTGGGGAGAGTACGCCATTTTTTGTTTGTAGAGTATATATATAGTACTGCTTCTCGATGCTTCAGAGAATACCACAAGCTCTATTCCTCGTTCTTCGTTCGTTTACTACTGTAGTAGTGCACCATTTTTAACTGACTTTTCAACTTAAGAACGTGTTAGAGAAGACAGGAGAATACTCAGCTTGAGAAAACCATAAACGACAACGACAACGTAGAAGATATAGAGAACTTTTTTTACAAAATAAGAAAAAAGTGACGCTTGCAAGATGAAACAAAAATTGAAATGTGCTACATACTCCGTGGTAAGAGAAAACGTTGATTGGCCCGGTTATTCCCGGCGTGACAGTATAGTGACACGAAACTGGTTGAACTTTTCGAGGTTTTGCGTCCTGCCTCTTGCCTGCGTCGGTATGCCAATGTTATATTCTGTATCACACTTATGGACGACAGTTATAGAAGACAAAAAGAGCGTGTGTAGTCATAATAGATAATATACATATGTATATCTACATGTCCATTAAAACTTAAAAGTCCTACAATAGATTTCAAGCAGAGGATGCAAAACTCTAAAATTAAACCGCTCAGACGACCTGAATCTCTTCGTTACAAAACTCCCGCTGCGTAGATACACCTCTCACCGACTGTGATATAGCACTTTGTCGATTCGTGTGGTCCACCGTGGCGGTCTCAAAACAGCGGGCAGACATTGTCTCTGCTTCATATATAGTATCCCAGGGTGTTCTTGGTTGGAAATTTTGGAAAGGCGCAAGAACGCTATCCCCTGAACATATACTGTGGTGTGGATTGTTCAGGCTTCTCAGATTGAGCACCAAGCGGCTACCCTGTTAGACATCGATCATTATCATCATTGATCAAGTCCAGTTGCCTTGTTTCAAAAGATGTTTTCAGCGCTCACCGTGATCACTGCGAGTTCGAGAACCCATCTGGAGAGTTTATTCATGTGATTAATAGCCTGAAACTTTTATTCTACTAAGATTAACGCACTGTATGAGCGATAAACCCGTGATGTCTGTCTCAATAGCAGAAGCAATAAAAACTCCTGAGAGGCACTGTTTGGCTGGAGAATATACGATAAACAACAAGTGATCATACCAAGAAGGACGGCATATGTCCATATACCGTCCCGTATAAAAACGAAATAGAAGATGGATATACCCGCCGTTTTATTCCAAGATGTAATTGTTATTTCTATAAACCTGAAAAACTCAATTGACCTTGATACTACAAAAATAATTGAAGACGTAGAAGTCTCTTACCTTCCTACTACTATAAGGAAGAGGAAGCTCTGAAAAATCATCTCCGAAATCCTAACGCGTATTTGATCAAAATTCCGGAAGACGGTAACGTGTAGCTACAAGTGAGGCGTACCAAATATCGTGAAGAAATCGAGGCAGACTCATCGCAGCGCACTCATCACTTACACCAGGTACAAAAAAGGCGGTTGAGTGAACAATCGGAAATCTTAATCCAACCAGAAAGGCGAAAACCAGCATAGTCACGCTGTTCAAAATGCAGAGAATGGATACACCAAAGAGTACTGTTTTGTCCCGCAGAATGCATAGACTATATGAGGCAGTATCAGTAAGTAGGCTAGAATGGATCTTGAGTAAGATAAACATGTAGCATACCACGGTAAGCGAGCAATACATCAACGGCACATAACACAAATACAGTACTCAATGAATAATACCAAACATACACGCGACATATATTTCCTGTCTTAAAATCGCTTATAAGTAGGATAAAGCTCACTCTGATAAAAATAAAAAGGGTTCAACCGCGTTCGGTTTCAATAAGGTGAAACTTTATTACATCGATTGGCTTAAACACCCATATCGAATCAAAAGAAACAGGTATTTCACGACAGATTTTCGAGACCTGTAAGTTCTCCGTCAGATATACATACATTTTCTGTATGGCCAACGACGCTAACCTCCATATTAAATCGACTTCCTGGTCGTATGTAATTATGATATCCCATATTAAAAGTGCACAAGCAGAAGCTGAGACAGAAATCCATCAGGTATAAAATTTTTTTCAGTATTAACCCAAATAAGCATACCTCTAGATAAAAGATCAATGTAGCTCTGTGAGTCCCCTGAAGACAGCTTTTCCGCCAGCGAAGATGCAGTCGTAGTGTTCATCAATTTTTTCGTTAATAAAGATAAAGTCTTAAGCTGGGAAGTAAAAGGGATAATGGTGTTTATTGGAGAATATGGGTATATATATTAATTGATAGATAGCAAGAAAGTCATCGCAACGAGACAATAGGGCGGCTCAGTTCCTCAGACTCAGGCTTCTTGTACTGTTCAGATTCTAGACACTACTTACACGACATTATAACTCAGATCAGAGGAAGCCAACCTGTGTCGGGTGAGCTATAATAAAAATGAAGCATGTTGGTGAACGATGCGATTCGTCAGTCGGGTCCTGGCTCAGCGCATACTATGCCTTCAGGTGAATTAATCAATTGATCAGTTCTCAGAATCATCAATTATACGGGGATTCAGATTCTGTCAGAGCGAGTGAGAGGATATACCTAAATGATGACTGGAGACAAATATAAAAATCTTGAACGCGACCTCAACTTAAATAGAGGACACAGCGGCGGAAAACAGCAATTCCCTGGGTGAACATACTCAGATGTTGCCGTGGAATATGTTAACGCGTATCAAACACTACTGCGGTTTTGATCCTGAGAAAGTAATGATATTAGTGTGATGGTGACTGAACAACCACTAGTAGCACGTCTGGGAAAGAAGCTCAGCGCAAACTGGCAAACGCCGTACACTTTGAAGCTGATCATTCTTTATTAATCCTTTTTTAACGGACGCGACCTGAGGCGCATCAACTTAAAACTTCCGTTTGTTGATTTTCCGGCCGGGAGATTGCAAAGGAAAATACGATATTGCATGAACATTTTTTAAAGGGTCATATTATCCTCTCATTTATCACGGATCTCTCGCGTCATTCAATCAAGTTACTCCGTCGCTTTAACCGACGTTCTCTGTAGTTCCAATACGTTTTCAGGATGCTCAGACAACGCGACCTCGGGGAAACATAGAGTATTATCGAAGAGTATTTCCATTCCTATTGGCTTCGAATCTGTCATAATGACATTGGCATGGGAAGCACCTAAACTTTTTAAATTGAGTATTAAACGACTGCCCTGGAAATACACTGTATTCAAAATTTTTCGTGTTGTAAGGTAATTTTTTTTGTCATACCGCAATTACCGTCAAAGAGGAGGCCCATCTAGGTACGAATTGAGTTCATATAAATATTTGAGTCATATAGCCCTCCGATGACGTACTGTATAAATGATATCCCAAAAATTGTGGTCTGAGCTGCTGAAGTAACATAGATTCCTAAGACAGTGTAATGTTTCATCTAGATTTCGACTTGCAATAGAGACAGAGATAACCATACCGAAGAGAAGGAAGAATGCCCATATACCATCCCGAATAAACACAAAATACAGATTAGATATACCCATCGCAGTTCTCCAAGGAGTAGCTGCTAGTATTTTAATCGACCTATACATACGACATCTTTGGCCTTAATATGGTACGAGATGTCCTATATAAGTCAAATGTGTTACCTTCCTAATACGAAGAGGAAAATAAAACTCTGAAATATCAGCTCCGAGATCCTATAGTAATTTTAAATAACAAGAGCGATGGATAGAGTAACTAATATTACCAAAAGTCGTGCAAGAGCCGGGGGAAACCCATGATGCAATCTCCAGTTATTCCGGATGCAAAAAATGCAGTAGAGGGAGAATTTGTGAGTTTGAGGCTAAGTAAAACCGCGATGACCAGAGTTGCTGCGCCATCTAGTCCCCACATTAAAAGTAAACTGATAAGAACTTTGCGGTTTCTTCCGTAAAAGGCGAAGGCTAGCATAAACAATCGAAATGAGCTTCGAATATATTTGTATAAGGAAGCAAAGCACACCACGATAAACAAGCAGTAAATCAACGGCGTATAATAAAACTAGACTGCTCAAAGCGTCATACCATATATACCCATTACATATGTTATGTTTTGCATTTAGATCGCTGAACGGCAAGGCTAGGGTTATTCTGCAAACGGCTTCCTCATGTAAAAGAACAACTGAAACAATGGCATTCCTTACATTCCTTGGCTCAATCCACCGTATCTGATAAAAATAAATAAGTACTTCACAATAGAATTTGGACTCCTAACAGCTTGTGTTAGTTGTAGACATGGCTGACTATGGCAGAAAGCAATATTGACCTCCAAATCAGTTCAACTTCTTGATTATAGGTGATTAGGATATCCCATAGCAAAATCACGGAGGCCGACACTGATATGAATCAATAATCAAGTAATCTTGAGATCGGTTAGAAGAATGTCACTTTGAGATAATAATTCGATGTAGCCTTGTGATAGAATCTCGGAAGTTGACACAGAGGACGGAAAGTTCGTAGGGGTATCCATCGATACAGTGAAAAGAGATCCGATTCCAGAAACAGTCTTATAACAAATAACAAATCGGAATTGAGGTCTGATTGAGATTCATAGGGGGCCAATATCAGTGTTAATTACAGTTTACAAGCCTGGGCCCTGAGATAGACTCCACTTCAAACTTTATTATAAGACATCATGCCATTGTGAGATGAGCTGAATCACATATCGCAAGAACCATACAGCATGAGCTTACCGATTCCCTTCTGAACTCTCATGGAACCAAAGTTTTTTTTCGGCCAATTTTTGTATCTCACATTGACGAGAAACCGACGCAGACGCTTGCAAGCTCACCCCTGCTCACCCTAGCAACGGCGGAGTTTCGCCATTTGCGTTACATAATATCTTGGTTCATAGAAGCGCTCAAATTTTCGTTCCTCATACTTACATTCATCATAATCTCCTTGGCTCTTAATGCTCAGCGAACGACCATGTCGGTCTATTCTCGATTCGAGTAAACGTTGGGTAGTATGCGAAACTGCGAAATTGAAGTTTGCTTATCAACAACGATCGTCCAACCACAAATCTCATTTGCACAAGCAGAAGCTGAGATCAAAATAATCATGTAAGAAATTTATAGTACCAACTTAACAAGCATATTACCCCTAGATAAAATATCAATGTAACTCTGTGGGTTTCCTGAAGACAGCTTTTCTACCAGAGAAGATACAGTCGTGGTGTTCATCAAGTCATTCATTAAAGAAGTTGAAGCTGACAAAAGTAAAACGGAAGAATGATGTTTGTTGTTTTGAAAACACGGGTATCCAATGAATATTAGCAATGTCGAAGCTTTCGCAGCGAGACAGCGTGGCGGCTCAGTTGATCATGACAGGCTCAGGCTGTTGAGATTCTATACACAACATTATAACTCAGATAGGAGAGCGGGATAAGCGTCAGCCGAGCTATAATAAAAATGGAGTATGTCAGTCTAGCCCCAGCTCGATACAAGAGTCTCCAGGTGAATTAATTTATTCTTAGGATACCATTAATCATGCGGGGACTGAGATTCTCGCAGAGTGATTTAGAAATAGACCATGATATAACTAAATGATGACGGGAAACAACGGTCTTGGACGCGACCTCAGCTTAGATGGTGGATGTGACGAAAAATAGCGATTTCATCAGCGAATATGTTTGGACGTCGTCGCGGAATATGTTTATGTGTATCAAAAAAATAATTGCGGCCCTGGCCCCGAGAGACAAATGACATTAATATGATGACGACCACTGGACGACTACTAGTATTGCTATAGTACGCCCGCGGAAGAAGCTCGGTACAAACTGGCAAATCCTGTACAATTTGGAGCTGATCATTGTATATGAATACTTTTGAACGAACCTCAAGCCCACCAAGCATAAAACTTCCGTTTGTTATTTTTTCGTTGGCATTCTCGTGCATGGGGACAAAGATATTCGCACGTAAAAATATTAGATTCTCACTAGGTGGTCGGCAGATGACTTTACCTGTGAGAATATTAGACTATAGGTAATGTAATTACTAGAATGAGAAACTTACCTTCCTTTTAGTGGTCGTCTACTGACTACTTAGAGAGAGGTGGCGCCCTTCATAGAACGCGGTCATGGGCGTGATACGGCATTTCAAGTTTGTCTCCTATATTCCAACAATCCTTTTCAGCTGATAAGTGAGGTCGGTTTGATCCCGATTGTTTCCAGAATCTCAATGCCGTGCTTCGCCATTTTCTGAGCCACCGGAGATAAAAAAAAACCTCGTTACAAGATTGCATGGACATTTTTTCAAAGAGTTATATTATCCTCTTATCTAATTTAATTTATCGTGGATTCGTCGCGTCGCGTCGAGGCAAACCCATGTCAATAAATATTATTCGAATTACAAAACATCACCGTTTCAACCTTCCAGGCCTTCCGATCGCGACATTCTCTGAAGCTCCAATACGTTTTCAGCATGCTCAGACAATACAACCTCTGGAACACATAGAGTATTATTAAAGAATATTTCCATTCCTATTGGTTTCGAATTTGTCATGATGACATTGGCATGTGAAGCACCCAGGCGTTTTAAATTGAGTATTAAACGACTGCCCTGAAAATGCGTTGTATTCAGGATTTTTGTTTTGCAAAATAATTTTTGTGCCATACCACGATCACCGTCAAAGATAGGGCCCATCTAAGAATTGAGTTAATGTCGATCTTTGAGTCATATAGCCCTCCGATGACGTACTGTATAAATGATATCCCAAAAACTGAGGTCTGAGCTGCGGAAGTAACATAGATTCCTAAGACAGCGTGATGCTTTATCAATTTCGGCTTATCAATGTGATAGAGATAAAGATAATCATACCGAAAAGAAGAAAAAATGCCCATATACCATCCCGAATAAACACAAAATACAGATTAGATATACCCATAGCATTTTTCCAAGGAGTAGCTGCTACCATTTGGATTGACCTATACATACGGCAACTCAGGCCTTAATACTGTACGAGATGTCTGATGGACAAATGTATTACCTTCCTAATACAAGGAGAAACATAAAACCCTGAAATATCAGCTCCGAAATCCTATAGTAATTTAAATAACCAGAGCGACGAATAGGGTAATTAGTCTTACCATAAGTCGTGGAAGAGCTGAGGAAAACCCGTTAAGACGCAATCTCCAGTTAATCCGGATAAAAAGGATGGAGTAGGATGAGAAACTGTGAGTTTGAGGCCAAGTAAAACCACGATTATTAGAGTTGCTGCGCCATCTAGTGCCCACATCAAAAATAAACCGATTAGAACTTTGCGGTTTCTTCCGTAAAAGGCGAAAGCTAGCATAAGCAGTCGAAATGAGGTCCAGATATACATGTATAAAGAACGAAAGCACACCACGATAAACAAGTAGGATATCAACGGCGTATAATAAAACTAGACTGCTGGAAGCGTCAAACCATATATACGCTTTACATATGTTATGGTTTGTCTTTAAATCACCGAATGGCAAGGCTAGGGTTATTCTGTGAATGGTTTTATTGAAGTAAATTGAACCATTGAAACAATGGCATTCCTTACATTGCTTGACTCAGTCCCCCGTATCTAATAAAGATAAATAAGTACTTGACAATAGAGCTTGGACTCCTAGCAGTATGGGTTAAATGTAGTCATGGCTTATGGCAGCAAGCGGCATTGACCTCCAAATCAGTTCAACTTCTTGATCGTAGGTGATTAGGATGTCCCATAACAAGAGCACGGAAGCAGATACTTATTAGATCCAATTATCAAGTAAATCCTGAGGTCAGTTAGAAGGATCTTACCTTGAGATAAGAATTCAATGTAGCCTTGTGACAGTAGCTCCCTAAGGAACGGAAAGTTTGTAGAAATATTCATCGATACGTTGATAGCTCAGCGAAATGAAAAGGAAACACGACTGTTATTGTTTTGTAAACTTCAGAATTGTCTTTATATGCAACGTTGATCTAAATTTCGGGGTCTTGGAAATGGTCCTAATATGCAACTTGAAGGAAATGGAAAGGCAAGAACTTTAATTATGAATGGAGTGAGATGCGCAAGGAGAATGAAAGTTGGTAAAGAAAGACGGACCGACACATATACCGACTAGTGTTGCCCACGGTTGGCTATGGTTGGCCATGGGCAAACACTAATACCGACCGCCAACAAATCTCTGCCTAACCTGTTCGGGCACGCGACATTATAAGAAATAACAGGTCGGAACTTAGGTCTGATCGAAATTCATACGTGCATCAACACAAGCGTTGACTACAATCTCCATCATAGTGTAAGCTATCGCGACTAACAGTGGGCGGGCTGACAAAATAAAGGAGATGCTCGAGAATCAAGACAAGAAAACTTGCCATATCTAAGTCGTTATCAGCAAACTCACACATGGAACCCGAAGTTTCAGCAAAGTTTCAGCAAAGTTTCAGTTGACGCAGTCCCTAGCAACGGCGGAGTTTCGTCATGTGCGTTACATAATATCTTGGTTCAATAGAAGCGCTCAATTTTTCGCTCTCGCTCGCTCACATTAATTTCATTAGAATCTCCTTGGCTCCTAATGCCCAGCGAACGACCATGTCGTTCTATTCTCGATTCGAGTAAACGTTGGATAGTATGCGAAACTGGGAAATCGCAGTTTGCTTATCAACAACGATCGTCGAACCATAAATCTCAGGGCCCTGGTGGCCCGTCTCAGTTGAAGGCATACAGAGACACAGCATATTGGGGGAAGGATAAAATGACATACGAAGAACTTACATCGGCATGGGATGCCTTTAATAGATCCGAAGAACTTACAGCGTTTTATTTTACTCAGTCCGAGGTACGTCCTGTTCTGAGCGTATCCCGCAGGTTTCGTGACTAATGAGGTCTTTTGGTAGGCTGTCGACCGTGTTCTAGCACAGGTGTTTCAGGACGTGCGGGTTGACTGCGAGGACTTGGATGGGTTTAAACCATCTCGTGAAGCATCGAAGTTAAGCTCAAACTGCAGTAGACACGGTCCAGATAGTTGTAAAAGAATGGGCTGTGGCGTGAGTAGCCCATGTCGCCTTCTGATACAAGTTCTTTGATATATAAGGCTTCTAGTGGAAGGACGATCATTCTTCAGGGGTGCAAGATACTTCTGCCACCGGTATCTATGATGGACCTGACATCGACCAATTGACTATCCCACCGTCGTCACCCCGTAATAGTGTACGTATAGACATGTATCTTTGTGTCCCAAATAAGTTTTGACACTTTCGCAGGCTGAGACATGTACTTCTACCCATTCGTTGTGCAACCATAAGGATCCCTCGCAGCGGCCACCATACCCATATTCGTCTCACTAATTCACCACTAAACTCTGCTTATCACTGTATCGATACAATACTGTCACACCATTTTTACCATCCTGTAGCTTTTCCTAGACCCATACACCGTAGTTCATATAATAATCAAGATGCTGTTCGTATGAGAAATCATGTTTGAGCGTGGAGTTTTCAGAAACGAAAAATAGTTATTAAGCTATGAAGACAAAAGGATCATAATACTGTGTGTATAATGCTCATGCAAAGTAATAAAGTGATTGAAAGTATCCAAACGACGAAAATGATGAATGAGGAAACGAGGAAAGCATAGATAGCAAAGACAGCAATACGATGATGGCATGACAGTACTAGACAAGACATGGGGGGCTCATACTGCAAATGGGGTCAGAGGGAAGTCAAAAGCGTTCTAACGGTTCTTGGCGTACCTTTTACACTCCAGCGATGTGTAGCGTAATGTACAGCTGGCTTCGGGATTGATGATACACATACACAATTAGACATAATTTGCGAGGAAAAGAATATAAAGAAGTTGGGATGTGTTAGACACGGTCACTGTCTCCGAGAACATTGTTGGAGTTGTATGAGTGTTTGCTGTCAAGAAGAGTTATATTATAAGAGAGCAGATGTCAGTTTACTTCAAGCGAGAACATACTTTTAATGTGTCTTCTAAAGTCTCATCTTGGGGCATTCCGGTAGTCATGCCGATGCCAACCGCCCACATAACAACTTGTCTTAGTAAGTCACGATCTATAATAACTTCATCTTCTTTCAGCCCTATAGAAAAAGGATAATCAGAAGCAGATTCAAATACTTAAAATGCTAATTGAGGACGCACCTAGTTCACCAGATCGTCCTTTAGGATGTAACCACCCAGCAGACAAAAGCTGAGGGATGGTCTCACGATCTTTCGGGGCTTTCATCAAGCAGCTCTTCAGAGTCCCAATTACTTCTAACGGGACGACCCGAGCTAAATGATATAGCTTTTTAGGTGGTGATGCCGCCCCGTTCGCAACGGATGGGTTCCTTGGTTGTGGAATGATAGGAACAGCCTCGGCAGGGTATTCTATAACGGTAGTGGGATCGGGTATGACTCGCATCTTCTGCAAGACGGAGAGCTGGTGGAATGGAGGAAAGCCGTAGATCATTTGATATAGAATGCAACCCAGAGACCAGATATCACTTGCTCTTCCAACCTGTTCCCCTGTTTCTGAGAAATAGTAGTTCTCCATGTAAACAAGATCTTACCTTGAGCCTTGTATTACCTTCTGCAATCTAGCGTAGTAAAAGACAATGATAAGAAAGAAACTTCTCGTAACGAACAACAAAGAGCTTACTTCAATGGACTCTGGACTCATGTAGTTGACGGTGCCGATCTAAACCAGCTCAGTACACAGGTACAACAGACCGAAAGTGTACAGTTACCTGATGATCCCGCTGAATGTTTGTGGTATCATTTGCAATAGCATTAGCAATGCCAAAGTCTATAAGCTTAAGATCTCCTTTAACTAGAACAAAGTTGGCAGGTTTCAAATCCGAATGGACGATCTTCTCTTCGTGGATAACGTGGACCGCTTCTAACATCTACGCAAAGAAACCCGCGCAAACCTTTAGCACTTGCAAAGAGAGAGAATAACAGTCACCCGTACTTGTTTCCAGTAATACGCCACCCAGATCATATCTAAAGGCGTGCTTTGACGAGCGGAGATAAGTCTGGCCAGATCAACCTCTCCACATTCCATTACCTGCGACAGTCAGTTTTTTTCGGACTAAGAAGCTATATCGCGCAGCCTACCAGCATCAGATGACCTTTACTTCCACCCTTTACTTCACTCTCGATAAGGCGGATGATACGGTCATTGCCGTCCAGTCGACGGAGAAGAGCGATCTCGTTCATATAGCCCTAGGAACAGAAGCAATGAGAATGTCAAAGGTTGCAGTACAAACAGATATACCTGCATGGTGTCTTGGTCCGTACGATCAAGACTTACGCGTTTCAACGCATAAATCTCGTTAGTCGGTGTTATGACTCTGTACACTCTAGACGAGCCACCTTTCCCGATCATGTCTAGTTTACCGTACGTCCTTCCATTAACCTATAACACAGATTCAATCAAAGGCAAATTCAATTCATAATGCGGATGCTGACAAACCTGAAATGCTTTGGCACCCGCAATCTGTATCGGCGCCGGAGGCAACGGTGGACGCGCATCTTTACCGCCTTCCCTCTCTCGTACTGGTCCATCGAGATAAGGTCCCAACCCTCCCAGATCTCTATCCACGTCGCCGACAATGTCAGCGCCCACAGCCCAGGTCTTGCCTTTTGCATTACCACCAGCAGTAGGAGCTGCCACTACAAAGTTTCCGTTGGAAGCATTTTGCGGTTCAGGTGCTGTCGGACTACGCCTATGTAAGCCCCGGGACACCGCCTGAACTTGGCTCGGCGGTTGATTCACTGAGCTAGTCCTTTGAAGACCTTGAGGGCGTTCAACTGGAGCAGCAGCAGATCTTTCTAAGGGTTGTGAGATGAGGGCGTGGTTACGTTCCAATGAGATGGCGACGTGGCGTGCTGAAGGCGAACGTCGAGCGGGTATTGGAAGAGCATCTGGCATGACGGTTTCGGAATCTCGACGTTGATGAACATTTCGAACTAGGAAAAGAGGTGACGAGATCAGTTGTCTGGAACGAAAATAGCCAAGATAAGACTTGCTCAGTTTATTTGGTTCTCGTTCTCTTTCCTCCTGAACAACCGGAAAATGCCGTTCCTCCTCCTTCGCAAAGTAAGACAAAGAAGATTGAGAACGAACTGGATCGAAATCGTCAGCAACGTTACACCCCTACAATAGTCTACATACCGTAATGCTCGTGCAAGGCTTCATGATGTTCGTCCAACTCACGTTGTACGCCCTGCTCCTTTTCTTCGGTGATCCTTTGCAGTTCATGTTCTGGTACGTCGCGTTCTAGTAGTTCTTGAAATTCTGAAACCTATTCAACACATGCATTCCACTACATGCTCAGGTACCTACCACTCGCTTCTTGTTCCTGTTTTTCCCGGTCGTCTTTTGTTATTCTTCGTGCTCCGCCTGTCAAGGGTCTAATGGGTCTTAAGTCGTTTTCGGCTGGTATGTGCATGTCAGAATGAACAGAAGGTCGCGATACTGTTGAAAAAAAGTTCATACGTGATCCTTCAATACTTCCAGGGGTGGATCGCGCGTCTGAGCTTCCTGCACTTGTGCGAACCCCTAAAGAGTCTTTGGATCGCGGGACGGCACCCAGGACGCGTTGCTGCTTGGAGAGAGGGCGACGAGAACGGGCATGAACCTGCACACCCTCTAAAGGTTGGGAGTGCGGCTGATAATCCGGAAGATCCACTTGGATGGCCGGCGGGGCGGAGGGCTCGGAATGTGTACGGATGAGAGAAGAGCTCAAGGGGGCTGAAGATTGGTGATCTTTGCAATGATCAGTAAGTCAGCCTAAACTTGTGATAGAAAAGCGCTTACCGATGACGGCTGTCTCGGGCCCTAACACCCAGTTTTCTTTATCCTTTTCGCGCAATCGACGGAGACGAGCTTCTTTTTCGCGTTCTTCTTCTTCACGCTCCTTTTTGAGAGATTCGAGATCGTCTTTTCGCTTTCCATCAATAGGAACGCGTCGTGCTCGTCCCAACAACCGGTCGTTATCCGGCACGGTAGGGCGCGGAAGACCCATTGGCGCCGCTGAACTGGAAACCGCTCGTTGAAACGTCCTATGCATAGGATGGCCGTCAGAATTGGTATGGGATTGCCCTCCTAATGATCCGTACGAGCGAGACAAGACCGATGAAATGGAAGGATGGTTTTCCGGAGCGCGTTCACTCCCTAATAGCTCGATAGGACGTGTTCTTGGGGAAACAACCTCCTCTTGCTGTTGAGAGGCAAAGAATAGAGGCTGTTTTTCTCTTTCTTCAGAGTTTCCGTGTTTTGAAATTCGCATAGCATTTCCATCGTCGTCAAATATATATTCGAATGAAAGTTGGGGTGCGTCGTCGGAACTGTTGCTGATGTTGCTGGGGCTGGGGCTGAGGTTGTGCATTTGGGGCAAGTCCGTAGAGAGGAGACCGTTTATAACAGCACTCATCGTCCTGTTTTGTCCGGTGTCTTGAGGGTCGATGTTACAAGTGTGAACGAAGACGGGACTTTTTTACAGGCCACGCGTTAGGTCACGTGCACTCGAACAAATGAGCTAATATTAATACGTAAGTTTAGGCGCCCATGTAATCACTCCTCGTGCCGTCTGTTTGTGATGGCCTCCTTGGACCAAGTGTACCTTGGACATGATGTATGGACGAGTAAAGACAAAATCTAGCGACAGGTGCAGTGCGCATCTGTAATCATGAATGAACAGGTATGTATGTATGACAGGAGGAATACGTAGATAATACAAATATTTGACTTAATATTGCCTCTAACATGAATACTATTTTAAGGTTATCAATATGTCAGTCATATTTCAATTCTTATTTGAGGCTCTGATTGACTCATATCATCTAAAATACAGCGTGTCAATAATTTCATTCACCAGAACCCGGATCGCCCTGATTAGATAGCCCGTTACCAAATTTACCCACACTGTGTCCGCGTCCAGATACTTAGAGAAATCCTTATCAGACCCCGTCAGATCGTCTCGATGAACCTTCAAGGCACTAGCTTTCGTATTGGAGTGGACGTTGGTGGTAAGCAGTGATGCACCGTGGAATCGATACACAGCTAAAGTCTGACTGAGGTTATCGATATCCTTTTCCGCAGGAACGAATACAGACGCCGTATTATTCTGTTCAGATCCTGAAGCGCACACTTGGACAAATAGAGGCGTCATCGCCTCTGTCAAAAAGCCTACAACGTCTCTAGTCAGCGATGGGATTGAGGCGGCTATTAAAGCGTTACTCGAACAAACGCAAGTCTCGCCTGATAAGGTTTCAGGCGTTATGATAGGAAGTGTGTCATCTTTTCCGTAATGCTCTCTCATTTCATTGAATTTGCCTTTACAAGCGACCCATTTTATGAGTAAATAAATATAGTGATACTGGAGCGTACCTTCCTGATTTTCAGCTTAGATGCTGTCGTTGAGGCAGACTCTCGAAAATTATCCAGAGTTGCCGTGGTCAGATTAGGGGCTCCTTATACACAGGTAATTCTGTGTCCAGTCATTTCATCCTTTTTAATTCAAATCCTCTAGGAATGCCCCCCATTTCTGGATTTTCCGTCGGCTATCCGAAAAGTAATGGACGGCTACGTGTGTATTCTTAAAGGAGGCTTGGAAATTGATGGCCGAATTATTAACGAAGTGCTGTTCTCTTCGATCTATCTCTACTATCACTGACGGCCGATTTCCTTTAGATTGATGCAGACGAATTAAAACAGGAATGTCAGAAGATCAAAGACCTAGGCTTAAAGGCAATAGCTATTGTCGGAATTTGTTCGCCCTTGGACAAAACTGACGTACGTTAGAATTGGTCTAGAACTGATTCATGTTCTCAAAAAGAGTAATTAATTAGGGCACAAGCCAAGAAGAAAGAGCTAGGGACATAATGCTTAAACACCTGGATCCGTCCACATCAATCGTTTGCTCTCGTAATGGTAAGTGATAATTGCAGTCATCTCGATCTGAATTTAACTAGCATATTATAGTCGGTCAATTTGGGCTTTTAGAACGGGAAAATGCCTCAATTCTCAACGCTTCCATCATGGCATTTGCTAAAAAGACGATATCAGGATTCCGGCAAGCCATACATCGCCTGGGCCTTTCGTGTCCGTTATTTCTGACTCAAAATGACGGCACTTTGACGTCGGCAGAGTCAGTCTGTTTTTTTGTCGTCTAAAGCTATGCTTTGATCGATCATAACAGATCCGCTGAACGACTTCCAATCCGAACATTTTCCTCTGGAGCGACCAATTCTATGCGCGGTGCGGCTTACCTGGCTGGGCTGGGTTCGTCAACTTCCAACATACGGCAAGAGACGAATAAAAGTATTATAGTTGTCGACGTACTTGAACTTTCTTTCTTTCTTTCTTTCGAAAAAAAAACGTACAATTTCATTATAGATTGGTGGGACAACAACTGATGTCGGCGTAGTAAGTCTACATTTGCCCGTTTTAAATAATAAAATCTTATCTTTCCAAACACAAGATACTCCCCAACGGTCTTCCTCGACAAGCGGCCGCATTTGTCAAAGTAGGGGGAGTCAGAACGAAGTAGGTATTCACGCATTTTATTATGGCCCCTACCTACTTAGAATGTCAGTTTTTCAATGCCTGACGTATATTCCCTTGGGCTTGGAGGGGGAAGTCGTGTACACATCGAGCCCGCTACTGAAACCACCACAGAGGTCGTCACCGTCGGGCCCGAGTAAGTTGTGTCTCTGGCATCCCTTTTCCATATTCAATTCAAACTCACTATCGAAACGACAGCTCTGTGGGCTATCAGCTTCTTACCGAAGGTCTCATATTCGGAGGTTCAACTTTAACTACTACGGATATAGTAGTTACGGATGATCCTTCTCTCAATATCGGCCAGCCAATACAAGATTTCGGGAAACAAATTTCAGAAGACGTCAGACAGAAAGCGAAGGTCGCTATAAAGAAGTTACTGGAAGATGCCATTGACAGTACGTTCTTATTCTGCCAGTTGTAATTCTCTCATGTGTTCGGTTCTTTGGAATAGGAATGAAGACTACCCCTGAGCCCGCGACAGTGATCTTGGTTGGAGGAGGAAGTATTATAGCCCCGAAGGACTTGGAGGGAGTAGAAGGTAAAACCTGCTAGCTGACAATCTCTCTGTACTAAGCAATGCGCTTATCATTATCAGAACTAATTCTACCGCCTTGTTTCTCATGTGCTAACGCTGTGGGAGCATGTATCGCGAATGTAGCTGGAGAAATAGGCAAGTGCGAATTTTGAATATCCCAATAAATAAATAAATGGAATTATACAATTTCCCCAGACACAATCGAAATACTGCAGAATAGGGAACTGGATGAAGTTATAGAACATTGCAAGAATGTCGCTGCCGCAAGGGCTGTAAAGGCTGGTGCAAAGATTGACACAGTCAAAGTCGTTGAAGTCGAAAACTTACCTGTTCAGGTTCGCTTTGCCTTTATCCCATTTCGTATTCCTTTAAATTCATCTCCTGCTTACAGTATGTGACCAACAAAGCGACTCGCATTATTGTCAAGGCTATTGGGGAGGTACGTGAGCTCTCGCTAATTTCCGATATATGTCAACTCCTTTAATGTTGACTTTGGCATCTAGCTCGATACAGTGGCGTTTTACCACGATATGATTCCTGAAGGTTCCACTCATTTTGATGATATTCAAATTCCTGAAGCAAACCATACTTCAAACCTTGAACACATCGCATCCAACTTCGAATCGGAAGAAATAGATGCAGAGGCCTATGTTCCAACTATCAACGATAAAGGGGAATGGATTTTAAGTGAAACAGACCTAGGCATGTTACTTCCGTAATTCGCCATGATTCATGATTGCATGACGGATCACTATTTCACAGAATGGATAGCCGAAGGTTGTGGTATCCTCGGCGCAGGTGGTGGAGGAAGCCCTTATCCTCCCTTTATCATGTATGTGTCCATATAGATAGGAAAGAAGAATGACACTATTCAGGAACAGGGCCCGCCAAATTGTGAGAGATGGTGGAATTATCCGGGTGATATCCGAAGATTCTCTTCCCGCCGACGCTCTTGTGGGTTTTTCAAACTCTGATTAGTATGGTGGCTGAATTTACCGTATTCTGTTTTCTAGGTATTCCGGGGAATGTTTATGGGGTAAGACAATCACACACATATATATAGAGCGTGAGATTGACCCCGGAACGGCAGCTCACCTTCGGTGTCCAACGAGAGAGTACAATCTGGAACAGAGATTCAAACGGCCTGCGAAAATCTTGCACGATTCTTAAAAATCGATAAACCAGCGGCTGTCATTTCGTAAGTCGTGTTTCCTGCGAGCACTGCAAATACGTTTGTCAACTGCGGGTCAAAAGGGACGAAATAGGAGGCGGAAACGGTACATAAATTCTCGAATATTCAAGTTTCGGATCAAAAATAGCTTTTTCATAGGCATACAACCACTGATTCTCGCTTCTGAAAAACACCTTAACGTTCCTGTGTTTGATGGAGATTTGATGGGAAGGGCATATCCGTAAGTCTTTGGCACCCTCAGGCACCCAACAAGAAAGCTCCTGACAGACGTTCAAGAAACATGTGGCAGGTATGTATCTCGTCGGAAAAAGCTAAAAGCGTTACTATCTCACATTTGTAATATTAGACCTTACCTGCAGCTTATGGTGTGCCATCGGCCCTTACACCCTGCGCAATTGCCGATGGTGTGGGCAACTCGATAGTCAGTAGCCTAAATTGCGAGTTTTCACGGTACGCCTTCTGACGCATTAATGACAGATTTTACCCTCCACATCAAACGTCTATATGGTTGAGACTATGTACGTCAAAGGGCTTTATAATCTGATCATACTTCGTCAACGCATAATTATTAGTCTTCGAACTGTCTGCACTGAATTAGGAAGCAAAGCGGGTGTCTCAATGGCACCGCTGAAGGCTGAAACATGCCGCGAATTTGGTATACCGAAAATGGTCTCTCAGGCTTGGCGAATTGGACGTGCGGTGGCTATTGAAAATAAAAAGAGGTAAAATGCTCAATGACGGAAGTTATTTTCAGCGAAATCAGATTGATTTTTTACAGTAATATCAATGGTATACCTGAGGCAATTTTACAAGTCCAAAATGGCAAGGTTTTGTATAAAGGCAAAATTGTCAATGTCTCGCGCGAAGTAAGAGCTGGGTTTACGGTTAGCTTTCTTTTGTCGAACTTGAATCGTGCCAAAAAACTCATGATCCGATTTCTGGTGCAGTGGGGAACTGTGACCAGTAATTTTCATTATTTTTTGGAGAAATTCTCTCTCCTGAATAGTTCATGCAGTCATGCCTTTATCCAATGCCGAAGAGGAATTTACGAGCAAACCAGGAGAACAAGTTTGGCACTCAGATGATCGACTCATAATCTCTTTTCAAAACGAAAACTTGACCGCCGAGTTTTATCCCAGAGGGGACAAAAATGCCATGGGATTGCTTGCTATTGTCCCCGATCTTATTTCAGTTTTAGACTCTCAGTCGGGCTCTAGTCTAGGAACTCACGAATATAGATATGGCGTACGTACTCTGACGCTCTTTTTGTGATGTTATTGCTAATATTTCGATGAAGCTGCGAGTCGTAGTGATTGCTTTGGCTAGTCATCCCCTTTGGACAACCGCACAAGGTCTTCAATATGGCGGACCTCAGGCTTTCGGGTGAGATAGTACCCTATATGTGTTTGATACTTCAGGTTTGGATACTAAAGGCTCATGTGTTAGACTCAATCATAGATATCAGAGAATCGCGGATTATTTAGATCCCGTGTCAGTCATAAAAGGCTATAGAAAGAGCTAAATAGATCGGAGTCTGTTGTATACTATTATTGTCTCAAGCCCCTGTTACCTTTCTAGAAACCTGTAGCAGGGTCATTTACACAAACATTTGGCAGAATTGGAATCGTAGCAAACGACAGTAATATGAAAATTTTCTGTCCACGAGTTTAATTTTCTGGACATATGTACAAAAACGATTGATGTCATATTAACACGTGCGCAAACTTGGAAGGTAAGTCTCAGTACAGATAGTAAGGGAATGCAATAGCGTTTCGTCGGTACACAAACTACGACTGGAAGTTTTGATATTGTTTACATGCTCGTAATACCCATCTACGACGATGCCGATCGTTTATAGCAGCCAACTTTGTTTCGTCCAGAATGCAGATTATAGTCTTATTACATCCATTAGTTTCGAATTTCAGAGATACAGCATTTTCAAGCACGTACTCACCTTATGACAGAGAGAAGATAAACTCAATCCCTCTTTTTATCTTTGAACTCCCCTTTGAAGAGTTCTTTCATCGTCTGAGCCACGACCCATTCTCCAAGCGTATCTCCCATAGCCGAGGCAAAGAACTGGCTAATAGCATGTGGAGCATATGGAGCAACTTCTTTTCTTCCGCAAGCCATTCTATCCACAATTGCTTTACCGAACGTATCGGCATCCGGCCGTATGGGATTAACAGATTTTCTCATAGAGTTCGATTGGACTTGTCCGACAGCTAGATATATAAACTTGATATTGGATGGCGTGAAATACCGCTCGTCGACTGCAAGGGACCAGGTCAAGGTTTTCATGAATTGTTTACATGCTGCGTAGATAGCTACTCGGGGAGGGGGGATCTCGGCTGAGAATGAACCGACGTTGACGACCAGACACTTTCCATGTCGTTTCCTAAATTGAGGTAAAATTGCATGGATTAATCCGAGGTGGAAAAACGTGTTTAGGTTGAATATATTGAAGACCCGGCTTGCTGGCCATTCATCAATTCTGGCGGTTACATGTTGAGCCAAGTGCCGAGTTTACTGAATTTATGAATAACTTACCTTTCTGGGATGATGTCGAGAGAACCTCCAGCGTTATTTATGAGAAGAGAGACATTGAGCTCTTTGAATGGAGCAACAAGTTTGTCGAAATCGTGATCATTTCTGCTTGCATCCGCCAAAAATACACGAATATCCCCTTGCTCCTGACCATGTCTCAAAGCACGAATTTCTTCAGCAACCTTCTGCGTTTTCTCCGCATTACGACCATGCAAGATAAGATTGAACCCTCGCAGATAAAGCTCTTTCGCTATTCCTTTCCCTATCCCATCTGACGCTCCAGTCACTACAGCGTAGGGCGAATCTCCAGTTAAATAATCGTCGATTGGATGTGTACTGAAATAGTACAGAAAAAGAAAAGATACGAAGCGGTAGAGTAAGTAGAAGACGTATGTTAGACCGATGATCGAGAGATAATTCATTGTCGTTGTGGTAAGAAGAAGGGCCGATGGGAAATCACTATAGCCATTGTATCGTCGTACTATTCATTCATCGCCGTCACGGATTTAACCACCAATCATCAATAGGTTATGTAAGCAACTGTACATCCAGTCACGCTCAAGTCAAATCAAGTGTTGCTTTGACTTCGTAGCACAGCTACTCAGTTTACAAAATCAATGTATTTGGCATGATGCTACTCGATTAACTGCTGACTTGCTTTCACCTTGTTCAACTCGGTTCTTCATCCATTTGTCAACCATTTGTAATCAGAAGTGACATCAAGCGGCTTATGATTGGTTCAATTAAATCCCCGTAAAAACAACTTGGCATTCTGGCCAGGCGAGAATGTATCGATTCTGTGTAGTCAATGATTAATGATCTTTAAACAAGTATATTACGCAACGAGAAACACAAGTAAAAAAATAATTCGACCTCCTTGCTATTCGTGTTTCGCTTTGGAAAACATATCCCACACGATATTCAGGTATACCTTCCGAGGCAGCAGTCCCAACATTCTGAACATATTCGATTTAAAACCTGTAAGACACCTGTATAAGGAATTGGCGGATGAGGCTTTAGAACCTTTCCTAAAATAGTTTCGACGAAAACTTCGGGCGGGGTGGCTCCAGGCTCGCAGGCAGAATCAAGCCGTTCCCGTACGTTGTGCGCATATTTTTTGTACATGCTGTCTGGAGATAGTTCATAATTGTCGAATTTCGCAAGCATGTTGGATTTGATCGACGCAGGTGTTACGAGAACTACACTGAGGTTGAAAGGACGGGTTTCCAGAGAAAGGACTTCAGTTAAAGCATGTAGGGCTGCTTTGGATGAGTCATATACTCCCATCCATGGCGTAGGGCTTGAGTTTTAATGAAACGTCAGAGAAGTGACAAAATAAGGTCTATGAGGGGTATTGACTCACAATGAACCGACAACTGAGCCCATGTTAATAATCGTCCCCTTTTTACGTCGCGCCATGTGCGGTATCACGGCACGACACAGTTTTAGAATGGAAAAAACATTAATATCATAGATTTCCTTCATCTGATCCTCATCAAAATCAATGCAGGGGCCTAAAACGAAGCAACGGTACCTATTCAGAGGCACGATTGAGATAAAAACATTAATTACTACTCACCAGGCGCGAGAACACCAGCGTTATTTATGAGCAGGTCAATTTGACCATCAGTATTGATAATAGTTTTGACGACGTTGTCGATTACTTGTTGATCGTGCGTGACGTCAAGAGACATCACCTTCGCTCTAGGATGGTTGAGTCCTACAATCGTCTCAGCTGACCGCGAGGTGGCATAAACCGTGTATCCCCTAGCCAAGAGATTTTTGCAGCTACACAGGAAAAGAATGAGTAAACCTGACAGAAACAAGACACGACGTTCACGGGGGATACGCACTACGCAAATCCTATACCACCAGTCGTGCATCCTGTCACAAGTGCGACCTTTTTCTCCATATGTTGTTGAGCGTAGAACGTCGAGCCGAGTTACAAAGTAATGTAGGATAATATAGGAGAGGGAAATAATACCATTATGAAGAAAGCGAGACAATACAGTATTTATGAGGTGCCCATGCCCCGTAAGCAGTAGGTGTAACTTTGATCGAATTATGTCAGCTCTCCGATGTCTAATTTCCTAATTAGGAAAAAAAAAGAATGGACCTGATGATTTAGAGTCAAAGGCGACAGCGCAACTTCAGCCTTGATATCAGCAGCGCCTTTTCGATATATCTTAAAATAGTATTCGGATGATATGCCGGAAATCTCTGCTCCCGTATATTATATCCAAGCTTTCGTACAGTGCAGTGTTATGGAGCTGGGCGCCTTTTTCTTTTCACTTTGCATTGGTCGACGCAACGCCCACGAAAAACATTTTGCACCACTCCGTGGGAGATGGATTTCGCCATCCATGATTCGTCTCCCTTTGAACAACCATATCTCTTGTAGACATGTGGCATATAAGTATAAATTCAATTTCAGCTGTCGAGATACCAACACTCACCCCGGTTTGAGCAGTCTCACGTCCCCGTTCTCCATTATAAGCTCCATATTGCCTTCAACAACAATTCCAAAGTCCAACGACTGAGTTTTGTGTTGCGGAACGGATGCCAGTGGCTTGGTCCAGACTATGTTTCCTACCTGAAATTTACGAGGAGGAAGACGACAATGAATGAATCGCGGATCGTACAAATAAAGTGAAATAAGCGTAATTGACTAACAACGCCTGTTTTCGGTATTTCCTCTAAACTGGTTATGATTTCCATAGGATCTGAAGCTTTTACATCACTGCAGTCGGCAGGCACGGGTGTGTGCCAAACAGTTTGAAATCTGCGTGTGCATGTAGTATGAGTCACCAAATTTACCACTGATCAAAGAAGCGAAACGCACCTGTAAATGTCGTCTGGGAACCGACTGTAATATTTGGTGTGTATATAAGATAAGCAGACTACACTGTACATACTGAATATAACCTCCCCGGTCGTCTATTTGCACCTCAGACTTCCCGGTATCAATATTGACACCCGTGACAATCCTTCTGCTAAGTTCAGGCAAAGGAGGAATAGTACCCGCAGCTGCTGATCCCGAATCTGTCCCGGCGAAATGGGAGTTTACCATTGCATTTGATGTAGATGTGTCTGACATTGCGATTATTGTCGGTGGTCTTGGTCGTTCTTTTTTTTTTCAGGGTTCCCTGGTCTGTCACACCCGTCACATTCACACGTCAACAACCGTGTGAGTATTATATCAACTATCCGATTATTTTTTACCTAAATAGGCAATATAGTCCAAACAGCCTTGACCATCGGACCTCTCAGTCAGAATCCAGCTGAATCTACTAGTATAGACTCATCACCGCGGTAGCATATTAGTTTCCATTCGCCTCTTCCTCCAATTTTGAAGAGACTTGTATAGTATTTGCTTGGAGGTCATGCTTATATTTCGTACGCTATAGTTCAATAAGTTGTTGTTTGCGCTCATAAATTATCTTCATGCTTGTTTGTCAGCGGCTCTGTAATCAAGTGCCTTTTTATTTTTTTTATGGAGATATAATGACTGTGATGTTTAGACGGATCATTTTTTTTTCAGCAAGGCTACCGGTTTATCGGAACTGAAGGGACTCTACCCTTGTTGCTTGTAGCTCCAGCTCTCGAATAAAAGACCGGAGACCGGAAAAAGATGTCCCTTGAAAAAATGTTGAAGAATGGCCAAATATACGTTTTTCATGTTTCTCCTGAGTCTAGACATAAGAGAAAAGATCTGTCGATTGACCTAAATTTGAGGAGAAATTGTGAGTGCGCAAGTATTTATACTTGCTCCTCACGTAAAAACTCTAATAGTTGTTCATATATTTTATTCGTCATCTTACGAGCTTATGAACTCCCCGTACCGCCGAACCTCGCTCCACAATAAGACTGACACCGACCTGGGCTCGTCGGCCTCGCCCTGAAATGCTTGTTCTGTATTACAATGCGCATTTTCAAAACGAGAACGTTTCTCAATTGTCCACAATATCCTCAATTAAACTCATGGATTTATACCCTCACTGTCAGTTCTTATTGGAGAACAGGCTTGAACTACAACACCTTCAGCTTCCGAATCTCTATTACGCAAGGCACTACTAGCTTCCGCCCACTCGTCTCCTTCGACTTTAATTGCAAATCCTTACAATTCCCACCCGAGAAACTACGTCCAAAACCATTGTGTTGGGCGGTAATGTTATTCCTCCCAGTAATATGAGAATATTGAGATTTACATTTGCGAATAGCAATGTATCTGTATCCAGTGCTTCGGTTCCACATTGAACCATTTCGAGGACGAATATGCGTAATCGTACAAGCTTTAATAGGGAAAACGGTGCCTGGATTCTGGCAATATTATCACTATAGCCAGACATCACCAATTTAAACCGAGACAAAGCCGGTAGGAACCGGATGATACGTGCGCCTCAGGAGCGAACAGGAAAGGAAAGGGAATCAGCGGATGCGTGCTCAGAGGGAGAAATAGGAGGGAAACATAGTTATTGTATTTGTAAGATAAGAGAAGATTTTTATATACATTATTTGTGGGATTTCCGGGAATATGAAATGGTGCTAGAATGTAATCTAAAGATAATCGAAAAGGCTGAAAGTTTAATTGCGAACGGGTGAAAGGTACAAAATAATCAATTTTGGCAAAAGGTTGACGAACCGGCGCATATACCGAGCGCTGACAAATCTCTGCGTAGCCTGTTTGCGCAAGCAACACGGAGATATTTTGTAAACTGCTGCATATATAGTAAAGACTTGACTTCCCCGCTGTTTCTAGTGAAATTTTCCTAAGGCAGGGAAAATCCATTTTGTTGCTGATTACTGATGGCCCGGTAGTTACTATACCTTCACGGTCGCAATCCAAAAATCGGAGAACAAACTCTTCCAGGTGAGGATATGCGGACAATAAAACGAGAAGCTGGGAGATTAAAAAAGCAGGGAGATTGGTGGTTTCTTGAATGGAAAGGTGCGTTAATTTTTTGTGTGACGTTTCGAGCCGTAATGGATCCATTTCGCGAATGTATACAGTAGTTCTCAAAGACAGGATACGGCGTCCACCAAATTTGTAAATGAGGGCGGATTCCCCCCCCCTTTTGACAGCCTGAAGATATGGTCTTCGTCACAAGTCAAATCAATACCCAGACATCGCAATTAAAAGTGGTAACGAAAAGGCGCGTTGTATGGTATCATGAAAGTAAAGATAATCCCAAGCAGGGAAGAGAGAAGGGCCGCCAGGCGAGTTTTTTTTACCGTACCACAGTGGCAGATCTCCCTGAATCAGGCACGGAATTGGCGATGTAGCCAATAGTCATTTGCTTGACAGTAGAGTTCCAAAAATCTCATTGGTCTTTCAAGCTTTGCTGTCATTGCGTTGCGCGCGTCCAATAGAAATCACTGTCCTGACACGCAGTTCAGCCCAGGTCCTGATATGCACCAGGTAAAAAAGAGGCGGTAGTCGACAACCAGCGTCTTGAATTTAAATAAACTTCGGGGCACTTGTGGCACGGAACCTCCCCTAATATCTCTCTCTCAACACACCATTTCATATCGCACGCAGTTACCACACACACACTATGTCCGAAACACTCAGTTTGAAAGAACAAATAGCACCCAACGAAGATGACAATAGTTCTGGAACAGCCCAGGTGTGGTCTGATGACCAAAGTGCCAAACGTCCCAAGTTTCCGTCCATAAACGTGGCTCCGACTCCTTTGAACGAAGAAGGCGATCAACCTGCTCCCGGGCCAACGACGGGCCAACAGTCCGATGAAAGAATAGAGGATTTAGTGAGCCTTTTCCGTGATTTCCTTGGTAAGTCTCTGTTTTATGAAACAGTATGTGAAAATTGCTCATTAAAATACGTTTTAGAGGCTGCGCCTAACAAAGCAGTTTCCGGTTCTTCTCATCCTATAGCGCAGCAAAATAAAGCCGGCCCGCGTAAAAGGTTTTTCGGATTAGCCAAAGGTTTTTCTCATGAATCTGGATGTAAGCATGTTAATAGAAATTGCATTTGATTACTGTGATCTAACGTGATGCATGTTAGCGAATAATAGATATGATTACGAGCAAAAGTATCCACGAGATCGATTTGGAGAGGAGGTTTCCGACAATTCTCGCGTTTGGTTGACATACCTCGATGAAGCCGAAACGTTTGATCGTGAGAGGGCAGAGGGATGGAAAGAGACAGTGGATGTCCTTCTGGTTTTTGTAAGCAGAAATTTTATTCCTAATCATAGCATCCAAGCTTATTTTATGTAACATATATCAGGCTGGTCTCTTTTCTGGCGTTATAACAACATTCATCTCTCAGGCCTCACAAAATCTGCAGCAAAATAATACCCAAGTTTCTGCGTCCCTGTTGTTCACAATAGCCCAAATCCTACTAGCACAATCTAATGGAATCCCGACAAATATCACTTTGAACTCAACCATGAATCCTAGTTCGCCCTTCACACCAAACACGAATGCAGTTTTGGTGAACGGTCTATGGTTCACCAGTCTGGCAATCACATTATCCGCGGCACTGTTTGCTGTTCTCGCCAAGCAATGGCTATATTATTACTTATCCTCCATCTCTGGAACGGCGAACGAAAAAGTTCGAGCCAGGCAGTTGCGATTCAATGGCTTTGAATCGTGGAAGGTTGCAGCCATCGTAGACCTCCTCCCGATCCTCCTTCATCTTGCTGTCGGCATGTTCCTCACTGGCATCATAATATTACTGTTTCCATTGGAAGTTCATGTTGCCTGGACGATTGTCGTTATTGCGGGAATTACTTTTACTTTATATTTCGTTTCGGTGTCGCTACCTATTTGGTACCCGGAGTGTCCATATACAACCTCGTTGACGATTTACATCGGGATCCTCTTCTTTATTCTACAACAAACTTCCAAAAAGATCACCGGAATCATAAATAAACGATCTCAAGCTATGTGGAGAAAAATAAATTTTAAAACTCGGCGTACCGTTGTGCGTCTCTTTCGCTATGGCCAAAGCTTCGTCGGACATGGATTCATGTTCATTTCGAAATCAGCTGGTGCAGTGCCCCGTGGTTTTCAAAGACTCCGATCCGCTATATTTTCTGAAGAGCTCCCGGAATTCACAAAGTGGAGAGAAGAGAATATTAAAAAAGCTGTCAAGAACGCCACGTTCCTTGACTACGAGGCGGTCAAGTGGCTTTATGTGACTTCCCAAAACCGAAGTGTTCATCGAATTATTGCACGGTGCGCAGCTGTGCATCCAATTATCAAGAACCACTTTGATCGGTTCGCTTTCGAGGATCTTCCACGTACTTTGGAGATCAGTGAAATAAATGTAGTGGATATACGTTATGGATTGTGTTGGGATAGTGATCTCAGTCAACCTTGGGAAAGGGATCACTGGGAACTATTCCGGTCTATTCCCGTCGATGTGGTAGAAAGTCAGCTGGAGGAAGGAGAGTGCCAAACTTATCTCCTCTTTGCAAAAAAATGGATGTCTGGTTATGAACAGAAGCGCCAAACTCTCCTCGACGCCATCAACGGCAATTTTAATCTTCCATTGATAATATGGAGTTCCCTTTTAAACGAGTCAACAGATGCCACGGTGGCTGTGCATATCCTTGCCGATGGAAACCTGAGTCTATTTACTCGGGAATTCGATCACACCCGTGAACTTATCCGTAACGCGGGGTTAGTACGCTTTGACAGTAAAGAATTGGCATGGTGGAAGTTCGAATACCTGTTTCGTTACTTTGAACTTGGTACACCCGACCTTTCATCGGAAGCCAAAACATATGAAACATGTTATCTCCTCGTTATCACCATCTATCGTAACCTCACCTCCGATGATCCAGTCATCACCGACAAAGGACTGAGACAGCAGTCCTTGACAAGAGTGCTTACCACCTTTCACCAAGGGCATCTTGTGTTCACTGGTTACCTTCGCACATTAGAAGACGCCCTCCGTTTCTTCAGAGAGATTTTCTCCGTGGACTCGTTCTGGTGCAAGTCTATGACAGATGACGCCAGAAAATGGGCAGCTATTAATCTGAGTTACATGAATCTCTCGATCAGTCATCTGGAGAAGAGCTTGCCTTTTACGGACAGCCACGATCTCTCTCTCATATATCAATGTTATTCGCGACACCTCGGGTTAAAACTCTCTCATCTCGCACCTCCCCTGTTCGTGCTACTGCTCGTACCACAGAACCGCCATCATCTATCCACGATCCTCTCGAATGATCCTGATCCAATACACCACTTCTCGAAATGTCTCCACAACCTGGCGAATTATTCCATTGATGGGGATTCAGACAAGTCCCTATATCCAGTCTTAATGGACCTCCTCAAATCCGTGGGCCTGAAGGATAATACCCTGTATGCCATTCTTTACGACCCCTCTGTGCTTTTACAACTATGGAAACTCCTCGTGTATTGCCGATGGGAAACAAAAATGTATTTTCTGCTCGTGAAATCGAAGATTGACAGGGAGAAGTTGGACAAGCTATTTGCCGCTATGAATGAACTAGTGCGATCATTGGACGACTTGGACGACATTAAAAACTTACTGAATGAATATTATAATTATTATAATTATCTGAGGAATAAAGAAGTCGGAGATGTTCGTTCTGCATTAGCGGCATCTGCACGCGAGTTTGGACAACTTATAGGTCAACCCGACGCCACTGCCGATCAATCTGCGTCCGAAAATGCATTGTCAAACAATGACCACAACAACGAAGAGCGTGCTCAGGTGCCTGGTCCGGATAAGGTACTTTGTTTTCAGAATTCGTCATCCTTGAGAGTCCCCTTACTAAGGACAATTTCATAGCGTACGCCCTTTAACTCCATAGGCAATTGGATGAAAAAGACGTTCGAGTCCATTTGGTTAAGATTACCGGACGGTAAAACTAGTGATCAGTCGACTGCTAGTCCGATCCCGCTTAGTGAAATAGATCTTAATCCGATAGCATAGTAAAATAATTCTGTATAACCAACGATTTAAATATACAATAACCGAACTCGAGAAATGTGATTCAAGTGGTAAACATTACTTCCATTCAACCCATTTCAATGCAGTAATGAAGGCACTAGTAGCTGTGTGCGGAAGTTGTTGCGAGGCGAATTCATTCTCGTCAGACGCAGGGAGATAAATACACGAGTACGACATTTGAAAAAGAGCAGTGTGAGACGAAGACCAATAGCGTTTGAAGATTTCCCAGGGAACGGAATAAAGCAATTTGAGTTAGAACGTGAGATTAGAAGATCATAAATGGATGAAATGACTAACATGCTTTTATTAAACAAGGGACTGGTAGGCTGACGATGGGAGACGTGTTCTTGGTTGTTTAAAGAAAGACACGATCGTCAGTAACTTGATAACACAACTGATCTTAATTTTAACTCCCTCAAGATCTCCATTGGTTTTCGCTCGCGTGCGGGATACTAATGGCTGTCTTCGCGGAAACAACAGCTATGCAACAGAAGGTCTTCATTGCAGACAAGCGTTGAAAGTGAGACCAACTCTATTTGCCCAGGTGAGAACAGGAAAAGAACCAATTTTCGTAGGACAGATGTTATTCGTGTCTGCCTATTTGGGCAATTGGATGATGCATCTTTCAAAAAAAAAGGAGACCTACCAAACTTTAGATAATTTTTGGATGCCGATTGGGCTAATTGTGGCATTTTGCTCGGCTTTAGTTCAGAGAGAGAACAGGTCGGCTGTAATGGTAGGAAGAAAAACTGGTTGCTCCATCATTGCCACGTGTCACATGTCACATGTCACACCTGAATTTCATGTCACGATGAACTAAACTGAGAGATAAAACATGTTGTCCTCGGTGATGGATCTAGGATTAGATCAAAACTCCAATCTTTCGTATCCCATTTGCATGTTAACATGAGAGGTGCGTTTCTAGATCAATCAACGAAGAATCGTTCCCCAAATTCACAAAGTCACAAACTCCCACAACGCCGGCCATTCCAGAGCGGATCCCAGAGTTTCTCCAATGTCAACAAACGTACAATATGCTCAAATGTGCCGACCTTTTCCGGAATCATTCTGTTTTATTTGAAGCTCGCTGAATGAATCAGAACTTGAATGATGACCAGCGTTAACGTTGTTTGATTCAGAATGATACGAGTGAGAATTGAACGTGCGTTTGAATTTCTATCAGGAGAATATGCGTGTCTAGAAACCCTATTTTGTTCTCTCAAGCTCAGGGGAATGTGATATGTCGCTGCTCTGTTCCATCAATAGAAAACCATTGAAAGGATGATGGCGGCATCGGGCTCAGAGTCGTCTTAGGAGAGGCTAAATCTGTTCAAAAGTCACCTTTCAAACCATCAAGTTCCTTTAATACTTTACAAAAATCATACAACTTGTAACATTATCAAACTTATAGCCTCTGATTTCCTGAATGACAATATAAATAAAGCTTGGACGTTTTGAAAAAAGAAAAAAAAACGCTCTTCTATTTATATCTTCATTCGCTCATGTACTGCGAATCCAAAGAAATAGAAAATTCAGCCCTTTCGCCGCTGACCTGCTCTGCGTGCCATACTGGACATAGATCTCGAAGTTGAACCACAACGCCTATGTTACGCAAATCACTAGTAAACTCCGTCCACCCTTTAGTCGTCCCATCTAACCGATGAGCTGGGCTGAAACACACTTCCAGAACCTTGATCTTGAATTTCGAAATAAGTCGAAGAAGCATATTATATGATGTACCAGTCCGTAATAGTTTCAAAGTTCTAAGATTTGGCACGCTATCCGAGTCGGGGGATGATAATATAATCGACTCTAGTATTTCCGAAACCCCGTGACTTGAATCGACCAATTCCAAGGTATGAAGGTATGGAAATGCAGTGCGAATGTCTTTAAGCTGAGTAAAGATCATCCACGCATCAGATTTTAACTTGAGGTATTCTATCCGAGGCATAGCGCATGCCAGATTGACAATAGGGGAATGATTTATTGAAAGCCTCGCGGCGTCCGAGTCGAACTCCTTAGCTGAGATATAAAACGCAGGCCATCGTGATATTAGAGCGTCTGCACTGCGCAGACGATGAAATTCAGGTTTCGGTTTAGGGATATCGTCCGCGCAAATCGTGCATTTGAAATCGAAAAGGGTTATACGTAAATAGCGGTGATGTGAGAGCTGGGACAGTATTCTAGAAGGGATTGTTTCGAACATGAAAGCAGGTGGGAACGAGAGTGTCCCAATCTGGATTTTGTTTGAACGAATGTGGGACATTTTAATTTTGTATCGAGATAAAGATTCGAGGGGCTGAAGGTGTCGTGAGAACTGCTGGATGTAGTAGCCGCTTAGTTTTCTCCATGCGACCAATGAAAGCTCAGAAAGAAAAGGAAGTGCAAGTTTGTTGGTGATTAGTACCGACGAAAACGAGGACGAGTTGATATCTTTAGTTTCCCATCCGTCTTCGTCAGAAAAATCGAGATCCAATTTTTCCAAGAGAGGACAGGTGGACAAAAACTCGAAAAGTCGGGATAAAGTAGGGACGGTCAAGGGTCTCCGAAATGAGAACTGTGTCAAGTTTCTGTGGGGAAGATCGGGCCACGGTAAATCCAGTCCATTGATAAACAGTTTTCGAAGATGAGATGTATCCGTCAAATTCGTCACCATAGGCATGTCTTGCGTCCTGGACCGCCTAACCGAATCGGTGAATTCTGGGTGTAACTGGATGTCCAATCGTTGTAATTGAAGTGGTGGTGATTGAGACCGTTTTAGACAATTATGAAATCTCGCAAGGTCATCCCACGTGGCATGGAATGTTAAAGAAGTAAGACGAGATGAGATATTGGACGGATTGTTGACGAAGAATATTTCTGAAGCGGAAGAATCAAAACTACTAGTAGATCTCTGATGACGCATGTTCCAGATGAGCGCGAGAGGTGCGTTCCTGGATCGCTCCATGCAGAGACGAAGAAACGAAGGATGACTCCTGAAATCGAGGAATCCCCACAACGCTGGCCATTCCAGAGCACATTTCCTCCAGTAGCCACACACGTGGGAGATCTTCAAAATGGCTAACTCGGGAAAATATGAGTTGAATATGGTTAGCGAGAAGATATTGTAGAGTAAATCCAACACTTTGTTTATCGGAAGCTCCGAGTTATGGTTGTGAGCTCGGACTCGGGTGTTGATTGATTTGAATGATCTTGAGAGATCTGGATCTGTATTCGACCTAATATATATATCAGGAGACTGCAGCGCGTGTCTAGAATAGTAATGAACACTCGCCCTGATTCCGAGTCGTTTTTTTCAGATTCAGGGGAATTCGACCTGAGCTTGTCGCTGCTTTGTTCCATCGATCGTGAATTTAAAGAGCCTCAGGCTGAGAATGGCATCGAACGCTAGTTGTAATTTGTCACGCGGCATGCGTGGTTGGCCAGTCGGCATTTGTTCAACGTTTATTTCAGGAGTTGAACGATGACTTTTACTTTTCTCCTTTTAAATCATCAAATTGTTTCAAACCGTAGGTTTATAAAATATAATAATAACACGTATGGACTCACAAACTCAGTCCGCACTTAGCCATTGATCTTCACCGCCACCGGCAGTTGGATTGTTGTCCCAGGAACGTGACCAACTAGGTGTGACGTCCATCGTGAAGTGGCGCTTGGCGCTTAAGGGACACGGAATGGTACGACTTTTATTAATTGTTGGTTGCTGCACATGTTCCATTGTTTCTTTTGTTAGTACGCACCAACGACACAAAGACGACTGCTCTTATCGAACCACTAATAGATCATTATTTCACGGCTCTAACTCCTATTTATTTATTATATTAACCTTAAACACCCCCTTCTCCTCTCCGTAATGAACTCACTTTCAACTCTTACAACCGCCTCTTCGTCGTTCAAGGACGCACACAACCGCACCGTCATCTTACGCGGTACAAACCTCAGCGGATCTTCTAAACTCCCATACGGTCGAGCCAGTCACGAATCCTATCATTTTTACGAAGATGGTGAATCTGGCGACCTCACCTACATCGGCAGACCCTTTTTACTCTGGGACGGCGACTTGGACTTGGACAACAGAGAGGACGAAATCATCAAGACTCACACTTGGTATACTTCAAATTGGGAAGACTCGGCAGACTGTCATCTTGCTAGATTAAAGGGCTGGGGGTTCAATTTGCTGAGATATGTCGTTACTTGGGAAGCTTTAGAGCACGACGGACCGTACGTTTCTTCCTCTATCATTTCTTCTGGTTGTGTCTAACGTTCTCACTTCTAGAGGAAAATATGATTATGAATTTATCGAGTTTACAATAGCTATTCTCCGAAAATGCAAGCATTATGGCTTCAGAGTCTACATAGACCCACATCAAGACGTCGTACGTACCTTTTGTTCCACACATCACAGTAGCACCTCCAACTTAACTCTTTAAAACAAGTGGTCCCGCTTCTCAGGCGGCTCGGGCGCACCTTACTGGACCCTCACAGCTTGCGGTTTAAACCCCCGAAACTTTACACAGACTGGGACCGCAATCCTCCATCACGAATATACACCTCCATCCACGACGACCAGTTCCGACCCTGCACAGATGCCCTCAATGCTCTGGTCAACAGGATACAACCGCCTCGCCGCACAAACCCTTTTTACACTCTTCTTCGGCGGACGAACATACGCTCCAAAATGCATTATCGACGGACTCAACATCCAAGACTACCTCCAATCTCATTTCATCGAGGCGTTCGGTCTTTTAGCTGACAAAATCCGTGAAGCGGATGATCAGGCATTATCTTCTTCATCTTCATCTTCCAACGAACGCCTGCTAGACGAATGTATCATCGGATGGGATAGTATGAATGAACCGTTTCCTGGGTTTTGCGCAATGGAAAAATTAGACTGGAACACGACAACCGCGCACGGTGCAGCCCTCAAAAAAGGTCCTCAGCCCAATGTCATGCAGAATCTATGTCTCGGTATGGGAATCAAACAATCCGATATCGAGGACTGGGACTTTGGTTCATTCGGACCTACTAAACTTGGAGAAATCGAGATTGATCCGCGTGGTGCGAAGATGTGGATTACGTCTGAAGAAGCTGGGGAGGATGAGAATGGTTATAGTGCACGATGGGGATGGCAACGCGAGACGAGTTCGTGGCCGCTTGGAACTTGCATTTGGGCGTTACACGGTGTATGGTCCTTTTCAGACGGAACCCCACGGATTCTCAACCCAACTTATTTCGCATCACCCTCCTCTTCCTCTTCAAGCTCAACCTCGCCTTTCCTCACCCACTTTTGGCTTCCGCATTTCAAAAATTACGCATCTCGCATTCGCTCAGCCTCATCCCATCCATCCTCAATCCTCTTCATCCAACCACCCGTCTTCGAACCTCCACCCCGTATCCCCGAATCCATCCTCAAAGGCCGCGCCTGTCTCTCCACACACTACTACGACGGTCTCACACTAGTCACACGCCACTGGGGGTGGTACAACGCTGATGCTCTCGGTGTCATCCGCGGGAAATACAGATGGACATGGCAAGCTGTTAAAATCGGTTCTAAAGCCATTCGCGCGAGCTTTCAAGACCAATTAGGCATTCTCAAATCCGACGCTCGACTTATCTCGTCTGCTTCCGAAGAAGAAGAAGATTATTCGTCAACGTTGTCATATCCGACGATGATTGGTGAAATTGGGACACCGATGGATATGGATCGGAAGAGGTCGTATGGTCTTCCGTATGCGGATCCGGGCGATGGGGACCGTTATAAAGGCGATTATAGTGAGCAGACGAAAGCTCTTGATGCAAGCTTGAATGCGCTGGATGGGGATAATGCTTTGAATGCGAGTATATGGTGTTATGCACCCGGTAATGGACATCGGTGGGGGGATGGGTGGAATATGGAGGATCTGAGTCTGTGGAGTCGGGATGATGTCGGTGTGGAAGGAGGAAAGGAAATGGAAGGGGAAGGGGAAGAGACGGAGGTGAACGAGGTTAAAGACGCGGAAGTGAAGGACATGGATATAGGCTCGCGGGCCAATCTATTGAATAACGTAGAGAGACAGAAGAGTCTCCCTCCACTTCCTCCGATTACACCTACTGCTTCTACCACCATCGATGATGATGCTACATCAGATCGGGACGAAGAAACTGGCAGGATGATGTATCCAAAAGGAGGGAAATTCCTACATGTCGACATCGGCGCGGCCTTTGCCGTTACCAACACCACCACCACCACCACCACCAATTCCTCTACAGCAGCATCACCTCTCTCTACACCCGGCACTCGCACGCCTTCACCATCTCCCGTAAACGCAGCGCCGAATCCTCCTAACCCTTTCGCCACCACAACCAGTCTCCCATTCGTCCGCTCCCCTGATTCTCCTGTCGGTAAAGACCACCTCGAATTCAAAATGCGACCACCATCACCACCACCACCATTGCCTTCATTACCGCTTTCCATCGCTTTATCGCGGTCGCTTCCCCCAACACCTCACCGTTCTTTTGGATCGAGATCAAGCTCTCCACCGCTAATGATGGAGCGAGGAGGAAGAAGAACACCATCCCCTGACGTTCTTCTTGAACAGCTAACACGACGAATCAACAGTACGGCGACGTACCTCACCTTTTTGACGTCCGGCGCACGAGCTCTGAAAGCGTTTTGTCGGCCGTATCCTATGGCATCGTTCGGCAAACCGGTGAACATCGCTTTCAATGTTGATACCGGAGAGTTCAAAATGGGCGTTTTACTTCCTGTCGTTTCGCACACCGAAACTATGGATATGGGAGAGAATAATAGTAATCCGCCGACAGAGATCTTTGTGCCGCTTGTGCATTACGCTTCAAAACGAGTGTTGAAGACGATAACAACGACGACGATGGAACAACAAAGAAGAAGAAAAGTCAAAGACCGCAGTTCTACGATGGATACAACGACATCTCTTCGAAACCGACACTCCTCACACTCTCCATATCTACAATCATCACCGTTAAACCCGCGTACGCGCATGATGACGATGGACTACGACGAGGACGACACTGTTCCACCTACTCCACAAAGCATGACCATGCACCCTAGTCCGGTCTCACTTTCTCCTTCAGCAGCTGCGTCGGCTTCCAGTATGACTCTCGCGAACATGTTAGCTAATAACAAACCCGGCGCCGCGTATCCACATCAACATCAACATCAACATCAACATCAACAAGATCCAGATTCAGTCCCCATCTCGACTTTGACTTCAATTGAAGATGATTTAGACATGGATTTGGAAGTGCAAGTTTCGCATGGTAAAGCAGTACTAGAAGGACAGGTTTTGAAGTGGTATTATGATCTACCGACGAAGAAGAACGACGACGGGAGTGGCAGTGGGGATCCGGAGTCGGTGTTGTATGAGATTTACGTGAAGAAAGGCACAGGAAAAGGTGTTGTTGACGATGATGGTGGTGATGAAGCGGATGAAGGCGAGCAATGGTCCTGTCCTAGAATGTGTTGGGAGGCTTTGGATAGATGTCGGAAAGGCTTGGTAGGGTGTTGAACGTTGAACCCTTGTATTTCGGATACGGATTTTTTTTTCTTTTCTTTTTTATTTTTCTCATCCAGCATTTAAGCATTGTTGTCGCACTCCACTGTTTACAAATTACGATCACGATTTGCATTTGTGTTTTGTTTTTTTCGCTTCATGCATTAAATGGACATCAAATATATCTAAATCAATATATGTATGTATTGAACGCTTCGACTTGGAAATGGTATTTGGAACGAAACTACCTGAACCTTACAACTATGTATGTCTACGGCCTTTGCGCTCGATTTCTGGTGAAGCAAAAAAAAAAAGCTACCAACGCCCAAGGCAACTAGTATAGTAGGCGCAATGGATCAGCGAGCGCCCATTACATTTGACTCGCATTGCTCTTTGCTTTCACCATTACAATAATCAGCGCGCACTAGCGGCACGCTCACGTTATATACATAGTCATATGAACTATATAAACCCGCCCAGTGCTGTCCCCCACATTTCGAACATAGCTATAGCTTAAACCCCCCGGCTTACGACGGACTCGGAAAGCACGACAAAACAGGACTTAAACTCATTATGTTAAAGGCCACAAGTGCGTCGGTACATCTGCTTTTTTATCATGCTCGACATCTTTCAATTATGTTCACTTCTAGTCAAATAAATGGCAAAGGAATGGGCGTTTCAATAATATGTACATTCATCCTGGACGACAACGCCATTTCATCAAGCCACAACCCGATTCCTAAGACCTAATAGATCGCATAGTACTAGAACCCTTCAAACCCTTCCTCATTATAAGTCTAATTCTATTACGCAAATGGGTTGTTTTTCAGATATGACCTTTTCGTAGTGGTGCTCCCACGTGATGTTGGTGAGATAGAAGCAAGTCGCCACTTCAAAAGGTACATATTAGCGCGATAAGCCCCTCTTTCGATAGCTGCAGCACCACTATAAAAAGCCCTCCATATTCATTTCCGCTTGATAATCATTCCTTTCATTTTTACGCCATGTCGTACAACTCTCCTAAGGACGAAAAGTCTTTCGCAGGTTTGGAGACAAGCGCACATGGCGTTGTCCATACTGTTCACGTGCAAGAGAAACTGATTGACGAAGCTGCCCACTTCAGTCTAGGAAGAGAGATAGATCCCAATGAAGCTCTCCGGGTGAGGAAAAAAATCGATAGGCATATTCTACCGATGATGTGTGGTACGTGTCATCAAGCAACTCAAAGTCTTCGTTACATGCATTGACAACTTGATAGTTCTTTATTGGTGAGCGACCAGCAATTTTTATTTCCGAATGTATTTGAAGCCCGTGCCTTTTCAGGATCCAATTTATGGATAAGACGACCTTGGGAAGTTCCGCTATTCGTAAGGAGTCTCTTTTCGTTTCAAAGTTGGACTACTTCATTCGTTCTCTCCAGTTGGAATTAGGTAATTTCAGTACGAATAATGCATGAAGTGTAACGAAATGTACTCTGCAGGACTGACACTCATCTCAATGCCAACGAGTGAGTACTTTCCATATGAATACTATACCCAGCTGACATCCCCTTTCAGATAGTAAATGATTCCTCTTTTCTGCACGTCAGATGACTCACGTGAGCTCACCTTATGGTTCAGCAATTGGCTTGGAACAGTATTCTACATCAGTTACTTGATCTTCGAATACCCGTGAGTAATAATTCACACGAAGGCATTTCCCTCCGTTGATCACCATACACATACAGACAAAACATGGCACTTCAGCGATTCCCTGTTGGAAAATGGATGTCGTTGAATATTTTCATATGGTCGATTGCGCTAGCTTCACAGGCCGCGTGTAAAGATTTCGCCGGATTATTTGTCTGTACGTAACATCTGCTTATACACTCTACATGTGTCGCACTGATTCCTCATCACACCCAAGTGCGCTTTATCATGGGAATGTACGAAGGGAGTATTACGGCAGGATTTTTGATCGTTACTTCAATGTTTTACACAAGGAGGGAACAAAGACAGCGAGTGGGATACTGGTGTGGGTACCTTAAATTCACTGTCAAAACTAAAGTCACGCCGAACCTAACTAATTGAAAATAGTCCTGATGAATGGGACAGGTAAGTTTGCGTCGGTATAAATATAACACATTGGCCCGAAATCCATCGTTATCCAGCCCAAATCATAACTGGCTTCTTGAGTTTCGGGGTCCTTCACATCAAAAATAGCAGATTACATCCTTGGCAATGGTGATAGTTCCTTAATTATCATTGGGTGAATCATGAGTTACTCACGATTCCGACTCTCGATTATCAGGTTCATGATAATAACAGGCATCATGACACTATTTCTCGCCATCTCATTTTGGTAAAATTGCTACTCTATCTTCACGAGAAAAATTCTGAGACAATATTCTAGGCTTCTCTTTCCCGATTCCCCAACCACTGCCTGGTTCTTGACTCACGAGGAACGTAAGATAGCCGTTGAGCGCATCAAGGTATGTTCTCTGGTGAATCAAATGGCGATTGTTAAGCTACATAACTTGTCTACTAGGTTAATCAAACTGGTATTGGTAACAAGAAGTTCAAAATGGAGCAGTTCGTTGTCTACTCAGCGTTGTTTTTTTCATGAAAACTTTTAACATCGTAATTAATTTAGAGTCATTGAATGCATGAAGGAACCTAAGACCTGGCTTTTTGCGCTTTTGTATGTTATTAAATCATCCTCATTGCCCGTTGTCTCTGAATCACGTTACATATAGTTCCTGCCTTGAGTACGTTAGACGTCCCTTAAAACTAATAACATAGCTCAACATTCCCTAATCATAGTAACATTCCGAACTCAGTAAGAACACGATTCATATTTGTTTTTTATTCTCAGACAATTTCATAGCTCACGAACCAACGTCAAATTATAATAAATAGCTTTGGATTCACTACGCTCCAAACGACATTGTTGGGTACGCTTCATCTTCGTCAGATTACGAACTGTATGTAACATCTCATATCATAGGTTGCGTTGACGGTTCAATCGAAAGTAAATGTTTCACGAATTTTCTCGAACATCATAGCGCTGTTTACCTGACCAAAAAAAAAAAATCCAGTTTTCACCATTTTGGCGGGTGTCTTCCTCGTTTCTAAATTCAAAAATGCCATTGCATGGGTTGGAATACTCTTTTTCATGCCAAGTATAGTTGGAACTATTCTCGAGACTTCTCTTCCTGGGAATGACAAGATTGGTTTGTTACTCAGCTATTGGACAACTGGTGTTTGTACGCATGTTCTTTCACACTTATACGACACACGTCACTGCGATATACTGACTCGGCTATTAGGTACGACTGGATTTGTGCTGAGCTTGAGCTGGGTAAATGCCGTCACCGCCGGACACACAAAGCGTATCACCATGAATGCAATTATGTTGTCTGCGTACTGTATAGGAAATATTGTTGGACCGCAAAGTATGATTACCTATTCTTTTCACTCTTACAAAAACAATGGATTTTGATGTATATTCCCCAAGTGTGGCAAGCTCGTTTTGCTCCGAGAAACCGTGTCCCGTGGATAGTTATCGCCGTTTGCTACACCATCTGCCCATTCCTTCTCTGGGTGAGAATACGGATTCCCCTATCTTTTAACTTCTAATGTCCTCCGATATACTTTCAGTGGATACGTATCATTTTATCGAACGAGAACAAGCGAAGGGATGCTGAAGCTGAATCTCGCTCCGTTGACTCAGAGTCTAAAGATGTTTACGTGGAAGAGACCCTAAATGATGGAACCGTAGTGGAAGTCAAAGTCGATAAGGTATTGTTGATCACTTTACACTTCAAGTAATTTATTTCTCGAAGTTAAAGCAATCTTGCTCCATTCTTAGGCGTTTCTCGATTTAACAGATATACAAAACCGTGACTTCCGTTATGTCTTGTAGACTAAAAATAAATTCTGTAATACCAGCTGTATCAGTGCTTCTCGTGGAATAAATTGGTAGATGTCTAATCCAATAAGGCATTGTGGAACCACGTTGTTATCTGTTGTGATTTGCGTTCCTTGACTTATGTCATCACCCAAAGATAGATCATATAATGCTTCTCAGCGACCTGGAATGGTTTATCGCCAACCGCAATGTCCTCTCAGTCAAGTATGAGAGAACAAGTTCAGACATACATTAAAGACCTCCAACGTCGCATTATCGAGTCAATAGAAACCCTAAATCCAGACGGACCCCGATTTTTTAACGATGAATGGGACAGACCTGAAGGTGGTTACGGGCAATCCTCCATCCTATCGAACGGGAAACACATCGAAAAGGGCGGTGTCAATATATCCGTCGTCTATGGCAAACTCCCACCTGCGGCAATCAAGCAAATGCGGGCGGATCATGAAGGATTACCGTGGAACGACTCCGAGGGTGGTATCACAAAATCGCTCCCCTTTTTTGCTGCTGGTCTCAGTTTGGTTATTCACCCACGTCGTCCGGAGGCGCCTACTGTACATGCCAACTATCGTTATTTCGAAATTACAGATGACGAGGAAGCGACGGACAAGGAGACGGGTACCGTCTCGCCGAAAATTCTTGCGTGGTGGTTCGGCGGAGGATCTGATCTCACACCCTCTTATTTGTTCCCTGACGACGCCGAACACTTTCACCGGACATTAAAGAACGCTTGTGATCCATTTGGTGAAGCTCTCTACCCGACTTTCAAAAAGTGGTGCGATGAATACTTTTACATCCCTCATCGCAAAGAGGCACGCGGTATTGGCGGTCTGTTCTTCGACGATCTCAGCACACACGATCATAAACGTTTTCCTGGTGTTGAAAAGAGACCACGCACTCAACAAGACATCTGGGCGTTTATCCGCTCTTGCGGCGACGCTTTCGTCCCTTCCTATCTACCTATCCTGCGACGTCGCATCGCGATTCCCGAAAACATCCCATCCCCTATTCCGGGCAGCGAAGAACACAAACGACGATGGCAGCTCCTCAGACGGGGTCGTTATGTGGAATTCAACCTTGTGTATGACAGAGGTACAAAGTTTGGGTTGAACACGCCTGGAGCGCGTGTGGAGAGTATTCTCATGAGTCTACCCGATACCGCCTCTTGGGAATATCGTTCAAGTTTTGGTGAAGAAGAGAACACAGCAGAGAAAGAGATAACGGACGTCTTAAGGAATCCAAAAGATTGGGTTAGCTAATTTACATCTTGTTATCTTTGAATGTACACAAGCTTGGCTGAAAATATTGATTCACTACTCCATATATCCCTATGTATATATTGATAACCGAGATCAATTGCGACTATGACCCTCCACTCCAAATATTCTCACTGAGGTCTATATTCGACGTGAACCAAAATGCCACAACGACGTTGTAAAATGGAACACTAACCCGACGAGGACAATCAATGGTCACTTTATTGCACCCATAACACTTAATCTCTTGTATGTTCTCACAGCCGTCCAACAATTCTTTCATGACAAAATTATCGACGCCTCTACAGAAGCCCATATCGATTTTGACAAGTTGGCGTGCTTTCTTGCCTATCGTTGATAGCACCTCGGTTGAAGCGTCCTTCCAGTTGTTGATATTGAGTAAACCTAGTCTTGTTCCGGAATGGTCCAATAGCGCCTCAAGTGCATTCATGGCGAGGAGATGATTCTTTGAAAGGTTTATCAATTCCAGAGGAGGATTATCCGTCCACGACTTGAAAAACTCTGCGATACCAGCATCCGTAACAAGTGGTATATCTGCTAATCCCAGATGATTTAGGTTCCTCGTATTGGGCAATATACCATTCCGAACGATAGTATCAGACAAACTCGCGTTGCCAGAAAGGTCGAGATGAACAAGATTGGGCCCGAGATATTCTAGTAATTTGACGACTGAGTCATCGTTCAAAGAAACTGCAGGGTACGTAATTTCAAGAGAAGTAAGATTGGTTAATTTGCAAAGAGAGTCTATCCAGTCATCAGACATCTTCCCAATCTCGGAGAGACGTAGCTCTGTCAAGTTTGTTCCGACGTCTGTAAGTGTAGTAAGGCAGCTTTCGTCGAAACGAGGTGATTGAGTTATGAGGAATCCTTGTAATTGAGATCCTACTCGCTGAAGGAAAGTCGTCCAACCGTCGACACGGACCAGGAACGGACCCAGTAATTCAATTCTCTTGAGAGAAGGAAGATGTTCCGCCCAGTAAATCAAAGCATCGTCGGTCAGTCTGCCACAGAAATTTATCTTGAGATTTTGAAGATTTGGATTGAGGGAGCCTAAAGTGCGAAACGCGTCATTCTGCAGATCTGTTTATTTATATTTTTTTGACAAGCGATCAGCCCCGAAAAAAATACAAATGTGGGTACTCACTCGTAGCATCATATAAGACCAATGAAGTGTTGCTCCTGTCGTAAAATAATTGACAGTTTTGCGCCGTGCTAGGTAACAATCAGCAAACCATCACAGTACGAACGGACGTGGAAGCTCACAGGCTCCGATTTTTCGCAATAACTTTCGCGATCTTCTCCATATTTATAGCGCCAATATCCCCTAAAGCTTCCACATCTTCGATATGACGCCCAATAACCTAATTTTGTGGGTTACTTGTCAGTCCTCAAATAAACAAATTGTAGCGGGAGAAACATGCGAACATACATCAATGCACAAAGCCGCTAAGCTCTTCACACGATCTGGTTCCTCGAAGCTGACAACTTTTCTTTTTTCAGATGGGTCCTTTCGCTTTCTTGGTGTTGCTTTCTTGAACGGATCGACACCCGTTTGTTTGACGCAGACATTGCAAAGTGATCCAAGCTTGTCTCTCGACGCGACGGTGTACTTTGTCTAATGCAGGATATAAGATACTTGGAGTACAACATCAGGCGAGCGACGTACGACTGTAAACCTCTTCGAGCATTCTACGCAATTCACGAAAGTACCAGGTGCCGGTACTGCACTTCCACCATTCGCAAACCCTTTTGAAAGAGCATGATACAGATCATCGTCCGCAGAATCATCGCTATTCTCGTCGCCTTTTCCTTTTTTACCACGACCTTTAGCCCTCTTCTTTTCCTCGGCTTTGAGCTTTTCCGCTTGAGCCCTAGTTAGTTTACGCTTTTTGGAAGGACTTGCGCTGGGTTCTTCATTGGTTTCATCCAAAGCGTCAGAGTCATAACCACTTTGTTTGCGCTGAGAGACAAAGGAACAATGATATGTCAAAGATAGCACTACTAGCATGCTGCCACTCACCTTTCCCTTCCGCTTCGCTCTACCACTACTTTCTGCAACATTTTCTTCATTTTCAACGTCATGACCACCATCACCCTCAGTTGTATTACTCGGACCAGCATCAGCGTTATTGCCAGCTTCTTGTTGTTGTTGTTGTTGTTGTTGTTGCTGCTGCTGTTGTTCTAGAAACGCGCGCCGTCTCTCTAAGATTGAGCGGGCGGAAATTCCTTGCTCCTGATTAAACACAGTTTAGTACCTGGTAGTTCAGACTTTGTAAAAATAAGCGAACCTTGAGAAACTCTGTCAACGCTGAGGTTGGACCGCGTACATTGTTACGAGACATGTTTAATTATCGCGTCTTTTGTCCGGTGAGAAAAAAAAAGAAACAAGAGCGTGTTTTGTGCGTTCAAACTCCGCCCGGGTCCCGCACAATAAGGTGATGACCGAGACTCGGCCGAAACATCGGTGTCCATGAACAAACAAAGCCAGTTGAGGACCAGATTCGGAAATATCTAAAAGAGAATATATCTGATTTCTGAATTCTTACGAGAAGATATTGATAAGCGTGCACAGGACAAGAAAGTTTAACTTACGGAATAACTATTTCAAACTCAGACTTGTTTCGTCAGACCAGCTTGCGACGTCACCCTCAAGAGGATGAGAGTGAGCTCAATCGTTTGTTTTTGCTGGTTTGGGAACTAACAAATTCAAATAATAGATTGCTATTGAAGGATGCTGTCATGGTGCTCTAGACAAAATCTACGCGGAAGTGAACAAGCTCAGCAATAAGGAAAGGATAGACATGCTCATTATATGTGGAGACTTTCAAGCACATCGGAATCGCACTGATCTCGACTTCATGGCCGTTCCTCAAAAATACAAACATTTAGGAGATTTTCACAAGTAAAAACAGAATTCTTTTCTCGCTATTTATTTCTCATGCTCACGCCGGGGCGAAAGGTACTACGAAGGCACAGCACAAGCTCCGGTTTTGACTGTCGTTATCGGTGGAAATCACGAAGCATCTAACTATCTATGGGAGTTGTAAGTTTTTCTGCTGTTTATCTAAACGCTTGACTGGAGCACTTTTTTCAAAAATCAGATATCACGGTGGTTGGCTTGCTCCTAACATTTACTTCCTTGGTTTTTCCGGCTGTATCCAAGTGAATGGGATCAGAATAGCAGGATCCTCGGGTATATACAAGTCGCACGATTATCATCTAGGTAAGCGTAGAACTCCCCATTGTCATTCCCCTTTGAATAAAAGATGAAGAAAAGTTTTTTTTTTCGAGGTTACTACGAAAAAATGCCTTACGACAATTCTACGATGAGAAGTATCTATCATACGAGAAAGTACGATGTAACCAAGCTGTCACAGGTTGGTGAGAGGATTCATAATTTTTTTTTTTTTGCTTTTACGGCGAAAGCGATAATTTATCACATCTCACAGTTGTCCCGCCCTGACATTTTCCTCTCCCACGACTGGCCAAAGTCTATAGAACATTATGGCAATACAAGCGAATTACTGAGACGAAAGCCACATTTCAGAGAAGACAGTCAATCGGGCACGCTGGGATCCCCGCCGATGCTTCACCTTCTCAAGACATTACAGCCAGAATTGTGGTTCTCTGCCCATATGCATGTAAAATTTGAGGCGACATTCAAACATGTCAATGGTGTCGATGGTAGTAGCAATGTCGAAGCAACGGCTTCCAAGTGGCAGCAAGACCCTCCAATTGAGAAGAACCCGGATGAAATTCAGATCGATGATTTGGACGTCGAAGCGGGCGGCGTCACTACCTCTACCATTAATGATAATCCAGATGAAATAGTTCTCAACGATGAGATCGATCAGGTCGCTTCTCAGTCCAATTCCACTGTTCAGCCATTCTCGTCAATGTCTTCCAGAGAAACCAAATTTCTTGCATTGGATAAATGCCTTCCTGGACGGCGCTTTCTAGAGGTGTGTATTTATGTTCACAATGGGAAAGAATTGCGACAAAATTTCATGAAATTCCGTCTTCCCTTTTATGGAGGTTATGGATATTCCGAAGAGATTAGACAACGAAGAAAAGTTATCGTCGCCCTGCATAACCTTTGATCCTGAATGGCTCGTGATTACCCGTGCATTTCATACCTATCTATCTCTCGACCGATATCAGACGCCGATTCCTCGGAAAGACGAGCTTGAAATATTAATGGAGACCGAACGTGCTTGGGTGAAACAAAATCTCCCGAATGGCGGCTTAGTTGAGATTAACCAAATTCAGCAATTCGTTCCGACCGCTCCTAATTTTCAACCTGGACGGCTATCAAGGCGACAACAACGTAAGGTTTTTGGTTATTCAAAGATTCAATGTTATCAACTAATGTCTGCGTATATACATGTATGTATATATATAGCGCAGATATATACTAATCCACAAACGGAAGCATTGATGACATTCCTACAGCTTCCTAACAAAATTAACCCGCAAGGTGGTCAAGTGGTTTCCCCCCCAAATCATCATCAGCCTTCCATCACAACAACGAGTAGACCTATAGATACATCAATCATTGCCGATGGAAAGACGGGACGTCATAGTCCATTCACAGAAGATCAATCAATAGATGCGCCATCAGTAAATCAGGAAAACGATAGCTTAAGTCGTGGTGGTTGGTCGCCCAGTCGAGTGATGGAATGAATTCACCGCGCTGGCTGTGGAAGATGCGTGGATCCTAACATAGTGCTATCAAGAAGAACTACCTCATTTGTTTGCTGCTTGCTTGCTATTCAGGGATTATTTGTACCATTTGTCCCGATTCATATCTTGAACGATGATTGGCTCCTCAGGCTAATACCTGTGCTTTGTGTTCTTATCGAATGCGCAATCTGATAAAGGTATTTGTAGATCCGAACGGATCACGTCCGCGCTTGTTTTTGTCATTTGTAGATCAATTAAATTTTCTCGTCCATGTACATGTAAATTAGGTTTACGTGAATGTTAAAATAATGGCCTCTTAACAACGTGCACTCGCTCCACTAGACGGGCTCGGAAAGGATGGAGAGTTGGCCATTCTATGACAAATTCAATAAAGCTTTAAATTATATTCTCTGCAGTGCCCGGCAGGTTTTAAAGACCGTCTAAACCGATTCTCCGGGCACGTGCGCGTGAAAACAACGAGGAGGCTGTAACGTGTAATGCCAGGCCGCAAGCCCCCTTCTGCGTTGTGTGATGAACAAAAGTTGTGCAATCATTCGATCTGTCATGAATTGATATTGAGATAGAAGAGTAAGTTGTGATATGGTTTAAACATCTACCTATCTTGGGCGTGCTGAGTGCTAATACAGAAACCTGAAGATGGTAGTATACAGCATTAGGGTGTAAAACCTCGACACGCCCGCATAATTCGTTTAACCGCGGATCGCATCCGATGCTCCCAGTCTTCCTGAATGATGATGGAGGAACCAAGAAGAACAAAGTTGGGAAAATGCAAAGATGCAAAGAATCTCGATTCGCAATGATATCATTGACGTGCATCGTACGCGTTGTATCGATCCTCATGTCAGACATGAGCTCAACAAAATGAAGGCGGTACGCCAAACTTCAAAGTTGCCGCGAAGGAATTACATCCGCGCTCAAAACTTTATTGACAACTATTGAAATCGTAGAAGACAATCAGAATTAGGGAACGCAAGGCTTAAAAACAAATACAATCTCGCGCAGTTTTGTTCACGGGCATAGCATTTTTTTGAATGACAATACCAATTTAGGCCAGCTGAAGCAGTGCTTCATCGATGGCCCAATATCGATTTCAATGATAGCCAGCCTCGGCAACGTTCGGCAGTTGGTCAACTGAGCTATCCAGTTTCCCGGAGATGACTGCGTTCGCATGTGATCAGGTGATGCAATTGCACCATGTGCCCTAAGGCCTTTCTGTAAAAAACTTCCTAAAACAGACTTCTGGCATGTCAAATCATCCTTTCTTTCCGCTTCTTTACAAAGATAATCTCCCGAAGATTCACATATTATCATTTTATGAAGTCATTGATGAACCTGTATGATAACCTTTTTTTCTATCACGTCGCTTTCGATGTCGTCCTCATTTCAATGACCCGCTGCCAAAGCCTGTGCATTTCCTTTTTTCTTTCTCTTTTTCCGGCTGCATCCATGGTGACAAAATGGCTCCACACTGGCGTTCCTTATTCGTCAGGCTAAAAAAAATTGCCCAGCATTTTTTCCCCATAAAAGGACTCGGGTTATGCTTCCGAGCTATGCATTCGCACCCTCAACTCTTTTCAAATTCGTCCCATTCCACCTTTAAACACATCACCTCTATTTCGCACAATGTCTCGATCAGACACCGAAGCAGATATCATATATGCAGACAGACCAAGATACCAAGTGCGTTTTTCCATCACACATCCATCCCTTGAACGTCCGATTTAATCTCTCCTCAGGTTGGTTCTGAAGTCGTGTTCATGGCAAACCCACAAACGCAGCAGTATCTCGTTGGCCGAGTTGCTTTATCAAGACAGTTGATTCATCATGTACTTTTGTTGTCCTCGTATTATGCATGGCACTGTGGTTTAAACTATATTATTATTATAGAATGGTACCAGAACCGTGACGTATGACATCAACACGACCAGCGGTCTCTGGTCTAGTATTCCCGAAGATTATGTTCAAAACTATGTTCCACAAAAACGCAGTAGTAGATGAACATTTGGAATCTTGCAAGCCTTTTTTCCCTTTTCGGTTTATAAAAGTGAGTAATCAATTCATCCATGGCTTACAAACCCAATTCCAAGCTTAGTGTCATTCACAGATACGGTTTAAATTAATAGGGATTTACGTCTTGGTAAACCTCAGAAATACGACGCCCGAACGCATTGCTCTTGTTCTCAATTCATCTATAATACTATTACCATTCAGAATGTACACGTATACTATCAGCTTTTGGTCGGGATAACCATTAGATATGATTTCATCATTGAATTGGCTTGTTCCTCGACAGAACTATAATTTACATTATTATCTCCATCGTCCAATAGGCATCCGAAGGTCCGGCCGGTGTGGTGGTTTTGGAACGCCGACACCTCCACGCCTTCTGTAATATGCAGACGACTTGAAATCGGAATAGGTGGATATACAACATAGCTTGAAATTACATTCATCATTTACATGAACCAAAAATGTCGAAATCAAAATTAAAGTAGACGAAAGCTCAAAAATCTCCATTCATTCAAATCATGGGACGCGTGATCCCTCTTACACATGTGATTTACTCATATCTAGATATTTGCATGATCGGATAAGAACTTTATTTCGTCCATCGTACGTAAGAAGACTTAACATGGATAATCAAGGGTCGATGATCCTTGTGTACACACACAAATTTGGGAGTTAAAAAATAAATATAAAAGCTGTAGTTTCCTGATGAAGCCTGAAACAATAAGGAAGATTAGAGATTGGAGCACCGATATAAGAAAGAGCGATTTATTTATGTTAGGCTTAAAATATATCCTGGCGATTTCTCCATTCGGATTCCAACGGGTACTCGGCCCCCGAACGAACTCCGAGAATATATTTAAAGTGTATATGTAAGCTGCTCCGATCTACAAATGTTATCAGCCTAATGGAAAAAAAGACGAATTCGGATGAACTGGTTTGGGTAAACGTCAGTGTGGATTTTCCGGGATTGGAGATGCATCGACAACATTCCAACCTTCTCCCTCGGGAAATGTTTCACGCACAAGTCTTTGCATCACATGTAGATGGAACCTCTTGGGCGATCACTTCCGCTTCTGAAACACTTTTATTTTGGAAAACAAAAAACAAGCAAACCCGAATCCACAGAAAGAAAGAAAGAAAGAAAAAAAGGAAATCAAATCACGTGTACACCAGAAAAAGGGAGTGGCAAGGGGTGAAATACGAGCCCGCTCTGTCAAGCATAAATTCATTCATTCGTTATAATCGTCATCATCATCGTTGTCTGAAGTAGGAGAGTCTTTCCTTTTCCTCCGTCGTTTGATACTACTTGAAGTAGGTGAACCTATTGGCGTAATAGGGCTTGCATTCTTAAACATTTCAAAGTGATAGTCACGTTCGCCTGTTAGCAGTAATCGCCTCGGACGGGTCTTCAAAGGTCGCGCCATCATGTGTGTTGATTCATATATACCGCATTTATTGCACAACTAAAAAATTGTATTATCAACGAGGGAAACAAATTTTACGGAAAGAAAAAGTAGGAAAGAAGAAATAGTGATGGCGTACAATCTTGCCCACATGTAATTTCGACTTTCTCCAACTTGGTGCTTCAGCGGACCGACAATTATGACAACGCCGTCTTATGATTGAAGTTTCTTTGATGCCAACATCATCCGTGTATCGTACATTGGGATCCTCAAAACCTTTGTTTCCCCCCGAGTAATTTACACCCTCTCCACCGCCGGGCTTGCGCCCTGGAAAAAATCGTTTTGGGCCCTCCGGGGGTTTCACAACAGGAGAAGGTGAGCGAGCTGGTAATGGTGGTGGTGGCGGTGGAGGCGGTGGAGGGGGAGGTAGAGGAGCAATAGGTAGAGCCGGTGGAGGACGTGGACCGGAAGGAGGGGGTATGATAGGCGAAGGAGGTTTAGGAAACATCATCGTTATCGGTTCGTTATTAACAGATCCTAAAAAATCGAACCTATCAGAATCAGAAATGTACAGAAAAAATTATCGGATAAGAAAGAAGGGACAGGAAGAGGGTGCGGTGATTTCGCTTTTGGTGATGTATGGATGTGTTGTGGACGGATGAGGAAGAAGTGAGGTAGTAAACGAGCCGACGTACTTTGTAATTGGGGATGAATGGGCCCGTGCTGAGAATGGACTGAAGGCGGACCATGCGGAGAGAAAGACGAGGCAGGCGGCTGATATGGATTGGACTGTGCGTGTGGAGGATATGACCCGTGATTATCTGGAGGAAGATATTGGCCCTGGGACGAGGGGTATTGGATTTGAGGGTTATGTGCTGGAGGGTATGGCTGTGACGAATTTTGCGTTGGCTGTGAGGAATAGCTGGAGGACGGGTATGGTTGCGAATGAGGGGGTGGCATTTGAGGCGGACGGGAATGTTGATCCTGTGTAGGGGGTGGTGATGCTAGTGTTGCACTTGTTTGTTGATGCGGGTACGCATAATTAACTTGCGGTGGGGGCTGTGGTACACTGAATAAGACACTTCCGACACGCGCAAGGAAATACGATGTTTACCTGATGATAATAGGAACTTCCGTACCACGGGGGTGTTGCGTATTGTGAAGGATAAGGCGGCATGTGATGTGCAGGTGGCGGTAAAGCATAATGATCGTATGGGTGGGTTGGTGGTGGTGGTGGAGGGTAGGGGTTTATGTTGTGATGGTGTGATGGTGGCGGCGGCGGATGATATGATGGAGGTGGGATATTGGATATGTGGGTATTTTGATGTGGATGAACAGGCGGCGGTTGTGTGGTGGGTGGCATTGAGATTTGATGATGTATCTCCGATGAAGGCCTCACAGAAGGAGAATATGAGTTATGTCCTGGATGTGGATGAGGATTGGAATAATATGGGGGGTACGAAGGTTGTTGGGACGGTGGAGGTTGTAATGAATATGAAGTCTCGGGTGACGAAGAAGCGGGTGGAGAAAACTCTAAATGTGATGGTGCAGGCAAGTCCGCGCTGGTTGTTGGTTGATTTTCAGGAAGAGTAGGACCTATATTGTTCTCCTCATGATTATCCTTATCTTTGACCGGTCCCTCGGGGGCAGAGGGATTGGGTTGTTCAGATTGGGGGGAATGCTGGTCGGGTGGTGGTAATGTTGTACCACTTTCGTTAAGGACAGGTTCTTGGACTTCGTCCTTATGCGGGAATTTGGGCAAGGAAGTGGAACCCGCATCAACCTGTGGAGAATCAATTTGTGAAGACGGGGATTGTATGGCGTTTCTTGGCTTTGTGTCCGTTAAATGAGAATTCCAACCATCCACAATTTCTGAGATACGACTTTCAGCCTCCGAGCTGTCGTCATCCGCTAATTCATCGAGCTCCTCCTCATCCTCCTCCTCCATCGCGTCATCTCCATTATCGTTGGTGTCACCATCATCGTCTTCATCATCTGAACCCAGAGACGTGGATCGTACCGGGTTTGACCAATCAACAGCGCGAAGTACAGGCGCAGGCGGGGAGCCCCGGCCAGCAGCCCGCGGAAATGCGAAAGAGGTTGTGTTATCTAGTCTGGTAGCGCCGGCAGATGCCGCAACAATTGTAGACGATGCAGATGTGGAAGGTGAAGCCAATGAGGAAGGGGGGTAAATATCACTCAAAGAAAGATCTTCTTTAGGCGATTGCCTCGGCCCTGGAGATTTCGGAGTTGATTGGTACCGCATGGATAGGCGCTCTGATTTGCGACGGGGTTTTTCGGGTAAAAACCACGACTGAGACGATGACGGCTCCGATATGGCGGCCGTTGAATTCCGAGTGCGTCGAGATGGACGAGTTACTTTTGGATAGGGAAAGGTATCGGTCTTGGAATCAATAATGCGTGACGATGGTGATTTTAAAACTAGATCCTTAGTGGAAGAACAGTCTAAATCCCATTGAATTCAATCATAGGAAATGTGACCATCAGAAAAAAAATTACCTGTCTTTATATGTGACATGACTTGGGATTCAAGGGCATCTCCCATCTCGGTATGTTCGGTAGGACTTGTGACGGAAGAAATTCTCGAAGTGGAGACAGTGGGTGATAATAGAGGAAGGGATTGCCCATCTGACTGGGGCTGAGACATATTATTGTTTCGAACAGTGAAGAATAAAAATAAATATGAGTATTAGGAATGACATACCTGCTGTGTCAGAGAACGTGAAATATGAGGGAATTTTTGAGGATCACGGTTCCTCGAAATGATTGAGTCATCTGCATCAGCGCTCTGATCACGCGTTCCAGGAGACATGACCCGTGGGATAGGAGCGGTTCCCGGTGATATTTTGGTTGGGCAAGTATTTGCAGATATTGTGTCATTTCCCCTAACATCCGTGTCTGAGCGTGTATTAACAACATCAAAGCCCGAATTTTCTTGAGGCCTCGGGTTTTCGGGCGTCTCGTCGTGGGCAGCGCAGCGCATTATGTCCAGCAAGCCTTGTATGGCGGAGGTCCTTTCCTTGCTTCCTTCTCGTAGACGAGATTGAACTAGGGATTGGAGTTCCTTGGGAGAAACGACGGACAACAACGTTTCCAACGCAAAAAGATGTTGTTGGATATTATTTAATGATAGAGGGGTTGGGTTGTGACCTGGATCTGAAAATGCTGGTGTGTCTTGTATCATGAAAAAAGATGTAAACGAGCGTATTGAGTCGAGGGACAGAGGTAATGTATTGCTAGAATCCGAATGAGTGCTATCGTATGCCTCAGGATCGCCGGAAGCAGATGGTGGCCAGGTCTGCAGGAGGTACTTGACACGGGACCGTAGGAGCTTAGTAAATTCGACGGGAGTCATGAGACTGAGGAAGATGTTGAAAGATCGCAAAACACTGTCCTCTATTGGATCATCTTGAGTATTACCATGCCCGGAAGGCGTTGGAGACATTGACGTGGGGAGGACCAGTTTGAAACGTACGAGCGGAGCTTAAACACGATTGAAAGTCCGGGCTTCCCATCATCAGCATCGATAAGCCGTAGCCAAACTATAACCTTGGGTTCCTTTGACATATTTCCGGATCGAACTACATCACACATTGTGTTCTTGCCGACGGGATAATTTTATTATTCAACCAATAGGCTATCTAGGGCTGACTTCCCTGAAGGCTTCTTCGTGCATCGTTCCTATGTCACGGTCAACGCCACGTTTCAGCTCAAAAAAGTACCTTTTTTATTGTCAGAACCCACACTACTGATGTTTTGGAATCGTGCATTGTTTCACCTTATCACGCTACCTCAGCATTAGTCGCCCAGAATTTATGCCATCACCCAAGGACCAATTACATTGGAAGTGCCGGCGACTAATATGGCTAGTCTTCTCGACACGGTATTCGAAGACCGGAATTGATTGTGATCGGCATCTTGATCTTTTCCGAGCAAGCACTCGAAATAGAACAGGCAGCTTTTTGAATTCATGTACCCTTCCCGTCCGAGGTAAGAATACCAGTCGTTGGAGCAAGAACATCTATCAGTTCATAGGACACATAAATTTTAAAAATCACGTTTCTGCTCGGCAAGCGTCATGCCCTGGGCGCGTTTCCTGATAGTCGGCTTGGGCGCCTGCTGAAGCCGTCTAGGCGTCAATCCCTTGTTTCCGGTTTTTCGGGAACCTGTCTGATTGCAGAAAATGCCGGCTAAAAGTAACTCGTCGGAATTCACTGGTATATTCTCAGGAGACTTCCATAATTTCGTTCAGAAATCTTCTTAATATGTATCACTCTAAACATTGCAGGCAAGACGTTTATTTTTTCAGCCGGTTCATACGACACAATTCTCATCGCGCCAAAGATGCATCCACATGCCGTTCAGCGTCCTTGCTGCATTGAACACGGGCAGAACAGGTGACTGGCATGCCTTTAAAGGGAAAGCGAACATCTTCGACGGTCTGACAATTGCGGGCTTATCTTTAGGACAGCTTCAATGGCTTATCTCTTCAACTCATACATGTACTACACCAAAAATGATTAGCACCTATTAGTACCTCTCAAAAAATTAAGACGCCGGTGATGTCCCATGAATAAAGTTTCGGTTAATGATCACTAATGATTTACAGTGCAAGAGATGTCTATCATTAGTGGTAAATGGGTTCAGAGAAAGACACGAATATGGGTAATCAAGCGTAAGTTAAGGATCTAGAAGGACAGATTCTACCTTCAATGCGTTTCTATACGCACAGTGTTACTGTTACTTACAGGTCGGATTCGGTGGCTCGGACAGCTTGAATTTGAAAAACCGTAGTCATGATCTTGCCGGAAGCCGGACAGGAAATTTGTCAGACACAGTTAGTAACCAGACCCCAGCTAGGTTTGTCTGACCACCAGTTTTCAAGCGATTAAATCCGGTCTTTCCCACTTGGCGTATACTACCACGGAACGGATTTTGTGTCACCCACCTGTATTCACAAAAAGTTGCAATATCTATTATTGTTTTAAAATTTTCACAGTAATGATATGCCGTAATTTGTCTCTAGAAGAATTCGCTAGTTGGACATTGGTCTCGCCGAAATTGTCGAACAAAAATTTTACTATAGCTCAAAGACATCCCGCAAATGGACCAAAGGAAAGTTTTTCTGGCGTCGATCCGAGCGACTTGGAGGCCCAAAGTCATCACGGAACCACGGAGCTCTTCGATGTTGCAACCGTTTACTGTGGAGAAACCTGCTTACTATTAGTAACTAGCAATCAACAGGACTATTATGTTATTCATCCTGTTGAGGCTTGGATTAAACATGCAGGAGGAAGAGGATCGCTCTTTTTCCCAAGGGGTTATATTTCAATTGGCATACTCTCTCGTCATTACCTCATTTCTACTACAAGGCATTGAGTTCTGATATTGAAACCTCAACCTTGACGCGTATTCCTTTTGACAACATATAGAACCAGAGACGATGCCACACTCAATTGAAAATCCACGCGGACGCCGCGTTGGAATCGTTTTTCGTAGACTATCCGCTTTCTGGAACACAAGTTTTGGACTAGTACTCAGCGCCCTTCCCGAGTATGTTTCATGAAATTCAGACGCTCTATTGTCAATAATAGTTATAGCGATCGATCTTCCATTCTCAAGCTGCTACTAGGAGGTGCCTTTTTTGCGGTGATGTTTACGAAACATATTTTAGGAATGCGACGAGATGTTTCCATTTGAATGACACGTGGCGATATTCAATTGCTGGTAGTTGCTTTTGATTGTATCATATCTTGTTCGAATTCAAATGTTGATTAAACCATGCTGGCGAGATTAGACATCAATTTGTTTTTCCTTCTCCTTTCTTATGTTTTGACGGTGTAAATGATTTATTGATAAGATGGAAATTCGAGATGTGGATCAGTTTGGTTAGATGGGCTGTGCCTTTGTTCAGATAATCAACAACGTTTCCGCTCTTTTCCACGCTCGCTAAAGCCTAATTATTAAATGTGTCATCTGTTATTTGAACATGTGCATGAAGCGTAGCGAGTATACAGTGTTACGATATGAAAATTTTACATATTATCGTGCGTGGGTCAAACCGTAAGATATCACACAGTAGTAAGTGTAACAGCTCAAAAGACATTTTAAATGGCGGACCAATCGTGTTTCTTCGCCTGAGTCAATTATGAAGTATATGTAGATTAAATACTCATTCAATTACATTGATCAATTTCATTTCATTTCAGTTCATCTCATGGCTACCGCCGAGCTATTAAATGTATGGGAATATAAACGCTGCTTACGAGTGTCTCAATGATAGTGACCAACAAGATTTGGAATATCATGTGACGATTTTAGGCGCGATGCAAAGTTTGGCACAGATGACGTAGTTTGTATCAAGAAGAGACCCAGGGGCAAAGGCCGCGACCCAATCGTGCGCTTACCTCATCAGTCTGTGGTGTCGAGACGCTTTTTTCTGCTTTTGCCATTTCCTGTTGACTTGGGGGCGAAAACGAAATCATCTCATCTCAGTCGAATGCCTTCAACCGGCAGTTTTAAAGGAGATGAATCGCTGCTCGCCTATCTTTCTGTATATCCCTTCGCCGCCTTTATTATCGATGCCCGGAACAGACCAGAAAAGGCGGATACGCACCTCCATCCAGTTTATGGGAATACAGCCTATCTTCGTTTAATTCATGGTCCCAGTACCGCAGCTATGGCATCATCATCTGCCCCTATGAATGTCGCACTTTTGGGTGGTCTAGTTGATGCTTTGGCGGATGTTGGAGAAGCACGACGTCTGGCTCATTGGACCCAATTGCCCCAAGAAAACCAAGATGGCATTTGGAAACCTCCCTCGCGCGCAGAATGTTCCATGGTATTAACGTTCAGACCACCTTGGTTGCCCCCAGGCGAGCCTCCGTTACGGAAAGAGGTTATAAAAACGTTCATGGACGGATATTGGATTTGCACAACTGTTCCAAGGACTGATCTTCCCGCCCGAACCCCGTCACCTTCTACCACATCCTCCATTCAAACTAGGCGAACAGGTTCTCGCCTACGTCTTATGAATTTTCCTCCTCCGCCCTCTTTTCCTCGCCTTTTAACTTCTGCTCAGGGGGTCAAGGATAACATCAAATCGGATCTTTCGTCGTCGACTCATCCGGAGGTCACTTTGTATAACGGCTCTCATCCTACGGAACCTATGACCACAACTCGTGGTCTAAAGTTCTCAGCTTCAGGCTCAGGTGCCATCCAGAACCTGTCATTTGACCCGCTGCGACTTTTCGATGAATCTGCCGCGACTGCATTCTCTCCTCCCAAATACCCAGGTGAAATGGAGCGGATGATACAAGATTACCCATGGCAGAACACAGACCTGGGTCCTATAAACTCCTGGAGCTCTTCCTTGAAAACAGCGGTCAGCATTTGCTTGCAATCCCCAACTTCCGTGAGTTGTATTTTGATAGGACAATATGTATAAAGTCTCATGTTTTTTTCTCTCAAAAAAGTGTACTCTATTGTGGGGACCATCACTTGTATTAATATACAACGACAAATATGCAGATATGGCGGGAAAAAAACATCCTCGGCTCTTTGGAAAATCAGGCAGCGATGCGTGGGGCGAGGTATGGGATCGGTTTGGACCCGTTAGCGTGCCTGTTCTCAAGGGGAAAAGCGCCGCGCGTCAGGATGGTATGCTCTCTTCGTACCGATGACGTACTTTATACCGATGACGCGTTTTTTTCAGATCTGATGTTTTTTGACCGGCTTACCTCGGCAGACTTGCCCGAAGAAGTGTATCAAACATGGAGCTGGGTATGCCGATTGGCCTTTCTTTCCGTCGTACAAACCTTATTTTTTTTAACACGAAACTTTCCCTTCCCCAGATACCCGTCAAGGGAGAGAATGGCACAGTAGAAGGTATTTTAAATTGGTCTATCGGTATGTCTCTCCTTTCATTTGTCATCGGTTTAATAAATTAAAATGAGTCGACTCTCTTTACGTGCAGAAACCACGCAGAAAGTACTCGCAGAGCGTCGGTTACGCTCGATGCGCACATTTAGCGAACGGGCGAAACTATCCAAAGACGTTTTGCAATTGACGAGCGCTCTCATCTCTGTACTTGAGCAGAACAAAGAAGAGTAAATTCAATAAACCATCATAAGCGAAGGGGAGGAACTAATATAAAAAATAACAGTGTGCCTTTTGCCGCATTCTATTATTGCCAGACTCCTAATTTAAGTAAGGCTGGCGTTCAATCGCATTTACTAATTCTATTGGAATCACTGACTTTTAATACCTTTCAACATCTAGTTCACAAACGTCGAGATATTTCCAGCAATAACAATGCGACTCCTCGCGTTCGTCCGCCTCACGATTTTCATAACCCACCTATACACCTCTCCCTGAAACTTGCCGGCTCAATTGGCGTACCTGACACACATCCCGCTACACCTCTTTTCTTGGAAATCGAACTCGATCCAATCACCTATAAACCTAGCGTCAGCCGTGGTCTTATTACTCGCTATCTATCCGATACTGGTGTGTAAGCAAGAGCTCTTCTTTCTCTGAGGGTCTAACATCTATCTTTCCAGTAATCCCATTCCCATCCTTATCGAGTACCGGAGGTACGTTCTCTCAAGATGACTTGTTCTCACACTTTTTGTTTCTAAGTTCAGAATAGGCACGCCTACATCATCCAGTATCAATGGCTTTGATCACACCAATACATATCAGAACACTAGATCTCCCTCTCGAATATCCGCAACTTCTCCAAACGCATGGCGCTGGCCTATAGCCGAGGCTATCATGTCCAGGCGGCCGCTTCTCGTACCGAGTCTTCCCTCTGAAGTGGCTGAGAGCCTATCGCGTCGGTCCTGGGGAGATGTTCCGCGACAAGCCGTCATTATCCCCATTTGGTCCCACGAAAGTGAAGAAACCCCGCTACCTCAAGCTGTCCTTGTCCTTGGAGTCAATCCAAGACGGCCATACGACAAGCAGTATGAGGAGTGGGTTAACTTGTTCAGTACGGGGCTAAGTGTTAGTTTGGCAGCCGTGTTAAGCTGGGAAGCCGAGACACAAAGAGCAGTGTATATTACTAGCTTTACTTCTTCACATCAGATGCACTAGACTTTTTTTTTTCTAGACAACTTGCGCAGTTAGATGCAGCGAAGACGTCCTTTTTTAGCAGTGTTTCTCACGAACTACGTAGGTGTTTGACTCATGGAAATTACTACTGTCTTATTCACAGCTATCCTCTAGGAACCCCATTGACACTAATAATGGGCCCACTTCACAACGCTTTGACCACAACCCGAGATCCCAAGGTGAAAGATATGTTGAACATGGCTTCGCGCAATGTCTCCCGGCTATCAAGATTGGTAGATTCGCTCATGGACTTTACAAGAATTGAAGCCGGGAAACTACTGGGTGCGAATCATCTTTTCCTTAACACATGTGGTGTCGATGTTAAAATGGACCCGGTTGCTCAGGTAATTTCAAACCCGTCCAGCTGGGAGCTTTTACTGCCGATTTGGCCGCTTTGTTCCGAAGTACGATCGAAAAAAGCCATATTGAGGTAAAGATACTCACCCGCCGTAGTAGACATGTATCTAACCGCTTGCGCAGTTCATTATCGATTGCGATACGTCATCCCCTGTGCTTTGTTACGTGGATCCAGAGTATGTTTTTCTTATGCCTTCCTTCTGCTATAGTTTAATCTCCCTTACATTCCAGTCTTTGGGAGAAAATTGTCTTTAATTTGACAGGAAACGCCTTCAAATGTTCGTATGCCGTTCTGTGCCAGTGACTCAATATTTAGACACTTTGTAACGACTGTCTATATAGATACCCTGGAAGGATCTATCACTGTGCAACTACATTTCAGAAATCAGGAAGTGGTTTTCTCGGTGGCGGACACAGGCGTTGGTATACCGGAAGATGGTAATCGTCTTTCTGAATCACTTTGGATCCAGCATTTTTACATTTTTTCGTAGATTTAGATAAAATATTTCAACGATTTCATCGGGTATCTGTGAGTTTATTCTTCGTTTTTTTTTGTCGTGATCACATAACTTGGCGTTGGATGTAGACTGTCAGCCGTAGTCACGAAGGTACCGGTATAGGGCTATCTTTAACCAAGGTTTGGTTTCCGATGAACATCAAGTCTATTATAACATGCATTTTTAGGAGCTCGTTCGTCTTCATGGGGGTTCCATAAGTGTTGTCTCGAAAACAAAGAATGAGAGTCATGATGGTTCACACGGTTCTATCTTCACTGTTCAAATTCCATTGGGGAAAGATCATCTGCCGCCTACACATGTTCATGATACCATGTCTGAAGAGCATCGTTATCAACATTATGCGAGAGGTATCGTGGAAGAAGCAACTCACTGGTTGGATCCGGTTGATGTGCACAGCGGAAGGACAACATCGTCATCGCCAACTCTGGCCGAAGGATCGGATACGAGCAGCGAAATGAACAAGTTGGATCATTCAACGTTATTCTTCGTGAAGACGGATATTCTTTTGCTAGGTGAATAGCTCAGTAATAGTCTCGATCTCTTTATCTGAGGCTCCGTCTCATATAGTGGACGATAGTAGCGACATGCGACAGGTAAGTGTCATATTTTTTCTTTTGACAATAACACTGACAGACGTCGTCATAGTATATACGGACTATGTATGTTTTTCGTTTGAACCTCTTTTGGAATAACCTAACCTGCTGATCTTAGGTTTGTGGAATTCTGTACTGTCGTAGAAGCCACCAATGGTCTGGACGCACTTGAGCTGATGGATAAGGGCCTGCGGCCAAACCTTGTCTTAACGGATATCATGATGCCTTGTGAGTAGTATTCCGTGTAATGATGGACAAATTTTGATATTCTTCGTAGTTGTCGATGGGTACGCATTAATGAAGGCGATGAGAGAAAGGCCCTACACAAGTACGTTTCCATCCGTGAACATATCTTCTACATCTTTGATGAATCAAATCAGGACTTGTGCCTATCATATTCCTAACAGCAAAGGCTGGAGAAGAGGCTATAATCGATGGTTTGGTATGTCAGCCCACTTCTCTAACATGTCCGAAGTTAAATGTATTTTCAGTTGGCCGGTGCCGACGAGTAAGTACGGTTGCTACTCTCAAACGACTCGCGTTCACAACATCATCGTTAGTTATATCGCGAAACCGTTCCAAGGTCGCGAACTTGTAGCTCGAGTTCATCTCCAAATGCAATTAGGGAAGCGTCGAGCTGAATTAGAGGTAAGCCTTCTTATATGTTCGTAAATCCATCGCATTTACACCGACTTGTTCAAGACCCGATTTGAGTATATAACGTTTTGTTTCTGGGTGTTGATATGGGCTAATTTTTGGTAGGGAACGCCAAAGGGAAATTCAAATACTTTCTGATGTCTCGCCAATTGGGATTGTTCGGTAAGCGTTGCCATCTCATTGTATCATGCTCATAATATTGACATTTGTTTGATAGGACTGACGCTCGTGGATCGTGAGTCGTAGGCTGACCGTTGTATGATTCAAATAGTGATACTTCTCCAGGATTATATATTCAAACCCTCGGTGGCTGGAAATAACTGGAAGAATTGGATTACCCCTGAATGATTGGTGAGGTCGTTTTCTTTATATCCCTCCCATTATCTAAAGTTCGGATATTTAAAGGATCGAGAGGTATTGCGCGCAACGTTCTTCTTTTGTATTTTATTCGTTAAGAATATGATCAGTGTCCACCCCGCGGATGTCGAGCCTGTGAACACCCTCTGGCGCAAGGCTTTGGATGACCGGATGGAGGGATCTTTGGAATTCCGTGAGCGTATATTTTATTCGTTCAATGACGCTTTGTTCACGCGTTAATTTAGGCTGGCTTAACGGAATTTGGACTAAAGGTCAGGTAGTGCATCTCGGAGTAGAAGACAATGAGTGGGGTGGGTCAGATCGAGTTGTTATGTGTTCGAATTCTAACAATTATCAGCTGGAATACTCTTCACTATCACAGACATATCAGATCAGCGGCTTTATGAAGCCGCTAAGCTTCTTCACGTGCAGGAAAGAGAGGCCACTGCTCGCAAAAGAGCTGAAGAGGCTGAGGAAAGGCGTAGGGAAGCTGATGAACGCCGTCGAGCGCAGGAATTACTGATTGACGTCACATCCCACGAACTTCGGCAGCCGGTCTCAGCCATCTTAAACTGCAGTACACTTGTAAAGGAAAATTTGTCCCGGCTTCGTGAAAAATTACGGAAAGCTCAAGTTACAGGACAAGGCTTTATTCCTGAAGGGGATTTGATAGGTGTTATGGATGAAGATCTGGAGGCTTTAGATTCAATTTATCAGGTGAATACCTATTTCGTCGCATAGAAAACTCGCTGAGGTAAATTCTTAGTGTGGACTGGCACAAGGTAACTTATCATCGTTCGCAAGTCAAGTTACTTCTAGCATCGTGAACATGAATCTTTAGAGCGGATCGCCAATGACGTACTTTCACTTTCTCGAATTCAGTTACAAGTTCTGTCGATTCAGCCGGTGGAATTCGAGCTCGTGCCGGAGATCCGTAGGGTAATGGCGATCTTCCACAACGAATTAAAAATGTAAAATTCCTGTCATACAACTATGAAGACAGCGACCTTATCTATTTTTTCTAGGAAACGAATAAGCCTTGATTTGACGTTCGGGGACTCCATACGTTTATTACGCGTCCGAAGAATTCGATCCGACAAATCACGTTTGGGTCAAGTGCTAACGAATCTGCTATCCAATGCAATAAAGTTTGCAGTATGTTTTGTTTTCTGCTCTCGTGGTATAGTTATCGTGACGACTGTCGAAATAGGACACAAGTGTCGATGAACGAAAGATTCAAGTCACTGTGGACGTATCCTTCGACCCTCCTCGTGAAGGAACATGTTTGCCGCCTTTAGAAGACAAAATACCCGAAGACCCTGCGGCTCCAATATATTTGTACATTTCTGTCAAGGATTCTGGCCCTGGATTGCATCCCGATGATCTAGCTTTGCTATTCAAAAGGTATGAAGAGTGAAATACGCCATTAACGGATGCTCAGCCAAGTTTGTGGTTAGATTTCAACAGGGATCGAATTCACATGACGTCTTCGGAGGATCCGGCCTTGGATGTCAGTTAACACTTGTTTCTGATTAGAATCAAATGCTTATTTAGTCCTCAGTGTTTGTTTCTAGAAAACTTTGCGATTTAATGAATGGTCGCATAGATGTAAGTCCTTTGCAGTGTTTATTGGCGTTTCATTTCTCTGAGGCGCTACATTCCAGGTTGACAGCGTCTACGGCCACGGTGCCACGTTCAGGTTCTTCATACAGGCATTGAATTCGCCTGTGGGGCCTGATTCCGCAGAAGCGTCAGATCCAGACATCTACCATAACAACACTATCATCGACGTAGCGCGGACGAAAACCAGTGAACCTCCGTCGACGAGCCGCAACACTTCTCCGAGTTACCGCGGACAGTAAGTACCCTGTGGCTGCGTCATGTTCCTTTCTGTATATTCAACGTTTACTAGCATATTGATAACGGAGGATAATCTTATAAACCAGGTACGATTTTTACTTGTCTCCTTTGGGGCAAGACAACTGTTTTTTACCACCGTAATTCTAGACAATATTAAAGTATGTTTTGCTGATGAAGTATTATATCAAGCTCATATTTTGTAGTCGTCAACTCAAAGGCGCAGGTTTCCTGACGACATTAGCTGCCAATGGTCAGCAAGCATTGGATTGTATTAGAGCACTTGCTGCCGAACAGAGGTTTTTCGATGTCATATTGGTGCGTGGAATCAATAAACACGATACGATAATTAGCTAATTGAAACTAAACTCAGATGGATTGCGAAATGCCTGTGATGTAAGTTGGTTCATAGTCTCATTGCGGTCATAGGATGCTACTCACCCCTTCGTACTATAGGGACGGTTTGACTGCAGTTCGGGAGATTCGGCGTCTGGAAACGTCAGGTGAACTCAAAGGAAGAAATCGCATTTTTGCTTTGACGGGAAATGCGCGCTCAGGCCAGGTCGAGAGTGCCAAAAGCGCTGGTATGGATGACGTATTGGTAAGATTTCGCCCGGGCTATTGGTCTTTCTTTGACTCATTTATTCACAAGATTAAACCCTACAAACTCGATGAATTACTCATGAAACTATTACCATCCTCCTCGAATCCGGAATTACAATCCCCCTAACCCGCCTCCGACATACCGACCATCTATTGACCCCTCTTGTGATAGCTTGTTATTTCCCGCTTTCTCTTATTCATCGAATCATGTGGGGCTACTATATTACCGCGATCAACTAAATGTATTTTTAACCCACGCTTATATTCATATGGATTCCCTATATACATACACGCAACTTCCTTTGTTTCTTATATCTAACTGTAGACGTCCAAAAGTTTTTTTTATCTTTTCATCGAATAATGTGTACTTTATTAGCTCAAAATAATTCAAGCGTACTTATATCTTGCTATATTACATGACAACCTAAATGGTGCTAAAATCAACTTGGTGAGACGGCTCATAACAACGGTTCTATCAAGATTCAGGATTTCAACGATGATAAACTTGAATTATGGTAAATGATGAACGATATGAGCCATAATAAATATAAACAAGAGGCATTGCAGGTATAACAACTAATATTAGATTAGGATATCAATATCACGAAACGTCCGAGAAGTCAGTCGTTGTCGCGTTATCCACATTTTTTTTCCTCTGGGAGCCCATAGGCAAACCGCAAAGCGATGCCTGTTCATTAAGTGATTGTTCTCCCTCAACATGGAGATGGGGCTGTAACTCCGATGTTTGTTCCTTTCGGACGTTCACAGCGTATGCTCGACATGTCTCGCGACTTCTCTCGAGTTCAGGATCATCCCTGTCCAGAGCTATGATGTTGAATCCCGGAAGGTTATATTCGAGAAGGCGTTTCAGGTCAGTAAGTAGAGCTTTGGACGGAGCGTAGGTCCCGCTGTTATTATCGATGACGAATTCCCATTGAACCATTTGATCAGATTCCTCAGTGAGAGAATCCCAACCATGTTGAGGTCTCAGGTGAAATTCGCCACTATATCGCACATTAACGGAACAGTTAGCGTGTAAGGCGTGTTTGGAAGCAAAGTCGACAAAAAACGCTGCACCAGTTTCGCTGAACCGAAAGGTGTCGTCTTCTGAAGATATTATGTATGTATAGATGGTGGGCTTGATACGCTGGGATGAATCCCGGCCGCCTGTGAAGATGTCAATGATATCTTGTTTAGTTTCTATTATTCCGAATGCATTCCTCGTGGACCTTGCGTATAAAAGACGATGTCCCGCTCGGATAGAAGCTCGAATCGCTAGACTGGAAGGACCTGAACCGAAAATACGCTTCGCGGCAGAATAGCTCGTATTCCAGTGTTGTAGCGGACCAGGAAAAAATGTTTGAATCCCTTTCAGACGCATTTTCCAAGTTGAATATAGGCGTTGACCACTGTCATCTAGTGATTTTGTCAATCTACCCACTGTCGGAGAAAAATGTCTGGAGTAGACGATAGGGCCGTTGAACGTATAAGGTAGAAGATTTAAAGCCGATGGAGTCGTGGTATCAATTTTAATGGAAATTGAACCTCGGGTACGTTTGATTGTGGGGCTAACTAGATTTAATTCTCTTGCACCTTCGAAAATTTGAGTCTGGCATGTTCCTTTACAAAGTTGGCTTAAAAATATGGAGTCATAAATTTAGATAATCAGCTTACCTATCAAGTCGTCCGAAAGAGTATCATCATCCTTGTCCCAAACAACAATCTTCAATATGCCTTCTCTTGGAACATTATTGACACGCCAAATCTCGTTCCATACGGGGGTGAGAGTATTCGGCTGTACCGTGGAACTTCAAGAAAGCGGTTAAATATGCCTCGACTATGCATTCTATAACTGTCCTTACATTAATTTAATCTTATCGTCTATTGTTGCCACGAAGTATGGATCTGCGGTACCAATGACGTCCATCTTAGGTAATGCATCCGCTCCAATGAACGTGATCGTCACATCGACGAGAATGTGTCGCTGCATTGCCGTATGATCCATAGATTGCATAGCGGCCTGCTTGGCACGACACTGAATCAGCTTGAGTGCGCTTTCATTTCGCGCACATATGAATAGCCTGAACTTTTAAATTATAGGGCGAGAAATGACATACCCTTCAGACTGAGTGGAATTTAGGTCTTGCATGTAGTATTTAAAAAACAAGTGGCGGTCAACGTGAAAACAAGTGGATACCTTGTGGATACCCGGGTCTTTTATGAATGTTCGGTCAGGGCCCCGCTAAGCTGTGCATTGAATAGACGCGTTTCGGACGATTTACGTTCAGGACCCGCCAATTTGAAGAGCCGGAATTATTACAAATACTACAATGGTCGTTCAATTATACAGGACGACGACCATGAATAATTCAAAAACTGACATAGCATTACAAGCTAAGTTGATGTAGTAGTGGCTATGGGTAGTTCAAATGAACCAAATGCGTAGGAGATGACTCTTAAATTTATCTAAGTCACATCAACGAAACGTGCTTTTCATGAATAAAACCCACCAATTACATACTGAAGTATAACGAAATGTTTCCCAATAAAAACAAAATACCTCGACCCGACGCTATTCGGTCTTGAAAACATCGACGTCAGTGTTGCACCACGTTACGCAACGTAAGCAGATTTGAACCAGTATCTATGTGTGACCTCTTGAAGAGTCTATTAGTCTATGTTTGATACTCTTCTTATATTGTCATTGAGCAGAGCGAGTACTGATGTGCACAAATGCGCAGAGGTAATACATATGGACGCCAACCATGCAAAGTATTTGTAAACACCGTGAAGCATCAAAGGTCTGCGGGACCTGCAATTAGTAATTACCCCGGCAATCAATTAGCAGAGCATTAAATATAAATGCGGGGAGGAGCTTGTGTGTCAAGGGGTCTAGACACTATTATTTCACAGCTCCATACACAAATAGCTCGCATGTCATTCCTCGCCGAATTCTTTGATTTTTTTTCTTTTCAGGTCTATTTTTTTTGCGTCTTCAACACCTTGATTATAGACTGCTTGTTTCTCCTTCGTCGAAAGCTTGGGCTTTTGAGTCCTTCTGCGTCGTTTAAATTTGATGTTCTGTTCCTGAAGCCAATCCTGATCAAATGAAAAGGATGAAAAATTCAATTATAAAAATGAACGAAATGTGGCTCACCTTAGCCACTTTACTCGCATTCTCCCGAAACAGTACCAACTGCTGTTTGGAGGACCATGGAGTTTGCTCCTCAGGTTCATCCGGTGCAACTTCTTGTTCCTTCTCCTTGCTTTGATCATATGTTGTCTGAGAGGCGCTCGGTATTTCAACGCTGTCATCCTCTTTTTTGACTTCTTCGTTTGCACTCTTCTTTACTTCGATATCCTGCAATATCTGGTCGATCGCATCTACATCAATAACTTCATTCTCGTTGTTCACTTGGAAATCAGCGTCTGGGCCTTCTTCTAAACTTTCATATTCATTGCCTGTTTCCTCTGAATCAGAATTATCTCGAACGACTGGTCCGTAATTATAGAGTGTAAATGTTGACGGCGGATTTGGGTTTGGACCTTCTTCATCAGGAATATCTTCGGCTAGGATCGACTTCTTCTGTGACGCTGCTGTCTGCTATAACGCGAAAGAGTCAGCTATCAGATGGATTAGACTTCTTTGATTCAAACCTTCTCTGTTTCTTTTTCTGGGCGGTTTTCCAGCCGTGCTAATCGTTTCCTATCTGCTTCTTCTTCCTCGAATTTAGCCTTCTCTAGCATAGCCAATTCTTTAGACTGCACTTTTCGCATCTCTTCCTCTCTCTCATGCTTAGCAAACTTGTACAAGCCAGCGCCAATCCCAGCGCGATAGATACTGACACAATAAGACTCGTCCTCATTAATTCCACACACTAAAATAAGAAAGCTATACGCACAGCTTCCACTTCTTGGTTTCGCTCCACTCCATGATCAGGTTAAAAACCTGACGAAATAGCAACACATTAGTCCAAATTGGTCAAGCAAAGCGTGTAAACCCGCTCACCATTTCAAAGCCGTAAGCTGCGGCAACCGTAGACTCGCAAAGTCCTGTTATTATGAGAATCGAGAATCCGACTGTTATAGCCAGAAATACATACCATAAAAGGTCCAGACACGTCTATCTTTATAAGTTGTGGTATAGTAACGGCAGTCGAACAGCGTTTCTACAGCCCAACTAATATAGTTCATCCAATCATAATAGCGCAAGGTTTTGTGTTTGGTGCTTCTGATTTCGACACACCTGGAAAAAGATTGAACAGTTGAATTTGTGCTGAGATCTATAGGTAGCAAGAGTGTATCTTACGATTGACCAGCTCTTTTCAGCGTTTCTGACTCTTTTTCGGAGGCTAGGATATCAGCTTGATTGACACTTCAAATTCGGGTTCAGAAGTCGGCCCAATGCGACAAAGGTCTTCTTACTTGAGTTGAGCCATTAATCTGAATGCAATTCTACAATAGAAAAATCAAGATATGGATATGTCTAATGAGCTGAAATACCGGTCTGCAAGCGTACCTCATCGCCTGTTTTGCTTCTTCTTCCCCAGTATGTTCGTGGGAACCTAATGCTAGGGCTTTTTTGATGCGAGAGAGTGCTCCTTGGTCAATGTGTTTGACTGAGAAAAGGATTAGACAACGAAACTACTATTTCAAACAACTGAGCTTTCACGTGAATCGGATGACTTAGAGGTAGCTTCTGAGTCGTTGATTGCTAAAAGTACGATGGTGGCTTTTTCAGTTGGCACCCATGCTTTCTTTTGCTTTCGGCCAATGGTGCGCGTCTTTTGTTTTTTTACTTTGGGATTGTAATCGCTATCACTACTGTCTTCGGCAGCTGACGAGATTAAGTGCTCTGTAGTCCTTTTATGAGACATTGAACATGAGTAACTTGTCGTTTGCCTCACGAAACGTGCTGTCCGACGTGCACGAGCGTCTAAGGAAATTGAGCTGACATAAACAGATTGTTCAACGGCGCATTCCGATTTCACATAATCAGTTACTTAGTTGGCAATGGATTTTTTGTTCTCGTTCATCTTCGGTTGGTCTCGCGACTTTAAACCAAATCTTTGCTTCCCAGTTTAGGTGCGTTCCCTCTGAACATTTTTATGATATTTTACCCTGTAGTGCAATAGAAAATATCACGCGCGTGCGTGTCAGGGTCGGATGACGGGTAGATCCGATCCCCGTATTTTTTAGCATTGTCGGATGTACGCTGCTCAACAACAAGAATAAAACAGACCCTCAACCAACTATTGTAGACTAAGTATGACCTGAAGCTTTTGAAGAATACGCTGAAAGTCAGCAATGTTTTACATTTGGCCCACGGAATGCTCATTAAGCCAGGGGCTTCCTCTTCAACACTAAAGGCTTGAAGGGTTACATTAGCTTACATTCCCGCCACGGAATTCTTACTTAAGCCCTCTTTGATTTGCCGCACCAATGACTCAAATCGTCTCCCCTTTTCTTTGAGCCCAACTCATGATATCCAAGGGGTATCTACTATACGCTCTTGAATGGCCATGGCAATCACTATCACTGACCTCATCTATACTGGCGGTCTGTACTGCGAGTGCGATATGGAAAATCGCTCAAAGACTCCAACGCCGCTCGATCACATACCTGCGTGGGCCCCCATCAGATTCATGGTTGGTAGGCAAGTTTGTCGCTTAAACTGATAGTTGAGGACGCTTGAACTTGTTCAATTATTAGGAAATCTTCCTCAGCTTCTAGCTTCCGATGAAGCAGCAGAATTTGATTTCAAATGGACGAAAGAGTTTGGAACTGCGTTCAGGATTCATGGGTCTATGGGCGTTCGTAATGCTCTCCACCGTCGTTTTGGCTCTGAAAACAGTTTTCTGTAGCTGAAAATGCTTTACCTGACTGACCCTAAGGTAAGGCTTTGCAGTATCAAAAAGATTGACTCGTCTCTGACCTCGTTGGACGTTCGCAGTCTCTACACTACATTCTGAATACTACCGGATACAGCTATCCAAGACCACAACAAATCCGAGCTACAACTAGATTGATTGTGGGAGAAGGCCTGGTTTATGCAGTTGGTTCGTGGCCCGTTTTATTTTTTCAGCCTGAGCACGCCCTTATCTCGTATAGGAGAACATCATGCGAGACAACGCAAGTTAATGAATCCAGCGTTTTCATTTACGACGTTTCCTACCTTCTTCAAAGCGTTCCGTTCCAATGTTCATATGGTAAGAGGGAACGTCTGGAATATCGCGTGATGACCCTTATATTCTTTTGAAAAGCTGGTTAATAATTGGAAACAAATCATTTTTGAATCTGATGGCCACACTTCCACCATAGATGTAGCACCCTGGGTTTCACGAACTATGCTCAATATAATAGGACAAGGTACGAACCAAATATATTTATAGTACGTTATTGGAAATTTGAGTAAACACATAAGTCGGTTTCAACTACGACTTTGGAACACTCGACGAGGTGGCAAACCCGCTGGCCGCAGCGTATAAAGACCTCTTGTAGGTAGACAGTTGCGTTATACATGGATAACCCGGCTGACAAGGGCAATTAGCATCGAAACAACTTACAAGCGCTCAAATGGGATGCTTTTATTTGAAGCATTTTGGGGATATTTACCTTTTTGGATGGTCAAGCTTCTTCAAAAGATACCTGCCGGAAAGATGAAACGGTTTCATTCGTATCGACAAGTAGCTCGAGGGGTTGCACAAAACATGATCAGACTTCAGACTGAACAGTACAATAACGGTAACGAAGGAGGAAAAGACATGTTGAGTATATTGAGTATGCGTTTCAACCTTCTTTTTTTTTCCTGTGGAATGATTCGAAATGTTATGTCCTTTCGCTTTAAAGTCAGAGCTAATTTATCGGAAGATCCTTCTGTGAAGATTTCCAATAATGAAATAGAATCGCAATTAACGTGAACCGGTTTTGACCTTCGCGTTTCTAGATTTTATTTCTTACTTTACTCTGATAGGACTTTGATGCTAGCAGGCCATGATACCACAGCCTCAAGCGTCATGTGGGGACTATACGAACTCTCTCTAAACCAGGATATCCAGCGTAGAATAAGAAAAGAAATTTCTGATCTCCGACTCAGAATATCAGAACGGGGTAATGACAAACTCAGCGTCGCTGACTTGGAGTCCATGAAATACTTTAGTGCTTTCATCAAAGTTGCCTATTCCGTCAATGAAACGACGGTGAACACAGATCTGATTTGCCTTTATTTTCCAGGAAATTCATCGTTTCCATCCCGTTGTCCCATTGCTTCACCGAGAGGCAACTCAAGACGATGTTGTGCCGCTGTCTCAGCCCATTCGAACCAAAAAAGGGGGTTTAATTAATTCGATTCCTATCGGTAAAGGGCAGCGGATCGTCATCGGCATAACCGCGTATAATAGGTAATAGAATGCATTTCTATCTTTCGACTTTCTAGATCATCCTATTTTGATTTAGGCTCAAATCAGTGTGGGGTGACGATGCGGATACGTTTAGACCCGAGCGATTCTTAGAATCTAAAGAATATGGAACAACCGGGATTGGCGTAATATCTAATATGTATGTATGTTTATGAATGCGGAAAAGTATTTCTATCTCAAATGGCTTTGATCTTTCCAGAATGACATTCTCTAGCGGCATACGAAGTTGTATTGGGTGAGCTTGGTTTGCTTTGTTCGTTTCGCCTTAACCGTTGATATATTTGGTACAGTTGGAGGTTCGCGTAAGTATTATCGATATTCCATTACTTTTTCGTGTTGCGACAAGTCGTCCATAGTGTTGTTGAAATGCAAGTCGCCTTCATGGAATTACTGGAAAACTTCAGCTTCGCCCCCAATCCCGAAGGAGGCGATATTATTCGGTCAGCGACAAGTATAGTGGCCCCTATGTATGTTTAATTCATACACATATCGTCTTATGCATTAAGTGACATCTGCGACATAGGCTTAAAGTCAACCCCGGAAAAACCAGCCTTCCCCTCTCCGTTTCTATTATGTGATCATAACATATGGATAACGTTTCTGATTTGTAACCCCTATGAAAGTCGTTTCCTAAACGTGTACTATATCAATTTTTTTCATTATTTTTTTAACATGTTTCACAAAACTATATCGCGGACCAAGGCATGTAGAAGGTCGCTTACCCAAACAAAACCACTACGTCTCAAGTGCAGAGACTGTTAAAGGCAGGCTACTCTTCCCGGGTTGCTTTTGATCCTAAGGCGTTTATGTAAAAAAGCTCGAAAAGAACGAACATAGGAGTGACTATGGCTGCTGCCGCTCTCATGATGTCGAGTTAATCCGAACTGAGCTAAGCTGAAGTTCTGAAGTAATTCCATGCAGATTATTTGCATCTTCGCGGTACTTGCTGTGCGTGGGTATTACTGTCAAGACACTATTGTTCAAAAACTCACGCGAATCTCCATCTTCGTGAATAATGATAAGTTTATTATCTGAGAGTAAGCTTGAGAGAAACCCACCCGACACAACTCCGTATACCACTATTGAAAGTCAAGCTGAAAGAAATGTCAGGATCGTGGTACCCTTTGTGTCCTGGAATTGTTCTGATCTTACATATTCGATACGACACCTACGCTGGTCTTTCCATGCTCTTTGCGATCTTCTAAAAAACGTTCAGGCTTAAACATTTCAGCATTGTCACCCCATATAGACGAAATCTAGAATAAATGAGCTGTTATATAAATAAGTGGGAAAAATATATCACCGATTGTAAGCAGACGCATTTATGATTATCTGTTGGCCTTTACTTACATATAGGAATGGCGTTTATCAAAGTGCCATCGTCAATATAAATGGGTTCCGAAAGAGGTAAAACATCATCTTGAAGTGCTTCTCTTTGAATAAGGCGAATAACAGGGTGAAAACGCTGCACCTCCTGGATAATATGAAAACCTTAGTTAGCTAGGTATTTGTATGATTGTATAATTATAAGCACGAAGAAAAAACCTTTATGAAAGCATTGAGATATCGCATTGACTCTAAATCGGTCACGGTCAGAGTATCATTGCCCCTCCCTAACATGCGAAGACGATTCTCGGACAGCTCTTCTCGAATACGACGCTGACATTCGGGGTGACGAGAGAGCTCGTACAGACCCCACAAAATACTGTTGGAGTCAGCGATATGGTCACTCTAGATTAGATAGTAAATTACATAACGGACTGTACAGCAGAACCTGAAGCGTCGGTTAGAAGACTACGTCTTCTGACCGACGTTCTTCAGGTATGTTTAGCTAATTTTAATACATAACGTCTTCTGACCGACGTTCTTCAGACAACAAATACTTGAGGCTGTCGTGTCGTGCCCAGCTAAAATTAATGTCCTGATAAATACCATGAGCGTTGTCTCGTATAAGAGAATAACGAAGCTTCACTTTAATTGCGACTCAACTTCATGATCAGATATCTTTACAAGGGGATCTCCGGATAAGTTGGCTCTAGCTATACGGAACCAGCCATTGCGCGTTCTGGGGAGCAAGAGGTGAAGACGTACCCAAGATACTTAAAATATCTCTTCCCCCCTCGTCCTCTTTGAGATACTGTTCTGTTTGAAGCTTGATCATGTCTTTTGCAACTTTCTCTGCTACTTTTCGATACGAGTGAACTCGTTTTAGTTTCATAGTAAGCAGTCTCTGCACAAGTCTAACCATCCAAAACGGGAGGTACCCCCAGACGGCTTGGAATATAAGAACGGAAGAGGAACGTTTGTAAGTCGTCTCAAGACTATTAATGTGGATCGTAAGATGTATAGTTTTCTAAATGATTAGTACGTACAAGAGATCCTGATAAGCAACGGCCAACGGATTTGTTGCCTCATTGAGTGCTCCAAAGTCATAATTAAAACCAACTAAAAATATATGATTATAAGGGAATACGTTCAGTCTAGACAACATGAGAGAACATATTACCTTGTCCAATATCCAGCATAATACGGGAAATCCACGTAGATACGTCTATGACGCACGAGTTTCCATCGGATTGATGTATCATTTGTTTCCAAGCGTCAATCATCTTCGCGTAAAAAGAAATTAGGAAGATAAAATTAAAAGTTACTTGAAAGATTAATTATCCACCTTATGGACATTACGTTGGAATATATGTATCAAAGAAATTCGGAATTACTTTCAGCGAGAAAGCTGGGTTCATTAATCTCCGTTGCCTCGCATGTTGTTCTCCTAAGAACAGATTTAACACTTGAAACAATGTAAAACACTTATATTTACCCTCCGCGAAAGCCAAACCTTCTCCCACTATGAGTCGGGCTGAAGCACGTTTTTGTTGCGGTTTAGGATAAGCATATCCAGCAGTATTCAGTATATGGTATATCGCCTGTGTAATGTTATTAAAAGTTTTACAGTGACGTGAACTGAATCTTGTACTTTTTAATCCGTAAGATGAAGCATGTCGGTCTAGACACAAGAAATTTATCATTAGCAGACGAAGCCTCGAGGTGGCATAAATACGTACACTCATGAGGCCTTTTATTCTGAAAGCAGCGCCATATTCCTTTACCCATTTGAAATCGAACTCCCCTACTTCACTTGGCGATATAGTTTCTGAAAGGTTTCCTGTACTTATGCATATAAACGAAACTTTTTCGGTGACCTAATCATCTTTGGATTACCAACCTACGAGCCATGAGTCCGCCGGTGGTCCGCGTAGATACGTAATTGAACGTTTTTGGAACCGCTGTACAATTTTCTGGGATACTACCACGAAGAGGAAAAGCGCTAATAAGGCCCATATTTTATCGGAGTGCAAGAGCTCCATTCTGTTGCAGTATCTTCATGAGAATGAGACTGAGGAAGCTTTATACGAACTCGCTACGACGAGTCTAGATAGATTAAAAACGAGACCCTGATGCATGTTGCCAATATCCCTGACACAGGGTGTAAAAATTAGCATCGTTTCTTAGGGACACGGTTCGGAAACATGCACATACTCATTCACAAGAAGCTGCGTTATGATCTCAAATTCAACCTACTCTTTATTCTTTCTACAGTTGTCGAGTCACCTATTTCGTTTCTTGTTAACATCCCATTCAAGAAAAACTGATATTACTATTACTCCTGTCTCGTGATCGGGCAGATCTTAGCATCTTTGAGCTTGTGACAAATGTGCGAATGCACGAGCCCTAGGTGAGTCAAAACGGCAAGGGCCTTTCTTTTGATTTTATAGAATAACTGAGAGTTGAAAGGGATTTCAATATTTCGTTTTGACTGAGCCACGACTTGAAAGCTGAAGCTGATATACACAACTCGAGATCGGCCTAAAGTAAGCGCTTCAAAAGGCTCCAAAGTGCATTGCACTTTGGAGCCTTTTGAAGCGGAGACCTGCCTATCAACTGTGTCTGCTTATCGATTATCCCTGTCACTATGAACATGAATCTATTGCAACTCTATTGTACTTACCCTGCGGGAGAAGATCCGAGGAGGAAGGTGACCACTCCGTAACCCGTTGCCGCAGCCCAGAGAAGACTCTATGACCCTTAATCGATTATCCGCCTGGTATCCGCGCTTGAAACCAGAAAAGAAGAATAAGACAAACAAAGGTTAGTAAACCTGATGTGATACATTCCTGATATAGTTTCAGCTGTAGAGATCCTTGCGGTGGTGAGTGCATCTCTGTATGAAACCCGCGGAAATACCTCAAAATCAATTTTCCCAGCTGGGTGCAGTTCTTGGCAAATCGGAGTTTGAAATCAGCATAATTGTGGTTGTTTGCGTTGCTTTTCACCAGCCAGTAAGTGAACGACTGCAGGACACCATTAACTCTATCTAATACTGAAAACACCATATTGAGTTTCCATTTTGTGGTTTTATGCTATAACAATGTATGTGCCAGGAAAATCCGAAGGCATTATATCTCTCACACGATACAGGGTTGACGGCGTCAGGGCCGGATTATATTCGTCAAGGTCATGAATCCTCAAGGCCTCATGGATCTCATCATCTCCTTCGACGAAAAAAAGGAGGAAGCAAATATTACATCACGAGGTTCACGGTTCTACTTTTCTTCGTTAGTATTTTGTTTTTAATGATGGCGATACGTACAACTATCGGGAGTTGTACAGTGGGTTACGTACCGCCTCAAAACGCCACGTCTCCAGGATACCGAAAGATTGAAAGGGCGGGAGAAAGCAATCCCGCGATATGGTATCATAGGGTATCATTCATAGTGATGGATCCTCAGATCCTTGTCCAAAATAGGACAAAACGTGCAGGACCGACTTTTGTATTTTATATATATACATTCACGCGGCTTCGGGGCCCCTCTCCTTTCATACATACTTTTTCTAAGTAAGTTCCGTATTTTTTTTCTCGCTGTATCGTCTTCATACCCGTTTTTCAAATCACCTTCCTTGTATCTGCTTTCATTATTTGCAGTAACTAACCACAAATTATGCAGTTAATTTCTCGTTCATAACCCCTTCTTGGCTTCAGGAGAAACGGCCGATTTTCTTAAAAATCGATATCATTGCCAGTACTTGCGTTCATTGAGATAATCATGGGTCAACCGATTTACATTCATGCCAAACCTGTACATTCAACTCCTGCCGTTGTCATCACTGCTGCCAACAACAAGGATACGCTTTTGTGTCATCCCCTGGCGTGTCCTGTAGGCCTCAACTCAACCTCATCATTCGCCTCGCTGGCACTTCCGCGGTCCCGAAGGAAACATTCCAGAATGAAAAGTGCGACTAGTTTTCACATCCTTGAAGCTCTTTTTCTGAGTTTATTTTTAGCCCCTAAACGGATCTGTGGTGCACGATACTATGTTTCACAGGACTTGATACTTCCGCAACAGTATCCGACAGTTTCACCACTGCGTCCGAACGACACTCGACTCGAGACCCCAGCTGAAGTGAGAGAAAAAAACCGATTTCAGTTAATCCTGTCTGAATATCAACTTCACAAGTCCAAACCAGACGCACTCTCAGAAACGTCGCCTTCCTTAATACCCTCGATTACCCAAAGAAAACACTCATTTTCATCTCCCGCTATCAATCTTATACCTTTGGGACTTTGCCGCATATCGCAGGCTTCATCTCAAGTTAACAGTTCGCCTTCTTCTCGTCCTACGCGCATTGTTTCTCGTAAACGCATTTCCAAGTCCGATATATCAGAAGCACGCTGGTGGGTCAAGATGTACGAGAGTTTTGTATGGCATATGCAACAGCAGCGCAGAAGCCAGCCATGTTCCTATGAGCTCGCATTCTTCACGCGACTTGAAAATATGGTTCAGCGCAGGTGGTATCCTATTATGCGGTATTATTATGGCGAAAGAAGTCCGATCATAACAAGGGACCCTAATGAATCCGCGGACCCATCTGGTTCTTGTTACTCACCAAAATCAGCCGATAAAATTCCAATTCGGACACGCTACCAGAACACGTTGAACTCACAGCTATCCGGATCCGTTTTCTCCGACAGCCAGATCCTTGATCCAGCCCAACTTGCTGCCCAAGCTATTTTGCGCCGCCATCAGTTGACCAGTAGGAGACTCCGACGGAAAAGAACCCCATCCTCAGGGCGTAGTTCTCTGAGATCGGAAATGGTATTGGCCGCGTAAGTTTCGCACACACCCTCCCTAAGTTTTCCTTTCTTGTTCGTTCTGTTTTGATTCTGTGGAAATTGTGTATCGTATTATATTGAGTTACCCAGTGATTGTCTCCCCTCTGTAGCCCTCATTTATTTATCAAGCCGCTTTATGTATTCTTCCCCCACACATTTGTTATGTATCATACCACCGTGCTTCTTATATTTTATTTATCTTTAGATAAAAAATATACATACACATTCTTTTGGACACCGTCTTCATATACTAGTTGTATGAGGAACAATAAGTCAAGACCTAAATAAAATCTTTAGCATTTTTTTACACGTATACTTCGAGAGGATCTAAATATGAGGCAGATCGCGTAAACCCTCATTCGGAACATGCATGCGCTTATGTATATTATTATTGCACCCATTCTCATTTAAGCCGCTTAAGTCTGTTTCACCGTTGATCGCTCACGAATATAGGCACTTATCAATACACCTGAGAATCTTTCAGGTAGTAAACTCTTAGGGTCTTGTTTTCGAAATTACAGGACTCATTCGTAGCGAGACTATAGCTCGCTTATCAACATGGCAAAACGGATTTAATGAGAAGCATTATACCTTCATATATTACCAAAGACAGCAGACAAATATTAGGCTTCTCCATATATCTACTACCCAATGATTAATGACCATTCACTAATACTAAGCCATTGCCCCTTCCGAGCGCATGGAACATGTAAAACCGACATCTAACCATTCTCGCAGTTCACGACCATACCGGATCGTAATAAATAATAGTCTGTTGCAAGCGTCCCAATTAAAAAAGAGCTTTTAAAGTATTATATGGACTTACAGAAACGCAATCCAAGCAATTGCGCTCGCCAGTGAATTTGTGCCCACGATACCGTACATGTTGACTGTTGGTAATACACCTGCTGAAACGACGGCGCAAAATGCACTCCTGAAAGCACTAGTAGGTTACGTTGATTAGTGATACAATGGAACAGATCTAATAGAGAAATTGGACATACATACCTATAAACAGACATGATTTCGGCACTTTGCGTCCTCAGTACGTCCACGAAATAAGTGGCAGCGGGTGATAGCACGAGATCAACCTACAAGAGGTTTTGATAAGAAATAGTTAAATCTTCCAAATAAATGAACTACTCACGCCTAGACCATTAAGGAATAGAAAACCCAGAGTTAAACATAACCCCAGGCGTCCAGGAACATACACTGTCGTCAAAGCATACCCGACGAGCGAGAGAGGGAGTAAGAGCAAGGCACCGGGTAAACAAGCTCGAAGTCTATCCTCGGGAACCCATTTGCCCTGACGTTTGATACGACCATTGATTACAGCTTTGTCAGCAAGACGACCTGAGATGGCTGCACCGACTGTTTAAATTGTATTAGTAAATACCAGTAAAAAGACTGTGATAACATACGCACACATGCTTCCGATACCAGAAGGAAAAAACATGCTCCTATTTGTGCCGGAGTAGTGATTCCATACGCGGGTCCCTATGAAATGATACAATACTAGGTTAACCGCGATCACAAATTAACTCAAGATTAACCTACCAGAACAAAGGCTAGTGGCATAGATAAAACTTAAAATTTTTGTAAGGAAAAAAGGTCAATCAACAAATATAAAACGTTACCATAAAAGGTTGTCAACGCCAAGGAAGCTGATATCGCCTACTCCCAGAAAGCGTGAGAAATTGAAACGGGAGTGTGTGATACAAAAGTCTTACGACAAATAGAATGGCAGGATTACGAGCGAGACGAAGTGACTTGAATGGACTCAACCAAACCCAGCTTCTAGGATTCAAAACCGGGACGGACGAGGATTCTTTCAGTTCTTCTGCCGTCATATAGAAGTCTATACCTCTAGAACCTGGGTGGCTCGTTTCTGGAAAAAAAGCAGAAACAGATACGAATGCAACGAAACCCAACAGAAAAATAAAGAATTGCGTGGCGCGCCATGAGAAATATGTTGCGACGAGGCCTCCAAATAATGGAGCCAAAGGTGGGCCCAACAATATTGCCTAAGGTAAGTTTCATATCGCGAAGGAAAGGAAAGCAAAAGACATTAATTACTCCAAAGAAAACGCCCATTGCTGTGCCGCGCTCTTCTAGGATGTAGATGTCTGATATAGTAGCAGCTCCGACAGCTAGCACACTACAGAACATTGTCCGGTCAGACAATCGTATATGGATATAAAGAAATTTACCAAGAGGCACCGAAAGCCTGCGTACAGCGCCCTAACACGAGTTGTAGAACATCTTGTGAGAGAGCAGAGGCGATGGAACCAACGCAAACCAAGGGAAGGGACATCATATAAACGGGTCGGCGGCCGTCTAAAAATTTTGAACACGGTCAAGAGAAATCAGATGAGATGAAAGATTCTGGAAGAGAACGCTCACAGAACTCGGCATATGGTCCCCAAAACAAGTTTCCTAGAGCCAGTGTAAGCACATAGGCACCGACGGTGTAACTGTTAATCATTAATGCCCAGGAGAAACGGAAAAGGAAATTGAGGAAACCAACTTAATAACGAGCCCAGTAGTTTCAAGATCTTCCGCAATTTGTGGTACGGTAGGTACGAAGCTGCCGGATGCGAATGCTATTGCACCCAATGAAAACGAAGAAAGGAGAAATTATTAGCTGTGTTGATCAAGCCCACGTGATTCGAACTCACGTCCGATAATACCAGCCAAAGAGATCAAGACGGTAATATTGCGTTTCTGCCTCGCTGTAAACCGCTCATACATATCAAGTGGTGGTAGAGAAGCTAAAGAACCACTGGTGGTCATGAGCGCGCTGGGCTCGACCCTGAGTAGCGAGTCTCTTTCTGACATCAATGATGGACGTGCGACGAAATGAGGAGTTTGGGATTGGCCGGAGGGCGGGTGAGAGCTGTGTAGGACTGATAAAGTGATTCTGACTTGAGCGAGAAATGCGTCGTCGAGAGGCGTGCATGCGGGTGCTCATTGTTATATACTACAAGTTCTTGTCGTTTGCGGAGCCCGTGAAAAAAGTACGTAAATTGAAAGAAGAGTAAAAAGACCTCGTTGCAGACCGCAAATCGCAAAGCGAGATACAGATCTCTGACCTGGAAGCTGCCGCCTTTAGCAAGAGTTTTGCCGATGTTTCATGTGGGGTGCGCTCGCAAAGCATGTTCGTTTGGTGGTCGGGCATACGGGTCATTATAGAAGGGGTGAAGACAAACTAAATATCGACTCAACATTACGGCGCGCCTTGGATATACATGCTGAGTATGCCTGCTGTTGACTCGACGTTCATTGTGCATGTAAAGGTGACATGAAACGCGGGTCCAAGGGTTGAATAAAATTAAATTAAAATAAAATAAAATAAGACACGTGACAATAATTGTGCGCGATGGACCAGGATGGACCATGGATACCCTTGGATACCATAGAGCGGCAACGGAGACGATTATGTATTAGGACTTGAGTTCTCTTACCAATGCCAACAGATGCCAACATATGCCAACATATGCCAACGGTGCCAGCGATATGGACGCGGACAAGTGTGGGAGTAATCGAAGACACATAGACCCTGCCAACCCCTGCCATCCTCTGCCATCCCTCCGAAGGTCAATGTTCGTAGTTCATCAGCAGCGACCAGAACGAGACTGGTAGAATAATTGTCTCAAAAGAAACATTATGACTCCCTCGAACAGGGTGCCAGGGGATGCCTTGAAGCTTGGAGCAGTGATGTCGATGAAGGACATTGATGTGACTGACTGATGTGACACCGGCGCTAGCCGAACGAGCAAATCTCAATCTGAGTTTTCAACGTTAAACATCTACGTCGAATATTTCGCGCTCTGAATTTATCTTATATCAGATAACAGAGACCATGTTGGAGGAAATAGTGATCGAGTATGAGTCGAATAATTTGTGAGTCATCTGTCACTCGTGGCTGAAGGGATAGACTTTTAAGTAATTTTAGCAAGTAAACCAAGACGGTCGCGTTCGGAAAGTCCTTTTTTCGCGAAATCATGGGAGTACTTGAACCTGGAATTGGATATTTACAACTTTTTTCATAATCCCATGAGCTGAGAGTCAAAACTTGATTGAGCTTGTCGAAAATAAACTTGTAGTCTTGGGCGGATGAATGAAAACTTCATTCCTCGAACGTATGAATCACTCGTTCCTCAACTGACACACTCATAACTCAGCTCATTCAATATCAGAACGTAAGTTTTGATCGTTTTTACTTATCCAGGAGCCTCAAATCTCCCGACAGCCAGTTCCCTACCAGTCAAAAGTCATTGCATTATTATAAAAGGACTCAAAACATTTCTATTCCCACCGTAGTATCATATTTACGCCTTCAAATACCATGATGCATCGTATGTTCATGATAGATGGCTGCTCCGTGCAATATTCTTTCTATTATCCCCTCACAAGTTGACTATTGCCGCTCGTGTTCATTCAGTATGGAACTTATGTGCTATTTCGCTTTTATGGAAAAACGCCAGTCGTACTACTCTCGAACTTCAAAATGCGGTGGAAATTGGACCATCGTATTTCGGTCATTAGGAGACGGCTCGTGCAAGTGCGACGGATGTGGCCTGGTAAGCTTACAGCTGATTACTTTATCGTATAACATTTGACTTATCCTGAATCCATAAGCATGTATAAATTGTGTCGCCCGAGGACTATGAATTCCCCAATTTTTTCGACTACGCCCAAATGGCGATTGCCGCCTGCCGGATCGTGGACGAAATAAGATATGGCTTTCAGATACCTGAGGAAGTCATTCCTCACGTGCTGCGCGCCGCGAAAAGAAAGCATATGTTGGATATTGTGGCTTACATGGAGAACGGCCGATACCGTGGCCGAATTCGTGCACTAAATCCGGCTTTATATAAGGAGGAAACTGATGAGGTGCTGGACTCTTTGTCGGATTTCTTCGAGATCACTGTCGATGGGTATGAATGGGATGGTTCCGACAATGAGTATGAGTCGGACGATTCAGAAGATACGATGGAGCTTTAAGGGGAAAAAAATTAGAGAGCTTAAATAGAAATTCTGAATGTGAGCCGCGAAAAAGGGATAAAGAGTTGCATACGTTGCGCTTGAACATGACAGAAAAATGAAAAATGATCTCACATGGTCTTGATTGGTGGATTTAGGAGAATAAAGGATGTGTTACAGGTTAGATGTGCAAGTAAACAAAGGAACTTGGAATTGAGAACAAACGAGAGCGTTAGAACGAAGACAAGGAGTAATTTTTTGACAAAATAATTAGTTTTTGAATTCCCTAGAGGGTTTTCATTGCTACGAGTACAATATGCATTTCGTCCATCTGTACAATAATAAAAACACAAGTGTTATTCATCAATTTAACATTAATGATCGTCCAGGCTGTCTTAGGTTTAATCCCACGCTTAGCATCCTTAGGACGAGTGAACTGATTCCATAACAGCCAAAGATCCTGGAAAGCAAAGTTGTACGCTGAAAAGGGTCAGAGTCAATCAGTGATTAGATTTTTTGTAGGAGTACATACGCCATTTGCAATTGTCGAAGCCATATAATCGAAATATGCTGGAGCGAAGATAGCTATTGAAGATATCTCTGCTTTAGACAATTCTTTCGCTATAAGTCAACCGTTTAACATCCGCCAACCAAAAGTTAACGTATTCTACGAGAAATATTGTTCGGAGTCTTACCTTGAGTCTTTAGGGGCCGGGGCCAGATTTACCACCCTTGGCATTCCGCTTGATACAACGACGTGCAAGACTCTCAATGATACTCTTCTCGCATTCATAAATCTTTCGAAGTGTATGAAATTGTTCCGTGAACATGAGGACGTAAGTGATGATAATGTCGTCAAAGCTAAAGTCAGAAGCTCAAGAAAGTATGTCAATATCGTACTCAGTCAACGGGTCTGAAACAAAAACACTGACACCAAGTATATTGCGATTCAGACGTCTGCTTAAGGAACTGTACAACATCGCCTCATTGCTCATGATCAAGATCCACTACACCCCATGAGAACGTTGACTCTGTAATGGAATGAACATGAACAGTTCAGCGTTCTCAATGATCCTGGACTTGCGCCGCGCAAACCGAGCCGCTTTCTGCCGTTCTCTATAATCCTTCCAACTAGTTTTTGAATGAGTGAGTGACGTCGAATTGAAACAAGAGGGTAAGAAGATGAAACCGACCTCAGCGCAACTGCAATGCTAGAAGTTGGTTCATCAGTCCGAAACGCAATTGGGGCGCAGGCTCAGCCTGCCGTTCCGGTGCCGCTGAAGAAGTCAGCTCTCCAACACTGTCATGCATCTCTGTTCTCTCGGGGGATTCATGAAGTACCGATTTGTTACATAGTGAGTTTGTCTTCATATGTGTTGAGGCAGATGATGGCAATTGCACAATGCCAGTTCGGCGCTGAACAAAGCCACTTTCAGCCTCCGACATCCCATTGGAAAGCAACTTGCCAAGACTATACTCAACATTACAAAGGACGTGCATCTCGGCGCGCCTTGGATGTTTAGGCTGGGTACGCCTGCTGTTGGTTCCACGTCTATTAGTGTGTAAAGGTTAACGCGGGTCCAAGTAAGAGTAGAAAAAAAATAAAATAAAACACGTGATAATCATTGTGCGCGATGGACCATTGGGCCATGGTCTACCATAGAGCGGCAACGAAGACGATTATGTATTAGGACTTGAGTTCTCTTACCGATGCCAACAGCTGCCAACCGTGCCAGCGATATGGACGCGAAAAAGTGTGGGAGTAATCGAAGACATCATAAACTTTGTCACATTTCCACATCAGTCCGGCCATCCCCTGTCATCCCTCCGATGTTTCAAGATTTCAACGTTCGCAGCTCATCAGCGAGCAGAACGAGATCCTAGCAGAATAATGTCTCAACGGAAAAACTATGACCCCTCCCCCCTCGAACGTGCCAGCCGCAGAGCCGCCGGAATGTGACATTGGGTGAGTCACGGTTTGGTCCCCCAAAGCAACTGCCAGGGAGCGCGTGCGTGTTGATGCAACTGATGTCGTGCGCGGACGCATCTTTTAGTCTCCCTCCTATCCATACCTATAATTTTTCTCCTATCTCAACAAAAAATTGACTCGTCCTTTTTCACAAACGCTGCATTATCTTTCTACCTTATTAGGACCTGGGTTTGGACACGATGGTCATCTCTATATCAGAACCGCCATCCCCGCGTCCTCGCTCTTCCTCCATCCCATCTTTGAGCTCTCGAGTTCCCGCAACTCCAAACATGACTCAATTCTCCCTACCCTTTGAAAGATTCCGCAAAGATGAGTTAGGATGGACTACAGGATTTACCTTGCTGGGTATGGCGACTTGTTTTGTTTGTTGTTGTCCGTTTTGCTTATCTTGAGCCCTTATGATATAGACACGATTGAAACGTACTTTGACTCGCGAATAGACCTCCTTGAAAGACAGCTGAAGAAACAAAGCGATAAACTCAAGATACGTGCCGAAGAGGCTCTTAGACGTACGCCTATGGGAGAGTTTCGTTATTCTGTCGACTTGGAGAAGGAGATGCAAAAGTTCAAAGTGAAGGTAGATCCTCGCTTACTTATACTTCCTTGGAAAATGGTCTTAACAAACATGAAAAGGTGTCCGATCGTATGACGAAACTTGCCGTGACTTGGCAGTCAACAAAGGTCGTTCGCACTCGAGAAAAGATTTCCTTCTTCCTAGGTGTTAACGCTGTGGCCTTATCAGCTCTCATGTTTGGCATAGCTCCAGAGTTCGTACAATTTCTTGTCTTTCTTACTACTTCCTTTTTTAAAACTTTTATTATCATTAGATGGGTTCATATCGCGTATACCATTGGGGCCCTTTGTCTCATTCCTCTTCGATGGTACACTTACAAACGAAAAGCCTGGCACTACTTTTTATTCGATTTATGTTATTATGCAAACATTATATGTCTAATCTACATCTGGTTTCTGCCATCCAGCACCACAATGCTGATTGCGTCATATTGTCTCGCACACGGCTCGCTTGCTAGCGCTGTCATAACGTGGCGCAATAGTCTTGTCTTTCATGACGCGGACAAGGTTACCTCCCTTTTTATTCACTTGTATCCTCCTTTTACTTTTACAATCATCCGGTAAGAAACAATTTGTGTTTAATAATAGTTTACGCCCTTATCTTACCTGATGCTGTTCGTAATTCCAGACATTTCTATCCGAATTCGTACATGCGTTTCCCAGCCTTGGCGAAATTACCACATCTAAATGGTCCGAAGGCGTTACTAATCAGCGGTATCACATGTAATGTCGTCTCATTGTGTAAATCATTCAAATGCCTCTCATGTCATATTTATGCAGATATTGTATGGCAAGCGCTCTATTGGAAATTCCTTCTAGTGGATCGTCGGCAAAAAATTGAATCAGGCTTAAGAACCACTTCATTTTCGTGGCTACTAAACGATAAACGGGGCGCTATTGGTAGGGCACTATCATCCGTTAAACCTGACAATAGGGAGCCCGCTTTCATGGCCGGTCAATTATGTGAAACAAGTTCTATCTTCCGATAATACACCTTTTCTAATACTGTTCTTCTATAGTGTATTCTATGATCACCGAATTGCCCGCTATATATATTCTCTATGATAGTCCCTTTTGGAGTGGCATTTTCTTGTGGATTATATTTGCAGTCAGCGTCTGGAATGGCGGTGGCTTTTACATTGAGGTGTTTGGACGAAAGTACGCATTCGTCCACAGTTTACTCGTCTAGGCTTTCTACTAATATCCTTTAGGTTCGAACGAGAACTGGAGGCTTTACGCAAAGAACTGGCAGACGCAACTTCATCATCTCGACCGAGTACTGCAATGTCCACAAGCTCAATGCCTGTCGAGCCTTTACTGGATTCCGGACGAACATCTCCAAGTCCGGCACATACCGACGAGTATTATGGTCCCGGAGGTGCTGAAATTGTCAGTCATCCCGGAACCCCATCACAACATGGGTCACCCGTAGACCATAAAGCCGAATTAGATTTGGATTCGTTAGAAGGAAATCTACAATCAACATTATTGTCGTTGGATGAGAGAGATAGAGGCATGAGCGATACAGGCTGGTCTAATGATAATAACGGCTATGACGACGATAAGAAAAACATTTGAGTGGGGCTTGGAGCAACGCTCCATTGAGCTTTAAATGGGTAAGATATTTACTTATGATTTCATGAATGAACTGAAGTTGGTTCTTTTTCAGAAACGTTTGTTTGTGTATTTTTAACATGTGGTGTCCGAACCGTCTCTATTTGACGTATCATCCCTAAGCTAGCTATACTTCACTTAAAACAATGCTTCGAACTTCTCATTTCACTGTCCTACCATTATGGAACTTTTTGTATGTTATGAATGTTAATGACGTAGTAATGTTACCTTTAGAAACCTTCGCTACTTGCGTCTTGCGATCATCATTCTACTCAGGCTCCAACTCGTTGATTGATTATAATGTATATCAAAAAAGGCCCCTATCTCTCTCACAGACCAAAAAGGGTTAAAAGCGGAGAGGATCTGAATTGGAGTTTCAACACAATTCAGATGTACGTGATTAACGATCCAATCACAATGTCTTATATCATATATCAACCCTGGCCGGGATGCGTACAATATGGTTCTCATTCACACCAAGTCCTCTCACATGTTCGCCGCGAATGGGGCGTTGTTTTCTATCTAAAATATTTAAAGCCACGGAAAGGTCCATTTTTGATATTGGCGAAAACACTCACGGCGTTTGTTCTTGTCCATTGCCGGGTATTTTAGAGTTTCAGACACACGACTTTGAATCAGGTTCGTATAGTATTTACCAGAGAGGTAGCAAGTTTCCCTTCTGGTTCTTCCGAGCCCGCCATCAAGAGGAATGCTCACCTTGTATTCCGGGATAAATGCGTTATGCTAATCACTTCCTTTTACCGTTAGGCCGACTCATCGGGAGCAAAGCTACTATCCATACGATGATGTATACAACATGAATTGAATTATAGGTCAGATGTCATCATCGCCACGTATCAAATTTACTGTGATAGCTCTTTCAAATGAGCTGTGTACGGTGTGGGTATCTTGTTTTACTTTCGGAGTCACCCACTTCGTGCCACCGAAAATATATTGCAAAAAGCGTCCATAAATTCTATTTGGTGTTGTATTTTTGAATTGGCCATTGTTTGCTTCGGTATCTGTCAAAGTGTAGTCATCAAGCTATCTTGGCCTGGAAGAACATCTTGACAGTTTTAATTCAAATGGTCTCAACCGGTGTCAACCGGCGGGACCAGAAGAGTCTGAGCCAGCTCACTCACCAGACTGTCACAGACCTGCTTTAGGACCGTTCTCATGTCGTATCACTGGTGCGTATGATCTGTGGCTCTTCTTCTATATAATACAGAAATAATTCAATTCATCGCCTCTTAATTATCAGTAATACTGACTTCTTCGGACCGAGTCATTAAAAATTCAGCGTTTAATCCTATTTTCAATGACTGGACGTCTGGGCTTACGGCCGAAGAGACGGCTTCAAGTTTCAGCTTTGTTTTTGGTTCTGCAGAAAACTTCAAGTTGTCATGCTCAGAAACTCAACTGTGGCATGTTAAATGATGTCAAGCACCAACAGTTTTGATGAAGCAGGAGTTTACCTGTCTGATATCAAATTTTTCCGAAAGACATCGTAACATGGTGGTGCCGTTTTTATCGCATTTAAACGCCTCTTCGTAAGCACCGGCCGATGGCGTTCAATTCAATGACTCCATACATCTCTAGGGCGATCTTAAAAGGCTGACATACGAGTCCCAGACAGAACTCCTCTATCCCTCTCCCTAACCCTCCATTTCCTAGTTCATCTGGCTTCCCTATGTCATCTGAACGTACTCCATTGCTTCAAAACCCTAACAAGGTTCTTGATCCTTATGACCGATTTACACGTCAAAAAAAGAAAGTCATTACAGCCGTTATTTCACTAGCCGGAATCATCGCTCGTACGTTTTCTTTTTCCTGGCCAGTAAAGTTAAAGTTTTCGGAAGTAACCTCTCCACAATCGTAGCTTTCGCCTCCGGATGTTTTATCCCCACGATTCCTCAGATCGCAGGAGATTTGAACACTACGGGGGAGGTTGTCAAGTGAGTCCTTGCGTTTCTTTCTTTGATCAGTTCTGACAGTCATTGTGTTCGCGATCGCAGCTACACCGTAGGCGCTTACATTTTTTTTATAGCAGTCGGAAATCTAGTTTGGGCGCCCTACGCTGAATTCTGTTCGTTGCCTCATCTTCGATCTTGCTGGTACTTACTTCGCCCTGCTAGATGGACGCCAGCCTGTATATCTATCCTCCCTTCCTATGGTTGCTCTCGGATCTGTCATCACTGCATGTGCTCAGTCTATTACCGTATTAGTTATTGGTCGATGTATACAAGCCTTCGGAGCCTCTTGGTCAGTTATTCGATGAATCAAAATTACCGTTCCCTAATTACGCGCAGTGTGCAAGCTGTTGGTGCTGCTTCTATATCTGATATATATCGACTAGAAGAGCGAGGGACAGGAATGGGTATTTTCTTCGCGGTGTGTAGAAGATGTCTCCTTACGGCACCTTGAGTCTGATCAACTTGCCAGGCCATTTTACTTGGTTTACCTCTCGCCCCAATGGTTGGCGGTGCACTCGCAACCTATGCTTCATGGCGTGTCATGCAACTGCTTCTCGCCGTAATGGGATTGGGAATCGCAGCGATCGTTTTGATATATCTTCCCGAGACGAGTCACCCTGGAGTTAGAGGCTTGGACAAGCTCCTGGCACAAGAGAGAGCGAAAAACATGGAGAGCGGAACGATTCGTTCAGACGATGACGAAAACCAGTCAAAAGAAGCTTGGCGATGGGTCTGGTTGAGCCCGTTCTCAACTTTGACATTGCTGAAAAGTCCCGTTATCCTTCTATTGGTGAGAACAAGAAGCAAACCGACTACTGTTGTGTTCTAATCTCTTCGTTCTTATGTCAGGTCCTTTCTTCGGCATTCGCACTTATGACGTATTATGGTAAGTCTAGACCCTTAATATTGAAAGAATATGCACGGTGACGGTATTTTAGGCCTAGTTGTCCCACTGGCTTTTACACTAGTCAGTTTATTTTTTTCTGACAACGATGAACAAATACTAAAGCTACACTGGGTAGGGAGATGCATACGGCCTTAAATCACCTGCAACCATAGGATTGTGCTTCCTTCCAGCAGGAGTAGGAAATATGGGTTTTTATTATTTACTTTTCGTTCCTGTACAAACATTTTTAATTCTTTTTACAGTTGGGGCCACTGTTGCAGGAAGACTGGCCGATATCGCCATCATACGTGGCAAAAAACAACGACAAGGCGCGTGGTATCCAGAAGACAGACTCAAGGCGACCATTCCCGGCAGCCTTGTTTTACTTCCTGCCTCTTTGATGATTTTCGCACTTACGGTCACGTTCATTCCTGGGAAAGTTGGGTTGACTATTTCTTTGATATGTCTGTTTTTCAGTGGCGTGGGGGTACGTGTGCTTTGTTTCATTCCATTTTCCCGCTTTTGGTTGGCTGATACGATAGGCGTAGATTGATACAGTTCTTGCCCCATCGGCAACTTATCTCGTCGACATTGTCCGTCACCGAGGAGCGGAAGCCATGGCCGTATCAGGGTATGAATGAGGGAAGCTCCGGGATTATGTTACTGATTTATCCTTTTCTTCCGTGTGTAGTGCCTTCCGCCACGTATTCAGTGCCGTCTCGTCCGCTGCAGTTCTCCCAGTTGTAAATTCTACGAGCGTTATCGTCGCAAACGGCATCATGGCCGTATGCGCTTGGATAGCTTTCGGGTACGTATCGCAAGCAATTTCCACCAAAGACATAACTGGCATAACTCATGATTATACAGGTTGCTGGTTTTATTGATCATCAACGGAGACCGCTTCCGGGCTTTGGTCGATATTGGTTATACAACTTAAAATCATTTTTTTACAGATTTCTTACGGCATTTTAGGATTTCTTGAGGATAACGTGGGGAGTGGAAACTAACGTAAATATATGACGAATACCCATTATGATATTGTCATAATTTTCAAAATTCAATTATGGCTTTGTCCAAGTACTACTTACTGTAACATGTTTCATCTATTTTACTTCGCTACTATGCATCCCGTAATCGTCTTTGTTCAGAGTTATTTGTTGGTACGCGCAAAAATATATACCTTTTCAAAAATTCGTAAATTTGGAAAGTTGTAGTAGCCAATGCAATATCGGTAGGACTCGATGTAGACAAAATATAGTCTATTAAAGAGAGAATCGTGACCGAATCATAGTCGTACATAAGATATCACGAACGTGTGATACATTCATTCCAAAATACAGAAAAAAGGATACACCTCCATTTGATAATAAGCAAAGGTATGGTCCGACGTCGTCTCGAACATAAAATACGACATACAAAAAAAAACGGCGTCTTCTGAATTCCGATTAGAAAGTTCAATATTCTGCAATTTGAAGTTTTTTGCCTATTATTTATGTAAAATATCAACGTGTCAGGCGGACTTTTCATGAATTCTCGAATGAATAAGAGACAAACCTATACTGGGCCTACGACGTTCAAGTCGGCGAGTAACGAAGTCGATATCACCCTGTTGAACGTTACATAAAATGTACCTATAAAGGAATGAACACTTACACTGTCAAAGAAAGAGTATCCCGAAACTGTAAGGCGGGTCGTAAATACGTTTACCATGATGAATAGACGGAAACGAAGATATCTTACTCAATAATTTGTCGTCTTCGGCACCGTGATCCTCCACCTTGTTCTCTTCACTATCGGCAGCTTGCGTTATACGACGCCCAGTCCTCGAGTCTCTGTCATATTTTATTTAGCCAGGAATAGACCAAGGCGGGTGATCACAAGCATACCTTAGTGTTCCCGAATGGTCGATAAAGGGTGCGGGTCTCTCATTCGCCTGTTTATAAATCTGTATTAAAAGTCTTTGCACGTCGTGAAGGTATCCTTGCAGTGTGTCCAACAAGCGACGAGTTTGAAGGTGTTTCGACGACGCGCAACTATAATGAAACCGTAAATACTAAAAGAAAAAAAATGTTTCATCGGAGAGAAAAGTGTTCAGTGCTTACACAGAAAGACCATCATCCCTGATAATATAGCCAAATCCAAATCCATCTTGAGCAACAGGTCCAAATCCGAACAATCTTAAAGCGGGATTACCGCAGTTGGAGGTGGATAAGATCGAAGTGTTGAGGACACCCCAACCAGGGTCCGTGAAAATAGCAGGGAGGGTTGTCCGACGGAGTGAAGTTGAACCATCCGGACTCGGACTTTGAGAAGGTGATTTGATCTCTCGCTGAAGCAAACAGTAGATGGCATATAGATGCCTGTCTTGCCCGAGACCTCTGCTGCATTCTTTGGTAAGTTTAACATGACCTTCACATGCACGACGTAACGCGTCTATCTTCTGTTGAGGAGTGGTTTGGTCAGAAAAGTAAGTCTAGAAGAAAGATATTAGATCATTAAAGAGGGAAAAAAAGGAACTGTGTATATTTACTTTCGTAAATTCAACAGTATGGGGTTGGACTGTTCGGATTGCTTCAGTGCGACCGTGTATAAAGGCCTTCGTCATAGCAGATTCGTATGTACACTCGATACGACCTTTAAACAAAAAAAATTAACAAATACATTATATTTGTATCATTTGACCAACCATAGAGCCCAAAATAAGCAGCTTGAAACGCCATTTGAACAAAGGCATCTGGACTGAACCCATGGCGAATGATAAAATTCTGAATAGAACGGAAGTAAAATTCGGTTGTAAAAAAAGTCAAAAAACTCTAAAATAAACGACACCTTACCTTTCCATAACCTTTGAATTCAAGAGCTTGACAGTCGTTCTGGCAAATCAAGTCCGAGATTCTTGTTTCTGCATATCGAACTCCAATTCTTAATTCGGGTGTGAGAGTCCACTCCAACTTTTTGGGAACTGTATCAACTGATCCAATCCAATCTCAAGTGAGACGTCCAAGTCGATATTTTTTTTATATATATGATCGCTTACCACCGTTAATGTTTCCCTTGTGAGACTTGGCATATGGTGAGAGCTCAGCGCGGAAGAAGCTTGGCGCTGACGAGTTTATGGATCTTGCTAGTAGCATAAGACCTTCGGTAAATATATCTGGAGACAAAAAAAAACCGTGACATTCAGCGTTCGAAAACAAAATAAATGTGTCTTGTCATCACCAGCTGCGAACCGGAGGACAGTGTGTCCGTCAACGCCGGTATGTTCAAAATTAATTCCCGCCCGACCGTTCGCGCAGACGATTATTTGTAGCTACGATTCGATTATGTATTGAAGGTTAAATAAAAGGGAATTTTGATTTGACGTACTTTATCGTACCTATATATTGTACACGAAAGGTCTGAGTTTAGGACAACAGGCATAAAGAGAAAAAAAAGTACCATCTATTCGTGCATGTTCCAACTTGAACACCTGATAGCACAGACCATCTGTTTCAGCTCGAGTTAACCCAAGAAAATGAATTATCTCACCCCCAGATAAACGATAGGTTCCACATAGGAAATTGGAACATAGTTCGTTCTCGTTTTCAGGAGACGTATCATCCAAACAAACGACGAACAGTGCGTGGCTAAGATTATGAGGATCAGGATGATGGATGGTAGAGCAGGCGAATACTTACTCTACTATACTGAGACAGTCCGCGTTGTTCCTGTTGGATTGGATAAGATCACGGTGCTTGGACCAAGTTTTACGGTTCTCAGTAGTGAGGACGCCTAAGGCCTGACTCGCCACCTGGTGAGCTGGTACATTGTCTGCATCTGCCACAATGGCTTGTAGGTTTCGAGTAATGTCTCTCTCGGTAAGAATGGGGCGATTTTCGGAATCCAATACGTCGAAATAGTCTGAGAAGCACCGTCAGGTTTTCAAGTAAATATGTGTATACCAATGAAAGCGAATCAATCTCACAGAATTGCCCACGGCAAATGACGACAATGTGGCGGGACTTCTCGTCTATGTCCATTCGGCAACCGCGCTGCATTATATAAATGGATAACAAATTAGATTTATGAAAGGAGGGGAGAGCATTATGGAAAAAGTTACATACATCCGTGGGAACGCGAGCCGTCCCGAATAATCGCTCGTATTGAGACATATCAAGCGGGATGCCGCGAACGGTATCTGGTTTGAGTTCTCCCGTCCGAAGATCGTGGATGAAACCCAGGGACGAGAATATGAGAGAAGAAGCACGAGGAATCTGAGAGCCTCGAGAAGGAGTTGGATCGTCTCTAAAAAAAGCCAGGATTAGTCCGATGGGACGGGGCTTCGAGAAGAAGAGAACGTGTTGCATACTCAAGAACGAAGAACGGGTTCAAGGCCAGAACGACAGGGTCTGAATGAGATAGGTAAGACTCATACCTGGTAAACGGGATTACTAATTGCAAATGGATTCCTAAAAAAAACAGTATGCGAGCACTTGCCAGAATTCCTCGATATAGCTGATGATGATGCATTTGGTGACATCAAAAAGCAGTGAGAAAACGAATGAACGATAACACTGACCTATCTTTATCCTTGGCATACTCTTTCAGCAGCTGCTGTGCCCTAGGACCATCCCTCTGCAGAAAGTCTTCGACGGCTTTCTTCGTTGCATCGTGCTCCTCTATGCTCTGCAACCCTTGCAGTGCACGCAAGTATCTCGCGCATGTGTCTTCCAAGGGAGGAATTGGTAGCCTAGGGAGCAGGTGTTGCTGGGAGAATGTGTTGGACACTGACATTGGTCTTGAAAGGACAGGAGAAGCGAAGAAGGCTTGTAGTTGCTTTGGCACATGTTCATTTGGATCAATGTCCACGGACTCCACGGGCGTAAATTGTCGGACTTTGAAAATCCCTTTAAACGTTATCTTGGCGCGTCCTCTCCAATTGGCCAGCGAAAACTGATATTGATCACAGTTGATCTCCTGTGCGTGGAGGATTTTTTTATTTGATAGCGTTCCTCTCTCTTTCCTCCCCCTGACGATATATATAACATGTAGACGTACATATGTATGTTCCACCGATACTATCGGTCGATCCATCGTAGAGGTGCCAATAGTTTCATCTGTCTTTGGTTTATTTGACTGACCCACCGTCGTCAGATCAGATGTAATATGAAAGAAGTCATCCATCCCTCGGTTACAATTAAACTGTTATCTGCTCAACGGATATTCGTCTCTCCTTGCCGTTCATATTGTATCACATTATATTCTCACATGAGCAATTGAACCCCTACCGGACCCCACTCTCTGGACCTGTTAAGGTTGATGATACACGTATGTATATCCAAGTATGTCAATCCTTCGATCCTCATACTAGTAATCTTGATACGGAGCTAATCTTGCCATTGGTGGTATCCCCATCACGTACCTTAGACCTCTGCCATTTATCACTCTGGGCAAGGTATGCGTTGCACAGCACTGTCTCTGAGTCTGTGGCATGATAACCTGAAACAAGTAGCAATTGACCAAAAAAGGTATTGCAAAACCTTCTAACTTACAGGTCTGAAGTTCGAACAAGACGAAGGCGGTAAAGTCAGCTTCTCCTATTGTTCTATTGATGAGGTATAAATATCAGAAAACAAACCAAGATCAGTCTGATGTAGATCGTGCCCACTGCGAGCGCTTTGAGGTGAGTGATACGACCATTTTTGTAGCCTTCGAAAGTCCCTGCGCTGTTCACACTCTAGGTGCCCTTCTGGCGTTGCAATCAGTGCAAGCTGAAAGCAGATTAAACTTTCGGGGCGCCGTAAAGGATTTTATGATTCCGCTTCGGCTATGTACAAGCCGCAGAAAAAGCTGGTGGTCGAACGAGACCGGAATATATATGTACCAGGCTTAGCAGCGAAAAGGCCGGAAATTTTTGACTGAGGAACCTTACACTCTATCACTGGTACTGCCATCTCCAGTCTCGTCTCTTTGAGCGCTCCGAAACTTGTCTAACTTGATCCTAGTTCTTGAAAGTGACATGTTGACACGCGCTGGTGAATACTTCTCTTTTACGAACATTTATCACGCGATGCAAGCATTTCAGTCATTCGAAGACAAACATTGTCAATGCTATCTGTTGGTTATAAGTTTATGACAGGTTTATGTAATGTTTATTTTGTTCTATAGTATTTTGAAATTGACTTATTTTTAAAATCCGTATTTTAGGTACATTGTATGTATGTTCCGGAACCAATATTTCTGTCATCAATATTTGATATTAAGCAGGCCTCATTGGGTGTTGTATAAAAAATCGCTTCCACGAATCGAGACTGTTTGACATTGTAAACACTAACTGTGGTTAACTACAGGCTTTCGAAAGCGGTCTAGGAAAAACGCAATGTAAACCTTCTATCTGAATACGGATTGGCATTCGCCCCTCAACCCATGCAATACGCAATCTTCGAATAACATCGCATCTCCTATTTATAAAGTCTTTCTATATGGTTTGATTGGGCCTTATTTAATACAATACCCATAACTCCAGTCCTATCTGCCGCGGTGCACCGCAATCAGCCATCAGATTCTTCAAAACAGCGCTTAGGCTGTCGTTTGATACAAAACATCTCTTTGATCTCAACTAATCATCCCCCTCATCTCACCAGCTACCCCGTCTAGTCTATTGGAGACTCAAAATCTCCAACCCGTATAAGTTATAAATCCTATTCTATTTCCCTGCTAATCTCGAACGCCTTCCCATCCCTTTATTTATCCTCCTTTTATTCCACTTTTTTTTCGGAGAAATGGATTTTACTTTGGATGAGATCACAACGTCAATTCTCGAGGCTCAGCCCATTATTTACAACACAAGTAAGAGCTCATTCGTTATCATTGGCAGAGGCGTTCTCTCATGTCTGCGTCTTAGTGGCTGTTGCAGCCATACTTATTTGGGATTGGTGGATAACGTTAGCGGATGAGGTTGGTCGTTCATTTCTTATTTTATTAGGTGAATCCTCATAGTTCCTCCAAGATACAATATGTATGGAAGTACGAAAATGCAGCTCCTTCGTATTCAGTATTCAGTTTAACCCACTGATTCCCCTGTTAAGATACAAGATCTCGCTAGTGAACGTACTCTATATCGTCATACGCTACGTATCATTAGGAAACTTGATGTAAAATTTTTTTTCCCTGTTGTGTTAACCATCACGTCTCTCACATTAATCAGCGTAGGGATAATTTTCGAAGCAGATCTAATACGCCCAGATGCCGGTGGCTGCAAGGGATGGATATGGTCAAGGGCCCTCTCTTGGTTTGTCGTATCACTGTGCAGCGAGACTCTGTTTGTGGTCAGAGGTATGTCGGATCGATCGTTGCGCTCGCCAGAATCATTCTTTTGAACATTTTGTGACGTTGCTACAGTGTTCGCGTTTTATGCAGACAACTTTTGGCTGCGGATGACACTCCTTGGCGTATTCGTCTGTGAAGTCATTTCGTATCTTGTCATAATATGTATCGGAATTCCCCAAGTCGTAGCATTCACGAATACACTGCCACCACATCTTCAAATAGGCTCCTGTATCATCTCGAAAGAGCCTGTTTTACTCTCCGCGGCATGGTCAGTGACTGTCTTTTTCACAATCGTTTACACTTTTCTAGAACTATCCTGCAGGATCCCAGTACTCATATTCCAGAGCGTTTTATTCGGTTTAATTTCCGCAAAGTTCATTGTCAGACACGTTAATAATCGCAAAGAAATCAACATGCCTCACCTAGTGATCGTATTTATGAGGGACGGTATTTGGGCCTATGCCATCAACTTTTGTGGGTTATCTTGTTGTTGCGAGTATTTTTTTTTTTGCGACTAATAGCGGCTTTTACTTGTATTTTTTCTTAAGCCGCTTGGCTTTTTGCAGTTATCGGGTATAGATCAAGAAACGCGTCAATCAGCAACATTGCCGTCCTGTAAGAGTCTCAATCTATCTCATTTTTTATACTGAGAGCGGTATATGTCAGCTGGTGTTTCGCCGTCGTCTCTTTTTCGGTGAGCTTTTCCACTCGGTCCACCCCATTCACCACGATGTTTAGAACTAACAATCAAATTTTATTTCAGAGCTCAAGATTGGTGCTAAATTTGCGTTCAGCTCCCGATGGAGGAGTACCAAATACTACACCTACTGTCGTCTTTGAGAACACAAATTCGAATTCGAGAAAGAGGCTTGGTTTCGAGAAATTCGGCACTTCGACGTATTTTGGACCAGATTCGTCATTTGAAAGCCAATCTCAGGATTACTTTTCTCACGTTGTGTAAATCAAGCTCACTTTCTCACTAGTCCGCCCTGACTTTGAGAGATGATTGCCAAGCTAGTCTCATACAGACACAAACTATCATTTCAATTGCTAGGCTCAGTAAAGAACCTCAGTTTATTTAAGCCTTTCATAATTTTTTCGCATTCTCACTTTGAAGAAAATGAACACTGTACCGCAAGCCTGTCAATGAGGCCTATCAATGTTAACATTATTAGTTGCAATTCGGAACTCTATCCAGCATATTCATTATTTCACCCAGAATAGTGATATACCCCATAGCTTTAACGCACAATAGATTGAAAAGGGACCACGTAATTACACTCGTTATAGTTTCCTAAATACCAGCAAATGCTCATTTTCGAAATGGTCAGGTATACTGTCTTGAGGCGTTCTGGAAATAACAATTTCCCACCCTTCTCCCAAAACTTCCCTATAATGCTCCGAGCGAGCGTAGAAAGGAGGGCCATTTTCGGTAGCTGTAAGTGGGTAAATCAGAGCGATGAGATACCCCCCTGGCTTAATTAGCGCATTCATTTGACGACCCCATTCTGAACGCATTGACGGTGGAATAGCGACGAAAAAGCTATTGAGAAACGACAGTGAAGTTATATCACAACAAGGAGTGGTCCAACGTACGTGTAGTCATAAATTAAATCAAAACGTTCATCTTCTGATACTGCGAACAGGAAGAAATCCCTTTCTAAAAACGTGACCTTCCCGGCAGGTAGATCGGGCGTCTTGCTCAAAAGCCTAACTTGGACGAAAGATATCCATGATGTAGAGTAGTGATAGAATCACAAAGATGCGTGACGTACTCATTTGCGGCTTTTATGGCGGTGGGAGAGATATCTATGGCGACAGTATCTAATCCAAGAGATATCGCTATAAGAATAGGGTCATAGCCCTTATAGATAAACGCGTATCAGATCTTAAAAAAGCGGTATTTTATGTTTTTATTTTGGTTTTTCACCCTGCCACAGCCAGCTACGAACGCTCGCCCTTTCCTGGGCCAAGGCTCCTCGTCTCCTGTAAGTAAAGATCGCAAAGGTGGCTGGCTTGCACCGATAACATCCCAAGGTACTACACTATCTTTCCTAAAAGTTTCGAAGATGAATTTTCGGTTTTAAGCCAAAATAAATTCAATGCAGAGTACATACCAGGCTCTTTCCCAACCATCAGCTTGAAAATCATGAATCAGATTTCTGATGATTGTTCTTTCGTGAGCAATGTCTCTTTCGCGCTCTGGCATCATGGGCGAGAGCTAAGAAGCCGACTATTAAAGCGGAGTTTCGAATCATTGCTCCCCTTGCGCTCACCAGGTACGCTATCAGTATCAGGTTCACATCCCCGTTTCGTTAAAATACTCATCGCAATTAGCAGTATACCATTTTCAAGATAAATGTCGCGTTTTCCACGTGGTCTATCTCCCGCCGTTCCCATAGAGGAACAGCCAACTATCGGCTTGATTGGAATGGGAGAAATGGGGAAAATGTACGCTAAACGGCTATCGGAAGCGGGATGGAAGAGGTGCGTTCTGCATTTATACACACGAATAAAAAACGTATCGGTCATGATGCTATAGAATTAACGCGTGCGACCTGCCAAGCAAGTTCGAGCAGCTAAAGACTGAAATGAAAGGTAGTGTTGTTACTCTTTTCGGACAAAAAAAATGCTAAATTCTTTGAATAGATTACCCCGCTGTCAATATATTAAAGGATGGGCATCATGTCAGTCGTTCATCGGATTTTATTATCTACTCAGTGGAGGCGGAGTTTATAGGTCGTGTCGTGGCGGAATATGGTCCTTGTATGTATCTGTTTTACATGACACAATGCTCTGACTGAGTTCGTCGGTCAAAGCAACCAAAGTAGGGGCTGTAGTGGCCGGTCAAACCTCCGTCAAGGCGCCTGAACGCGCAGCATTTGAGGCTAACCTCCCAGAAGATGTTCATATCGTCTCTTGCCATTCCTTGCATGCCCCAGCTGTCTCAACTGTAGGACAGGCGCTGGTGAGAAAACATCTTCCAAAGCGGAGTTCTCATTAATAATAACCCACAAGGTCATAATTCATCACCGAGGCCCCGAATGGGCCGTTCATCTGGTAGAAGACATACTTCGCCCTTTCCAGTCCCGCTTCGTCTACCTGAGCTACGAAGAGCATGATCTTGTCACAGCAAATACTCAGGCCGTAACACATGCAGCATTTCTCAGGTCCGTAGATTGTTCATATTCATAATTGACCACGACGCTCATTTCATTCATTTGCAATTTCATTCAAACTCAATTGCTCCACTGTCTACTCGCCTTTCGTTCAATTGTAATCCTGTCGCTTCTTTTCTTCTTCATCGCACAGCATGGGAACTGCGTGGCTAAATTCGGCTCAATACCCATGGGAAAGTACAGGGTTGTACGTTTCTGGCATCGAAGTTGTCAAAGTGAATATCACCCTTCGGATATATGCTAGCAAATGGCATGTTTACGCAGGCTTGGCGATCCTCAACCCCTCTGCTCAAGTTCAGATTAAGCAATATGCTAGAAGCACGACGGAACTTTTTAAACTGATGTTGGACGGTGATAAAGAAGGTCTTCGCAAGCGTGTTTACGATGCTCGATCGAAGGTCTTCAAATCTGATTCGCAACCCATCCTTTTATCGGAAGATCTCCTAGATCAATTCAGTCTTGGGAAAAAAACGGATGTATCCAATGCTTTGCGTAACTCCCATCTATCACTCTTGGCCATGGTTGATTGTTGGGCCACCCTTGGAATCGATCCATTAACCCACCTTGGCTTAGCCGGTACCCCTGTCTTTCGTATGTGGATTGGCGTAGCCGAATATCTTTTCCGTTCCACTTCTAGGCTCGACGCCGCAATCAATGCAGCCATCTCCGACACTACTCATCGAGCTCAAGACTTGGAATTCACTTTAGCGGCACGTGGATGGAGCCAATGTGTTTCCTTCGGTAGCTTCCAGTTATACGAACAAAGATTCAAAGAGACCGCCAAATTTTTTGAACCGCGATTTGCAGAAGCTGCCGAGCTTGGTACGAAGATGATACAAGCCATCTCCAAATCAACACAAAAATGAATCAATTGATTTATTACAACGTTAAAAAGAAAGAACCGTTGAAAAGCCTGTAACAAAAATAGTTTGTAAGACTCCCTAGTTTCGCGAAGTTTTGTATGAGCTCCTTGTATCTGCAATTACGAATGACTGGAATTGTATAGTGTGCATGGACAAAGCTTGCTATCTTGTAATGTTGTGCTCATAAGGTAAACCAAATTTAAGTAAAAGTTTGGCTTCGGTGCATTCAAAAAAAAAAAACAAACAAAAATCTTAGGCTACTAGGAGATTTGAACTCCTGGTCTTCGCATTAGACGCTGTCACGTACAAGTGCGACGCTGTACCCCTTAGCCAAGCAGCCGCCGGTGCGAGGCGTCAACAAGAAAATTATATAAGAGGTATTTTTTTTTTCCCTCAAAAAAGAAGGTCCTCTGACGTCACACTCTAGTTACGGATTAACCAAGGCACCACTTCGAAGGTTATATACACGGTCAGAGGAAAAAACATGAAAATAACACCTTGTTACTCGTTAAAATGTCTTTAAGAAATATTGGGACATATTCTAGCGCTTTTATACAGACGAAACGGCCGTTGTTGTCTAACCTTTGCCTTCGTTATAACCATCACCGCGCGAATGGTCAAGATGTGTCTCCTACATCCCTCGGTGGATACAGTTTCATTGCTTCGAACCCCCTTCCACCAAAACCTCGCCTGGAAACAGGCCGTTGTGTCACGGAAATACGAGGACCTTATTACAATGCAGCGTTCGGCCCCGCCGTGCTGGAAGATACATTGAAGATATCTGGTGCATGGGTTGACGGTTTGAAATTTGCCGGAGGAGCGTTTACCCTTATGCCAAGCAAAGTTGTCAAGGAAATGACAGATATCGCTCACAAACATGATGTATACGTCTCTACAGGAGGATTTGTAGAACGTATCCTGGCGACCAGCAATGACAGATCTCGTGACGTGCAACGCTATGTCCGTCAATGCAAAGAATTGGGTTTCGACGTTATCGAACTTTCTACGGGGTTTTTGTCTTTGCCCGTGACAGATTGGGCAGAGTTGGTCCGTTGCGTGCAGAAAGAAGGTATGAAGGCTAAGCCCGAGTTGGGTATTCAGTGGGGTGCGGGCGGGGATGCTTCAGTTGAAGATTTGGAAGAAGCAGGAACGTCTGACGTGGGGAGTTTGATCGATACTGCGAATGTTTTGTTGGACGCTGGGGCAGAAATGCTCATGATCGAAAGTGAAGGCATTACGGAGAACGTTGTTACTTGGAGAACAGGTGCGAGTTCAGTTTGACTGACATCTATCTACATTTTCATTACAAGTCCCGAACAGACGTCCTATCCAATATCATCCAAAAATTACCTTTGACGAAACTTATGTTCGAGGCGGCCGATCCAAAAGTATTTGAATGGTACATTCAAAATCATGGAACCGATGTGAACCTCTTTGTCGATCACTCTCAAGCTATACAGCTTGCTTGCTTACGAGCAGGCATATGGGGCACGAACAAGACTTTTGGAAGGATTGTGAACTTTAGACCATGGAAAAACTGAAAAATTGATCTTGATTATCCTTTAACTTGCTTTTCTTATGTCGCCTCTTGAGACTGGTTAATTCCAGCGCATGTATATTCGTAGCCTCAAAGATAAAGAGAAATACTCGGGCAAATTATATATATTGAAAACGCATGGAAAGGTACTGGTAGAATAGCGAAGGATGATGCGATTTTTTGAATCGATCTCTATGAAGAGCAACGAACAGCTGGATAAAAATTGTCATGAGTTTCAAGTCAAAGCATCGAAGAAATAGATTTCACCGTCTGCGGGGCAGCAAGCAGGACCGACACCGAATTCAATGGGAGGTGTAGGGCAAACAATCACTAAAGATGGTTCTAGCAAAATGAATGCGTGACGAACTAAGTTTGAAGTCTTACAGTTAGGATTGCAGCAGGGGGTAGGATCTTGAGCCACAACGAATTGGGAAGCAAAGCCCAAAGCGATCAAGATTGCAGAAAGAGGGGCGAAGGAGGTGAATTTCATTGTAGAGTAATGAGAGACAATGCTGTACTACTGTCAATCGAGAAATACTTGTAGTTTATATACTCATTCGGCGCTGGGCTGTGTCACAGAAAAAAAACGATGACAGTATAACCTCAGGTCCTAAAGCAAATATCAAATTCGCTAAACATACAAAATGTACTATTGCTGCCCATGAAGATTTACGACTGGATAGCGGCAGTCACGGCCAACGCAGCACGCTAATAAACGAGCTCAGTCTTGTGCCTTGCGCCAGAGGCTCCAACATGCGACTGGAGCTAAGTTGACGGCGACTGACCCCTGGAAGAGTCGCCTTGTACCCGGAGAGAAATAACAATTGAAATGGTGGCTGATGTATGGAGCAATGGCGCCGCTAAATTATTATAATAAGCCAGAGACCGGCGAAAGCGAAGAACGGGCATTCAGCACGGCGTTAGTGGTTTTCGCGGCTGAAAGAAATCCAAGATTATAGGAGGATGTTGTTGTTGGACTGGTACCACACAACAGAGATAAAACGCGTTACGCTTTTAGACAGTATTCAGAGTATTTAGAGTCATAGCTACCGTCGTGACATACATGAGGAAGCGAGCCAGGATTAAGGGGCATGTGAGCGACGTCCTGCAACGTCCCACCAATGGTAAACAGTCTATATCGTTAATCGTTTTATGCATTTCATGATAGATTTGATGCGAAAAAAATGTCGGCGCTGTAGTCAAGGTCAAAGCATGTCCGTACTTTGAAGGGTTCGGAAATTGTCAAGCTATGCCAGATTCGATGTCGACGGATCCTTTGAAGCCAGTATAGTAAGTCCCAGTGGGGGAGTAATAGACGCGCGAGGAAAGTCACATGCACGTGCGTTCGCGCTCGTGACTTGAGCCGGCAGTCTCTTTGAACCGACAAGGCCTTGAGGGGAATTTTTCAAAGTATGCATCAACAGCGGACCACGTTCTAACAAAGATTTAATGTCTCGTGTCGTGTTTCTCACGATTTTACCTACTCATCTAATTTTCTTTTATACCGCTGGCCACGGAGAGTTACACGAGTGATGATTCTATCAATCGGAACGTGCATATGTGCTATAGATGTCTTACAACACAATCTTCTTGATTGAAAAAAAAAGACGACGACAGTCGAATGAACAAAGCTTAATCCTCCAAAAAAATAATTCTTTCAGACGCTATCGTCTGGCTTCGGTGCGCCTGAGGTCTGAATGCGTTTGGGTCCTTCAAGCTTTGGATAATTTACTTTCCTAAGGGTTTCTGTTCGACAATTACGCAATAGAATATCATTAAATCCTCTCGAGGCATTATTTTTGAAAGAATAAAGACTACGCCCTTAACAATACAATACATTATTTTCGTCGCTTGGTGTTTTAAAGGATCCATACACAATCAAAATCGAAGATGGAAAAAAAAAAGTAGTCCCATTCTGCTAATGGATTTTCTAAAATAAAAGAAAGAGTGATAACTAAAGAAAGAAAGAAAAAACTGAAAATAAAAACAAAACCACCAAATCTTAGCGCTTCCAGGACGGGTTGTCAACCCAGGGCCGTCGACTATCGCTCTGTGATGACGAATCGTAAAAGCGTGAATTAGACGAATGGGAGTGCGCGGAACCACGATGTCTATCATAGTCGCGGTAGTTGTTTGGTCGATACGAAGACGAAAAGGAGGAAGGATGTCGTGGAGGAGCTCCACCTCTCAAAGCACGAGGGGCGCTGGGAATTGGACGCGAGGAGAAACTCCTAGGCGGCCCATTGGATAAGGACCGCCCATACGCCCCTGAAGATGAAAGCGGTGATAATGATCGTGGAGGTGGAGGTCGTTGATGAAGCTGTTGATGATGATATGATCGAGGTCGAGTCGGTGGAGAATGTGACGGAGACGCGGAGCGAGAACGTCGAGATGTTTGCTGTGTTTGTGATGGCGAGCAGATTGGAGGCAACGACGCCTGATCTTTGGAGGGTGGCGAAGAGGGCTTAATCTCCCCTTCTTCAAAAGCAGTTTCGAAAGGGGAGTGTTGGTCATCAACGATTACGCTAGGCGTACATGGTGGCGTGTGTCGAGGATCGGAACTGCTGTCGGCATGTAAAGAACACGAAGGTACCTGAGGGGAAGTAAAAGGCCTGGCTTCGGTGGTGCTGCAATCATCGCCAACTTCGACTTTTAGCTCTATCACTCCCGATTCCATGAGCCCAGTCGAGATAGGAATAGTGGTCATATCGGATTTGGTACTGAACGAGGTGTCCCCAGTAGTCCTGTCGCCGATATCCACCGATGACGGTCTTGAAGATGTCTTTAAAGCAACGTCTGAAGAATCCAGATGCTTAACCTCCGCCCCGTTCCTCTCCGCAGTATCGTCATTGGCACACGTCCGCTCTGTATCCTGTTCCATAATAACCTTCTCCTGCGCCTGCGCTTCTTTCAGAGCACGTTTCTCTTTGTCTTTACTAATCTTCCAGTCCGCTAATGAAAGTCTTTTTATCGGAAGTTTCTTCGCTGTCTCTCCTGTGGTGGTGGGTGGGGGTTCCTTTACGGCAGGAGGAAGCGAAACAACGGGTATGTCGACAGATTCCACTGTGACGGAACTAAGAATGTGGGCTGCAGGGTGTGCATTTACTGCAGAGGACGGTAACAAGGGTGAGAAGACTACGGCGGATATGGGTTTGATAGCTGAGGACCGTGGAGAAAAGGTTGTCGGAGGTTCTAACAAAGAGGCTGTCGTCACCTCTGAAGCTCTTGAGCGTGGGCCTTGCGCAGTTGCGACAGCTGACGGAATGTTATCTTCGGAGGCCGAGGTTGACGAATCTTGCTTGTCCGAAGACTTTGAAACCGGATCTACTGTCGATTCCAACTCGTGCGATGGATGTTGCTGCTGCTGCTCCTTGTCCTGGTTTTCGGGCGTCCCGCGTAGGGACAGTGTGGCCAAAGCGTTTGTAGGGGACTCCAGCGAATGACCAACGTTAACTTCATCCGACTTCGCATCGACTTCAAGAGATCAGCAATGATTCTTTCGTGAACGAAAAATAGGAGGGACGTACTATCAACGTCTTGATCAATGTCCATGTCTTTCGCCTTAAGTTTGCTCGCTATTCCTCCTTTTCCGTTTGTAACGCTCTTGCGCTTCCTCGCCGTGGGCGCATTGGTTTTCCGAGCGCCTTCCTTAACCGCAGCTGTTTTTGGCTTTTTCTTCGCCCGCGCAGATGAGACAGAGCAGTTCGCCTGCGGGTTTTCATTTGAAGGTGGTAGTTGTTGAGCGGCCTTCTTTTGAATAAGAGTGTCTTCATGAACGTCGTTGCTTTGATGTGTCTGATTCAACAACCGTCGGCGGCACCAAACAGAGGCACAAGATTCAGTAGGCAAACCGCAAGCGCAAGTGGAGAAATTGGTTAAAACTGTGGAAACTGAGCAGACATGTACTCTGTCCGGAGGTCTGCAAATAAGCTTTAGAGGAAATCCGACTATGACCGGCCATGATAAGATAACTCACGACGCGAAAGAATTGGGATAACGAGGTTCCTTCGACGTAGTCTCCCATTCGCACCCTAGTACAATCTCTTCTCCCATTTTGATGTCGTGTAGAGCAAATATACCGATACCCATGTACGTGGATTCGTTTTGAGCGGCATTGTCCTGTGGCACAAACTCGCGACGGTTTGATTTATTATCGCAGATAAAAGGGCGTAAAAGGACGTTAGGATACGGTGTATGCTGAAACGACGGGTTGTGCTCTCCTGGGTAAGGTTTCGCGGAATGAAGTGTTATGACGGGTGGAAGGGGATGATCGCACTGTAAGATTCGTCAGAATTCAAAGAGATAGAGCGGCATCATGGAATATATACCTTGAGATCGGATCCATCGCAGAACTGACATCTATCAAACCTCGAGGTGTCCATTTGTGGGTAGAGAATGTGCGAAACGTCTTTGGGTTGTCGGGAAGGAAGGGGATTATAGAACGTAGATGGTGTCGAGGACGTGGAATCAATGATAGGAGCGAAAGGTGCTATCGGCGACATGACTTCGTCTTTCGTTATTGGATAGGGATTGAGAGACTGAGAATCGAAATGAAGGAGCGAGTAAGGTTGACTGGGTGAAGTGAGTGAGGTGCTGGATTGGCGTCGGGATACAGGTTGATGTGTTTGTGACGGCTGAGGCGATGCAGATGAGGTCCCCTTCCTTTGTTTCGAGGTAGCTTCGCTGGAGGTCCGACGCGGTTGCTTCTTCTTCTCTTGGGCTTGTTTTTGGGCGTTCTTGGCTTGCAGACGAGAAAGAAGGGCGCGGCGAGCTCGAACACCATCGACTAGCCTGGGGTTGCATTGTTCGCAGAGGTAAACTTGAGGGACAGTTTTCGGGTGTATTCGCATGCACGCAGCGTGCTGCCACACCTGACAACTTTCGCATTGAATCATGAATCCATCGTCCACTGGAGAAAGAAAGATAATGAGTAATGATAGTGACCGTTGCAACTCTCATTTATACCTTGTAACTCGCAAATACAGCGCACCACTCCATCGTTTTCCAAAACGCTCTTGTTGTTACTGGGCTCTTCGCTTGGTGGCGTTTCGTCGACAGTTTTTCCCTTGTTTGTCGAAGGCTGTTGGGCTTCTACAACGGTGGAATCGGAGGCCAGCGAGCGTTTGCGTTTGCGCAAGGGAGATGGGACGTTGATGATAGGGATGGAAGATGGTACATATTCGGTTGAATAGGGAAGAGACAATTGAACTGGACCTGAGCCCGAACCTGAGCCCGAGGCTGAAACGAGTCCGTTTGTCTCAACGGGGACATAATATCGTGAATCCGGAAGTGTAGAATGTTGACGAGGATTGTAGCTGGGTGTGGTGGATACTGGTGACGGAGAGACAAACGAATGAGAAAAGTCGGGTATGAATGGGAGGTGGGGTGTCCTTGGTGAGCCTCGTATTTGGAGTAACGCAGCGGCAGCCTCAGCGGTTTGATCGTCAAATATGGCCAACGACGAGTGCTGAGAAGATGATGACGACGACGACGGAAAATTCATATATAAACAAGTGCTCGTCTAATAATGCTCTTCATGCGCTACGGCTGGGGAGTAAATGTGATAGTGGTTTTCGCTCAAGAGACGGTTAAAGGAGACCGTTTTCAGATGCCGCGCAGCTCCGCTTGAACAACCGTGACGTTGATACCGTACAAGCCACAAATTGATCACAATAACATCGCCATCTTCTAGCTGGGAAATGATAGGAAAAATTTAGTATTTTCGTATTATGAATCGAGTACGTCTTGATATTACTCTCTTTTGTGAAGAAAAACATACAGCGTACTCGAAACTCGTGAAACCAACACCAGTATCGTTAATCTACTGCCGACCACCAAGTCCCGCAACTTTCTACTGAATCGATTATAGTCTGTCGTCGATCAAAAAAGATGTCAACGTTAGAGTTCAATATTCCCAATCGTTTTACATGTTCAAGACAATGGCGTACTTGACTAATCGCACAGGTCACAGTCAGCTTGTTCTATTACCACTACGGGAAGACGAATTCAAGCAATCATTCCACGTAAGATCTTTTTATTCTCGCATAATGATATGTATTCATTTTATCCTGCGATTAGGGCTCTCTTTCATACCGGCCTCGGGTATTTTCCAGAAGATTTATCCCCCAGCGTCGTCCTATCTGACGAGACCTATGTATCTCTCGGTCACTACGCCGTTAACTAGCTGTGCTTTTAGCTTGATAAACAACCTGCTTCGCGTCTACATCCATGCTCATTGCTCTCACTTTCACGACGCGCCGTACTCACGCCTTAATTCGCGTTACTTCTTTCCTCCCTATCGACCATCAACTATTGTCATCTGGGCGGTCATTTCTTACAGGTTCGCTTCCTTCTTTGACGGAGCTGGATTTGCATCGAGATCACAAAGAACCCTTAGCCAATTGCACATACTTTATACACATGTAAAACTAAACTCGCGTGGCCCATATTATTGCATTTATCTTTTCACCCTATCACCCGCTTTTTGTCTGATGGTTGCAAGCACGCCAGCCTGACTAACACGCAGCCAGTAGCTGTGCCGCTCGTCGAAATTCTTGACACTGCCGTCGATGTCGGTGAGACCGGGGTGTCGGATGTAGAAAGTGTTGAGTCCACTAGTGAAGGTGCGAGATGGAGATACCAAGAATCTTGGCGTGGTCCGACGGTGGCTGCTTCTCGTTGCAGTGCTCCCTTTGGAAACGTTAGGAAAACGCCCCTTGGTCATCCAAACCGATTGAAATAGGTGAGCTCTTTCTCGACTCCTACAATCAGCACTGATCTAGCGTCTTCATCTATGGTTAACAACTAGTTAAGAAGACGCGGGAAGAGATAAGACGTGCGACGTACGTGGTCCTTTGAATACGCCCAGATGTTCGGAACTTGTTCCCTTCGTCGAACCATATCTGACTCAAGTCGGCGCCTTCAACGTTTCAACGTTCACCATGTGCTCTGTACCGGCCTCGCTCTCTTTAAAGAATACGCGTAGACCTCCTGAGTATAGAGCTATTCGGAACGAAGGAAGGCCATGGTACCGACTTCACGGGCGAGATCGTCCGCCTTGGGGATTGGGATGGGATACGGGACGTCCGCGAAAAGCTGGAAGTTGATGCCTGAAGTGACGTTGGTTGAAAACACCCTCGCCAAGTGTTTGACAGCGGACTTGTCAATGTCATAGTCCAGAGATAACAAAGATGCGCCTGAGCTCTCTCTATGACGAAGGGTATCGTTAATACTAAATATGTGAAGAGACATAACATACCGTTTATTGAATGCTGATAAAATGAAACTAACATCAACGCACGGTTGTAAGATTAACTTTGCAGTCTGTCTTTTGTCGCATTATTCTTTAATCAATTTGACTAGATTATACTAAGACGAGCGTTAGTCGTGTCAATGATGAGATGCCAGGAAAATCAACGATGTACACGGTTGATAAAGAAAGGAAACCTATATTAAGAGTACAGTAAGTACTCTGCAAAAAGTCATAACTCCGTTACTGTGTCCAGCAAGAAGAAGGATCGTTCGTCGTTTACGTTCTAGTCATTGGCTGCTGAGTCTGAATTTAGAGCTCTCCCAGACGTTGCTACCTTTCAAGTATTCCACCATCTTATCGTTTTTTCTTTTCTTTTCTCTTCGATGAATGTTTTACATATCATGATAACAATCTCAATCCAACTCAATCCTTGTGGATTTTCCTCGGGAGAACGGGGCGTTAAATGATGGTTGATATCTGTCCAGACGAGTTTCTTGGTGTGTCATATAACATCTTTCTGTGTTTTTTTCTTCCTCTCAAAGGCCTGTTTCCTTCGGGTCCGCATCAAATCAGATGCCACGATCTCCGTATCCTCGTCACCACCCAGTCATTCAACTGTCTTTGAATACCTGTAAGTCTTCTGTCGTGTTATCAGTTCTAATCTTTTTTAATATTGTAATAATCAAAATTCAATCAAGCTTACGCATGTCCCGCGTCCATAACTCCCGTCACTTGTTTCCAAGTTTGAGGGTATCGGAATGCACAATCCTTGCGTTATTTCAACGTTACCGCCTTACTATCGTCATCTTCATCCTCTTACACAACAGCAGGTCTATTGTCTATTCGTTCTTTTCCATCGCTTGACAGTTCTTCAGGCCAAACGCTGACTATCACTGGTCTTCCGTTCTACCCAACTCGGCTGCCACCACGTTGTCCCCACCACCTTCGCCGCCTAACGTAGATTGTCGCCCGTAGGTTACATCGCATGCTAATTTATAAGTACCATTTAAACGTTTTTAACTTATTATGTGTAGATTACCCTTTACGCCGCCACCTTTAATTCATCGCTACTACCCACCATCCAGCCACCGTCGCCTACATTTATAGATGGCCTCTTGTAGGCTTCATTTTTTCTTTTTTCTTTTTCTTCTCCATTCATTCAATTATCATTTTATAGTGTCCTTCCCGTGCCAGTTCAACCTTCTTAATTTAAAATGGTCAGTTCATCTCCTTCGTCTCTTTGTCCTCCACATATACTCACAATGAACTCTGCCTTGACTTCCTCATAGTCAGCGATGGAACACCCGGGTCTTCTCTGCGTAGCTAACATAAACCCTCAGCTGCCTCTCACCCCCTTCCCACATTCGCCGGTGCTTCTCCGCCAACTCAGAGCCGGAGCTATTTCAGTTCTCCCTCTCTAGGACACTCTGTTGTACGGTTTGGCTTTGGGAATGGTCTTGTCCATTAGTTCGAATCGATTTGACGAGGTTAGCGAAAAATTCCAGACGGTAACCTTTTGGGTTCAGTGTTCGGTGCATTTGGGAGTATTGGTATATGAACTCTTGTAGGTTTTAGTGACTGAAGAAGCCCGAATGACATTTCATTGCCTCCTCCAGTCCTTTGATCTTCTCCCAACTGCCTCCTCGTCATCATCACCATCATTCAGCATTTCAGCAGCATCATCTATCCCTTCCTTTCTCATCATAACTTTGTACCTTCTGAACATTCTCATAGCACCCCAGTTCTTGTCAGCACCACAATTATCACATCAACAGTATACTACTGTTTCCCTCTTTCCTATTTGCCATTTAACCTCTCCTTCACTTGTCCTTCCATTTATCTTTGTGTAATAATAATTGTTCAATCAGTGCATATATAGCACATTGAGCCTTGAAACACTATTAGAAAAAAAAAAGTGAGACTGAGTATCTTTATGATTGGATGGTTTAGTACTACCACTTAACTACCTAAACAAACTGAGAAAAAAAAAAACAGAGTGATTTCAACTCCCATTGCTCTTGGTGTTACTCTCAATAATCTTTTCACCCTAGACACAAATGATATAGAGATGCCGTAGAAGATAATTGAGCTTAGAACAATAACACACACCTCTAGACATGTCATATGTGTGAAGTTCTTTTCAGAAGACAATATATCAAAGAAGTTTTTACCATCACTTGATGTCATATTATCATTGATTTCAGGAGAAGGGTTTTTTGACATCTTGTTTTATTAGAAATTTATCTAGATAAACCAATGTTGAGACAATAATATCACAGTAGTAGGAACTTAGGGTCAACTGGCCCACACCTTCCAAATTTAAAATAAATAAAATTAATTACTTTTCATCATATTTTCATACTTTATGAAGTCTTTGCTTTCTCAAACTTTCTCTGACCAATTAGGTCTCCCTGTTAGATGTCCAATCTCCTTGGCTTCATTCAAACATTCATTACATATAAACTTAGAAGAATAAATAAGTGAAAAGAATAATGATCATTAGTAGAATAAAAATAGGTTTCCCAAGCCCAAGAAAATGGTAGTTACTGCACTTAGAGTGAGGGTCCTGAGCTTGTTCACCTAGAATCCCCTCACTGAGCATCAAGTTAATAATACTGAATGACACAAAGTATATATATATACATACTTTGGACCAATACCTGTCATATTTGATAAAGGACACTTAGCTCAACATGACCAAACCCCTGATAAAAATATGAAAAGTATTTTGATTTCCAGGATCTTTTATTTCTTCATCACCATTAGCCATCCAAACATAGTAAGGCTTGAATGGGATGGGTTGTCAGATGATTGATAGGTTGTCTTCTACTTTGCAGGAGCATCCTGCTAGGGTAGAGCTGTTAGGCAGCATGGAAATAGCAAGCCTGTTTCTGAGAGAAACAGGGCTCCAATGATCTAAATTCATCTGAAAATTTGGTCAATGGCAGTCAAAGGAGAAGGGAGCATCTGAGAGTATATGTTATTATAGGGGATCCAATGACCTGATCCATCCTGTTTTGTATCAAGGAGTGGCACAATTGTAAAGTTTTCAAATGGGGTATAACCAATATTAGTCTGATAATAAGCATGGATGAACCTTCTGGGTCAGTTGTTCTATCTATATTGAGCCTAAGGATATAATAAAACCCTACTTAGGTTTATGTTTATTAATTAACCAGGATTGGCTCCACGCTCATTTGAGTTCAATTATTCATCTTGCGGATCTTAGAAGTTCCTACAATTATATATTTCACATTCAATATACATTGTAAATTTGGCAATGAAAAAACCTGGCACACTATCAGCTTTTTTCTGTGAAGTGCGATTTACCACTTGATAATTCATGAGTATTGATCCATTATGCTCCCATGAAGTATTTAATGGGGAAAAACCACACTCAGACTGTTGGATTGAATACAATGTATTGCAGAAATATTTAAACTAAATTTTACTGTGGTATTCTAATGATGATCACCTGAGTCACTAGAATCATATCTACGCTGAACATTCTGAGCAGACCCTACTTCATTGCTAGCTCTTCTTTTTTTCGGTAAAATATTTTGACCACAATCAATATCACCAATGGCCTTGATAACGCTTTTTTCAAATTGCGTTACGATAATTTCGACATGAGACAGTAATGAGGCCTTCAATGATGACACACTTGTTTCCAGCTGCCTATGCATAGAGAGCTTTAGATTTGACACCTCATCCGCTACAATAAGATCACGCTGTATAGTGCTTTCATGTTGTGGTGACGGGCCATCAACACAAAGACCTCAGAGTTTGTGTACCCTCATGGAATACTAGAAAGCTTTGTATGTGATTATGAATTTCTTGCAGGGAATTCTCACCTTTCTGCATGCTCTGAATTCATCTCCGGAAATGGCCCCCATCTCGCTAGGCTCTACTGCGTAGCCTAATCTCATCATCGGAGTCAGAATGTTTCCTTGTTTTCCTTTGTTTGTCCATTCGATGTCGTTGATCGTACCTTTTTGGATCTAATAAATACTTGATAATCGTTTGAATTTCCTTCTTAGTGTAAGGGTTCTCCATACTGCGTTCCTTATAGTTAGCCACTAAGTGGACTTCGCTTCGCATCCGGAGGTCTTCAGGAAGCCCTTCCCAAAAGCGTAGGTTGTACCTATTTTCGTCGATTACGCCTACTCTTTATATCCCATAACATACCCCCCCTATGTACGCGCACATGCGCGCATCTAAGTAAATATGTAGAAATAGGTCTATATATTCATTCTATAAATAGTGATTGCTAATTAATCTTTGGACTAAATCAAATCAAAGGGAAAAACTAAAAAAAAAATTCAGAAAAAACCGATTATCTCTGATTATCTGGTTAGTGTTACACATCAGGGTGGTGTCAGGGTACGCTACCGCCATCTCTCATTTTTCTTTATTTATTATCATCAGCATTGCTTTATTTTTATTTCATTTATTCTTTCTGTATCTTATATTCATCTTCCATTTATTTATTCTCTCTCTATTCCTATTTCTCTACTCGCACATGTTGCGCGCTCGTACCTGGCATTGATGCCCGTGACATCACATTGCTTGGCTTCGGTTCAGGTGTCTAGCACTTAGCTGTGGCATGCCACATTATTGTTTTTCATGTATATAGTCACTGTACCTAGAGTGAGGGTCCCTAAGCTTGTTCTCTTAGGATCCCCTCCCTCTGTCAAGTACCGATATCCGGGAACGGTAATAGATACTGTAATGTATTTTAGTTGCTGAATATAACACCAATAACTGTCACCGTTGGTTGACGACAGTCAGGACTTGGCCTCAATCTATAAGAGATTGTGCCACGACAGTCTTCTTCAGGATTTGTCCTGACGTTCGTCACGAGCGTCGAGTTCGTCAAGGATGTTACGGATATGTGCGTTCCGAGCTTCGAGAGCCGCGAGCTGTATCTCGTATTGAATGATATCAAGCTCGACAATAATGAAGAAGGCTTCAAGATGTAGCTCTCGGCAACGACGGATGGCTTCCATCACTGCAAGTCTCGAGGGAAGATCTCGATGTTCAATGATGAAGAGAATAAAGGAAAAGAGAGTTTATAGAGATATCGAACTACGTTCGATATTAAGTCTGAAGAACTATCTACATGTATGCTAGGGTTTATATACACGTCAGATAAATAATTCTAGCTCAGTTCGAAATAGATTCTGAACTTGAGAAATACAAACAAGTCGTGAGATTCGTAAGTTACATCAATATATGCAGGGTATGATGTCTCATTGTCAGGGTACGCTACCACCGTCTCTCATTTTTCTATTTATTATCATCGACATCACTTCATTTCCATTCCATTTACTATTTCCGTATTTTACTTTTATCTTTTCCCTTGTTCAGTCTCTATTTCGCATTCTCTACTCGCGCGCATTGCGCGCTCGTACCTGGTGTGATGCCCGTGACATCACGTCGCTTAGGCTCGGTTCGGGCGCCTAGCACTTAGCTGTGTCAGGGCCGCACGCCGCGTTATCGTTTTTCATGTATATAGTCGCTGTCCCTAGAGTGAGGGTCCCTAAGCTTGTTCTCTTAGGATCCCCTCCCTCTAGGTGAGTAGTATAGTTCTCTCAATATATTTTACTTAGGATCCCCTCCCTCTAGTGTGAGCTGAGTAGCCCTAACACTCATGTGATGAACATGAGGTGTGCAGGGATAAGAGCTGTGCATACATGGACCTACGTTCATCATCTATGATCTCATAACCGGAACGTGCATGGAATATTCTAGAAAGACCTTTCTGCGGATGTTCCAGGAGTTAAGAGAGACGGGTGCGTCTCTATTTGAGTTGTAAGGTTGATTGGGATGACTGAACGCGATGGTCTTATCGTGAGTGACGTAAGCGAGATAAGATTACGGAGATAAACGGTAAATGATCGGATATGGATTACGTAATGTTACCGGAAGTGATGTCATGAATCGGATCATGACACCCTCTAGGTGAGTAGTTAGTGTTTTCCTCAATATATTATCTTAGGATCCCCTCCCTCTAGTGTGAGCTGAGTAGCCCTAACAGTAGAACAAGCTTCTACTTGCAGACCAGTCATTTCTATCGACACTTGTTATCGAAAAATCGTGCTCGACACTGACTATCACAGTGTCGTATTTTTTTTTCGAGTCCCGTCTATAACCAACCCCTCTGCTCCATCTTAAAACCCCTTTTCCTTTTTTCTCTCTCTCATGGATTCTTCACCTCCACCCTCTGCACCCCAAATCGTCACCCTCGAAGATGTGGCGACTATTATCATGCAGCAATTCTCGGAAATGGATGCCCGCATGGCAAGACAGGAATCCCAGACCTCACAGATGATTGAGGTGCTACGGAGCATCCGGGACGCAGCTAGAGCTGCCCCAACCCAAAACCCCCCTGCTGACAACACGTCCTCGCCTGGACAACCACCAGCTCATGAGCATCAAGCCAGTTCACGTTCTTCCCGAAATACCCGACCTGCTGTACCTCCTTCATTCAACAGAGATTGCTCCAAGGGACGTGCCTTCTGGAACACTGTCGAGTTCTACATGAGTATATGCAGTCGTGACTTTGAGACTGATGAACTCAAGGTCAGCTGGGCAATGTCGTACATGAACGAAGGCTGCACCCTCGTTTTCAGTGAGTCTATGCTGAAAAGATACCAAAGAGGAGAGAAGCCCTTCACTGACTGGAACACCTTTCAAGAACGATTCAAGGCAGATTTCTTTCCACAATCCAAGCAAGAGGATGCCATCAACACCCTCTACTCCAATCGCTACGTCCAAGGCAACAGGACTGTAGAAGAGTATGTGGACGCCTTCCGCATACTCATTGAGCATGCCAGCTTCACGGAAGGCCTTGCCATTAACATGTACTTTTGTAATGGTTTGGACCCGGCAATCACCTCTCTGGTGGCGATGATGAAGGACCGACCTGCACTTCACAACTATGAAGTGTTACACGCCGGGGTCAGAGTGTCTCGGAAGTGGATTGTGTAACGTTTCGTTACAGTTTACGATTAGCCCGGTTCTTACGGACTCACAACAAACAGTATAAAGCTGTATATTTGCAAGTACAGGTAAGAAAGGCTACCGGCGCCTTTACCGTTACGCGGTATTTACTGGTGTGACGGCGCCTATGTACATTACATAATACTAGGTACTTGTGCAGACGACGATCGTCTGCATGCAATTGTATATATATACTAATATGTACTATGGGTAATAGTAGTCCGCTGCTCATAGCGGAACCGTTACAGATTGGTGTTAGGGCTACTCAGCTCACACTAGAGGGAGGGGATCCGAAGTAAATATATTGAAGGAACTATACTACTCACCTAGAGGGAGGGGATCCTAAGAGAACAAGCTTAGGGACCCTCACTCTAGGTATAGCTACTATATACATAAACAACAACACGGCATGTGGCCCTGACACAGCTAAGTGCCAGGCGCCCAAGCTGAACCTAAGCGACGTGATGTCACAGGCATCACGCCGGGTATGAGTGCACAACACGTGCGAATAAAGAAGGTGAAATATGGATGGAGAGAGTAAACGGAAGGTAGAAGTAACACATGGGAAATATAAATGAAATAGAAATAGATATATACCGATGATAATAAATAAGGAAAAATGAGGGGACGAGGTAGTGTACCCTGACACCACCCTCCCTTCAATGAGGCGGCATTCCAACGCCTGTAGCTTCGACTAATGATGCTTGCAACTTGGAGAAATTGAACCGAGCGCGGCAATGGAAAAGAAGACTATTTATCGAGCGCAGCGCACTCGGGTGCTCATGGTGGAACTGCCTAATGAGATCTGGGGCTGCAATATTCGATTCGGGTTCCCATTGATCATGCTCGGGACCATAGCCTTCCCAACGTACCTTATATTCGAGTCATGTAACGGTTCCGCTATGACCAGCGGACTACTATTACCCATAGTACATATTAGTATATATATACAATTGCATGCAGACGATCGTCGTCTGCACAAGTACCTAGTATTATGTAATGTACATAGGCGCCGTCACACCAGTAAATACCGCGTAACGGTAAAGGCGCCGGTAGCCTTTCTTACCTGTACTTGCAAATATACAGCTTTATACTGTTTGTTGTGAGTCCGTAAGAACCGGGCTAATCGTAAACTGTAACGAAACGTTACATGCCCTCAAGGTGATATTGAGATGGCCATGGATTATAATGCGGACGACTGAGGATTACTTGTTGTACCTGAGTTTGACTTGATGCTCAAGTCAGCGGGGGAGGATGTAACGGTTCCACTACATGCAGCGGACTACTATTAGTTATAGTACATACTCATATATACATCATTATATGCAGACAATCTCTGTCTGCCTAAGTACCTAGTATTATGTAATGTACATAGGCGCTGTCACACCTGTAAATACCGTGTAACAGTAAAGGCACCAGCAGCCTTTCTTACCTGCACTTGCAAATATACAGATTTATACTGTTAATTGTGAGTCCATAAGAACTGGGCTAATCATAAACTGTAACAAAACATTACACTGACCCTGGCATGTAACACCCTGTTGCTTAAATGAAGCACTGGGTGGGGGTGCTAGACCCATCCTGAGTGGAGGAATCTATGGTCTCAGCACAGTGGTATCTGACTTCATCCACTTTTTCTCTTGCATCCTCTGGTGTTTTCTTGGCTGGGGTCTGTTGATTTGAATCACATTTCCATTCAGATTGATTTATTTTTGACCAAATATAACTGGTGACATGTCTGCCAAACTGTGGGCTGGAATATCTTTTGAGAATATCATTCCATACCTGGTAAAAAATTAGTATTCTGGATGCTACTTATATATATCTGTACTCACCTGAGTGACTGGTTCATGGTAACATTTCCTGATCAGCTCCTGAACATCTTCCAGCAATGATATGATGCAGTAGAGAACATGATCTTCTTCATGTCAAATTTCAATGCCAGCTTTCCAAGACTGATGCCAATTGATAATAGACAACCATCTGTCATGGGAAAATGTTGACATGGGTATCTTGTCATGTTGCTTCTGCCACTCTTTGTTTTGTGTGCAGTGGTGGAACAGGTGGTTTGCATAGCTTGGGGCCTTGGAGGTTTGGCTTGGAGGGTCTCATACAGGTGCCAATGGATGGGATTAAGCTATTGCCCTTAATCATGCTTTCTTCATATTATGTTCAGATGACAAGACTGTCAAGGTCTGAGATACAACTCGTCTTGAACAAAACGTGGCTGGTGGGCCATGGCAGGCATGTGCTCAGCTTTATGGGTGTTTTATGACTGCTTTGCCAGTACCGGAGACAATGGCAGTCTTCACATGATTCGGATGTGTGGTATATCTCTCTAACCACAGCTGGTCCTCCTGTAACGGACTTAATACCTTCGTATCCATCCACTCGCCCATCCGACGCAAACATGTTGCAAACCCAAACCTCGATGTTGGCTGTTGACTTTAATTTTGTTTTGATTCTGATTCTAGTTTCGGTGGAGGGCAATGGTGTCGCGATAAATAAGAACAGCTGCTTCGAATTGGTTTTGATTTCCGTTCCCAATTTCGATTCGGCATTTGAGCTTATACTCGAAGTGGAGGTAGTGAGAGTAGGAATAGTGATCAACGTGTTAGAGACATCCTTTTGTCAAATGGGGGGCGGTGATTGATGTAGAGTCATCTCGTCCTGAATTCTGGTAGCGAGGACATCCAATTTCTGTCTGATATCATCTATATGACATGTTGTCCATTACGTTTATCGTTGATATCATGAGGATAGTGCAATAAACGAGTAACATCGGTTAAAATCAACGAAGGAGGTGGACTATGAGGGGCTGATAGCATTTCTCTCGGTTCAGGCACCATGGCCTCCGGTGCACACGATGATACCTTCTCCTGACTCCTTATTGATGGGACATTTGACCAAGGTGTGGTAACATTAACACTGAAACTAGCTTGAGGAGTAATAGTCAAGGAGCGAGGAACAGGTGTAGTAGTCATGCTACTGCTTGAAGACGGCAGATGAGCATACTAGGAGAGGATGACTATAAATGATGAGAATAAGACACCAAAAACTCAAATAAATTCATAAACTGGTCATACTCTCCGACAGTGTAAGTGACCGCAAGATAATAAATTTGATTCATGGGTAAACAAGGTGGAGCGAGAAGAAACAGGGGCCACAGTGGATCCACCGATATCAGGTAATGTGCTCAAAAGAGGGACAAACACAGTACTTGTTCGGCCGAATTGCGATTTACTATCTGAATACGAACTGCTTTTCGACTGGATTGTCCCAATTGAAGGTGCCGGGGACAGGGAGTGAACAGATGGATCTGGCAAAGTGACAGCGCGATTGAGTGCTTCCCTGTTTTATACATAATAACACCATTAGAACATGGGTTTTCCACAATATTTTATGAAGACTGACTTATTTAGTTGCTCCTACTTATCAAACACATTTCGGACACTGTCTCCTCCTAAACACTCCAAACCATCCTGATGGAGGAGCTGGAACGAACAGAGAAGTTCACGCAAGGCCCTTTCGGATCCAGACCCAGTTGCTTGCTCCCACGCTGCAATCGTTCCAATGTCATCTTGAGCGCTAGGGTGACTATGTGAAGTTACAGAATGAACTTTATTGCAGTTGAGCAAGTCAAGAGTGATAATGCCACGTCGACCTCCTGCATCTATTCAAGAGAGGACAAGGACATGTGGATAAAGAATTGCCGCGTGTACGGATCTAGTGGAACAGTGGTGAAGCGTTCATGTTTAAGTGGCGAACTTGACTGACACGCAAGGACTAGAAACGGAGTTAGACAGTAATACTTCCAAAGAAAATAAACAATTACCTCTCGATCTGGTTGAGCAAATGGACCTAACTCAGCAATCTCGAACGGAGTCTTGTTACTACTGCTACCGCTGGAAACACTCTTTCTTGTACTACTACCATCACAGTTTTCTTCCTGTTACCAGCGTTCAAGCCTTCGGCTTAACCGGAAGAGGAGGGAGGGGACCTATTGATTTCGGGTGTCCACTACACCTGATGCTGAGGAAGCCCTCATATGATGAGTCGGAAATGACTCAAGATGCGGACTTTCCCAATGATGGTGTTCTTTCTTTCAAAGCAGCAACAGTTTTACGGATAGAGTGCAAAGGAGAACGAGAGGATGTCGGTGTCCGAGAAAATTGTTTGCTTGACGAGATAGCAGTAGAATACGCGGAACGAGTTTCAGTACACGCAGGAGAAAGTAATGATGACAATGTCAGCACCGACTTCTCCGGAGAAATTGAGCATGTAGGCAAAGTAGTTGTACAAGGAACAGTGTTGTATGGGTCGAAGATTCCGACTGGGTTCTTCTATGCGATGATGATGGAAACTGAAAAGGAGCAGAGGATATCGTGACAGGTGATCGGAAAGTGCGATTTTGAGATGAAGAAGTTCAGATATGAGTCTATCTATATCTTCGAAAAATGCCATTAAATCGATGGCGCGATCAGAGCGTGGCAGAGGACATACTGGGAAGCTGTTCGACTCCGCTCATGCATGGCTTGAGAGACGTCGCCTGCAGTCACAAATCTTGGAGGAAGGTATTCAAATCTGAAGGACGCCAGAGCTGCACGGGGTGGGGTGACATAATGGTTGAAGCGTTGAGGCCTTGTGTATGCAAGGAGTCCGTATCCAGGAAAGAACGACAATTATTGCGGAGCTTGAATCGTGTTCCTCTCCAGTCCGTTGCTATCTATGAGAGTAGTATGAGAATTTGAGGGCCCCTTCAGGGAGGTCCAAGTGCAAGATGTCATTCGGGTTCGGAAACTATGTTTCCCTCTTGCATTCGCTAAATTTCTCCTCTAGATCTGTCGCTTCCGTCGTCGGCCTCCTGATGATTCAGCTGAAGGTCGTCATCAATGGAATGGTGAATCAATCATCTCGGAGGTAAGTCAGAAAGTGGCAAGTGACAGGACAAGTTCAGAGTTACCTGACGACCCGATTAGCCCTGTCAGTCCAATCGCATCGGGGAGACGTCGATCCTCGCGGTTAACTACTTATATTTTCTAAATCGCTGTCAGATAATGAAACAATGAATATTAGCATGAGGATTATTACAATCAGTTTTGTCATAACATTGAAGATCTGTTCTCTGCGTCTCGAATTCTGGTCCTTGACTCAGGCTATTATTCGGCTTACATGTGCTTCCAGCTGATTCGTAACTGAAAACCCGAACAGAATAAAATCATCATATAGTTTCACAATTAAAAGACAAAACAAAATGTTTAATCTTAAATTGCGTCTCGATAATGAGGTAACATACGTCCTGTGTGCAATCCTTAGACAAGCCCTACGCAAACTCTGGACGATGTCGATGTCCTGCTATAAACGTCGTCACTCCTCGCCACCGAACCCAAGTCCAGCATCGCCAGCAACTTTTGATGTTTCATCTTCCATTGCCTTGTCCAGCTGATACCTGATACCCACGCTCGACTTGATCGTCCAACAAACAAGCCCACGAGCTGGCTCCGGTCCACCCCTTCAGAGCAAGAGGCATACAAGGCCAAGCTGAACACTTCCTCAAACACTGTAGTACCCTTGTCCTTCCCACATGGAGTCCCCTCGCAGCGAAATTTCATCGTCGCATCTCACCGCCCACATTGTCATTCCTTCTCTCCCTTTGAATCTCGGGCTCTATCACACCCCCCTTTGTTAACGTTGTCTCCACTAAGACAAATGGAGTCTTTATATAGTGAAAAAGAAACTTCGTCTGGCTTTTCCTTTTCATATGTCGGGATTTCTTTTAAACTGCCAGGATACATGGTATGATAGCGATAGAGCTTTTGCGTCCCGTCACTTTGACTTTAAATTTGAATGCATTAGTCACAACAACTGATCTGATACTGGCCACAAAGATTGTCTGACGTATATATGACTCCTGCTATGAACCCTAGTATACGTACCCTCCTCCATCCCAGAATCTGCCAACCCGCCTGCATAGAGAAGAACTCGAACCATTGTGGATAAAATCCTGCATGTTCCTAATCGATTAGCTAGACCCGGGTAGGATCAAGGATGATGTTGTGCGGATGCAAGTTTTTCCCTCCTCTTGAAATCAAGGCTCGACAAGAAAAAATTAGAGAGATGTTCGCGGTCCTGATCGATCAAGTACAATCTGAGACTGGCGTATATTTTTATGATGATGAAATGTGAAAGGTGCCAGTGTCTTTGAGTATGTTTAAACAAATAATCGATTGGACCCAGAACCAATCTATACGCAAGTCAGGTGCAATGTTGGAAAAAAAACATGAAAACGAAGAGCGTGCTCAGGGGCCTGGTCCGAGCGAGGTATTTCTTTTTAGCAGAGTTATCACCATCAGACTGTATACTAAAAGATATATACATATTATTATACACAGCGTCAAGTCTCTCACTCCTTAGTTCATTGGACGAAAAAGGTGTTCCGATCTGTGTGGTCAAAGCCACTCGCCGAATAATTCAGCACTAGCCGTCAATCAGGGTGTGTGTATAAATGTTCAGTTATGTGCAGATGACGAAAAAAACATTGTTGAAGGTACGGCTCATTTGGCATTTAAAGCATCCAATCGTGGCAAGTTGGAGGTACGGGGGTTGAAGGTCCAGGGATTCAGACCGCTGGTTGAAATCGAATTTTTTTTTTGTATTCGTCATGATTTGATTAAAGTATAATATCCCGGCTTATAAGACTTCCCTAGTCACTCCTCATTCAGAATGTAAGGTAATCGTATCTCCTTACAAGTTCCTCGGCCCAATTTCCTCATCCCTTTTTTCTTTTATGTCTCGAACGTCGCACGCATGAGATAAAGTTTGATTCAAAATTCAATAATATAATAAGTACAGTTATCTTAGCGTATACCGAAAACACCCACACGGCACCAGAACCGAGCCATCTAGCATAATAAGAATGAACAGCCGTGATCACTTACCTTTGGTACTCAATTTCTTCTTTAGCCAAGACACTAGGTAATAAAAGTTTTTCGAACATCACTTCGCATGATGAGGGATCGACAGGCAAAGGCGGTTGATCTTCTTTCTCTTTTTCTTTTCGTGTGGATGAAGGGAGTTTTAACTTTTTTGAGGAAGAAGATTGGTTAACGCCAATCTGGCGCCGAACGCCTTGGATTAACCTTGGTTCCCAAGCAGTCAGTCTATAAATGCGACTTAAGAAAAAAGATAAGCTGACTTAGGTTGATGTAGAGTATAGCGCGGGAGAAATGGGCTATCGTTAAAATTATTTGTTTTGCTGTTAGACAAATGAGATCATATTAGCACAAAGCAACGAGACAAATTTACCCAGAAAGCTTTAGTGTACTGTTCATCGAGTACGCAAAATGCTTCGCCAAATGAGTAAACAACAGGGGACGATAACATTCGACCCAAAAATCGCTTCGTAGCTGAGCGAAGTCTCTGTGTCTTTTGATAATTATCAAGAACATAAGCTGGACCAAGGGACTCTGGATTGAACCATTGACGATAGCTAGCTCCGCGCCTCTCTGGATTGATGGGACGTAAGGGTGGCTGGACGCCGAGGAAAATGTCAATAGCCGTTTGTTTATCAGCATCTATTCCCGAGTAAACGGTAATAATGGTGTGCATGTGAAATTATGAATTTACTCTTATCTAACATAGAGTTGACATAAAACCGCCTCAAATTCTCAATAATATCACGCGAATGACTTTGCCAATGTGGTATACGACGGTAGCTTCCCACACGGTTCACTAATGCACTTCCTGTGTATTGTAAAACAATGGCTGAAAAGCGATGGGAGTTATCGATAAAAGCGAAAAAGGCTAATGACGCGGTAAACTCACTGTCGCCATGATCATGATACATTTCTATGAACATGTTAACAGCATTCGAGTCAAAGGGAAGATTTGGATTATCAACTATGCCCAAGGCGTATAGTTGATGTCCGAGGCGCGTTTGCCAAAGACAAACTGCGCAGCATTGGTTCTATCCAAGCAATCAATGCAATTGGTCCGGCAGATTCCATTCTGTAGGAGAATAGTATCACGGGGGCTATGACTGGTCAAAAGACATCCGGATAGATAAACTCGACATCACAGGCGATGAAATATACTCAGGATCATTGCACAAGCTATGGGAGCGAGGCTCGGGACCTGAGTGAAAAATTCCTGTTATCGATATTGATTCTTCGGCTAAATCCTCTAGATAGCTGATGATGTCCTGCGTCTTTCTAAATGAATCACCAATCAAAAGTTCTAGTCAGCCACTTTCATCATCCACCCACTCTTTATATACTCGAGCCATATCCCAGGCAATATAAACCATCTTCTTTCCCTCTGGGAGAAATTGGTTCAGATATTTGACACATTGATTATACTCGTGAAGTAACTTGGATTCCCTTGGTTGGGGTTCTCCGGACTTTTGAAAGTGAAGAGACGGTCAATAGAGGTTGAGCACGCTCGAGCTTAAACACGACTTACCTTGACTAAATTTAGAATCATGATTGGCGCACCATACCACTGCGGCAAATTGTCAAAATGAAGGGCAGCAGCGGTATAAAAGGGGTCCACGACCGTGACTGTAGAAGTTTTGTGAAATGATAAGTTCTATATGACATATGGCATGTCATTGAGACCTACTCTCAACAGGCGGTTTCGGAGTCATGCTGGTTGTATCTTGAGTCCAGAAGACAGGTATACTGCCTCGGTACTGTACTCTTTTTCGTGAGATCTTAACGATAAAGAAAACATAAAGAAAACGCACCTGAACATAACTAGTATAGTGGGGGTTTGGACTACGAGTCAGTGATTTCCCTCTAGCTGTGATTTCAGATCTTGAAGGTGGGTAGTAGAAAGGGGTCGTTATGGCTTCAAAGACAATCTGCTCAGTTTCAACCTCGTTTGCAACATTACCCTATCAAACCACGCTTAGCAGTTCGTAGCAGAATACAAGTCTTGAGAAAAATGTGATGAAATACCTCAGAATTGACACCACGTTTCAAATATCTCGCCCCTGCGAAATGTCGAGAACGTCTGGCAATAAGCGTGACAAACACGGTCCGGCCGAGTACAACAAGTTCTGGTTTGAAGCACAGTCAGGAACGGCGATTGTTAGTGATATTATTTTACTTGCTTGCTTGATCGACGTGTCCATGAACAAGGGGGAGAACCCAAGGACTCTTGATGATTCCTTCTTGTCCCTTTCCAAATGCTTCGAAAAGCATATGGTGGTTCCAAGCAAAGCGGTCGTTGAACGTCCAACGGGCAGACGTATTATTTGAATAAGGTTTCTTAGTCATGTTGTGTTGTAGCGTAGGTATAGCTGTAGAATTTGGTATTAGTTACGATATAAGGAACACAAGAGGGACGGGACCTGAAATAGAAATTCTTGGTCATATCGACTTGTTTGAAGGCGTTCATTAGTCTGCAAAGAGTCGTTAATAAAGAAGGCATGTTGAGAACTAACCGCACTAACTTTTGTCCTTCGGCAGGCTTGTCAATTTTTTGATTGAAACATATGGGTACCATATTCACTTGATCAACGTGATAGATATAAAGCCTAACTAGCTTATGAGCCAAAGCAAGCTGTGAAAGACCGAGGACGCAGCTTTACCCGCGATACCGAAAACACACGAGCCCTTCCTAAACCTCCAGCACTTTTATTCCCATCTTCAAGCATCGTTAAGACCTCGCTCATCTGCTTTCCACTGTATATAGCGTTGCCCTCCGAGATAATTAACTCGTCTTGTACCGTCCTGTCGATTTCAACATGCGATGACGAGAATCCGATGTGTTAGAAGCGACAAGGTAGAACCGCGATTTGTTTTCGTACAAGACAAACTTATTAAGCACAAGAGGCCCTTTATTTGGTTGTAAATTTCCAGGCATCATTGAGAGAGATGATCGAGGATGTGGCATAGCAAACGTTCCGTCTCCTGTTCGTTTACGACTGTGCTTAGAATTGACAGACGGTGTTGGTTCTTTAGACAGGGAGGATGTAGCCGCATGTGTAGAGATAGGATTCGCATTGCTCTGTTCGTTGGTCAATGTAGTCGAGCTCGAAGGAGGAGGCGAATAAGTCCGGGGTATGGACTCGGCGGTGGATGACGGCAACATGTTGCAGTCCAGAAGCACCGTGGGAAATGTCACGTTTTCTGATGTGGTTAGAGGCAACATTGAATGGAAGGAAGAGGCGGTAGTGGGCATTTGTGGACGTGTTCTGCTGAACGAAGTCGATAACCACAACTTGATCGTCTTTGAGCGTGGCAAAGCCGAGAATGAGCAATGGTGACGACTTTTAGAAAGAAACCAGTATTGTTTACCTCTGGGACATGTGAAATATTGGTCTTTTCTTTCGACTTTCGCCACGACTGCTTACTGGTCTCTCTCGGAGAACCTGCACTGTCCTTTACCCAATTCTCGCAGGCGACATTGAAGGTCACCATCCAGAAGATCTAACACGATATGTCAAACCCAGACTCCAAATTTACGAATTGCATGAATCCGTTCGGGAGGGCCAACAGGGAGTCTCGTGCCAAAGTTGAGAGTGGTCTTCTAACCTTCGATGGCGACGTCAAAGTCAAAGTTTCCGCTGAAGTACGTCCAATTATTTGGAAGATTAGCAACGCAATAGAGTCGACGAACAAGCAGCATTCATTCTTTGGAAATCCTTTTTTCGAACCCGGGTCTCGTCCGCCGATCTTTCTTCAGACGGAGAAATAGTAGTCCATTTCAATGACTATTATTACGAAGAAAAACTGCAGGTCATACATTGTATAATTCCACTAATTCGCTCTAAACCCGATCCTACAGCTCCTTTTCATGCAATCGCAAAGCAAACCTCAGACCTCGCAAAACAATTTCTTCTCAAAACGACAGAAGCACTGGCTCAAGATATCAAAGAAAATCTGGTAGCACTCCGAACTACATCAAGAGAAACATTCGTCAACAATTCGTTCTGCCAGAGGTTCTGTATTGGGCGTTGTTGGTACACGCTTTTTGACGGGCCTTAGCTATTCGATAGCTTATAGGTCGGAATTGGGAAATGCTCAGCTACATACCAATATGCTGTTAGATGAAGGAAATCGTGCAGTTATTGAAGAAAATGGAGGCTTTATGGTCTATGATTTTCGTCGAACTGGTCGCGGACTCTATTCGTTTCGTCATCATGACAGTGGAACAGCTTCCCAGTATGTCCTCCGCCACGCTCTGATCGTGCCATCGATTTAATGGCATTTTTCGAAGATAGATAAGCTCGTATCTGAACTTTCTTCATCTCAAAGTCGCACTTTCCGATCACCTGTCACGATATCCTCTACTCCTTTTCAGTTTCCATCATCATCGCATAGAAGAACCCAGTCGGAATCTTCGACTTCATACAACACTGTTCCTTGTACAACTACTATGCCTACACGCCCAATTTCTCTGGTGAAGTCGGTGCTGACAGTCATCATTACTTTCCCCTGCGCGTACTGAAACTCGTTCCGCGTATTCTACTGCTATCTCGTCAAGCAAACAATTTTCTCGGATGTCGACATCCTCTCGTTCTCCTTTGCACTCTATCCGTAAAATTGTCGCTGCTTTGAAAGAAAGAACACCATCATTGGGAAAGTCCACATCTTCAGTCGTTTCTGATTCATCATATGCGGGCTTCCTCAGCATCAGGCGTAGTGGACACCCAACATCAATAGGTCCCTCCCTCATCTTCCGGTTAAGCTGAAGGCTTGAACGCTGGTAACGGGAAGAAAAAGGCAATGGTAGCAGTACAAGAAAGAGTGTTTCCAGCGGTAGCAGTAGTAACAAGACTCCGTTCGAGGTTGCTGAGTTAGGTCCATTTGCTCAACCAGATCGAGAGGTAATTGTTTATTTTCTTTGGCAGTATCATAGTCTAACTCTGTTTCTAGTCCTTGCGTGTCAGTCAAGTTCGCCACTTAAACGTGAACACTTCATCCCCTGTTCCGCTGGATCCGTACACGCGGCAGTTCTTTACACACATGTCCTTGTCCTCTCTTGAATAGATGCAGGAGGTCGACGTGGCATTATCACTCTCGACTTGCTCAACTGCAATAAAGTCCATTCTGTAACTTCACATAGTCACCCTAGCGCTCAAGACGACATTGGAACGATTGCATCGCGGGAGCAAGCAACCGGGTCGGGATCCGAAAGGGCCTTGCGCGAACTTCTCTGTCCGTTCCAGTTCTTCTATCAGGACGGTTTGGAGCGTTTAGGAGGAGACAGTGTCCGAAACGTGTTCGATAAGTAGGAGCAATTGAAAAAGTCAGTCTTCATAAAATATTGTGGAAAACCCGAGTTCTAATCGTGTTATTATGTATAAAACAGAGAAGCGCTTACATAACTACGCCGTCACTTTGCCAGATCCATCTGTTCACTCCCTGTTTCCGGCACCTTCAGTTAGAACAATCCAGTTGAAAAGCAGTTCATCTTCAGGTAGCAAGTCGCAATTCGGCTCAAGAAGTACTGTGTTCGTCCCTCTTTTGAGCACATTACCTGATATCGGTGGATCCACTGTGGCCCCTGTTTCTTCTCGCTCTATCTTGTTGATGTCGTCACGTCTCCGTTGGACGATGTGGGCTTGTATCGTCGTCGCGCATCGGATGATGCCGTGATCTCTGGCATCTACAACTATGTTCTTTATCACTAGAACACCTTCGCCTACTTCAACTCATCCCAGTACACCATCTACCGCTAATTCTGCGGAAGAGTCTTCAGAAGAGGAAATACCAGCTATTATGTCAAGATCAGTTTACGATGAGCAAATCAGCATCATTTTGAGTCATTCACCGTCGCCTATGAGTAGAATCCCAGGTTTGCCAGATGAATCCAGTCCGAGACTGACACCTTTGTCGAACCCTGGACCGAGCACTCGCGTGTCTACCGTGACGGAATAATACTGTGCCTTACACAGTATCTCTATCAGTCTCGTCTGAAAGCTCGCTTCGTCAGCCGGTGCCTTCAGTGCCTTCAATATCTTCAACTATGCCATCCGTACCACCGAACATTTTGACTCTTCACATTCCCGATCATCGTCAACACCTTCTGTCTCTTGGGAATCAGATGATATGAGTGGTACATCCTGACACCGAGCTTGAATCCTATAGTTCCTCTTTGCCCGAGAGCAGTGAAGAGCTGACGTCTATTCTCAGTTTACCATCGCCGTCGATCTCAGACGATCTGACTCCTGCAGCACCGTCGAATATCTAGGGGTCTCGTGGATTAGATCACACTGTCATCGATTCCAAACAACTCTATGGTCATAATCCGACGATTCAGAAGTTCAACGCAACACGAAACGGGCTTCTTCAAGACTATCGACCAGTTGAAGGTTTGCGTCTTTTTTCCGTCTATTCATTCATTATTCGCTTCTCATTTTTTTCATCAGGGCTAGTGGAGCAGCCTATAATCAAAATGAAAGTCGACGTCATCTTCGACTTCACTGGATTCACAGCACGGTGTCACCCGCCTACCGCCCGGATTAAGCTTTACATCGAGTTGTTGTAGCTAGACATCAGTCAACGCTGTGCGGTCAATGTCAATTCCAATTGTGACCAAGGAGTGATCTCGGGAAAAAAGGTTGGTGAGACAACACCATCAACGACACGATTAATTAACTTGGTTTTTTCACAAGGCAAGTCAAGAAAGTAGCCAGAGACGCCTGTACGGAAACAACTCTGTATAATGAAAGAAATTGTATTATCACCTCTACCTATAGAACCATATTTATTTATTGAGATTTCTGCGTAGTAAAATAATAAAAGTTGAAAAGCATCTACATTGAGCAAATATGAGACATTTGTTACACTTTTAAAACTTCCAAGGCAATTTTGGGTTTAACTCCACAAGGTGCGGATCTAAACTCACGCTTGAACGCCTTTCGTGAAGCATATTTAGCATGGCTTCCGCTATGCGTTCAGCTTGTGTTTTGAGGGCTTTATTTGGGCTTCTTAAATTCCACATCGTTTGCCAGGTCCTAGCCACCTGAATCTGACTTTCGGCAACGTCCTGTGGAATTTTGCTAAAACTATTGGTTAAAACACCATAGTGTTTGAAGCCTGTTTGTGTTGAATGGCCAAATTGAGCTTCTATAGGATAGTAATCGATCCCAAGGTCTATTCTGTGCTCCCGAGCAATTGCGCTCACTATTTGACGCCAATCTCTGAATCCTAACTGAGTACCAAACCATTCTTCTGATAAACGTTGAAGCCTTCGAGATAAATCGCCGATTCTAGGAACTTCCCCGTTGATCACAAACATATGCGTATAATATATATGCACATTGTTGGAGTCAAGTCCTTCTTGAAATTCATCGGGTCTTGTGGATTTGAACAAATAATAAACGACCGGGAGAACATAAATCTGATATTCGAAAAACATCATTCCAACGTCAGGTGCTAAGACTCGGACGGCCTTCGAATCTTGCCCGCTGTTATGCATTGCTTTGTCGTTACCGCCTACTTGCATGAAATCCTTTTGGTGCCAATATAGATTACGGTTCATGGTAGCCACGTTTCGTACTATCTTTGATAGCAAATCTTCACCTCTCGGCAGCATTCCGGAGGTAAAAAATACGGCAAAGAAAAATGCGACCATGAATTCTTGAACATTCTCAAAAAAAGCAGATACTGCAGATGTATCCCATCCTATGCTTGTCCTGAAATTAAGTCGATCGAGCAAATGTTCATAATATGACTCGAAAGGTAATCGATTTTCTTGGGACATTTGATGTTGGAATAACGTATCAAAACAACAGAAATGGAGGTCATCTTTGCGAAGGTCATCTTTAAAATGCTCCAGGGAAAGTTTTTCCGGGATAAAGCCATCCATGACGACTTCCAAAGATTTCTGTGCGTTTTTTATGAGGCTATGCAGAAATTGTTCGAATTTTGATGAATGAATTTTCGTCCCTTTGTAGGAGAGATAATCACCTTCCGTCCCTTCTTTGAACCAGGTGACGGATGGTATCCCCGGAACTTTGTGAACATATGTCGATAGCTTGCGTTGCGTAATACAAAGCCAGTTGTAAGGGGTCATGTTTCCTTCTATGACCCAATACGTGTAGTCGTTATCGGATCTAACATGCAAAACGTTTCAGATGGGCAGCAACAATGATGACATTATAAGAACCGACCTGAGTCCAGTTATGTTACCTTCCCTTGTTCTAATCTCGTTATACAATGCACGAATAACGGTTGACTTCCCAATATACTTCAGTATTGCAAGGATGGGAGTCAAATGTTTAGGGTCCCGAAAAACGACCATCTTTTTTTCAAGTGATGAAAGGATAGCAAAGGATGGTAAAATGTGCCGGGTATTGAAGGTGCTGTCGGGGGTATCGAGAGAGAAAATAGCCAGTACCAGTTCATGGAATGCATCCAGCACATGATCAAGTACTTTTAGGTGAACATCCTTATAGCACGCGGCGGCCGCATGTTCGATGTCTTCCATATCAACGTCGGATTCCTCGAACAGCTCATCCGAGTCCTCCGAGCCATCTTCCAAAGTTTCCAGGCTGGCCTTCTGCAACCATCCAATCAAAGACATGGCTGCTTCCTTTTGATTTTCGGACAGGATAATTTTAGTTTTTTTGACGATCGAAGTTGCACCAGTGTTCCGAAGACTAAAGAGAACCAATCTTGATAGTACTAGGCTGTATTTCCTAACGCTTCCCTCTTGGACATAGTCAAAGCTATCAGATGTCCAGTTTGCTTTCGTACTACAAAACTTGTTAGGTAATGTCAGATGTGAAAATAAATACTTACCTTCCCTGTATCTCCTTCAAGTATTTGGGATAAGAGTCACGTAGAGCGTCTGTCTCCATCGGAACAATCTGAATGTATTTTAAGGCTATTTGGTCTAAGAGCCCAAATCCTTGCGACCGTTCTTTAGCTGATAATTTCTTTTGACATGCATGTACGTCTTTGCAGTTCAATTCTTCTATACGAGCCGTAAAACCAATAGTGGAAAACAGCTTCAGCTGCTCTCGCTCCTGGAGACTGCTTTCGATGATATCCGAAGTATCTGGTGGTGATACCCATGGTAAGTCTTTCAAATCCGATGGGTGATGTTGGATGGCGTCAGCCGTGCCTTCCGCAGCCAGTTCAGGATTAATGATCCATGACTTGGAGCCACACGCTCTCTGCCATATCTTTTGATAGTGAACATGCTTGTATGGATATGTAGGCGTGAACCCTTTTTCTTTCCACTCTGCAGCATGGTATCGGTGCAGATGGCCGTATGCAGCTCGGTTGTGCATCAAAGCTGTTTCACAGATGGGACACTGGACGCCTTCTCGTATGGGAAATTTGGGGAGAGGTCTAAGTTCTCCATACTCGATTTTGAGATATTGGTGAAACTCTTTTTTTGATTTGATAAGGTTCAATTTGGTAAAGGCAGTTGAGAGGCTTTGAGAGAGTTGTTTCGTAGTTTGTTTTTTGCTTTTGGCTTTATGAGTGACGATGCAATGTGTCCGTGCTTCTTCGGGAATCAAGAGGGCTTTGCATTTCTGGCATAAAATTGTCTTTTTTAAGAATATATAGTACGAGTGTTTTTGAAGTAGAGGTGTTGTTGTAAGCGTGTCATCGATAGCAATGATATCGAGCATAACGGACTGTGAAATTGAGTGTAATATGTCAGCTTCGAGTCACAAATCATTTGACTTGTGACTTCTTAGTATAACACTTTTTGTTTGTCTTGATTTTGACTGGCCCCGTCGGAGGGGAAGCGAATATGGATTATACGAGTGAGAGCAAAGATACTGCGCCGTCACAAACTAAATACTCAACCAAAGTTCCACTTCTCACTAGCTCCTATCTAATCATTCGCGGCGGGTAGTCGCACATAGGAATGACAGATCTTCTTTTCTTTTGGGGTGCGCACGACGATGATAGGAATGTTGTCTCAAAAAGATTTGAAGGCCAGATCGATTGAACAATTATCGTACCTCCAGAAACACTGTCCTTCTTTGAATACTCCGTGTCTGTCGACCCATCGGAAATATACCCAAAAAAGATGCCCAGAGGGTAATACATCGTTCAGAAGACGTTCCTGCTCGACGTGTACTCATGGCTGCTAGACACGGATTCGGGGTTAAGGCTACTTCTTCTCTCGCATAAAAACTTCACTACACCGTGTCCTATTAAATTGTGTCATGACACTGCTTATATCCTGACGTTCCGGTATACTTCCCACTGATGATACAACTCGAGCCTTCTCCGAGTCTAGGACAATCCCTACGTTTATGACCGCTTATACGTTCCTTTGTAGTTTGGTTACTACATCACGGAACGTTAACGTTTATAATGCATGCAGTTGATTTGACAAACGAGGCGAACACTTCCGGAATAGCATAGGCAGACAACACACGGGAGAAGAATTTTACGTTCTTTTGTTTCGCTATAATTCTCACAACCCCTTATTATTTCAATAAAATATGGCGACAACAGGATTCTCCGTATTATCAACTGATATCATCACCTATCGTTGCTCCCAATTCCACGGGTCCACGGTCCACGGATATCAAGTCACTGAATCCTGTCAGCCGATTCCAGGCCGGGTGCTACTTCAACGCTTATTCAGAAACAAGTGCTCCCATCACCCTCGAGCAATGCAAGCGGTCTTTAGCCTTGACATCAACTTTGAATTCACTTTCAGTCCGTCAAGGCCAATCCCATTATCGTCGCGTCAGTCGTCTCAGGTGTGGTCAGGCTCCGTCTCTTGTGAAACAACATTATCGAGTCAGATGTCCAAATTGTGGAGATAGGTTCGTTAGGGTAGGAGATTGGAGATCAAATTGACCCCCATTCACCTGCTCTCTGCCTTTTGGCGATACTTGATGAACGGGGCTCTGAGGATAAACAATCGACGCATAAAACTGGGCATTGCTTGTGAGTAATCGTTGATAAATTTAAAGTCGTCGTCGGAATCGGTGACAGCAACATTGTTAGGAGCTCAAGGAGAAGTTTAAGAAGACTTTTGTGGTCGTCAAAAACAGATCGTGGAACCGGTCAAGGTTTTCCGTTGTGCCAAGCGGTCGACTTAGCCGGAGTTAACTAAAATACTCAAATACATTCTCGTTGTTCACTACTAGCTTCTAAAGTACCCAACCCAGCGTCCTGATGGCCTGCGAGATAACTCGTTTGGAGGGTCAGTGTCGATGCTCAAATTCTGTGTTAACTCTTCGCTCACATTTTATTAAAGTTTCATATTGAGTCGTCAACCTCCATAGTATCTAAAATGGTTCAATGCGAAGGGCGAAAAGAAGTATACGTATGTGTCCCCGAATACTCAGATAACGATGGTCAATACTATTATCACTCTCTCGATATATGTATACATATTCTGAAATTCCGTCATCCAATCATTCAGTTTTCCTTGGAAATACTCATCGATATCGTGTCGCCACATCATGATCAGTGGTTATTTCACATCAGAACACTTGAGAAAAGCCGTCGGAGTCACGGGTCATCCATCATTTCCGTTCCGCTACCATGACTTCAGACTCATCGACATGCATCAATGCCAAATGAACCGCCTGGCAAGCTATTTCAAATTGAACACCTGTATTCTGAGGCACCTTATGCCAGTATACATCTAACACAATAATCTCTGTTAGAATTGGGGGCGTAACGTCACGCCCATTATCGGGTACTACGAAGCGAGTCACCTCTCTCTTAGTCGTCTGTCCGACTACTAAGAGAGAGGTAAGTTACTTATATTAAACTACAAACATTATGTATAATAACACACCTGTAGATTAAACTTCCTACAGGTAATATAGTCGTCTGTCCGACTACTAAGAGAGAGATTAAACTTCCTACAATCTCGCCTCAACACGACGCTTCTGCAACAACACAATACCAGTCTTTCCATGACAAGATCCAACAAAGCATAACCAGAAACAGAATCTTCCAGATCATGTATACCCGGACCCTTGACGAATTTTGTTTTGGGGAATAAAGTAGTATCTTAACCATATGTAAAAACGTAGACTTTGATTTCATCTTCAACCAGGCCCGGGGCCCTTTTCGCGCGAAAACGTTTTGGGTGTAATTAGGCCTTCTCTTGGGCGGCTGGGACCGCAATGTGCTATTATAGGTGTACAAGGGGAATACCTAGTAGAAATACCTCTGGCACAGAAGCCACTATGTACTGTGCTGTTGGGTGCTATCAACCCCGCCAGTTCTCTCGGCAACGACATAACTCGTCGGAATGGACCAGCTAGGGGACACTACTCTCAAAATCATTCGTTGTAAGCGAAGAAAACGTCTTGCGATACACTGCATTTCTTTCCTCGTTATTGGCACCCTCCAGTGAGCCTACACAGTCTCTCAGCGACAGAACTCTATATATCAACGAATATAGCAGATGGATTGACAGCAAGGCTAGCGACCTGTATTGAATAAAATCGTGTGCGCTCGCTGTGTCATCTTCAAACATGATATTGATGAGGACGATTCACATCTTGACCACGCACTGCCTATGGAATATTATATGTACTATCCTCCATAGTAAAGCACGTGAAGGACGAGGATGCTACGAATTGTATATAGGTCATACTTCACCTCACAAGACGATCGGGCCATCACAAGCACCACTGCCTCTCAGCTCGTGCCGATATTAGCGAAAAGGTGATGGCCTGAAAAAATACAATCATGATCCAGATGCGATACGTCTATATCCATCTGATTTGGTTTTGGATCCACGAAGTAATAGTCGCGGCCGTTTTCGTGTTACTTTTACCACCTAAACAATTCCTTTCATCTACATCTACAATTCCACCTAAATCAGCATCTCCGCCCACCTTACCACCTACCATAACGCCCCTTTACCCTTTACTATCGCCGACGAACCAGCCGTTGTCCCCACTTGGTTGACTCGTCGTAGATATACGTTCGAAGATTACTTCCTCTACGAATTCAAGTATGGTGAAGATACGTGTGTTGAGCACTTGGGATATAGGCTCACAGTTGTATGCTGAGCTTCGTAATCCGACGAACGTAAGACTTTCTTGGTGGGGACGGCGGTACCAAGTTAGGAACCTGCATCGTTGATAACTATAGGCACATATTCCATTGAAAGGAAAGAGATTACCTTCATGAAACTGTTCCAAAAAAAAAACGTTTTTAAACCCAGTTTACTTTGATATCCCGATTAAGAGAGAGGTCTGGATTAATGGTCCAATAGCAGATTACTTGCTGAGATACCTCATGCTTGGTGGTATAATGATGGACTAAGAGACACACCAAGGGGAGAGATTCAACTGAAACTAATTAGTCGCTCTTGTAGGTTGGACTAACACATCTCAAGTGTTCACGGAGTACCTTTACTTGGGGAAGAAGCCGATTATAAGACTACCTCCGAATATTCATGATCCACGATAGGCGAGTAAAAAGGAGTAACAGAAAAAGTAAGGGAAATAGACGAGCCAGTTGTAAACGAAACATAGGGTTTCTTGGACTGTTGAACTCGCAAAGGTTTGCACAACATGTTCAGCAGGAACAGACAAGAGCGAAAAACACTGTTATTCCTGGAATGCCTAATCTCCAGTGCATGACCAACCAACCATACGATGCCCAGGATCGCCAATATGGAACGGAGTAATGTAAATTTCAATAGAGACCCCGTCGATTTCCTAGTATTATTCTTTCCATGAAGGGGGGTTCATCATGAACCTTCCCACGGCGTGATTGGCTGGGTAGCACTTCACACGGCCGAGGTCTGTTCTCACGGCCGAGCCTGGGTTTTGCAAGGCGGCCGTACAGTCGGCTCGCCACCGGTGTCACCATTGTCAGACCTAGTGAGTAAATGCTCTTTCACCGTCCTCCCTCTATATAAACATAGCAATATTATTAGTGTATCTAAATCTAGTAATCTAATAGCTATTTTAGGTAACATTTCCCCCCACCAAATCTCAGCGGGCTCGATGGATGCGCGAGCTAGAGTTTGGATGACGCTCGGCAAACCCAACAGGGGGGAGGGGGGGCATTATCGGCCAATGCCGCGGGCCGTGCGAACAGTGCACACTCGCGAGCGACCCTCTCTCACGGCCCCTAAATACATAGGTAGCAAACTTAGGGAGAGAGAGAACTCGGAAAAATAAATAAATTAGATATAGAAAATAGACCTACGAAAGAAACTAAAAGTGCTAGGGTTTAGAAGTGAACATGACGAGATGAAGTCCAGAAATACTTATAATCCATGGGGGGCATCCTGCTTCTAACCCCACATGTATGGCCGACGGCAGCTCGAGGTTTTCGTCATCCCTTGTGGCCCAAACCAAAGTCCCAACGGCCGCATCCCTCACTCCCTCGGCCGTGTGAAGTGGCCGTGTGAAGTCGGTATAACTCTTGCACTCGGCTATGAATCAGTCCCACGGCCAATGTTGAACACTTCAGGCAAAGAGTCCAGCACTTGTACAACTCCCACGGCCATTCACCAACTCCCACGGCCAACTCTTACAGCCGTTAACTAACTCACACGGCCATTGACCGAATTGAACAACTCACACGGCCATTGACCGAATTGAACAACTCACACGGCCAATTGACCAAATTAAACAATTCACGCGGCCCAAAGTTTTAGCCGAGAGCTCTTCATGTGCTCTGAATCGGTCTCGTTACGGCATTTTCAAGGTTAATATTACCACACCCATGACCTATCTATGTTTCTAATCAAACTTGCCTTCCCAGCAATTTTTCTATCCCACTAAAGTAAGTCAAAGTCGATGGATGCACCCTGTTGACCATGGATAACACTCGGCTAACTGGTTCCCCTTAGCGTTTTAGGAAATGCCTCCATTACAGATAGGTCTAGGAGGACCCCTGGCAATTAGCATCAATTAGCATTGATGCCGGGGTCAAAAATCATCAAAAATGGGCCTTCTTGCCCAACAAAAAAATCGACATTTTGGGTCCTCCCGGCCCGAAAATATCCCGGCATTCACAAATCGCGTCCAAGTGACCATGAAAACATCTAGGGAGCGACAAAAGGAATTGAAATGAAAGTGCACCAAATGACAACAGGTAAACTGGCCCAGCTAACCCCTCTAACGGCCCCGGCCTATGTGATCTCTGCTGCCGCCAGCCCGAAAAAATAACCCGGCATGAGTGCAAAACTTAACCTTCATAGCCCGAAAAAACCTGGCATTGAGGGTCCCAGAGCACCTTTGGGGGCCCGAAAACGGCCCCGGCATCAATGCTAATTGGCAGGGGCCCTGGTCTAGGTCGTATTAGTTCGTACTCTCCGGCACTTGATCAAAATAACCTCGGTCAGTTTCACACTTTTCAAGATACCTCCTTGCTAACAGAACACGGCCATATAGCGAGGTCCCGCATTCCTAAGCGGTTACCGGCCACCTCCTACTGCGCACTGAGCCCGCCCTGTCACCTAGTGCAGCTTCAGATCACTTCGGAAACCACCTGGTTTATTGACCGCACCTGTCCAGGTACTGCGTTCGGGGCCTTGTAGCATGACGGTAACCGGTGTCCGCCTGCACCGGCTGACTGTCTCGCAATTGTCACGGCCGCCAATAGGGGATGCCAGAGTAGGCCGTTTTAGTGCCGTTTTACCGTCCAGTGAAACGGCAGTCGTTTCACTGCCCGTTTCACTCCCCGGCCACTATCTGTCAGGGCTAAATTTGTGATAATAAATTGTTTAATCATTTATTCAATGAATTATGTAAAAAAAATATGAGGAATTGAACGGGAACGCTGTGAAACGACGGATACAAACGATTTTTACAACTGACAGACAGTTCAGAGTTAAAACGGGATAAGTCGTATTTCCGCCGTGGTATTTACTCGAGTACGTTGAAATCTACTGTCGCACCCGGTGTTCAGTGATGTTCAGTGATGGCCTTTTTTGGAAATCGCCGGAAAATAATGTTTTTCAATGAAAATTAATAATTAATACGGAGTAAATTTAGCTCACCTCCGCGGGCCGTCCGGCATTTGTAAGAAACATCGTGAAGTTCAGTGAGACACAGTGAACTTCACTGAAGTACGTTGAAAGAGATTGTTTGTTGAAAATTTCACCAGACGCTTGATCATTGCCTATGGTCATTCTGCGGCTTTTGTCTGATCAGCAAATGCCGGCAGTGATAAAATGGTGCAGTTTGTGCTGAATTTCATTGGGTTGAATGGTGGAGTTTTGCCCGGGGCCTGGAACCATACATGCGTGCTTTGCACACATGAAAAACGACATGCAACACCAGAATATCTCACATTGGTCAGAGAGCGCCAGCGTGCTTTGGGTTTTGAACTTAATATGGTGAGTAACCACACATATTATTGCTGCAGTGCTAATGCATCATTTTTACAGGTTAATACTCAGAATGTTGCCGCACTGAGTGTGCAAACGGAAAATGGTCCACAGCTCATGGTACGCACGGCTGTCATGGATGGAAAGACCCTATCCCATAAGGTGAGTTGTTTATATATTTGCAGTTTTCTCGTTGTCATTTTTTTTTAGATATGTGGTATTGCACGATGTCGTAATCCGATCCAATTTAGTGACTCAAAATCCGAACAGCGATTGGTTTCAAACGACACGATTCATTGTCGACGGGTTCCACTACAGAAGTCATAGCTCAACTGACCGTCTTTGCCGCGAACGTTGTAATCCCCAACCTCTCGATGGTTCTCAACCAGATTTAATGATTCTTCAACGGGATGAAAGTGGTAGAATGGTCTCCAAAAGTGCATTTAATACGGAAACAGCTGAACAGTTCAACTCATGGATGGATGGTTTCGAATCTCAGCTTCGTGCAATGCCAAATTTTAATTTTGACTTTTTTATTCATTCAGCTATGCTTTTATACAAAGACGAAACGGAGTCAAAGAACGCTCCTTTAGATACCGATAGTTAAATGTTGTACTTACGCCGTCGTTTTACATATATGCACCACGCTGCACGCGTGGCTTCATCTGAAATTTGACGGCGTAATAATGTGTCGCGTTGTCGCGTCATTCCTTTCTCTCAAACCATACTCACTCTCACCGCAGCGTCCACACAAACGAGATGCTCATTAAGGTATGTCTTCTCATTTCTCTCCTCACTAATAAATGACAGTAGGTGGACTGTTAAACTGGCGACAGACCCTATATGATTGAACCCGCCGCCTTTGCCAAGGTCTCGCCCGCCCCCTGTCTCTCATCCGTTCCGTTGCGTTTAAAGGTGAGAAAATTGCTTTATCTTCTTCTATTATGTCTTCCTTACCTCGCCCAATGTCCCTCATATTCCTCCGCGCCCGATTTATAATGATTTCGGGTGGCATCCACGGCCCCATGATGCTGCCAGCCTGTACAGGCTATACTGTGTAGCCTGCTGCGCCGGTAAGTAATTTTTTAATGTCAATTGAGTGTATTCGACTAACGTTGAATGGCAGGGTAGTATTTTTATCCGTCCGCGCTCGATTTTTTCGTGTTTTGGCAACATTGGTGCCCCCCTCCATGATGTTCATATGCCGCCAGCTTGTACAGACCATTGCATGGGGCGCATTGCTCAGGTAAGTATTTTTTCACTTCTAATATCACGTAACGGGTGCACACCGACCGGTTTAATAGTGTTTCACTTCGTCCGCGCAGGATTTTCCCAGTTTCTCGCTGCGCTTGTGTGCGGCCAGCCATCCGTGGTGGTAGCAGCGTGTACAGGGCGTACCATGCGGTGCATGACTCTGGTAAGTGAATTAGGGTTGTTAATGGTGAGTGTGGGACTCACATAGACTGGCACAACAGTGTTTTGGTCCGTCAGCGCACGATTTGGAGCCCCATTCGTGTCGCCAACCCCATCTATGAGGGCCATGCAACAGCACCATCCACCACACCGGGACTTTAGGGATTCAGAGCGCGTTTTTTTCTCGCGTTTTTTGTGAGTTAAGACATATATATTAACGTTCATAATTTACACATACCCCTAGGTATCGCGCAAAGATTGTTTCAATAAACAAACAGCCCCTCCTGTAATGATTTTTTTTATAGTAATTTCCCCACGCACTTCCTAAGAAGGTGCCAGAGCTGCAGAGAGACCATGATACAGGAGGATGAGCGTTGCTTGAAGAAAAACAACAGAATGTTAGACAAAGGTTATTACCAGCGAGCGGTACACAGAGGGTGTGAATCGATTTAGGCCAGTGTCAACAAGCCCCGATGCTTACTATCATTTAGTAATTTTTATGACAGCGCCAGACGGATGCTGCGTAAAGTTTCTCCTTGTCTAATTTGAGCCATTCGTCACAGCGCTTGCAGGAAATGCGGTGAGGCTCTACTACAGAGAGATCTGGATCATTGAGAAGCAACTCTTTGCGCTCCTTATGAGTAGCCATGATGGGCTGGGTACGTAAGGAAACAGGGAAGGGGAAGGGGTGGGAGCGTAAAGAAGGATAGGCCAGTACAAAATTGGGATCAAGAAAATGTTGAAAAAGGGAAGAGGGAAAAAAGCTCAAGGGGATGCAAGGGTTATCTTCAAATGTTTCGTGCAATGTAAACTATCTCATCGTATCTACCACTGTCTAAGCTAAATGATCAGCGGGGGAAGGAATTAACACACATCAATATTGTGGACGGTGACTTTCCGAGTCCACTCTGTGTCAGTAAAACTGGACAGAAAACTAAAGTGAACTAGAGGGGAGGAGGGAAAGATGGAAAAAAGATCATCTGCCTGGGAATGAAAGCAACATCACTCGGTGTGTGCCGGTGAACTTTCAAACCCATGTTCGCAACTGTACCGGCGCTCATGAATTAAGACCATCCGAAACACAGTGAATTTTTAGCTGGAGTATTTCCCCTCCTAATTTTGTCGAGGTACATTACCGTCGGCCTTCATTTTTCCTCATTTATTATCTCCGGCTCTGGTTATTTCCTGCATAATTACTATTTCCCACACATTACCTTCTCCATGCTTTCATTTATTTCACTGTTATCCTTGTTTCTTCACTCGTGCGCGTCGCACCCTCGTTCCCGACCTGGTGGCCCCAGGCCATGACATCACGGTCATGTCGGGGCCGTATTCCGCGTCGTCATTTTATGTACATAGTAGTTGTACCTAGAGTGAGGGTCCCTCAGCTTGTTCTCTTAGGGCCCTCTTCCCTCTAGTTGAGTAGCCCTAACAGACGTACTCTTAGTTGACTCTGAAAATTACACCCCAGGACTCTCCATTTCTGGAGGGGAACAAGCTCTAAAGAAACCTTCCAGAAGAATCACCCTCAGCTCCTCAGACAACACCATCAGCAGTACAATCATACCCCAGAATACACATGCCGATTGATCAGGCTCATGACCGCATTGTACCTGATGAGGTTTATGTTGCCGAAAATGGCAGGCTTTCTTGACTCCAAGTAAGTTTTACCATCCAAGTTCGCGTAACAATGGCATGCGGTAGAGCCGCTAAATATTTTCGGGTTTGAGAGTTTGGCCACACTTCGGGTCCCTCATTATTAAATTCATGGATAGTTGGAAGCGACAAGCGAACGGGAACTAGGTTTTTTTTCCCTCTTTACAGAAATAAAAGAAAGAAATAAAAAAGAACCTTCGTGCCGTGAATAATCGGAATTATTTTCATACACGGAATATGTGCATTTTGCAATCCCAGTTGCAACTTGCTAATAAACCTTGGTCCAAGAGAGACCAAGACCATCCAATGACAGACTCGGTATGTGCGTCGCGTATGCTGTGATGTATTCGAGTTATATGCCTAGGTAGATTGAATAGAATAAACTAATTCTTGAATCGGATAAGTGTGATTAAAATGACGGAGTCGAAATGACCTGTTAAATGTTGAATTCGTGTGTTTGAAGGCTTGTCGCTCGAGTTCGAATGGTTGAGAACACTGAATGGATTCGACGGATGGTGTTGTCGTTCGTTTAGAACGTTGATTAGATTAATGTCGCAAAAATCGAAACCGCCGGATCTAGGAGGCCAAAATCTGAGTTCTAAACCCTAAACCCTGAAGACCTGATTGGGGCTGACCGGGTCGGATGTGAATTGGAGTTTTCATATCCGGCCATATCAGAATAACAAAAATTAAATAAACGTTTATTGGGTTGTAGATATGTGGAATTGAGCAATAAATTGTCATGTGTCTGTCTGATGGAGCCGTTGATCAAGATAAAATCGCAAAAAAGAGTCTGAATCAACCAAGTCAAGATAGAAAATCCTCTTTGATTTCTCGAATGCCAGAATCATATGGCACCCTCAAATGAGATATTTGACGAACACGAGATCAGACTTTGTTTTCTCCTCAAAAACGCGGCAGCTTCCCATTTTGTTTTGAGTTTCCACGAAGAGGGGTCAAGGTGAGTGATTAAAGCGATATCATGGTAGACGCCAGGAAAATTGTGCAACCGGAACAAGCCATGAAGTCGGCCAAAGGATATAGGGTATGTAAGGAACCGAACAAAAAAAAGAATATGATAATTGTTTTTTCCCGTTGTCATTGAGGATCTTTTCGTTGAGTAAGATGCAACAGAGGTGACAGGAAGAAGAGACGAAAAGGCCATCCCGTTGGAATCTGCAAATGATAATGTGACCCCTCAAGTTCACCATAGCAGCCGTTCTAAGAAACACTGGTGTAGTCACAATTTGATACAGGAATCAATCTGAATAAACTTTGTATTACAACTTCTTTTCCAATACATCACTTATACTTTCAAATCCGCGCTTGTTGATAATCTGTAAAGCTCTGATTCCTTCATCTTCCTGAGACTTTAAAGCTTTATGCTTGGTAATGGGGGGATGAGAAGACCTTGGTCGGAATCAACTTATGAAACCGAAGATGCTTCGTTGTCTTGAGCATATCACATTCATTATTGTTCTGTTTTCTGGACTAGAGGAATCGCAAGTTGCAGAGTTTCTACCATCTCAGAATCTTTAAAGCATCCCTGTAAGCACCTGCTGAGCACAACGACATTCAGCTACGTGACAAGATCACTTACAGAGTTTAATTTTTCTCCTAATGTTGGTATAACTTCACTGTCCGTGTCAGATTCGGTCTCCGAGTCGTCGGTGATCTTTTAGGACATTTTTTTTATTGATATGGCGAAAATTGCAGCTATGAGAGGGTGTGCGCACTGCGGACTAGACGCATAATTGAGACGACAATTTTCCAAAACGGGACCGGACGGACCTATGATGGCGTATTAGACGCTGGTTAGGGCTGCTCCACATTGGTGAAGGTATATAAGACTTCAACGGTGCTCCACTAGCCCCATCACTCTTGTCCTCGTTCTCCTACCATCGCCAGTAAAAACGAAGTGTCGTGAGTGCACGCTCTCATTACGCAAAGACATTGACTAACTGCGTCTTGTAGATAATCACTAGGTGTCCAGCGTCGAGTATTCTGTAGTATAACACGTTATTTGAGTATAATTTTGTAGTCCATAGTCCATAGTGTGATGTTACTATCATTTAATTACCCGTGGTTATAAAATATATGTTTATTGTTACTTGTAAAATCCCATGCGAGTGGTCTGAAGCCGATCTGTATTAAGATTGAGCTAGTATGGAAGCTGAAAACAGATTCAGGAAGCCTGCAGATACCGAAACCCCTCTCTCAGATACAGACACCGTCAGGCAGATCAGAAAGTTGCTATCCAGATATGCATTCGCGTTTTCAGACCCATTTTCTTGATCTGATCAGGCCGTCAGGCTAGATCAGGCAGACCTCGTCTGACTGGACTTATAGCCTGATATGCCAATATCAGGCACTTTCGATTTTTGCAACATAGATTTATGAGTGAGCCGAGACGAAAATTTTAAGCAGTAAGTAATTTATTGTCAAGAGCGGTGGTCTATCTACATTTAAACCGGTGAATTTGTTGGAGTCAGCGATATGGTCACTCTAGATTAGATAGTAAATTACATAACGGACTGTACAGCAGAACCTGAAGCATCGGTTAGAGGACTACGTCTTCTGACTGACGTTCTTCAGGTATGTTTAGCTAATTTTAATACATAACATCTTCTGACTGACGTTCTTCAGACAACAGAATTATACATATACGCTGGGAGATCTAATTACTATAGGAAACAGATGAGATTTAGAGGAAAAATAAATGATGTCAAACATTATGAAAAAAGAGATATTGACCGGGGAGTGCAAGAAATGAAAAGAGAAAGAGAAATAATAAAATAGGAAAAATAAATGAAATAATACAAATTCCGAGTCACCTCACATATGTGCATGATAGAGGGTGTGGGGGAGCTGACTGATGTCGACCAACTGAAGCTTTTTAGGGTGACTCAGGGCACATACCTAGAGGAGGGTGTCAGGGTACGCTACCACCGTCTCTCATTTTTCTATTTATTATCATCGGCATCACTTCATTTCCATTCCATTTACTATTTCCGTATTTTACTTTTATCTTCCGTTCCCTTGTTCAGTCTCTATTTCGCATTCTCTACTCGCCGCGCGTCGTACCCGGCGTGATGCCCGTGACATCACGTCGCTTAGGCTCGGTTCGGGCGCCTAGCACTTAGCTGTGTCAGGGCCGCACGCCGCGTTATCGTTTTTCATGTATATAGTCGCTGCCCCTAGAGTGAAGGTCCCTAAGCTTGTTCTCTTAGGATCCCCTCCCTCTAGGTGAGTAGTATAGTTCTCTCAATATATTTTACTTAGGATCCCCTCCCTCTAGTGTGAGCTGAGTAGCCCTAACAGAGGGAAAACCTAAGAGAACAAGCTTAGGTATCCCCCTCTAGGAAAAATGCATATAAGTACACAACCCGAGGTGCCTATAGTGAGCCCCCGCGTAGCGGGGGGCTCACTAAGGGTGTTGGAATTTCGAAGAAATTCCAACACTGTCGGGACCGTCTAGGTCCCACGAATCTTTTTTTTTAATTGGCCGAAGGCCAATTACATAGTAAAATCTCGAGATATTCATCATTTTGTATTTCACCCTTTGTATGCCTGATTAGTGAGCCTATTATAAAATCAATCCTAGTGTCAATCACTCTACAGCCTTATTTTTTCTATCACGTGCTTTTTTTTTCAGGGGGTTTCCGGGTATATGCTATGTGCTCAATTTTCTGATCATGTGACCACCCCTCCATTCTGACTGGAAGGGGATGGATGCATTACTCAACTTTTGGATGACACTCAGGTATAAAGTATGACTTACATAAGTCGCACCAGCTGGTGTGGCTTATGTAAGTCATACTAGCTAGTATTTTTAGTTTGAGACTATTGGCTCGCCTCAGTATAAAGTATGGCTTACATAAGTCGCACCAGCTGGTGTGGCTTACATAAGTCATACTAGCTAGTATTCATTTTGTATTTTGCCCTTTGTATGCCTGATTAGTGAGCCTATTATAAAATCAATCCTAGAGTCAATCACTCTACAGTCTTATTTTTTCCATCACATGCTTTTTTTTTTCAGAGGTCTCCAGGTATATGCTATGTGCTCTATTTTCTGATCATATGACCACCCCTGCATTCTAACTGGAAGGGGATGGATGCATTACTCAACTTTTAGATGACACTTGATAATTGATAATTGATTCCTTTTTTTTTCTTCTCTTCCAGCATAATCGTGCAGACACTGATTCCATTACATCATCTTTACCGGCACTTTCCCGAAAAAGCGCCCGTGAGTTTCTTTGAGCGCTTTCATGTGCAAGCGCCCATGCTTCATTAACCTTCGTTTACTCTTTTTTTTTTCCTCCTCAATCATCTCCACTCATTTGAAGTCCTAATCACAGGTAAACTTTTTTTTTATCCATCATACTTGAGTTTATTTACAATTCTTTTACAGTATTTATTAATGTCTCTCACAGACTAGGGTTTAGGGTTTAGGGTTTAGGGTTTAGGGTTTAGGGTTTAGGGTTTAGGGTTTAGGGTTTAGGGTTTAGGGTTTAGGGTTTAGGGTTTAGGGTTTAGGGTTTAGGGTTTAGGGTTTAGGGTTTAGGGTTTAGGGTTTAGGGTTTAGGGTTAGGGTTTAGGGTTTAGGGTTAGGGTTTAGGGTTTAGGGTTTAGGGTTTAGGGTTTAGGGTTTAGGGTTTAGGGTTTAGGTTTAGGTTTAGGGTTT